>CM065052.1:277410146-278731396 GCA_032883995.1 Coronaproctus castanopsis
TTCACCGTCGTTGTTAATAAATACGATCTGGGAAGATGGAAGTGTCGTCAGACAAGTGCCCTGTCTGTGACAAACCATTTAATAGTAGACATTTAGCAACGCTTTGTGCGGGTGCTTGCGGAACTCGCGCGCACACAGCTTGTTTAAAAGACAAAGAGAGTCGTACGTACAAGTGCGATAAATGTAGTCAAACGGGTTTAGAGGAAGCAGATATTTTTAATATTAGAAGAAGGGTACATACGGATAACAGCACGAAGTCGACAATAAACCTACTAGTAGAGGAGGTGCTGAATATAAAAGAAGAGCTTACACGTCTGAAAGCAGACAGAGAAGAATACAAACAACTACGTACCGAAGTAAACCAGTTGAAAAAAGAAAATGAAAAATTTCGTTCAGAGGTACAATATTATAAAACAAGAAATAATGATGATGATACTAGAAGTACTAACACTCAAACTGTTAGTCTAGCGAATATTGTAAAGGCAAATGCTAGCGTAAACTCAAACGAAAGAAACCAACAAAAAAAGGTAACCTCCCATAAGAAGATGAAACCTAACCTAAATTGTATTCGCATAAAAAATAAAGCCGACGGAGTTAAAGTCAAAGAGGAAGACCTAACCAAAAATATAGTTCCTCACCGTATTGGGGTCAACATTAAACTTTATAAAAAATTAAGATCGGGCGACATTTTACGCTTCCGTCGCTAACGTGACCAACGAATTTTTAAGACCTAACTAATTTACGACTTAAGACGAAAAGCAATTAGTCTTATTTATTTCGATTCGTTCGTATGTCGGAGTGAAACACAACTACCTATAGCGAAAATTGATATTACCGTCAAAGAAGTACAGGAACCGTTCCATTCATTCTTTGTATTTTATATTCCTTCAGTATTGCGCTCGATCTGTACGTACGTGAGAGTGAAAAACAACTACCTATACCGAAAATGGATATTACCATCGAAGAAATACAGCAACCGTTCTTTGTATTTTATACTCCTTCAACGTGTTTACATTATTAGCCATCTGCACTAGTGTGGTAACACATCTTCCATATATATATATATATATATATATGCTTCGTCCAAATGAAGCATATATATAGATATATATCTTAATCTTTCCACCCAAAGGATTCAACGCATGTGTGAAAAAAAGATAACATACCATACTTTATTATTATACTGTATGGATGAGAAGAGACTACACGCTGTGTGCGAATTGAAAAAACCCGAAATATATAAGGGACTTATACAAGAGAGTGATGAAAAAATCGATTCCATATATATAGAAAATTACAATAATAATAATAAAGAGAATAACAACTATAATAACAATAATAATAGTCTTTCTATGATGAGGATAACACATATAGTAAAGTAACAATAATAATTATAAAGAGATAATAAATATAATAATAATAATGATAGTTTTTCTATGACCACCTATAGTACTACTACTACTAATAATAATAATTCAATTTAAAATTATAATTCATTTTAAATTTAGGTTTTATTCGCAATAAATTATGATGAATAAAATTAAACGCCGATGCGCAATAATGCGTAAATGGCAAAATATATACTGCTGCATTCACGACACAAATACGTCAACTCATACGCACATCACACAAAGCATTTTTTACATTAACTTATTATACATATTATACATGTACATTTATGATATCTAGATGTGTCATATTTAACGAATAATTTTGGAATTTTTTATTTTTGTATATGCATTTATATATGGAAGTATATATGAGTTTTTAAAGGTTTCTTTACATAATTTTGTCGTTCCCGTGAAAACAAAATTAATAATTTCTTAAATTCAATTCCTATACACGATATGAACAATCTTCTAGGTAACATGTTTGTAAACGAAAAGAAAATATTTAATATTTAGCTACGCACAAAATAAAGAGAGCTCGAATAGTAAATCAAATTTGGAGACAGAAATGTTAGTCCGAAAAATCGTTTCGAACCCTCCGTATACTCTTCTTAAATTTCCGATACCAATTATGTTTCGATATCATGAATGACCCAAATGAAACCGACAACTGAATACTTCGCACTCCGGAAAACCTGCAGTAATGGCATTTTGTGCCGCTTTTTCGAAATCTAGCGTATTGTCTCTAATATTTAAGCCTATATTCATGGACGATGCAATTTGAACAAGGAACGTCCACATTGCAATGTACATTCTCTACTTTTTCCCTAGTAGGACGCCATAAGATAATGGAATATGTAAATTATTTTGATGTTTGGCAAAACTAAGATTTTTGGTTATAACTCCGCAAATGTATGAAATAAAATTCCACACAATTAAATTAGTTATAGTTATGTATATAACGATTTTTAACAATATGTAATTAGTATCCAAATATATTTTCTGGATAAACACGATTTTATTAAAAAAACAAGGATAGTATATCATGTATATGTATATGCATACTTATTATGGCGAGAAGTGTTTTTTTTTTGAAAATGTATATTTTTTTTAAATTTATAAATAGAGTACATGCACATGTATATAGTATACAACCACGACTTATTATTAACATTTATCAATTGTTCCGTCAGGCATTTGCTTGTCGACAGATTTACTTATTTACATCCTCTTAATATAATTATGTAATAATTTTTATAACTTAGACATATTGAATTACACTTACACTCACACTTGTTCTCACTTATACATCATTTGCTCACATTCATTTCCACATTTTCACTCACACTTATTATTTTTAATTTTCTTATTATGTAATTATTCTAATTCTTTATATATATATATACATATACATATACACATACACATATACATACTTTTTTTTGCACTAGTATTTGTAGCAGCACTTTCGTAGCGTCGCTATGCTCAATACACCCCCCAAGTTGTATGTATTATAATCTCTGGTTTATGCGGTTCAAATTCTGCCATTGGTTTTGACAACATACACTTAGTTTTTGACCCATTAGGATACGAGCGCATCGACAATAATGCAGAGAAAGATCTCGATTATTTTTGCCCGATTCGATTCATTCCCCAGCCCCGATTACTATTTTCTCGATTATGAAAAAATTTCAGAGTCGCCTATAACCACTTCGAATAGCTCTAACCTACCACATAATATGATAACATAATGTGTTTATATTAGTTTAAGTAACAATTTACACTGTTCGATTCATATTCATATTCGCTATGGTAGTTTCGACTTTAATTTTGATATCGTTTAAACTTCAACGGAAAGTTAATGTTGAATTATGATATATACACATATAACCTTTGTGTCCCTAAACTAAAATAGTATGATTTTTTATATCAGATGTATCTTTATATGCATTTACAAACAGTACGACCAACGAATGTTTGTTTGGTTTCAAAAATCGGTTTAAACGTATTTTTACATATAAAAAAACCCTGTGATGGTAGTTTTATACACGTATGCGTGCGCGAGTAAATGTATAGAATCTGAACTGACGCTTTCACTTCCTTTGTTCGCCACTTGATTCTTTTTCTAACACAAAAAATATCTCCTCTGTTCTATCTTTTTTTTTTATTTTGGGGTATTCGTCTTATACAATAACTTTTCCAGATATATAAAAATGTGTGAAACTAGTTTTTATATTCTTTCTGAATTCTCTCATTATTATTGACTCTAAATATCGTTCTGTTTAATTCTCTGTATTGACGCGTTTTATAAAGAGTTTTGGATATTCGTTCTTAGAATTGGATATTTTATTATTATATTATAGTGCATGCATATTTATCTATCGTATCTGATAATTTATATCACTTAATTTACTTGTGGATTTGTGGTTTCGTTTTGATGTAATGAACTATTAATTTGTAATTTAACAGCTCAAATATTCTACCTATTTATACGATTACGATCAATTTATTTTTGTTCTGCTTATATTCATAAAGAATCGAAATGTAGAAGAGTATATTTGGTAAGTTTCAAGTATGAAAAAATTAATTTGCATTACATATTTATATATTTTATATAAATTATTATTTCGGTCTTGCTATTTTTTTATCGATGATGCAATTAAATTTTCATTCATTTATCCCACGTATATTTGAATCTTAACGTTATTCACTGCAGATATTTTTTCACTCATTCCTATATTTGAAAACGGTACATAATGTTACTATAAAAACATGCGCATATGTATATATATATATTAAAAAAATTGATTCTAATTCATGTAATTGAAATTTGTAAAAAATAAATAATTTGTTCAACCTTATACCCTTATGCGTTTGCTCTTTTGTCTAATATAAAATATGGATAACTACAGTCGAAAATATAAAAATTGAAGTATGAGTGTGCGTAATATGAAATTTTCTCTAAAGAGTAAATATAATTTCCAGACATTTACAGCCTGACAAGGATGAAGTTATTCTCTATAAAACCATAAACGTTGTTTTATTTAAAATAAATGCCCATTGAAATATGCAATTTAATATTGTTATAACTATTGTAAATTCTAAATTTATCACTTACTAACTCTTCTATATCAAATGTAATAGAATATCTTTACTAATACGTGATAAACAAAAGTTAGGCATAATAGTTTCAGCTACACAAGTTTTTTAAAAATATATTTAATGACCAACGATAAATTGTATATTATAAAAATTGAGGTGAACTATTTAGTTTTATGTCTTTCATATAAATTCGAAAGTATTTATACATTAATCCCTTATTCTGATTCCACATATATTGATATTGTTTTAATCGCTTTAATAGCAATAATTTAATTTTTCACATACCTACACCATAATAAATAATATTACTATGTGTGTGTTCTTATGTTCGTTATTATTATACCTTTATAAAGTATAATTCCTTTTTTAAATTATATCTGTTATTATTATTAGTGTATAGTTTATTAAATATGCACACGAATTTGTATATTTTATTTTATATGTTATAGAAATGATTATAGAATTTTAGGTTTTTTTGAATTGTGATCACTAGATACTTTATATATGTTATGCACTTTAAATTAAGATAAATTATTTAACTCTTTGTATGGTTTCCACATTTATTTCACTTTTATTCACTATTCTCATAGGTAGGTTATCTACAAATGTGATAACTTTGACGTCTTTTGTTAACATTATTTTCATAAATTCTCGAAAATGCACTTTTCTATAAATGCGTTCATTAATATGTAAAGATTCTTTCCCCGTCACAATTCATTTTGCACATTTAAAATATAGCTAATTCTATGTGGACGTTGATGGCATAAACCAAAAATATAACTTTCACCATGTTCCTATCATATTTTCGAATACCTTCACATCCAGTAATCGATATAAATTATTAATTTACCACATATATTAAAGAAATAAAACTAATTGCAATGATATTAAAGTTTAATTATATTGCTTTTTACATACTGAGGTAATCAAATAAACTAATAGAGCATTAAATTAAAATTACGCAAAATATTTCACTTTGAAAACAAATCAACTAGAAATCATAATTGGCAATCTATAATCATAATCGTGTTAAATAGAAATATATATATATATATATATATATATATTCCGATGTTTTAGTCATGGATGTTCAGGCACTACAGATAGATACATGCATACGTAAACGAACTCTTTATACATATTAAAACATAAATTTATAGTAAGTACCCAAAATACAAATGTGAGTAAATACCACTGCTTGAAGTTTCAGTAGTGTAGGTAACATAATCCTCCATATGGTTTGTGTGGTTAATAGTTAAAATGATTAATTTAAATCATTCTTACAGCCATATAATGAAATAAATAAAACTTACTGTACATATATGGAAGAATCAGGAAAATTGTACTGATATTTTATACTTAATATTAATTTGTTATCAAACATTTTTGAACAATTTAATCGAATAGAAAACTTTTATTATAACATATTTATAAAATTAGTTCTCATTAACACAAAATTGAAGTACTTGAATTTTTTTATTAACGTGACAAACGACAAATTGTACATTATGAAAATTGAGGTAACCTGTTTCCTTTAAAATCGTTCATTTAAATTTGTGAAGTTAATCTCTTATTTTGATTCCAAATATTTTCTTATTGTTTATTCACTTTAAAAGGTTAAATTTAGTTTTAAACGTATAATAAGCATTAATAATATTATGTTATGTTCAGTATTATTATAGATTTAGAAAGTACAAATCCATTTTTAAATTATGTCTATTATTATTATATAGCTTATGAAACAAACGTTAATTTGTTTATTTCATTTTTTAATTTATGGAAGAGATTATAAAATTTTAAGTTGTTTTCGACTGTTATCCCACATTGTACCTTAATCTCTATAACTTTTAATCGTTTGCACCACTTCAAAATATGGCTAATTGCGCAGACATATTTTCTCAGTCGTCATACTCAATTTGTATTTTTATAAATTTTAATTAATAGTGTACTTGTACTTGTATAAATTATTTAAGAAGTTCTATAAAATGCATGCATACTATTTCAAACTATTTAACAGATGTATGCGCCCAAAATATAAATACCTATTTGTAGCTAAATAAAACACACTAAATAACCAATGGATTAAATGCATGAAAGTAATAGGCATTGTAAGCGATTGAAATTATCAAGTATATAACATTCTGAGTTATAGTACATTAGCTTTCTTTTTATTTGGTAAAATATTTAAAAATATGAAAATAATCCGGGTTATTTGAAAGTTCATTTATATTACTTTTTACATAGTAAAATAATTAGACCTCTGCTAACATATAAACAAATCAAAACTATACAAAATAATACAAATATTTTACAGAACTTACGAAAAAAAATAAAATAGATTAATTTACATCATTATTACATTAAAATAATTATTATTACCACATAATAAAATAAATCAAATTTATACGTATACATGTGAAATATATATATATATATATATATATATATATATATATATATATATATATATATATACAAATGTATAATTTATACTTTTAAATTTAAGTTAGTAATCATGGATATTAATATTTCTTAAATTTTCATAACATTTATCACTATCATTACATATTCGTCAGTTTCAAATAGTTAAGATAACTCAAATAAATGGGTTTATCAATAACATAACATTAATATTATCAAATTAACTAAAAAGATTTATGTTATTAAAAACGAAGTTGCCCAGACGAATTAAAATGTACGGTTGCTTCTATTATATTTAGACAAATCAACCATCGTCTTCTAAGCAATAGATCATTGCAAGTATCTCCCAACATTAAAATCAAAACTTTCTGTATGTTAACGAAAATCACCAGATTCACGTGTTACTCAAACATGTCAATCCTATCAGATTTAACAATGGACATTTTTACCGACAGAACACTTAAATATCGACCAAAATTTTTTAATCAACTATATATGATCCACGGCTACAAATGCTTCCTGCCACGAAAAGGGCAAAGTGTGAGGATGTTCTAATTCTAAGTTGCATTGTCGATGGACCTAAATTTGAATCCAAGAAAATTTATTTAGATTTTAAAAAATCAGCCCAAGATGCTGTTAACGCAGTTTTTCCAGTGTGAAATATTTGGTTGTTGGTTTCATTTAGGTAAAGCATGGTATACAACGATAGTTGAAATCAGGAATTTAATCCTTTTACGTATTCGATGAATTAATTTTCAATTTATACAATAGAGAGATTTATGGTCTTTTAAGAGCAAGAGAATACATTATAAAATAAACAATAATGATTAAAAATTAAAATAAAAATATTCATAATAGTAGTGTAATGTATTGGAAGTTATATGTTTAAAAAAATCTGTTTATTTACCAACGATATATATCTGATAATATAGGTTGATGGTCGATATAGAAATAGAATTATAAACATTCCCCGATACGGCTATAAATAGCAATGATCAGTATAATAAGGATAATAGAATTCGAGAACATATAACGGTATTTGAAAGAAATTAAGTTATGTACATCGTCAACATATTATTGGGAATTTTGATATAGCGACCGGAGGAGATAAATGTGCAATGACCAGCCTCGTGGTTTCCTCGTTCGTAGTAGTAGGAAAAGTCGAATAGGTTACGTTGCTCGAGAACATAAGGACGGGATATTTAAACGTATTCGTTAATATTTTTTAATACGCGTTTCTTAATTATTACTAAAATTTCTTTAATCGTATATGATGTCTGGAACTATAAATTTTTGTTATGTATACGCTAATTGTAGCAAGAAACCGAGAATATAATAGTATTTAAAGCAAAAATTAAATCTAGTCACTAAAGATTCATTTAATTACAAAATGTTATTGCTTATTCATAATCATTCCGTATCCTAATTGGAATACATGTAAACCTGTTGGTTAATATTTAGTCAGATTAATTTATAATGCATAAATTTAAATTAATTGCTGCGTCGGCTACACCTGAGGTCACTAGGATCTGGACCGGAATCGTCACTCCCCTACCCTTCGACATCGCATTGATCAGTTCCTGCGGTATATCGTCAGGTCTTACGCATTTTATTAATTATATATATATATATATATATATATATATATATTTGTATTTTATTTTGCAAATTTAATGTGTATATATGTGAGTTTTAGGTGTGTGATGGATAAATTGAATCAGATTTACGAGGGAATAAATAAAATTAAGTCGGTGTTTAAACACTTATGATAAAATAAAAAATTTGTGTTTTTAAAACAAAATCATTTGAAAGAGAACTTTGCCTATTATATAGAAATAGATAATTTATATTTAACATAAGGTGAATTGGTTTATTATTATAATGATAAATTTCCGATAATACGAAATATATTAAATGAACCTTCGTGTTAAGAAATATAACCGTTATTTTTAAACGCATTTTTCTCAGAATTTCTGTATGAAATAAATTATTTTTACAGTCGATATAACTCCTGAGTGTTCGATATTGGATATTTTGATGAAAAATGGATCCACATAATCGATATTAAAATCAATTTTTTATTTGGAGAATTTAAATTAGTCGTTAGGTTATAATTTTTATGTCGAATAACGTCATTACAGTGATTTGAATAAATCTTTTTTTTTTATTTTATTATAACAAAAGATTTTTAAAAACTAGTTTGTACTATTTCGTTGCAATGATTAAACATTATTGTAATTTAAAATTATATATTTCCAATTTATAAACCAAAAAAGTTTTCTGATATCAATTTAATTCGATTTATGATATTTGAATATCAAATTTATCCAAATATTTACATCGCTAATTATTCTGTAAATTCCATGTACGCCTATGATTGACGTATTCGAATTGGTGTTATCCCCTTCAATAACATACGTATATATGTCCAGCCATATGTGTGCATATATGTGGGCGTGTGTGTAATGTTTCACGATGTATTGATACTAAGAAAGTAACAAAAGTAACGAATAAGGAACGGACATTTAAACCCCCCTAATACGAGAATAAGGAATATATATATATATATATATATATATGTATTTTTATTCACTGTGCATTCATTTTCCTTGTTATACACAGTAAACTTCTATAAGCGTCCTTTTTCACAGCGAGACCAACCGGATGGTTAAAATACCGAATTTCGACGGTGTTGTTTTTACGATTTTGTTATTGCCTCCGTTGACAGTTTGTGACAGCTCGACACGCCTGCCTAAAAAGGGACTGGGTCACGCTAGGACCTTCGGTCACATTTTAGTAGGCTGTGATAGTAAAGAAGAATTTAAAAAAATCGAAACCGAAATAAAAAATAAATGTAGCTCACTGAAAGTTATAGAAAATAAGCCACGGAATCCACAAATTGGTATAAATAATATTCCGAATGATGTTAATAAAGAAGATATTACAGAGGTAATCAAGGATGTAACAGGGGAGGAACCGCACTACATCAAAATAACTGTTGGCAACAAAAAGAAGGCATTGTGCGAAGTGACCGCAAAATCGTTCGACATCTTACTTAAAATGAAAAAAATAAACATCGGATGGACACGATGTCCAATCTATGAAAACATCACAATTAACCAATGTTTTCGATGCTGGAAGTCTGGTCATAAGGCGGCAAATTGTGAATCTGAAGAAAAAGAAATAGAATTAATAAATAACACAATTAAAAGCGGGCTGTGCACTAACTGCGTTAATAGTAAGGTAAGAAATAATAGTAATAGTAATAATAATAATAATAATAATAATAATAATATTAAAAATGTAGATGTACACCATCATCCAGGTAGTTATAAATGTCCACATGTAGTAAAAATAAAAGAAATGCTAAAATCCCACATAAATTACCGCTATGAATAAGGAAATTAATTTTATATTAAACAATGTTAGTCACTGCTTCACAGCGCAAAATATGTTACACCAGTATGCATTAAGAGGAAATTATAAACTTGTTCTAATCTCTGAACCTTACATCATTAATAATAAGTTAAATGGATTTTCTGGGTACAACATCATAAACAATAGTCTAGCTGCCATCTGTATTTCATCAGACATAAATTACCAAAAAATTCTCATTGATAAAAATCATAACCTTATAGCAATCCTCTTATCTAATCTCTTAGTCATAAATGTATATTTCTCCCCAAATAAACCATTAGAACCATATCTACAAGCTTTAAATGATATCCTCAAAAAATTCCCCTATAAACGAGTACTTCTTACAGGGGATATGAACATTAGATCTACTATGTGGGATCTTAAAAACTCTGGGAAGAAAACAAAACTTTTTCATAGTTTCTTAGTATCCCATAATCTAATTGTTCTAAACCAAAAAAATGTCTTTACCTTTACTAATGCAAATGGAAAAAGTGTAATAGACCTTGTAATTACCTCAAAAATTGCTCAACCACTTGTAAAAGAACTAAAAGTCCAAACTGGGGAGGCATATTCAGTTCATGAATATGTAACATTCAAGTGCTGTATGGAAATATCAAGAAGAAGTCTTATTCGAAAAGTAAATTACAACAATATTCTTAACAATTTTGAACAGGAAAGAAATAACTTAGTACAAAGCTGCAACTTCATAAATAACTATGAGTCCTGTGAAGAATGGATAAATTATCTTTCAAAGTATATACAACAACAAATTGAATCAAATAGTACTTACATACCTGTATCTAAAACAAACTACTGGTGGAATGATGAAATCCAATATCATAGCCGACTCACAAAAAAATATCGTTGTATCTTCCAAAGAACAAAGGATCCAAATATGAGAAAAATCCGGGACCTAGTTTACAAAAGTTACAAAAAAACTTTAAATTATAAAATAAAATCTGCCAAATTAAAGTCATGGAAATCTTTTTGCACAGATAATGTAAAACCATGGGGTCTAAGTTATAAAATCGCCTTCAGTAAGCTAAAGAAAACCAATGACATTCCCCTTTTTAAAAATGAAGACAATGATCAAATAACTAATACAAACGACAATCTAAAATACTGTCTCTCCACATTATTTCCTAGCGATAACACAGACGCTGACAATAGCTATCATAAGTCATTGCGAAATAAATTCGATAATTTTAAGCCTGATTTTAGACAAACAAATATGGAAGAACCCTCATTCATTAATAATGAACAACTAACAATGACTATTAAAAATCTCAAAAATAATAAAGCTGCCGGTCCTGATAAAATTAATAATAAAATAATAAAATTGATTCACAAACACCATCCAATAATTTTTGAAAACATGTACAAAAAAATTTTTTCAATAGCTTATTACCCAAAAGCTTGGCGTGAAGCTAGTGTGATTCTTATACAAAAACCGGGGAAAGATTCTAACAATATTCATTCATACCGCCCAATATGTCTTCTAAACACATTTGGGAAAATTTTTGAAAAGCTATTAAAAATTGAAATTGTGGGTCAAATTAAGCGAACAAATTTTCTAGACAGTAGGCAATTTGGGTTTACGCAAGGCCTGTCAACTGAACATGCAGTAAACTATGTAATACACAATATCCAAAAAAATCTCAAATGTAAAAATAAGCTAATCACTATAACGGTGGACATAAAAGGAGCCTTTGACAATTGCTGGTACCCCGCTCTGTTTAATTTTCTAGAGATATTACTAGCTGGAAATAAAAGATTATTGAACATCATCTACCATTACATAAGTAACAGAAAGATCTCTTTACAAGTAGGTAATGCGTCTGCAGGAAAAGAAACCAATATGGGCTGTCCACAGGGTAGTGTTCTGGGTCCACTATTCTGGAACATACTTTTTAATGGAGCCTTGAAATTATGCTACAATAAAAATGTAAAACTCTGTGCATATGCAGATGATCTCATTTTTATAATTTCTGGAAGCTCAAAAGTGGAACTAGAAAATATAGCAAATGATACCTTAATAAAATTAGGAAATTGGTTAGATAGTGTCAAACTAAAATTGTCAATTGAAAAAAGTTTTGTCACACTTTTCACAAATTCATTTAAATTGAAGAGAAACAACATTAAAGTAAGATTCAAGAACTCTATTCTTAAGGTAGTTGAATACTTTAAATACTTAGGTATTATCATAGATAACAAATTAACTTTCAAATACCACCTTGATAACATAATATTGAAAATGGATACCAAATATTGCAAAATGTTACGAGCCTGTCAAAATACATGGGGCTTCAGTTACAAGTACAGAATTGTATTATACAAATCACTGATTGAAAACACTGTAGCATACTGCTCCACTGTCCTACTAAACCGGCTAAAAGTTAAAACAGTAAAGAAAAAACTTTTTGGTATGCAAAGAAAATATCTAATAAACGCTTGCAGGGGATATAAAACAATTTCACACAGCTCATCTGTAGTTATTGCTAATGTACTTCCTGTCGATCTTCTTATGCTCAGAAGGGCAGTCATGTTTGCCATAAAAAACGTGGACTTCTTTCCATATCTTAATGAACAGTTAATAAAAGAAACAAACGCCATAATCTCAAAATTCAACTTAAATTCTCGCAGTGAAACCAGAACTCAATATATCTATACTCTGAAAGCTATAAAACGACACTACTTAGAAATTTGGCAAAAAAGATGGGAACAAGATAATACTGGCCGACACACCCACAGCCTAATCCCCAATATATTAAATAGACACAATATTAAAATTACTCCTGATTTCTACACTACCCAATTATTAACGGGGCATGGAAAATTTGGGTCTTATTTATTTCTTCTTAAGTTAAGTAATGATGACAGGTGTGAATGCGGCGCAGTAGAAACTGCGAACTATGTACTATTTGTATGCCCCACTATGGACCATTTAAGATTTTACAATAAAAATAACTTTAACCTACAAGACAAATACACTGCTCGACAATTCCAATTATTCGCATTCAATGTAATGCATAAGAAATTCCATGGTCACTGAAGTTTTTGCGTTGTGAATCCGTGATAAAACGTTTACAGTAATATGTATAACGAGTGTATTTCTGCACGCGTACATATATGTACGGGGTGTTTGTGAGGAATTTATGCATATAATGTTTAAGTTCTGTATATGTATGTGTGTATGTATGTGTCATTATGGACAATTCGTACATTTATGCATCTAGTATACCTAAGTTATAATTTTAATTATTAACTAGTATAAGAAGTTATAAGGGAATACATGTATACTATGACTGTGAGTGAAACTGACGCACAGCCCGCGCAAATGCGAGTGTAAAAGTGGTTACTATATTATTGTTAACTATAGAGTATTGTAAAGAGGAGCAATACACTGATTAAGCCTAAGCGGTGGTGCAGTGTATTGCTCCTCTGTAAATGCAACAAGTTGTACATTATTAATTTGCATAATAAAGTATTAATAAAAAAAAAAAAAAAAAAAAAAAAAAAAAAAAAAAAAACGATTTTATTTTTAACTGTTGCGAATTAAATGGTTTTCGTTTCTCCAGTAATAATTTTCGTTACGCGTTTCATACCGGATTTATTTATTTTATCGACCATTTTCTGTAATTGTCCTATTTCACCTTGTTCATTTATTTTCACTCCGATTTTTCCTGTACACATATTTGCAATTTTGCTTAATTTTTTCCGCGTACGTATTAAATAACTTAAGGGTGATTGCGGACATACTCGGATCATGCCCCGTTTGTCAGGCTTATTCGTATAAATATAATAATTAAAATTAATGATAATGAAAGCTCAAATTGAGCAAAGGCCATTCGCTTTTTTTTTTTTTTTTATATACATTGAAGAAACATATCCAACACACATTTTCTTCCAAATCGTTCTATCTGTTGCTTTCTGCATCCAATTGATTCCAACATATTTAACAATGTCGCCTTTCCATCGTCTTTTTGGTTTTTAAATTTTCCTTTTCCTATCCAGCGGAATCCATTTTATACATTTTCTGGTCCAGCTATCTGCTTTTTTTCGCACGACATGACTACACCATGTTCATTTGAGTTTTCTTGCTATCATTTCCATTAGGTCTTCATATATATATATATATTTTTTTTTTTTGCATACAATTTATCCTAGGTGGATAATAAGTAGCACTGTTATCAGATGAATTAAATATTAATAGAACGCTGTCCAACAACAGCCATTCTTTATTTGATGAGCATTAGTTAAGATCGCCTACATAGTTCTACTTGCGTAAGTCTTTTCAGACGCTGAAAATGAGCGCTGTTATCCTTGAGATCGGCTGCCAGTGGATTTACATGGTGCTGTAATCGCTGGATATATCTCTCACTGTGGATTTTGAGAGTTTCCATTACAGTCGGCATGCGAAGGTCCTTATGAAGATCGTCACTACGAACATACCATGGAGCACCCACAATGCTGCGTAAGACCTTTGCCTGAAAACGCTGAAGTATTTTTATTCGCGAATCGCTGGCTGTTCCCCAGATTTCTATTCCGTAGGTCCATATTAGTTTTAGAATGACTTTATACAGTAGAAGTTTATTTTCTACAGACAGTGATGACTATTTATTCATCAACCAGCTCATACTTCTCAGTTTCAGATCCAGTTGTTTCCGTTTGGCCAGATCTTTCCAAGTCAAACGTTGATCTAAATGCAGTCCTAATATTTGACTTTATTTACTGTTGGAATGGTTCTTCCATCTGAATCATCACATTTGCAAATTTTTTATTTAATGTAAAAAGCAGGTGATTAGATTTAGACACATTAACTGTAATCTTCCACAGTTTAAACCACTTCTCCAACTGCAGAAGATGATTCTGGAGATGCGTGGTAGCAACTGTTAGATTACAGTCAGTGGATAATATCGCCGTATCGTCCGCAAACATGGCTGTAGTAGTGTATCTATTTTCCGGAAAATCATACGTATATATCTGGTACAACAGCGGACCGTGTACACTGGCTTGAGGCACACCCGAGCGTATAGCATATATTTGTGATCGAGCACCGTTTATATTAACTTGAAAGTATCTATCCGTTAAGTATGATTGTAATAGTGTATAGTACTGGTGTGGCAAGTTAAGTTTTAGCTTGTATAATAGACCCGTATGCCAAACTCTGTCAAAAGCTTTCTCAATATCGAGGAACACTGCAGGACAAAATTTTTTGTTTTCGAAACTACTGTTGATTAAGTTAACTATTCGATGAGTCTGCTCGTTACCAATCGGGTATTATATTTTTACCATCAAGAATTGATTTTATTCTTTTCAAAATTAGTTTTTCAAGCAATTTTAGTCGGTATTAGGCTGATGGGTCTGTATGATGTGACCAATATAAATATATGTATATCTGTTATTATGCGTGTGTATGTATGTTTATATATATATATATATATATATATATATATATATATATATAACACGCGTAAAAATTAAGAAAAAAAACTATGTATCGAATTTTGTTAAAACGTCTTTAAGTTTCACCTCTTCCTTCTGTTCCGAGGTACAGATGTTTCTTTTTTTTTTTTTTAATACAAGTTCTGACTAGAAATAAAATTTTGAACAGATTTTCTTTCGAGATAATCTCGTTCATATCGCATAAGTACGTTAAAACCAAATAATAATAATAATAATAATAATAATAATAATAATAATAATATGAAAAAGAATAAAAGAAGATGGAAATAAAAAAAGTCGATTTCAATTATTTAAAAGTGTTTAACGCGAACTTTTAATCCGATTATCCGCCGCGAGCAGTTTAAATTAGCCTAATCCTCCGAAATTATTCTCATCGTGGACCGTCGTTGTTCTGTATGAACGGACGCTCGCTGCGTACTTTCACCTACAGACTCGCAAATTTTAATCGGATTTATCTGCAAAAGTTCGATATTCGTCGACAGCAAACGATAAGAGCGAATAAAAGCGCACGCACGTGTGTATATATTTATTCATTTATACATGTGTACGTACGATGTTCGTTTTTCGAAAGTTTAACTTAAATCGAATAAACTGACTTTTTCGTTTTTTCGTCAGAAATTAGGCGTATTTACTCGGGGTTTTCCCCCAATTGCCGCAAAATAATAAGCTAAGGTTTTGAAATATTTATTTTCGATAGTTGGCTCATCACTCTTATCCCGTTCGGCGATTTAATTAATAAACGCGCGTTAAAGTAGGCTAAGCCGTGTAAGTTATTTCATAAAGTCGAAAAATAATAAATAATTTTAATAATTCGATACATTAAAAAAGAAAAAAAAACAACGATTTCTTGGATGTCAAGCAAGCCTTTGACAAGGTATGGCATCATGGTCTGCTGTATAAATTGAAAAAAATATTACCGCATCCTTTCTATTTCCTTCTAAAATCCTACCTTGAAGATCGCACATGCCAGGTTAAAATACAAAATCAATTGTCTGATATCTATCCTGTATCTGCTGGCGTGCCTCAAGGAAGTGTCTTGGGTCCGGTGCTTTACTTAATTTATTCTGCTGATTTTCCAGTTGATAATAACGTGATAACAGCTACGTTTGCTGACGACACAGCGTTGTTAGCTGTTGGTAAAGACAATAGTGAAACTACTAATAAGCTTCAAAAAACCCTGTTAAATGTTGAAAACTGGCTGAGACGTTGGCGTATCAGGGTAAACGAAAGCAAGTGCACACAGGTTGATTTCACATTGCGAAATTTTATGTACCAACCATTAAAAATAAATGGGGTAATTATTAGCCAAGAAAAAGATGTCAAATATTTAGGCATGTATTTAGATAGTAAACTTACATGGCACAAGCATGTTAATCAAAAAAGAAAACAGTTAGATTTAAAACTGCATGGATTAAATTGGCTTCTTGGCAGGTACTCAAGTTTATCACTGGAAAATAAACTTCTGGTCTATAAAATAGTCTTAAAGCCTATTTGGACATATGGTTTAATGTTGTGGGGTTGCGCAAAAGATGTACATGTAAATAGAATTCAGCGATTTCAGAACAAGGCCATAAGACTCATTGTTTCCCCACCTTGGTACGTATCGAACCATCATTCCATCGAGACTTAAACATCCCATATGTAAAAGATGAGGTTAAACGTGCTGTTGATCGATATGTAAGTCGTTTGGAGACACACTGGCGATCAGTCTACTTGACACTAGTCTAGATGTTCGCAGGTTAAAACGTAGACGACCGTTTGATCTAGCCTCTAATTTCTCAGTGGGGTCCATCATTGGATGCTAACCCCTAACATGTTACTTCGCGTTTCAGTCCAATTGCTGGATGGCTCCCTGGCCAGTTGTAATTAAAAATATATTAAAAAAAAAAAAAAAAAATTAATAAAAGTAAAACTGATACATTAATAAACCCGAGTTTACGTTTAAAGCAACATGCCGTGCCCATCGTCAGAACTAAACTCTGACAAAACACACTACTACCTTAACTATATTGACCAATACTACATCGTGATTGGTTCAAAATTTTGAGGATATAAGTAGATCGGTTGGGTGAAATAAATGTTAGGGAAGCCTTAGAAATTGAGAAATTCAAGAACATCTACAAATAGGATGGCTTTCGACTTGATCGAGCGTGCAGAACGGTGATTGGCTAATTGAGAACCGACCAGGATATTGTCAATATAGTCAAGGCAGTAGCTTGTTATGTCAGAGTAAAGTTCTGATGATGAGCACGGCATGTCGCTTGAAACGTAAACTCGGGGGTTTATTAATAGATTATTTTACTTTTATAAATAAATCGGTTTCTTTCTTCTTATGCGCGGTTATTCCGTAATTATTGTATCCAATTATAAATATCGCGTTTCGTTTCATTCGCACGTGTAGCTCGCTGCTCTGTTTTGTTTATCCATTTATGAGGTGTATAGTGAATATTAAGTTTTTGAATTAATAAAATTTATCTATTTTTTAACGTAGTATCTCTTTTTATTTTTTTTTTAATTTCTATTTGTTGTGAAATTATTTTATTTTTTTAAATTTCATACGACGCGCATTATATTTCAAGTTTATCGTTCGCACTCGCTATCGTTTGGCTAAGTTTAGGGCGCACTCGCGTATTTCTTTTATCGTTCTCGTACGTGTGTCGGGGTCGTATATGTAAGTTATTCCGGTATAGCCGTTATCGAAATACCGGTTCTTTCTTATCTAGTGAACGTTCGATTTTATTATATTTAAAATATGTCGATTAATTGTAACAAATTACTTCCTATTAACGGTGAGTTTGTAACGTGTTCAGCTTGTCATAAAGGACTTCATTTTGAAAAAAATTGTTCTGGTTTGAAAGAGGGAACTTGGAAGAATAAATTTAACTCGGCGAAGACACTTTGGCGCTGTAGCAACTGTAGAGGTTCTGACCTAATTAAAAGCAGAGGATCTTCTGAACTGCCCGATATTGGATCGCAAGTAGATATTATTAAATTTTTAAAGCTGGAGTTTAATAAAATGAGCTCTCAGATTTCAAAAATGCAGGCTGTTATCGATAGTAGTGCGGAAAAACAGTCAGAAACTCTAGCTATTGTAAATAGGCTTGTGTCCGAAAATGCTGCTCTTAGGGTTGAAAATGAGGGATTTAAAAACAAATGATTTGGAGCAGTATACTCGTATCAAAAATATCATCATTAGCAACGTTCCGGTTGCTGATAACGAAGACCTGGTTGAGTTAGTATTGAAAATTGCCAGTGTCGTAGACACTGTAATTTACACCCGGTGATATTGACTGCTGTCACAGGTTAAAAAAGTCTCCTAAACAATCCTATCCAAGTATTGTCGTTAAGTTTTGTCGCAGAACAGTTAAACAAAATCTGTTGCGGAATGTTAGAAAAATTCAGTTACGTTGTAGGGATCTTGGTATAACGGCTAACGTAATGAATGATAGGATATTTTTGTACGAACACCTTACTACCGCTAACGCTAAGCTGTTGACCAGTGCAAAAGGTCTTAGAAATTGTGGCTTCAAATTTATTTTTTCGCAAGACGTAACGAATCATCATTCATCGTCCGCATACATTGTTCAGAGCAGGTTGCCGTTATCAGGAGCAAGAACTACCGACTGACTATCTCTACTATTATTCTTATGTTGTGTAATTTCTATATTCCGCACTTTAGCTCCGATTTTGTTTATTTATTTATTATTTTATTTTATTTATAATTTAAATTCGCACGTTACTATTAGTTGTGTAAAGTTAGGTTTTACTTCTCTCTTTAACCGCCCGTGGCTTTGTTTAATTTATGTATAGAAATTTTTTTATTTCTTACGTTTTCGTTGAAGTTAAGCTATAATTATCGCTATGAATTCCTCACTTAATATTTTTACACTAAATGTTTGTATACTTATTCTCGCGCATCTTTGAAGTTACAGTATGATATCTTGGTGTTTACAGAAACTTGGTTATATGAAGACGAGGTTGATCGCTACTCTATTCCTAGTTACGTTTCTTATGCTCAATGTAGGATGCACAAGCGTTCTGGTGGGGTAATTGTTTTCATAAAGGAGACGTTTAAGCATGACTTTGTTGATTTAAAAGTAAGTTTTGGAAATGTAGTTGGAGTAAATATCTTTTTAAATACTACTACACGTGTTGAACTCATTGCGGTGTATAAGTTTTGCGACTTTCCATATGTTGAGTATATTAAGGAACTTGATAAATTATTAATTACTTTAAATAACTCTTGCATTAGGGGACATGAATACCAACTTGTTAGATCCTGTGAGTAGTAATGAATACCTTAATTTATTATATTCGCGTGGTTTTTCTAGTATCGTTAATACTGTTACATTTAGGGGAATTGATAATTATGTTTCGTGTTTAGATCATCTATTAGTCCGTGGTTTAGAAAACAGCGCGCACAGTGCAAATATCATTTTCGACATTAACGACATTGATTTCTCTCGTCATTGTGGGATAAGTTCAACTTTTAAATTTTCTAACAAAATTCGTCACTTAAATTTTACTAATCATCAATTTGATAGGCGTACGTTTAATAAAAGTTTATCTCTAATAAATACGTCCCATTTGTATACTAATCATACGACAATTAACGAAAAGTTTGAATGGTTCCTTTCGCAAATTAAACTTGCTTTAGATTATAGTAAAACTAGAGTAAAGCGTTAATTAAATTAACGTGTAAAAAAAACTCTGTATTTTCAATTTGACTAAATTATTTCCAGATAATTTGAATATAGGGCAAGAATATAAAAACCTCTCTAAATTAGTACAAAAGGCTACTGGGACTGCTAAACTTCAATATTATTCTGGTCTCCTTGACAAGTATAGTGATAACCCAAAAAAATATTGGGCCTTTGTTAATAATGTAGCGGGTAAGCATCAATCTACAGTTAAACTAATCGAGACTGATGGGGTAAAATTTCATGTTACTGGCAATGAGTTATTAATTGCGGAAAAGTTTAACAATCACTTTCGTGATAGTGTTTCTAATTTAGTACATAGTTTTAGTGATAATTTTCACACTAATAATCATATTTTCATTGGTTGCATTACTAATTCGTTTGTGTTTGATAGTTTCACCTCTGCCGACATAAAAAATGCAGTTTTATCCCTGCCAAATAAATCTTCTTTTGGTTCGGACGGTTTATCTATTTCGTTAATTCGCGAGAATATTAATTTCTTTATTCAGCCTTTAACTTACTTATTTAATGAATCGTTAAACTTGGGGTTATTTCCTGAAGCATTAAAATCAGGTATTATTACTCCTGCGTATAAATCTGGTAACAAAAGTGACATTTCAAATTATAGACCGATCTGCATATTACCTACTATTCCTAAAATTTTTGAAAAATGTGTGAAAGAGTTAATATTATCTTTTTTGAGAAAATATAATTTTTTTAGTGATAATCAATTTGGTTTCCTCCCACACAGAGGTTCCAATGAGGCACTTTTCCATCATATCTCTTACATTTCAGAATCGTTAGAGGCTGGTCGCTCCGTAGCAGCGGTCTATTTTGATTTACGTAAAGCGTTTGATGTGGTAGATCATAACATTTTTTTACGTAAGTTATATACATGTGGCATTAGGGGCTTTATTCATAATTGGTTTAGATCATACCTAATAGAAAGTACGTTACTAAGATAAATGGTGTATATAGCCACAGTACAGTACAGTATTTTGGGGTTCCACAGGGAAGTATATTAGGCCCTATTTTGTTTTTGGTATATATAAATGACTTGTGTAATATAAATATTGGAGGGAGAATATTTAGTTATGCAGATGATACTGTCTTGGTGCATAATTCTCGGTTTCCCTCTGTATTAGAGTCTTTGGTTCAAAGTGATGTGTATTCTCTATTTGTACATGGTTAAATAAAAACAAGTTAATCTTGAATTTGAATAAAACTAAATATATGATTTATACGTACCAGCCTTATTACATTGAAAACACTTTTAATATAAATATCAATAATGTGGTACTTGAACGTGTTTATGAAATTAAGTATCTCGGGGTGGTTCTTGATTGCAAATTAACTTGGCGTAAACATACCGAGTTCCTTTCTAAAAAATTAAGAAAATTAAATTATCTTTTTTATTATCTGAAGCAATTTTTTTCATCTACACAGTTATTTCGTCTGTATACTTCTTTGTACCAACCAGTTTTCTGCTATGGACTTATGCATTGGGGTGGAGCTGGAAAGGTATATATGAATGTCATACAATCACTTCAAAACATGTTATTTAACACCATTGGTAATGATAAGCAACCCTGTTGGAAAACTCGTCCTCTCACCGTTCGTGAATTATATGAAGTACAATTACTTGTTTTCGTGTTTAAAAATTTTAAACTTTTTTCGATTGAGTTGCATGGTGGTAAAATAAGGTTATCCTCACACGAGTTAGCAAAGTTGCCTAAATTTAATAAATTTCATACCCGAATCCAAGCTGTTTATATGGGTGCCACTTAACTCTTTGCCACGTCAATTAAAAATTGATCTTAAAAATTATAAACGACGGCGTAAGTCGTTAGTTGCATTTGTAACGTGTAAATAGGTAACGAGCTTTTCATATAATAATCGAAGTTGCTAACTGGTTTAAAAGTATTCGGTTGGAATTGTTAGATTGATGATTTTATTTTGTAAATTAAATTTTTTTAATTTGTAAATTAAGTTCTACTTCAACTTTTTATTATTATTAATTATTATGTGATTATGAGTTATTTCCTGTTATGCCTTTATGTATACACGGTTTTTAGTATTTATTTATGTGTATATTTCTATGTTGTATATTTACTTTCGCGCGTTAGGTATATTTCTGCGGATTTGTAATTATAGTTTAATACTTAGTTTATTTGATTGGCGGTGTCTGGGTGTTTGTGTGTGTTTACTTATATGTTTAAATCGATTTCGTTGTTTTTTAAAGAATGTTTCGGTTAAGAAACTGTATTATTTCATTGAATTATATAACGTTACGTTTTTTTTAGTGCGATGGAACGGAAGTTAAATTTATCTTTATTTATTTGTATAATCCGGCGTTCGCGCAATATGCGCATAGTCGGGATTTACACGTTTAATATATTTTCTTTATTTTAATTTGAAATAAATTTGAATTTGAAAATTTGAATCGACCGGGGAAAATAGTTTTAAAGATTATATAATAGTTTTAATTTTACCACTATATTACGGAAGAAAGTGAAATTCCCAAAGAACAGGACGTTAAAATTACGAAAAATCAAATAAGCGATCTTCTGATAGACGGAAAAAAATGTAGGTTGTTCGATAGAAATGATTTTCTAATTGTACGCGAACTCTCGAACAGAATTTTCATTCGCGCTTAACGATGTCGGACAACCCGCTTCCGTCGCTTGCGTGACCAACGAATTTTTAAGACCTAACTAATTTACGACTTAAGACGAAAAGCAATTAGTCTTATTTATTTCGATTCGTTCTGGTTCTTACGCGTGCCTTTTTCCCCCTTTTAAATCGTCTTTCGGCTTTTAAACTAGTTTCGCTTAGGGATCTAATTGTACGTATGTCGGAGTGAAACACAACTACCTATAGCGAAAATTGATATTACCATCGAAGAAATACAGCAACCGTTCTTTGTATTTTATACTCCTTCAACGTGTTTACATTATTAGCCATCTGCACTAGTATGGTAACACATCTTCCATAGCATATATACATAGATATATATCTTAACCTTTCCACCCAAAGGATTCAACGCATGTGTGAAAAAAAGATAACATACCATACTTTATTATTATACTGTATGGATGAGAAGAGACTACACGCTGTGTGCGAATTGAAAAAACCCGAAATATATAAGGGACTTATACAAGAGAGTGATGAAAAAATCGATTCCATATATATAGAAAATTACAATAATAATAATAAAGAGAATAACAACTATAATAACAATAATAATAGTCTTTCTATGATGAGGATAACACATATAGTAAAGTAACAATAATAATTATAAAGAGATAATAACAATAATGATAGTTTTTCTATGACCACTAATAATAATAATAATGCAATTTAAAATTATAATTCATTTTAAATTTAGGTTTTATTCGCAATAAATTATGATGAATAAAATTAAACGCCGATGCGCAATAATGCGTAAATGGCAAAATATATACTGCTGCATTCACGACACAAATACGTCAACTCATACGCACATCACACAAAACATTTTTTACATTAACTTATTATACATATTATACATGTACATTTATGATATCTATATGTGTCATATTTAACGAATAATTTTGGAATTTTTTATTTTTGTATATGCATTTATATATGGAAGTATATATGAGTTTTTAAAGGTTTCTTTACATAATTTTGTCGTTCCCGTGAAAACAAAATTAATAATTTCTTAAATTCAATTCCTATACACGATATGAACAATCTTCTAGGTAACATGTTTGTAAACGAAAAGAAAATATTTAATATTTAGCTACGCACAAAATAAAGAGAGCTCGAATAGTAAATCAAATTTGGAGACAGAAATGTTAGTCCAAAAAATCGTTCAGAATCCTCCGTATACTCTTCTTAAATTTCCGATACCAATTATGTTTCGATATCATGAATGACCCAAATGAAACCGACAACTGAATACTTCGCACTCCGGAAAACCTGCAGTAATGGCATTTTGCGTCGCTTTTTCGAAATCTAGCGTATTGTCTCTAATATTTAAGCCTATATTCATGAACGATGCAATTTGAACAAGGAACGTCCACATTGCAATGTACGTTCTCTACTTTTTCCCTAGTAGGACACCATAAGCTAATGGAATATGTAAATTATTTTGATGTTTGGCAAAACTAAGATTTTTGGTTATAACTCCGCAAATGTATGAAATGAAATTCCACACAATTAAATTAGTTATAGTTATGTATATAACGATTTTTAACAATATGTAATTAGTATCCAAATATATTTTCTGGATAAACACGATTTTATTAAAAAAGCAAGGATAGTATATCATGTATATGTATATACATACTTATTATGGCGAGAAGTGTTTTTTTTAAAAAAATGTATATTTGTTTAAATTTATAAATAGAGTACATGCACATGTATATAGTACACAACCACGACTTATAATTAACATTTATCAATTGTTCCGTCAAGCATTTGCTTGTCGACAGATTTACTTATTTACATCCTCTTAATATAATTATGTAATAATTTTTATAACTTAGACATATTGAATTACACTTACACTCACACTTATTCTCACTTACACATCATTTGCTCACATTCATTTCCACATTTTCACTCACACTTATTATTTTTAATTTTCTTATTATGTAATTATTCTAATTCTTTATATATATATACATATACATATACACATACACATATACATACTTTTTTTTGCACTAGTATTTGAAGCAGCACTTTCGTAGCGTCGGTATGCTCAATACAACCCCCTGAGTTCTTTTTTACATTATTTTATTTACCACCGTTTCATCCATCAACCAACTTTTAATTTTCTGTTTTTTTATTTTAATTTTATGTTTTTTTATTGTAATGTTTGTCTCTTTTAATATGTCATCCGGGATTTCATTTAACATTCTTGTCGTAATATATTTGTAAGTATTTTGTCTGTATACTTTTCTCATATTTTATATCGCATTTTTCATTTATGATATAATTCCATATTTTCACTAATCATTTACATCTAATACATTTAATTCTTTTTTTAATTCACTCATTGATTTATCTTCATGTCACGTTATTAACCTCAAGCTTTTTTTCTGTAATCTTTCAATTTTTTTCTGTGTATGTTTTCTTAGTTAATCCCCATGCTTATGCCATACCTCAATATTGATTCTAGTAAAGCATAATATACCATCTTCAACGTATCATTTCCTACATAGTTCCTTAGTGTATATATTGCTGTTATCACTGTTTTTATTTTGTTTTCTATATATTCCATATGCATGCTCCATTTTAAATGCCTGTCTATTATTATTCCTAAATATTTGCGCGAATATACAAATTTTATTTTTTCACATTTTTCAGATGTGCATTCATTATCTTCGTTCACATTCATTTGTATGTATTATAAGGCTATGTCTGCGTATAATCTCTGGTTTATGCGGTTCAAATTCTGCCATTGGTTTTGACAACATACACTTAGTTTTTGACCCATTACGATACGAGCGCATCGACAATAATGCAGAGAAAGATCTCGATTATTTTTGCCCGATTCGATTCATTCCCCAGCCCGATTACTATTTTCTCGATTATGAAAAAATCTCAGAGTCGCCTATAACCACTTCGAATAGCTCTAACCTACCACATAATATGATAACATAATGTGTTTATATTAGTTTAAGTAACAATTTACACTGTTCGATTCATATTCATATTCGTTATGGTAGTTTCGACTTTAATTTTGATATCGTTTAAACTTCAACGGAAAGTTAATGTTGAATCATGATATATACACATATAACCTTTGTGCCCTAAACTAGAATAGTATGATTTTTTATATCAGATGTATCTTTATATGCATTTACAAACAGTACGACCAACGAATGTTTGTTTGGTTTCAAAAATCGGTTTAAACGTATTTTTACATATAAAAAAAACCCTGTGATGGTCGTTTTATACGCCTATGCGTGCGCGAGTAAATGTATAGGATCTGAACTGACGCTTTCACTTCCTTTGTTCGCCACTATACTGATTCTTTTTCTAACACAAAAAATATCTCCTCTGTTCTGTCCTTTTTTTTTATTTTGGGGTATTCATCTTATACAATAACTTTTCCAGATATATAAAAAGGTGTGAAACTAGTTTTTATATTCTTTCTGAATTCTCTCATTATTATTGACTCTAAATATCGTTCTGTTTAATTCTCTGTATTGACGCGTTTTATAAAGAGTTTTGGATATTCGTTCTTAGAATTGGATATTTTATTATTATAGTGCATGCATATTTATCTATTGTATCTGATAATTTACATCACTTAATTTACTTGTGGATTTGTGGTTTCGTTTTGATGTAACGAACTATTAATTTGTAATTTAACAGCTCAAATATTCTACCTATTTATACGATTACGATCAACTTATTTTAGTTCTGCTTATATTCATAAAGAATCGAAATGTAGAAGAGTATATTTGGTAAGTTTCAAGTATGAAAAAATTAATTTGCATTACATATTTATATATTTTATATAAATTATTATTTTGGTCTTGCTATTTTTTATCAATGATGCAATTAAATTTTCATTCATTTATCCCACGTATATTTGAATCTTAACGTTATTCACTGCAGATATTTTTTCACTCATTCCTATATTTGAAAACGGTACATAATGTTACTATAAAAACATGCGTATATGTATATATATATTAAAAAAATTGATTCTAATTCATGTAATTGAAATTTGTAAAATATAAATAATTTGTTCAACCTTATACCCTTATGCGTTTGCCCTTTTGTCTAATATAAAATATGGATAACTACAGTCGAAAATATAAAAATTGAAGTATGAGTGTGCGTAATATGAAATTTTCTCTAAAGAGTAAATATAATTTCCAGACATTTACAGCCTGAGAAGGATGAAGTTATTCTCTGTAAAACCATAAACGTTGTTTTATTTAAAGTAAATGCCCATTGAAATATGCAATTTAATGTTGTTATAACTATTGTAAATTCTAAATTTATCACTTACTAACTCTTCTATATCAAATGTAATAGAATATCTTTACTAATACATGATAAACAAAAGTTACGCATAATAGTTTCAGCTATACAAGTTTTTTAAAAATATATTTAATGACCAACGATAAATTGTATATTATAAAAATTGAGGTGAACTATTTAGTTTTATGTCTTTCATTTAAATTCGAAAGTATTTATACATTAATCCCTTATTCTGATTCCACATATATTGATATTGTTTTAATCGCTTTAATAGCAATAATTTAATTTTTCACATACCTACACCATAATAAATAATATTACTATGTGTATGTTCTTATGTTCGTTATTATTATACCTTTATAAAGTATAATTCCTTTTTTAAATTATATCTGTTATTATTATTATTGTATAGTTTATTAAATATGCACACGAATTTGTATATTTTATTTTATATGTTATAGAAATGATTATAGAATTTCAGTTTTTTTTGAATAGATACTTTATATATATTATGCACTTTAAATTGAGATAAATTATTTAACTTCTTTGTATGGTTTCCACATTTATTTCACTTTTATTCACTATTCTCATAGGTAGGTTATCTACAAATGTGATAACTTTGACGTCTTTTGTTAACATTATTTTCATAAATTCTCGAAAATGCACTTTTCTATAAATGCGTTCATTAATATTTAAAGATTCTTTCCCCGTCACAATTCATTTTGCATCAAATATAGCTAATTCTATGTGGACGTTGATGGCATAAATCAAAAATATAACTTTCACCATGTTCCTATCATATTTTCGAATACATTCACATCCAGTAATCGATATAAATTATTAATTTACCACATATATTAAAGAAATAAAACTAATTGCAATGATATTAAAGTTTAATTATATTGCTTTTTAGATACTGAGGTAATCAAATAAACTAATAGAGCACTAAATTAAAATTATGCAGATTATTTCACTTTGAAAACAAATCAACTAGAAATCATAATTGGCAATCTATAATAATAATCGTGTTAAATATATATATATATATATATATATATATATATATATATATATATATATATATATATATATATATATATATATATATATATATATATTCCGATGTTTTAGTCTTGGATGTTCAGGCACTACAGATAAAACCATATGCATTGTCAGATACATGCATACGTAAACGAACTCTTTATACATATTAAAACATAAATTTATAGTAAGTACCCAAAATACAAATGTGAGTAAATACCACTGTTTGAAGTTTCAGTACTGTAGGTAACATAATCCTCCATATGGTTTGTGTGGTTAATAGTTAAAATGATTAATTTAAATCATTATTACAGCCATACAATGAAAATGCAAGTTAATAAATAAATTGGATCAGATTTACCAGGAAAAGTTTCAAATTTATCATTTTCTTTTTAAATATATTTAATGGCCCACGATAAATGGTATATTATAAAAATTAATGTGAACTGTTTATTTTTAAGTCTTTCATTTAAATTTGGAAAGTATTTGTACAATAATCCCTTATTCTGATTCCACATATTTTGATATTGTTTTATTCTCCTTAATAACAATAATTTAGTTTTTAACATACCGTAATAAATATTATTACGTTCGGCATTATTATACATTTATATTCTTTAATTTATTATTATTGTATAGTTTATTAAATATGTACACTAGTTTGTATATTTTATTTTATATGTTATGGAAATGATTATATAATTTTAGGTAGTTTTGAATTGTTATCACTAAATACGTTATATATGTTTGCATTTTAAAATAAGAATATGTTTAATTTTTTTTAATTTATTTTATTATTAAATAATAAGTAATTTAACTTCTTTGTATGCGTTATATCTATTTCTTTCCATATGTATTTCACTTTTGTTCACTATTCCCATAGATAGGTTATCTACAAACGTGATAACTTTGACGTACTTTATTAACTTTATTTAATAAATTCTCGAAAATGCACTTTTTTATAAATACGTTCAATAATATTAAACAATCCGTGTCCTGTCACAATTGGCTGTTCTCATTTTTTAATCCGCATAACTTTAATCGTTTGCACATTTCAAATATAGCTAATGAAACTATTAGAACTCAAAATTATGCAAAGTAATTCACTTGGAAAACAAATATACTTGAAATCATAATTGGCAACCTGTAATAATAGTCGTGTTAAATAGATTTAAAATATGCCTAAAAATCTGAAAAATGAAAAATATAAAATTAGATTAATTTAAATCATTCTTACAGCCATATAATGAAATAAATAAAACTTGCTGTACATATATGGAAGAATCAGGAAAATTGTACTGATATTTTATACTTAATGTTAATTTGTTATCAAACATTTTTGAACAATTTAATCGAATAGAAAACTTTTATTATAACATATTTATAAAATTAGTTTTCATTAACACAAAATTGAAGTACTTGAATTTTTTTATTAACGTGACAAACGACAAATTGTACATTATGAAAATTGAGGTAACCTGTTTCCTTTAAAATCGTTCATTTAAATTTGTGAAGTTAATCTCTTATTTTGATTCCAAATATTTTCTTATTGTTTATTCACTTTAAAAGGTTAAATTTAGTTTTAAACGTATAATAAGCATTAATAATATTATGTTATGTTCAGTATTATTATAGATTTAGAAAGTACAAATCCATTTTTAAATTATGTCTATTATTATTATATAGTTTATGAAACAAACGTTAATTTGTTTATTTCATTTTTTAATTTATGTAAGAGATTATAAAATTTTAAGTTGTTTTCGACTGTTATCCCACATTGTACGTTAATCTCTATAACTTTTAATCGTTTGCACCACTTCAAAATATGGCTAATTGCGCAGACATATTTTCTCAGTCGTCATACTCAATTTATATTTTTATAAATTTTAATTAATAGTGTACTTGTACTTGTATAAATTATTTAAGAAGTTCTATAAAATGCATGCATACTATTTCAAACTATTTAACAGATGTATGCGCCCATATTCGTAGCTAAATAAAACACGCTAAATAACCAATGGATTAAATGCATGAAAGTAATAGGCATTGTAAGCGATTGAAATTATCAAGTATATAACATTCTGAGTATTATGTATGGTACATTAGCTTTCTTTTTATTTGGTAAAATATTTAAAAATATGAAAATAGTCCGGGTAATAATTGAAAGTTCATTTATATTACTTTTTACATAGTAAAATAATTAGACCTCTGCTAACATATAAACAAATCAAAACTATACAAAACAATACAAATATCTTACAGAACTTGCGAAAAAAATAGATTAATTTACATCATTATTACATTAAAATAATAATTATTACCACATAATAAAATAAATCAAATTTATACGTATACATGTGAAATTAAATCTTACCAATTATGTATATATATATATATATATATATATATATATACAAATGTATAATTTATGCTTTTAAATTTAAGTTTGTAATCATGGATATTAATATTTCTTAAATTTTCATAACATTTATCACTATCATTACATATTCGTCAGTTTCAAATAGTTAAGATAACTCAAATATATGGGTTTATCAATAACATAACATTAATATCATCAAATTAACTAAAAATTTTTATGTTTTTAAGAATGAAGTTGCCCGGACGGAATTAAAATGTACGGTTGCTTCTATTATATTTAGACAAATCAGCCATCGTCTTCTAAGCAATAGATCATTGCAAGTATCTCCCAATATTAAAATCAAAACTTTCTGTATGTTGACGAAAATCACCAGATTCACGTGTTACTCAAACATGTCAATCCTATCAGATTTAACAATGGACATTTTTACCGACAGAACACTTAAATATCGACCAAAATTTTTTAATCAACTATATATGATCCACGGCTACAAATGCTTCCTGCACGAAAAGGGCAAGGTGTGGGGACGTTCTAATTCTAAATTGCATTGTCGATGGACCTAAATTTGAATCCAAGAAAATTTACTTTAGATTTTAAAAGTGTGCAACGACCAGCCTCGTGGTTTTCTCGTTCGTAGTATTAGAAAAAGTCGAGTAGGTTACGTTGCTCGAGAACATAAGGACGGGATATTTAAACGTATTCGTTAATATTTTTTAATACGCGTTTCTTAATTATTACTAAAATTTCTTTAATCGTATATGATGTCTGGAACTATAAATTTTTGTTATGTATACGCTAATTGTAGCAAGAAACCGAGAATATAATAGTATTTAAAGAAAAAAAATTAAATCTAGTCACTAAAGATTCATTTAATTACGAAATGTTATTGCTTATTCATAATCATTCCGTATCTTAATTGGAATACATGTAAACCTGTTGGTTAATATTTAGTCAGATTCATTTATAATGCGTAAATTTAAATTAATTGTTGCGTCAGCTACACCTGAGGTCGCTAGGATCTGGACTGGAATCGTCACTGCCCTACCCTTCGACATCGCATTGATCAATTCCTGCGGTATATCGTCAGGTCTTATGCATTTTATTAATTATATATATACATATTTGTATTTTATTTTGCAAATTTAATGTGTATATATGTGAGTTTTAGGTGTGTGATGGATAAATTGAATCAGATTTACGAGGGAATAAATAAAATTAAGTCAGTGTTTAAACACTTATGATAAAATAAAAAATTTGTGTTTTTAAAACAAAATCATTTGAAAGAGAACTTTGCCTATTATATAGAAATAGATAATTTATATTTAACATAAGGTGAATTGGTTTATTATTATAATGATAAATTTCCGATAATACGAAATATATTAAATGAACCTTCGTGTTTAGAAATATAACCGTTATTTTTAAACGCATTTTTCTCAGAATTTCTGTATGAAATAAATTATTTTTACAGTCGATATCTTGAGTGTTCGATATTGGATATTTTGATGAAAAATGAATCCACATAATCGATATTAAAATCAATTTTTTATTTGGAGAATTTAAATTAGTCGTAAGGTTATAATTTTTATGTCGAATAACGTCATTACAGTGATTTGAATAAATCTTTTTTTTAATTTTATTATAACAAAAGATTTTTAAAAACTATCAATTTAATTCAATTTTTGATATTTGAATATCAAATTTATCCAAATATTTACATCGCTAATTATTCTGTAAATTCCATGTACGCCTATGATTGACGTATTCGAATTGGTGTTATCCCCTTCAATAACATACGTATATATGTCCAGCCATATGTGTGCGTATATGTGGGCGTGTGTGTAATGTTTCACGATGTATTGATACTAAGAAAGTAACAAAAGTAACGAATAAGGAACGGACATTTAAACCCCCTATAAGGAATATATATATATATATATATATATATATATATATATATATATATATATATATATATATATATATATATGTATTTTTATTCACTGTGCATTCATTTTCCTTGTTATACACGGTAAACTTCTATAAGCGTCCTTTTTCACAGCGAGACCAACCGGATGGTTAAAATACCGAATTTCGACGGTGTTGTTTTTACGATTTTGTTATTGCCTCCGTTGACAGTTTGTGACAGCTCGACACGCCTGCGTAAAAAGGGACTGGGTCACGCTAGGACCTTCGGTCGGACAACCTTGGTCCGAACGAAAGACCACACTTACATCAATAGTTTGAGTAATTTATTGCCTACGGACCACCCATCGATCGATACGACGATCCAACCATATTTTTTCCTTTTTAGGATGCAGCTTACCCTTAGATAAAACGACCTTTTTTTCCACATATAGATATATATATATATATATATTAGCAGCTAGCTCTACCCTTAGGTAAAACAACCTTTTTTTCCACATGTATATATATATGTGTGTGTGTGCTCGTTCGCTGTTTTTGATAGAAAATGAAATCTTTTATCTTTTTCGCTCTCTTAATAATTTATATATATATATATATAAAAAAATATATACGCAGTGTATATTATGTACGCTAATTTATATTGAATTGTTTTTTTTTAAAAAGTTTTTAATGTAAAATTTAAACGTTTATTATTATATTTTTTACGTTCGTAGGATACATTATTTATTTGAATTATTTAAATAATTGTGGTCACCTTTAATTATTTACATGTAAATCAACACGATCGTATCTCTCAAAACTTTATTATTTAAACAGAAGAGGGCACCCATATATCCAGGCCATTATTCTGGTAATCCAGCTATATGTTACTATATTATTAACGATAAAATAAGTGAAAATGTAGACATAACTGATGATAGCAATACAATAATATCAAATTACTCCGAAGACGCATTATCGACATCGTCGCAAAAACTCATAGAGAACGACTGGCAGATTCCTAAAAAGAAGGCACGAAAAAGACTATTGAATGAACAACAAAATTTAAATAACTACCGTACGAAACAAAACAGGTTCCAATATTTACAGATCGAAGACGAAGATTTACATGATGTGAATCCAATTACACACTCGGCTCACAATGCAACAACAGAACCTTCACCGCCGCCAATATTTGTGCATGATGTAATTAACTATTCGAGAATGTTAAAAAAAATTACGGACGCACTAGGAAAACATGACTTCAGAGCGAAATCCTTGAAAGATAACGCTGTTAAAATCAACTTGCAAACCTCTGACGATTATAGAAGACTAATCGCAACGTTTAAAAAAGAAGACATAAATTATCACACCTACCAACTAAAACACGAAAGAGCGTATAAAGTTGTAATTCGCGGTTTACACCCTTCTTTCACAATCAGCGATATTAAACAGGCACTAGAAGAACAAAGTTTTCAAGTGAGGTCCGTGTTCAATGTCAGAAATAGAAGAACTAAAGAACCTCTCCCCGTGCATTTTGTTGATTTGGAGCCGGCTGACGAGATTAAACGTATATATGATCTCGACTTATTATTACATTCGAAAATTAGAGTGGAAACCCCACACGTAAAAAGGGACATACCCCAGTGCACTAGATGTCAAAGGTATGAGCACACAAGATCGTTTTGTAATCGTCCTTATAAGTGTGTTAAATGCGCCGGTAGTCATAATTCAGCCGATTGCAAAAAAGAAAAAAACGTACCGCCGAAATGTGCATTATGCGCGCAGCAACATCCCTCTAATTACAAGGGATGTGAGGTATATCGCAAATTATACAATGCGAAATATAATGCAGAACAGACGCTTCCTGATAAAGTGAATATTCCCGGAAGCCGCAGTAATGTTGTACATGATATTATCCCACAAAATGAGCATGAACGTCTGTTATCGTATGCAAAAGTTACGTTAGAGACGAATGGCGCCAATGCGGTATTTAATCCGGGCAATAATGTCTATAATGATGTTGGTCCCTCAAATGGTGGTAGTAATATAATGAATAACCGATTCGCAACTAACTCGCCTACTAGTATAGATACAAACTCAGTACCACAATTCAATTAGCTAAAATTTGCGATAAAATTACCGATAATTTTAATCAGAATAAACATACAGGAGTAGTCTTGATGGACATTGAAAAAGCGTTTGACACAACCTGGCATGATGGAATTATCTATAAATTGATCAAATATGAATTTCCTCCTTATCTAGTATTCACTATTAAATCTTATTTAATGAACAGGAAGTTTTACGTGAAAATAAAAAACCCTAAGTCTAACATGAGATTTATTAAAGCTGGGGTACCTCAAGGGAGCATCCTAGGTCCTTTCCTTTTTATACTCTATTTGAATGACTTGCCAACTATTACGGGAGTAGACATAAACCTATATGCTGATGATACTTCTTTAATGGTATCCTCTTATAGAATTGACACAATCAGTAACAGACTAACAAGTGCAATTGATAAAATATCAAAATTTTTCTACAAATGGAAAATTAAAGTCAATGATGAAAAAACTGAATCAATCATTTTTACTAGACGTAGGCCTCTACTTAATCACTTCGTTCGAGTCAAAAACAATTACCTCGATTGGAAGGAAAATGTAAGATATTTAGGCATAACTATCGATAGACGACTTAACGAGGCATATTAATGATTGTGTAAATAGAACGATGCGCAAATTGGGTTGTCTATTTCCAATATTTAACAAAAAGTCTGCATTATCGGCGCAAAACAAATTCCTCATTTACAAAAAAGTTATTCTACCAAAATTATTATATGCGAGCTCGGTCTGGAGCTAAGCAATAGCAGTATAAATCAGATGCAAAGACTACAAAATCATTGTTTAAGAATTATCTTGAATAAACCAAGATTTAATAAAATTAAATCTATGCATGATATTTTAATGTTTCCTTATATACAGGAAATCATTAAAAATACAGTGAAAAAATTTTTCGCCAACTGCAGCTCATCTGATAATGTAGTAATACATTCGATAGGAGATTATGACTACCAATCTCTGCGACACAGATATAAGAGGTACAAGCACAGACATATAAAACATATCTGTTTATAGTAAGCCGGCTATTAAATTTCTAGTATCAGCAAATAGACTAAGATATTTTTAAGATATTATATTATAATAGTGTAAGTTATAATTTTATTCTAATATATTGGAACAGGTTTTTTATACAAATTTTTCCTGTAATTTATACATTTGATATTTATAAGCCTATCATATAAGCTTTTCTATTTTTGTTTACCTGGGAAGAATTTTTGTTTTATATTTCGGTACGGGTAAATTGTTCATTTTTAAAATTTAATATGCTTATGTGCATGTAACTTAATAATAAGAAATACACTGCTTCTTGAATTGGAAGTTTTCTCAAATAATTGTTGTACCAAAGCCTGGTAAATCGTCTGAATTTGTTTTCGTCATACAGGCCTATTTCGCTGCTTCCTATTCTTTCAAAGCTTCTAGAAAAACTAATTTTAAAACGATTATTCCCAAAACTGACGTAGAGATCTATCATTTTGTTTGTAACATTTATCCTATAAGAGTTAATCGTTAAGGAGATATCGCCGATTATAAGTTGAATTTTGGATTTTCAATATGTCCCTTGATTGGTTTTTGGACTGGCCGCGATGCTTCCTGTGTATATATATATATGCTTTAGTACCTCATTCTTTTACTGTGGATATTATATATGTATATACTTTTGCGTACTTGCAGTAACCGCGCGTGTAACATGTATATATTTTCGCAAAATTTATTACCGCACATATTGTGTTGTACGTGAGAAAAGGTGGCAAAATGTGCATGTCAAAAAATTTATCCTAAAGTGGAGTAATTGCGGTTGTAGCAAAACATCCAAAAATTTATACATACATATGCATGAAGTGAGTAGTAATTTTCGAATTTGGTTAAAAACATAAGATATATTTTTATATGGAGTGGAACAATCTCACGGGTATGATGTCGTTTTCGCGATTTAGCTTCCATCCAATAAAAAATTATATAATAAAAAAATTATATATATATAATATAAACATTATGTATATGGGGGCACTGCGATTTTGTCTATTACAACGTATATAGCACAACTTATATGACGTCATTGGTAGTTTTATCCTATGAAAAATCTGTAACAAAATGGTTCATTGGATACGAAAATATATAAAAATTTGTAAAATTTATTAGCGACATATATGGATATATATATATATATATTCGCACGCATATGCTGTTACAGCGTATACTGCATAATATTTTTTTTTAAGTATACAGACTTCCCACTAGTCCGTTAGATAGGCAATTTTACTTAATCAGTAGCCCCTTGTTTCGTTAAAATGAACATCTTCCTTAACGCACTCGTTGTGTTAGTGTCTCCACTATACATACATACATATATATATTTCCTACATATTTTATTATTAAAAGTATTTATTTTAAATTTTATATTTTAATTATTATATTTTATTTCTCAACGTAATCTAATTTGCGGAGTTGTAACCAAAATGTTACTTTTGACCAACATCAAAATAATTTTGTATATTCCGTTGGCTTATTTGCGTCCCAGCAGGAAGAATGTAGGGGACGTACACTTTAATGTGGACGTTCATTGTCCAAATTGCATCGTCCATGAATATAGACTTAAATATTAGAAAAATTACGATAAAAGTGCAGGTTTTTTGGATTGCGAAGTATTCAGTTGTCGGTTTCATTTGGGTCAATCATGGTAAAAATAAGTGATATCGGAAATTTAAGAAGAGATTATACGACGGATTCGGAACGATTTTTCCGACTAACATTTCTGTCTCCCAATTTGATTTACTATTCGAACTTTCTTTATTGTGTGTATAGCTAAATATTAAATATTTTCTTTTCGTTTAGAAAAATGTTGTTGCCAAGAAGATCGTTCATATCGTGTATAGGAATTAAATATACGAAATTATTAATTTTGTTTTTACGGGTATGAAAAAATTATGTAAAGAAACTTTTAAAAACTCATATACATATACTTTCATATATAAATGCATATACAAAAAAAATTTCGGAATTATTCGTTAAACATTGCACATATTGATATTATAAATGTACATGTGTAATAATTATCACCTGTATAGTAAGTTAACGTAAAAAATATTTGGTGTGATGTGCACACGAATTTACGTATTTGTGTCGTGAATAAGCAACAGTATATATTTTGCTACTTAATTGCGCATCGGCGTTTAATTTTAATTATCATAATTTATTACGAATAAAACCTAAATTTAAAATAAATTATAATTTTAAATTGAATTATTATTATTATTACATTACTATACGTGTTCTTCTCATCCCAGAAAAACTATTATGTTTGTTATTCTCTTTATTATTATTGTTATATTATTATTATTATTACTTTACTATATGTGTTAATAGAAAAACTATTATTATTGTTATTATATTTGTTTTTCTCTTTATTATTATTTGCTATATATATATGGGATTGATTTTTTCAACACTCTCTAGTACCATAAGTGCCTTATATATTTCACTTTTTTCAATTCACACACACAGCGTGTATTCTGTTCTGGTCCATACGAGTATAATAATAAACGTATTGAATGTTATCCTTTTTTCACACATACGTTGAATCCTGATGGTGGAACGGTTCACCAGAAATAATAATAATCATATAAAAGTCCACCATAAAATTTTGTCTGTTAACCGGTTTTATCCGTTAAAGATATTTTATTCGAAATAATCGTTTCATTGATTAAAAAATAATTTTTCGGAGATCCGATATCTTAAATGGAAACAGTGACCCAGATATAAAATTATAATTATATTTGCCAACACAAACAGCAAAATGTAAATTTTTAAACTTTTGATATTTGAGTGTTAATGCGATTGAGTTGAAATTTTTAATAAGTATCAATAAAGACGTTGATAATAAAATATTTCGAAATTTGTAAATTCCATTTAGACCTTTTTCAATTACTCAATATATTACATATATGTACAAAAAAAAAACTGTTTCTGAGATGCTGAAATTATAGAAGTATATATTCAGATCACTAGTCTTTTTTTAGCTATAAAGTATATAATTTAAAGTACTAAATTTGGTATGATATTTTCAAAAATGTCTAATAATTTCGAGAAAGCAGTGATAAAAAATTAACTTGTATAACGGAATTAAATTATTAAATTAGATAAAGCACAGCCATTTACGTACAAACCATAGATATGTCTTTATTTGAGCAGAATATGTGAATGACAATTAGTATTCCATCTACTTTTATATTTTTATAATCCTTCTATAACGAAAATAAAATTACGGAATATAAACTAAAATATGTTTTTTAAAACCTAAGAAATTAATATGAAAATACTTATTTTGAAAGTATATGTTCGTAATTAATGCAACTTTTCTGGCCATGTTTTGATGCGATGTTAACTTTTACTCCTATGCAGCATAACACTAAATGTTTAAAAACTCAAATAATTTTTATCTTCTTCTTATCATGTATTTAAATTATTTCCCCAATAATCCAGTGCAAATATATTACATAAAATTCCATAAGTTATACATTTAGTAAACCTTCAAGTAAAGTAAATATGATAAGAGAAACAAAAATCTTAAAATAACATAAGTTGCACATTTATGTAAAAAAAAACAGATATGATAGGAGAAATTCAAAACATCTTTTTACATAATATAACAATCAATTTAATTATTAAAACAGCGTAAAAATTTGATATTACATATTCGAGCAACGTAGTAGGGAAAAAATTAAAATACGTTGAAAATAAATTGGTTAGAAATCATAATAGCAAATCGATGATAATTTAAAATCATATTAAATGCATCTATTTGTAGATATATACATAAATCTAAAAATGAACAATGGAGCTTAAGTACAACATGACAATAAATTATATTAATTCATTATTATTCATATTAGTATAGCCATATAAATAAATGAAAAACGATACATCATTTATTCCGTATACAAGAAACATTTAGAACGTACAAAAATCAAGGTTTTTTGTACGTTAACGAGAATAATTAAATTGCCGTCGTAACGTGCCATTCAAATATGACAGTTCTCGCAGATTCTACGGTAGATACTTTCACCGATGGTACATTTAAGTATCGGCCGAAATTCTTTCAACAACTCTATACAATTTACGGATATAAAAGTCATTTATGTTTCCTTTGGTTTATTGCTTCCTGCCAGCAAATAGGCAGGCAACGTGCACCGCAATGTGGACATTCCTCGTCAGAATTGCATCGTCGATGAGTATAAACCAAAATATTAGCAAGATTACGCTAGATTTCGAAAACGCGGCACAAATGCCGTCACTGCAGTTTATCCAGAGAGCGAAGTATTGGGTTGTCGGTTCCATTTGGGTCAATCCTGGTATCGAAAAATAATTACTATCGGAAATTTAAGAAGAGATTATACAACGGATTCAGATGTGGGACGGTGGTTAAAACGATTTTTCGGACTAGCATTTTTGCCTCCAGATTCGGTTTACTACAATTTTTGGCAAATTGCGAGACACAACCACCAAATCATTTAGCTAAGGAATTTGCAGATTATATATTTGAAAATTATGTTGCGTACACGTCGCATTTTCCTCCTCAGATGTGGGCTGCTACACCATCATCCACCAGTCCGAGAACAACGAATGGGCCTGAATCTTTCCATTCGGATTATAATCCACAGTTTTATCATGTTTCTCCTAAAGTTACATCTATTCTCGAAGTGATAAAGGAGATACATTCCGAATCGGAAATAAAAATCAGAGAATTGAGACCAATGGAAGTGGATCCAAATAAATAGAAAGGCAAACGTTCTGTCTGAATCAATATCAAAGATAGCAGGCGGGCGAAGTTAGTCCAATACAGATCCACATGACTCGGTGGTGACCTGTGTTTATAAATATTTCTGATCTTGATAAACGAAGGTTTCCTGATTGATTTATTTCAACATGATCATGCCTGGAAATATTATTCAATGATTTTTACGTTTGCGTAAATCTCGAATTAATATAATAGAATTAACATACATATTAGCTACTTTGTAAGGGGAATATGTTATTTTAAAATTGAAAATTCTTCTTGTTTTATTCAAAACGTAATTTTTACGATTTGGGTTATAAAAAATAAATATCTAGTAGAGATGCGTACGAAAAATATTGGACTGCGAATTTTGAAAAAAATTTGGAGTTTTACGTACGTGCTAAGTTATCTATACCACAAAGTACAAAAAATATATATATATATAAATATAAATATATATATAAATATAAATATATATATAAATATAAATATATATATAAATATATATATATAAATAATATACATATATATATATATATATATATATATATATTTATACATATATATATATATATATATATATATATATATATATATATATATATATATATATAAATATATATATATATATATATATATATATATAAATATATATATATATATAAATGTATATATAAATATACATATATATTTATATATATATATATATATATAAATGTATATATAAATATATATGTATATTTATATATACATTTATATATATATATATATATATATATATATATATATATATATATATATATATATATATATATATATATATAAAACATGGTCTCTGGCTGCTCGATTTTAATCCATTAATATAACAGCGGAATATTCATTCGATTGCTAAATTTAATAATTGATTGATATTATATACAATGTTTAATACACATGTCAGCAGCAACAAATACACGCTCACACATACACATATATGTGTACCCATATAATTTCCACTACTTATATGTATATAGAACATACCTTGTCAGTTTACATCTCGGCCATAGAACCTTCGTCCCATAATTTCGATGTACTCCAACGAACTTATTTCACCGGTCTGCCATCTTTGGTATTGATTCAAACAGAACGTTTGTCTTTCTACTTCTGATCTTCTTTGCGGCAGCGCCTGATAATTTGGATCCACTTCCATTTGTCCGAATTCTCTAATTTTTATTTCCGATTCGGACTGTATCTCCTTTATCACTTCGAGAACAGATATAACGTTAGGAGAAACATGATAGAACTGTCGATTGTAATCTGAATGGAAGGATTCAGGTCCATTCGTCGTTCTTGGACTCGTTGATGGTGTAGCAGACCACATCTGAGGAGGGAAAGGCGATGTATACGCCACATAATTTTCGAATATGTAATCTGAAAAATTCTTGGCTGAAGGATTTGGTGGTTGCCTAGCAATTTGCCAAAAAGTGGAATAAACCAAATTTGGAGGCAGAAATGCTAGTCCGAAAAATCGTTTTAACCACTGTCCGACATCGGAATCTGTCGTATAATCTCTTCTTAAATTTCCGATACTAATTATTTTCCGATACCATGATTGTCCCAAATGAAACCGACAACCGAATATTTCGCACTCCGGAAAAACTGAAGTGACGGCATTTTGCGCGGCTTTTTCAAAATCTAACGTAATTTTTCTAATATTTACGTCTACATTCATCGACAATGCAATTTGAATTAGGAATGTCCACATTGCAGTGTATGTTGCTTGACTTTTTCCTATGTGCACCGATTTCTAATTGATTTTTAATAGCAGTTGGTTTGTAAGAGCTGAAAAATATTGCTTTATCATCCTCATATAAATTTGCGTGTTTGTCAATGTTGGAAAATCGTAGAGAAACAATGTGAATAAAAATAAAACTTAGTAAATGTAAGCGATATATCATTTATGTAATATAAAAGAAACATTTGAAAGTTACAAAATTAAAGAAAGTGACTTGTACGTTGACGATATTCATCAAATTGCCGTGGTGACTTCTCATTCAAATATTAGTGTTCTCGCTGATTCTACGGCAGATAATTTCGCCGATGGTACATTTAGGTATCGACCGAAATTTTTCCAACAACTTTATACAATTCACGGATATAAAAATCAATTATAGATTCTGTTGGTTTATTGCTTCCTACCACGAAAAAGGCAGAAAACGTAACACCGCAATGTGGACGTTCCTCGTCCAAATCGTCGATGAATATAGACTTTAAATGTTCGAAAAATTACGTTATGAAACTGCAGTTTTTTCTGTAGCGCGAAGTACTCGGTTTTTGGTTTCGTTAATATCGAAAAATAATTCGATATTGAAAATTTAACCCTTTCATTTGAACTTCGTTTTATCCTAAAATTCTGAAATTAGGTACGCGACCTAATATAAACTTCCTGATTACGAAATACTTATCATCACAGGACCATTGGGAGTGAAGATATATAGTATGTTGCCGAGGAGTGACATTTCCAACTCGTACATCAAAAACATAACAACATTTTTGCCAATTTATTGGGCTAGAATAACGTAATAGACGTAACGTCAAAATAAAATTTAATTTTGAAAAGCAAAATATATAAAATAAAATTAAAATTAAAGGAAAATACAAGAAGTATACAAATAATAAACGAGAAAAAATGTTCGCGGGCAAAATGAATATAGTATACTTAAATATCAGGTCATTATATCCAATGAAATGGTTAAATTGACGTATTTGTGTCGTGAATAGGTAGGATTATATATTTTGCCACTTATGCATTACGCGCAGATGTTTAATTTTATTTATCATAATTTATTGTGAATAAAACCTACATTTGAAATTAATTAAAATTTTAATTTGAATTATCATTATTATTACTTAAATATACCTGTTATTCTTATCGCAGAAAAAGTATCATTATTGTTATTATATTTGTTATTCCCTTTATTATTATTATTGTTATTCTTTAGGTAAGAACGGGATCGATTTTTTCATCACTCGCAGGTATAAGTCCTTTATATATTTCGCTTTTTTTCATTCACACGCAGCGTGTAGTAACGTCTTTTGGGTGGAACGAATCACCAGAAATAATAATAATCATAAAAGGCCACCGTAGAATCCTGTCTGTAACCGCCTAATCGTTTATTTTGACATTTACACGACAGCTCCTAGCTGGAGTTCAAAAAGGGTCGTGGCCCAAGGATGTAGTGTACCCGCGCTTAAAGAGATAACGTTGACTAATAGTCGTATCCGCGATTTCATAAGCGAGCTTTAGATAACGGGGTGTAAGCTACTATGTAATAAGCCGAAAATCAATAGACGATATTTATCTAATCTTAGATTTGCAGACGACATAATTCTATTTGTTGAATCTGCGAAAGAACTTTCAATAATTTGAGAAGAATTACACCGTACTTATAGAAATGTAGGTTTACAATCTCACAAAACAAAGCTACTTATCAATAACAAAAATCGGTTTAATGGAGAAGATTTGAAATATGAAGCACAATTTATTTGGATCAGTGCTTACCGTTTGACGATGGACAAAGAAATGACAAGAAGAATTACCGCAGCGTGAAAGAAATTTAGGAATTTAAAAGGAATTCTAAAAAATAGAAGCTGGTAAATTAAGCTAAAAGCAAAAATTAGTACTCTGGAAAGACGTGTCGTATCAGTTTTACTGTATGGCTGTCAAACGAAAACCGCACATTGACAAAATTAGTCGTGCGCAGAGAGCAATGGAGAGATCTGTAATTGGAATTGGAACAAACCATAAGGCATAAAACAAAAATTAACTAAAATGGAACTGGACTGGTCACATGATTTGTCGAGATGGTTTGGCCGCTAAATGTAACCGAGTGAACTCCAGATTAGAATAAAAGAATTGTAGGCATACAACCGTTAAGGTGGGCTTCAGACAGCGGATGAATTCTACTCGGTTGCGATTAAGCTCGAATAGAACGGAATGGAAGAAAACGTGCCAATTATACAGTGTCCATAACGATGTCCAACTATTATTATTATTTACCGGTATTTTGATGCTTATATATGTTATATAATATTGTTAGTATATTTGTGTGTGCGAGACCTTCGGCTGGGGATATTTGGCGAAATAAAGGCTTTATTTATTTATTCGATTTGAGAAATTGTCTGATTGCTTAAATCTTCGACGAGACTTATATAATCTTACTATGTGGAGTAGGTGTAACGAACTTTACATCGATTACAGTAAATTCGTTACATTAAAACTTACTATTACAATCTCGATAATCCGATTACGAATATGGTCGTTCGTGTTCGTGATTTCGGAGTACAGCCTGATAGGAATTTCAGTCTATCCTCGTTACGTATAAACCGTATTACTCGACACGCTTAGTGAGTTGTTGGGTTTGTCATAAGAAACTTAAAATTATTCTGCGATCCAAGAAATATTCTACATAAAAATCTTGTTACGTTCCTCATTAGAGTGTTACTCGATAATTCGGGATATATTTTACAATAGTTGACACCTGTCGGCTGAAAAGAAAACATCAGCTGGATCTTATTAATATTTAATTTTATTATTATTATTATTATTATTTTATAAAATAATTTAACTACCAGTGAAATCCTCCTATAATTAGTTATGGCAAATGTAATTAGTTTTACAGTCTCAATAAAATCTTTATTAAAAAAAAAAAAAAATTATTTAGAAAATAAATAATAATTATTATTATTGCGTTTATTGTTTTTAATATAAATATGCGATATGTATAAATCAAGATTTAACGATGTGGAGAGAGATGCGAATGTTTCTAGAAATGGTCGACAAATTAATTAGAGTCGATAATATTTAATACTCGCGGATTCAGCTGTATAGTAAACTGATATCGCTCATTGGTAATATTTATCTAAAATGTTCAGAAGATTACATTATATTCTTAATCCTTTCAGTCACAATGTCCACTATATGGTACATGAAATTTCAACGCTAACAACACTTTTTGTTTTCCGATTGACGTGAAATGTCTTAAATTTAAAATTATTTATATAAAGACAATTATCATTTGGAATACTACATCGGGTTGCCGAAGTACCATGTCAAACCTATTGAACAGTTGCTAACAGGTGTGTTAAATAGAATAATTTCTAATACCAGCGTTAAAAATAAACTTCTATCTGTACGATAATTGTACATTCTATATTTGTTACACTTTGTTCTATACTAAGCGTGGTTAGAGGAAAGTCCAGGACGTATCTTCTTCTTCATCGTAGGCTCGATCCGAGCATCGTGATACTATGAAACCTTGATTTTATGTAACTGCGTCCGCCATATGTTTCGGTCCTCTGCATATCAAACCGCTTGCTGGAATGATGTAATGTTTAGCAATTCTTTGATTCCATCCGTATATCGTGTAGGCGTTCTTCCTTGTTTTCGCCGACCTTCGACCATATCCTCCAAAATTAACTTTCCCAAACTATTTTGACGTATGATATGACCGAAGTAAGTTACTATTCGCTGCCTTACTACATCTCGCAGTCATATTTTTGGACCGATTTCCTTTAACACCGACAGGTTTGTTCTCTTTTCGGTCCAGGGAATCCGCAGAATCCTTCTCCAACAGAACATTTCAAAAGCATCTATTCGCCGGACATCCATTTTTTTTAAAGTCCAACATTCCGATGCATACAGAAAAACCGAAAAGACTAAGGTGTCCATGAGGCGAATTTTTGTATTCTTCGTTATGTCGTGACTCTTCGACATAACGAAGAGGGATGCATACTAAGTCCTATTTTATTTAACATATACAGTGAATGGATAATCAAAGAGACCATGAATGGATGGAAAGATGGAGTTAAAATAGGAGGAACATGCATTAACAACTTACGATACGCTGACGATACTGCCATATTTGCCTCAACTGAAGAAAATCTACAGGTTTTACTCCGGAAGTTGGAAATCATAAGCAAAGCTGCAGGCTTAACAATAAATAAAGACAAAACTAAAATAATGATTATTAATCGAAACAACTCTGATAATATCCAGCAATGGCATGACTTCCAGGTAGTTGATAAATTCGTATACTTAGGTTCAGTAATTACCAAAGATGGAGGATCGACCAGGACGTATAGAGAATACGAAACTTCATATTTTAACACAACTACATGAGACTCGAAGAGCAATTTATGCCGAGCCGAAAAAATATAATTTGCTATCTAGAGAATAATAAACAAACCAAATTAATTATAAACCGAGACGGAGGAATTTATTAAATAACTACGAATTAATTCTTTAAGTAAATCTTGAAATAATTAAAATTGAAGTTTGTTAGCATTTCATCTTTTATTATTATTATTATTATTATTAAACTAGTTGTTAAACACCGTAATTACATTATAAGGTATTCGGTCTGAACTGTCTCGTCTTTTTAGCGTGCTAAACGTTTATGTGTGTGCATACGAATCAAGCGTGTGTATGTTTATGTGTGTTTTATGTATATGTATATATATATGTGTGTATTATTTGAACGACTGTTTGTATACATTTACCAAAAGGAAACGATGTCCAGGTAATAACGTGAATGTACATTGGTTTTTTTGTATGTGTGTGTGTGTATCTACAATTAGTTACATTTTTGGTTACGTTTATTTTTACCGCGTATTGTAACGATTTTAATTTAATTTATTCGGACGAAATAAACTATTAAGGAGCAATTTATAACTTTTATTTACAAATTTTATTAATACAGGACGACCCGGAGAATATGAAAGGTTTTGTTGTTTTTTGAATAACTCAAAAACTAGTCGAGCAAACTTTTCGAACGAAATTTTATTTTAAAATATTAAAACGAGAGATTAGCCTACAAACATTTGTGGAACACAATATCGTTCAGATGACCGTCATTTGCAACGATACATTCGTTCAGTCTTTTCATAAAATTTTCCGAGACTTTTTCGAGCATAGGTGGCTGAATTTTTGAAATTTCTTCAGAAATCCAAATTTTCTATTCTTACAGATCTGGTGGATGTTAAACGCGGCTCTTAAGGTATCATCCCCCGCAAAAAAAATCGCGTAACTTGAATTCTTTCCGAAGCTCTCTTTGCATTGTCGTGATCGATTCACGCCGAAAATAATGTTCTCACGCAAAACGCACGAGGATGCCATGTTAAGTGAAACTGGACAAAAAAGGAATCTCTCGTGTGTATACCAAACGTGGAGCACGCGATTTGCGTTGTGTTACCAACTGCGCTATTCAGAAAACTTAACAGTCCGTCTTTTCTGGGTCACCACACCTTTGTAAAAAACTGTAATTGTAACTTGTTTACCGGCGCATGCATTTATGTTTTATTTTATATATGTAAACATTTTAATAACGTCAAATTAAATCGAATTGAATTGAATTAATTACCGGTCATTATACGTTAAATCAAAGTATATAATTCTATTCTCGAATCAATTAGTCTCTTTCGTTAATTGGTGGCCAGTCGATTGAACAATATCCAATTTCATTTATAACAACCTTAAATGCTTTCAAAATTTTACAATTCCTTTTTCCTTTCAATCGCATTAAATATAAGCGTTGTGGTAACCTCATCATTTATTAATCTTTAATTTAAATAAATATAAATATTCATTTAAAAAAAAAAATCACGACGAACAGGGGGAACCAGACGATCGAAGATGATCGAAATCGTAATCGGTACAAAATTGATTTCATTTACACGAAAGAACTACGTGGACCAGTAAAATGGGCACTTTAAAAAAAATAAAAATCATAATAATATTTTCCATTCTGTCCAAAATACTTATCCGTCAGCATCTACTCACTCTATAAACAAATCCTATGCAGATAAAATTAAACAGCAGAATAAAATTATTCCACTTACAGAATTTCAATATCCCCATGAGGATCAAGGTCTAATATTAAAAACTTATTTCTGTGCTCTACTACCAATGATAGGCGATCCTAAAAATATCATCGCCGGTTCACGCATAAGTGCTAACAGAGTCTTGATTTTCTTGAAAACATCCGACATTACGACTAGTTTTTTTAAAAACGGTGGAACCATTCAAGTTAATAATCAAATCTTAAAAGCCCGCCGCCTATCATCTCCAACAAAGAAAATAATATTATTGAATGTTTCTGCTATACTACCAAATTACAGCAACATCTCACACATGTTCTCGGCTTAAAACTAGTATCCACCTATCTCAATTCTTTGAGTTGACCCCTCAGATTCTGATTTTGGTCACATTATAAGCTGGAGAAGACAATTTTATATAACGCATTTTGAAGAAGTTACTCTACCTGCCTATTTCAATATATCATACAGAAATCACGATTATAGAATCTTTATATCCACCGATGATTCGCTTTGCGCTATTTGCAAAGAAAAAAATCGTAAAGCAGCAGACTATCCAAATTTCATCAACCATGCAGCTTATGTTCAGAAACTCAATGTTATACCAACTTATAACTCTGTCCCTCAAACACAAACTAATAATAATCCCTCTCATATCGATGTTTCAAATACATTGCATGATCAACCCACTGAAATGATAAACATTTCGAGTAGAGTATCTGCTAAAAACGTCCATACAATCATTGCTTTACCAGAAACATCGGTCAATACAGAATCTACTCCTGTTGATGATCAAGAAAATTCCTCTCCATCTATTTCTAATAACCCACGTTCAACGATAACAATCAACTCACTTGACACTGCTCACGAACGCAATATTAAACAAAGCATGCAAGATACTTTTAAAAGACAAATTTCTGACTCCCCACCGGCTTCAATTGAAGACATAAACAAAGAACCTGTAGAAAATTCTAAATTTACCCTTCCTCATGATCGGCCAAAAAAGAAAAAGAAAACACCAACACCTAAAAAAGACTCGATCGATCAATCTCAGAAACACTCTTCTGAGATGAGTGAAAATACAAGTCAAATTAACACATGTGTTCCAACTAAATCTTCAATCAAGCAGCTTCTACAACCAATCGAGCAAATAATTACTACAAAATTCCAGGCCAAAGAATACCCATTGAACTTTACTAATTTCTGTCTTTTAATGGACATGGTTAGTGGTGTAAGTGACTCGCTACCAACAGTCACAGAATGTAGACACTGAAGGTATCATTCGGATGTTGAATCAGAACTACCATACACTGACAAATAGGTCAATGAAGGTTAGATTCACAAAGTTGAAGAAACGCTTACATCTTGCTTTGTCACCTAATAATGATTCCAATGCACTATCTTCAGCCGAATCCTCAGACTCTATTGATATTTGTTAAAATGATGAATCCAATTTCCTGGAACTGCGCAGGTGTCTTCTCCCACTTTGAGGATTTACAGCTGCTTATTTCTACACATAGCCCCTTAGCTATAGCTTTACAAGAAACCCACTTAAAAGTTCTCAAAATCTACAACTTAATTCGGCCTTATCTCAATCATAATTAACTTTAAATCGCCGTTTTAACAACATATCAGCTTACTTTAGTAAAATTATATACCGGAAATGGATGACGACATATTTTTCTCTTGGAATTGTAATGGTATTTTTGCACATTACGAAGATTTCAAAGTTCTCTTATCAGAATATAATCCATCTGTAATTTGTTTACAGAAACGCACTTAAAAGCTGATCAGAAATTTAATATCCCTGGTTACGAACTAATTTATACGACAACTGCTGAGTATGCGCATAGCGGTATATTGTTAGCAGTTAAATCAAAATTTCATCATGAACAGGTTACCCTAGATACCGATTTACTAGCATTGGCAACAAAAGTTTATTTCAATCAACCAGTTATCATATGCACTGTATATTTCTCGGAAAAAATCACTGTGGACCAGTTCTTTTCTCTGTTACAAGATCTACCAAAACCATTTATTATCTTAGGCGATTTCAATGCGCACAGTCCTCTATGGTCAAGCAACAATTACAACACAAGTGGAAAAGTTATTGAAAGTGCGATAAATATATTTAATCTCTCAATATTAAATCTCACATAGCCAACCCATTATAATTTTTTGTATCGAACGTGGTCTAATATTGATTTGGCATTATGCTCACCTCAATTAACAAGCAAATTGCAATTCTTTTTACATCATGATCTTGGGGGAAGTGATCATTTTCCAGTTATCATAAAACATCGATTAACCCCAGAGAAAATACAAGTGACTCTATATCCAAAAGTCTTAATATATAATTATAAAAAAGTGGACTGGACAAAATATAATACTGTGTGCAAGTTAAACTCGAACATTAATATAGCGAATAACGTGGACACTGGAATACAATCTTTCACAAACACGTTAATAACGTATGCCAAAATATGTTCTCCTCCTACAAAAGTAAACTTGAACAAAAACAATAAAAAGGTCCCGTGGTGGTCTAAAGAGTGCTTAAATGCAATCAGAAATAGGCGAAGAGCTTTAAAAAAATTAAAAGCAGAACCAACTATGGAAAATCATTTATTATTTAGAAAAATGCTCGCAAAAGTCAGATATACTCTCAAACAAGCTAAACAACAATCCTGGAAAAAATATATTTCGACTTTGACACCAAGTACTGCAACCAAAGTTATATGGAATAAGATAAAAAGTATCGAAAAAACAACATCATCCTATATACCAGCGTGCATCCGATCTAATGGCGTCATCTATAACAACCTACAGGAAATAAACACAATATTCGCGAATTATTTTGCATTATCTTCAAACGGAAGTAACGATTATTCTTCAGAATATAGTATGTCAACAAGCAGAAATATCACTTATTTTAACTTCGAAAGCGATAACAGTGAACCATATAATCAACCAATAGATGAACTTCGAACAGCCATAAAGCATACAAAACCAAAAGCTGTTGGTCCGGATTCTTTTCATATTAATCTTTTAAAACACGCACCAGGAAACGTTTTAGACACATTGCTTCTAATCTACAATAAAGTATGGTTCACTCGCGCTATTCCATCATACTGGAAAACAGCATTCGTAGTACCGATACTAAAACCTAATAAAAATCCCACATTATTGGACAGCTACCGACCAATATCTCTTACGTCTATTTTATGTAAAATACTCGAAAGGATTGTAAACCAACGACTGTTATGGGAAATTGAAAAACAAAAACTACTTGCTAAAAACCAATGTGGTTTTCGATCAGGACGTAGTACTATTAATCCGATCTTATGTATAAAGTAATGCATATCAAAAGCTTTCTTTAATAAACATCATCTGCTAGTTGTTTTCTTCGATTTTAATAAAGCTTTCGATACTATATGGAAAAATGAAATATTGTCGACATTACTCTCGTGGAAGTTAAAAGGACGTCTCTGCACATTTATCGCGAACTTCTTGTCGAATCGAAGTTTTCAAGTAAGGTTAGGGCCTTCTTTGTCTGAACCTCAGAAGCTAGAAAATGGAGTACCCTCAAGGATCAGTACTCAGCCCCACACTATTCAATATTGGAATAAATGATATTATACATACGATCCAGAAACCAATACAATCATTTCTATACGTGGATGACTTCTGTATTTTGCTTCCGTGCACAGACATTGAACTGGGAGAGTCAATTCTGCAAGACACAATTATCAAACTACAACGCTGGTCTCAAAATAACGGTCTATATTTCTCAACATCAAAAACAACAGCAATACACTTTTGCCGACGAAATAAATGCGAACATAAAATACGTTTGAACCTTTACAACAACCAAATACCATCAGCAAAAGAAGTGCGATATTTAGGAATGATATTTGACAGTAAACTTACATGGAAAACACACATTAAACTACTAAAGACCAACTGTTAAAAGAAATTAAATCTAATGCGAAAACTATCACATACAACATATGGTGCCAGCAGAAATAGCTTATTAACGATATATCGCACTCTAATAAGGCCGAAATTGGATTACGGAATCCCTGCTTATACTACAGCGAGTTCGACATTATTAAAGTCTCTAAACACGATCCAAAATACAGCTCTAAGATTGGCAACTGGAGCCTTCCGAACATCACAAATAATAAGTATTTTATGCGAAGCTTCTGAATTGCCCTTGCAATTAAGAAGACAATACTTGACCATACTGGCGCTGGCTACTCAAGGAGATACCGATCTTCCCAGTTTGCATAAACTCATTCAAGCACATAACGTCGAACTCCCAATATTATCTCGCGAAAACCTCGATGTTATTCCGCCTTGGGCACAGTTGCACACACAAGTGAATCTAACGTTCTGTAACATAAATAGAAAAAATGTTAACAAGATCAGAGAAACTTTAAAGGAGATTAAAGAAAACCATGCAGAATATGAATTTACATACACAGATGGATCGAAATCTTCAGCAGGGGTAGGTTGCTCGGTAGTTGTTAATGATAACGTAGTTCTTCAAATTGCTCTTCCAGTTACGTTTTCAGTCTTATCAGCAGAACTATACGCCATTAGATCCGCAGTGAATTACGCAGATTCCAACAGAAATAAAAATTTCATTTTATGTACTGACTCCCTTTCAGCATTAAGAACTCTATTAAATAATGAAAATTTGCATCCAATAGCCAACGAAATAAAACTCATGTTACAAACTACATCTAAGAACATAATACTTTTGTGGATACCAGCTCATTGCAATATATATGGTAATTCAATAGCCGACGTATCAGCAAGAACAATATCCATGTACCGATAGCTGACTTCAAAGAATACTTATAGCATCATTTCGAATCGACATGGAATAGTAACTGACAGAGAATATCTACGGTGAATAAACTACGATCGATAAAATTATCTTCAAAACAGTGGCACTCAGCACATCGTAGTAGCAGAATGGAAGAGGTAGTATTATGTCGATTACGGATAGGACACAAAATTAACACATATTCATCTATTAGAAAAAAGTACGCCGCCAACGTGCCAACAATGTTGTTGTCAGTTGACCGTCGAGCATCTATTGGTAGACTGTCACGACAAATACCGAAAACAGTACGGGATCGCATCGCTCGACTTGCAAAGTTTGCTGAGGGATAACATGGATATCATTAATAGAGTTTTCGTTAAAATATATCAAATTAACGCATTTGTTATAATTATCTTAATACCTTTGTTGTAAACAGTTAATATCTTCGTTATAATTATCTAATACCTTTGTTGTAATTATTTTAGTTCCGTGCCTCTATAATTGCGGTACACGGCACGTAAATTTTTAAAAAAAAAAAAAAAACTTACTTTATAATTTCCCAAATCTGACACCGAACACGATAACACCGCTTCCCTTCCTAGCGGTACCGTGATATTCTTTATGGGGGCGTCGAATTCCGGCTCTTTATCCGTACTTACATTGGAACCATCAACGCTGGCGCTATCTATGAAAAACATCGAAACAAAATCAGAATTTAACATTCAGTATCGAAGTAGTATCAGGGTTTTTTATTTTATTTCGATTAGTTATAATTGTATCGTCAATTATTATTTATATACTACTCGCGTGTATTAAACCTGTATGAAAAAGCAGTAAATCACACTCGAATATATATGATATGTATATATATATATATATATGAATTATTGCTTTTAAATGGGTTATTTTAAATTTGACGGTTACTGACATAATTCGGAGTCTTTCGTCAACCTATAAAAACAGACTCTAGACTTGAAATAATGTACATCTTTATTTTTCTTTATTACAAGATACATCTATAAGGAACTTCGCGATATGCCGGTATTTTTCAAATTATCTTAGTATCCACCTTTAGCTGTCGAATTCTTCCTTTACTTGTCAAGCATTGAGTTATCAGTGTTCAGACTAGTGAATTTATCGAATGATTTGTAGATTTTGTCATTTATTTCAGAAATTTTTCTCCAGGAAATTCACGAGTTATTCATTTATCCTATAACTGTGGTTGAAATTGTTTAAACAGTAAACTACCTAATAAAAATCGCATTGTGTTCATCCATTTTTAAAGAAGCGATCGCTCTTACTGTTAAAAATCCCGCTCAAAAACTTCGTGTCCGCTATGTAGGTTAAAATGTATTTCGTGCTTTAAAGTTTCGAACATTTTATTTTCTACGTATTTTTTTTTCAGTTTATCGTTCATTTTCTTTGAAAGCGTGAAATTTTCCAAGAGAGTGTTAACTACTGTCAATATGTCCTGCACTATGACTTGTGTATATTGCATAAGTTACGAAACTTTTGAAACGAATATAATGATTATATTTCTCTTAGTTTAATCCGTCCAATCTCTAAATGTAATACCGGGATCGATGTATCCAGCGGAGACTGCACGATAGTAATTCGGTGGATAACGAAACTAACATATAATTATATATCCGAACAAAAGGTGTCATTGATGCTGTTAGAGAATTATATGCAGCTTGCGATATATTCATAATAACTATGTGTCATTTTATAATATTTTCCAAATTTAGCGGGAATAAATGTGGCGATAAATCGCGGGCATATTTCACACGCTCCTGTAATTCTAGGATGCTATTCGCCCCACAGTCCGCATGTAGCTGCGAGGGTTCCACACTTTAATAATCGTATTGCGTAAAAACTTCAAGATCTGTTTAAATAATTCGTCTGTTTGAAATCTACGAGAAAACAGCGCAAGTTTTTTAGTATGAAATTACTCGACATTGCGAAAGTTCCGAACACTAGAACCTAGAGATTGCGATTGTTGCGTCGTTATTCCTTCGAGTGATGCAAAAGTGCCTGATCATTAGATCCACGACAAAAATCTTAACGTTATATTATAAATTTTATACGGGTGTTTATTATACAATACTGTTTCTTGAGTGAACCGTAGATAATTTTCAAAGCATTTATATGAATTTTTTAAAATTGACACATTTCGTGTACAAACAATTTTCATGTCCCATATAGTGGACTTTGTGACGGAAAAGGGTTAATCATTAATAATAATAATGATAATTGGAAACGAAATATTAAATTAATAATCATAACAATGAAGAAAATCCCTACTCCAGAAAAATTTTAACTGAATACGAAATAAAGGATTTATTATATCCGCAATTCCGCACGTCTTACAGGACGTTTCGATATATCGGTGTTTCCTAATGTGCAGTAATGTGTATCGTGAACCACATTAGATGTGTCCAGAAGTCACGTGAAGATAAAACCACACATCCGGCAACTCCGATTGAAATCTTGACTTGGAAGGTAAAAAATCTAGTTTATTTATTAATATTTAATAGATCTTTCACACGCTCGGATACATTCGAATGTATGAGAATGTTTTTTTTTTACTCAGGTAATTTTCATCTGCCTCGAGAAATATAATAACAGAAAACTGTATAGCTGATAAAAAAAAAATGTATGGAAACAGGGAGATATATACTAGGCTTATTAACGAGACAGCTAATCATTAATTATAATTGACGTCCTCGTAGATGACATAAGGTGAAAGTTTGAAAATAACGCAACGGGGTGAATAACATAAAACGATACAATCACACTAATATAAATCCGTCAAATTAACGGAAAACCGTCTAAAAATTATTTTCCAATTATAATACGCATATAAAAATTCAAAATTCATATATCTACATTATATACGTATACACATACCGTCCGCTACATAACAAAAAACCATTCTTACACGTTGGAAATATTATATATGATGTGGAACGCAAAGTAAAATTTATTATTATTATTATTATATATATATATAAAAGTGTGTGCGTGTGTATACATACTTTTGCAGTCTACACGCGTGTACATTGTCGACAATAGAGTGAATACGTTTTCGAAAATTTAATTATCGTTCGCTGTCAATTTAATTTCCCATCGGAATAACCGATATCGAATAGTATCGAACGACAATAATTCACGTACATCTACCGACATATAGAAAAAGTTGCTAACAATTTAAATCCCTTCCACCCGGTTCGATGCGTGATTATTTATGATTCGCGTCTTTTGTAAATCGTTTAGGAATTTACACGTTCGATAAAATTTATTACGAGTTAGCGTCTGGAGAAGTTTGTTTTCAAACAACAAACTCCGATGTCTAAGAAATTGGCGTCTCTAATCAACCCTTTTTCAATTTCAAGAACCAACTCCAAATAATAATCCAAATAATAATAATAATAATTCGACGTTTTCTTAGTACGGTACGTGCTTCGACCTTTTCCTAAAACTGTCGCCCCGACAAACCGAACGCGCGATAATAAATTATCGAAAGAAATTCATACATATCGAAATATCGTAGTAAAACGCGAATTCCATATTTCGATTAGAATAGGGTAACCCGAATGGACAAAGTATAATCACCTATATATATATATATATATATATACAAGAACACATCAATATGCTTATATATAAACGAGAACATATATGCGCATATCATTTTTTTTTTTATCTCATTAATATTTACTGCAAGCTGACCAAGAAAATCATTTAGCAGTATGTAGGAGAAGAGCATAACGGGAAGGTTAACTACTGGTACATACCTCGTAACCACGATCTTAGATTAGGTACAGGGATTTACTACGTTTTATCTTATATCGCCGGCAGTGTCCAACAGCTCTGATGTATATCCGGATGATTTTCCGGCCTCACGGCATGGCTGTGCGCATATTCCTTAATGACCTCGCATACATAAGGAATATTTAGATCACGGTAAATGATCTGATTTGCTACATATCAAGGCGCACTCGTTATCATCCGAAGAATTTTCTTTCGACAGTCTGTTATAGTTCTTACATTTGTCGGCTTTACACAGCCTCACAGCTGTACTCTATATATCCAGACAAAACTCCAGTATAGATAAGCAATTTTTGTTATCAATAGACAGCATATTTGTGCCCATTAACCGGAACAGTTTTTTAATACGTCTATCTAGTTCTTTCAACTTCGTTCGAATATGATTTCGATATGTTAGTTGGCTAGCCATGTGTAAGCCCTGATATTTCACGCTTGTTCCGATTGATATTTCTGCGTTGTTGATTTTTACAGGAGGAGATATACACAAATATCGGTTCTAACAGTTGAGAAGGAAATAACAAGAAAAAAAATTAATTAAAATCAATAAATTTTTATATATAAAAATTGAACTTTTTGGCTATAAAGAAAATTATCGAGTGGATATAAAAAAATAAAATATTAAAATATATACGATTTAAAGAATAATATAAAAAAAAATATTAAAAATATAATAATTCCGCGTGCAATATTAAAAAAAAAATTGTAATGTTAAAAAAAACATCTTAAAAATAATCCTAAAGCGAATGTGATAAACAACACCATCGATGGATCAGCGAAATAAAATGTTATACATAGATAATTACATCGAAAAATAAAATCTTTCCAACTAATATAAAAACTGATCAAATTAAACTAATTCTTCATCGAAATTTCTCATCGAATTTAATAAATTATTTTTAATCTTTTTCTCGTATTATTAGCCAGTTTAAAAGCAGTCTTATCTATACGGCGATAACTATTTTAACATTTAGAGATAAAGTAAATTAAGAAAAAACCGCAATAAATCAAATAACAATCGGTAATAAATATTATACTATTATTATTATTATTATTATTTTTTATACGGGCGCCGGCTGCAGTAACGGGCCATATGCGCCCACAGGCTTACTGCGGTCCTAGATCTGATTTAAGAGGCTCAGTGAATCCAGGAACAGGAACACATTATGAATATGGTCAGTAGATTCAGATAAAAGTTGAGGTAAAGAAGGAGGAAGGCTGTGTTGGATTCTTAATGTTGTGAGAGCTTAGTATGTGGGGTATGAGCAGTTGAGACATTTGGCAAAAGGGACAGAGTGGCGGGTCTGTGCCATGAAGAAGATAGGAATGGGTAAGGTTTGAATGGGATATACGGAGTCTTGTAAGGATAACATTTTTCTTTCTTGTTTGGAAAGGAAATATCAGTTGGGATAGTGGATTAGGTTTGATTAAAAGGAGGTGGTTGTGTTCATTAGACTTCCATGCACGACACCAAGATTTAGTTACGAGAGATTTCAGGAAAGCTTTAACGTCACTATAGAGAGAGAGAGGCGAGCGGAAATGTGTGGAAGCAAATACGCCTCTCTGGCAGCTCGGTCAATAGCCTCATTTCCAGGAATACCGATGTGGCTGGGAATCCAAATGAAAACTATGGAAACTTGAGATCTAGTAAGGAAGTCATGGACAAGCAGAATGCGTTGTAGAAGTGCATTATCCGTATATAGGTTGTGGAGAGACTTTAAAACATTGAGTGAATCAGAAAGAATAAGGAATTTTAAGAAGACTGCGTCATGGCAGGAACTCTAGACACTTGAATATAGCAAAGGATTTAGCTGAAAAAATGGAGCAGGACTTAGGAAGTCGAAAGCGATGAATGACAGGGGGTACCGAGAAGGCAGACCTCACACGCCTACCCGATTTAGAGCCATCAGTAAAACAGCACACAGCGTCCTTATATTTGGAGATTTCAAGAGCAATATAGTTTTGAAGTATATGGGTGGGCATAAAAGCTTGGAAAGGTGGGTAAGTTTCAAGTTTATATGGAGTGGTTGCAAAAGCCAGGGTGGTGGGTCAGTATATATTGGAAGAAGAGGGGGATTAAGAATGAATTTGTTAAATTGAGGAAATAATTATAAGAATTTATTTTTGATGCTAATTGCATATTTAGGGATGTTTGTGGATATTTCATTGTAGCTTGGAATATTGTACAAAAGATCATTGAACGGTAGGTTTGGAGAGATAAGTGTGGAGGTGAGGAAGTTACCTGTCAGTATTTGCCTTCGGTAACATAAAGGAAGTAATCCCGTTTCACTATTAAGACTAGCTGTAGGGCTAGTATGAAAAGCTCCAGTGGCTATTCGGACGGCTGAATGGTATCCAAGGACCTCAGTAACCCCTGGGCCGCAGAGACGAATGCTAGGCAACCGTACTCTAATCTAGAACGAATTAATGCTTTATATAACTGTAATAACATTTTTCGATCGCCTCCGTTACGTCTATTATTAATTTTCTTCAATATGTTTAAACCTTTTATAGCTGATTTCTTAAGGTTTTTAATGTGCGCGCTCCATACCAGTTTGCTGTCAAAATTTATTCCGAGGTAGCCACTGTATCCTGGAAACATAATTCTAAACTATTCAGGAAGATTTTAGGTCGTTGACTACACTTGGTGTTTCGGTGGAAGTCAATGCAAATTGTTTTTTCTGCTGAAAAATTAGATCCACGTGCAGATGCCCATTCGACTATTTCATTGATGCAACGTTGTATGATTTTACCAGCTCTGGTTTGCGAAGACGATTTGAACTTTATCGTTAAATCATCTGCAAAAAGGCTGAATTGTACCGGTGGTCGGATTGCCTGCATTATATCGTTAATGACTAGCAGGAAGAGTGTTACACTAAGGACGCATCCTTGTGGTACACCATTCTTCATATGAAACAATTTTGAATAGGTGTTGCCTAAGCGTACCTTGATTTGTCTGCCAATTAAAAAACTTTGAATTAAATTGGCCATGCGGCCATAGATTCCTGCTTTATGTAAGCTAGTTAGCGCCTGATATTTCCATACTGTATCATATGCCTTTTGCAGGTCAAAAAAGACAGCATATAGATGATTACGATCATGAAATGCGTTCTGGATCTTGAGTTGGAGATCAATGATAGCTTGTATTGCTGATCGATGTTTTCGGAAACCATATTGCTTTGGAGTGAACATATTATTCAATTCTAAGAGAGTTGACGCAATTAGGAGAAAGAATCTTACGATAAATGTACAGGAAAAAATATAATTTAGGTTCGATAAATTATACATATAAAATAATAAAAATATTTAACAAAAAAAAACCGTAGATTTAGCAATAAGAAATAATAACGCATTATCGAAATCCATAATACCAGATTTTTATATTTTATTTTTAATGCCGACTCGTTAATGGCTTAATAACCGAAAATATCATCATCATCATCATCCTAATCAGTCCTAAAACTGGTTTGATAATTTTCTCATCAATCGACGATTTTCTGTTTTCCTCTTCATGTCCGCATAAGCGGTAGTGTCTTCTATGAGCTGTTGCATATATTGTTTTGCTAGGCATTCCCTTCCCCCGTTTTCCCTTCCCTGATGTGTCTTAGAATGTGTCCAATCATATTCATCCTTCGTTTAATTATTCTATTCCATAATGTTCTTTCTTCTCCAATTATCTTTAGGATTTCTTCGTTCGTTAGTTTATCATTTCACCATATTTTCAACATTTTCCTATAATACTACATTTCGAATGTTTCCAGCGATTGTTTTTCCACTTTACTGATCGTCCATGTTTTATATTCCAAACGAATCAAGTTAGAAATTTTTTTCTCAGATTTATGTTTATACTCTACGTACGTACATACATATGTGTATACATATACTTTATCTGATAATTATTAATTTTGACATATTGTAATGATCATGGAGTGGAGGGTGGATATTATCGCAGATTTAATTATGGTCGTCCGATGGGAAGTCCAATAAGTGTTAAAATATATATATATATATATATATATATATATATATATATATATATATATATATATATATATATAATCTTTCGATGATATAATGACAATTTCGGGTAGAACTATAAAACGCACGATGATATTTAAAATTGTCCTAAAAGCTACATATACGGTCAAATAGTTTAAATATTTATTTTATTCTTATTTTATAGTGCCGTGTTTAATTACCGATGCTATTACGGCATTGGTGATTTAACAGTTAAATGTAATAAATGAGGTTAGAATAGGAAAGGAATTGTGTAATCCAGGGAATAGTTGAAGAACTGTTGAAGAGGAAACCAGATAAGGTACACGGGTGAATATGTGGTCGATAGAGGTGGAGTGTAAGGTAGTACAGTAAAATATGGCAAATAAGAGAGCGGTTTGGCAGTAAACAAACGGGACAAAGAGCAGTGAATTGGTAAGTTGGAGTAGATGAATCGTGAGAGCGTAATATGTGGCCAAGGCGGAGCCTGCTGAGTGCTATATAGTTGGAACGGGATAAATTGGCAGATGGTTTTAGCAAGAAGGAAGTTACAGTGGCGTAAGTTTTCTGTTGCTCTATTTGTGGACTATTTGATGGCTGTCTTTATATTTAAAAAGTATCGCTAAAGTGGGCACAGCTTCAAAATGAATATGTTTGTAGAATTACAAACACTCCTTGGATATAGTGGCGTTGGAAAGGAAGAAAAAAGGAATTAGTATAAACACCGCAAAAAAACTAGATTCACGATAGTCTCGAGGAAGTCCAATCTAAACGAAAAATCATTTTTAAATGCCAAAAAAAATTAAAAAGACGGAAAAATATAAATATTTGGGGCAGCTGGGTGACAGAAAATAATAATTCTGATACGGAAATACGAACTCGTATTGAAATAGTTAGAAATACTTTTAACTAAAAAACACCTTTTTCAACAGTAAAACAGTTACCGAAATGCTACGTGCGGTCAGCTCCTATACGGAAGCGATGCACGGACTGTAAGAGAAAATATGAAGTGGATATATCATCATTTGGAATGTGGTGCTATTGAAGAATGTGGAAAATACGTCGGACTAAAAAGATCAGAAATGAAGAAGTTCTAACATTAATGGGAACTGACAGAATGTTAATAGTGAAAAAACGAAAGATAAGTTTTTTTGGATATTTTACGAGAGGCGAAAATTACAAACCACTACAAACGATAGCAACGGGTGTGATTGTAGGAAAGAAGAAAATGTATACCGTGGTTCGATAATATAAAAAAAAATGGACTGGAATCGATAAGATGGAATTCAAAATAGCAAGAAATAAGAATCGGCTACTGCCGATTGGTCCATCCGATGCATAATGATGGATCGTGATTGTACATTAGAAGAAGTATATGTATAGTTCATCCGCTAATTATTAATTTTGACTTATTATAATGATATATATGTATATATATATATATTGTAAAAATTAAATAACGTCATTAGAAAGTAGTTAAAATGATAAAGGTAAGTGGGTAGTTAGTATAAAGGAAAATTTTCAAAAAAATATCGTATCGGTTTTAATGAAATGAAACGTCGGGCAGATTTTAAGTGACGCTGTGAGTCGCATTTACTTTTTGATCCGTGTTCCGCTATAAAAGATGTCGATTTTAGAGTACCGTTGTAATATCGGTAATATCGTTAAGGTCGCTAAAATCGTTTGGTAGGTCCCCGGAATATCGTCCTTTGTAAATATTTAAAACGAATTATTTTCTAAATGGAACGCGATGCAGTTATACAATTTAATTACAACGACGATACTAATTTAATTATAAAGCGATCGTCCCATACAAAGTGCCGCGTGTACCTTTTTGGCTAGACACGAATTTAACGGGGTTAAACTTTCAGTCAACCCTCGTTTGTTCGTTTCGCCCTTTTCATCCTGAGTCCGCGGGTAATGGGACGACGACACATCGGCGATACTAATAAAGTGACTTTTACTTTCCGAGCGAATATTTCATCTCTATCGGTCAAATCGAGAAAGAAAGTTAAATAAACGAAACATATCGTTAATCTTCTACTCTCGAGGAATCTTGGAAATTCTCCGTATAAAACTTGCGAATTATTTTTAAATCGAACTAGAACGAGAAAAGGTCATTTAGTGATTGACTTAGATGAGTGATGTTTAGTGAACGGACAGTAATCAGCAAACTCCCTCTAAACTTACACTGGTTGAACAAAAAGGCTTATTTCGCCATAGCATGCGTACTTCACCGGAATCATTCGCAAATCGGTAGAAAGGGAATTCGTGTGGACGCTAATTCGCGCGACATGTTTGTTTGCTTTTTATTTCATCCTCCACAAACATAACGTTTAAGTCGTTACGTAAAGTTTGAAACGTACCGCGGAGTTGCAGTAATTAATACCCTATTTCGATATCGCTGTATTTTCTGTAAGTTAGATGTTTTTGCGCAGGCTCGTAGTTGTATACCATACACCCGCATCGGTCTCAAGGCTATTTTATATGGTAGAGTTTTATTTTCAAACGTTAACCCCGATTTATTAGTTAGCATCCGTGACATAGTTCTGGTTTTAAGCGTCAAATGCTCGATTTTTTTCCGAACGTGAGTAGCCCAGCTCAGCCTAGTGTCCGAAAGCATGCCCAAATATTTTACAATATCGGTATTTGGAATAACAACATTGTTTATTTTGATTTGCGGACGTTCAAACTTTCGATTCGTGAAAGAAATATGCGTTGACTCACTTTCATTGTATGCGCCATTAGCCAAGCCTCTACATGCTCGAGTGACTCATGCAGTTTTTCTGTAGCTTTCACACTTATCCACAGCTCTAGGATTGTCATCTCCGTACATACTTCTGCATTACTCAGTTCCGGGAAGTCGGACGTGTAAATTAAATATAATATCGTACCAAGAACGGTACGCCAGCCCTTACTGGAAGAATATCTGAGTATTCATCGGCTAGTTTCACTGGAAGTATCTCTCTTGCATATACGATTTAAATAGTAGATAGAAAGGTTGAGGAAGCAGAAGTTTAAGCTTGTACAACCAGCTAAATTATTAAAACACGCGTTCTAGACTTTGCCCGTTTCGCGAAAATTATAAATAATCGCGTCGTTAAATTCGTCACAATTGTACGTAATAATTTTATCTTATAATAGTACATACGTTCGTCATTTCGAACGTTTGTTAAAGGTTAATCCAAAGACGCGGTTAAAGGGCAGGGCATTTAACCGGCGGTTTTAACAGGGAAACCGCAAATTAATGAGGTACGGCTTTTCATTTCTCCGGTTGGTCATTTGGCGTTCACGAGATTACGCTTTATAGCTTCGGCTCCAAAATTAATATATACATATATATATATATATATATATATATGTGTGTGTGTATGTATGTATAGGAATATGAACTAATATACAAGTACGTGTATTTAGATGGCGTCGTACGAATGAATAAGCTCCTCTATATAGATGTCGTCATTAGTTTAGTTCATTCGGTATTTGATAACAAACGACGCTGTTAAGGTTTTCTCGCGGTAATAATTTCGTTATCCTTACCGTTCGATAGGGTATACCGTATGATGCAGCATATACGATGCGGGATGTATAAACATTCTACTTTTATAGCGGACAATAAATCGTCTTAGTTATGTAACAATAATAATGATGATAATGATGATAAGTAATAATGACGACTACCTGTTATTTTTTGCTTAAAATCGCCTTCGTAATTTGCGGCTTTTATTGCGCAATTCGCCTAATTAATTGGTATAGCTTCTTTTTTTTTTTTGTTTAAAAACTAGACGGCGAAGATGTCGAAGCTGGTGAGATCAACGGTAATAATAATTCATATTCAAATTTATTTCACATTATGAAGATATTTCCAATAAAATAACGCATAGTATCAAAATATCATTATTATTCACACGATGACGAATAACGCCGAAACAATATAGAAGTGCGTTGGTTGATCACTTTTTTTTATTAATGCATTTATTTTTCTTAAGATGAATACAGTCTACTATATATTATTATTGGATGACCGCATCTCCGGCACCACCGTTAGGCTTAAACATTCAGATTATAAGTATTCAAAGTCTAAAGTTATTTATATATATATATATACATTCATAATTTCATTCGTGCGGACTGTATACGTTCCGATGAAGCATTTATTCACACACGAATTCAACGAGTTTACTATACAATAATTACAATATATCTAGAAAAATATTTATAATGATATATCGTACACGATTCACAATAAAAATTTACAAATATTTACACATAATTTTCATATTTTGAATAAGTTAGAATTCACATGTGGTACCATCGAGACGACATTGAATAAACACACAAACACAAGCAATCACACACACTTTTACACGTGCGCGCACATATACATATAATTTTATACCAACATTGCACCACTGCGCGAATTTATCAGTTATTTTTGAAATCTGGAATGTAATACTTGAAATGAGAAAATTTCGAAATTATTTGCTATGGACTTTTAGATTAAAATTTGTTTCATTGAACTTCCTTTCATTATTATACAGCGGACAGTCAAATAGTATGTGCCATGCTGTTTCTACTTGACCACAGGGACATTTATCGTCGTTCTCTGGACCAAATCTACGAAGGTATTCGGCGAGTTTGCCGTGTCCTGTTAATAACTGCGATGTGTAAAAATTTGGCTTGAGGATTATCTTATGCTTTTCCATTATGTCTCTTATCAAAGCGTAAGTTCGCCAAATCTTGCATCTGTTTTGCCACGTTTCTAGAATATATTTTCTTATATTATTTTTGACTTAACTCGCACAAATTTTGGTGTGACTAAGTGGGGTTATACGGCTTGTCGGTATTAAGCGATTAGTTTGATCAAGCAGCGCTCTGTTTATGTACGGTGTGATGGTTTTTTATGGCGAACATAATTCCTCTGCTTAAGATGAGTAGGTCTAATGGAGGGACACCTGCTATTGTAACTATGGCACTATGTGAAGCTGTTCTATAGGCTCTGCACGCATTAATTAGGAATTTTCTTTGTACCGAGATAATGTTTTTCTTAACACATTTAACTTTCAGCCGTTCAGTAAATACTGAGCTACAATATAACATTGCGTTCTCAACCAATGAATTATATAAGACTATCCTATAATTGAAATCAAATCCCCATTTATTCCGACATGCTTTTAACATATCTGATAATACTTAGTGTCCATTTTTGAAATGATCGAATCTATATGAAATTTAAACGATAATTTATTGTCGAGTATTACTCCCAGATATTTGAAATGTTCTACAACATTTAACTGCGCGCCTTTGAATTTTACCTTAATATTGTTCCTTTTCATTTTTAACGATTTGGTGAAAAATTACACAAAGCATTTCTCTACAAATAGTTCTAATTTGACGTCATTTAGCCAGCTTTCAGGCATACACAATGTGTTATTGGCAGTTTGTTCTACTTCGTTTTTGGTGTTTCCCTTTATTATGAATATTAAGTCATCATTAATTAATAACATAAATTACCTTTATTGTAAAATAAACTGATTAGAGTAAACAATTTCCTCAATTTTACTAATACATTTACCTCATCCTGTATTACGAACTGGTTCCAAAAAAATAAAAATTAAAAAAAAATATTACATACAACGAAATAATTGTATAATTGGTAATTTAGATATATAAAATAAAAATAATTAAATTCAATTCAATTTATTTGTTTCTTATATTTATCAGAAACAAAAGAAAATAATCTCATAATAAAATCTACAAATGCTCATTACCTGCGCGAGCAGCGGAAAATAAATTAATAAGTAACAGGTTATTACATTGTTATCGAACAATTAATTAATTACGGAAAATAAATTAGCGATATCTTTTACAAAACTAAAAAGTGAAAATAAAAAAAAACGACTGTATACAAGGGGTAAATATTATTTAAAAAATTTAAGCAATAATATATATATACACACACACATATATATATATATATATAAATAAACAATAATAATAATAGGAAAATATTTCATTTTAATCATATACACACAATTACACCCGTACACATATTTACACACACCGATACAAAAATGTATACACTCATATATAAGCATAACTGCATATACATAAATATTCGTATATGCGCACATATTAATATACATATATATGCGCATGCATCAATTACGTGTACACACACATGTCCGGTCAAATTGTTTTATTAATATTGTTCTTCATTTTGCTGTTTTTTTTTTTTGGTTTCTTTTGTGAATTGTAATCTTAAATTAACATTTTTTAAAATTTAAAATGTTTAACCCTTTTAAATATTCACTCGAAGATGGCCTAACAGTTAAAAAATTTTTGATTTTTCATAAAAAAAAAATTTTTAGTGATTTTAATTTCTTTTTTTGTTTTTTATTTTTAATAAAAAAAAACACCACGTTTCACACTCTTCAAAAAAATAATTATTTCGTTCGTCGTTTAATTAGAGACCTAGCGAAAAGAAGATAAAAATTTTTGCATTCGACCTTTATGTCGAAATTTAGCCAAGAGTTACTTCCCCCCAGGGTATAATTGTTTTTATTTTTTTTAAACTCTAAAATCAGCGTATACGAAAAATTTACGTTCACATCCGGAATTCCAAATTAAAACGTGTCAAGTGATTCCGAACCATTGCAGAAGAACGTGGCCTTTTAAGAAAATATGGTTGATACTGTTAAATGACAAAACCTTAATTCGAAACGGTGTTAAATGTAGTTTAAAAATGAGAAAAAGTAGTTAAAATCGCGAAATTTTTATATATATAAAAAGTCAACTTTTTTTTTTAGACCATTCATCCGCACATTAACAATTACAAATTTTATACAAGATCTTTATTATACAATTCTTATAGATGACTCTAGACAGTTTTCGACGCGTTTGAACAAATATTTTTAAAAATGAGACATTTCCACCAGAAGATATATATAATCATCGCAACCGGAAAATATATAATTTCGTTAATTCGACTCGTTTGTCAAAGAAGATGAAGTCTGCATTCGATTCTTACTACCGCAATCGTTTACCTAAATTATACTTGGCCATCTACTTCAGTATCAATACCGAGAACTCGATAACCGATAATAATCTGCTCTGACTCTCTTATAAAAGCTTCGAAAGCTATTCATATTGTATAACAATAGACATCCTACAGCTTGAGACAATTGTAGAATTAATTATTAAAAATATCGAACGATCAATTACATTCTTCCGTATCCCAGCACATAGAGGAATAGTTGTAAATGAATTAGCAGATAGGGCAGTTAAAGGAAGCGACAACTGTGCTGCGCTCTGACGTTCGTTATATTAAAGTTAATCGTTTGAAAATAGTTTTATCATCTGTACCTAGTAAATCTAATTATCATCATCATCATCGGTGGCTCGTTTCGAGCATCGTGACTCTATGAATCCTCATAAACGAACGTTTTTAGCCGCCATGTAGTTCGATCTGCTGCCCGGTCCATCATTTCTCGTATTGATGCGGTGCCTGCGATTCTTTTAATTCTGTCTATATATCTTGTTGGTGGCCTGCCTCTTTTCCTACGACCTTCTACCATACCCGTCATAATCATTTTTTCCAATCCATTCTGTCGTACGATATGTCCTGTGTATGATGTTATTCGTTTCTGTACCACGGTTTGTAATCTCTGATCCACCTTAATTTCTTGAAGTATTGACAAATTAGTTTTTTTTCGCAGTCCATGGTATCCTTAGCATTCGCCTCCAGCAGTGCATTTCAAACGCATTAATGCGTTGTGTATCGCTCTTTTTCATTGTCCAGCATTCTGATGCATATAGGAATACAGAGAACACCAGCGAGTTCATAAAACGCATTTTTGTGTGTATTGTTATCTCATGATATATATATATAAAATCCGTTAAATATTTTAAAAACTTAAAAGATCGCCCGCTGAATATCGGCGAACCTTTTTTGTTCGTTTAATTACTAATAGACAGATGGTTCGCCGGAGGTAATTAAATATAGTTGGAAATATTCTTTTGGAAAGTCCTTAATGAATATTAAAATGAGAAACGAAAACTATACAGCTTTTTTATTCATCTTTATTATTTTTAATTTAATGAAAATATCGCTGCGGTAACATCTGATGAGAAATATCAATGTCGTTAGAAACCATTTTTTTTTCTTTACATTAAATCATCAGCTGGAGCATTTTTTTTTTTGGCCCAGCTTGTGCCATTTGGCCAGTTTTATCTGTTTATAGTATATTTTAAATCTCAATGCCACTATTACTTTTGATAAATTTATATAAACTGTAACAGAAGACAATGGTTCAGAATTAATTCAATACTCACACGTAATGTATGCCATTTTTGTAAAATATCAGATAACAGCTCATCCCTATGCTTTAGAAATTGCGGACAAACCCAAATTTGATGCTCAATTTTTCAACATGGTACGTGTCACATAATGCCTAATTTACCAAGATGTAAGTAGGATTATGCTCAGTACGTAGTCGAAATAAAGTTGATACATAATCCTTGGAAACGTTGTATAATTGAAACCACGGTTTACTAGAAACCGTATGCACCAAAGTGAAGTTTTTTTCCTTATTCTAGCATTCGGCGGTGCAATGCTGTTGAAAATCTGTTAGTAAAAATTACTATGTTTGATAACATATCAGCCCAATTCCGTTTAATGTTCTCATAAGGGACACTCTCAACATTGTTCTTATTAATATCATTAGTTTTATTTCTTTCATCATTCATCATTATCGTCATTAAAATTGGTATTTATTATTATTTCGATATTTATTAGTCTTTTTAGTTTCAACTTGGTTTATAACATTTACATAAAATAATGAAGTCGTACAATTCAAATTGTTCTTCAATCTCCGATATTCGTTTATTTTTCGAATGTGTACTTCATTTCGTTCTTCAATCCATTTAGCACCGTCTGAATTGTTTCTCTATTTTTAAGTTCTCATTCTCTTAATATAATTTCTATGAAGTCTTTTCTTTGGCGTTTTATCTATTCGTCTTAACTTCCTTTTAAAATATTCTACCTTTCCTGCTCAATCACTATCTTTTAGGTATCTCTCGCATTTCTCTTAACTTCTGTTATAGACGCAAGGAGCTATTCCCGATCCGCCAAATTTTTCTTTACATTTAAAATTCCTTAATCGGTCAATTATCGAGATATTATTATCCTCATCATATTCTTTTTCCCGCCGTCGGAGTGATATCTCAGAAACATCTTCTTCCGTCTTCTGCTCTAGTTAATTTATGTTACTCGTCTATTCTTCGTGAGAAATGTGCTAACCATTAATCGGTCTATACGAATGGCTCTAAATGAAATAGTAATAATTCCGTTTGTCAAAGCAGATTTAGAACTTTCGTAGAAATATAAACTACCACCAGACTGCTTTGTCATTACAGCGGAGCTAATTTTTCGATATATCATCAATATTTTGTTCTGTGATCACGTGATTATATCTTCCGATTCTCTAAAATGTCTGCAAGCATCATCTCATTACTCTGTCCGACGAAATGTTATCTAGTATTCATCACCTGTAACAACATAGTCTCAATTCGCACGGAATTTTTTCTTGTTGGTTGCCTGAACATGTTAGAATTGTCGGAAATGAATCAAGTGATCGAGCAACGAAGGATGCGACACTTAATGGAATCGTGTATCCATTTATTCGAATCACCGACGTGAAAAGAATGATTCATCGCGACATTCATTAAGAATGGTTCACGTGATACTTATTCTCAACCAGTCCGCGATATCGATCGTTGTGTTCCGTTCTCCTCTGTTGTAGAGTTCGATATTTCAACGGCTTAACAATCGTTGCGTTCTGAGCTTTACATCGTCTTGCTACGTTCTTCATGTACTATAATCTCCGTATAATCTTTCGTCCCTTCTCCATATGGAAAATCTCATCAGTTGTTCGCCCATGTAGCGACATTTTTAGATAAGTCGACATATTTGATTAAAATGTAAGTAGTCCCCACAGTTGGCAGGCCGTAAAGGCATTCCATTTTAAAAAAATAAAATACGTTAAGTGTGTATATTATGTATATGAAATGTAAGTGTGATGATCTATATGAATACGTTTGTTTGAGTGTATAGACTGTACATGTATGTATGTTTTGTATGAATATGCATGTGTTTGAATGTATACGTGTGTTCGATACATGTATAATAGTTAATTTTCTTTTTGATGGTCACTAAGTTATAACGTATTTGCTAGTAAAATTTTTGTCATATAAAGTTTACTAGTTTGAATTTTATTTTATATGAAGAAATTGTATTTAATTTAACACGAAAAATAAAGACGGCAGTTTGGACGATGTGGTAATTAATTTTATATGATATTTCATATAATCTAACCGACGTTTGTAAAACTGAAACGTGTAACTGGAAATAAATTGAAAATTGAATTTTCATTATTATTATAAAAACCTCTTTTAAGTATCCGCGGTTAAATTAGTTTAGTTTACGGTTTTCGTTCAGTTCTGTTCGAAATTTGTCGCGATAACTATTTAGGAACGAAAAAATAAAATCCGGAATTATGAAATAATAATAAAAAGAAATAAATTGTAGAGAGCGGTTGCGAGGAAAAGCAATTGTTCCGTCCAATGGTATAGAGTTCCGGTTATAGAGATAAACGGAGACGAATAGAAGGGAGAAGACAAAAAACGCGGGAAAACGCGAAAATAATAAAGCGGGTTAGGCGGAAGGAAATTTTAACGGCATTTTAACGACGATGGTGGTTAGTTTGGACGAATCGTGACGATTAGTAGTAAGAAGACATCCTCGCGAAACGTGAAATCTCGAAAAAAGTTCGTAATTCCATCATCATCATCCGTCGTCCTCGTCGTACGTTTTTAGAAAAACCACGGGTAGGGGTTGCTGCTCCGTCGGTTCGGATAATTTTCCAAAGTTATTAGCATATGAAAGTTTACAAGGCGTCATTATCCGGATGATGAGCCCGACAGCTTTTTCACCAACGACTTATTATTAACAACAGCGAGCTAGATTCTACACTATTATCGTCGATCATTCGCTATTTGTGAGCGCTAAAAAAAGATAATATACCTTATCATATTAAACGAGCAATCCTTGTATACAATTTTCTTTTTTTTTCATTTTTAATGGGGATACCTTTACAGCCTACCCAAAGTGATACTGTACTTACTAATTCATATAAACGTGGACAACTAAATATCGTTATGTCTGTAAATAGACGCAAATTCTCAAGATGAAAAACGGGACCGTTACAGAATGAACAGGGTAATATAACGTATAGTTCAGAGCGTAATGTTATTAAAGAAGTCCATTCGAAGTAAACGTGATCAGTATTGTTGCACTTCCAGCATGTAGCAGTAAGGAGTTTCTCTAAGCTGCATAAGGAACAGAACGCCGGCAACAAGTAATTATCGCAATCTGCAGATAATTCCTTTCCGATTAATGTTTTTAAGTAAAACTGTGTAAATCTAGGAAGAGACGGTTGTAATTGATAGTACTTAGTAAGGGGCGATTCTGTATACACTCCACATATGTCTGTTTTTAAAGTTTTTTATATTCCGATTGTATAAAGTTTATAATATCGAGTGCAGAAATTAAAAAGAATACCACACCACTAGAAGACCCCGCTTTAACTAATTTTAACTAATGCGTCTACAATTTCATTCCCGTTGATTGTACCCATAAGAAAGATACAAATATACTCAAGTTTTCCAGATGATTAAGTTTTAAATATGACGCCTTCCGTTTGTTTTCTACAGCCTTTAAAGTGCTTGGTGATCGAGTGATAATGATATAATTACCTGGAAGCTTCGTATCGATTAAGAATGATAAGGATAGAAATACTGCTACACACTCAGCGGTCAATACGGAACAAAGATCAGATAAATTGGACGCCCTGCTGAGATACCGTTCTCTTGAGCCGACTTCGATTCATTTGTATAAATAAGGATGTACGTACGAAAGTTCTCATAGATAATATTATTGAATGTAACCCGGATCATTGGCGGGGAATAAAGAACTAGTTCTCAGATAAGAAAGATGTTCTTTTATTGGAAAAATTGTATTAATACGATAATATAAATTGGATGATTATACAAATTCGCATATGAGCCTGAAATTCTTCCAATCTAAGTATAACTGAAGCCAACAGGGGCATCTTGTTATTTGAAAATCGCCAGTTAGAATAAATGTTAATATATAATATAATATGTAAAATAAACGAAATATAGATCGAAATATTAGTATTCAATAAATATAATAATATAAGGAATCAATTTAATATCGATATTAAGGGAGAAAAAGTAGAACAAGTAAACGAATCTTGTTACTTGGGAAGCGTAATAACCAAAAAGATGGTAGTAGTAAAAGGGATATAAAAAGCAGAATTGCCCAAAGCAGCGTCTTATAATAAGAAAAGCTTATTGACATCGACAAACATAGATCTAGCCGTTAGGAAAAGAATGGTGCAAGTATATGTATTCAGCATTGCCCTATATGGCTGCTCTGATACTGACGAAAGACGAGAAGCGAGGACTGATGGCATTAGAGCTGTAACATTATTAAAAATAAAATGGACCGATAAGGTAACCAACGAGGAAGTTTTGAGATGAATTAATGAAAAACCGACGTTGTTAAAAATAATAGTAAAAAGAAGAACCCAAATGATATGCGATACGAAGGGCTAATCTAATAGAAGGGATGCATCCGGGAATGTAATTGGTTAAGAACTAAAATGGATGGCACAGAATCGACAGAGATGGATCTCAATGATGAACCAATCTTAGGATTGAACACAATATGATGATGATATATAATATATATTATATATTATATAGATATAATATTTATTCTTCATCTTTAATCGAATTAGTCAGCTATAGACCACGTTTAATATCTTCATGATGTTTATTTCTTCCTCTTCATTTCATTAAAGTATTCCTTCATTGCTCAGCTGTGTTTCTTGTTCCTTTCATCTGTCTATTTAACACCGGTTTTCTTCTTTATATATTTTTTTCAAAGCTCTGGAAAGTATTAACTTTGCTTCTGAACCTACTCTGTTAATAATGTCTTCTTCCGTGACGCTAATTTGCTCAACGTCTTTCTTAACTTCCCGACATCAGACAATTTGCGTTCTAGGGTTTTTATCGAAATTATTCTTGTTCAGCGTTCCGTCTCCGTTCGTTTACAATTGTTTAATCCTCTTTTCTCATTGTGATCATAATGTCATCAGTATGTCCGTATATTTCCTTATTACTCGTATTTTTCAACATTTCCTGATCCATATCTCGGTGCTAGAATTTTGCGTACTTACTCATTTATATATATTTTCCATCCCGTCGTGTGTTACCGAGTTTTTGGAAATTATTTAACGGATTTAGATTTATTTTTTAATTAACAAAACTTCGTCGTGATTTACGACAAGTTATGAGTATTTACAAAAATTTATTATTAACATGTTGGTTCGTTTTATGATTTAATTTTATGTTTAATTTCATATTAAATCGCGGAATATCATTATTGAGGGTAACTTTTGGAAAACTAGATAGCGCATTCAAGAAATACCGATATATTTGAAAAGGAAATAATATAATAAACGCGTTTTACCGGCTCTTATATACGGTTCGTGAACATGGACGTTTACAAAAACAAAATTAACGAACAAATAAGGAGAATGCAATTGTTTCCTAGCACTTTCTATCTCGCCTTGTAAAATCCGCTTTTCAAAATCGTCACTCCTTAAAATGTACTCTACATAACTAGCAATCCTTTTTGTATTATTTTTTCCAGCCGTATTTCAGTTATAAATTCCCGCAATATTGAGATCTTAGATCTCATAGGGGTCTATAGTACCATCAGCATTTTATATATATATATATATATATACGATATGACTAAACATTCTTTTTTGAGCACAAAAATATATGAATAAGCAGATTTTGAAGTTGACATTTTTTATATTCTCCTAGAAATAGATATTACACGCATGGAATATGTACGTATGTTGTTTATTAGGCGCTAAGAGTACCATTATGACGACACTTTGTTTGAAAAAGTTTCTGAAAGTAAAAGTCACGCGCCGTTATATAACTCCCAAAACTTATTAATAACGAAATTTAAGTTCGCAGTTCGTAATTTTAACCAACGGGATTTAATACGTCATGTATGTATATATATATATATATATATATATATATATATATATTTGAAGACAAATGAGTAAATAACGTTTCGAATACGAATACGATGAATCAAATAATTCCGGTTGTATAGGTCGGTTTAAGAGTCATATTCAAGTAGTTATAATCCATTGGTCAAGGAATTATTTCTGCACTTGCGAGGTACTTTTTCCAGCATAAAGAATTTTGCACTAAGCAAGTTCTTGTGCAAACTGGACATTATTGTTGATCTAGTAACCTCGCGTTTAAATATACACCAGAACATTGTAGTATATTTTATATACATACATATATATATATATATATATATATATATATATATATATATATATATATATATATATATATAATATTACTATTATTCCAACTCACTCGTTGGCGAGTATGAGTGCCTTTTCCAATAATATATGCTTCTGTTAAATAATTCAATGTCGGAATCTTATATGTGATAATAATCCAATTTTATAAGTAGATTTATAACTGCAGTGTGCACATTCATACTGATCTGTCTTCTTCCTCCTTTTGCGCCATTTCTGACGGTGTGAACAGCAGCTGATCTTGCTGTGCTATTGATGTATTTTCTCTATCCTGTTCTATTCAATGCCCATTCCTCCCAAGTCTTATTTTTCTTGGGATTAATACCGTTCGTTTTGATGGAATTTAATAACACATGTTTAAATTTTAATTTTGGTCTTCTACAATATCGTTCACCAGTATGTAGTATATACCACATAATAATCGCTTCGGTATGCGATTGTTATCCATTCTGATAACATGGTCAACCCATCTTAGCCGAGCTTCGGTTAAATATTTTACTATTTTATTACAATTTGTCATTTTCAAAATTATTTCATTTTAGATCTTATTTTTCCGTGTTATTCTTAAGATTTGTCTGAGCAGTTTCATCTGAAAAATTTCAAATTTTTTAATTTGATTGATTCTGATTGGCCATATCTCACAGCTATACAACAAAGTTGGTAATACCACTGCTCTATAAATATTTAGTTTCCTATTAATATGTAAATTTTTATTCCTAAATACTTGTTGTAGGCGATCATAGCATTGTTTATTCTATATTTGATCTCCTCATCTAGTTCATTATTATCGCTAATTATATTTCCAAGGTATTTGAAGCTTTTGACAATTTTTAATTCCGACCCGTTTATATAAATATTTTCTTTCGTGCCATTCAATATCATTATTTCCGTTTTATTTGTGTTTATACTTAATCCATCATCCCGATATGTATCATGCAGACAGTTTAGCGCGCGTTGTAATTCTGCACAAGTTTCACTCAGTATAACACAATCATCAGTATATTGTAAATTTTGCAATACAAACATTTCTGTCCTGCTGCTCGTATTGAATTTTTGTAGGTTATATAATCCCTATTAAAACGATATTTTATTTTCGTACCTATTTGTTCAATTTTTCGTTTGTATGTTAAGAAAATCATTCCCATATAAAGATTAAACAAAGACTGTGCAAGCACACACCCTTGTCTTACACCGGTTGTTACCAGAAAAGGTTCTGCCAGTTCGGTGTTACAAATTAACGAGCTTTCCATACCATCATGCAACTGTTTTATAATTGAAACAAATTTTGTTGGGCAACCAACTATTTCCAAGCATCGCCGCAGCGCATTTCTATTAACCGTATCGAAAGCATTTTTGACATCTATGAACGCCATATACAGATCTCTATTTTGCTCATTATACCTTTCCATAACTTGTCGTATGGCATACACCATATCTATTGTGCTGCGCTCTTGTCTAAATCCACACTGTTCCTCCGGAAGATAAGTATTCATTACTAGTTGCAAGCGTTGCTGCGGAATTAAACTCGGGACTTTACTGGCCGTGCAAAGAAGTGATATACCACGATAATTTGAACAATTCTTTTTGTCTCCTTTATTTTTATAAACGACAAAAACAGACGCATCTTTAAAGTCTTTGGGTACAGTTGAACTTTCCCATATCTCCTGAAACAGTTTAATCAAGTATGTCATGAGCACATTTTTACCAACTTTATATATTTCGTTTGGTATGTATTCTAACCGAGCAGGTTTATTTGCTTTCAGCCTTTTAATGGCATGTACAATTTCTTCCGCAGTAGGTGGGATGTCCAGATCATAGTTGACTTCCTCTACAGATAAATCATTTAGTACTTTTCAATTTATCGAGGATTCAATAATGTTTCAAAGTATTCTTTCCATCTAATTTTTACTTTATTCCTGTCTCTTATTATAGATGCATCTGTGTAGCAATTTTACGTCTAGTATTTGGGCCATATATTAACTTAACTGCTGTGTAAAAAGCTCGATTATCATTTTTGTTAACCATTTCTTGCATTTCTTTTGTTTTAATAGTCCACCATTTATTCATGAGTCTCCTTCTTTCTCGTTGTATCTCAGCTTTCAGAGCCACAAATTTATTCCGTTTGTTGTTATTTTTTCTATCATTTTCACATTCTATAAAAGCCTGTCTTTTACCTTTTATTTTTAAACGTATTTCTTCTGAACTATCAGTAAACCAGTCTTGCCAGCGTTTCTTTTTATAGCCTAAAACATTTTTACATGTTGAGTTTACGCTTTGCTTTATATGATCCCATAATTCTTCTGCAGATCTCATTTCATTTAGTATGTTCTTTTGTTAGTTATTTTTTAACTCCAACCCAAATTTGTTCTTTAGGAAATTAGTTTTATATGTTTTTTGTATTTTAACTGTTTTGTTTGGGTGATATTTTATGACTGGAAATCTGAATTTTGATCGCAATAGTATGTGATCTGTGTCTCCAGCTGCTCCTCTCATTGCTCGTGTATTTAAGCAGTCAGCTCTATGTTTTTGTCGTATTATAACGTAATCGGGTTGATGCAGATGACCTGATATTGGATGTATCCAGGTTCCTTTATACATATAATTCATCTGGAAAAAGGTATTAGTAATACTTAAACCATTTTGTAACGCTCACCATTACTATTTTCTTTACCTAATCCATGTGCATCAATCGTTTCTTTCCATATATTACAATTATTTCTAAACCGGAGATTGAAGTCTCCGAGGATTATATACCGCTCATTTACTGAAATTTTATTAATCACTTACTGTAAATCATAGCAAAACCTACCTTTACATCACTATTTTGCAATGGTTGCGCATATGCACTGATTCTGGATACAATAGAACTTTGATGGAAACTTTATGTTCATTATCATACGATTATCACTTATTCCTCTCTACAATATTGGGCATTATTTTATTATTGATTGCAAAAACCTACTCCATTTTGTCGTTTATCTACTGGTTTAGCACTTTTCCAGTAAATGGAATAGCCTGTACTTTGTATGTTTATTATTCCTTCATCTGGAAGTCTTGTCTCCGATAATGCTGCTATATCAATGTTATATCTCTTCAATTCGTGGGTAATTAGTTCTGATCTCCGTATTGGTCTTTCTTTTTTATCTTGTAACGTTCTAACATTCCATTCATCTATATTCAATGTGTTTATTTTAAATTGATTCATAGTTCTATATTTCTTATCGCATTGTATGTGTTCCCGCCAGCTGCGGCACGCTAGCCAGGTTCACATGGGAAGAGCTATGTTTAGGATTTCAAGTCCCCTCAACCATTCTGGTAGGCAGAGAGGATACTAAATAGGACTGCCTAGTCGTATAACCTGCTGCCGAGCTTCAATATCGTACCATCCTTTTAAAAAGCTACCATATGGGTTATAGTCCTTATGTGCAGAATCAATGGCTAAAAGCTTCGAGTCAAACCAAACCTGCTCCCGTCACAACTATTCCATCGCCGTAATAGTTTTTAATAAAAGACAGAAGGAAAATAATATTGGATAACAGAAAGAAAAATTAGATAACAGAAGAAAAGATTATAGCTGCGCATATTTTTTGAACATGGAAGCAGGTGTGCTAACGACAATAATGTCGCTCATCCAACTACATCAGTTGACCCAATGGCAAGGATGAAACCAGAACAATTTGTCTGGTGAAAGTCAGTGCAGTAAACTGCAGGCAGGAATAGGAAATGTAAAAAAAAAATGGTATGATGAGAGAGAAAAGGAAAGAAAAAGGACGAGGATGAGAATGGAGCTCTCCTGCACTTGCTCATGGTGCACAACTGGAGAATGGTTTATTTTCGTAGTATCCATTCTCCTAGGACAGTTAAATGCTAATGCTGAAGAGTCTGTCCTCCCCGCTGCTATTATAGGGTAATAGCAGGACGAGACATATGATGGTCTCAACTTCCCAGGACTAGGACTTCCAACCCGTATTGTTGAAGTTTTAGCGGACCATCACCTTCATGGTCCCTCCACACCACCAGTTCTTTATGTCCTGTCACTACTGGAGGAATCATCTAGGCTCGTGTCCCCGACTGCTTGTTAGTTCAGTTGAGCATTCTGGACTTATTCACAGCTAACCTCTATATCTAGAGGTCATTCAACCATCCGCAACCTGAGGAAGTGCCCCTTTCTGTTTAAAGCTCCGGCTACCGAATATAAGCAGGTAGATTAGATGTTTCGGTGTGGCCATAGCAATATTTGCCACCTTTTGGTTCACTTAACGTTTTCGAAAGCTTTGTGATAGTTTAGAAAACAAAGCAGTTGGTATTATATTCATTACACTTTTCAATTATTTGTTTTATATTTAACAGTTGTGAGGTGCCTTTGCTAAGTACAAACCCCGCTTGTTTTTTTTTTTTAATATTTTGTAACAGGAGGTAGTATTTGAGTCGCTCTTGTATTACATATAATAGTATTTTAGTGGTATGGCTAATCAACGCTATTTTGCGTTAGTTTCTACATTTTTATGCAGCGTTACATATAAATTATTCTAATTTCTGTCTTATTTGTGTTATCAATGTGAAAGAAATCTTAGAACGATTCCGTTAATATAGGCTATATTGCGAATTTCATCATTATTGATTTAATAGTTTTCGACAACTTGAGTGCCACGCTATTTTTATGAAAAGTTCCAATGAGTGCCATGAGATCCATTTCTGAATCACCACAAAAGTTTAATTGACTGCCATGAGATTCAAATCTGGATCTCACATAAACCTGATGAGATCTCAATATGGGTCCATTATATTGGGATTTTAAGCGCATATTTGAATTCACCAACGTTTTTACTAAAAAATGGTATTTTTAGCCCATTTAAATTACTTTTCATTCCCAAGATATTTAATTTTGTATTTATACTATAATTATATTAAATATATTCACATGCATGAGAAATTTTTTAAGAATTATATAAATAATTATACCATTTTTACAAATTTTGCTGTGAAAATATCGATATTGATATAACGATATTGTGTATTACTATTTTTGTTTTGACTTTTAAAAACAACATCATCTTATAGTAGTGTTGATTGTGAAGTTTCTATGTATAAAGTTCCATTTTGCAAAGAAAATTAATTTCATTATTAGAAATGTCAAGGGATACATTAAATAATAATATAATAAATGAAATACTTAATTCGGAATATGAATTCGGTGAAAGTGATTTAAATTTAGATGATTCTGACATAGATCCTGATTTTATTCCAAATGAGAGCAGAATGATGAAAGTTTCAGGTAAGTATGCATAATTTTATGTATGTTTTTAGTTTATAATATTTTTATCAATTTGAGTTAGCGATTAATATATTCATTTTATAAAAGCTAGTTAATTTCTTCTTTATGTTACAAATTAAAGTAAACTGCATTGTTGCAGTTTTAATTTTTTAAACCAAAGTTTATTATTTTGAGATATTAAAACTGTGTTATTTTTTAAAAATTTATTCTGAAGAAGATGATATTGTGAATATAACAGTTCCTTCAAATATAATACCTGTTAGAACATGGCATGCTGATAATAATCTTATAAATAATTATATGTTCAACCCAAATTCCAATGATTTTGGGTTCAATCCAGACCTTTTTGACTCAATGTTAGAGTGCCAGCCGATCGATTTTTTCAAGTTAATAGTAGATGACTGTATTATTAACAAATTAGTGGTTGAAACTAATAGGTACGCCGAGCAGAAAAAATTAAGCTTATTTAAAATGTCTACAAGCAGCCGACTTAAGAAATGGACAAATACTACTCATGAAGAAATATATAATTGGTTTGGACTGGTGTTATGGATGAGCTTGGTCCAAATGCATCAAGTTAGTTTGTACTGGAGTAATAGTCATCTGTTTTCTACAAATTTTGGCAAAATAATGAGTCGGAACAGATTTCAATTACTGACAACTATGATTCATTATGCAGATAATGAAACAGCACATAAAGAAAATAGATTGTACAAATTAGGTACACTTTGATGATGTAATGATAAATTCATCTAACTGTGTGATTCCCGAGGCTACACTTTGCATAGATGAATCAATAATACCGCTCACTGGAAGACTTATGTTTAAACAATTTATAAAGAACAAGCGTCATAAATATGGTATAAAACTGTTTAAACTGTGCACACCGCCACATTATACCGTTGCTGTTAAAGTTTATGCTGGTCGGGAAGCTGTTGCAGATGGTAATGTAGCTAAAAAAATCGTTTTAGAATTAATGGAACCTTATTTAGATTTTGGACGAACATTAATAGTAGACAACTGGTACACAAGTGTAGAGCTGGCCGAAGAACTTGGTAAAAGGAGCACCTATTTAACAGGCACATTGCGAACAAATAAAAAATCTAATCCTAAAGAAGTTGTTAATAAGAAGTTGAAAAAAGGAGGAATATTTTCATTACGGAGCAACACAAATGTAATGATAATAAAATGAAAAGACAAACGAGATATCTCCTTATTTGCAGTACAAAAGACACCAATGAAATGATAATGACTTATACAAATAAGATAAAACCGAAAGTTATTATAAATTATAATAAAGGCAAAGGATCGATAGATCTGGCTGACCAAAGAGCAACCTATTCCAATCTGAAGTGGTACAAAAAGGTATTTGTTGACATTTTACTTAATGTGTCGGTAATTAATTCGTTGACTTTATATAACACAATAACATCGAGTAATGTAAGTATAACCGATTTTCGCGCATCTTTAGTTGAAAAGTTGATTATGAAAAGTATTATTATTGAAAATCCGACGACCATAAAACATAGTTTTGCAAAAAGTTGGAAGGAGCAGATGTTCTACTTGTTACCAAAAAATGGTTAAATTAAAGGGAAGAAAGTATGCACAATCTCATGCAACAAAGACCCAGACTAAATGTACAGCTTGCAGTAAATATTTGTGTCAAATATGTTTTAATACATCACATAGTTTTAACAAAGTATTTTATAATTAGTTTAATTTTTACAAAGTTTTGGTTTATATGTACTAATTACATGACTTTTTCATGCTCAATTTATATTATTAAATATTTATTTGCACTAACAAAATTTTCTGTTTTATTATACTTATTAAACATAATCGCACAACATATAAAAACTTTGTTATGTTAATTCTGATTTTGAGATCTAGATTTGTGTCTCACTAATGAAGTATTTTGTTTCTATGAGTTGTGAGCGAGCCTGTGGTGCCATGAGATTTAAAATTGTGTCTCACTTCAAATATCAGTAAAAATATGCGAAAACAGTTATTTTCATTACTATTACGGCCTATGTAAAATTTGGAAAAAAAGTAACAACTTTTTTGTCATGGCAAAAATTGAACATTTGACAAAAATATATCTGGCAAAATTTGGAACACAGCTATGATCCCGAATTGGATCTCATGGCACTCAGAACAGATTGACAAAAATTTTAAAAAGTAAGTTTTCTCTTTATGTATGATGAAAATAGTCCAATGTAGTGATTATAATGAAAATATTCGCAAATAACAGACAGACACTACAGTTTTATATATTAGTATAGATATATATATAGTAACTATAATGGAAATGAGGATGTTAGGGTGGTCAATGGGCATCCGTTTATCCGATCGAATCAGAAACGAACGAATCTGCGCAGCAATGTTGCGTCCGTGGTAAGCAAACTCTGTGAAAGCCGACTAAGGTGCAACGAGATCAAAATAATGACGGTTATTCACTGATATCGGTAGTACGTTTCAAGTTCCTGGTAAAAGACCAACAGGAAGGCTAAAACAATGATGGCATGATGTTTATAAGGATGGATGTTAACAATGTATCTCTTCAGATATAGCAAACAACCGAATTGGATGGAAACGATCTATTTGTATATTTGTATGGCAGACCCCGCGCGCCAACGGGAGTATGCCGTTGATTAAGAAGAAGAGGAATAACTATTTATTAAGCAAACACTTCACGATGATCAGGACCATATTGATATATTGATGTGATCTCGTGCACCGTGTTTATTATACGTACACTACGCAGATGACCCCTTATTGACATTTCTTTCTTCTGTTATACACAACTAAAACTACACGGACCAAATCACATTTGTAAAGAAAAATTAACTAATAACTTTGCCCCAGTCGCGCATGCAGGAATGGCTTGACAAAAAAAATATAATATCAATCACCGTCATCGTCGCGTCGATCAATCGATAACATCAAATCGATATTTATAACTTCGTATAATGATAATAATAAATAATACTTAATAATAAACGCTCGATTTGAAAAATGACAACGTTTCGACTGTAAACACGTCGGGACAACATCGATTTTTTTAATACGTGCGAATTTAAGTAAAATTATAAAAATATTTTTCGTTCCAATTTTAGTTTTTTAAAAAAAAAAAACAGAACAAAACCAACACCGAATATGGTAAAGTCTTCCTTTTCGTCGACGAATGTGTATCATCGGGTTCGTAACCGTTGCCGAGGAAGAGAATTCAATAGGAAACGGGCATTAGAGGTGGTTAATGCGTGAGAAGTAAGAACAGCTGTTAGCCGTTTACTTTTCGAACGACTAGCAGCGGCGTTATTGAAAAACTGCGTCCGATAGAAAGACGAATTGTCGCGGAGGTCGTTTTTACATCTATAGGAAATCCTTTTCAACGCGCGAACCTAGCGCAATCCGATACTCTATCGTCCGTGTGAGGATGGTACAATTCGAAGGGGTTATTTTTATTTCAGCGTTACCTCGACTCATAAGCTACCGGTACTAAAACGTTAAGTATTTTATAACATACCCGCGTCTAACAACGACAACTTAACTGTTATAGGAAAGTACAACTTTAAATTGAACTCGACATAAAAATAAGAACAAACCTAAACACGGAAAACCGCCGAAGCTAAGTTTAACCATTACACGTAGCGTTGAGAACAATGTAGCCACTTAGGTAATTGGAAGTGCATCACGGCACCACTTTCTTCGTTTTAGCCGACTGTTGGATTTGACTGGAAAATCGCTAGTAAACATTCGGTGTACCAGTGGATTCGAATGGAACTGGAGCTTTCCGAAGAATCTTCTATATTGTCCGTATAAACATTCTTCACGTATGAAACGTTCAAATTGTCATGTAATATGTCGTTCGATACAAAGTACGGTGCAGATGCAATTGTAGGTAGGATTTTGGACTGCTGTTGCTGTACTCTGTGGAGATTACTTCGACTTGCTGTTCCATACAGTTCTAATCCATATCTCCAAATGGGAGCGATGACCGATAAGTAAATATTCCGCTTTACGGCTAGGTTGAGAATTGATTTACGTCCTAGCAACGGCGGGAGCTGTTTAGCCCTTATTATCACGGACCTTCTTGTGTATTCCACATGATCACGCCACGTTAATCGCTTATCCATATGCATGCCGAGATAACGCACGGACTCGACTTGTGGAATTAATGAACTATCAAATGTCAAGGTTGGACATCTAACACGTCTGTTGGTGAACAGAATGTGTCGACATTTAGTTGGATTGAATGATATGCGCCAAAGACTTGCCCATTTTTCTAGTCGATTCAGATGATTCTGAACCGCAGCGTTTGCATGCATAACATTCATATTAGACGCCAGTATCGCTATCAGTATAGATGGAATACAAAACAGGACCTAGCAAGTTGCCTTGCGGTACCGATGACTGATTGAATGTTCTTCTGAAAACGAGCCATTTATTCTAACAACAAACGAACGTTCAGTCAAGTACGATTTTAGGAGCTGATAAATATCCTCATTGAGAATTTGCCGCATCTTATATAGTAATCCCGGATGCCAGACCTTATCAAATGCCTGCGTGACATCAAGAAATACCGCGGAACAAACTTCGCGATTCTCCAATCAACTAATCGGTGACACTGCTGGATCGTAGCTCCGTACGAAAGCCAAATTGGTGATTCGGTAATACGTCTCGGCTTTCTATAATCGTACCGATTCGATTTAAGATTAACTTCTCCAAAACCTTCGATAACGAGGAGAGTAAGCTAATGGGCCGGTATGATGAAGTCTCAGTCCGCGGTTTTCCAGTTTTATGCACCATGACTATCACCGACTTCTTCCACATCTTAGGAAAATATCGCATCCTTAGAATTGCATTAAAGATATAGCAAAGGAGGATAGCCGCTCTCTTCGGCAACCGTGATATTATTTCTCCGGTAATTTTATCCAAGCCAGGAGCCTTACGCGACGGCACATTTCGAAGACATACAAAGACTTCGTTCGGAGAGATCATCTTAGTAACATTTTCGCACTGGCGCGGACTTTGTATTCGATCAGAGTGAACCTTGTCACAATCAGGAAACGGGGTAAAAACTGTGCCAAGGTGCTCCGCAAACGTATTCGCCTTTTCCTTGCCAGTTTTAACCCAGTTGTTATTTAATCTAATATTATACGGTTCTTCTGGTTGACTTAACAGTTTTTTGACTGAGGACCATACCGGCTTCCCGCCATCATTAATAGATTGCGTGTAATTCATAAAGATTTTGTTCTTATACTCCCTGATTTTGTTTTTTAGTTTGTTGTGCATCTCTTTATAACTGTTGTATAAGGATGGGTAACGATTACGCTGCCATCTTCTTCTTGCTAACCTGCTTTCCTTTATTAATTTTCTTATTTCCACCGGTATATACAGATTTTGATGGGATTTGTCTGCAACGTGATTAGTTGAGTCGCATATTGTATGAGGCTAGTAAGATTTTTTAACGGCTGCATCAATGTTACCTTTGTCCTTTAGCTTAAGCTTTAAGTCAATATTATTCTCAATAATACCCGTAAAAATATTCCATTTGGTAGTCCAGTTTGTAAGTCTCTGTTGTTTAGGAACGATTTTAGGATGTACATCTATAGTGGCAACCACTGGAGTATGATCAGAGGATAGATCAACGACTGCATTCCCTGCTATATCTTTGCAGGTAACGAATGATGAAGAAATCTAAGACCTCCGGAAGCCTGTTGAGATGACGCGGCCAATACGTAGGCGTCATTGGAGATAAGATGGCAAGTGCGTTGTCTCTTATAGATTTGTACAGCTTTCTTCCAGATGGATTTACTGTTCTTGATCCCCATATGCTGTTTTTGGAATTATAATCGCCACCGCATATGAACACGTTTCCTAATTTGTTGAAAATTGAGTTGTATTCCATTTGCGATATGCAAAATCCTGGATGACAATAGATCCCGACCTTTGAAGCTCTTCTCGCACATGAGATGGGTTTCTGTGATTAGTGCAATATCAATATCGTTTGGCTGGAGAAAAAGTTCAAATTCGTTTCTTTTTTGAGTGATGCCATTCGCATTCCACAGTACTAACACGAGTAAGTGTTGTATATTAGTGTCGAGTATCATTTTGGAAGTAATTTTTCAATAACTTTTGTCAAGAGCGATATTAATGGATTAATTGTAGATTTGAATTCGTTTAGGAACGTTGTTAACATTATTGAGACTTCGTTACCAGTATAGCTGTAGTTTCTGTTGGTATTTCCACTGAACATTTGATCTATATCAGTTTGGTTTTCGACATAATTTATATTACCCATTCGAGCGACGTTAGCATATGATCCTCGATTTAATGAACTTAGGTTACCAATTGAGCTAGTATTTCTGGTATCATTGGGTACATTTCTATTTACATGGACACGAGAAGAACGTATCTTATTGTAAAATTCTGCTTGCTGCTTGTATACTAAGCATCCTCTATAGCTCGACGGATGGTCACCATCGCTCAAAGCGCATTTTGCAGGGTCAGATGTGGTTCTATTACAAAGTTTGGTATCATGCATGCCAGCATACTTGACACATCGTACCGGTAGATTACAGTAATTAGCCGTGTGGCCAAATAACTGGAATATTTTACATTGCGTGAGCCTCGAATTTTTTTAGGTTCTTCAACTATCTCCACCGTATTTAAGATGCGTTTCAAATATTTCCGCATTTTTTTTTACGGTTTCAAATCTAAGAAGAACATGGGGAGATTTGGTTTTATAACGTAGGATGTTAGTGATACTTTTAACTTGAAATCCTTTAGCCTGAATTTCGTTCGTAATGTCGGATATATCTGTCGAATGGTGCAGGTTTTTAATAACTACCCTGAACGGTTTGTCCTCCGGTAGAGAGTATGTATAAAAGAGATACTTATTTTCCCTTAATGTTTTAACAATACATCGATAACTACTCGGGCACTTAGGCTTAATAGTTACTCCAGATAAAGTAGTTTTTAATTCAAATTCTACATCCTTTATTTGAAGGAGAAATTTTCTGAAGCTGTTAAAATTAGCAACATTTTTAACCATGATTGGTGGAGGTTTGATCGTTATCTCTTTTTTCTGTCCACTAGTGACATTTGTTTGACTACCAGAAGCGATCCCCTTGCTTGTGTTGGTTTTTTTAGGCGACATCTCAATGTTGCTGTTGCTATCCTCATCATTATCATCATTTGCAGTAGCTAAGAATTCAAAGATATTTATTTCGGTCTTTGATGTAGCCTTACTGGCAGTAGATCTATCGCCCTTAGTCTGCTTTACCGCTGCTGTACGTTTGGGCGTACGCCAATCATCACTATCACTAGTTTAGTCGAATGTTGACGTTTAATAGCGTAGCCTGTTCTTGATTTTTCTAGCCTGATTGGACTAGTCCTCCCCTTCGAGGTAGATGCAACGGCGGATTTATACGCACTATTGGCTACAGTAGACGGGCGATTCTCGTAACTTTATTCATAGTTTTAATGTAGATAAATAAAATAAAATAAATATATGCGATCTAAAGATAAATATAATCGGTCTGGCAGAGCCGATAAAAGAAAGATCTCACCTGCGTTATCAGCAGTAGACTATATACGCGTTGAATATAGACAGTTTTCAACGCGATGTAAGATTAAATACGTCGATATAATTATAGTTTATATACGGAACGAACTTACCGATATGTCGCTGCGCGATAACGGTTAAAGCTCAACGCGATTAGATAAAAGACAGACAATGGACGCGAAGAACGTAACCTTTAACAATGATAACGGTTTATTGTTCACATCGAAATATTCCGAAACGAACAACGCGAGAAACACACGATACAAAAGACGAGCGTACAAATGTTACGATGAAAAATTATACAATAATTGTACAACAAATTACGATAGCGCATAGATCAATGTCAACCAACTCGAAACTCGCCATCCTCAGCCGATTTTCTACATCCCTAATGTAAGAAACTCTGCGCTTGAAGCATAATTATGACGCAAATATAATTTTTTTTTTTTTAAATATAAATAAACAGATAAGCGTTTTATAGAAATAATAAAATCGCAGTAAAAGTCGGGTTTATTCCGTGCTTCCAGGTTGTAGTTCAACCGGAACGTATTCACAAAAGGCGGATAGTAGAATAGCCTTATGTAGGTCAGCTGCGAATAAGACGTTAGTTAAATAAACAGTCGCGGAAAAACCCCCGACAGATGATTAAAATAGTCACGGAAACCTTGGGATAAGGGTTTTCCCCCGAAAACTAAGGTAGTAAAGGCTGAAACAAATCGTGGCAGAAGGTAAAGTACCGTCGCTATTATACCTATCTACCGGAATATCAAAGTTGAATAAACATAATAAAATCATCTAAATTTCGAACGGTGCAAATAGCGTTTGAAACTGATTCACCATTCCATTTTCATTCTAAGAAAATAGCCATCTTTATCCGGCTATAATCTTAGGTCATTTACCGAGAGAAAAACCGTGTAATAATAAGTTTAAAAGTTATAGACCGTACGATGCGACTAGTGTTTTGTAAGAATTTAATCCACCTTCGAGAATAGAAAAAAAAACTAATAACTTCGCGAAAACAGCGGATAGAGATATCACTAGGCCTTGTGACGTGGAAGAGTGAAATTTTCAGATTTTAAGTATTCAAGTCGTGTTTAAATTAAGTTTAGCCGGAGGAAACTATTTCCCATACCAATAACAAAGGTAAAAGAGTACACGAGTATTGGTAGTACTTGTATTATATACTATAACAGCGATAAAGCGGCAGCAGTAAATAACTTTTATCAGAGGTGCAGAATCAGATTTAGCAGTCATTTCTTATTTAGAGAAAGAAATTCTTAACCGGCTTCTTCTTAGGTTTATACCCTACCTCTCGACCATCTCCGACGGAATAGGCATTGAATTGCCCCCACCCCTTTTCTAATATAAGTAGTTGAGCAGTGATGGAAAGATATGGGAATCGGAAAAATAAAAGTTTACGAGAGCGCGTCTACTATGTACGATATAGAGCGCTTTGATGCGCGATGAAAACAACAGCAACGAAAAGAGATAATAGAGAAAACGTACGCCAGAGTGAGATATGGGAAGTAAAAGTTTTTCAAATGGAAGAAAGCTCTTAAGGATAAACGAACGGTGAAGAGATGTAGGACGATATTACCGTCTCTGTAAGTTCAACTTATTTGGCAGCAACACAAATAAGGTAAACATACTATAGGGATGACCTCGTCGTAAATACTTCTCAGCAAAACGACGCATAAATATCGCAAATACTGAAGCGTATTGGTCATTCAGTTTCATATTTCGGTTAGCCTTCAGTATACGTATAGAACGAGGTTGTAGCGAATATAATGCTTTTAATGCAAAACTAGGCATAATACTTTTGCATTCTTGGTGAGATATTAAACAAACCGGCCGAATAACGAGAATAATATCGGTATAAATACGACTCAACACGAGTAACACACACACATACTTTTGAGCTCGAACGTAAAATATGTACTTATGTACCATCACTATAAGAGTTTTTATTCTAGCTATTGAGTGTTTCCAACGAAAATATTTCTCAGATTTTACAAAATCACTCGATCTAAAGTTTACAAAGCAAAAATTTATTTTATAAACATGTTGTATATTGCTTCTTAAGTCACCTAATTTCTTGTAATGACATCGTGGAATATTTATGTATACGAATATGTAGGTAAAAATATCTGTATGATAGACGAGCGATAGTATGTCATCACTGCAACATACTTTTAGTCCACCTATCATCGTCTTGTCTTGCCATATGTCCTGCCCAACTTTTAGTCTGACGATTTCTTCACTGCATCCAGTAATTTTGTTTACCTTATCCGTGAAACTTATAGTCCGGGGGTCTAATGTTTAGAATAATTCTTTGGTACGCCGTTTGAATTTTCCTAATTCTGCTAACTGTTTCTTTAATAAAGCTCCAAGTTTAATATCCGTACGTTAGGACACGCGTTGATTGTACAGTTTAATATTCAGCCTATTCAATATTATACTTTATCTCTCTTTGTTTATCCAAATGCCATGGCAGACATTTTTTATTTCTAATTGGATCGTTTTTTTTTTCTTTCCATTCTAACTTCTTGACCTAAGTACTCTGATTTATTAAATACCTTAGAAATCTATTTGCTGCGCTCTTATAACGATACATATCAACTTTGGTTCCTAGTAAGTACATAATTTATCGTCGTCTGTTTTTTCAAATTCTTGTAGAGAGGGATTATGGAAAAGTTATTAGCCTTCTTTTAATATATATATATAAACTTAAATCTATCGTTATATTAAAATAAAAAAAATAAAAATCAACACTAACACCAGTGTATGCAACGAACTTCCTAATATTTTATATCAATTTATTAAGATCGTTAATGTTTCCGTTTTAATGATGACTATATTATTAAAGTCATAAGTGAAAACGAGTATTTTTTATTATACGTACTCTTTACTCGATGACAAATTGTTTGAAGTAGTATTAAATAATCTATACCGTACAACTGAATTCTCAGAAGTAAAGTCGAAATTTGAATTAAAAGCCTTCGAAATTATAAGAATTACTAAGAAACAAAACCAAACAACTGCCTATGTTTTTTTAATAGATCATAAACCGTATCCACACAACAATAGTGAAATATTTATGGTCAGTCGTATATTGAATACAGTTGTTGTTGTAGAGGAGATATAAAAGGAACATTCATCAGCTCACCTATTGTGCTACATTTTTAACTCCGTGTTATGTGAAGGATACTTTCTAAACTAATGGAAAAAATCGGTTATAATCATGGTGCATAAGGTAGGAAAGTCACAAACTGACGTGTCTTCATATCGTCCAATCAGTTTACTCTGTTCATTATCAAAAGTTTTGGAAAACCTGATTTTAATTCGTATAGATGTGATTATAAAAACGCTACAATACTAAATGATCAGTTTGGTTTTCGTCAGTCAAGAATACATCAACCTCAGCTCTGTTTTCCTGGATGTAACGCAGACGTTTGATCGGATCTGGCACCCGGGATTGTTATTTAAATTAAAATAATTATTAACTCCAGATCTTTATAAATTCTTCGTATTATACTTAACTGGAAGAACATTTGTTGTTAGAGTACATAATTCCTTTTCCCAGGAACATAAAGTTTTAGCTCTACTGCCAAAAGGTAGTTTGTTTGGTGTAATGTTATATAAATGTACCGAAATCAAACCATATTAGCAACATTTGATGATGATATACCGATAGTTTCTAATTCAATTCCAGAATATGCTAGAACGGCTGTTCAAAATCATGTACGTCGAATCGTAAAGTGGGCACATAAATGGCGTATAACATTTAATTCATTCAAACGTCAGCATACCACCTTTACTAATAGTAACATGTCCTCCGATATTTATCCGTGGCAATGAAATTCAGAAAACTGTGTAAGATATCTGGGTATGCATATAGACCGATGGCTAACGTGGCGATTTCATGAAACGAGGAAAATTATAGATTTCTGTATCTTCTAATAGAAGGAAATCCGCTTTAAACTTAGCTTTAAAAAGAAACAATTATTTAACTACGATAGCTCCAATCACTAAATATGAAATCGAATTATAAGGAACTGCATGTAAATATATTGAGAATACAGCGATAATAATCGAAAATACTTCGTATCGTCACATCTGCACCAAAATATGTATCTAACTTAACCCTCTGTAATTACATAAATATACCATATGTCAATGAAATTTATGTAAACCAGTATAATTTTTTTTTTTATGAATTGCAGTTTAATATTAACCACATACCCGCAGAACGCATTTATTTGAATAAAAGAAAAAAAGGAAGATGGTGGAGAGATACTCTTCCAATAATTTCAGGAATAAATAGTTCAAATTACAGACTAAACGAAAAAGTTGAAAAAAAACTTGCGTATATAGTATAATTAAAATAGCCCAATAATTTCGGTACTTCGACCTTAATGATATTGCCATTGAGAATCTAATTGTCTCACTGGAAATGTTAGATTAATCGCACTTTTCATTACTTCATTTATCGCCATTGTTTATACAATGAAAGGAAATTTCTAGATGTCTAGCAATCGCTAAGAAAATATTGCTTCAAAAATGGAACATTTCGAGCGTGATTCAATTTATTTCTCACGCTTAAGATAGATTTAGTTCTACGTGTTTTACACTTATTACGGGTTTTGCCCTCTTAATTTTAACTTGTTCGAATTTATATTAGCCACGTTGTAAATAAATATTTGCCCGTTTGTTCATTGTATATTCACGAAAACAAAACCATTCGAAGATAATTACGTTATAGTAATACGGTTCTTTATAGAGTAAGAAATAACAGATTTTATAATGGAAATTATTCGGAAAAAAGAAAAAAAATCGAATTAAAGGAGTCAGCAGCTATTTATTTAGGACACACTATAAAGGCGAGTAATAATAATAATAATAAAAAAAAGTAAACCGTCAAAAATATATATTAGGCAAGGTAAACAAAGAAGGAGTAGTGGTGGATAATAACAATTTCAAAAGTAAACTGCAAGTTATCATCTCGTCAGTGATGATGGTTACGCTTGCGTACGAGGATATCGGACGCGAGATATCGGTCCGTTAGGGACAATCTCCAAGAGTGCGCGATAACAGCTACGGGTTAGATTAAACGAATATATGCAAATCAGTTTCGTTAACGTAGTTTAAAATTCTCTTCAGCGGATAAATATCGTATTAGTCCGAAGGCGACAAATTACCGTCTTAATTTTGTTCTAGATATCTTTTTTAATCAATTATTAGGGTTGTCCTTACGAATTATATTTTTTATCGCCGAATCTTACGCTAATAGCTCGGTAAAAATAATAATGAAAAATAATTTTACACACACGCATATATATATATTCACTATATCACGATATGCCTACATCAATCCACTGCTGGGTGTAGGCAGTCCCCCAAAAGTTTACGAAAAAAACTCTCAGAGCCAATTGATTGATGTCCATTTAACAATATCATCTCGCTACCTATAGCCATAGGCCTCACTCGCAGACTTTAGCTGCCAATTGGCCACCACTGTAATATCGGTTTACATTCTCTTGTTTTGTCAAATGTCCGGCTAATTTCCATTTTAGCCGAGTGATCCGTTCTACTGCGCCTACCAATTTCGTCTGTTCCCTAATCCGTGTAATCGTCTTGCGATCATTGAACTTGATTCCGAGGAAAATCCTCTAGAGATCATAAGCAAGCGAACAAAACTCTACCTTGTTCGGACGCTAGTCTTCCCAGGACGAACATAACTGTACTTAAAGGAGCTTGGAATCGAAGAAAAGACCGTTTACTACGATCAGTCCGTAGACAAATACTAAATTTCCTTGAACACATGATCGGAAGAGACTCGATAGAGGAAACATGAATAGTAAACAAGGAAGAAGATAGATTAAGTCAAGCCCTGGACAAAGTTGTCACTCGAAGAAGTGATTGAAAATTGTGACAACTGACGACAAATTATACGAAAAATTACACGATTAGATCTAGTAAATGAGATTGGAGGAGAAAAGGAATTGTATAATTATAGTTTAAGGACTGTTGGACAGGAAATCGGAGGATATTGGGTCGATAGGGATGGAGTGTAGGGCAGTGTAGGGGTTTGCGAGTTGAAGAAAAGAGAAACAAGCAGTGGGATCGTGAGAGAGTGATAAGAACCTGTGCTGAGTGTTATATAGTTCGAACGGGATAAATTACCAAAAGTCAACATTAGGTTTGATAGTAAGAAGTAAGTTACGGTTCTGTTGCCAGTTGTGGCAGATGAAGTATTTGACAGTTTTAGTGCCCGAACTAGCGGGGCTTTATAGGTTGTTCAATGGTTGAGTAATCGATTTTTGAAAAGGACGATTGAAATATGATTAAAATAATTTTCAGACGACGAACGAACTTCGTTAAATTAATTTCGAAGTTTATATTAAAAATATCAAAATTAAAATTACCTCTCGATAACGAACAAAAGATAGCCAAATGAAAAAATAATAATAATAAAAAAATGAATTTTTTCTCTTAGAAAGATGTGAACAAAAAAGAAAAGAACGCTTCAAAAAGAACTTAAAACTAATAACGGAAATCAACCTTTTCTCGCTGACGATTTAACTTCACGTTGGCATTCACATAGACTAATACATGCACACATGCACACAGATACACACGCAGGGACGCATGATGAATTATAATGAAAATACTATAATATCACCGGAATAACGGTAATAATTTAAAAAGCTCAGAATAAGTAGCCCGATTCGAGTAAGAACGAATGCGAAAATAATAATTATTAGTATTACGAAAAATTAATAATCGAATCAAATTAAAATTGAAAATAGAAGAGGACAGAAAATAAATTAAAATCTAAGAAAATACTTAATTTATGTGTACATTATTACAAAAAATAGTAAAGTAAAAAAAAAAAAAAAAAAAAGATTTGATTGTAAAATAATCCGATAGCAAATATGGGAGAGCGTACACGGCACAGATTTCGTCTTCTGTTTGAGTTTTGATAAGCGCTCGACTTTATCCAGTTGGTATTACTGTAAATTCTAGAATCTTTCACTTAGAAAGTCCTTTATTCGAATTGTTTACAGCTGGAATAGGCGATCTACTGTTGTTACATCCCACATCGTTACCGGAATTCGAAGGAGAATAATTTTTATTATTCCGGAAAATTCTGATGCGTTGACTAGGATGAATTTCGCCAAACGATGTTGGTGGTGAAATCTGTTTCGAAGACTTCTAACGGACGTCGAAGAATCGTTGCAGATAATAGCGTTATTTTTTATTTCCATAATAACCAAGTCGACAGCGATTGAAATTGCGTACAGCTTCTTAGATAGGGCGCTGAAATTTTGTGGAAACGGGAAACTAATAACATTATTTGAATATACAATTACGCAACCGGATTGCTGTCTCGTTTGGCACCGTCCGTGTATAAAATAACGTAATGATTGTATTTCTTTATTAAATCTTCAAAGGAGGAATGTAAACGCCTTTGAGAAGTAGGACAACATATTCTAGGAGAGACGTATCGAAAGATAAAGGATGAGGCGAGACCACCGGCGGAAATGGGCAAAGGTTGTTGCGGTAGAAAGTAGGTAACGAAATACATATTTTATCATATACGATGGATTTGACTTTCTAATGGAGCGTTGATTTTGAATTAGTCCAGAAGGTAGAGATGTTAAGAACATGGGCAAGTTAGGGGTTATATGCGTGTAGAATTTTACGAGTAAGTAGGATTGATGTAGGTCTGGAGGATAGATTTATAGGTGTCGACCGAAGAGCGCCATTAACGTACATAGTATTGCGAATATGCGGTTTATTGTGCAATTGTTATTATATTATATATGTATATGTATGTGTGTGTATGTATATGAAATATATATCAAAACTCCACCTTTTTATGTATCGAGATGCGTGTTTATGTTGGTTTTGCAGTTTACTCCGGGCAATGAACAATCATCTTATAACAATTTCGTTATTATTTTCATAAATGCTCACTTTCACTTCAATATAATAATATACGAAATGGGAATTCATCGTTGCGTAATTATGGGTACCTGAGCCGCCCATATCTTTTCGTCGTTTTATGTATATTTATGTGTATATGTGTGCGTATAGTCAAATAATCTCTCAGCTTTTTAAGTAGGTACTACAGAAACTACGGGCGATTTAATAGCGTGTATTCGTTTAATTCTTCCGCTAAAAATATCCGTCAGTACATTCGAATTTTTCTGTTCAAACACCGACTAATAATTTTTTTTTTTTCGTTCGATATTTGAATACAATTATTTCGAGGATGAAGATAGAAAGTTGAAAAATTAAAAATCCTCGGTGAGAACTTAAAAACAACCGGATAAGGAGAAGATTTTTTCGACTTTTAACGAAAATAAAATCATTTCGATTCGAGCTCCGTACTATTGTCATACTCTTTAGTTTATTTATCAATCAATTAAAGCGAGAACTTAGTTGTATAACAATTATTGCGGTGGTAGTGCCAGAATATCATGAGGAAACGATAGTATTTGTAATTGTAATGGTAACAGTATCATTAGGAACGATGTGGTATTTGTAGTTGTAACGCGGCTGTAATAACAGTTACAGAAATAACGATAAGTTGTTTGACAACTTCTCTCTTCCTTAGTCACCTCGTACTGTTTCGGATAATTTTCTTCGTGGAAATTCGTTTAACCTAGTAAATTCCCAGGGATTAATACCGAATTCCAGTGTACTACCGATCTTATTATAATTATTATCGTTACTATTTATTACTGTTCTACGTGTTTTTTTTTTATTATTTTTCTTATTATCGTGATTATTATTACTATTACTATTATAGTAGTAGTTTAGTTTATTATTATTATTATTATTATGGAAGTCTTAATACGCGCTAGCGAGAATTTAAAGGAAATATTTTAGGTTATCCTTTAAAAGTCGAGTAATAATTTCGTTCCCAGCTCGTCCGAATTTACCGTTATCGTACTTTTTATTTCCGATAGCGTTTGCTACTGTTCTAGTCTGAAAGTATTTCTACTGTCTCTTGAAATTTCGTAGAAAACAAAAAAACCCTACAAGGAATAGGAAGATGTAAGCGGAATAAATAGCGCGTAGAAGAACGGAAAATGAAATCAAGTATATATCTTGTGAGAACCGTTACGCATAAAACTATAATACTAGAATATACACACACACATACACCACGCGTAGTTAATCGAGGTGTACTCGATAAATTAAAATCGTTCCAACATTATCAAGTTGTATTCGGAGGATTCGACTAAGTTTACGGTAATCTCTATTTCTATGTTCAACTTTTCTATTACATACTTCTGTATTCTATCGCCCGTTATCTTTCGTCAAAATAATCGAGCAGCACTTTTACAGAACATATACGCATATAATTTACAGGGTTACCTTCCTTTTTTTTTTTTTAATAACTCAAAACCTACTCGACCAAAATTTTCGAAGGAATTTTTATTTAAAATAGGAAAACGATAAATTAGTCTACTATCATTAATTTGTGGAACACGATGTCGTTCAAATGAGCGCCATTTGCCACATAACATTTATTCAGTGTTTTTACAACATTTTCGAGCATGTATCGCTGAATTGTTAAAATTTCTTTCGAAATCCGAGTTTTTTCAGATCTACTGTTACAAAAAGAAATACCGACGGTCAAATATAGCGAGCGCGGTGGCCAAGTCAAGTCCGATGCGACAATATGCGGTTACAAAATCCTTCTTTCAGTACTACGAGCGTTTCTGCCGAACGGTGACACGTCGCGCGCAAATCGGTTGAAACCATGTACCAACTCAGATGACGACGACGAAATGAAGGAAGCAAAAATCGTCTCGATACCGCGCGTTCCGTTCATAGTACCGGTGAAAAAATAAGGCCCCGCGCTTTTTGTCCAAGACGTTTTTTTATCCATTGCGGAAGCTGTCTTGAAGGTTTTCAATCCGCCTTAAAATTCAATTGGGAGATGATACAGGTCTGTCGCGATCGATTCACGCCGAAAATAACGTTCCACGCAAAACGCGAGCTTCTTCTCGTTATAGGATGCCGTGATAACTGATACTAAACAAAAACGAATCTCTCTTGTGTACACTAAACGTGGAGCATTTTGTTCGCTATTCGAAAAACAGAACCGTCCGTCTTGGTCATCCTATAGAAATGGAAAATCAGATCAAATTGCTGAATTCGCGACGAAGCACGGCACGATAGGAAAAGCACGTTTCGAGAAGAAGTAAAAATAGATCTTCGAATTAGTTTGAATCGCAGAATTCTTGTTTTTTTTATTTTTTAAATACACTTTACATTACAACTAGCTAACCCGGAGGCTATCAAGCAGTTGATATTTGATAGATGACGTGTAAATGGGAGGAACTCTTCCGTCCTTTATTCCCCCCACTCCTTAATCAATTAAAAGATCAGTTGTTCTAGCACGATTTAAACTCCGTAAATCTTTCGAGTTATCGAGCAAGTTTATAAATTATTTCGATGTTTTTCCAGCGCCTTATTAAATAGCGTCGGACACTTTTATTTACTTCCTCAAGAACGGTATTTACACGTAAGTCACGGCATATCGAGAAATTATAAAATAATTCTACTTATATATAAATATTTAACGATTTTAATTACTTTTTCTTATTCATTTTTTAAAAATCACTGCATTCCACGCCGTTCAAAAGTTAGATAACCTAAAAGAAGAAAAACGACGGGGAAGGGGGAAATAATAAGAGAAAAATAAAAACAAATACAGAAATACCGTAGAGGATATCATAAAATTAAAAATTCTAATAAATTATGGAAAAAGGGGAACAAGATGAAAAGTAAACGACAAAAAATAAATTTAAATCACTAAACTTTGCTATGAAAAATTGAAAAGCTTTTCGGTTGTTAAGCCATCGTCGAGTGAACGTAGAAATATAAAAATATCTAGAAATTTATAAGAAAATAATATAAAGTGTAAAAAAAAAAACTAATTTAGATATGCGATTTACAAAAATTAGTAAAGTGAAAAAACCAATATCCGTAAAATAGAATTTAATATCGGATTATGTATATATATATATATTTTGTTTATCTATATGAAGATTATAAACGCAACAACCGCGAAAAAAAAAAAGGAAAAATATCAGATAAACAACATATCCCAATTGTTTTATTTTAGTGATTTATACTTATTCTTCCGCCATTTTATGATGACGTAAGTGCATACCGACATTGACCCCTAGACGTCTGACAGGGTTATCTCGAAGATGTGTTGTCGACATTCGTGATATTAGCGGATTTGGATTTTCACTGAGCGCCATATATGCATTCTCCTGTATCGCCGTCTGCGATTTGTCGCAACGGTTGGTATTCCGAGGTCATGATGTATGCTTTTGTTACGAACATAAAATAGTACATTTGTCATTAAAACCTTCGACTGAAACAATTGTATATCTTATTTAGGTTGGTTTTGGACGTCGAACCGTACACCTCGAGACCATATTTCCAGATAGGATTACTGTGTTTGCAAGACGAAGTTGCGATTTGCGTCCTATTAACGGATACAACTGGCTTTGTCCGCGTATTTATGACGTGCGGTCCCCACACGTTAATCATCGATCGGATGTTAATGCTAAATATTTAACTTCCGACGCTGTTGGTATCATCCGACCTTATTATGTAACTGGCGCGGGCAATTCTGTCGTTTAGTTGTGAAAGATATTTTATAAATACTGTGTTTTGTTGTTTAAATCAACTTGTATTTTATAAATATCGTTTTTTTCACTTTGATCATTTATGTATAAATTATATATATCTAAATTAGTACTTCGCGTATCGTATTTTTTTTTTTTTAAATTGTATATATTTTTATATTTTATTTTTACACGTTCGCTCGATAATAACGGATGAAAAATTTTGCGATTTTTCATACAGTTTAGCGGTCAATTTTTGTTTTTTTAAAAATCACAACATTCCGCACATTTCGAACGAGAAAAATGTAATAATAAACATCGATAAAAATTACAATATACAAAAAAAAAATTAAAAAAACAATTGAGAATAAAATCAAAACGTGTAAACGAGTCGATTTTGATACATTAGCGTATTATTAAAACGTGCGATTAAAATAAGACAATCGAATAAGAACTCCGTAGATGATAGAAGAAGAAGAAGAAATTTATTTATTGACGTAAATTCATTAAAAGTGCAAAAGTACAAATTATAATAATATCCTTACCGCTAATAAACAAAATTCTTTATACGTAATATATCTTATAGTATATTTACTAGATTACAGATATAAATATATAAAACGCGGGAAAAAATTTGAAAAAAAAAACCCACTCCATAAAACGCTTTGTATCGCATTAAGCATACAAAAAGGAATATTATTCGATATAATAACAATTATAAAGATATATAATATAATACACATATACTTACATATATATATATATATATATATATATATATAGATACACATGTATATACACATATACACAGATACATTAAATATTAATCGTTTACAGTAAATTATGTTTAAGGCGTCTATATGCTTATACTTTGTGTACATAAACTGTAGCTGCCTGGAATCGTAATTTCCGCGATCATTGAGATGTACTGATTTTCATGCAATACACAATTATCGCAGAACTTACGAGTTATAGTAAGAATATAATCCCGAATAAAGGGTATATTTAATATCTCACGCATTCCCACTATTCTGGCATACCTTGGGGCACTTAATACGCATCTTAAACACCTATTTTGTACTAATTGCAATTTATTAAAGCTCGCCTTCGAGATTGAAGACCAGGCGGGACAAGCATAAGTCATCCCACAAGACGAATAAGCGCTTTATAAATGATGAGCTTATTATTAACGTTAAGGTACAATTTACGATTAAATAATACACTGTACTTACTGCTTTATTTGTTTTTAGAGCCGCGTAATTTACATGCGCCGAGAAGGTTAATCGTTTATCTAATAAAACTCCCAAATAACGTGTATACTATCCGACCAATTTGTAACTTTATCATCCACTAGAAGTTCAGATGGCAAAATTGGTCGACGACGAGTGAAAAAGATGGCCTCAGTTTTTAATGCGTTTATTTCGATTTGCCATTTGCGATTTTAAAACGCGACGTACACCGTTTTCTAATTGATTTTTAATAGCAGTCGGTTTGTAAGAGCTGCAAAATATTGCTGTATCATCAGCGTATAAAGCAACTTGCATATTTGTCAATTTTGGGAAATCATAGAGAAACAATGCGAATAAAAACGGACCTAAAATATTACCTTGTGGAACACCCGCGGCACAAGTTTTCATAGTCGATTTCGAATCATCTACCATTACATAAAATGTTCTATCGCTTAAATAACTACGAATTAAAAATACCAAATAAGTAACAAATTTAGTAGATGATAGAATAATTATGGATACGATGCTAGGTCACGGAATAAATATTAAAATCAATTATGAACGTATCGATTAGAAATACTTTTGTTATCAACCGAAGAAGAAGTTAAAAGCTTTATTTCATCATGAAATATTCATAACAAGTTGTTCATAAAGTTTAGTACCTTAACAGCTTACTAAATCTAGAAAATTAACGAAACAAATGTTAGGCTACAGGAAAAAAATAAACAAAAACCCGTGCAAGGAAATAGATATAAAAAAAAAAAAAATATATACGAGGTACATACGCAAATATATACACATGTACATATATATGCAAACACATGCACACATACTATGTTAACAACACTAAATGGATAATTGACACGAAATTAAAAAAATTAGCTATAACATAAAAAGTACAAAATAAAAAATTTTGCGCATCCCGAAAACAGATTTCGTACTGCGTATACCACGAGTGTAATAACCATATACAATAATACAATAAAATAGATTACAGGAAAAATCACAACCAAAACCTGTGATTGCACGACTACACATGTTCAAGATAGAATTATATAAAAATTATATACGTTATAAATGTGAGAGATGCCGGTGATCAATTACAGTAATATATATGTTTGATCCTCTTGCGCTTATATTTTAACTGCAAAGAAGTTCTGTTGTAGTCCCCTATTTGACTGATTATTGAATATTAGAGTCGAAAAAATGTATTGTACGCTGTTTTATTACTTCAGATATGTAAGGTAAATTCAGAGTCGTATGCGTAAGAACTACTCTAGCATATATCGGTAATTTAAGTATTATTCTGCCAAACTGATTCTGAAGTCGCTGTAACTTGGAAAGGTTAGAAGTACTTGTATACGACCATTTTTATATATTATTAATTTGTTGAGCGTGTTAACGGAAGATTTTTTACTAAACCACAGGGTAAAGTTTAAAAAGGGACCCATGTATCCTATTGGTCAAGTAGTCAATATGATTAGAAAAAACAAGTCTTTTATCCAAAATTACACCTCGAAAGGTCTTCTTTTGGTAAATAATATATCCTGCGTTTTGTTTGATTTTATTTTAATTTTTTGAATTTCTTAAAATGAGTTTAATTTTTGGAAACCATCTTCTTCGGATAGTATCTATTCTGTAAGATGTAAAATATATCAATTTCTAAATTATTATTTTTCGGGATGTCATTTATAAATAGTAAGAATAAATAGGGCAATACTTCCCTGCGGTACACCAGCCAGAATAGTTTTTGTTCTGGAATTTGCATTGTTTATACGAACTAAAAAATGCCTATTAGATAATTTCTGACGAGTCGTATGATATAGTTAGGAAATTTAATTTGAATTAGTTTATAAATTAAACCAAGATTCCAGGTAGTACCGAACGCCTTTTCCTATATATCTAATAAAAGTAAACCAGTACGCGTATTTTTATTAAATCCATCGGTAACCAGATCGGCAATTCTTGCTATCTGCATAGTCGTTGACATGTTCGTTCTAAAACAGAATTGTTGATCTAGTAAAATATTATTATTTTCTGTAAAATTTCTCAATCTGCTCAGGATAATCTTTTCAGCAACTTTACTGATATTACTCAATAATGATATAGGAATTCGTTGGGTCTGAGATATTTTTACCCACTTTAGGTATACTACTTTTGATAGTTTCCAGGAACTAAGTACGCGAGTAGTAGCATGGAATTAATTATTACAGTAAGTTTTACGCGAAACCTTTTTGATAGGTAATTTTTTAATGAATTGTCGTGTATTATCCAGACCAACCGATTTCTTATTTTTAAGCGCATTTATAACTTTACGCACCTCCTTCACTGTAGCTAAATTCTTTTGTGGTATTATTTCAGGGGAAGTTTTGAGATATTTTTTAACTGTTGAAATAATGTTTCTTTTTTTTATAATTAGATGGTCATATGATAATTTTGAATGTTATATATCGGCTAATAGGTTAACCTTCATCCGAGTAGTATACAGAAAATCACTATAAGTAAGTGGTGGCAAGTGTACATCGGAGCCTTTAAATATTTTTATTGTTTTCCGCAAGCTATTGTCAACCGAGCTTATCGAGTTTTGAATTCCATTTGCAGTTACGATCTTGAGCTAATTTAATTTTAACTATATTAGTTAAATATTGAAATAGTTTCTTTGTGTAAGGATTACGTGTTTTTTGATACCGTTGTCTCGTGTAATTTTTTAGTTTTATTATAGCAAGAGGATAAGAGGGGATTTGGTGACGGAAAGAGTTTGGAATTGATTTTAGGAATGGTTGACTCAGCAGCTTGTGTAATAAGAAGAGTAAAACCTTGTAACTCAACATGAAGTTCTGCATTCGATTTACAAGGTCCCTATAGTATTATCAGCGATGTAATTTCGGTATGCAGTCCAATCTGTATTTCTAAACAAGTAGGCACACTTAATAGGAAATTTATTACATTTTTTGTTAATTTGAAACCGTATAGGATTATAGTTAGAGCTTAGTAAAGGCAAAGAAACTTGCTGATCGACATTTAAATAAGTAACCTATGCTTAATTCTACGATGTTTGTATATATATAATGCATGGTGAGGCATAGCATATTGTAATCACTTATGAAATTAACCTATTTCGATGTATTCTACAGCCATCGTAAAATTTTGTTCGATAATTTACTAATATAAAACGATTATATTGAGTTATGCTTACTGATGAGAAAATTGAAGTTTATTTAGGATGCGAAGTAGCGAAGATTTACGTTAATATTCAGAGACGGATATTGCTAATATTAGAAGCAGATTAAAACATCCGAATTATGATGACGTTATTGTTTGCTTCCATTTCTACATTCGGTCATGAAAATAGAAGCCTTCGCGCTAGGTTATTAGCGAAAACAAAATAATAACAGTCTCACCGATAAGATAATAGGAAGGATTGACTAGTCTCGTATGTACAATACGACTACGAATTTTAATAGCGGGAAAAATTATCTGCATCTAACCGATATCCAGACCATCCGGAAAAAGACCGAAGGGGTAAAAATATTAGTCGTAACGCAACCGGAATTAACGACGCCGACTGTAGAAGGTTAAACAGTGGCCGGTGGATGAAAATGATTTACGAGGTGATTGATTTATCACGATCGCGACGTTCTGTTTTGATAAATATTTATGCAAAAACGTGTGTCGGGTGTGTTGCGAATTGATCGTTCTGCTCGATTTTTCACGCGTATGCGAACTATCGCGTGTCAAATCATCCGACTATCATGTGTTACATATAACTCAAATCATCGAAATAAGAAACCGGTACGAATTAGTGAAACTGTTAACAATAAAAACCGTTATAAATGACTGAGGAATTATAATGATGGAGGAAATATATTTCTTCACTCACATACATATATGCATGTGTGTATGTTTGTGCGCGTGCGGTGTATTACATCATTTAAAAAAGAATAAAGAAACGAGTATAAACTCTTAAGGAATTAACGATTAATAAAACACATTATATGTACATGTTTATATATATGTGTGTGTATATATATGTGTATATGTATATAAATAAAGTAAAATACGTCGAGTGCTATTTTATTTTAATATCGTCATTCGTGTAATAGTTATTCTCTGGTTGGTTCAGCGAGTCCTAAATAGACTTCTTAAATTTTTCCTTATTTTTTACACTCATCAGTGGTTATATCGTAAAGAATCACTAATACTTTCTACAAGACGGTTAATATAAACGAAAATTTATTCTTTATTTACATACACATGCAATATATATATAATACAAATATATATATATGCAAAAATATATATATAGATAAATGAATGAATAAAGAGGAAGGAAAAAATTCATCACTCAGTTCCGAAGAGAGATGTACAAAAGAAATTGAGTACCCGAGAGATTCACTGAAATGTAACAAACTATACTAAACAAACGCGGACCCGAGTATATACGGGAGAAGTAAAAAGTGACTAGGTAGGGAGAACTTTAAAAGCTCGTAAAGAAGACAACTATTCCAGGAAAGAAAAACTTTTTACTACTAAGTACATTTTCCGGTGTATTTAAGATTTCCTTTTTATCCTCCTAACCGATGCCTGACGTAAAAACGAAAACACCACAATGAAATAACGTTTACAAATATACATCGTATATACATATATATATATATATATATGTGTTTATATGTTTATGTGTGAGTGTATGAATATACTTTAAAATAAAACACTTCGTTGAACCTTACAAACGTATTTGGTAAGTACATATCGGTACAACTTACGTCGCATCTTTAACATATGAAATAACATCGAAGGATGAATATTTCACTGAAAATTTAAATTAAATAAACGTAAAATTTATTCAAATCGAACAAGTATAAACATGGAAAACTTCACGCGCACGAGCGTAAGCAGAAGAATTGTTTTTTTTGTATTTATAAATTTCATAATTTCACGCATTTTAACATTAATACGGGAATCGAATAAAATTTGGTATGAAGAGAAATTTATTTTGATGTTACAAACTATTAACTACCGAAGTTTGCTATTATTATTACGAGTATTATTATTATTATTATTTAGTAGTATGAGTGCCGGGTGTGGTAACGGCTGTGGTAACCGGCTGTGGTAACCGGCTGTGGTAACCGGTTGTGGTAACCGGTTATGAGCGCTCGACGACTTACAAAAACTATTTACTACGGAAGTTTGCTATTATTATTATTCAGGAGTACGAGTGCCGGGTGTGGTAACGGCTGTGGTAACCGGTTGTGGTAACCAGCTCTGAGCGTTCGACGACTTACAAGGTTATACGAGATTGTACGAGGCAAAAGAGGTACTAACAGCGATTAATGTGTTACTTCAGGAGTGTTTTTTTTTTTTTTTTTTTTTTATTTAATGTGCACCTGTACAAGTTAACAATAAGCACATGAGTTCAGTTAAATAAATAAATAAATTATATACAAATACATTAACATACAGCCGCTGTTACAATAAACAGCCGGCCGGTTTAAAATTTTGCCTCAGCAGCAATGTCTTGATCTATATGACATCATTTTTCAATAGTTGAAAGTACATCCCGGAGCATTTATCGTTTTAGCCTTCGAACAGGATTATCTGGTAGTGTTGGCATGTAGATTCAACGAATTTGGGGTTTGAGTGACTGGAACGTTTACTGAAAAATTTTTGATATTTATACTGATAAATTTGTGTAACTGTAGGCACTTGCAGGTCGTGATGTAGAGTATTATTGCTGACATAATGAGGAGCGTCACATATTTCTCTTAGAGCTTTCGACTGAAATTGTTGTATACGTTTGACGTTACTACTTGTTGCCGAGCCCCATAGTTCAATTCCATACTTCCATTTCGCCGCTAGAAGTGCGTTGTAGATCAGCAATTTATTATTTAATGAAGTTTTGTCTTTTCTTCCTATAATACAATATAATAGCCGAAATGAGAAGTTTTTTCTAAGCTGCAATATATGCGGAGTCCAGGTAAGTTTTTTATCCATAATAAGGCCGGTACTTTACAGTATCAGTCTGAATAATTTGTTGCTGTTCATAGTAAACTGGAGGAAGGAACCTCTCCGTAATGTAAAAGTTACATTTGCCGATTTATCGGTGTTTATCTTGATTTTCCATTTAGTGCACCACTTTCCCATTTCTTGTAGGTGAAGTTGAATAGAACGGGATGCAACTAAAACGGGCTTTGATCGGCGGCTATAATCAAGGTGTCATCAGCGAAGGTGAATATCGATGTGTAAGACGTTGTAGGCATATCGGCTATGAATATCGTATATAAAGTAGGTCCCAGAATACTTCCTTGCGGCACAGATGCTTGTACTGGATACCAAACAGAGTATTCAGAGTTGTATCGTACACGAAATGTCTTGTTTTCCAAATTTGTTCAACAAGTAATAATCCGCTGGCAAGAACTTTTTAAGTTTATATAGCAGGCCCTGATGCCACACTCTATCAAAGGCCTGCGATACATCTGAGAAGACAGCAGAACAGTATCGCCCTGTTTGGAAACAGGAAGAAATAGCATCGACAACCCGGTGACATTCATGTATAGTAGAATGAGTTTTATGGAAACCAAACTGGTGAGCAGGGATCAAATCTACTTTTTCTAAGGTTGCAGAAATTCTATGCAGTACTAATTTTTCGAAGACTTTTGATAATGTACACAGGAGACTGATTGGCCTACATGATGTTACAACAGAAGTAGGTTTATTCGGTTTAGGAACCATGATTATGGTGAATTTCTTCCATGCCTCGGGGAAATAAGAGAGACGAACAATGGCATTAAATAGGTACGTAAGTTGTAAAATTGTATTCCGTGGAATATGTTTCAATATATCTCCTGTGATCAAATCATGACCTGGAGCTTTGCGAGTAGGCAGTCGTTTTAACTCCTGCTCTACTTCTGCTGGTGAAAAGGAACGTGTAGGAAGAGAAAGCTGTAGTGGGTGTGTTCAAGTAATTATACACGTGTTCAGTAAATTGTTTATCCTCAATGTCTGTGTTCGGTGAAAAAACTGTAACTAGGTGTTCAGCAAAATACTGAGCCTTGTCAGTGTCACTTTTTATCCATGCTCCAGATTGATTTCGTAAAAGTGAAGTCACAGTATGATCCTTGAGGATGTGTTTGGTAGTTCTCCAAAGGGAATTATCCGTTGTATTTAGATTTTGTAAAAATACTTGAAATGCATTGTCTTTGTACAACCTTATTTCTGCTTTCATCTTGTTCCTGATACGATCATATTCTGCACGAAAGCAAGGATAATTTTGGCGCTGCCATAATTTATGCGCTCTACGTGTAGAAGTTATTAGTTCTCTAATCCTTAATGGAAGGTAATTTTGTTTCCTTTCGCAATGGGAATAGGATGTGGTGTTGGTAGCGCAATTTTTTAGCATTGTTGTTAGATTTTCGGTATGTGCGTCTACATCAGTAGGGGATTTTAACCGAGTTTTGAACTCAGAACACTTCTGCAGGAGATTATGAAATAAATTCCAGTATGTTTTTAACGTACTGTATTGGAACTGTATCCAACAGAAGGACAACTGGATCGTGGTCAGACGTCAAATCCGGCATCGTTTTGCAAATATTATATAATTTTTCAGTTCCTTTAGTAAGTCCGGGTGCCTGTTATTATGAGAAGGCCAATATGTTGGTTCGTTCGGGGCTATAAATTTATAGTTTTCTGACAGTATAACTTTTTTTAGTATTTTGCCCCTAGGATTTACTTGTTTTGAACCCCATAGGGTATGCTTAGCATTAAAGTCCCCTCCGCATATGAAGTTACGACCTAGATTCAGAAAATGATATTTAAAATTATACTCATGAGCAGCACATAACGTGGTAGGCAATACATAGCAGCTAGTGTTAAATCAAAAATTGTATTTTGGACTGTTATTGATGCGATCTGTATTGCTGCGGAAGAGTTATTGTAAGCTACATAGTGTTTGATGTCATTTCGTATTAATACGGCAGCACCGCCATGCGCAGTTCCATCAGGTTGATGACTACTATGTATCGTGTAGCCAGATATCGAAAACGAGCTTTTTACTGTGAGATGCGTTTCTGTGATGAGTGCTACATCAATACGTTTTCGTTTAAGAAAAAGTTGAAGCTCTAGCTTTTTTTGCTGGATTCCATTTGCGTTCCATAACATAATTACTAGGGATGATTGAGTGAGATTAGTGGTAGCAGTCATTTAGATTGGGTTAAAACTACGTCTATGACTTTGGTTAGTAAGTTAATTAAAGGGTTAATTATAGTTTTAAATTCGTTTAAAAAAGTGGATAAACATTCCGTTAGTGTGGTCGAAGGATTGTCAAATAAACTGGGTGTATTTTGATGTACGATATTAGCGTAACTAATATGTTTCCTTTGCGAGGTTTTGTTGATATTATTGCTATTATTTTTGCTGTTGTCGTTGGCAACGTTATTAATTTGGTTATTAATGTTATTGTTGTTATCAGTATTAATAATATTATTAACTAACGGAGGAAAGTTTGTGTGGTTCATGAAGTTATACTCGTGATTTCTACTCTTTCTTAGAACTGGATTCAGAAACGTTAGTTCTTCTTGGTAAGCAGGACAGCCACGATAGTTTGAAGTATGATGACCATTGCACAGGGCATATCTCGCAGGTAAATTAACTGTCTTTTTGCAATTTGCCGTGTCGTGTTTTTCACCACATTTTACGCATCAAAAAGGAAGATTACAATAACGCTTAGTATACCCATAATTTTGACATCTTGTGCACTGAGGAAGTTGTCTGAGTTTCCTTGGTTCCTCTACGGAAATTGCCGAATATAATAATGAAGTTATTTTGAATATTTCCGAATTAATAGGTAATTGATTTAAGTCTACAAAAAACATTGGAAGTGGGCTTTTTTTTATGTAAGATATTTGTTACCGATTTGACCGAGTATCCTAGTTTTTCTAATTCTATTTTAATTTCGTTAGGAGGCGTTGTGTGATGAAGATGACGTATTACGACACGAAATGATCGATCTTCTGATAACTGGTAAGTGAAAAAGGAGGCATTTTTTATTTTCAATTTTTGGACTAGACATCTATAACATTCAGCATTACTAGGTTTAATCGTAATCCCCCACCTTTAGTAGCTTTACATTCAAAAGAGTAGTTCGAGACTTCGGTTTTTAGTTCACTAACAAATTTTAAATAATTGACAATATTTTTGACCAAAATAGGGGGTGGATTCTTTTGAAATGTTACATTTTTTCTTTGCGGAAGCGCCCCTTGTGAGTTATCTACCATGGGAGCTTCATTGACAAGCTCTGTTGTGGATTCGCTCATCACTGAGGTATTGAAAACGATTGTATGTCGAAGGTTTAGGGTGAGAAAGAATCTTTGTATTTTTTGTCCTCTTTGCTGTGTAACTTTTCGAATGTTTTAATGCTGGGATCCAAGAATCCTCATCACTGGTGCCACTCGAAAGGGGGCGTTTATTTACAACAGTAAAATCACCACCAACACGCTGTATCGATACGGGAGGAACCGATACATTTCCGATTTCGAATGTATTTCTACATTACTTTTATCGTTATTATTTAATGTAACATTGTTATTACCTGAATAAAAGGTTTCATTTACATAACTGGTTTTCGAAGTTGACGGAGAATTATCAAAAACGTTGAGCGAATGATTAGCCGCGCTAACTGAGGGTCGCCGCGAGGGGTAACGAATAGCGCTTACGATTTGTTTAACAACAGAGGTAAACGTATGAAGATAACAATACGACAAATACCACCGAACAATACCCACACACGATCACACTATAATCGCGAACGAATAGCGATTACGGTTTATTTATCAACAAAGATAGACGTTTAAAGATAACAACACAACCAAACACAACCGAACCGAAAACCCCATCTACCTTCTTGAGGAGTGTTATAATGGAATAAAAGATGTATTTATCTGATAACCAGAAGGCCTTTGATAAAGTCAAACATAACGAAGTTACTGATATACCGAAGAAGAAAGGGATCACAATTCATTTGATTTACACTAAACATGTGCTGGAAACAAAATGCACTACTTAATATAGATAATGAATAAATAAGTAATCATGTTCGAAAAAAAAAAAACTATTTTTAAAATTAATAATTAAATTTTACCACAATAGAATATCCACCAAATGTAGTACTTTACAAATAATAGTATACACACAGACACATGTATATATAAATATATGTACAAAAACGCATATATTTAAATAAATAAATAAAGCCTTTATTTCTCCAAATATCGGCCGAAGGCCTCGCACCCATAAATATACTAACAATATTATATGAATACCTATAAATAATAATAATAGTAGTTGGAAACCGTTATGAATACCTCAATTTCGTTCTATTCCAGCTTAATCGCAACCGAGTAGAACTCATTCGCTGTCTGAATCCCACATTAACGGTTGTCTACCTACATTTATTTTATTATTATCTGGAATTCACTCGGTTACATTTATCGGCCAAACCATTCCGACGAATCATGTGACCAGTCCAGTTCCATTTTAGTCGGAATGCCCCTAATTTTTGTTTTATGCCTTATGATTTTCAATTCTTCCAATTCTAAGTACAGATCTATCCATTGCTCTCTGCACATGACTAATTTTGTCAATGTGCTGTTTTCGTTTGACAGCCATACAGTAAAACTGATACATGTCTTTCCACAATACTAGCTTTTGCTTTTAGGTTAATTTTCCAACTTCTATTTATTAGAATTCCTCAAACTCCTAAATTTGTTTCATGCTACGGTAATTCGTCTTGTTATTAGCCAAATGATAAGCACTAAGCACCGGTCCAAATAAATTGCTTCCTGCACATACTCCAATTCTTCTCCATTAAGCCGAATTTTTTCTACTCTGTTGTTAGTAAGAAGCTTTGTTTTACGACAGATTATATTTAAAGCCACTTTTCTACAATCATATAATAATCAAATCGAATTTCAATTGAAAAAGTTGTAAAACAAGGAAACATTTTCTCGCCCATGTTATTTAATTTATATTCGACCTTAACGTAATTGTTCAAAAAACAAAGTATACGATAGTCAGTAGACAATTTTTTAACCCTACAGTGCACACCGTAGCTTAGAAGCTACATATAACTTCAAACGTATTGATTTGAAGCTTACAGTACGCATTTATGTTGTACAACTATTGAATTATCGTATAAAGTTTCTTCCGACTAGCTGGCTACACTGTAAGAGAAGTTATTTACAGTTTAACATTAACAAGTGAGGTATGTAAACAATTGTTATATGTGTGAATTTAAAAGTTTAAATGCGTTGTTGTTTTACAGTATTTTTCGTATAAAAAATTATTTTTAAGTAAATTATCTAGTCTTATTAGCTCGTAGCAATGGCAAGTAAAAAGATATTTACTTATTATTAATATTTGGTGCTTATAAGCAACATTATGCATTATGTACATCATAGGTTTTGTTATAAACTTGATTTATGCATTCACAAATTGTAATTTTAGGTCGTTTTTGTGTATAATTATTTTGAAATTAACAATTTTAAACTGATAATTGTATTACTGATAAAATTAAGCGATCATATTTATGGACTAATGAAGAAATAATACAAGCCATATTACTAGATGGAAGTGATGAGGATGGGATTCTGTATCTGAATAAGATTTTAGTAATGTATGTAACAAAAAAGACTTTGTAGATGATATTGACAACACAAAGAATAATCTTCATTTGGTATTTTATGATGATTCTGATGCTGAGTTGGATCACATGTTAAATGAATTTCGAGGTTTAGTAAATTCTACTGCAACTAATAATGGTAATATGATCGTGGATGATGATATTGTGAACGTAACATGCACAACATTGCAAACTGATAGTTCGACTGATTGTCCACTACTCTCAGTACTGCCAATTCAAAATAAAAAAAAGTATTGATAGCGAACAAAAAATGACCAACATGAAGTGGAAAATGAATAATTTTTTATCAGTTCTTCTTAAAAAATTAGAATCAAAAGGAAATACTGTGTTAACTGATGACATACAAGAATTATGTACACCGCTAAAGTTTTTTCAGTATTTTATTATGCCCGATCTTGTGGAAACATTTTCGTATATACTGGAATCGCAACTGTGGTTATCCACCCATAATACAGGAATTGTTAATACTGAATCGTTTTGAAAAAAATCGTCAAGTATTGCATTTCAATAATAATGCTAATCAGAAACATAGTGATGGGGAAGGGTATGATCGCTTATTTAAATTTCGGCCGCTCATTGAAACACTGAAACAAAGCTTTCGGTCAGTATCAATGAGTTCATCATTGGCTGTTGATAAGCAAATGTGTGCCATAAAAGCATATAGCTCATTGAAAATGTGTATTCTATCAAAATCACATAAATATATATATATATATATATATATATATATATATATATATATATATATTATATATCATGTCCCGGTGAAAATCTTACACAGAAGAAACTCATTCATTAGGACGTGGTGAAAAACATATCGGGAAAAGTTCCAGCGTCATTATTGTACATCTGAGTCGTGCAATACTAAAACAAAAAGGCTGCAAATTATACTTTGACAACTATTTCAATTCGGTTGCATTACAGGTGTTTTTATACAACCAAGGTTTTCTCAGTTTGGGTACTGTTTGAAATTATTTGAAGTTCAATTGCCGCAGCATCTGGTTCGATGCCAGCTGATATCTTATCTGATTATAGTTCAATGTCAGTTGATATCTTATCTGAAGATGATAATATGTTATCTGCGTATGGTTCGAAGTCAGCTGATAATCTTATCTGAGTATTGTTCAATGGAACAATCAATCACATTTCTTTTACTTGTCAGGCGTTCGATCATACTACGGGTTAGTCGTTCTAGTATTGGTATCCTTTAGGATAAAAGAGTCAGTCTGTTTGAAGTGTTCATGAAGTTGATACGTGTTTCGACGTTCATTTTTTGTTAATTCTCATTTCATTTATGTGTATACATATTTGTGTTTATATATAAGTGTTCGAATTTCGTTTTATCTCAATTCGTGTTAATTTATTAAAAATAAACTGATTGTTCTTATGCGGTTGTTCATCTCTGTCAAAAAATCAGCTGAATTCTGTATACCAGCATTATTTGAACATTTTTTAGTCCTCCGGGCCGGATATGGAATTCAGACTGAAATTGAAGTTTTCAACACGTAAGTGTTCAATATTATATAATTTTTTTTCGCACGTTTATGAAAATTTAAAATATCTGCAGCTAATATTCTCAAGCTACAGCTTGAGCGCATTAAGTATATTGGAAAGATTAACAAGGATGCCGAGAGTGGCAAAATTAATACATTTTCGATCGCATTAGTTCGATCTATTTTGAAAATGTTGAAAAGTTATTGAGACAAGATTGATAATGAACATGATAGACTTATGTCTACCAAAAGATACGAAACTGATCATGAATACTTCACAAAGGAAGCTTATCATACTGTAACACAATGGTATGTAAATGCAGAGGCAAAATTACATGGACGACTTTCAGAACTGGAAGCAGCTAAGATTGAAAATAGTGCAGAGACTGCAAATATTTCCATAATTGATGCTTATCACAATATATATCAGCTCCCAAGAATGGATCTTCCTAAATTTTCGGGAAATTATCCGAGTGGTGCCATTTTCATGATTTATTTGTCAATGTTGGGTCGAAATTCATCTCTTAGTAATATGGCAAAAATGCACTGCCTCTGCACATGCCTTGAAGGGGAGGATGTTCAATTAATAGCTAATCTAAGCATTACTGGAGACTCATTTGATTCAGCTTGGGATACCATCGTTTCTAGATATGACAATAAACGTTTAATCATCTCTGAGCACCTCGATAGACTCTTGGGTATTCCTAAAGCTATAAACGATACTTCTCAAATGCTCAATCATATGCTTAGCGTTACTACAGAATGTACAAATGCTCTTTCTACATTTGGTAATCCTATCAATTCAGATGGGCTTCTTGTGCGCATTTTAACTCACAAGCTAGATCCTAAAACACGCGAATCTTGGGAGTATCTCTTGGGTTCAAGTACCGAATTTCCAACATATGACCAATTCAAAACATTCTTTACCAGTAGTTCTCGGGCACTTGAAACAATTGAAACTTTTACATCAGCTTCTAAATCTAACAGCATCAAGCCTAGTCAATCATCTCGAAGTAGCAGAAACTATGGTGCTAAGGCTTTTCATGTCAAGCAGGATGAATTAGTTCCTAACACCAGTTCATCAAGAAATCGGTACATTATAAATAAATAAAAAGTGTATTTAGCACACAATATAAATTACAAAATCAATGTCAAAACAATATTATTATTGATTGTGGAATGTAGTGATTTTTATTTATACTTGATTACTAAAAATAGTTAAAATCACTAAATTTATTTTTAATTATGCGAAGCTTTTCGGCAATTACGCCATTGTCAAGCTATATACAGTTAAAATTATTTATATTAATTAATTTTAACTGTATATAGCTTGACAATGGCGTAATTGCCGAAAAACTTCGCATAATTAAAAATAAATTTAGTGATTTTAACTATTTTTAGTAATCAAGTATAAATTCTTATTACGTATACAAAATGAAATACAAAAAGAAATAATAAATACAGTAATAATAGCGCGGAACTAGATTACGGGAAAACCAAAACGTGTATACAATTTTGAGGACAACTCTATGAAGAATTTTAAGGCAGTAATAATAAATATAAACGAAATAATATGACTGCTCAGCTATTTATATATATTACATTAATAAAGTTCATAAAATTAAGTATACAAATTACATACGATTAAAAAGCAGGCGATACATTATAATAGCGTGTGTTTTATTTTTTTATGTTTATATCTTTTATATTTTAACTGAAGACTAGTACGCGTATAGTCTCCCCTATATTGTTTATTATTCAGTATTGGCTGCGTCTACAATCGTCAAAAATTTTTTTTATATGCTGTCTAATGATATACCCACAACCGGCAAGTCTAATATACGATGCATGCGATCTGTTCTTGCATAGATAGGGAGTTTAAGAATTATCCTGTAACAATTATTCTGAAGACGTTGTAATCTGGACACATTTGAACGGCTTGTATACGACCATATTGGACATGCATATAGCATAATTGACCTTAATATAGTTTTATAGATAATTATTTTATTAACAGGACTAATTTGGCATCGTCTATTAAAGATTGGTATAGACTAAAAAGAGCTTTATGTGTTTTATTAGATATGTACTCAACATGTTTGATGAGTGTGAGACCTTTATCTAGAATTACTCATGCGTTTTCCAATCTACGTGTTATTTACAATTACAGGATCCTGTGAAGGCGGCCGTCTTTTTGTAAACAGAATCACTTGAGTTTTATCAGCATTTATGTTAATTTTCCATTTACTAAAATATTTATTTAGTTTAGCGAAACCATCACTTAACCGTTTTTGTATTGTATCAGTTCAAAACGAAGAGCAATAAATTGCTGTATCATCTGCATATAGAGCCATCTCTAAATTCGTGATTTTATGTCATTGATAAAAAGGAGAAACAAGAAGGCTCCTAGTATACTTCCCTTAGGTACCCCAGCTAGACAAACCTTACATCGGAATTTACATTATTCACTTTTACAACAGAAAGTCTGTCACTCAAATAATTTCTAATAAGGTGGATTAGATATGCGGGAAATTTAATTTGAATAATTTTGTAATTAAAACCGTCAGTGATGAAATCAGTAATTCGCGCTAGTTGCATGACAGTTGATAAATTTTTTCTGAACCCGAGTTGTTGTTCTACTATCACATTATTATCTTCTGTAAACTTTTTAATTCTACACAATATAATTTTTTCAGCAATTTTACATAGGTTACTGAGTAACGATACAGGACGTAAATTTTTTGGATCCGATATGTTCTTTCCAATCTTGGGTATAGGTATTATTTTCGCTATTTTCCAGCAGTTGGGAAAGTGTGACAACAGGAATATTGAATTCATTATAATAGTTTAACAAAACCTTTAAGCGGTAAATTCTTAATCAATATGATGGAGATATTATCTAAACCCATTGATTTTTTACTTTTAAGGTTTTTTATAACATGATGCACTTCCTTCACGGTAGTTAGATCTTCAGCTAATACTCTATAAGGTAACTTTTTTTGATGATTTTGGTGGTAGTTCGATGCCATATGGCAATTTTGATTATGGATGTCATAATAAATGTTAGCTAGCAGATTACTTTTATCTTTGTCCGAATATGCAGTGTTACCATTATGCATGAGTGGTGGTAAGTGTGTGTGAGAATTCTTGAAATGCGCCACCATCTTCCACAGACTTTTATCTTTTACAGCAAGATTACAAAGTTTGAAATTCCAACTAGTGTTTTTATCTTCATTTAATTTATTTTTCACTTGACAGGTTAAATAATGTAACAATAATATAGTTGTTGGATTACGAGATTTTTGGTACCTACGTCTAACGTAATTTTTAAATTTAATCAACGCAAGAACAGGAGAAGAAATTTTATAATAACGTGTAGTTACATCACTTTTATTCCAAACTATTCTACAAACCATAAACACAATACTGTGTTATTGGCTACGTGCCAAGCTCAATTTCATTCACCAAATAATTCTACAATAGAAGTACGTATTCTTCTGGATCAGGATCCGAATTAACTTTCATTTCTGAAGAAGTCATCACTAGAGCTAAACTGCAGCGTCAACATTTCACAATTCCAATTTCTGGAATTGGCAGTACCTCATCAGGGAGCATGCGGGGAGTTGTCAGATTCAAGTTACAATCCTCTTACACATCAGAATACATTAATATTAAAGCGCATGTTCTCAAGAAGATTGCAGCTGCTATTCCAGCATTCGCTGTGCCTGACCTAAAGTGGCCACATCTCAGTGGATTAAATTTGTCTGATCCAGATTACCTACAGCCAGGTTGTATAGATATACTCATAGGAGATGATTCATTTAGCAGCATTATTCGTGATGTCATAATAAAAAGTAATACAGATGAACCTACAGCTATGAACACATTATTTGGCTGGGCTGTTCTTTGTCCAAAATCAGTAGCTGTTAAGCAATCATTCACTAGATCATTTCATATTGTAAGTAACGAGTGTTTTCAAGAGCTTCTCTCAAAATTCTGGGTGCAAGAAGAAACTCCCAACAATTCAAAAATGGTCTTTAGCCAAGAAGAGTTAGATTGCGAAGAATATTTCCAACGTACACATAAAAGGGACACTTCAGGACGATATATTGTCAGATTGCCAACAAAACCCTCAATATACCAGCTTGGAGACTCCAAGAGAGCTGCTCGGAAATGGTTGCAACGTTCGAGACAGGCCGTTTAAACAATAAAAGTTTTCTCAATGAGTATGAGCAGATTAGGCATATGATACATGTCCCTGAAAATTTACCAGAACCACACTGTTCACATTATTTACCTCACCATGGTGTTTTGCGTGAAGATAGCGAAACAACAAAACTGCGCGTTGTTTTCAATGGCTCTTTCAATGGTTCATGAATATGATATCTTATCTGCGTATGGTTCGATGTCAGCTGATAATCTTATCTGAGTATGGTTCGATGGAACAACCAATCGCATTTATTTTACTTGTCAGGCGTTCGATCATACTACCGATCATACTACGGGTTAGTCATTCTAGTGTTGGTATAAATAGGCCTTTCTTAAGGATACAAGATTCAGTCTGTTCGAAGTATTCATGAAGTTGATATGTATTTCGACGTTCATTAATTCTCATTTCATTTATGTGTATATATATTTGTGTTTATATATAAGTGTTCGAATTTCGTTTTATCTCAGTTTAGTTCATTTAAGTATCGTGTTAATTTATTAAAAATAAACTGCTTGTTTTTATGCGGTGGTAATCTTTGTTAAAATCAAAATCAGCTGAATTCTGTATACCAGCATTAGTTGAGTTTTGACGATTTATTTAAATATCTAACCAGGTACTGTTCGTCAAAATCGATTACCAAACTGTTCACTTCCTGATGACCACACAACGAATAAAAAGGATAAGGACACAATTGTTTCGAGGTTTTCTCGTGTAAAACAATGTCCTCTGTTTCTTACAATGTGGAAAGATACAACAATTGTAACTCTGTTATACACATTTGTTGGAGCTGATCCAGTATGAATTTTGATATAATTGAAAAGATAAAATTTATGTAAAAGATATTCATTATATTCTACAAAAGGAAGTGAAGAAAATACGTACACAGCAAAATCAATAAAAGGCCTTGAAGCATGTAATTCTGAAAATATGGTGGACTCCCTAAAACAAAAAAATCGAGTACTGAAAAACAAAGCACGGGGTAAATCGGGAAAACATATTCTATCGCTCTCTGAAGTTTACTAAAATATCTTGGAAATAATTAAAAAACAAACAATTAAATGCCACAAGAAATACAGTTAAAAAGAATTTTAATAAATCATATAGAAAATCGAAAAATAAAATTGTTAGGACATGTAATAAGATTCGATAATTTTATTTAAAAAAAAAAGAAAAAAACAGGGTAACCTAAATCTTCTTACAGGTAACGCTCTAGCTGTAGTAATATTATTTATGAAAATTTAAAAAATTTCCATAATAAGATGTTTTATACTATAATACATTACTTACATAACAGCGAATTTTTTTTTATATATGTAATCTAAATAATAAATAAATTACAAAAATGTATTTAAAGTCACTAAATTATATATATAAAAAAAATATAATATATATATATACAAAGTCCACAAAGCTTTTCGGCTATTAAGTCATTATCAAGCGAACGTAAAACAATAAAATATAAAAATACCAAAGTGTACACAATTACAAAAAAAGCAAAATGCACAAAGTAAATTATAAAATAATCTGCTAGTTAATGTGGTTAACAACAGTGTTGTCTACTACATTCACCGTCGCATTATTTTGTAATTAAATATGTTTTTTTCATTTTGCTATTTTTTGTAATATTATATATCTCAGTTAATTCTTACACTGCATTTTTGTGTTTTCCTTTTTTTATTTTAACGTAAATTGTAGATATTTGTATACTTTATTTTTTCACGTCTACTCGCTAATCGCTTAAAAGACGAAAAGCTTTATGATTTTTTATAAATAAGACTTTAGTGACTTTTTGTTTGTTTTTTAAAAGTCACTGCATTTCACGCTGTTCAAATTAAATTAAAATTTTTTTATGGATAATCTGATGTTTTTTTTATGGAAGTGCTTATTTTAATGGTGTAGTTTTTATATAACTTAATGTCGTATAAAAAGTGCAATTTTTTGGGGTGATAAATTAAACTTTTTACTATATAGCTCAAACAATGCGGATTGCCCAATTACTTTGTTCTCAGGGTGGAGCATTTCTTCTTCGTAATCCGTACCTCAGTTACATCGCGACCTCTATTGTAATATGTAATATCTGTTAATGACTACTTTGTATTGATCGTGTTCTTTTAGTGCCTAGTGACGGACTCATCCGGTCGGTGCTGTATCTTAAATTCTTCCTTCAATCTATCCGATCAATACACCATCGTTATTCCGTAACGTTTATCAGACTGAAATTCAGGTTGGTCACAAATATAAATTCATTAAACGTGAAAATAAAATTATTAATCATTCGATACTGGAATAGTAATTAAATTTATTTTTCATCGTGGTCAAACTGATTATTCGATCGAATGGTTCTCCGTCTATTAAGTTAGTATGTTTTTCGGCATCGACCTGTTAAACCTGAAAACGTAATCCGTCGGTTCTGAGAATTTCTCTCTATAACGAATTGTTTTAATAGAAATAACTTTAGTTTATATTTTATAATTTATTGAAGTGAAACTCCTATCGGCGCGTTTTATACGAGGAGTTAACCCGTGAAACTTTATACACATAGGCAGATAGGCAGGCCTTTTCTGACAGTGTAGTGGGGGACCCCTCCACCCTTTCCTGCATGTTGTACTCATACACAATATTTTTTATGTGTTCGTACTCTTTTTTTTTTTTATTGTTGAACGCTTACAAATCGTTTTCGATTTACTATTTATTATAATTAAAAGTTACCAAATAGTAAATCATACCTATACATTTAGATATTAAAAATAAAAAGTATTCATTACATGCCGGAGTAGTAAAAATTAGAGATTCGCAAATTTTCGCTACACCTCCGTTAAAACAAAATATTCCAAGTAAATTGCGCCCTTTCAAAAGGAACAACAATTTTTTGTGAATCTGTTCAATTTTGATGGGCAGACGTAACATTTGGTTCTTACATATGTAGAAGTTTTTTATGGTATTGGCAATGATGCAGCAGTAGAAGGACCAACTGCATTTCTGATAGTAGTTCCCTGGTTTTCGTTGGTAATGATCTAATATTAGTCGTGTGAATTTTTGCCAATCCTAATTTGGCCGAAATGTTCACAGTGCGTTAGCTCCGCTTATTTTCTTTATATATATAATTCGAGTATTTCTATACTTAGCATCATCTGGAAAATATTTAATAGCAATCTATTACTTATCTTGCATAGAGAATATTCGATTGTAATCACATCAGTCCCATTTTTTGTAAAAGTATAAATATTTCTGGTTCGTATGGGTCCAACTATGGGTGTCGATGTCGTCACCATTATGCACAGCGGAGAGATTTATATTCGGCGAATTTCCATAAACAAACATGGAACTAAACATCAGACTTCCAATAATTTTTTTATTACGATAAACTCTGGTGGCAGTATTTCTGCTTTGTTTTTTCTGAACGTCCCAAGAACCAATAGTTTCGTTCACAAATCGTTTACTAAAGGCTTAGATATAAAGGAGTTCTTCATGAATTTCTACCAGTCCCATCAATTAAGTCGTTTTACAACATTATGCGTATCATTTGGTAAGGATTGTTCTGAGGCTGTTTACCGGGGTAAATTTCATGTAATACATATATATATAACGTAAATTTTAATTTCATATTAACTCAGCTTGTTAGTAATATACAACCGAAATTTGCATTTACCTCTAAAAACAGACATTTCCCCAACAGTATATTAACGCGTTGATCGCGGATTGGTGCTGAATGTCCAGTTTCTTCATTTCAGTATTTGTATTCACATCGTCGAAACAAATTCATTAATATTTATACGTTGAACTAATTTTTTTCAGTTCAGCGATATATAGTATATCAGTGAAATGTAATTATTCGGCAGTATAAGTAGTACAACAGTTATCAACGTGGGTATAGTGTGTTTTCATGTCACCTATTTTCTGGTTGTTGTAATATGGAGTGAAAAAGAAACAGTTTCTAAGATTGTTTTGTCAAGCATAGCTGTGATCCTCGAATCCTTATTCCAATTGCTTATGTCGATCCGTTGCTGGATGTAAGTTTTTCGCCATTCTTGCATGCAGTGAGGTGTTTAGTCTTTCACTCCATTTTACATATATCGTCTTTCTACCTAGTACAAGAGCTATCAATACTTGCCTGCCCTTATTTAGCAATCCACTACGTAATTCGTTCTATTGTCCGTTCTTGTTGTCTTGGCTAATTTCGCTTTAGATACCTTAACATCTATTACTCTTGCTTTGTCCCGTGTTTCGTTTTTGATTCATTAGTTCAACGCCTGACATGAGGTTAGGTAAAATTGCAACTAATAAAATCCCGTTAAAAGCTACTAATGTTGTTCTCGGATCATCCGGTAATTAACGCTCAGTTGAATCGAAAAATTAATGGTTCGGACGCGATTGATTATAATTAATTATTCGTTAATTAAATTTCGATTTAGAGGCGAACGAAAATAGCGTTGCTTATAAATTCAATAGCTAGCCGCCTATAAATGGAAAATTTTAATTTCGTAGAAAAACGTAAACGTTCGAGTAGGTGGGAAAATTTAGTGCGTGCAGGTAACGGCTATTTCCATTACGAGACTAGCCTGCTATCATTACTACTACTAATAGTACTATCATCGTTAATAGCACTACTAGTACCTAGTAGTTAGGTACTAGTAGTTTACTACGAATACTACGAAGTATCTATAGATTGTTGTAAAATTAAGATATTTTATTCGCGGCACGTACTGGACCGCTTAGGTTTTCATATTTTTCGAGTTTGGAATAACTGAAAAAATATAAAAGTAATTTTCCCCTTTCTTTACGCCCGAGAAGAGATGCAAAACTTTACGTATAATACACGCGCAGCATATTCCTAATGTTAAGCACCGGATACCTATTTATCTTAAAACTAGTAGGACTTTATCGGAGCCAAACAATAATAAAATTAATTAATTCATTCATTGGCCCAATCGATATGGTGTGTGGAGGGCATCGTTATTTGTGCGTACGCAGATGGCTAATAAGTCCATTTGTGCGAGTTCTTGCCAGTTGCTAGAGTGAATTCCACATTCGGTGAATATAAACTGTAAATAGTCCCTGTATCTCCAGCAGGGGCGTCCATCGAACCCTAATAAAATCCAAGTATCGGCGTTTCATTCGAGAAATAAGGATGCAAAACGTAAATTAAATGTTAAATGGCAAGGGATATCGCTGGAACACTGTGACAACCCAAAGTACTTAGGCGTTAAGTTGGACCGACCCTCAACATTTACACTGCGAAGATACCAAAAGAAAAATCGGTACAAGGAACGGTTTACTCTGAAAATTGATTAGCTCTACTTGGGGTGCAGATCCAAATGTATTAAGAACATCAGCTTTAGCTCTGTGTTATTCCGCAGGTGAATATGCTAGTGCAGTATGGCGAAATTTAACACATGTAAAAAGAATTGATGTAGCACTACACGAAACCGATCTTACAATTACAGGATGTTTGAAGTCGACACCGATCGATAAAATAGAAATATTATCCGGCAAAGCACCACCAGATATAAAAGACGGGAAGTGATGGCTGGAAAGAAAAAACGAAGATATAAGACATCCACTGAATGCAAAAGATGCGGCAATAAGTCGACTCAAGTCAAGAAAGAGTTTTCTTAAAATAGCAAACGCTCTGACAGAAACGCCGGAAATCACTAGGATGGAGTTCTGGAAAAGAAGGCTGAAAGAAAACCGATTAAAATTATGGGAACAACCGAACGAACATATCTACCTCCCAGTAATAAATTGCCGTGGTTAACATGGAAAACTCTAAATAGAATAAGAACTCTGACAGGTAGAACAGCAAAGAACATGAAACGATGGAAAATTACAGATAATGACAGATGTGATTGTGGCATGGTACAAGATTCGGAGCACTTATTAACGTGTTCATTTCTGCCAGTGCGATGCGGGTTGGAATGACAAGAATAGACGGAATCTCGGACGAGGCAGTCCAGATAGTGAAATATTGGGAAAAAAGGAATATAAATGACCGACACGATAAGAAGAAGAAGAAGATGAAGAAGATTCTGTTTCGATAATCTGGTGCTGCTCGTTCTTGCAACATGCTCACTTACAACAATGGCTCAATCGACGGTATATCAGCTCGTTGCAGCATGGTTTTATTTTGATATTCTGTCCTGCCAGCGTACGTTAAGGATTCTACTTAGAGTTAGTTGATAGAAACGGTTCAGTGTTCGCACATGTCTTTTATATGGGTCACACGTTTCTGAATCATTTAGCAACGTTGGTAATACAATAGAGACTTGTAAACGATTATTAACTTGGTGGAAGTCAGGATATGATTGTTACACTCTTCCATTCAGTTTGTTGATCGCTGTTGAAGCAGACTGTAGTCTGAATTTCGTTGTCTAGACGAATCTTATCGTTTAATATACTACCGAGATACTTAAAATTTTTGACGTTCTCAATCGGTACCTTGTCTATTTTTAAGATGGGTACAGTTTGAACGCTATTCGTGGGTGAAAGTTGTACCATAATTTTAGTTTTATTGGCGTTTATGGATAAGCCGAATTTTTTGTATGTGCTAACTAGTATATTCATGACTTGTTGTAAGTCTTTCAGAGTGTATGCTACTAGGACACAATCATCTGCAAACTGAAAATCGAACACTTCTACACTAGCGTATTTTGTATGAGCTTTGAATATTCGGGTATTAAATAATCCACCATCAAAACGACAGCTCAATTTAACCTTTTTTCTCGTTCTGTAAATTACTCTGACAGTTAACGAAGGTTTGTCTTTTACAAGCTATTAATTCTGCAATGCCTTTATCATGTTCATTAAAATAGTCTTGGTGTCTGTGCTTCGTTTTCCTAAAAATCTTCTTTGGTACACTGTCTTTTATGAGTTTCCACGCTCGGTAAATACTTGTGTTATCAGTAATTTTTAACGTAGAAAATGTTTCGTCGAAAAGGTCCTGTATTTCTCTTCTTTTATCTGCATCTTTTAGAACGTAAAGATCAACACGAAGACCTCTTTGATTTGGTGTGCCTTTTGCATACTTGACGTTTCTTCATTGACACAACCGTTCTCACAAGCCTATGATCAGTAGAGAACCCAGCACCTCTTATTACCCTGGTTATGCGTATATCATTACGATGCTCCCAATGCACAAGTATGAAATCTATCATGTGCCAATATTTCGACCGTGGATACATCCATGTACCTTTGTATATGGCTTTTAATTAAAATAGCTTGTTCGTTATTACTAAATTTCAAATTTATTTATTTTAGTTCTTTTTTTTTAACAAAGTTCACACTACTAGTCCACATGACCAGGTTAGAAGAACATGTACGTGTACATAAACGACATTTGGATATAAGCATTTGTGGTGTTTGTGTGTGTATTTAAACTAGTAAAGATGTAAAGTAGAATAAACATTAACGATGAAAAGGACCATTGTGAAGGAAACATTTCAAGTGAACAGGCTTAATATTTCTGATATGACCACACTGGTCCACATGACACGGGTCAAATGAATGTGTGTATATATATACATGTTAATGTCGGAAAATACTCTAATAGAACGATCTCATTGAAAGGCGATGAGCTGTCTATATTATACGTTAATCTTAATTCATTTATATTATAGATTACAGAAGACGTTCATCGTACAATATATGTATGTTCTAAACATAATGAATTAAGATAACTATAGACTACTCATTGACTTTCAATGAGATAGTTCTATTGGAATATTATCCCACATTTATATATGAAGTATTTTAGGTCGAATACATATACATAAATAACCACTACAGGTGACCATGATATCAAGGGAAAATTTAAAAATAAACCCCTAACTTATAATAAATTAAACTTTGACAGTTTCAAAAAAAAAAATTCAAATTATGTCCAAATATTTGTTGACAATGTCCAGCAATGCAGACGAGGCTTGGCGCTAGAAACTCGTAATAAGTTTAATAAATACATCTCTGAAGTTGTTGACAGGAGTCAGAATATCGTCAAAGCTCTGGTTAATGATTGGTGGAATTCTAAATTACAAAGCCTTAGGTAAAAATTAATATTGTTAGAAAAAAGAAATCAAAAAGTAAGAATTCTTTCACATCTTTTATTTTGTACAATGTATTATTGTAATTAAATAGTATATACAAAAAAGAAATTGCTAGGGCCAAGCTTGTGCATTAGGAAACCTTTGTTGGTGAAAGTGGTGCGTGAGGTAAACCCTACAAGATGTCAGTGAAGGATAGGACAGGGTTGATCAGACTTAATGGGAAGGTCATCAACTGCTCTCTTCCGACACTGACAGATGTGGGTTTCTCCTGGAATACTTCTTTCCTAATAAAACTGATGTCCCACTGCATCTTATGAATACTGGTGGTATTACACCACCAGGTGTTGTCACATCAGATGTGGTGGATAACATCATTAAAGTAATAGGAAGGCTGCTATGTCAGACCGAATTAATAATAAATGTTAAACACTTTAATCAGAAATTCCCACAGTTATATGGTGCACTTTTTATAAAATGTATTGAATTTCAAATCTTTCCCTAGTGCTGGACCCTAGCTAATGTTAAGTTGGTTCCAAAAGCTGGCAAAGATCCTTCCTTGGCTAGCAGCTACCGTCCAATTTCACTTCTAAATTCGATTGGCAAAGTGTTCGAAAATGTCCTAAAGTTATTACTAAGTGAGGTGTCCAGTAAGAACCTGCTTCACACAAATTAATTTGGTTTTCGTACTGCACTCTCTTCAGAGTGAGGGTGCAGTTTACAAACTAGTTAAAAAAATTAAAACTTCCATCAAGGCTGGTGCCCCCGTAATTGTTGTCTCCTATGATGTCTCCTATGATGTCTCCTATGATGTCAGAGAAGCCTTTGAAAATTGTAGATGGTCTGCCATCATTGATATTATGAAGTATAAGAACATCAACCCTTACTTAATAAATATAATAATTAATTATTTTAAAAATAAGGTGGCAATTCTTGAGTTTGGTACCTCACTCTCTCTACCTGTGGTGTTCCTCAATGGTCAGTCTTAGGCCCTACCTTGTGGAATCTGCTTTATTCAGTAGTTCACCACAGGGTTGAGGAGTTTTACCTTAACATAAATAACAAATGTGAGTTAATCTCATATGCCGATGATTTGTGTCTAGTTTTTAATACTTACAAAAACTACCCTTTGAAACAGATAGAAATTGTTTTCAAGTGTTTGGTGAACGAAGCATTGCCACGTTGCTGACCTACCTCTGTTATCTGGGTGTACAATATCACACACAACTACTCTTAAGTATCTAGGAGTTATCGTTGATGAAAACCTGACATTTATTCCACACTACAATATAATAACACAAAAATGTAACAATCTCTTCTCTATACTTGCTAGAATCCAGCCCAATGCATAGGGATTGGATTATAGGGAACGGCTCATAATATATTAGGGTCTCATTCAGGCTCTGTATCGTTATGCAGCTGCGGTCTATGTCAATCGCAGATTATTCAAGAGAGTTAACAAACAACAAAGGAAATTTCTCTTTAGAATGTATTTTCTGTATAAAACAGCACCTACATCGGCAGCTTGTGTCATTAGTGGCGTTCTGCCAGTGGATTTATATCTAGTTGGCAGAGTGATGGTCAGTGAGCACAGGCTCGTCGGTGTAGTTACACACATGGGGTCATTAAGGTTGTTAGATAACAATTTTGCCAACACCATCACAACACATATTCCTAATAAAGTTTTTAAGAAATATGTCAAATTATTTATGCTTGGCAGAGAAGGTGGGATACAGATTCTACTGGTAGGAAAACTTGCGTTTTCCTGTCGGATGTCTATCGAAGATTAAAAACCAAAAGTATGCTAATTAACTTTTACAACTCGCAGGTGCTCTCTGGGCATGGTAGGTTTCAAGCCTATTTGTTCAGGTTTAAGCTTGCCACTGCTGACAGGTGCACCGTGTGTTCTAAGGATTCTGTTGATGATACTCATCATTTTATCTTTGAGTGTCCTGCCTTCTCTTCACCATGTGATACTTTCAGTAATGACAAATATAAAAACTCACTTACCTTGAACAGAAGGAATCATGTAAGCTTCCTTGAATTTGCAGAGAAAGCCACGCCTTTCAAATTTACAATTACAAATTAATCAAGGACATTTAGCTAAATTAAAAGAGCGGATATTGGGAATATCAGAAACTAGATATAAATTAGAAGGAGAATTTAATAGTGGAAACTATAAAATAGTCCATTCACGAAGTAAGGATGGACAAGGTGGAGTTGCCTTAATTATGGGAAAACTATTCCAAGAAGCATTAATAGATATAAAAATCGTTAACCATAGATTTGTAGTAGTAAGGTTTAATTGCAAGCCGGTAAAGGTGTCAGTAGTAAGTGGGCATATTGAGCACACTTCTGTCAACTTGCCGTTATATTTAATCTCTGTCAACTTGCCGTTATATTTAATCTCTGTCAACTTTCCGTTATATTTAATCTCTGTCAACTTTCCGTTATATTTAATCTCTGTCAACTTTGCCTTTATAAAATCCAAAAAGCAAAATTAAAAGTTAAAATTTCTAAGGGTAATTAAACAAATTAAAAAAAGTATTTTTTTAAGAAATCAGATATGTCAAAAAATCGCAATAACATTTCTTAAAAACAAAATTCCATAAAAATAAATTAGCATTAAAAAATTGTCAATGCTTATTTATGTTCGATTTGTTAAATAATCATTTTGGTCAAATCCTATAGCACCCCCCAAAAATGTAAATTCATTATTGAAATTTCTCTCTAAATTAGCAGCTTCTTTAAAAATATCAAATTCATTATTGGAATTTGAACTTTTTACATTATCAGTGGTAAAATATCAAACATATTTTCATCTTTTTCAGGTAAAATTCGTTTTTCATCATAATCCATTTTAAATTCTTTTTCTACTATATTAACATACCCCCACGGAAGTGTGTCTATAATTCCATCTTTTTCAGGTAAAATTCGATTTTTATCATAATCCATTTTAAATTCTTTTTCCATAATTTTATTTACGAGCGTTTTGTGTTTAGAATCTCTTGTAATTATATTATATTTTAACTTTACTTTATTTACTTTTTTATCGACAATATTTGTCATTACTTTTGTATTTAATATTTCTGAATTTTCGTAATTTAATGGAAATCCTTTAATTTTCATTGTAATTTTTCCTTGTTTTGTAATTAATGCATAACTTTTTGGTCCTGTACTTATCCATTCAGCGCCATAATCATCCTTATCTAGTTCATCAGTCCATTCACCAAGCATGCATCCAGTTTTAACTGTGTTTTTTTCATCGTCAATATATACAACAGAATCTGTATCATAATATACAACATTTTTTCCCAATTTATCTAACATTTCGTATAATCTTAATCTAGCGTTAGATGTTGTAAAAGCTGCAATAAAAATATTTGTTGAAGTACTGTTTTCGATAAATTCGTCTTTAAATTTATAAGACACTTGAATCATATTTTCATTAATGAAAATAATATTGCTAATTTCTGTTCTATCATCTAATATTATTTTGTACCATTGTTTTGGTTCATTTACGTATTCCGTTTGTGTTAAATTTTGTCTTTGGCCGAATTTCCCCCACAAAGAATTGAGACATAATTTAGCAACAGCTCGTCTTCCAGGATTTGGTTTAATATTTTTTATACCTAAATCTATATCCATTATTTCCTTTACAGTTTTTACATATTCTTCAACAGTTTTAAAGTCATTTTCCCAAGGACTTGTTTCTAATTTTATTTTCATAAAATCCTTGACATAACCTTTAAATAAATTATTACTTTTTTCCTTAAAATCCCAAACTTCGTAAATATTTAAAATGCAATAACCTTTTTCTAAAGCTTTGTTTATTTCGTCTGTTGTCCAAGTATCTATTAAACAGCGTTCTTCATCAGTATGATTACATTCTGCACATTTTTCGACAAAACATTTTTTACACAAAGTAAACATTAATTTTTCTTCTTTAATGGGTAATACAGGGTGGTATAAATTTTTTGGGGGTAATATTTTACATTTAATTAATCCATACCAATTCGGATCAAATTTTTTGGGTTTATAAATTTTTATCGGATGCCCAACAGGATAATAATCGTAATACATCACAGTTGGATAAAGGCTGCAAACATCGATATATCGTAATTTTTTACCAGATACTTTTAATTTAATCGCGTTTGTTTTTCCGCCATAAAAAGCATCACGAGGGTTTAACGGTTCAATAATTGTAATATTTTCTCTTAAAGCTTCTTTGTAATTTTTTGATTTTTTCCATTGACATTCAAATATTTCTACCAAATTATATCCTTTATCTTTTAGTAGTTTGCTTCTCTCTCTAGTTTCGTCATATAAATCACCCATAGTTTTTCGTGTTACATTATTTATCGTACTTTCTTTGTAACATATTGGGCAACCGTGCCAAAAACAACCGTGGTACTGATAAATTGTTTTCGTTACACTATCAAATCCATCTACTTTTGCACCATAAATATACATTTCACCGCCGTTTAAAGCGTGTTGTACATTTCTAAATGTATTTAACCACGCAATTGAATCTTTACTATACATTTCTTTTTTAGATTGTTTTATAATACCGATTGTATTCTCTGGTAAATATTTTGACCTGTAAATACTCATACAAGTGCTTGCAATTGTAATGTACTGAAAAGGATCGATATTTGCAATTTCTAGAAATTGTTTTCTGAATTCTATACAACTTCTACGTAAAATATCTACATCTGATTTACAATATTCTATAAGTTCTTTTTGAAAATCGAATACATAATTTTCGTTAATTTTTTCAGAATACCATTTAAGAAAAACCTTTCTAGGGTTAATTTTCATCGTATTTATACCGTAGAATTTTTTATCAGGAATTGGCCCTTTATAATTTTGATTTTCTTTTGTGTTAAATAAATGGGGGAAATAACCTTTTTTCAATTCTTTTAAGTCAAATATCTTTGGAAAATCAGAAAGCGGCGATGCAATAAAATTGATGCTATCTATAAATTTAATTCTTGCAACTTCTAAAAACATTATTTTTCCACCACTGTAAATTGTGTAAGGTTTCAGAGAATTTTCAACACAATATTTTAAGATAAATTGCAAGTCGTACGCTTTTGCGTTATGAGCAATTGCTGTATAACCTCTGTGTTCTTTAGAAATCAACCATCCGCAAAATTCATCGTTTGTTTTAAAACTGAAAGTTTCACCGTTAAAATATTGAGCGATAATTAAATTAGCTTCGTGAGTTCCTGTCTCTTGATTTGCTTCATAATCGTAATAAATATACTTTTCGGAATAGTTACATTTTTGGACTTTTTTGTCCGCATTTCCATTACATAAACAAGGAATATCGCAAATTCCACCTTTTTGTTTTATTTTTTGCATACAACATTTGTGTTTAATTATTTCAACGTTTTCACCACAATTTTTACATACTTTATAGCCACATTTGTGTTCATCATTTCTTTTACATATATTTTTACATTTCAAACATTTATATATTTCTTTGCAGACTTTCTCATGATTTTCGTAACATTCTTGATTGTAACAATATCTGTTACAATTTTCGCAATAAATTTTATTTTTTTCACAGTGTTCTTTCATCATACATAATTCGCATATTTTTACCTCACTTTTACATTTGTGCGAATTTTTAATTTGATACGGTTTGTCACATTTTTTACAATAATAAGACTTTGCGTAAAATGCTGTCATACTATTTATTACGTCAAAGTGATTTCTATTTTTATATAGATAAATTTTTGGTTCATTTTCTTCACCCGAATATATTATAGTGTTAAAATTTTCACTACAAATAACTTTAATTTGGATATTTAATAAATTTTCGGCATCTTTTATATTTTCAAATGTAAACCCTCCGTCATTACAAAATCCTATTTCTTGACATAACTTTTGCGCTAAATCTGCCTGTATTTTTCTCCCTATTCTAATTTGTTTTATTTCTGATTTATCTAATTTTCTGTCAAAAATGGTGTTCGTATGATACGTCAAAGCTGTAATTATTGCTCTAGGACAACATAAATTATCGACATTTTGTATTTGTGTTATACATCTTTTTGTTCGTATATCTTTAGCGAGATTAATTATTTTTTTAGTGTAACCTTTTCCTCTAGGTATATTAATTACTTGAAAATTAAACGTTGTTTTATTTATGTCAACTTCTTCATCAGATGTTAAAATTTTTTCTATTTGATTTAACAGAGTTGTCGCATTTACATCTTTTTGAAATCCTGTAGATATTGCTGTTGTTTTAAATTTCTCATTTAACGCGATTATATTCATTTTGTCTCCTTCTTTGAAATCGGTTTTTTGTTTAACAATATGAATTAATTTTTCTATCATTTTTCTGAAATTAATCATCATTTTTATAGCATTATTTATTTTTCCAGTTTTTCTTAAATAGTTTAGTTTTACTGTATAATCTATAATCCATGTTAAAAATTTCTCGCTATATTTAGATTTTCCTTGAATAATAGAAAAGGATTCATTTTTTTGTTGTTTTTTCTGTTTAAAAACACGCATATCTTTGAACGGAAATATATCAATAAGCTTTTGCTGTTTAATTTCTGTGTGTAATTTTGATTTCTGATGTCTCGTCCAATTATTCTGCAAAATATTTTTGTTACATTTTTCGCAAAATTGATATTTCTTTTCCTTTTCAAAATAAGTACTTTTAATCGGAAATATATTTCCAAGTTTTTGCTGTTTAATTCCTGTGTGCAGATCTGTTTTTTGATGTCGCGCCCAATTTTTATAATTAATTTCTTTATCGCATTTCTCGCAATACTTCTTTTCTAAATTATAATTTCTATTCATGTTTATATTAGAAAAAGATAAATTTTTTCTATAATCATCTTCAATATATAAATTTATTGATCTTTAAGTTAAAGATCAATAAAAGCATTAAGATTTATTACGAATAAAATCAAATAATACATATTTTGCCGCTAATGTGTGAGCATCGAATTTTTCACAATGTTTTTTTTGCCCTCATTTTTCTCTCGACTCCTGTGTGTTTTTTTGCCTTTAAATGTCGCGCCCAATTTTTATACGAAAATTCTTTATCACATTTCTCGCAATACTTATTTTCTATTTTTTTAATTCCTGCATGTAAATTCGATTTTTTATGTCTTGACCAATAATGCTGTAAAATATTTTTATCGCATCTCTTGCAATACTTTTTTTCTGAATTGTAGTTTTTTCTTATTTTATTTTCAGTATTCATGTTTATATTAGAAAAAATAAAATTTTTAAATATACTTCTTTTCTTTCAAAATAATAATATTATGAACTGGTGTCGCCTTTAATTAACAGTGTTTTAACAGTGCTTCTTTCAATTCATTTCTCGCCTCTGTTTTTCCTTGTTCTATTAACGATAATTTTAAATTATTATTGATTTCTACTTTTTTATTATATTCGTTTAAAATATCGGTTTTTAATTTTTCGTAATTTTTTACTTCTTGTACAATATCATCAAATTCACTGTCAGTAATTTCGCCATCTTTAATCGCTTTAGCGTATTTTTCCTCTATTGAATTTATTTTAGTGCGTGCTAATAATTCGATTGCAGCGTGTTTATTAATTTTTTCTGTACAAAATTTGTGTGTTCCTCTTACTAATATCGATAAAGTTGTAAATCCAACGCAAATTGGTGTACTTAAGGGGATCAAGACGGGAACAAAAACAGAAGTTGTCAAAGTTCCGATATCCGACAAAATAAGTACATATTCTGTTCCATACATAATTTTCGCTATTTTTAAGTATTTCTTTTTTTGTTGAAATCTATTTTTCATTTCTTTTTGTAAATAATCATAATGCATCATTATGTGGTTAATTTTATAATTGCTGGAGTTAAATTCAGGCGCCGATATTTTCGGATATAAAGCCTGAAAAAATAAAGATTCTGGTGCCGAAGGCTCGTGATCCATTTTCGTTTATTACAAAAAAAAAAAAATAATTTTTAGAAAATTGTTTTTTGAAGTTCTTGTCTGTAAAAACTACCGATAATTTCCTCTTTATTTAAATCCTGAATTTTATAAGTTATAGGCGATGTAAACAGAATTTTTTTAATTACGAATATTTCTTTGGACCAATTATTTTTATATTTATTTTGAAAGGTTTTTTTATTTACACTAATTCTTACACGATCTCCAACCTGAAATATCGGTATTTCTTTTTTAATAGGTAAAACTGTGTAAATTTCGTGTTCATTACTTTTGTTAACTTCACACGGCCTCATTTGAATTGTTCTGTGAAAATCGTGATAATTATATTCATTTACCAAATTTTGTAATATATTTATCCACTTAAAATTTTGTTGACATTCAAAGAGAACTTTCATTTTTCTGGCTAAAGTTCCGTTAAATCTTTCTATTATCGAAGATTTTTCAGCATTTTCAGTGTGATATAATTTTATGCTATATTTTTGTAACATTGAAGAAAATATTTTATTCCTGAATTCTAGACCTTTATCGGTGTGTAAAAATTTTGGAGTATCATGTTTTACTTTTCTCGCTTTTTCTACGATATTTTCAAAAGCTTTTGTCACAGAAATTCCGTCTTTTTTCTTTAGAGCTTCTGACCAAACAAATTTCGAAAAAGTATCGATAACATTTAGTATATATTTATATCCTTTATTTTCTGTTTTATAATTCGACATAATTACTAAATCTGCTGCCCATAAATCGTCAATTCCATATGTTACAATGTGTCTTTTTGCAAATTTTTTTCTAACATTTTTATGCAATTCTTTCGCTTCTTTAAGATTCATTTTTATATATAGGTTCGGATGAAATTAATCCGAGATATATAATATTATTTGATGACGCCATATTTAGTATATTTCCGTTTTCATCGGTAATATGAACAATAATTGTGTCAATTTTTTCGATATGATTTTTAATAGGAACAAAAATAATCTGTGAAACTTTTTCCGATATTTTCCCCCCATAAATTATTTCAGGAAAAAATGTATAAATAATATCGGCTTCTTCGTGAGAATGAGGATTAGATGAATGATTTAAAATTGCTGGTTCGACAATATTACAGTGAATTTCTATTGCATCTAACGGTCTTAATTTTGGAAAACTAGACGCACTATATAATGTGTTAGGTTCTAAATTAACGTGATTTTCAAATCCTAAAAATTCACCTAACGTACCTAAATTAATTTTTACAGGAGAAAATATTCGAATTTTGTTACTAATTTTATCACTTTTTAATCCAAAATTTTCAGTCAAAAAATTAACGTTTATTTTTTCATTATCATATCGAGATTTTAGTTGCGTTAATTTTAACTGTATTATTTCCTCTATATCTGATAACGAATAAAACCCCTTCGGAAAATTAACTCCGTATGTTTCTGTTAATATGTTTAATTCTACGTATAAATTATGCGGAATATTAGGAATATAATTATCACCGTAAAAAGCGACTAATCCTAATTTGTAATTTTTATCTTTATCTAAATGTAAAGGATTTTCAAGACGAAGTGTTAAAGTTGATTTATCGCCGATTAATTTAAATAGTTGCATTTTATATTTTATAAATAAAATATATTTATAAAAATGGAAGTTATCGTATTTGACAAAAAATTAAATAACAATAAAAATAACAGAACTATTCAACCAGTTATTAGAGGCATTTTTATAGGTTCTAGTGGCTGCGGAAAAACAACGTTATTACTAAATTTTATATACCGAAATTGGTTAGAATTTGAAAATCTCTATATATTCAGTAAAACATTAGAACAACCGGCGTATCAAAAATTACAGGAAAGATACGAAAATGTTGAAAAAAATGTTGGCGACCAAATTGCATATTTTTGCGATAATTACGATGATTTAATTTCTGTAAATAAATGTTTACCAAATTCTCTCGTTATTTTTGACGATTGTATTATGGAAAAAAATCAGAGAATAATTAAAGAATATTTTACAAGTGGAAGACATAAAAATATATCTTGTATTTATATTACACAATGCTATACTTTGGTTAATTTGCAAACAATTCGTAGTAACGCTAATTTTCTGTGTATTTTTAAACAAAATGACCATTATTTGAGAAAAATATATAAAGACAATGTAATGGGGGATATGTCTTACGATAAATTTTGTAAAATTTGTAACCAATGTTGGGAAAAAGATTTTGGTTTTATTACGATAGATTTAACTAAAAAACGAGATTTTGGGAGATATAAAAATCAATTTAAAATGATAGAACAATTTGATGAACGTTCACCAACGTTAAAGAAACGTAAAATGAACGTAAAATCATGTTCAACGAAGGTTTAAGTGGGTGTTTAACTAATAAAATTTTTATATTTGTTACATATAAATGGAAAAAATAACTGTTGAAAAAGCAATTAAATTAAGTAAACTTGAAAAACAATTAAAACAAAAATTTCTACAAGCCCGTAGAGGCAAGGAAAATATTAAAAAGGTAAGAGAAGAGGAATTTAAACCGATTATAAATGCTGTTAATAAATTAAACGAAAACAAAATTTTACCTGTAATTGTGCCTTCTTACATTGATCAATCTCCCGTTGAAAATCGTATGATTCAAGATGAAAAAAATATTGTTCTAGGAAAAATAACAACGGAATTTTTACCTGATGCTAAAGATTCTACTTTTGGTATACATTATGATAAAAAAAACAAAAATTATATGATAGGTAAGGAAATAGTTACTTTAGATAACAACGACATTATTGTAGCAGGAAAAACGTACGAAGGAACTGAAGGATTATGGAAATTATTAACGTTAGAGCCATCGAAAAAACCTGATCCTAATTCTTTCACACCGGATGATTATGCAAATTATGAGGAAATTTTGTTGACGACAGATTGCATATACCATAATAATGATAAAAATAGCAATAAACCAAAATCGAGCAAAGGTGAAAAATACAACACAATAATTAAGCCAATTTGGAAAAATAAAGTAAAAAAACCTGAAAGCAGAAATATTGTACCACCCTGGGCAAAAATAGAGAATGAAGAGGTACACGAAGGAAAAGGTTTAATAAAATATTCCGATAATTCTGTCGAGTATAAATATGTCGATAATTTACAAAATTTATTACAAAGATTGTATTATATTTATGCTCAGGAAAAAGCCGGTAATAATAATTTTCATAACGAAAAAATTGGAGTTATTAATTTTTTAAAGGAACAATTAGAAGCACATATCGACGAAAATAAGGGGATTGAATATTTAATTAAATTTGTGTCATCTTTACCTTCAAAAATATTACGTGGTGAAAAGATCGGATCAGGTTTATTCAACGGTATTTTGAATAATTTGCCGTTTGAAATTCACGCACCAGGATATAATTATTTAGGTCCAGGGACAAAATTACAAGAAAGAATTCAAGATGGAAATATAGGTATAAATCCATTAGACGAAGCAGCGAAAGAACATGATTTATTTTACCATAAATATAAAGATACAGCGAATAGACACAAAGCTGATGAAATTTTAGAACACAAAGCGTGGGAAAGATTTAAGTCAAATGATGCAAATTTAAATGAACGATTTTGGGGATATTTAACGACAAATGCAATGAAAGCAAAAAGGCATCTTGGTCTAGGTTTAAAAATCTAAATTAAAAAATTATTTTCTATATTATAAAATGAATATATGCAATATAAATCTTACTGATGGACAAAAAAAAAAAATTCAGAGAGCTTATAAGCGAAAATCGAACATAACAATTCAATTATCTTCTGATCAAATAAAATCAGGAAAAGACAAAATTGGATTAAATGATAGGCAAAAAAACGCCATTGATAAACATCGTAAAAATAACACTGGCGTCAGACTTACTTTAACATACAAACAATTACAGGAAAATCACAAAGGTGGAATTTTACCTTTACTTGCAGCTATTGGAGCTTTAATCGGTGGAGTCGGTGGTGGTGCAGCTGCTGTTGCAAACACATTCGTTGATTATAAAGACAAAAAAGCGAAACGCGAAGAAATGGCTCGACACAATAAAGCGCTAGAAAAAATTCAGGAAGTGATTCACGGTATAAATCAAGGCTCAGGCTTAAGTAACGTTAAAAAAAAGCGCTAACAAACGTAGAGTTAGAAAAGTACGCTAAAAAATTGAAAATTAAAAATTTTAGAGGCGTTTTTATGAAAGATGAATTATTAGGGAAACCTTGGGAAAATGAATGTGGAATTATTAACTTAGAAAATTCCTATCAAATTGGTTCTCATTGGACAGCGTATTTTAAACAAAAAGGTATTAAATATTATTTCGATTCGTACGGAAATGCGAATCCACCGATCCAATTAGTGAAATATTTAGGAAGCGATAATTTGTATTATAATTACGAACAAATTCAGCAATTTGACGATCCACCAATTTGTGGTTATTTATGTCTAGATGTTTTACAAAAATTGTCTCAAGAAATTAAATATAATAAAATATTACGTATTATAAAAAATGAATAAATTTGATAAATTCGGCAATCAGATCGAAAAACAAGAATCGACAATTTCAAGCAGAAATAAACAAGAAATTAACGAAAAAGTGAGCGCAATATTAATGCCTTTTATTATCGAAATGAAAACTTATGTTGGAAATTTAACAAATGAATATTTGAAACAACAATTAAATATTGTGAAAAATTACGTTAATTTCAATAATCGAAGATTAGTTGGAGTTTCAACAGGAATAGATGAAAAAGATGCTGTAAATAAAAAACAAATGGAGCAAAGTATTAAAGATGCCCTAAATAAGAAACAATAAAAATTTTATTTTATATGTAATAAATATGACGTTAATATATTGTTTAAAATGTAAAAAGAAAACACAATCTCTTAACGAGAAAAAAAGGAAAACATCGAACGGAAAAGTTATTTTGGAAAGTAAATGTTCTGTGTGTGGAGTTAAAAAAACGAGTTTTATTAATAAGTAAACATGATGAAGTTATTTTTGTTATATTTAGTTTCAGCAATAAATTGCGTTGAAGTTCCTAAAATGGAAACTAATCTTTTTTCGCCGAATGTTGATTGGAATTATGTGTCTGAACACGAGAATTTAACTATCGATCATTTGCGTATTTTTCAAAATAAAGTAAATTGGCCCAAGATTTCTAAATTTCAGAAATTAACGGAAAATAATATCAAAGAATTTAACGATCGTGTTGATTGGGATATAATCAGTAAATATCAGAATTTGTCGGAAAAGTTTATTGACTTTTATAAAGATTTCGTCGATTGGGATTATGTGATTTTATATCAAAATGTTTCAAAGATTTTTATTGCTAATCATTGTAAAGAAATATTAGATAGTTAGACTAATAAAAAAGACATTAGAAAAAGTCGGGTCTTCCATCTATAATGAAGGAAAAGAAATATTCGTAATTTAAAAAAAATTTTTTTTTTGCTGTAATAAAAAATGGAAAATGAAATTTATTCAAAATATTATAACGAAATTATTCGGCACGAATACAAAAATTATAACCCTACGAGCATTTTAAACTTTAATTCGCCCAACAAAAAAATTGATTTTAATATCGATTACGGTGACTCATTTTCAACGTCAAAGTATCAGTATTATATTACTGGTGAATTTACGAAAAAAGATGGCACTACTTTTCCGACAAAATCTAATGTAAAATTAATCGATAATTTTATTCCATTTTTATTTTCTGGAATAGTTGTGAAAAAACATAACCAAATAATAGATAACATTGAAAATCCTGGAATTATATCGACTGTAAAAGGAATCGTTTCGTACAGACAATCTGATAAAAATTCGTTTAAAAATAGTGGATTTATTTCTCAACACGAAGGTTCGTTTAATAAATTTTGCGTTATCGGTGATTTATCACAATTAGGACTGGATTTTTTCAGTAACAATAATAGTACACCAATTTTTTACAAAGGTGGATTTACAATAACTTTTACCAGAAATAGCGATGAAGATGCTTTATTCAGATGGAAAACAAAAAAAGCAGATGGCACACACGATGAGGCAAGTTTACCTCTTGAGGGGAAAATAACGATAAAAGAATTTGTGATTAGAGTTCCCATAATTAACTATCGCCCAACGCAAGAAATTCAACTTATTAGCGAGTTGACAAATTTGCAAAATATAACCTACAAATTTAATAAATGGGAATGTATTCAAAAACGTAGTGTAACAGGATCGACTTTAAATTATGATATTACAAATATTTACAGAAATATTGAGAATCCTAAATTTATTATTGTAGGTTTTCAGGACGATCGTTGTGAACAACAAATAAAAGATCCGTCTTATTTTGACTCTATGAAAGTCAAAAATATTCGTGTGAAAATTAATGATACAAATTATCCTGAGGAATTACAAAATATAGATATTAATGAAGGAATTTACGCAATTCTATTCGAAATGTACAAAGATTTTCAGAATTATTATTACGGATATAGCGATGTGATTTACGAGCCTGGAGAATTCGTTGGAAATAAATGCGTTTATGTAATAGACACGACAAAACACCCTGAATATATTTATAGTGGAAAATCAAATATATTAATTAATGTCGACTTTTCCCAATCTATTAATACAACGAATGTTATTGCTTATGTTATCGTAGTATCCGAAAAAATACTACACAATAACATAATTAATAATACGTTTAAGGAGTGGAATAATTGTTGATGATTTCAAATTTTTGACTGAAATTTTATAAAGAAAAATTTTTCTTTATAAAAAATATTAAAACTTAATTGCAAAAATGATTTACAATAAAATTTTCGATCAAATCTTTATTCATTTTTCCTTGAAAAATAAGTGTATGTGGATATTTTAATAAAATATTTGTTTCACATTCTGGTAAAGGAAAAATTAAATATTTACCTTGATATTTTACCACTAATAATGTAAAAAGTTCAAATTCCGATTTTATAATAAATACCTTTATATTTTCATTAACCGATTCACTAGCAGGAATCATTATATAAATTTCTATATCAGTATTATCCATTATCTTTTTTATAATACAAAAATATTCTTTTTTTTTTAACAAATTTTTTTAGCTACAATCTAATTTTTTAAAATGTTATAGCAATTTATCGACTAAAATTATCTTGCCACAATTTTTTAACATCTATTTTTGATAAAAATTTTGAACCCCTCGGTTTCCCTTTTAGAAATTTCAATAATGAATTTACATTTTTGGGGGGTGCTATAGGATTTGACCAAAATGATTATTTAACAAATCGAACATAAATAAGCATTGACAATTTTTTAATGCTAATTTATTTTTATGGAATTTTGTTTTTAAGAAATGTTATTGCGATTTTTTGACATATCTGATTTCTTAAAAAAATACTTTTTTTAATTTGTTTAATTACCCTTAGAAATTTTAACTTTTAATTTTGCTTTTTGGATTTTATAAAGGCAAAGTTGACAGAGATTAAATATAACGGAAAGTTGACAGAGATTAAATATAACGGCAAGTTGACAGAGATTAAATATAACGGCAAGTTGACAGAGATTAAATATAACGGCAAGTTGACAGAGATTAAATATAACGGCAAGTTGACAGAGATTAAATATAACGGCAAGTTGACAGAGATTAAATATAACGGCAAGTTGACAGAGATTAAATATAACGGCAAGTTGACAGAGATTAAATATAACGGCAAGTTGACAGAGATTAAATATAACGGCAAGTTGACAGAGATTAAATATAACGGCAAGTTGACAGAGATTAAATATAACGGAAAATTGACAGAGATTAAATATAACGGAAAGTTGACAGAAGTGTACTCAGTATGCCTCCTTACTACTGGTGTCGATTATTCAATGTTATATGTCTACTACTGCTAGCTCGGATGAGACAATAGAAGAAACATATGACGTTTTGGAAAACATCATATTAGGAGTACCAGAAGATGATAATTTATTTATAATGGGCGATTTCAATGCGATAGTTGGAGAGAATCGCGATGAGAATACATGCGATAGTTTTGGACTGGGAAAACGAAATAAGAGCGGACAGCGATTAGTAGATTTTTGTACAGATAGATTCGTTATAACAAATACACACACAACCTCAGAAGATATACATGGAAGGCTCCGGGCGACAAGAGAAGGTGTCAAGTGGATTATATTCTGGTGAAGCAAAGATACCGGAACCAAGTGAAAAAGTCGACATTCACAAGCTGTATAATAGTCAACATGCCGTAGTGAGAACCGTAGATGGTGAAACAGTACCAGTCAAAATCAAAAGAAGAGTGCGACAAGGTTGCCCATTGTCGCCGGATTTATTTAACATCATAACAGAGAAAATTCTACTAGAGTCCTTTGAAGATACAAGATATGGTGTAAAAGTAGGAGGACTAAACGTACGAACTATCAAATATGCTGATGATTTGGCCTTATTAGCAAATAGCCCACATATGCTGCAAAAAATTATACTTAAAGTAAATGAATCAGAAAAAAAGTATGGAATGTAGATGAATACTAAAAAGACCAAAGTAATGACAATAAGGATAAAATCGCAACAAATGAATATGGTAATCGACGGAACAAACATAGAGCCGGTTTCATCATTCAAGCACCTGGGAAGCACCATTACTGAAGACATACGGGAACGACTTGCCATAGCGAAACAGGCTATGCTGAAAAAAATAAAAATAATAACCGACAAAACAATCACTATAGAGCTGCGAAAACGCATTATAAAAACATACGTGTGGCCAGTAGCATTTTATGGATCGGAAACATGGACGTGTACAAAACGAGAAGAGGATAGGATAGAAGCATTTCAAATGTGGTGCTGGAGGCGGATGGAGAAAATAAGCTGGACGGAGAAAACAAAAAAAACAACAAGTTTTAAAACGGGTCAATGAAAGGCGGCAAATACTGAACCAGATTAAAAAAAAAAACGGAAACTATGTTGGATGGGGCATGTGTTACGACATGGAGCATTGCTGCGAGATGCAATTGAAGGATATATACCAGGAAAATGAATAAGAGGTAAACCGCGATTAAGCTGGATAGACAATCTGAAGAGGGATTCCACCAATAACAGATACGACTGGAAAAAGACAAGCATAGGGGCGAACCAGTCCACGGACTGTTGCATCAGATGATGATGATATATATATATAATACATGTAATATGAGCGTTTTTAGTGTGTGTGTATTTAAATTAGTAAAGGTGTAAAATGGAATAAACGTTAAGGAGGGAAAAGATCATCCTGGATGAAACATTTTAATAGGATTCATTTAATATTATTGATGACACGGGTTAAACGAATGTATGCGTACATATATACGTATTATATATGTATGTGTGTGCATATACCTGTGAATATGAGCGTTTATTAGTGATTATGCGCGCACGAGTGTATTTAAACCAGTAAAGATGTTGAACGAAATAAACGTTAAGGAGGAAGAAAATCGTCACGAACAAAACATTTCAATAGGGCTAGTTTAATATGGTCCATAACACGGTCACACTGGTCCAGATATGACACGGGTTAAACGAGCGTATGTGTTTATGTATACATATTGTACATGTACGTGTGTGTGTATGTGTGTGTATATTTAAACCAGTATAGACAGAGCCGTGGCGATAGTGAAATTTTCAATTTAACTTAGTTGTTCTTTTATGGATCGGTAAGCTTTAAAAGAAAAAGCTAAAAAGCTTCGAATATTGGTAAACCTACTTAAATCTTTTCACATTTTACTAGAGAATTATACACTTTACTATTTTTCGTTCCACCGTCTGCTTTAAAGAGAGCTTGGCTTTCGAATTGAAATATCTCAGAAACGACATCAAAGGAAAATGTAAAGAAGTTTTAAGAAACGAGACTAACAACGAGGAGTTTTAGGGGAACAAATCAGAATAATAAGTACAATGTTTACAAACAACATTGTTAAATGAAGAGGAAAGATTAGCGCGGACCTTTTACCATCCGCGACTCCGAGTAATAAGACGTTTTTAAAATGACCGTGATAATGAACAATCTCGTATTTTTTATTTATTTTTTTTTTTTTCAGTCGTTACCGTTATTATTCCCTGGAAAGTTAAATAATGCGCTTTGTTAAGAAATGTTATTATTAAAGAGAAATAACGAGATTCATCCTCGATAAAGTCCGTGAAATGAAAATATAATGCCCTGCGGACTATAGCGTGAAACTGAAAGATGGTAACAAGAAAATGGAGGCAGTGAGACAAAGATTAAGTTTCAAGTTGAACTTTCGTCGGTGTTTTAGCGAAGAGTTAATAATAAAAGTTACGCGCATTAGCTACACCTATAAGACCCACTACTAGAGAGGTAATGGCTGAACAAGTTCTTGCGAAGTTTAGAAAAGCGAAAAATAAAAATAAACTACATTAATACCGAGAAATAACAACCTAACAAAAAAAATATATATATATAATGAGAAGTCGACATTTGTAGCGTCGGAATTTCGTGTTTTAAGTGCAAAACAACTCGAGCGGTGGTTAAAAATTTTTCAACTTTTACCTAAAATAGTATATTTTACATTCATTGTTAATAATACATCGTCATTACCGCTATTATTATTATTATTACTAATGAAATTATCAATATCCTTATCATTACTATTTCTATTAGTTATTATTATACTTTTTACTATAAGGATAAGAATAATAACAATGATAATAATAATATGAGTTATTGTTATTCCTAATTTATTTTTTTAAATCTTCGAATAGGTCAACCATGGACCAAGTATTATTATTACTCAAAGGAGAAAGTACAACTTCAAGCTGTTCATCGTCGTTATCATTATTGTTATCAGATTCCACAACCTCGTCAGCAACTTATTTCCTGATTGCGAGCTTTGCTTCGGTCATTTATTTATTTCATCAAAAAAGTTACGCAGAATGAAATTTAACGAGATAAAATTTCATTTTGCGGTGTTTAAATTAAACATGTTCTACTATTAGAGAACTACCAAGCGAATGCATATAATTATATAAAAATATATATATTTATATATACATATGTATATTTTTTATATTCATATATATATATATATATATATATATAGCACACGATGTTGAACGAGAAATTTTTCATATCCTTATCTGTGCTCACTTTAAAAATTGCCCGGTTTTTTTCGTTTTCAAGCGTTTATTTTTATGTCCTTGGTCACTTTTTATAAGCTAACAAATTTAATTTTTGTTCTAGTGAAAATTTTTGCATAATTCTTCAGTTTCATCTTCTGCGAAAATCTAGAGTTCCAGTATATTTTTGTTAGTGTTGTCTCCATGTTATTGTATACACACATATATATATATATATATATATATATATATATATATATATATATAATTATATAGCTTGTGACGTGCAGTAGATAGTATCCCTTACTTCATTACGAAAACGTTATACATGCTAATTCTAAGCATCATGTTTTATTTAAATTGTGGCATAAATAATATAATTTGAACTAAATAAATACAACCCCCGCATTGGTTGATAAAAAATGGAAAAACCTTACATTAAAAATTCAGAAAAATATAAATTTTTGTTTCGATAAATTATGTAGGGAGTACTTGTAAAATAAAAAATATATTTAACGAATATAACATAGATTTAAGAATAAGAGATCTTCTTCTTCTTCTTCAACGGCAATTTCCCGCTGGTGCGGGGTCTGCCATATAAATAGACCGTTTCCACTCAATTCGGTTGTACGCTAGTTCTGCTGATATATCCGCATCTTTGAGATCTCTTGCTATGACATCGTGCAATCTTTGCTTTCGTCTTCCAACTGGCCTTTTTCCAGGAACTTGAAGCGTACGCGCTGCCGATATCAGTGCACCATCCCCCACGTTCTGGGCTCGTACTACGTGGCCATACCACCTTAGCCGACTTTCGCGTAGTTTACCTACGATAGGCGCGACTCCCATTGCTGCGCGGATCCGTTCATTTCTGATTCTATCTGATAGACTAATACCCATTGACCATCTTAACATACGCATCTCCATAGCATGCAGCGATTTTTCTTCATGCCTTGTTACCGGCCAGCACTCACCGCCATACAATGCGACTGGTCTAATAACTGTTCTGTAAATTTTTGATTTCAATCGAATGGGCATGCGTTTGTCGCATAATACACCGGTCACAGATTTCCATTTCAGCCATGTCGTGCTTATTCGATTACGATTTAAGATTAAGAGATAATATAGCATTATTGAAACCGCTAACTACAAAATAGAAGATAGAAATATATTAAAATATTCAGGAGTGTATAAATTAAATTTTAATTAATATTGAAAAGGATACACGAGAGAAGCCGGCAGATAATTCGCGATAAGGTTTAAAGAATATTTAAATTCGTACGCAAACAATGATGAAAGATCATTATTTGAAAAACATTGTAAAAAATTAAAATACAAAAGTGATAATATTAAACAAAATTATAAAATTGTACATAGAGAGAAATATTATAAAAACATAAAGTTAGTTTAAAAAAATGAATTAATAAAAGTAAAAATAACTTTATCAATGATGAATTTTAAATAAATATGTTTCAAATTTAATCAATTTTGACATTAAGTAGGAAGATTTTATTTTTTTTATTATTTAGAGTAATTGCGTATAAATTTTATACTAGCGATTACTGTGTTGTTTACCACATTTACTATCAGGTTATTTTATGAATTATTGGCTTCTAACTTTGATTTCTTTGTAATACTGTACATCTAAATTAAAAATTTTCATACATTTTATTTTATTTCTCGTTCTTTCTATTCCATACATTTTCGTATTTTATTTTTAAATTCGCTTAATAATGGTTTAATAGTCGAAAAGCTATGTGATCTTTTTTGCATGATATGTAGTGATTTTAACTATTTAGTTATTGTTAATCTTTTAAATGGTATATGAGAATTTTTGCGATCAAAGTTGTATTCATTAGCTCAAGATTAACATTAGAACAGATATGATGGCTAGAAAAGAAGATTTTTTATCAGCTGGTCTAAAAACGTAAAACCTTATGAATGTGATGCAGCACAACAATACAATATTAATAAATCTATTCATTTGGAAATGAAGAATTAAGAAATCATGGTGTTATTTATCGATCGAAAAAATATAATAAAACAAAGACATAGATTTACAACTTAAATAACTTCGTTTACTCAGAACCTTGTTGGGAAGTAAAGGTAAATTTGAAATAGACGGCTGATTCGTAGATATGGAAGATTGGAATTCGTGGCTATGTCAATGACAATAGTTGAAATAGGCGTGAATAGAATAGATGGTAGTAACAGCTGAGATACAGTCGGAACCTGATGAAATTTTTGGCCTAACAGAGAACAAGTACTCGCTTGGTATATATTCCTGTTATAAAACTCGGTGAAATGTAATTAGTTGTAATCCGCAACAACCATAAGCGAGTTCGGATAAAATTAGATATGTATATTTATATATAAAAGTAAAACTGCGACTTTTAATTAAATTGCTATTTGGTAGTATATCATTATTTGCACGGTTATTGAAAACTATTCTTTGAGGAAGAGCATTTGGTGTTTCCAATAGGACAAGAAATGTGTTATAAGTGTTTAAGATGGTGTCTGATAAATATATATATATATATATATATATATATATATATATATGTATGTATGTATCGATTTAAAGAATGAAATATAAATGGGAAAGCAATAATAACATAATTATACAAAGTAGCAGAATTTTTTTTTAGTTTGTTCCTCAATCCGGATTTACCTGGTGGTGCTAATTTATTGCTTAAAATCTAGGTGTTATTATAAAGGACAGGGGCTAGTGTGCTTAAATCTAAATAATTATAGAAGTGTATATAAGTAGTGTGTAGCTGAAAAGTAAGTAAAATCATGTAATAGTCCCCTGTTTTGTGTACTTAATCTAATGGCAGTGATGGGATGAAAAACATAGTCCCATCGACTGTCTGTGTGCATGAAGAAAGGAGTCTGTGGAGTGCATAGTAGTAATAAATAATAAAAATAAATATATAATATAGAAGAAAAAAATACAACTTCAGAAAAAAAACATACCAAAATATTTAAACGTCTGCTTCAAAATCATTTCCGCGAAGTCATTGAATAACCTTGACGTACACCGTTTGCTACTTTTATTCTCTCTGTTTCTGTTCCATTAAAACGAACTTTCTTGATTCACGTAAAGATTATTAATTATTCTTATTAAGCTTTTGGGATAACCAATTTGCTGCAAGAGCCTAAATAAATATTTCCAAGATACCTTATCAAAAGCCTTCTCATAATCGACGAAAGCTACATACAGATATTTACCCTGATTTATTCGACGTTCTCCTAATATGCGCAACATTACTGTCGCATTACGTGTAGAATGGCTTTTTCCTGAATCCGCATTGCGTTTCATCTAATTAATTATCTACTATCCCTTCCCATATTTTTTTAATTATTCGCAACAAAATTTTTGAAGCATAAGAGACCAAGCTAATAGTGCGATAATCTGTACACATTTTGGCGAATTTGTTCTTTGGGATGTGTATCATAATCGAGTGATCCTTTGGCAATGTTCCTCTCAACATTAATTAAAAATAATTTTTTATAACATTTCTTTAACCTGGGAACTGCTATTTTTCCATAATTCTGCGTTTATATTATCGAATCCAGCCGCCTTGTTATCCTTTAGAGATCGTAGCGCTGCATCAAATTCTGTTCGCAATATCGTCTCCTCCCCCTCTAACTAATTTTTGTTATTTAATTTTCAAACGCTGGGTTGGCTGCTTGTAAAGAGTTTCTACTATATATATATATATATATATATATATATATATATATATATATATATATATATATATATATATATATATATATATATATAGATAGATAGATATAGATTTATATAGATTTATATAGATAGATATAGATTTATATAGATATATTTAATGTTATCAAATCCAGATAAAATTTTTGATGAAAATTGCCAATTTTTTGTACTACAGATTAGATAAACACAATTATTTAAATGAATTAAGATTTAATCAAATTTTTCTTTAATTTTCTAATGTGTTTTCTCATAATGCTCGTACAGTTAATATCAACATTTCCCACTATTTTAAAATTGGTCTGATCTCGCATATGCGACACAAGCATTAAATAATAACATAAAGATCCTTAATCAAGTGAGACAGAATGATTATAATAATATATATACATATATATATATATACATATATATATATATATATATATATATATATATATATAGTTCGTTGCCGAACGTCGTGACTAGCTATTTGTACGTTTATTTTTGCACACAAAATGGCTAGCATTCAAGGCACTATTTATATGCGAAGCAGACGCGCGCGCACATGAGTCCCCGTGACTTAATAATTAAATAATGATGAAAATTTTCTATGTCGCGTGTTGGTTTCGAACCCCTGACCGTCGACCGTTGAGTTAACACTCGACCATTCTAGAAACTAGGCCACCGCGAAATATATATATATATATACATATATATATATATATATATATATATATATATATATATATATATATACATATATATATATATATACATATATATATATATATATATATATATATATATATATATATATATACATATATCTCTACAGTCGTATATTGATCATAATTGACCGTCGTGACCATTATGTAGCAATCAAATTCCTCCACAGTTGTCGATCATCTGCCGAGTGTACCAAATCTGGTATTGACAGTTTAACACGTCGGCATATTTGTTTCGTCCATCGGGTCATTGGCCGACCTTTTCTTCTATGTCCGTTCATTCTTCCTAGTGTGACTGTCCTGTCTAAGTCTCGTGCACGCATTATATGACCGAAAAATTTGTGCATTTTATCGCGTATGTCTTGTGACAATCGTTTATCTATATTAAGACGGTTAATGATCGAGACGTTCGTTTGTTTATCGTGCCATTTTATACCCAGCATTATGCGCCAGCATTTCATTTCAAATGCATCAATATATTGCTGATCCGTGGAGTTTATTACCCATGTTTCGGAACCATAGGTAAAGATGGAGAACACCAGGGAACGAACAAGTTGTATTTTTGTAGAATAATTGATATTTCCATCCCGCCAGATACGTTGCAACTTATTCATAGCATTTAGACTCATCGCAGATCGTCTCCTTATTTGTTTGCTTGAGCCTCCTTTATTGTTGATCCGGACACCTAGATATTCAAATTCGTTGACGACTTCATATCCGTGTAATTGTTGTGAAGTATTAGATATGTTTTCATTATTATGATCCACTATCATAATTTTTGTTTTATTTTTGTTTATACGCATTCCGAATTCATGACTTACTGTCGTCAGTTTATTTAAAGTTGTACTTAATTCTTCCATAGATGATGCAAAAATTGCCGTGTCATCGGCATATCTCAAATTATTAATTTTTGCTCCACCAATTGAAATACCTCCTTCCTCTGCGGCAAGAGTACGTCGCATTATACATTCAGAGTATATGTTATATAAAAGTGGCGATAGGATACATCCTTGTCTAACACCTTTTGATATTTTGAAAGGTTTAGAGAAATAATTATCTGCTCGTACTGTATTATAATTGTTTTCGTAAAGTGATTTCACTAGCATTATAAGATGATTAGGAACACCCATTTCGGACAAAATTATCCATAGCTTGTCCCATATCACGCTGTCAAAAGCCTTTTTATAGTCTATAAATGCTATATATACAGGCACGTAGTATTCTCTGGCTTTTTCAATAATTTGTTTCATTTTCAATATATATATATATATATATATATATATATATATATATATATATATATATATATATATATATATATAATTTATACTAGTATGGAACACAGTGACTTTAAACAGAAATATGCGATGAAAAAGTAGATAAAATCATTAAATTTATGTTAAAACACAGAATGTTTTTCTGCTATTAAGCCATTTTCTAGTGTACACAAGTAAATAATAATAAGAATAATAATTACAAGTAAAAATGAAATGTATTCTCAATTCAGATCTACAATATTACAAAGAAAAGTAATGTGAAATTTATAAATTATCCTGATGATGAATGCGTATATAATGGATTATGCCCCAAGCAACTGAAAATTGGAATGGGGGAATAACGATTGGTGGAAGAAAAATATGTAATTTAAGGTATGCAGTACAGTACTGTTAGGAGTGAATGAACTGGAAATATCAACACTTTTAAAACGAATCGAACACTTCAGTCGAAAAGCAAATCTAATATTAAATCGTTCGAAATGCACCATAATCACCATCGATATGGGAAACTGCCTGAAACATTTACGTCTATACCAGACATCGAAAAACAGACTTCAACCACATATATTTTGGAGCATATATTACGAGTAATGGAAATGATAAAAGTGAAATCAAAAGACGATTCGGAATAGCTAAAAGTGCCCTAGGAGAAAATTAAATATGAAAAGACCACTATATACGGATAATAACTATGAAGAGACTAATTGAAACGCTAATATTTTCGATAATGAGCTACGGATCTGAATCATGGGCCCTAAACAAAACTTTATTGGGTAAGTTAGAATTGTTCGAAATGATCTGTTATAGAAGAATGCTCAGAATACCGTGGACTGCACATCGATCTAACACATCAATTTTGGCACATCTAGAAATAGACGAAAAGGATAGACTGGTACATAAAAAGAAGAGCTCTCAGATTTTTTGGCTATACGCCGAAATGGATTGGAATAGGCGGTCATGCAGGGATTAGTAGAAGGGAAAAAAAATTGAGGACGACCACCGACTCGATAGACTACATTCTACATACGGCGAGGATATTATCGACACATCAACTGAACTGACACGGCCCAGAATCGGTATGAATGGCGAATTAAAAAATGCTTATGATGGTCACCACGTCTGGAAACAGACAACGACGAAGAAGAAAAAAAATATGTATATATAATTAATTCTTTGGGCGAACTACACTAAGATTGAAATAAAATAAATTAAAATTTAAATTTCGACGAGAAATCGCATCTAGTTTCTAACCTAAAAATTCTGGTGATGAATGGTGTATGTCCGTTCGCAACGTTAAAATTACATAACGTACAAGAGGCGGGTTTTTCACCCGAAGTGAATTTTTAAGTTGCGAAAAATTAATCCCATAGATCGCGCCGAATGTCGGGAATTTCGTATAAAAAATTTAAAAATTACCTGATGAACTGCTGGTGAAATCAATCACTAGTGGAAATTGAACAGTGTTTAAATCTAAACATACATCGACGCTTAGTGCGAACCTGCGAATTAATGTATACATATACAGAATACTCGGACGCTAAGCGAGAAACATTTATACAGCTCGACGATGAAACGGATATTTTCCAATTTACTAAATGGACCGTCTAAGAGTGGTATCGTCGATAAGACACGGATCCGTGCGAAACCGGACCATCGTAAGCTACATTATCATTTTCATCGTTTTAAATTCATTTACATTTTAACAACACTCTTACACTCATTCCCCCCGTCTACCGACTACCGCTGTTTACAATGTTAATGCGGAGGCTTTAACGATGAGAAAGGTCTTTTAGAATTCCGAGCGACCGGTAGAATTGACGCTCGCCGAAATTCGAAATTTCTCCTTTAACGAGAAGACTCTTTAACAGCTCGACTTAAATTTCGCGCATTTCATTTCCTAAATTCCGTCTTTCCGGTTTTTTTTTTTATCGTTTCGAAATCATTCGGCGATAGTCAACGTGTATGAAGGTGTTTTACGTCAGTGACTATTTCTCGTTCTGAACGAATAAAATTTCTCTTACTGCCTTAATAGTTTACCACCGTCAAGACGATTTCATTCGTAGCTGGCAACGTCATGCGTTATAGTTAGTAAGGATCGCGACACGCTCGGGATATATTATTTGCATAAGACGGCAATTGGCGCGTCTAAATGACGTCCTTTCTCGGTAAAAGAGGATGAACGTAATATTGTGTTAGGTCGCTCTGTGATAAAGACCCATTACTCGCTTTGAAGGCGAAAAGAAAAAGACGGTCGTTCGAACCATATGTCGTCATCTTTTTTTTATTACGTACACATCTTTTCTAGTCTTACGTCTGTCTTGTTCGCCGTACGTTCGACTTTAGGATTTTACGGGTTTTCCTCATATTCTTAGGATATCGTACGCATTATCAATCTTGTCAGCTTTTCTCACCGACTGCGAGTTATTCGCTGTATTATTTTATTCCGGTGATAATTTTATTTTTACAATTGCAATCCTCGGGAATATCGATGATAATAATAGTAATAACATTTATATTTTATTTTATATATATATATATATATTATATATTATATATTGGGGATGGAATTACGGCTTAACCAACGTGATATTGTAGGAGACTGTTTTTATTTGAATCAAAGATGATGATTTCTCTAAAAATGTTGCTACACGAGTGAATAATTGTAGGTTATGGACGATAGGCGGTGAATAAACGGGGAATGTAGTAGGATAAAGTTCAGAAAGTAACGGTGCCACAGCAAAGCATTAAAAAAAAAGACTGTGCCGTAGGGCGCAAGGAAGATGGAATTTTCACTCACGGCTTTCACCTTTTTTATAATATTAGCTCTTTTTCCGAGGTGGCTAGTAATCAATACGTGTTCACTATAGGCATTAAATAACATAAATTATACACATCCTTTCCTAACTTATGTTTCCAATTTAAACGGTTGCGATTTATAATTATTAATTCTTACAATGCTTATTTTCGTATAGATTGCGTATAATCCTTATTATGTGTTTCCAATTACGTGTAGTATCTGCCGCAGTTTATTCCATTCGATCGAGTCAAATGCTTTAGAGAAATCAACAAAGCACATGTATAATTTTAATTGATATTCACGCGCTTTTTCAATGATCTGTATTATATTCAAAATATCTTGTTCCTCGGCCGGACATGAATCTTGCTTGTTCTTTCGAAATGTAAGTTTCAAGTCTTTCATTGATTGTAGTTAGGAGATTATATGTAATTTATATATATATATATATATATATATATATATATATATATATATATATATATACATACTAACATATAAAACTGTAGTGTCTGTTCCGATTTACCTCAAAAACGTATGTGTGTGCAAAGGGGAATTTGTGAGAATGCGTGATAGAAATTAGAACAATGAACTTAAAAATATACTTATTGCTAACAAATTTGTACATCTTATATTATTCAAGTGCAAATAAAATTATAAAGAAAACTTCTTCGTAAACAAAACAAAATAAATCTTATACAATAAATACATACAATTTTTACAAAGAAAAACAACACGATGTTAAAACAAAATGAGTATATGGAATTACAATTATTTAAAAAAAAAAAACTTAAGTTATATAACAAAACTAGTGTAGGCGTGTAGTGTATATTGTGTGAGGAGTGCATGTGTAGGAAGCCATTGAGAAGTATAGACCACACTATTGTTTCGGTTTCACGTTTGAATCAAGTGTTAAAGAAAAATAATTTACTACTGTCCGGATTTAAACTTCTTACACATGACAGACTTCATATATATACAACAGAAGATTTTTGGAATTAGATTTGTTAATGGTAATTGGTTCTGTGGAATTAATTCTGAATTGAGACTGAAGTTCGGAGAAATAAGGGCAGTGATATAATAAATGTTCAATGTCATCGACGGCACCAGAGGTACACAAGGTACAACAAGGGTCACTTATAAGATGGAACCTATGTAAATAGGAACCAAATTTTCCATGCCCTGAGAGCACCTGCGCATTATAAAAATTAATGTTTAAATTTTTCAATTTCATTCGATCGGAAATTTTGGAAAAAACACATAGGTCTTCCTTCCAGTTTTACATCTATCCCACCTCTCTTGCCATGCTGCAATAAGTGAGTTTTTAATGAATTTTGTAGAATTTTAATATTAGGATTGTTCCCTAAGCTAGAGGTTTCAACATTTAAGAACTGGAAACTCCCAACACAGGAAATATCCCCAACCACCCTGTATTCAAAGATGATCGAGGAACCCGTGACAATCAGATCCAGTGGAAGAATGTTAGAGATAACATTGGCAGTGGGGCAGGTTCGATATAGAGATGAAACATTTAAAAGACATTTCCTCTGCTGCCGGTTAACAAGATTAATGGTTCTTTTATTGATATATATGAGAGAGCCATACCTATACAGAGACTCAATAAGCCCCTTATAAAGGATGACCCTTTCACTATATCGCAGACCGAAAGTGTTAGGTTGAAGGCGTCTAAGTTTATTATAAACGCCATCACATTTACGATGGATATACTCTACACGTGGTAGGAAAGTATGTCTATAATCCAAGATGAGACCTAGATATTTCAACTGTTTAGTATGAGGAATTTGTTGGCCAGATATTATCCTAAGTTCTTCTACTTTTTTTACTATTCTCTGGTCACCAAACACAATAAATTGACATTTGGGAGCAGAGAAAGCAAGACCTAATTTGTTAATAATGGATTCCAGTTGTAGACATACAACTTCAATTAATTTGAAATCATAATGCCAAACAATACTGAAGGAGATGCACTTAAGCGAAGTCCGTAGAAAAGATGAAAGTGTCATAAAATTAAAGTCACAGGCTATATTATTTTATAAATGGGGTTCCGAATACCATCAAAACGGGGTAGGATTTTTAATAAATGACATAATAGTCTAGTTAAGTATGTTGGAGTTACAGACAGAATAGCATACATAATGCTCCGACAGAATCACATACAGAGGACAAACTGGAATGTTTCTATGATGAATTAGAAGAAACGATAGATAGAGACAGGTGCAAAATCACATTGATAATAGACGATTTTAATGCCAAAATTGGGACCCGACAAGACATACGAGAAACATCGGTAAGCATCCACGGAGTAAGAAAATAGAAGAAATAACGGCAAGCAAGAAATAAGCTTTATTGCATGATTACTTTCTTCAAAAAGAAGAAGAAAAGAAAATGGACCTCGAAGAGTCCAAGTTTTGAATACAGGAATGAGGTTGATTATGTCATCTCTGATAACTCAAACATATTACAAGACGTTACAGTATTGAACAGTGTTAATAACAGAAGCGACCACCGATTAGTTAGAGGTATATTAAAGATCCAGGATGTATCAATGTTAAAAAGAGTAAAAAGAAATAAATCAAAATTAGTTGACCGTGATAAATTAATAAACGATAGAAGCAAATATCGAGAAAAACTAAAATTACAAATACAGAAATCCGATGAAATTAAAACACCGAAAATAAATAAACAATCTAAACTGATTACTAAAATTATGAAAGAAGCTGCGGTTAAAGTTGCACACCATATAAAAAAAAGGTGAATAATAAAATAAGTGATACGACAAAAGATTTAATGGCGCGAAGGAGGAAACTGAAAGTGGGTAAAGATAAAAATAAAACTGAGTGGGCGGAATTGAATAAATTAATTAGAAAACAATTGAGAAGTGATATACGTCAAAACAATACAAAGAAAATTCGCGAAATAATTCAACATAACAGAGGACCTAAAATATTCAAGAAATCATTGTTGATGGGAAGTAAGCTGCTGGCGAATTTGAAAAATTGTGACGGAGATATCCTTACAGACAAAACTGAACTATCCAAAGAGGTAGAAAGATTCTATGCAGATCTCTATTACACAAAAGTTAAGCCTACAGTAAAAGATAAATTAACAATAAACGAGGATAAGGGAAACCTACCGGATATATCAACAAATGAAATCAAATACGCTTTGAAGAAAATTAAAAATAACAAAGCTATTTTAGATTTACTGAAAAACCTGTTTAACAAATGTTTAAAAGAGAACTCTATCCAGCGATTATGTTATCCTAACACATAAAAAGGTCGATAAAGCTAGCTTAGAAAATTACAGACCAATTAGCTTATTATCACATATTTGCAAGCTCTACATAAGTATTAATGCGAATCGAATGACGGAACAAATAAATTACTGCCAACCGTGCGAGCAGGCGGGCTTTACATGAAGTTTTAGCATGCATGAACACATTCGCACTATGATGATTTTAATTTCTAAGTGCAAGGAATACAACATGGAATTGCACATGGCGTTCATTGATTATCATAAAGCGTTTGATACTGTGGAAACATGGACAGTGTTGAAAGCGCTTGAAGAAAATGGTATAGATGATGAATAAATCAACATGATAAAAAATATTTACAATTTGCCAATGATACAAGTACAACTGGTGGAAAAAACAAGCAAAATACCGTGAAACAGAGGCGTCAGACAAGGAGACACAATATCTCCGTAGTTATTTAGAGCAACCTTAGAACGTATGCTCAAAAACTTGTCTTGGGAGTCTAAAGGTACGCATATTGTTGGGGAAAAAATCAGTCACTTACGTTTTGATGACGACATTTTGTTGATTAATAATACTGTTGGTACCTTACAGGAAATGATAACTGATCTTCATAACTGTTCCAAAAAATCAGGATTAACCATAAATATTAATAAGACGAAGATCATGACAAATACACCTCAAAAGTTACAAATAAAACTGAATAATCAGATACTGAAAAAGGTCCGTGAATATATATACCTAGGTCAAATTATTGCCACAGGGAAGGAAGCAATGCGTAAGGAAATTAAAAGAGGAACACATCTCTCATGGGTAGCTTTTGGAAAGTTGAATACCGTCCTCAAAAATAAATATATACCTCTATCAGCTTAAAAAAGAAAGTATATCCTTCCAGTGCTTACATACGGAGCGTAAACATGGAGCCTAACGAAGTATGTCGTTAAGAAACTTGCAGTGATACAGAGAGCCAGCGAAATATTAATATTGGGCATCAAGATATCAGATCAGAAAACCAACACGTGGATAAGACAGCAGACTAAAGTTTTGGATGTAGTCGGACGTGTAGCGCAGTTAAAATGGAATTGGGGAGGTCATGTAGCAACAAGGAACGATGACAGGTGGACGAAATGAATAACAATAACTGTTCCCGAATCATATTAAATGCAGCTAGAAATATCAAAAAATGAATGATATATTAAATTTATCCTACATAGACGATACTGCGCATATATATTCCGAACATTTCTATGGTACATCTAACAGCAATCCACTCATCACTGCCAGACCAATTGCAAACAATAATTATGCATCATTATATCATTAAGGTATAAAAATTATAAACAGAAGATGCGCATTCTGCTTTATTAAGGTATCTACTATTACACAAAGATCGTTAGAGACTTTCTCATTGATATACGCTATCTTCAAGTTTATTCGTAACAACTTACTTTACTACTTATCTATCTCTCTCTCTCTCTCTCTCTCGCTCTCTCTCTCTCTCTCTCTCTCTCTCTCTCTCTCTCTCTCTCTCTCTATATATATATATATATATATATATATATATATATATATATATATATATATATATATATATATATATATATATATATATATATATATATATATATATATATATATATATATATATATATATATATACATGTCTAATATATAAGCGTATATATATAGCGGATTTGTTAGCAGCGGGTTTTTTTTGTTAATTTTTTACCGCAATTTTAAATAATTCTTTACTTTTACTTCTTGTTAGTTTTAATATGAGAAGTAACTATACAGACACAGTAATCTTTACTTATGTATATCTATTTGATTTTTTCATTTATATATATAAAATGGAATTGGAAAGGCTATGTAGCAAGAAGAAACGACGACAGTTGGCTCGTGATCGGTCGGATACAAAAGGTGGCAGGACTATATACAGAAAGCCGGTGTGACATGGATAAACGAGGCCCGTGATCGCTACAGATGGAAAGAGTGGATTGATGTAAGCGCATCGTGATCGTGATATATATATCCGTTCGTTATTTCAGCCACGCCTAACGCAGCAATCGTATATATATATATATCCGTCCGTTTCTATACTAATTAAAACTGTAGTGTCTGTTTATGATTTGCGAATATTTTCATCATAATCACTGCATTGGGACTTTAAATTATTCTAATTTCTGTCCTAATTGTGGTATCAATGAGAAATAAAGCTTTAAAAAAATAATTACACAGACGAAGCCGTGGTAACTTTTAGTATATATTATTGTTATTATTATTATTATTATATTCTATCTAATAATACAGTTGGCTCACAAGAGAAGGACTCATAAGTCGTGATCGGTCGGATACAAGGTGGCAGGACTATATACAGAAAGCCAGTGTGAAATGGATAAACGAGGCCCGTGATCGCTACAGATGGAAAGAGTGGATTGATATAAGCGCATCGTGATCGTGATATATATATATATATATATCCGTTCGTTATTTCAGCCACGCCTAACGCAGCAATCGTATATATATATATATCCGTCCGTTTTTAAAACTGTAGTGTCTGTTTATGATTTGCGAATATTTTCATCATAATCACTGCATTGGGACTTTAAATTATTCTAATTTCTGTCCTATTTGTGGTATCAATGAGAAATAAAGCTTTAAAAAAATAATTACACAGACGAAGCCGTGGTAACTTTTAGTATATTATTATTATTATTATTATTATTATATTCCATCTAATAATACACTGATTTTGTAGTGGGTTTTTTTACATGTTTTTCCCGCGAATTATATTCGTCGTCAGGCTGGTAAATATGATTAAATTTTTATTTATAAGAAATATAAAGAATTTAGACGTCGTCAGTTTCACGTAAATTGATAAATATTTTACTATTCCGATCATCGAACAATCAAGAATTACGCAATTTCAAATCGATTCGAACGTTCGCGAGATTAAAAATTTAATCCATTTGGCGGATTCGCGAAATTCTGAAAATTAATTATATAGTCGACCTTAAATTTAAAGATAACTACCACGGAGCTTTTTGATCGTTTTAGAACAAAAACTAAGATTTATATTCCCTACGCTACTCGCACGCGTATAAAATAAAAATATTCGTACACCACTTCGTTCGTTGCAATCGCCAATTTCTTCCGGTTAATAAAAATTTCGAGATATTATATCCACCGGCAAGGTCCGAAAGTAGTATCGTTGGTGGGTGCGAAGTAAAAAAAAATGAACGCGAACTAGAGTTCGGGAAATTTTTGATTTATAGGAACAGCGCTACGTCACCCCCATAATAATCACCATCGGCTCTTCCTAAAAGAAAATATACGGTTTTATTTTGGCCGAGTAACCTTATAAATAAGACGATCTCGCTAAAGCTGCAACCGAAAACAGGAGCGGAATAATATGAAAAAGGAACGTTTAAAAAATAACCGCGGGGAGATGTTTTGGCATTTTTCCAGACCTTCCGGAATCGTCTGAAGATGACGAAACGAGTAATATCAGTGCCGCGATAAATTTACTGAAATCTAATAAACTTATTGAATCGTTTTTAATGTTTAGATAAAACACGTTCTTAAACGAACGTAGCAACTACCGTTTTGAAGCAGTTATATCGAATCGGTTTGAAAATAATGAATAGGGTTTTCCGGATTTCTGCTAGAATGTCGACCGATAGTCTTTAAAGGAAAAATGATGTATGTATATGTGTAATATATATGTGTGTGTGTGTATGTATTGGACAACACGGGATAATAGATAAGAGAAAAAGGCCAATATCCTTTCTCTAACCATTCGACTATTTTTCGACAATTTTCCCAAAGGATTGCACCTGATCTTATTTTCTTCACCTTTGGTACACGCCCCAAAACCACGAACAACGAAAATGATACGAAGGATGAAAAAGGAGACTTAATAGACGAAACGGAAACATGTAAAGCGCTTTTTTCGGGATAGATCCCAATTCTTACCCGGTACCTAAGTTTCGGGATAAATAACATATATATGTATATATATATATATATATATATATATATATATATATATATATATATATATATACCGACGGCTAAAAAAAAGGATAGCGATTCCGGTACCTTATTTACAATTTAATTAAATTGAACCGGCTTTCCTCGTTGTTGAAATGTAAAGCTCTCACAAGGAAATGTACAGTGTGCGTATTCCTCCGGGGATTTATTCCGCACTAAATAGTAGAAAAATATATATATTATACAGATAATATTTATACTTATACATATATGATAATCACCATATATTACGTGAGTACAGTCTTATTTTTTTAAGTTTTGTCATCTTACAAAATATATTAGGAATAAGAAAAAAAAAATTACAGACGTGGAAGTGCAAAAAGAGTTTTATTTAAAAGTTATAAAAAATTAATTTAATTAAATATAAATAAATATACACGGAAGTTAATTCTTAATTAAAGTGATGCGACTAACTCGCAAGTAGTTTAAAAAAAAAAATTGTTCGTTTTTACACAAGTTACATACAATATATTAACGATAAGTACACATATTAATAATAATAATAATAAAGGCTATCATTGATCGCATTTTTGCAACGTAATAAAATGAAATAAATCCCTTGCATAGGTTACACAGTTGGACGAAGACTAATCAATATCGTAAGGAATAAACGGATGCTTATTTCTTTAAAAATAAAAATCTTACAACCGAGATGTATCCTACCTGGTGCTGATGTACCGTACGAAAACGTAGATTTCTACCGCAATCATACCCGGAAGATTTATACTGGCATAGGGTACAAAAATAATAGATCAAACACCGAACACATAGACAAAAATATTAGATGCTTTAGTACGAATAGGGCAGCTGAAGTGGAACTGGGTACGATATGTAGCTAGAAAAATTGACAACAGACGGACTAAACGGATTTTATTGGCGAGCCTTGTACTAGGTGGGAAAATTACGTGTAAGCTCGCATCAATTGGCTGAATAACCGGACTGAGTATAGGAATTTCGACATAATAAGCAATTATATTAGATAAATAGTTGTAAATTACGTCGAAAAGGTCTCTGAAATTTTACTATTTTGCCATAATATTGTTTGCGTAAATATACACGTATATTTAATACATATCAAATAAAGTTTGTCGATTTTATTATGTTGGGAAATATATAAGAAATTTAAGTATTCACGTGAAATTTGATGATAGCTCTGAAATCATTCGTCATTTATTCTTGCTTAACCTTTTCCAGAGGTTGTTCTCAACGTCGGAAACGTAATTATTTAAGAATTATTATTTACAAAAATAAAATATCATATATTATTATAAAAAAAAATTTTTATATATATATATATAGGACAAGATAACTTACCGGAAATTTTGCCGAAACTTACAGACGGCAATTGTATCATCATAACCGATAGCATTTGTAAAGAACATATTAAGGACGATAATTTAACTACCGACATATTTTCGACCGATTTTTCAATTTCGTCCTGAAATTTGACAATCGGTTTCTACATCGAGAAATAGTCGATTCCGTCCGATTCGATTCTTATCGACCCGGTTTAAATTTATCGAATCTGCGAAATATTGAGAATACGGTTCGTTAGCGCGGATTTAATAAAATCAAAAAGTTTAATCAATCGTACGTTCTCGAGTTGATTCGTCTAAATAGTAATTAATCGTAATATCGAAATCTTCAAAATCGAAATTCGAATCGATAATTTACGTTTTTTTTTTAACTTAATTTTTGAAAATAATCCGAACAAGACGCATAAATTAGAGAACCGAGTAAACGAAATTATTTTTCTTATTGTTATCTTCAAATTTGGCCATCTATGGAGCACAACGTGAAAACAACAAACTTTTTCTTTTTCCCAGTATTTCTACGTAGTTTTCAATCCACCTGTTCTATTACTTTTGATTCCTTTGAATCTGTCGAATTTTTAAACTTGATTTCTAAATTCTGTTATCAATCTTTGCATTATCAATTTGCATTTCATTAACTTTATCGTGTTGAAAAACCATCTCGGGCTAGTTTTCAACTTATCAAAATGCTGAAAAATTAGCCAATTATTACTCATTCTTCGAATATGCGCAATAGATAATCTTCTTTTCCTCATAACGACAGATATAGATTTTCTCTCATTTCTTTACTGGCCTGTTTTTGAACTTCTCTTCTTAGACCAAGAATTTTTCTCATAATCGTTTCTTCCTTTTTTTTTTCATGTTTCAATTTTTCCAATATCATCTTAAGTAATTCAGTTGCGTGTAAACACTCCCGATTTACTAATCCTACTATATGCCGCATCTCGGCATACTGCATTAATGAGGTAACAACTCTGTCGGATTGGTATGTGTCAATCTAAATTGAGCAGGTGAATATCTGACATCTTAACACTAATTCATTTCGTCTAAATAATCCTTAATAGAAAATTTAATAGAAGAAAACGGAAAACCACCTCAGTACTTTTTCGTGACTGATACAAGCCGTCCGGTGTATACTCCGAAAAGGGTACCAGACAACGATGCTGTGCATTGATTCCCATGTCCACGATGGACTGGAAAGGTAAAGTTTTTGACTAATATTATCGACTCGATAATAAAACAGAAATATTTTCCAATCCTTAATCTTCTATTATTATACTAGTACATAAATCTGGAATTAATCTATTTCTTACTAATAATATAATGTCAATCAGTTTACTAAACAATATGAGCAAAGCGTCGGAAAAAATATACTAAACAGACTCATACGGAATTCGGCAGACGATAATATTTAGTCAATCTAGGTTAAACGTTAATCAACTGTTCACGCTGACACTTTCTTCTGTAATGCTGTAACTGGATAACTTTAAACTTAATAAATATTTTTTTTTTTTTATAAAAAAGTTTTTAATTGTAATATTTCTGTTTTCATTTATAATAATGAATTATTGAATACTATTCTGTGTACAATATATAATAATACTATACAAAATATTACAGAGCACAATGAAAATTAAATCTAAATAACGATATACAATAATTAAGCACACACACGTATTTACGTTTCCGAATAAATTATGCGTTCAAAAAAAGTATAACACTTCACATACTAGATGTTTGAGTGTTATTGTATAATTTTTTTTTGTTTTTTTTAAAGCGGGAGGGGGAAAATATTCAAAAGACACTGATAAAATAAGTAAATTTTGTTTTTTATTAATGCAGTGCATAAAAACATGCACTGCAAGGGAGCCAAAAATCAGCGTGTGGGATTTTTACCCACTAAAAACCCCTCCCCTAATAAACAAAAGGAAGTTTGAAATAAATTGATGGAGGCCTTAGCACAAACGCAGAGACCTCCATACTTAAATTAACTTATTACGATGGAAGAAGGGATGAGATAACATAGTATCCATCTAATAAAAGTTCTTAGAGTTTGTGCTTATTACTTAACCTCAAGTAAATAAGCATTATAAATTAAATCAATAACAAAGAAAAAAAAACAACTTAAAATAAAACGAATGTGATGAAAGAAAAATAGAAAAAATTTAATCTCAAAAAAATAGTAAAACAAACTTCCAAAAAGTAATTACAGAACAGAAGTAAAATTCTTCACTATATTTAAAAATTAATGACAAATAATAATGATAAAAAATTTAATCATAAATTTGCAATAAGTAGACGACGGACAGTTGATCAAGCTAATAAAAACTGCACCGGTCTCGGGTTAACGATTGACTTAAGCGCTAAAAAGAAGATATTTTTTTAAATTTAATTCTCATAACCTGTTCAGCATATGTAAGGAAATTTTCAACTCTTTTACCTAATGGAAAAATTTCTGTGCTCTCAATACCAAATTTATGACGCAGGGCAGCAAAAGCGGGACATGCAAATAATGTGTGCTGAAAATCATCAACCTCACCCACAGTACAACAGGTGCAGACTGAATCGCCAGCAAGGTGGAACCTATAAAGATAGGACCTAAACTTGCCATGACCACACCTGTGCACTGTAGAAGTTGATGTCGAATTTTAATAGTTTTAATCGAGATACAATATTCGGCAGAAAAGCATAAGTTTTCCTGCCAGTGATAGAAGTGTCCCAACTGCCCTGCCACTTTGCGACCAATAATCAAAAAACATGTTTTTTAAACTTCTGGTTTGTCATACATAGATACCTTCAAGCAGGTTAAAATGTTTCATTTTTAAACAATCCCCCTGACCAGCCTATGCTCTCCGGTGAGAGCCCTGCCTACAAGATATAAATCAAAAGGCAAGACCCCACAGAGGACACATGCAGTAGAGGTAGGAGTAGTCCTATACAATGAGCCCATTCGGAGCAAAAACTTCCTTTGTTGCTTATTGGCCAGAACAAGTATTTTTCTGTTTAAGTAAATGGCTGCACCGTAACCATACAGAGCCTGAATAAGGTATTTATACAGTGTGGAACGTTCTTTGAAAGCCAAGCCCCAAAACATTTTTTTGTATATGTATTAATTTATTAAAACTTATATATTTCATAGAAATATATTGAAAATGGGGTAAAAACGTTAATTTTTCATCAATTAAAATACCAATGGTATTTTACGTATGTATAATGCTGGAATCAGATAATAATTCCAACTCCTTGACCCGGCCAATAAGGGAGGCATTGTCAAACACAGAAAATCTGCATTTGCTGGGGAAATCATTAATCCTAATTCAGCCACTACACTCTCCAAGTATTTAGAAATACATGCGAGAAATGGAAGTGATGAAGCTCTCTCTGCTTTAAACACTAAACAAAGATCATCGGCATAGGAAATTAGTTGACATGTAGCATTTACAACAGAACAGAATTTATCAACATTATGATGTATAGTGAAATACAAAATATTCCACAGAGTACGTCCAAGGACAGAACCCCTGTGGGACTCCACATGTAGGTGTTCTTGTACCGGCCGATGATCCGAGCTTAAATGTTGCAGAACGATTACTAAAATTATCTATGATAATATTAATAATAAAAGGATTAATACTATTATTTTTAAGTACATCGACAATTGCAGACCAACAGCAATTGTCAAATGCCCCTTTATTATTATAAGAGACCACAACAGCCGAGGAACCATCAGAAATATAATGCTCGACTGTTGAAACTAACGTATATACTGCATGCTCAGCTGATAGACCTGAACGAAAACCAAACTGATAGTGATGTAATGTACCCTTGACCGCAATCTCCTGCACCAAGACCTCCATTGATGGCTTTTTCATAGACTTTCCCCAAACAATTAAGCAGGGAAATAGGCCTATAAGCTGACAACTCTGAAAGATCTCTACCTGGTTTAGAAAGCAACCTCAGAAAGGCTGACTTCCAACAATCTGGGAAAAGACCAAAGTCTAAAGATTTTCGAAACAAAATGGGCAATAACAAAGGAAAACAAGAATGTATTTTTTTAACCAAAATATTGCTAACTCTATCGTCAGCAGGCGCTTTTTTATTACGCAAATTTTTAATAATTCGGGAGGTGTTATCAGGACTTACTACAGGAGAACTACAGCCAGAAACAGGCAACACAACCAAAGGGGAATCAACTTTAGAAGTAAAAAAGTGGTCTAATAAAGCACCCACTTTATCACTCTCGGAGACTATAGTCTGATTGCCTACCTTGATATCTGGTAGTAAAGAACCAGACTTTTTCTTAAATAACATTTTATATGGTCTAACCCAAGCAGAGCTAGAACTAACAATTCAAATACTGAAATTTAACCATTATTATCTCAGATTTATATAACCTACTCAACTCCTTTAGCACATTTTTATAACGAAATATACAAAAGGAGTGCTCATATTTGGAGAGTTTTTTCCGGATTAAGTTAATTTTAGTTTTAAAAAATTGTAATCTGTCGTTCCACCAATCAATCTGTGGAAAATCAACAGGTACTGAACATCTATCAATCAGCTCAATCAAATACGTATTAAATTGACTGATTAAAGCATGTAGTTGCCCCTTTGATAAACAGTCTTTTACATTAACAATAAGCTTACTAACATAAGTATAATTAAGATGATTTATAAATTGATCCAGTTCAATTTTATAAAATCGTCTGGAAGGGAGGTGACTAAAATTATCTTTAAAGTTAAAAATAAAACTACGATGGAACGCCAGGTCCATCTCAACTAACTTATAAGATACTAAATGTGATGCACTGGCAGAGACCAACAAATAATCTATGATACTTGAGCCATTGTAATTAACGAAAGTACGGTTACTACCATTCGCAACCACAAGATCCCTAGAGGCAACCAGCTCACTAAAGTCAGCAGAGTCCCTGGTTTCCCTAACACGAGGCTCCATTACTGGTAACCTGATGTTGAAGTCCCCAATAACAATGTGAAAATAGCTTGGAAGCTACCCCAAGGTCTGGTCAAGTACAGACAGAGCATGTGATTTAGATTTGTTAGGAGATAAATAGACACAAGTAATAATGTATTTACCTATCCTAACAGAAATTAGATTAAATTTACTATGTAGTAAAGAATGTGGTATGTCTGCCTTTACTATAACGGCAACTCGATTATTAATATAAGATATATAATAATTTTTAATCGGAATTTCACCATTTTTCAAATATGGTTCTGCCAGTGCATACACATCCAAGTAAGCAGATTTTTTTCCTGCCAAAGGTACAAGTGTACAAATAATGAACCTAAAACAAATAATAGAAAAATGCAAACAATTTAACGTCACATCGTACTTCTGTTTCATTGACTACAGTAAAGCATTTGACTACGTTCAGTGGCAAAAGCTATGGAAAATATTAAATGACTACATAATTAGTCTCATTAAAACGTTGTATACATCGAATAGAGACAGAGTTGAAGTAGACGATAAACTATCAGGTAATTTCAAATCAGGAAACGAAATACCGCAAGGATGCATATTAAGTCCAATATTATTCAATATCTACGATGAATGTGCGAAGAACTTAAAAAAAAATCAGGATAAAATAAAAATCGCACGGAGAAACAATGCCTGGCAGGCAATCGAATTGTCAACATTAAGATATGAACAACTAACTGGCTCCATAGTCAATCCTATAAGTCATGTTCTCCCGGGCTTCAAGCAAACAGGGGCAGTTCTTATTAAAGGTAGCATGATCAACCGCCCTGAACATTATCCCTAAGCTCTCCTTATCAGCTAACTTAGAATCTAGCTCCTGTCACGAGCAGGATAACTTAATCTTATTGAATGTGCAAGTTGAGCAGACACCACGCAACATAGTTTACGAAAGCTAATATATGATTGAGAAACTATGCAATACTTCTCCGGATATCCAAACTTTCCACAGGTCTTACACTGTCTAGGGCTGACTGCATCAATAAATGGAAGTGATTCCCAATTAATACGAATCCTTCCACCTTCCGGCAGGAGCTTATATTGACATGACGCAAGTTGAACGTACATTCTCGATGCGCGAGAATTCGATACTTTTGTAACACTGACTGGAGCAGCTCCAGTCAACTCAATAATGTGATCCTTCACATCTTGTTCGCTTATATTATTTGTATGGAAAAGGAGAATCGTTGGGTTAAGGAGTATCTCCTCTTTGACCATACACTCCGGTATTCTATCTTTGATTAACGTAGCCAGCTTGTTTGAATCGGTCTTAGTTGACGTATTGATGATGCAAGTAGTGTTGTTAATTTTCTTAAAGTCACATTAATTTTTTCTTTCGCTAACGAGACCTTAGCTTTTAGTTGGCCAAGAACCTTGTTTGCATCTTCGGACTTGAGTATTAGCTTATTTTTTAGGCGCTACATTCTTCTTCCGATCACTCACTAGGGGGATCACTGAATGAGACCTCTGTTGCTGGTAATTTGGAAGAGTGCAGAACAGCATTAACCGCCGATTGTACCTCCGTTGCCTTAGATTTGAACAATTTATCCAATTTGCTAGCAAGTAAAGTTGCCTCGGCAACACTGTTGTTAATCTCATTTGTGGCATCAATTATTGTTGCTTTCTGCGTTTTAGTAACACTTTGTCATTAAATTGTGATTTAATTTTCGAACTAAGGTCGGCTATTTTCCTAAAAGTCGTCCATACTAAGACTTAGAAATAAAAAAAACTAACAATGGGCAATGCCCCACACCCCAGCTTAAATTAGACGAACACGATATAATATTATAATATTATTTCGATATTATATACAAGTTATTTAACGATTAAGAAAAATGGTAACAAAAAGGAACGAACTCACCGGATTTCTTATCTACAAGTAGATTAGATAACGAAATATACGAAATAACGCCGATAATTATTCAACACGAGTTGAACAACACATCCTGTTAGGTTAACACGCACAAACTAATATTAATCTCTTACTTATCGACATGGAGACGGCCCTACCGTATAGAACAATGGTCTTATTTATAAAATTATCCGAATGAACTTTGTTCCTCTATTAATATCGATAGTGAAAAACTATTTAGATCGCCGTAACTTTCGTGTTAAAATTAAAGCCGATTACTCCTCTCTTAAAACTATCCTCGATGGTCTACCTCAACGTACTAGTCTGTTTTTATTCATTTTTATGTATATCAATCTGTACATCTAGGTATGAATACAGTACTCTATGCTGATGATATTGCTCTGTACACGTCATCTTATAAAATCAGCACCATAGAAAAAAAGGCAATCAGAGATAAAAATTTTCCACAAAAATTGAAACATATTGTGTAAATATTTCTAAAACTGAAGCCGTAATTTTCCCGAGAAGAAGGTCCTTAATTACTCGTGGAACTACATTATAAACTGTAGAAATGAAGTTAAATATGTAACTGTTATAGAAAAGAATGAATTTTAAAAGTCATATAAACATTCACATAAACAAGCAGGAAATTTGTCATCTGTATTTACTATATTCAATAAAAAAAAGAAGTCTTAAAAAATAAATTATTCTTATATAAATCCTTTATTCGCCCAATACTTATATATATATATATATATTGTTTGGATTCATAAATCTAAAACATCATACAAAACACTTCAAACAGTCCAAAATAACTGTTCCCGAATCATATTAAACACAGCTAGATATATCGAAAAATGCATGATATATTGAATTTATCCTACATACACGATACCTAAAACATCATACAAAACACTTAAAACAGTCCAAAATAACTGTTCCCGAATCATATTAAACACAGCTAGATATATCGAAAAATGCATGATATATTGAATTTTACTGCGCATATATATTCTGAACATTTCTACGGTACATCTAACAGCAATCCACTCATCACTGCCAGAACAATTGCAAACTTTAATTATGAATCGTTATATCGTTAAGGTATAAAAATTAGAAACGGAAAGCTGATGCGCATTCTGCTTTATTAAGGTATCTACTATTACACGAACATCATTAGAGGCTTTCTCATTAATATACGCTATGTTCAATTTTATTCGTAACAATTTACTTTACTACTTACCTATATATATAATATATATATATATATATATATATATATATATATATATATATATGTATATATATATATATTAGTTCCGGTATGAGAATTAAATACAGACGCAATAATCTTATAATGAAATTGGAAAGGTCATGTAGCTAGAAGAAACGAATAACAGAATGGCTTCCAAGAGAAGGACCAGAAGTCGCGTTCGTCCGGATACGAGATGGAAGGACGATATACAGATATCAGCCGGTGAAAAATTGATAAATGAGGCCTGTAATCACTACAGATGGATAGAAAAGGGGAATTCAGCAGTGGATTGATATAAGTACATCGTGGCATACAAATACACGTTCTTGTTCTTCTTCCTGTTCTAGTACGAATATACGCTAACATTACTACTTTGTCGCTTTTGGCAAAAATCGTATATTTGATTAAACTGATATTAATACATACACATGTATATAGTAACACACACATACACACTTATGATTAACGTTTTACAAATGTTCATTCCCACGTCCTGTTTTATATTTATTATGTTTGTAGCAGTACTTCCGTAATGTCGCTGCGTTTAATCTCCCGGGCATATATCTGATTTATAGTTATAATTACAAAAAATTACAATGGCGCTTGATTTTAATGAATTATTTTTATTTTCATCGCTAACATCGTTATTATAGTAATTTTTCTGTTCATTGTTTTCAATCGATTTAATTAACTGAAGCTATTTTTTATAATTTTATTTACAACGTTCGCATCCATTAGCCAAATTTTTAGCTTTTTATAAATCGGTTTTTAAGATGTTATCCACTATTTCATTTAACATTTTGATTAGAATATATTTATCTATCTGCTCGCCTTGCTCAGTTTTCGGTGCTGATATCTTATATTTTACTTGTTCATTACCAGTATTATAACTAATGCTTAAGCCGTGTAAATGTCGATGCGAACGTATGTTTAAATCCAGCTGCCGATGGTCAACGAGAGATATTCGTGTAAAGCTGGTTCAACCGGGAAGAAAAGGTCGATTCACCATGTAAAGTCGACGAAGATATTTAAAAAAAAAAAAACATTAAAAAAACATGGTTTTTCTAGTTGTAGTTTGTTATCCAAACAAAGTAACTACAAATACACGAACACCGTTCAAGACAGATATAGCGAGATTGTCAAAGTGCAAACGACAAAGTTCGCAAACGCACACGTATCATCGGATCAGACGGAGTGTCGTTGGTCAACCGCTTCACCGAACTAAGCAGTTCGAACGCTGTTGAGCTCTAAAACCGCATTCGGCGCGGATGTTGTACGTTCCAAATTTGCCGGGTTAACCATCCGGCTAAACTTAATGGACGGTGAAATATTACTATTATTTTTGTATTACGTACATATTTACATGAATATCTATATATATATATATGACACATAATATATATGCGATATATACATAGTATTACGAATATCATATGTATATATATATCTGTAACGTATATAAAGACATTATCATTACACTTATTTTCTGGAAGCTTTTATGAGGGGAAAAACAAGCGCATATTTTTTTTTATCTCTGGGGATTGTAATTTTATTATTATTATTATTATTATTATTATTATTTTGGCCTTAGTTGACCAAACGAATTTTTTTTTTGAGTGGTCGCCGTAGTTTAAGCTGGAAGATAAACAAGAACTTGTCGCGTATAATTCCTATAAGGTTGTTTTCCACCAACATCGGCTATACGAAATGAATTATACTACAAATGTTGAATGAAAAAATTTATTGTAGGGCAAATTTTTGTTTGTTCGAAAGATTATTTTAAGGTTATATGTTGTAGTTGTTTTTCGATTTTGTACGATTACTCAAATATCATAGCTTAGTCCTCTTTTTAATGATAACGTCGCTAAGGACTTGCAGACGATTTACATCTGGTATAAATGTGTTCGAACGAATATTCCGATATTTAGAATTCATCCGGCGTGTTAGCGCAATATAATGAATATTTAGCGGTACTTGGTCGTGTTCAATGGATACGAACGTGCATTCCGCGTATGCTAAATATTTGCAGCCACGGAGAGAAGACATCACAAAAATCCCAAATTGGCTTGTTTTTCTTTTCTTTAGGAATCTCGTTTGAATCTGAAGAGTTCATAAAAATTAGGTTGGCCTTCGAGTCTAAACTACTAGATCGCTTGGAATCCAGACAAAAATCGTTTGGTTTTTCGTTTACTTAGTTCAAACGTACTGAACATCTTTTCAAAGTCTGAGTTAGATATTATAACGCACTGACTCTAACATTCGCAGTAAGCACTGGAGTGAGATGAATAACTCGGCCGTCGTGAGAGGTGACAGTTTGTCCAGGCCGGTTGAAGGAATGTATGAAGAAAGCATTCTGTATTTTAGACGCGTGAGTGGACAAAGCATAAGGTTGATTGCGTTATATAAACATTCTGGAATCTTCTGCGGATTTCATTCCTAAATTCTGAGCAGGAATTTGGTATAAATTGGCTGCAAGCGTTTTTTTTAAATTGTACTTATTACATTTTACTAAAGATTTTTATGACCTTTGAAACTTGCGTTATTGCAGCTGTTTGCGTTACGGATGTTGCTGATAACTGGTAGATTTAGCAAGTATTTTTCGAACCGTAAGATATAGATAATACTACTGAAAGTTGCTCATTGGCCTGGTAGGTAACATTTTGACGCAATCTAGCACATTCTATATCGTAATCGGTATCTATGGTGGAAATGTACTGGCCGACGAGTATATAAACGAATAGTAATCTTCAAGCGGATGAGCGAAAGTATTGAACATCTTAATTCGAAGTGTTACTCAAAAATGCAACTTGTTACTTAGTTTACGAAGAAGAAAACTACGAACGAGTCATTACCGTAATAGCGCCATATTAATATCGACAAGTATTTCTATAGAGCTCCCTTGGCGATATATATTTTTAATTTAAAACTTAAATTAAATAAAAATACTACAATAGCGCGATGTATATATATATATAAATATATATATATATATATATTTAACTAAAACAGTCTACTAGTTTCACGGGTTATAGCGGCTTCTACATTCAGTCTTCAGATGCTGTAACCAGCCTGACTGTTTTGATTATATGTATTATATGATGGCTATCTAAGGCGATGGGGGTACCGAGGGAAATATCAAATAAAATAAATATAAAAGGTAAAATGTCGTAATAGTTAATTTAACATAACATATTAATTTATTATAAAGGTATTTCCATCGTAAGAGTTTTAGATCGTCAAAACTGATAAAGTTACATCGGAAACAAGCATAATAAACAGTAGAACCTGGGAAATAAGCATAATTTACCTTAAAATGAACAATGTCAGAGCCATTAAGGTAAAAACCGGGGAATAACGGCGGGTAGAGCCAGCAACCGGTGATCGCGTGTTGGTGTGTGTGTGTGTGTGTAGAGAAATATGGATAGATAGATATTGTAGTTGAGAGATAGTAGTCTTAATCGAAACTTGGTATCGCGTCGGTCGAGTATTATTATAATAGTACGAAAAAGAACATAAGTTTCTAGTCATTTCGTACCTACAGGAATTCGGTTTAATACGAAGTAATAAGTAGAATTCATTAAAAATATAGATAATCAACCGCGAATATATAGACTGTATTTAAATAATTAATTAAAATAAATAATTGATTATTTACCATCATATTTACGTAAACCGTGGAGACGTTATAAAAATACGGAGTACGACCGAAAATATATCAGCGCATCCGCTAGCAGCAGCAGCAGATACTGTGCTAGCACACGTTTTATTTTATATAATTTGTTATTCAATGTTGATTATTAAATGTATTAAATGTGTGTGAGTTATTCGTGTGACTCAGCAATTGTATGATATAAGTATTTGTTTTCTTTTTTAAAGTAATATTTGTTGATATTTAAAAATTTGTAATAATATATATATTAAGATCATTTGTTGTATAATTAAATTCTAGTCGATGTATGAGTGTGTCACCGGCTGCGAGTTCTACTAGCAGTCCAGGTTAGGCACTGGGGACCACGATTATTTAATTATTTAATTGTCTATTACGAAATTAAGCCCTCCATTGTCATAATAAATTGGGAATCGACGTCGGGATGTTAGCCCAGTAGTTTCATTATAAAGTGACTACCGACGACGGGATTTAAGGGTTAGTTTCGTCATAAATTGACGTCCAACGACGGAATTAAGCCACCCATTTCGTTATAAATTGGCGATAACCACGACAGGATAGGGCTCAGTTTCATTATAAATAGACGATCCCACAACGCGATTACAGGTCCCATTTCGTAATAAATTGGCGATCCAACGACGGGATTAAGCCACCTAATTTCGTTATAAATTGGCGATCCCACAACGGGATTGCAGGTCACATTCCGTTATATATATATATATATATATATATATATATATATATATATATATATATATATATATATATATATATATTTATATTTAACAAAACAAAATAAAATCGAAGTTAATCACTAACAAATTTTTTATTACATTAACACGAAGCTTTTCGACTATGAAGTCATTTTCAAGCTAATATATATATATATATATATATATATATATATATGTGTGTGTGTGTGTATGTGTGTATACGGTATAAAAGTATTTTTATTTAATTTCTAAATTAGACCATATTAAGTTTTCTAAGTATAAATTGAAAATGAGATTAATTCGTTTATTAAATAAAATTAATAACACGCGATTAATTCCAACGGTGGTACGAAATCTGTTAAATGTAACAAACTCTGCGTACAATCATAATTTTATGCATTAATAGTGGCAGCACTGTTTAGCTTATTACGTTGTAAGTCGTTCGATTATGTTACGTTATATTAAGAGCTTACTTTCTAATATACACGTTCATACCTTTTTCATTCATCAAAATTTCGCATTATCTATATAAATTCAGACTTGGACGCAGTTTATTATCGTTATTTATTATTAGGTTCTTTTGTTGTTTTTTTGTCGGGTACCATATACTGCTACTACGGCCAGGAGCACATTAAAGTAATTATTGGGTTTTATACGGAGTCGATCATGTGCAAAATTTGGGAGAAATTGAAGAACTGCTTATACTGTAGTAAATTGCAAGTAAACTTTTGAAGTTGATATGGGGAGTATTGTGGACATTTGAGGAATACATGTCGGAGTGTCAAAGGTGTCTTCGATCGGTTTTTTATTTATAATATAGCCATCATAGCGTGACTAATGCGAAGACGAGATAGAACTACTAAAAAAAATCTCCAAGGATAACTGTGAAAGCGAATAACTCTAAGGTCAGTAGTTGTAGGAATCAAAAGGTTTTATTTGTTCTGTGTTTTTGACATATAACGATTACGTACGTTGGTCGTTTATCCTGCGTTTAATTTTTGTTAATATAAGTTAGTTTTATCTTGTTTGTGTAACTATATCATTCAAATCGTTCGATACCGTGTCTCGATTGGTATTTCCTCCCCCACCCGTCCGCCCGGGCCGGGTAGTACTCGTGTCGCAGCGGGTGGAACAAACTCTTTGCAATCGCAACCGTCAGCTGATAAAATGTGTATCTCACCATCAATCTCGGCAAGTTCATCCAATACTCACGCTATTCGTCTGAAAAAAGACGATATTACGTCTGACTCATCCGATAATCACGATTGTGCTACTACTACTTCTTCCACGCAATGGCTTAATATCACACAACGGCAAAAGTACGCCGAAGAAACAAAAAAGGGACGTTATCGACGCTACAACGTTAAATCATAACCGTTTTACACACCTTCAACCAGATGACGAAAACGACAGCTCTATTCTTCGTATTCACACAGAAAAGCTTCCTCCAATCACCATCATCAACACGGACAACAAGGTTAATATTAAAAATTTAATTACTAGTCTTAAGCGATACGGCAAATCAACTTTTAAGATTAGAAATTATAATCGTCATACAACTTCATTGTTTGCTAGTACGTATGACGATTTCGATCACATTACCGCAAACTTGAAAAATGCTAATATCCCGTTTTTCACGCATGGTCCGTTTAACCGCAAGCCTGTCCGGATGATTCTTAAGGGTTTACCCTCATCGTTTACTGCTTTCGAAGTAGAAAACGAGCTCAAACCCTTCATCGATATTTCCTCTGTCTCTCAATTTTATAAAAAATGCTCAGATTCAGATTCCATTCCTCTTCCTGTTTATTCAGTTCTATTTCCACACAGTACACAATTGCGTCATGCTTATCACATAGGTAGCCTTTTCTCCTGTGTCATTACATGGGAAAAATACGAAAGGCGTAGCTCCATACTTCAATGTTTTCGTCGTCAGCGCTTCGAACACGTGTCTCAAAACTGTAATCTCCCAGAACGTTGTCTTAAATGTAGCAAATGCCACACTTCCGCTTCTTGTCCTGAAAAAATATTTAAATGCGCCAACTGTAACGGAGACCATCCTGCTAACTTTGACCAGTGTACCGTCATTCAAAAAATCGTTAATACTAAAACAATTAGATCCAACACTCTACTTCGTACTATCAATCTTTGACTTCTCCTCTAATAATTCTTCTGTTCCTAGCCTGGTTTAAATGTTCCAAATAATGAACAAAGATCTTATGCTTCAGCACTTCGTTCTCCCCGTATTGTAACCCCTGATCCTAGCACAAACAGTGAATTTTCTCTTGCAAGCATTCTGGGCTTGCTTCGCGAATTTAACTTAAGTAATATTTTTAATGTAATTAAAGCTATATTTAATAATCTTAAATCACTTAAAAATAAGGATGTTTTAAGTATGCTACAGGTAATAATTGAAACTATTATTAATACGTATTAATTGTCGTCCACCCCTGGAATTAAACTAGCTGCTTCGAATTGTAACTCTTTAATCGAGAAGTATGACGAGCTCTATCATTTTATCTGCATCAACCGTATTGATATTGCTGCACTATCTCAAACCAAGCTGGAGAGCAAACACAATATCCAGTTTCCGGGTTACAATATATTTAGAGCTGATGTAAGTCGTAGAGGGGCTGGTGGTGCTCTTCTAATAAAAAAACACTTCCAAGTAGAACTACTTCCATTACCTTACTTAAGCTGTGTCCAAGCTATTGGTATCAATATCATTACCAACAGCAACTATTATGTTACTAGTGGCACTCGTGCTACTAGTAATCGTAATAATCATCATAGTCGTAATTTCATTTCCATATTTTCTATATATAAACCGCCCCATATGTATGCGTAACTTTGCCAATGAGATTAGAAAGTTAATGAGGGTCAATCACAAGGTAATTTTAGTTGGAGACTTCAATGCCAAAAGCAGACGTTGGAATTGCTTTAATGATAATTCTGCTGGCACTATACTTAACCAATTATCATTAAATGGCCTTCTTCGCATAGTTGCTCCCTCTGAGCCCACACATTTTCCCAATGGTGCAGGATGCAGAAACAGCATCTTAGACTTAGCACTTGTAAAAAACCTAAACGCATCAGACCTAATCTCTATTAACAATATCCGATCATAATCCAATACTCATTACTATTTTTACCACTAAATTTCTCTTAGAAAAAAAAGTTTTAGATTACAAAAATGCAAACTGGCTTCAATTTAAAGAATACATTAACAACAACATTGTTCACTGACATTTGTGGTCCCGCTGACATTGAAAAAACCATAAGTGACCCTGTCGAACTAATTCTGACATCGATTGAACGACATATCCCTAAAAAGATCATTGTTTGTTCACCTATATCTAATTTACCGTCTTACCTACTTGCACTCATCAGATTCAAAAATTACATCAGGCGATTGTGCACCAAGCATTATGGCCTACCAGTCGCCTCTTTTTTTAAGGAGCTATTGACTCTTTTGACCAAAACTCTTCGTCACTGCCTCAAAAACCACAAAAATTAAAAGTACAACAAATTCCTCACAACGCTGAGCCCCAAGGATAATAGTCTTTGGAAGGCGACTAAAAACCTTACCCACCGCAGTAAGTCTCTTCCGCCCATCTGCAACCCGTCCTCAAGTGACTATGTTTACACTGACAGAAAAAGCAAAAGTCCTGGCTGCTCACTACTTAAAATTCACGGACATTACAATTAGCCTCCAGCTTTCAGCGCAAAAAAGTCCAGTCGGGGGTTCAGAGGTATCTACGCAGTACTAAGACATGTCTACATATAACTAACACTACCCAAAATTGTGTTAACGTCATGCTATCGTGGAAAACTCATATAGATAAAAAAAAAAGGGAGATAGAATTAAAATTTAGAAAAATGCACTGGCTGTCGCGTACTTTTGTACAAAACCATGCTGAAACCCATATGGATGTACAGTGCGCAATTATGGGGTTGTGCAAAAAAGACAAATACGAATAAAATCCATCGTTTGCAAAATAAAATCTTACGCCTAATATACCGAGCTCCATGGTATATGACGAATTATATAATCCACTTAGATCTAGGCGTACATCCAGTACAAGAAGAAATACGTAAAATTGCTAACAGGCACCTTCAAAGGCTACGACATCATCCAAACGAGCTGGCGGCTCAACTACTACACACGCAACAAGATCTCAGAAGACTAAAAAGGACGAAGATTACGGACTTAGCCCATTGACAAATAGGAGGACTCACCAAGGGGTGTGTCCTTCATACAGGTGATTGAATCTTAGATACAATTTGTTAGATAGCTATTACTGGATAGTTACAAATTTGGAAATGGTGAAAAAAAAAAAAAACGTCATTTGTCCTCTAGAAATATCAAATTTCATCAAAAAAACGACAATTAAAGTACTCGGTAGGCCCTGATAATATATCATTACTTATAATCAAGAAACTCCCTCATTCCGCCATTGTTGTATTATCAGACATAATGAACGGTATCTTAAAACTGGGATACTTTCCGCAAAGCTATAAACTAAAATCATCGCCTTGCCCAAGCACGGTAAGGATCTTTCGCAGGTTTCCAACATCCGCCCCATTAGTCTACTGAGCAACCTAAGTAAAGTTGCTGAGAAGGTGATTTATGTTAGATTATTATCCCATGTCGACAACAATAATATATTTCCAATCTTTCAATTCGGCTTTCGCTCTCATCACTGCAAATATACTTTGTTGTTGTTGTTGTGTTTTTGACATAGGAGTTAATGGATATAGTTGGATAGTGGTTACTTCTTTAGCTGTTTTATCTGCTAGTTCATTAAACCTGTATGACTCGGCATCCATAATAAAATTGTACTAACAGTAGATTCGACATTTCTATAGCAACCGGGTGTAATTTTGAAAAGTTACAGTCAAAACGCGTGATAGAAGGGAGAATCGGAATATATTCGAGAATTTTTGTGGTTTTCAGTGAGGACAGTGGATTTAGCGAGGTATATTGCATATAGTTCAGCAGAAAATATCGAATATAAAGGCGGTAAGCTATAACGCAGCAGATAGTCATCTGAAACGACAGCACAACCACAAAGTTGGTTAGATTTGGACGCGTCCGTGTAGATTTTTGTTTATTCTTTATACTTGTTTATAGTTTGTTCGAGGTGATTATTTATTTGAACGGTGAAAATTGCATGTATCGGCATTAGAAACGTGTCGAGTTGGATGTAGGAGTGCCCAAGTAGGATACTGCGCATGATTTTGTATAAATTAAATGGGAAATTTTTGGAATAGAAAAGTTATATGGAAGTTGAGGTTTGGAGATGTATATAAAATTATTATTAATACCATTATTATTATTATTTTCGTGTGTTTTTTTAAAATGAAAATATCAAGTAAAAAAGAATATATATATATATATATATATATATAGATATATATATATATATATATATATATATATGAAACGAATTCATTCCGTAAACTTCAAAAAAGAACTCGCATGTGTAAATTTCTTGTCGGGTGTAACCGTCGCGAATATTTTCCACGTCTTTTAATATTCCCATCGATTATGGAAAAGAAAAATATTTCAAGACAAGATAATCATAATCATAAAATCATAATCATAATAATGGTAATACTGAAAACGTAAAAATGAAATATATACCAAGATAAAAATATTACGATAAAAATGTAAAAGAGTGGAACGATAAATAGAAAAAAATTTAGCATACTTTCGGTTGCTGGAAAACGGAAATTCCACCCCTAAATATTATTTCCTCATTTTTACCCTACGATCACATTTTCCTTTTTCTATAAATATTTCGAAGATATCATAATAATAATAATAATATAACGAAGCTTCTCAAAGCCAAACTTGCATATATATATATATATATATATACATATATATATATATGCACATGTAGATGTTGCGACGAATGAATTACTCTACCGAAAAGCCGTATGGATGAACGACAACGTCCTATTTAATTTATCCAATTTACACAATCGAGCATTACTTCAGCATTTCAAACGAACATATGATATACTCATCATCTTTTTCTAAATGTTTAACTCAGACATACATATATATATATATATATATATATATATATATATATATATATATATATATATATATATAATTCAAAACGAGAGGGAGAAATAAAATGATATCTTATCGACAAAATATGAGGAATCGGAAGTCATATTTTACGCCTTCCATATTACACTGCCGTTCACAACATTCTTCCTCCATCAAAAAATATACATATGCATATATATATATACATAAAATATATAAATATATAATATAATTCCGGGACTAACGCTTTACACTCTGTAAACGCTGTCACTTCACATTAAAGCTTCCCAAGGATTAAATAAATGTTTCCTTACTTATTTCGTATCGAGCGCCCATGCCAAACGATTCCTTTCAAAATGTTTACTGAAACGAATTTGAGTATATACATACGAATCCAAAAAAAAAAAAAACTTCTTTAGTCTCTTTATTAGACTTTCTCGGATGAATTTCCGATAATTATCTATTATAACTAAAACTGAGGTTTGTGACGAACAATTAAAACGAGATGATATTCACCCACCCCGAAGTTTACCGTTTATTCCATGTTTTAACTGTTTCTTACGGTAGCGGTATATATACATACACATATTATGTACCCGCGTTTATAATATTATCATGTTATATCTCGCTAATTACAACGATTGCATGAACAAACCGATACCGTTTAATGATCGATAGACTCGAAACGTTTTAAATATTATAACGATAGACTGAAAACGCGAATTTACTTGGTGCTTTGATCGCGATTTTATTAGTTGCTCGTGAGTAATAATATAAAAAAAAATTGAAATCATTTTTTTTATTTTTTTTTTTTAATTTAACTAATTGAAATATTTATTTCTTAACGAATAAATAGACTTAAAATTAAATGATTTTTTGAAAAAATTCTTCTTCTTGTACTCTACGAAAAGCGTTGGCGATCGTGTATATGGCAGTCAAAACTTTCTTGAGTTTTTGTATTGACCATCATGTGTTCGTCTATTCCACGATGTTATCCAATCCGCGTGTGTTTTTCATCTTCCTCGACTTAATTGACTTGTCCTTAGCTAATTATATTTATCTCCTCTAATTACAAGGCCGAAGTACTTTATTCGCCTTCGAATAACTCCGATTTCATTAACCTCCTCTCAATTTTGGCCATCTCTAAGACTTTACGATTTGACGTCTATATCCGTGCTATTTTCAATATCCTTCCAATATCTACAGATTCTAATCGATTTGTCTTTTACAATGTTGCTGCCTCAATTGCGTATAGTAAGAAGGTTTGGCGTATAATTAAACATAACGATCTATCACACAGGATACTCCGCATCCCGAGGCACTCCGGGCGTAGTTAACATTTTTATTTCCGTATCTCGGTCCAGATCCTCCGTAATGTAATTGCCTAAGTATTTAAATTTCCGAGAACTTTTTCAATCTCGCTGTTATTTATTTTTACGAAGACTTCGTTAAGGTTATTCTCTTTGCTAATTATCATCCATTTTTTGTTTTTTTTTTTTATTATTACATTTCATATGACGTAAATAATACCTAAAATATTTCTATCTGAAATATCTATAACTACCTACGATTCTTAACAATATATCGTGTCTCGTAATGTTTTATGAGATATTAATTTTGAAAAATATCGTCTAAAATACGAAAATAAATGATTCTTATAACATATTCTTCGTTGAATAATTTTACGTGTCAAATAGATAATGATCGATTTTGATACGGAAGTCAAATCGTATTTTTCCGATTTCCGATACCAGTGTATTGTCTCATAACGAGACCGATTTATATTTAGAAAATGATAATGCTCGAAAAGTAGCTGCTTATTGATGTGGAATAATTGGATTACGGGGTTGTTTTTTTTGTAACGGACGCGATCAAGAAGAAAACCGCATTGTTTGCAGTTAATGCGACTGCTGATACATAACCGCGAATACATCCTGCAGGAAAAGTAAATCACGCATTGCAGAAGAGTGCGTGATTTTCTTTATTTATCGCGGTAATACAAATTACACGCGACGACCTTCTATTTATTAAAAAAGTTGGGGAGTTTTCGTGACAGACGAAAAATTCATTTTTGAGACAACTTAATAAAATTCAAACGACCACCAAAATTCGGCTCTTGTATAATAACGTCGATAAATGTATAATATTATATAATATTATTCTTAATCTATTACCGAATAATTAAATTAATTAATCGCGTTAATTTATTAATTTATCAGTCTGAATAAGCAAAAATTGTCAGAGTATAAAAAATGAAATTTTCAAAATCACACTTCTTAGGACGAACAGCGTTAATGACAAATTGATTGTTCACTTATAATAAAAATACCCGTCGTCGATTGAAAATTTCATCTCTAATCTGATTAATACTTGTATACTAGAAACATCTCGATAATTCTACTCTTAATCCACCATCATCGCAGATCTGACTTTCCTGCCGACGGAATTAATGCACGTTTACGGATGATTTGGCCGCGCTTATTTTAGACATTTCCAGTTATATAGAATTCCGGTGTTACCCGAGATAGCGATCGTAAAACGCTCGTAAATTGAAAAATTCCCACATAACATATCGTCGAATAATTTAAAGATAATCGATAGTTTCGAAGTTACCTTGAACGGCGAAGCAAAATAAACATTTTCGTTTTGCGCAAACGTGACATCGAGCGCAGATTGTTCAGCGATTTTTCGTAAGGATATTACGTTTTTTCGGTCGTCATACTGTCCTGTAGCCGAGCACTCCACGGTCAATAATAGATGGACAAGTCAGGTTGACGGATATAATTGGAAATATAGTAACAACAAATTCGATTGCCGTTTACAGAGGGAAAGTTAAAAACTTGTATTATAACGGTGCATTCCTTCCAAAGGATTGCAGAAATAGACCCATACACCCTAGAAACTTCATTCCAACAATAAATGCACTAATTAATTCCTATCACTATTACGCGCATACTATATCATTTACTTAATCAGTTTTGGCATTTATTTCAAAATAATAATAATAATAATAATAATAATAATAATAATAATAATAATAATAATAACAAGTATATTTCAGCTAATAAATAAATTACAATTCCCATTTATGTATACATACCAAGCTTACATAATTGCTCATACTGTGCGATATTTGATTTAATATTAATATTAATATAGGAATAAGAAAATAAAATCAACTGCAGAGAAAAAATACAAATAAAAACCCTGCTTAACTTTACTAATTTATCTATTTAATGTATAGTGATATATGTAGTGAAATAACGCATCTTCTTATACATATCCATATTTTCATGTACATAATTCTTATTATACAGCTTAAGATAATAAACAAAATTTAATGTATAGCGTGGTTTCGAGTTAGGTAACCATGCCGTTTAGAGAAGCGCATGCCTAATTCTTTTATGTTTATATTTTTTGTATTGTAGTCGGAGTGATTGTCGTGTGTAATTGCCGATTTTCCTTATTATGGGATGCGGGTTAGTACTACACTTTACATAGAATTTGTTGGACTGGCTATTTACAATTTCAGATATGTATGGATGCTTTAATTTAGTGTGCATTTCTGATACTCTCGTATAAATTGGAGCATTCAGTATAATTCGTAGACACTTATTTTGGAATGCTTGTAATTTGTTTCTGTTTGAGGTCTACGTTTAGTAAAAAGTATGGTCTCGGTTTTTTGGTTGTTGATTTTGATTTTCCATTTATTATAATATTTGTATAGTTTATCTTGTATTATAACGGTGCATTCCTTCCGAAGGATTGCACAAATAGACCCATACACCCTAGAAACTTCATTCCAACAATAAATGCACTAATTAATTCCTATCACTATTACGCGCATACTATATCATTTACTTAATCAGTTTTGGCATTTATTTCAAAATTATTTTAACCAACAGAAATACGAAACGAAACAAAATTTAACGTCGAAATTCGTAAGGTCATAACCCCAGCTTGTTTCTTCTATATTCCAGTAAAATATATACGATTGACAGTTTCGATTTTTTAAAATAGATCCAACTGACACAGAAGAGACGTACACTCTTCATAATCATCGTTATTAATACAGTCCTAACAATGGTTCGTTACCACGATAGTAATTTCCCGTTCTTCAGTATCTTAATTCAGCATAATTCTTTAACCCGGTGTCTTTCGATAGAGTTGGTATAAATGTGTTTCTCGGTTTTCTACTTTCCCTCGGATTTTATCTTCGAGTTGAAATAATCCCGTCCGAATTAATCGTGTTTTCCTATCCGATTTAACAACAGCCTTTTCTCTTCAATTTGTCTAATTACCTGTTCGTTTTCGATTTTTTTTTACCCAACACAAATATATATATATATATATATATATATATATATATATATATATATATTTAAAAACTTTTATGTTTTTTTCTTCTATATATAACGCGTATTTAGATTGTAATCGTAATTTTTCTATGTATATTATATCGAGAATAGACACGTTAACAAACGGTAGTAATAGTGATTGCGGTGAAAGTTGTTTCCAAAGTACTCTAACTTTTGTTTATCTTGGCCATTTTTGGACAGGCTTCACTCGAAACTGTCGAATTATATCGGGAAAAAAAAAGGATTTCCGATGTGCTTTTACTCTTGTAGTTCATCTCATCGTCAGTTTTTCTCGTCCGAGAATCGAAAGCTCTCTTAAAAAGCTGACTCCACTTTATCACGCGCGCATATACTTCAACACGTTACTATTAGCGAAAGAAGAGATCAAAACGATCGAGAAAGTTGAACGCAGAAAAAAGGACAACCTTCCTATACAAGGGAATCATCTTCCGCGTGTGGGATTTTATCGGACCAGACCGGCTTTAGGGATAGTGTATTTCACAAAGTAAACATATTATTACTGTACTACATCCGAACATACATATATATATATATATATATATATATATATATATATATATATATATATATATATATATATATATTATCCAACAACGGGTTTTGCGATGGAGAATTATATAAAGAACGTAACATTGTTACCGCGATAATGTAGTTCGCCGAGTACCTTCTCGTCAGTGGGTAGTGGACTGATTCGTCGCACGAGAACTTTCATCCACAGTCCGACGATGGAGCTTTCTTACGGTATGCATGATGGACACTAACTTTAAATCTGTTTTGCGCGTTGCGAATTCTAAAACTTTCTGACTAATCCTAACTCTGTCCGTTTAACATTAACGCTAGTGTTACTTTTCTTAAACTTCGCGCCAATCGTTTAAAGTTTTACACTTTCCCGTTATTTTCTCTTGGTTTTTTCAACCCCACTTTAACCGCAGCTAGATGAAACAAGTACCACATTCGCTGCGGACTACGCTATTAAATTTTCTTCATTTCGCGGTTAATTTTTTAATTTGATAATTACCCAAAAAGAGACATTACGAAAAATGAACACGAAGATATAAAATAGTTGTGTTCTTATACACGTATTAGGCAATAATCAAAACAAACTTGAAAAGTGCGGAATGCATAGCGTTTTCAAAATATAAAAGAATGTGGAATATAGTGATTTTTTCATTGAAATAAACGACAGAAAAAATTTAATTTCTTTATGAAAAATCGCAAAACATTTCGGCTGTTAGCACATTATCGAGCGAATATTTAAAAAGATAAATAATATAACATGAAAAAATGTTAAGATTACAATTCACAAAAATCAATAAAGTTAAGAATAATTTTCACTGTCGGATTGTTTTAATTAATATTGTTATTCGTTTATCGATTTTTGTGAATTGTAATCATAAATTAATATTTTTCATTTTATATTTTTCACATTTTAAAAAAAATTCACTCCGTAATTGTTTAATATCCGAAAAGGTGATTTTTTATAAATAAATAAAAAAAGTGGGCGTATAAAAATAAAATATAAATATATTAAAAAAAAATTAAATTTAAAAAAATAATTATTAATTTAAATGTACGATATTATATTAAAAAAAAAAAAATAGCAAAGTGAAAAAACAGTTATTTAGTTATTTACGATTAAATTTGACAGTGAAATTTGTTGAATTTTAATTCGTTTTTTTTTTTTTTTGTGTCGCGTATTTTATAATAATGAAAGAACCTAAATACTACCGCTAACACTAATCGGGTATCTTTAAAATAAACGTAAATATTCAATTTCTAATCGACTATTAATAGTGTTTTTTTTTATTTATTCATTTATTGAGATACATAAAATAAAATGCCTATATAATGAGAGAATGGCAAAACACAATATTTCAGTCACCAACGTCACGAAATAAATCGCACACATTCAAACCCAATATAATTATTATACAATGAATATATAAATGCGACGAGCAATTATTGAACAAAAACATGCAAAAATTACGAATAATCGTTATTATATAAATACAGTGTTCGATGAATAAAAAATATACGGCCAATTTTAAACGAAAAACGCAAAGAATGATTGTAAATGAAATATTAAAAATGACGAGAAAAAGGGATAGACAACTCGGATATCAGGAGGTTACTGCAGGCAATAAGTAAAAACGATGGTGTAAATGTCTGAAAAATGAGTGAGGCGTATAAATGGCTTTTTAAAATCGGTGGAAAGTAAGTAAATTGTTAAAATTATGTATATAGTTATATGTGTATGTATATGTATAGATGTGTATATGTACATTTGTGTATAAGTATTAATTAATCAGTTTGATATCCGTCGACAAGCGAAAGCTTGACGGGATGAGGTAAAAAATATAATTATACACGTGTAATCTGAATATATGTAGATGATTTCATAGTGTGTGTCAGTTTATATATGTTGTATGTGTGGAAATAGCGTTGCATACATGTTATTTATTTGCATGTATGTGCACTAATATGACTGTGTATAAAAATTTATTCAAATATACGAGAAAAAAGAAGGAACGGCATACGATACAAGAAGATTCATGACTCATATTATGGATACGTAACATTGCATACGTACATTATCGTATAATAACTAAATTATGCTCGTGAAATACAATAACGCTGAGTATACAAGAAGAGAAATGTTCAAGCGTACGTTTGATACATGTTATTAGAATTAATATGATTAATTTATACGCGGAATTTTTGCTCTACACCTCCCGATCTTGTCCTGCTGCTGTCGAATGAAATTTTAAATTAGCGTCGTTCGTATAATCTGTACAACCGAAGAACGGTAATTTGCTCTTGGATAAATATTCTCAGTATCGCACATTGAAGAACTTTTATGAATTCAATTCGATATTTAGCCACGCCACCCCAAATGTACGAAAGAAGAAATTTATTTATTGACGTAAATTCAATAAAAGTACAAAAGAATAACAATTACGCGTACCGGAATTATAATAATATCCTTACCGCTAATAAACAAAATTCTTTATACGTAATATATCTTATAGTATCAGATATAGGATATATAAAACGCGGGGAAAAATTTGAAAAAAAACCCACTCCATAAAACGCTTTGTATCGCATTAAGCATACAAAAAAAGAATATTATTCGATATAATAACAATTATAAAGATATATAATATAATACACATATACTTACCTATATGTATATACACATATACACAGATACATTAAATATTAATCGTTTACAGTAAATTATGTTTAAGGCGTCTATATGCTTATACTTTGTGTACATAAACTGTAGCTGCCTGGAATCGTAATTTCCGCGATCATTGAGATGTACTGATTTTCATGCAATACACAATTATCGCGGAACTTACGATTTATAGTAAGAATATAATCCCGAATAAAGGGTATATTTAATATCTCACGCATGTCCACTATTCTGGCATACCTTGGGGCATTTAATAATTAAACACCTATTTTGTACTAATTACAATTGATTAAAGCTCGCCTTCGAGATAGAAAACCAGGCGGGACATAAGTCATTACAGGACGAATAAGCGCTTTATAAATGATGAGCTTATTATTAACGTTAAGGTACGATTTACGATTAAATAAATTTGTTTTTAGAGCTGCGTAATTTACATGCGCCGAAAAGGTTAATCGTTTATCTAATAAAACTCCCAAATAACGTGTATACTATGCGACCAATTTGTAACTTTATCATCCACTAGAAGTTCAGAATGCAAAATTAGTCGACGACGAGTGAAAAAGATGGCCTCAGTTTTTAATGCGTTTATTTCGATTTGCCATTTGCGATAATACTTTAAAACGCGACGTACACACCGTTTTCTAATTGATTTTTAATGGCAGTTATGTAGTATCCCATATGACAGCGCGGTTTGACAGAGCGAGTAGTATAGAATATTAACTGTCGAGAAGAACTACCTCAAATGGTGGAACAGATAATTCGACTTTCTCTGTTTTTTTTTCGATAGATACATATTCGCGCAAAGCTAACTCAATTTCGCTAATCGTATCTAGTTTAGCGCTATTCCCTAAATATAATTCAAAATAACTTCAGTTTATGATTCGAATAGACTGCCTAATTTTATACTATTGTAAAAGTAATCTAGAAATTATTTATAAATAACGGACCTAGCCCGTGCAATTAAGCTTACGGTGCTCTAATTAGCCCGTTTTACCATAAGGAAAACTTGTACGAAATTTTCCCCGTTTTTAATTTCAAATTATGCAAAAACGTTACTAACGACTATTTATTCATCAATTCGGTAGTATCTGTTACATCAACGTTGTTACAGTCGCATCGTAACGGCGCGCGTTTAATACTCTGGGTAAAGTTTTTTGATACAACGTTTGCACTGAGCTGGTTTCGTGTTAATACTGTTCTTATTAGTTAATAAGTATTTTCTCTTTTTTTTTTGCACAGCCATTTCCGTAAATGTTAAGACGGGTTTCGCGTTGTTTTTTGCTATTATTATTATTATTATTATCAACGATCATAGAATTATCAAGTTTTATTTCATATACGCCTCTGAACTCATTGATGTATGTGAGAATATATTATCCCTCATTCAGTACTTTACAACCGTCTCTTTTTCCTAAATTTACACTGTTCAACTTTCTTAAAAAAAAAACAATTAAGCTTGAATTGTACTTATCAGCAGTTGTGATTGAGGAATTACACCAGACGACCGCGAATTCTTTATGCAACTTAGAGAAACTTCTCACTCTCCATACTGAACGTGGCGCAACAATCCTGATCACGTGTTCTTCGAGCTCCTTTAATAACATTACGTTCCGAACTATACCTTGAATTACTGCGCTTATCGTCTAATGGTACTCCGTACAATCTATTGTCCGTTCTTCATTTTGGTAATTTATAACTACAGATATAACGACATCTCCATAGAAATTGTCCACGTTTATAGAAATATGAGTTAGTTCATACGTGCAGCGTGTGACGACCTGCACGATATATACCTATAAATACATATACACATGCAGATCGCTAACATATATTTATTTTACGTTATATTTTTAAATATAGGGATATAAATATTAAAATATAACGTTACCGACTTCCGGTTTCGAGGTACGCCCGGGATGCCACATGGGAGAGGCCCATGACCGATTATTATAATAAAATAAATTAAATGACAAGAATAAAAATGCGGTTTTTATTTTATTGAAAATTTATTACTTTTCGGAAGAAATAAAATTACGAATCGAACGCGTGCGATATCCGGCTACGTTTATTTTTAGTATACAAGATTTTTTATATATATATATATTGAAACTTTTCGAACAATTATTAATATAGTATAATACACGGAACCGTCCCTAGCCTAGATGGACCAACTTCACGGTCGAAGTCCCGACGATCCATCCTAACTTCTTCGAAAACTATCCGACTTGACTTTACTCCACCTCGACTAAAATTCAACTGAACTGTCTTTCGACTGACAAGATTGAACTCACTCAACTCACTCCACTGGCGAATTCGTGAACTAAAAACTCCGACAAAACTCGTCTGTTTATTACACCCCAGGACTCTGGAGGCGACACAGGTATCTTAGCATTATTATACTTATTATGTACTTTACTGTCGACGAAATGCCGGTTTCTTTGCAATTATTGTTTTGATCTTTTCTTAAATCTTTTTCTCCTCCATAATGGGTTTTTGTCTATTTTTGACGAACATAGTTGAACTAAGGACAAGTTCCATTGTCCCTTATGCTTAAAGGTTATATACTTATACATATATTCATATATAGTCTTATATATAATATACTTATTAGTGCGGCAGCCAGCATCAGATAACATATACATATACTCATACACTCCACATACTTGCTTTCTAGGAATTCTACAGATATAGAAATTCCTAAATTGACGGTTTTCGGTGGAACCCTCCGATTTCTGTTTTGGGCTAGTCAATCAGAAAATTCGGAGCTGTTTCTTTTGGTCTTCAACCAAAATACCGACTGAATCCATTTTTTAGGCTAACTCTGACAGATCTTTTACAATTCTAATCTTATCGGCGCCAGCGTGCTTTCCCCAATACATATATATCTATATTTATATCAGTCTAACTATTCTATTTTCTTTTCATTATATTTCCTTTGGGAAAGTCACGTTCGCAATGCCGACCGGATGTATAAACACATACCTATATATATATACAATATTTCTTTTTCTTTCATCACCTTTTACGTACATATTATTAAATTTAATCTTCCAAATATACGTTTTAACTCAAATTTCAATTTACCAACTTTAGTCACTCACTACTACTAACCATGTAACAAGCTTGGTTGTTACATATGCCCCGCCGCACTAAATAAAATTTGGATGGGAGGGTCACTGACCCGGACATCCAACTTTTCTTAAATAACTATTTACATAATACTTATCAATAATTCCGCGTTCGATTTGTATTCATTCGCGTTCTTGGTTTATATAACTTTTCTCGTAGTTGAGGGATGACTGGCCGCGTGCATGGAATGCGAGAAGGTGTACCGCTTGCTAGTATATACATAGTAGTCCGGCAACATTATCGAATTAAGCTATTCGGATGCGGAACGATCACAATAACCGGTTTTTCTTTTCCTTTCGAACTTTGGTAACCATAGGGAGGTTATCGACCCGTCCCTTGGACAAAAGGACAACCTTTTGGTATATATCGTATCTTCGTTATATAAATATTGCCATCTCCTTTTTATTTTCATCTGGGATTTTTTTTTTTTTTTTTTTTTTTTTTTTTCATTATTATTATTACTATTATTTCGACATTTTGGTTGTTACTTCTTCCGGCGACCTAGCATTCCCACATCCTGCACACAAACCAAATCACCCACCCCCTACTGGCGGTTATATTGGTCTGTCGCTAGTTGTCATGCTGGTGATGTCGATGGCGTTTGGGATCATTGACTTATATTACTATAAATAATTTTAATTTTTTGGCTTGATATACATGTTAATTTATATATCTACCTTAATTTTTTACACATTCAAACGTTTCGTAAAGTTTTAATAGCTCATGAATTTATATGCATAAATTATATCATCGATAACGTAATTAATCCTACCCCAACTTAATATACTCGATATTTACATGTTTACGACTTATACTTATAGGTGTATTTAAAATTTTTTTTTTTTTTTTTTTACATGTACCGTCATTTATACGCATACCAATACATACATCCTCTTTTACGTTTCACTTTTAATTTACTTTATATATATATACATAACAACGCGAATTCCTATATCTACTATTTACCCGTACACATATTTTATAAACGTCTTTACAATTTTTTATAATTACTTTTAATATTTATATTTACTTATCTTAATTCCTCGTATTTGCACCAAACCAATAACTGATTGAATTTTGTTGATTACCATTATCCATACCACTCTTCTTATTTTATATAATTCTCCTGCACCTATATATCCTCTGCTGTATGTTCGTTTTCCTCCATCAGCAGCTCGGCATCTAAGTATCTTATTATCTTGTCCCTCTTACTTTGTTCTGAGGATGTGGGACTTGCATCTCCCAGTTCTACTGAAAAATTTGCGTCTCTATACAATCTCGTATCTTTGCATACCCTAGTGGGCTCAAATGTAGGCTTGTCCTATCGGATCTCTCCATGACTTTATAATCTGCTCGTAAACCACGGTAAAACAAGGCATCTTCTGTGTCTACCACTTTTATATTTCCATTTAATTGTTTTATATACGCATTATATTCCTTGACTGCGTCATTGTATTTGTCTGGTCTCTCTTTATCACTTATTGGAGGAATTGTAATCATTATAATTTCCTCACATCCCTTGTTTTGTAGTACACGGAGCAATTGGTCCAAATCATTCGTGCATTGGTACACTGGTCGTCCTCTGACTATATCATTTGTACCAATCATTATCATAACTTTTTTGCTCAATGGCACTCGATCCTTTTCAATTGTCTCTGTTAATCCATTGATCGTTTGCCCTCCCCTACAATAGCCGATCGTCCATTTTCCACTTATAAGTTTCGCCGACTTGTTCAAAATACGTTCACTGAATCGTACCATGTTGGAATCCCCTAGTATTTGATACCCTTTGTATATGGGTCCTGATTGGTCCTCCATGTCTGTCTTCGTTACCTGAAATATTCGTCTCTCTGTGTTCTTAGTTGATGAACTTCTTTCCATTGTCTCCTTTGTTGTACTTGTACAACTATTCTCGATTTCGATTATTTTATTTATCTCTCTTAGTAATTGTTCTCTATCTATAATTCTCACATTAATCAACATTCTCCTCATATGTATCGGTAGGTTGTATAACACTTGATCTACAAAATCTTCTTCTCGCATCGGTTGGTCTAGGTTTTTTAGTTTACGACTCCATTTCAATATGAAATCTTCAATTTCTTCACATCGTTTCATTTGACCCCTTAGCCCAGTGAATTCTCTCCTTAGATCTTCCTGTCGTTCACGACTCCAATATTTTTCTTTGATCTTCCGTTTCGCTAATTCCCACGTTCTACAAACACTGACTATCACACTAGCCCACTCTTTTGGCTTCCCGCTTAATTGGTGGATCATGATGTCTATTTTTTCCTTTTCTGATATATCCATACGGGTGAAGTACATGTCTAGCTCGTTTAAAAATTCTATAATATGTATGCTCTGGCTCGTACCGTCGAATTTATTTATCGTCCGATCTAATTTCGGAACTGTATATATTTCACCAAATTTACTGCACGATTCTCTAGATACGCTGCATCTTTCTCGTGCAAAGTTACTTATTTGTTCATCAACGTGTTCTTTCAACTCATCTATCACCGCCTGATTCTTGTTCCCATTACTTTCTAATTTTTTCTCCACCTCTTTGTTTATCTGATTTACGTTGCTCTGCACCCTTTGTGTTTCCTTGACACAGCTAGATATTTCTTTCGTAAGATCACTGCTTGTAGCTTCCAACTTTTCTTCATACTTTTCGACTTGTTCCATTAATCTCCCCACTTTCTCTTCCCATATTTTCTCTATCTTTTTATTTTCCGTTCCCTTGTTTAATGCTATTACTCGTAGTTCCTCATGTTCCTTTTTACATGTCTCTTCTTGCTCACAAAACTTATCTTCTAGTTTTCTCTCCACTGAATCTATCTTTTCTTCTAATTGTCTCGCCTTGACCTGAGAGCCCTCTCTCATTTCACTTATAAATCTGTCAAATTCCCTTCTCATTTCTTCTCTTTCTATTTCAAATTCTCTTTTCCTCTCTTCCCTTTCTATTTCCCTTTCTCTTCTTCTTTCCTCTGCGAACTGTTGCATCATCATTTTCATGATGTCCACCATCATTGTCGCATTTCTTTCGTTACCTTCTCCACTCTCTCCGAGAAAACCTCTAAATTCTCCGTCCATCTTTATTTTATATGTATTTATATCTTACGTTACAATTTACAATTTGATACTCGATATTATGATAAAACAAATTATATATATATACCTTTATACTAAAATATTAAATTGAATGAGAAAAAAATTTTTTAAATATATCTTTTTATTTCTAATCCAAAGATCGAGTGCTCGATCCCGAGTAGAAACAATTATAATTAATTGTTCCCCACCAGGGATGCCAATTTATGTGGCGACCCGCACGATGTATACCTATAAATACATATACACATGCAGATCGCTAACATATATTTATTTTACGTTATATTTTTAAATATAGGGATATAAATATTAAAATATAACGTTACCGACTTCCGGTTTCGAGGTACGCCCGGGATGCCACATGGGAGAGGCCCATGACCGATTATTATAATAAAATAAATTAAATGACAAGAATAAAAATGCGGTTTTTATTTTATTGAAAATTTATTACTTTTCGGAAGAAATAAAATTACGAATCGAACGCGTGCGATATCCGGCTACGTTTATTTTTAGTATACAAGATTTTTTATATATATATATATTGAAACTTTTCGAACAATTATTAATATAGTATAATACACGGAACCGTCCCTAGCCTAGATGGACCAACTTCACGGTCGAAGTCCCGACGATCCATCCTAACTTCTTCGAAAACTATCCGACTTGACTTTACTCCACCTCGACTAAAATTCAACTGAACTGTCTTTCGACTGACAAGATTGAACTCACTCAACTCACTCCACTGGCGAATTCGTGAACTAAAAACTCCGACAAAACTCGTCTGTTTATTACACCCCAGGACTCTGGAGGCGACACAGGTATCTTAGCATTATTATACTTATTATGTACTTTACTGTCGACGAAATGCCGGTTTCTTTGCAATTATTGTTTTGATCTTTTCTTAAATCTTTTTCTCCTCCATAATGGGTTTTTGTCTATTTTTGACGAACATAGTTGAACTAAGGACAAGTTCCATTGTCCCTTATGCTTAAAGGTTATATACTTATACATATATTCATATATAGTCTTATATATAATATACTTATTAGTGCGGCAGCCAGCATCAGATAACATATACATATACTCATACACTCCACATACTTGCTTTCTAGGAATTCTACAGATATAGAAATTCCTAAATTGACGGTTTTCGGTGGAACCCTCCGATTTCTGTTTTGGGCTAGCCAATCAGAAAATTCGGAGCTGTTTCTTTTGGTCTTCAACCAAAATACCGACTGAATCCATTTTTTAGGCTAACTCTGACAGATCTTTTACAATTCTAATCTTATCGGCGCCAGCGTGCTTTCCCCAATACATATATATCTATATTTATATCAGTCTAACTATTCTATTTTCTTTTCATTATATTTCCTTTGGGAAAGTCACGTTCGCAATGCCGACCGGATGTATAAACACATACCTATATATATATACAATATTTCTTTTTCTTTCATCACCTTTTACGTACATATTATTAAATTTAATCTTCCAAATATACGTTTTAACTCAAATTTCAATTTACCAACTTTAGTCACTCACTACTACTAACCATGTAACAAGCTTGGTTGTTACAAGCGTGATACTGCACTAGATCTTATTCATCACTTCGGAGTTCAGACTAACTTGTACCGTTAGTCTTTATAACAAGACAAAATACTTAAAAAAATGAAGCCTTAATTTAAAATTATACCAGTAAGCCCTCCTATTAAAAAAGTATATAAAAAAAAAAAGTCGTTTAAAAACGCCGGAAAATTGATTGTTTCCCAAAAGTAATTACCGTAATATCGATAAAACGCTTAGATATAATGAACACGATTACAGTGTTGCACACATCAGTACAATGCGTCCAACGCAACTGAAATTTTCAACAACTTCACTTGCTTTATAAACATTAAAACACAACTTTTTATCTTTTACACGCCTCTTAACTACTTATCTTCGCAATTACTATAGTATATAATTATATTTTTAAAAAAATGAAGAGTGAAAAAGTTCTCAATTTCATACATCAAAACCGAAAAAACTGAGAAAAAAAAAATCCCAGCAGTATGGATGTTCATCTTGAGAACACTTTGGACTACTCTGACCTTCAAACAACACCTCAAGGTCACAGTGTGCTCAAATGACGCCCTTACTACTTATCGCATATTATACATCACTTCGCCTATTATATACTTATATCAGTGTAATATTTAAATAATACATGTCCGCTTATTGAAAATAATTCGGCGTAAATACAACGTTGTTTAGTTTGGAAAGAGTTGTTTCGCTAAAACCTTATTTTCATTCCATCATTTCTTAATTTAAAGAATGTGGACTGTAGTGATTCTTATTAAAATAAACAACAAAAAAAAGAAGTTAAAATCACTGATAGTTTTTTTTTAATGAAAAAACACAAAGCTTTTGTTAGGCCATTATCAATGAGTATTTAAAAAGATAGAAGAAATATAAAATGAAAAATATTAAGATTACAATTTATACAAACTGAACAAAATGGAGTACGGTATTAATAAAATAATCAGTTTGTCAGTCTGTTGAGCGATTGCCAGACTTCCCATGATAAATTATGGACAGGTGGCAAAACTTCCTTTAACTTGGCCGGTTCGTTTCACATCCTAGCTGTTTCTGATTTGGGATGAGACAACTGCATTTGAGTTGACTTAAACTGTTCCTTGATTTTAGTCGAATGGGGTAAATATTATGTAAAAGTTTATCCATCATTTATAATGTGCGCTCTAACGATCACGCAACCTCGCGTCTTATCAAAGGCGGCGCTATTCCCGCCAATGGGTAACTTTGCTGTTTGCCACGCATCCTGTTACTGTTATCACTGTTTTGGATATGTACTTGTTTTGTTTGACACGAGTTCTTCTATACTGGCGCTGTGATTCGTTTGCGGAAAAACAAAGAGCTGATGACTCTCAATGTTAGCGAGCGGTCTAGATACACGCCAAATGATTTCGATGTATAGCAATGTTTTTTGTTCCTATCCAGGTGATATTCAGTTTCCTTCTCGCGTTTCTATTAGGTCGTCGGTGGAAAGACTTGTGTTTTACTTGGGTTTATCCGAAACCGATTTCCACCATTTAGCCTTCAAGGCGGCTATTTTAACCACTTATTTCTTGTTTATAATCTACTTTACATAAGTTATGCGCCAAAATTATAATACGTTTTTAGCTTATGGTTTTATTCGCAGTTCTTTTCACACATTGTATGTATGTAGGTAAATGTACAAGCTTACGAATTTTACATACTAATTTTTATCAACTTATAAATAACGGGACGTGATTAGATTTTATTGCATCGTTGTGTAACATATTGAATTGTGTTCGTATTCTATTCTGTTATATATAAAATGCTGTCGTTGGAGCTCACTCGTATGAGTTAATTTCCCCGTTGACATCGGTTTATTGCCAATCTGTTACAAGCTATTGGTGTATTTACTTTGTACGCGACAAATTTATCACTTTATCTGTCCATATTCGCTATGATTTTCTTCATGTCTAGTAGTCTATACGTCTAATATTCTAATTAACCGATGTCACTTGTTTCTTAAACTTATTTTTTATAATCCGACCATCGCGAATGCAAAACCGTCAAACGACGCAATTATTAATACTGTGCCCTCGAACTGAAATGTTCGCGATACCGACAGGAAAAACAAGTTACAGTCATCCGAGTAGTCTTTTTGATTATTGTAGGCAAGGGAGAGAGTTCGCGCGTGATGGTTTTTTATCCGGGATGTTAGACAGTTATTTATATTTTGGCGATTGTTTTGTGACCATTTTTAAACATTCGTAGCATATTCAGACTTCCAGGCTTCGTTTATTTTGCCAAAACCGAAGACTCGGATTTCGAGTTTTTCTTATGGATAGGTGTATTTATTAGCGGAAATAACCTGAACCGCATAAAAATTGATGATGTAATAAAATAGTTAAAAGTACTAATTACTTTATGAAGATTAAACAAAATAAGTAAATTTTAATTTTTCGTAGAATATATTATAAAAAGTAACAAATCTTCAAAAAAGTGCTTTGAAATAGTTACAATAGTTATGCAACCTGGAGAAGAAGTTGGAAAGCCATGTACAGCTATCTGAAGATTTTGCGCATAATGTTAACTATTACGAGGTGTAGAGGTTACATGGCGCTGTATTAGCGATTCGTTTAGAATCCTTGAAGTACACACTTGACGCGGCAGAATTACTTTTTATCATTGTGTTGTCCATAACACGTGGGTACGGTTTCGTGCGCACACTAACTATCGAGGCCAATAAACGAACGAGTTTCTGAGATTAGATTTTCTTCTTCGAATTTCTATTGGGTGTTTTGGCTCCCTCCAATTTGTTTTTTTTATGACCGATGTTAATATATCTAAAAACTTTTCCTCCCCGAAGCTTTATACTGCAATTGATTATTTCATTTTCAGACGATTGGTTTGTGTACGAAAAAATAAGATTATACGTAGTTTATCGATTTTTAACATATTCTGCTTTAATATAACGATTTTTTTTATCTCGGAATTAATAATCCGACTTCATAATTTTTAGTTTTTCTAATTACAGTTTTAAACGCCCCCCCCTATATTCGTTACAATTTATCGACTGCGATATTATTAATATTACTTTACGATGTTATGGGAAACAAAAAAAAAAAAAAAAAATTTTGTGTGTATGTTGAGGAGAGGGATAAGTTCTAATCGCTAGATTTTTAACCACTAGCCGTCACTGCCTAATTTTCAGTAAAACATTCGCAGGGAAATTATTATTAAAAATCCGACATATGCGCAATTTAGCTATTTTCGTGAGAGATATTATATCCGCGTTATTTCAAGGAGGAAACGAGAAACTGCGATTACAAAATAATTGGATAAATTTTAAAATGGCGAATGAAGCGACATAAACTAGAGGCGCGCGTGGATATTTTAGGACGAGCCGTTTTATAGTTCGCCCTTGTATATTGTTGACTTCGATCAGTTTACCATTATTGCGTGTTCCTCGTTTATTTTTATTGCGATGGAAAAAATTTAAACAAACGAAAGAAAGGAAAATTTTGCCTTTAAAGAGAACCTTTTTTAAATTAACTTATTAAAATTTCGCTCTACCGATTGATACATTTCGGTTCGTACGGAAACTAAAAATCCTCCTACCGACCGAAGAAATATTATTTATCTATTTATTCATTTTTAAAAACGCAGCTAATATATCAATTAAAACCGGAACATTAAGAATTAAATAAAGAAACACGAGTATACAACTAAATTAAAGTACAAAACAAAAGAAATTATTAAAGTAACTCGAAACAAAAAAACCACACTTATAAAACTGCATGTATACATAAAGTCATCGGTAATATCCACTGGAATGTATACACATAAGCAAAAAATATACAATAGTCCACACATACACACATGCACACATACTACAGTGGACATTACATAATCCTGCACGTTAATAAAAATATATATGTACATTAGTATAGATTAAAGGATATTTCAAACGTATTATATAGGCATGGGAAAATATAACGATAATTTAAAATTATAAAATCAATAATCCAAACAAGCTATCAACGAACCAGTGCCAACACCTAAACTAAATTAAACTAACCATCTCCTTAGAATTTTATCACTTTACAAAACGGCACCTACATCGGCGGCTTCTGTCATTAGTGGCGTTCTGCCATTGGATTTATATTTAGTTGGCAGAGCGATGGTCAGTGAGCGCAGGTTTGTCGGTGTAGTTTTGGGGTCATTAAGGTTGTTAGATAACAATTTTGCCAACACCATCACAACACATATTCCTAATAAAATTTTTAAGAAATATGCCAATACCTTGATTGTTGATGCTTGGCAAGGAAAATGGGGTACAGATGTTACTGATAGGAAAAACTGATGTTTTCCTTATGTCTTTTAAAAATAAAAAAATAAAAAATACGCGAATTAACTTTTACAATCGCAGCTGCTCTCTGGGCATGGTAGGTTTCAAGTCTATTTGTTCAGGTTTAAGCTTGCCACTGCTGACAGGTGCACCGTGTGTTCTAAGGATGCTGTTGATGATACTCAACATTTTATCTTTGAGTGTCCTGCCTTCTCTTCACTGCGCGACACTTTCAATATTGACAAATATAAAAACTCGCTTAAACAGAAGAAATCATGTAGCCTTTCTTGAATTTGCAAAGACATACGTTTCAAATTTACAATTACATATTAATCAAGGACAGTTAGCTATGATCCCCTCTCGCCAATGCTTATAATTCATTTCTAATTTACTTGACTATATAGTACAAATCCCCCCCTGGGGGTACTTTGTACCTTCAGGGGACCGGAGCTCTAACCGGTACGGGGCGCGTCCACAGATGGCGGATGGTGGAGTGGCCTACAGATATGTAGGTTAGCTGCGAATAAGGCGTTAGCCAAATAAGCAGTCGCGGACCAAGAGCGGCTACTGGTGGAAAGCCTCATGTAGGTGATTCCAGTAGTGACAGGGTAGCGACACGAGGATGCAGATGGGCAGCTTGAGGACCTGCCCACTAAAAGTCTGCAAAAATCCTATGACTGTCTCTCCCTCGGCGGGTTAAGGTCGCCGTAAAAACCTTAAATAAATGTTACTCCTCAGTAACAAACCGTTGCCTTGCGGTTAGGATTTTCATCCAAATGCTTGGTACAGGGAAGCAGCTGTCACCAATACCTTCTTGGAGTGGACGACAAATGATGTCGGTAAGGTTCAAGTTAGGACAATCGTACGGCGAAAATCACATTGATTTAATCGACTACGGTACTGCGATGAGGAAAGCAAAGGAAAACTACCTCATTAATTATTTCCAAGAAAACCATTATGTTCACGAATTACTCAGAATCAGATTTGTTACGTGATCCGACTGACAATCGGCGTCTAGGTTACAACGGGACCTTGGATGTGAAATATGCGACCGTGTCATGCGACCCGAGTGACGATCGGCGCTGCAAGGTCATGGCTCAGACTTGCAGTGTAAAATATGTGACTGAACCTAAAAGAATCAAGAAGGATAAAAAGATTTTAAACATTGCAACGTGGAATATAAGAGGGTTAAACCAGGTAGGGAAACTAGCTATAGTAGAAAGAGAATGTGAAAGACTAGGAATCAGCATAACTGGTTTAAGCGAAACTAATTGGCAAGGAGACGGCCACTTTCTAACATCGTCAGGTAATAAAGTTTATTATGCAGGCGGAACAGAACACAAAAAGGGTGTGGCTTTCTTAATTAATAGAAAACTGAGTAATTATGTAGTGGCATTTGAAGCAATAAATGATAGAATGATTTATTTAAAACTGTTGACTAAACCGATGCCTCTACACTTACTACAAATATATGCACCGACTGCATCAGCTCATGACGATGAAATTGATTTTTTTTATGAAGATCTACAAAATATTATAAATAGAATCAGTAAAAGAAAACTTACGTTAATTTTAGATGATTTTAACGCCAAAATCGGTGACACTGCGAAAGAGAACAGTTTGCGTAACGTAATAGGTAAATTTGGATTAGGAAAAAGAAATGAAAGGGGTAACCGATTATTAGAATTCAAATACCGGCTTTAAAAAACATCCACGTCGATTATATACATGGAAATCGCCATCTGGAAATTCGAGGAACCAGATAGATTACTGGAAATCATCATTATTGGATGCTACAACATATCCTAGTGCTGAATGTGGAACTGACCACAACTTACTAGGAGGGAAATTTATAATGCGATTGAAAAGAATTATATGCACATCTCATAAAGATAGGACGATAATAAATAAGCCGGATACTTTCTGTTCCGCAGTAAATAACAATATCGAACAAGATAATCGAAATTGTGAATCGCCTAATGATATTTGACTGAAACTGACCTCAGCGATTGAACGGGCAAAAAAAGATGGATCAAATCCGATGACTATACGGAAAAGGAAAACCTGGATAACTGATGACACAATAAAATTAATTGAAAGACGTAGGAACACAAAAATCCATAGTAATGATGTGGAGTATAGGCAATTATGCAGAGATATCCAACGTGCATGCAGAAAGGATAAGAATAGATACTATGGAGATCTATGTAAACAAATACAAGCTCACAAGGAAACGAATGAAACTAAAGATATGTTTAAAAAATACGCATAGTTACTAGAGAATTTAAAGCCAAACCATGGGGTATTATAAACAACACCGGGTCGTTAATAACCGACATACGTTAAATAACGGAATTTTGGCGTGATTACTGTCAAAACTTGTATACAGATATAAGTAGAAATACAAATAGAAATTCAACGCAAATAAAGGACAATAAATTTGAACAAGAACCTATGCCTTTACGCGATGAAGTAAAACAAGCAATTGTCAAGCTAAAAAATGGAAAAGCTGAAGGCGAAGACAAAATTCCTGCCGAAATAATTAAAATATTATCCGGAGTCACTTTTGATTTCCTATATAAATTATGCTGTAAAATATGGAATACATGTGAATGGCCGCGTCAGTGGACCACGTCAATTTTAATACCGATACATAAAAAAGGGTCTACAAAAAGTTGCGATAACTATCGTACAATCGCCCTCATTCCGCTTCTAAGATATTATTACACGTAATAAATGAGCGTTTAAAGTCTTATCTTAATTGGCAAATTCCTGAAGAACAAGCCGGTTTTGTCGAAAAAGCACGCGGAATCAGATTTTGAAAATGAAACAAATTATAGAAAAAGCCAGAGAATATTACGTGCCTGTATATATAGCATTTATAAACTATAAAAAGGCTTTTGACAGCGTGATATGGGACAAGCTATGGATAATTTTGTCATCATCTTATAATGCTAGTGAAATCACTTTACGAAAACAATTATAATACAGTGCGAGCAGATAATTATTTCTCTAAACCTTTCAAAATATCAAAAGGTGTTAGACAAGGATGTATCCTATCGCCACTTATACTCTGAATATATAATGCGACGTACTCTTGCCGCAGAGGAAGGAGGTATTTCAATTGGCGGAGCAAAAATTAATAATTTGAGATATGCCGATGACACGGCAATTTTTGCATCATCCATGAAAGAATTAAGTACAACTTTAAATAAACTGACGACAGTAAGCCATGAATTCAGAATGCGTATAAACAAAAATAAAACAAAAATTATGATAGTGGATCATAATAATGAAAACATATCTAATACTTCACAACAATTACACGGATATGAAGTCGTCAACGAATTTGAATATCTAGGTGTCCGGATCAACAATAAAGGAGGCTCAAGCAAAGAAATAAGGAGACGATGTGCGATGAGTGTAAATGCTATGAATAAGTTGCAACGTATCTGGCGGGATGGAAATATCAATTATTCTACAAAAATACAACTCGTTCGCTTCCTGGTGTTCTCCATCTTTACCTATGGTTCCGAAACATGGGTAATAAACTCCACGGATCAGCAATATATTGATGCATTTGAAATGAAATGCTGGCGCATAATGCTGGCTATAAAATGGCACGATAAACAAACGAACGTCTCGATCATTAAGCGTCTTAATATAGATAAACGATTGTCACAAGACATACGCGATAAAATGCACAAATTTTTCGGTCATATAATGCGTGCACGAGACTTAGACAGGACAGTCACACTAGGAAGAATGAACGGACATAGAAGAAAAGGTCGGCCAATGACGCGATGGACGAAACAAATATGCCGACGTGTTAAACTGTCAATACCAGATTTGGTACACTCGGCAGATGATCGACAACTGTGGAGGAATTTGATTGCTACATAATGATCACGACGGTCAATTATGATCAATATACGACTGTAGAGATAGTACAAATATGCAATGATGTTCGTAACTGCTTTAAATTTTAAATATTTTAATCTTGACCATAATGTGAAGTATGTTTTTCTTTGAATTATGTATTTATATTCTATATAGACTAATCTTATTTTTCTAAAGATGTGTTTCTTTCAGAGAAGTAATTTTTTTTATTTTACTCAAAAATTTTTCCTATAAAGATGTATTTTTCTTAACTTTTTTTTAATTATTATTATTATTCTAAGATTTTCTATCCACTTCACGGACTCTTTTCTTCATGTACACAGGTAGTCGATGGGACTATGTTTTTCATTCCATCACTGCCCTTAGATTAAGTACACAAACAGGTTACATGCTTTTACTTACTTTTCTTGTTATACGCACTTCTATAATTGTTTAACTTTAAGCACACTAGTCCCCTGTCCTTTATAATAACACCTAGATTTTAAAACTAGCCCAACCGGGTAAATTCGGATTGGGGAACAAACTTAAAAAAAAGAAAAAACCCTAACCTAACCAACTGCCAACACTAATATATGCTGAAAACCAAAAAAACAACGATTATACACAATTTCTTTCTATATTAACGAAACTATAAATAGCTCATGTAGTTTGTCCTCCTATTAAGCTAACGCAACAGGACAAGATACTCGGCGAGTATTCAGGCTTAACCGTCATTAAAAATAAATTAATTTATAAAGTCATCATATAAAATCTGTATGGAGTTATGGGACTGCTGCGCTAATGATGTTCGTTGTGAATAAAATCTAGAGATTTTAAAATAAGGCAATCACATCGGTACGTAACCAATGATATATATGGAGAATTCAAAATTATCTATAGTAGGGATGAATTAATCGATCGAGTATTACGTAAATAGGTTAATTAGTCGCACAATAATATGCTAGCGACAAATCTGTTAGATAACAGCAGGGAAGTAACAAGATTTCAACGTGACATTTTACTATATCTAACATAAAGTAATTAAAATTCGATCGGGGAACATTATCGGCTGTTAAATACGCCACTTTTCATTTCCATAAGAATTGACAGAGCTGGCCGATTGAAATGGGTAAATAATAATTATATTTATAAGAAGAAAATAACGAAAAATATGTTTGCTCTATTATTTCCTGGGACGCATAGTAGCGCGTAGATACGATTAAAGCGGAATGTAAAACGTTACAGTGGAAGATGTGCCATAGCGCTTGACAGACCACATGACACGCCTAATATGTTGTACTATTGTTTCTGAAGCATTTCAGCTGGCTAAAGGTCGCGAACTACGTAGAGCAATTTCTTGCAACCTAGATTCGGTAGGACTTCACGAGACGTCAGACAATATCGGATGAGGGAGAATACATTACATATCGAATGTATTTATAGAAATAAATTTCGATCACAGCGGAATGAAAATAATAGTACATAAAAAAAAATCCGAACATTGAAAAAAACATTCAGTAATATATCATTTACACCTAATGCTTTTAACGTACAATTTATTGCTTATTTGGAGATGTATAACATCGCACAACTGTGTAACATGTAACTTTACCGATTAAGCACACTCTTTCCGGCTGTCATCATTGTAATAAAGATTTTAGCGATAATAGAACAGATCAATTAGTTACTAAACCGTTTAAAATTTTTAGTACTTATAAAACGAGCGAAATCTTATAAAGACTAACTGCGTACATTTCCGAGATGAGTTTGAATATAACGGATAATCTACGGCTCTCCGAAGAAGCGAAGCTTCAATTTCCACGAAAGAGTCGCATCTCCGATACGGCCAGACAAGACTATAGTAACCGAGAGAGATAAATATATCTCTTATTACGAGAAAATAAATCATACACGCAACCTGTTACCGAGTAGGATCAGATGAAAGGAACGAAATAACATAACAGTTCAATCGGCATGAAGTTGAAATAACACGAAAAATCAGTCATTTCAAAACGTCCGATATGAATTATATATATATATATATATATATATGTACCTATCTCGTACGAATTGGCACCGTAACGCCATTACACCGGTACACATACAAACCAACACATACACACACTAACGATCATGCAGTGATTGTTTTGTTTGCGAAGGTATAGTAGATAGATGGTGTTATACAATATGGAATGATAAACCGATCCTTTTTAGGCGCATCCTAACGATATAACAGCTGCTATTCCAGCTAAAGGATAAAATGGATTTTTGTCTAAAGCCGGAAATACAAAAAAAAAATAGAAAGGAAATAATAACGCCAAATTGGAAAAAATTTTTCCGAAATGGTAACCGGCTAAATTTATTTGCGAAAAATGCGTCTATAACGAAAATATCTATTTCGTTAATACCATCTATTATATACGTATATACACACATATATATATATATATATATATACATTTTATAACATTGTTTATTACACACATATATATGTGTGTGTGTATAATTGAAACATATTTTTCTAATGCTGAAATCTGTAAATTAATAATTTTTCTCAAAATGGAGACTTTCGCTATCCTAATATACGATGTGTCATTTTACAAAAACATTAACTTTAGTACTCGTTTATAGAATTTTAGGATGTTAAATAAATACGGACAATGAATTCACCGATAATTACTTTAAACACTGATGGATTAGATATATATATGTGTGTGTGTGTATATAATGTATATATATATAAACCATCCTTAGAACTAAATTTTCTTCATTTCGAGCTTAATTATTATTTTTATCATTTAGTTGTTTTTTTAATTCGATAATTACCTAAAAGGAAGCATCAAGGAAAATAAATACAAAAATGGTTTTATACATATTAGACATAAATTGAAAGAATTTTTGAACATTTTTAAGTAATAAACAAAAAAAGAAATTAAAATCGCCAGAGTTTTATATCAAAAAAAGAAATAATAATCCTAAAAAAAATAAAATATAAAAAGTTATACATTTTATAAAAAATTTTAAAATGAAAAAACCAAAAATTAAATAAAATTAAAAGAAAATTCTTATTTTAGATATACGATATTACTACAGAAAATAGTAAAACGAAAAAAACAGTTATTTATAATAATAATTTGATAGTGAAATTTTTAAATATTAAAATCTTACGAAGCGCTCAGTGTCGTCCCCATGGATCACCTAGGACGTTCCCTTGAGGTAGTCCATGTTTCAATCTCTTCCTTCTCCTTTTTTAATAATATAAAAAATCTGTTTTTATTAACATTGAGATTATGTGGGTAAGCCTTCGTATTGTCACAGAACGTTTTAGTAAGTACTTTATGTCGTCAAAGACTACACTGAAGTCTCTGTGTATTATGCTAATTATGTTTTGTCACGATTTTTCTTATATTGTTCGTGATCATCTATTGCTCCTCGCAGTGCCCCCCCAGCCCAAAAAAAAAAATCTACGTATACAAAGCGCCCAGTGTCGTCCCCCCAATTAAATTGTCGTTTCTATAGAATGGATCAGCTAGGACGTTTCCTTGAGGTAGTCCATGTTTCAATCTCCTCCTTCCACTTTTTTAAAAATACAAAAAATCTGTTTTTATCAACATTGAGATTATGAGGGTAAGGCTGAAATTCTTTGTATTGTAACAGAACGATTTAGTAAGTATTTTACGTCGTTAAAGGCTGCACTGAAGTCTCTGTGTATTTTGCTAACTGTATGCTTTGTCACCATTTTTCTGATCTGAATGCTGCCTAGTGAGGGGTGATTTTGATTGTTCTATCTACTCTTTTCAGAATGCCTATTTCAAAACTTTTATACAGGTGAGGTGAGACCGATATTAAGCTGTAGTTATTTGGATGGTTCGCTTCTTCACCGAGCTATAATAACGAAATACCTTCAGCTTTCTTCCAAGGCTTAGAAATAACGGTTGTATTCACGCAATTATTAAATATTTATTGGATTCGCTTCATCCGTTCGCAATTTTACTTGCTCCGTTAGCATGCCATCGATATCATTTGGATACTCCTGATTGTATTTTTAACCTCAGATTCAATAATTAGTTTTCGATAGTGATTTGTAACACTGGAATGATATTTTAGAATTCGGTTTTTCCTTTTCAACAATTCTTATTTTCAATCTGCCTCGCTATTGAGTAGTAGGTAACTTGTAGGAAACCTGATTAGCAGTTACATCGGGTATTCCTTTTTTTTTCTAATATCTTTATCCTTTAACTTAATCAACAACTGTGTAATGCTCTTCTTTGTTTGCTGAAATCTAAATTATCGACCAATTCCCGTCATTGTTCACTACATTCCACATATGTCTAAACTCTATATATTTAACAATTTCATCGTTAAAAGACTTTTCGTTGAATAACTGACCGTAACATTTATATTGTTCTTTCAAATAATTTAAAAATTAAATGAAATAAAAACACTTTTATACCGCATCGCAGTATATATACTTAATTAATCACTGGTTACAGCATCATTAGAACTGCGCTAATATAACCGGTAGACTGTTCTGATTAAACGTGCATATTGTGATGCTCTGTAAAAGTATTCTTAATTTATCTAATTTTTAAATTAAAAACACGTTTCATCGAGAAGAGACATACTTTCTGATGTTTTTTCAATTATTTGGCCATACCATATATATTATATATATGTGTATAGATACGTTCAGCTTCTGCATAACTCGTGGAATGTATTTGAAACCGATTTAGCAAAGGTCGCCTAAGCTTAAAATTCGAAATAACAAAAAACTTTAAATTTCATATTAAAGAGCAGCAGGAGTAAGATGATTTTTAAATGTTTTCAAACAGAATATATTTTAAAACAAACATCACGATCTTCGTCAATTAATAATTTTCATAATTCGACTAAAAGTTAGTAAAAAATGTTTTTAAATACAATTTCCTATGTCAATTCTTAAATTAGGATGAAAGTTTTGGGTCGAGGCTTAAACCATTTCTTTCCGCAATGTACAGTGAAAATTAATAAGTTTCAAATAACAGATGCTCTACTATTAATAACTTCCAGCAGGTAATCATCATACTCGGGAGTTTAAATAAATCTTACCAAATCTAACACGTACACATGCACGAAAATTATTTTAAACACGCGAGTTACCTACTATTTTCTACGCAATTTATAAAATATATACGCCCCATCGCGTTTTGGACTCGGAAAGTATTTAAAAAGAAAATCAAATATATACCGGAAATTCCTCCATATTATACTGCGCGATCATATCTTTCGATACTCTATATAGAGCTACGGAATGGTCAGAAATGGAGAAACGGACAGATGAAAATTACGTTCGTTAAATTTTAACACCCGGACAATCGCGGAGAAACGCCGTAATTGATAGCGTAATTTGAAAACGGAAGTTAAGTTCGTCTTACGAAGATGAAAATTAAAGACAACAGATAGCGTGCCGTTCGTAATTTCCGGTTCGCGCGAACGAGAACACATATTTTGAAAATGATCGAAATTAATCATCACATTTTGGGAAATTTATACTTGGCGCGGATTCGTCTAACGACGCACGGATATTATAACGAAATTGGAACGATAGTTACGAACTAGCTAAAATCGTGGCACGCGAACTATTTTTTTTTCATACGATTACGAAGAGTGAATGTAGAATTATAACAAAAGTACCAACACGACTGTTCGTCATTTTATCATCATCTTTTTTCGGGAGACGGCTACTATTGGGGAGGATCAACATTTATCTCCGACCGGGTATTTCGTAAAACGCAAATCGTTAATTCCATAATATATACAGTTCGCAGGCTCCTTCGGTAATCTAATCGAAAATATGGATATTACCAGAAGGTCTCACGACGATAATGCCATACGAAGCACGACCCTGGATAGGCACTGCGGATATAAAATTGCGATATCGGAGTTAAATAAACTAACTTTATAGTAATATGCCTTCTTGATAACAGCCAAATAAAAAGACGATTATCTAGAAAACATGCGTTAGATGACATATCAGATTAGTAGCAGTACCTTGTAAAATTTATTATGTAAATAAATATTAGCAAACACTAATTGCGGGCTTTTAGGCCGTAATAGTTAAGTCAAAGTGAACGGTAAAATAAAAGTCGGCAGTATCACTTACGCAGATGACGAGGTGCTAATTACTGAAACGCCGCAACAGTTACAACGAGTAAATCGGCTAGACGCAGAAAGCGCGAAATACAGGGTGAAAATAAACTCGGCTAAAACAAAAGTCACGCGGATGGGCCACATGAAATAGTTGCGTATTTATGCGGATGGGCGTACAGCTTGAAAATATGTAGGAGTAAACGACGGAAAACACGATGAAGAAATAAGCTCAAGGTTCGGAATATGCGCTTTTAATAATCTCGAACGTATACTTAAAAGAATGAACATAAATGCACGGTTAAATAATACGTTACGTATGAGCTATGCTTCGGGTAAGTGGAAAATGAAGGAATCCGTCAAGAAAATACACGCTTAATGTGAGGCTAACGTCGTCAATATCGCATCAAATAGGTAGAGAAAATTACCAACGATGAATTAGACGGAAAAGGTCCTGTTGTTAATAATATCGAAGAGAAAAAATCAATTCTTGGAAGATAAGAACAAGACAAACCGTTTCGAATTATAAGGAAAAATAGCTGGCAAGGCTCCAAGGGGACGGCGCAGACTGACGATGATGGTCACTTAATTGTAGTTAATTATTTAATATTACAGATGTAATAACATGTCGGCGATAACCCTGTAATATATACAGAAGTCAATAAAATAATCAAATAAAATCAAATCTTTATTACTATGCACATTTTTATAATCACCATAATAAATATCAAATAAAAATACCTGTAAATGCGCAATAATGCGCGAACAACAGGCTTACAAATAAAAATTTAAATAAAATATTATATTTATACATACACATATATACGTATATACATATACACATACACATATAAATAAATAAAAAATGATAATAATCTTAATTTATAGTCGCGAAACATTATATTTATCCGTATACGCCCACATATACTTGAAACCACAATGTAATAAGTAGAAAACATAAACAACAATATTTTATGACTGAACGCACTAATTTTACTGACATACATATACATATATCGCGATCATGATGTATACGAGAGCTCTAGCTATTACGATATGTTGATCAAATAACAGAAGGAGATACACCACCGTACATTTATCGTAGAATGTGATCCACATTTCTTACAGATATCAAAAATTTGATTAAAAGTTTTCTTCTCCGTCGTTTATAATTTAATAAATCTATTTTTAATTGCCTAAGTATTGTACGTAACGGCTTCTGCATAAATAGCTTGCATACACGAGTTCGTGATTTAATAAATCGCGGAACAATATTCGCACCTCGTGATCTTGTGTTAACTTCGTAGAATGATAGATGGAATTTATTTTTGTGTTCCACAACAAAATTTAACAGATGCAATTTATACAGTTCTCGCACGCTGTTTAATATGAACGTGTCAGTTAAACGTGTACTATTTAATTGACGAAAAATTGAATTTTGTAGATTTTGTAGAGATGATAAGTGACTTTTTGCCATACCACCCCAATCCCATAGGATAGAACTGGTTCATATGTTGCTGTGTACAAACGTATTAAATGATCAGAAGAAAAGAATTGTTTTAAATAAAAAAATATATAATTTAACTTTCGTAACTTTTGTGATAAGTACAGCGAATGTCTACTCCACAATAGCCTGGAATCCGATAGAATCCCTAGATATTTAATTTCATACACCCTGTCTATCGTGACGTCTTGTTATATCTTTGTCTCATTCCAAATACCGAAATCTTGATTTGTATATATAACGAACTTTGTTTTGTTTTCATTTAGGGTTAAACGGTTTCTATTTAACCAACATTGAATACGATCTACATCTTCTTGTACAAGCTCTTGAAGTATATTTGGAAAGCGGGAATCGACGGCAAGTACCGTGTCATCTGCGTAACTAAATAAGCGCCCATTTACCTCTAAATTGCGCAAATCATTTATGTAAACTAAAAAGAGATAAGGTGGTCCGAGTACACTACCCTGCGGCACGCCCGTACATTGTATTACATCATCACCGCATACATTGTTAACTTTTATAACGTATCTTCTATTCTCGATGTAACTTTTAAACCAGTTATACATAGTTCCTCTGAACCCGAAATCATAAAGTTTATTCAATAAAATGGAATGATCTATCGTGTCAAATGCCTTACAATAATAATAATAATAAATTAAGAATTTATAGTAAAAAAAATATATATATATATTTCAATTATCTGAGATTTTCGCTGGTTACGAAATGATTAAAAAAATAAAAATAATAAAAAGATTAATCGGATTGGGCTATAATAACGTTCGACCGCGACACTAGCGCTGAAATTTAATTATCGGTCGTTTTTTTATTAATCTAATGAACGGCGTCGAGTAATAATCATGTCGGTATATCGAGCGACTGATTTAGTTTACTACGATTACGAAACTCACTTTAAACGTGTAGATTTTACGTTCGTTGAGGCCATCAAAGTGTCCTCGGGCATGCTTATGGACAATCTTCTCGACAGTATCAAGTACGGTATTCCTACTGTTCGATTGACTCGGATTTTTGTAACGTAACTCTATATCGGTTTTAATACGGATCGAAATTGTATGATTAACTCGTCGACTGCGGTGTATTTATCACATAAGAGATTTTTTTTTTCTTAATAGTATCCATTTGTATCCTTTTTGATATTGTACTTAAAATTTCAACAATTTTTTCATATTTTAGAGGTTAAAAAAAAAGGGAACGATACCGACATTCGTCATATAATAGAACTTGTCATATTCGCTATATTAACAGTTCTACTATTATCGCTGAAATGTATTTCTAAAGCGAAATGAAGGAACGGAAGAAAAAATAGTTTTGGCAATTGTCAACGTATTCTGCACTTCCATTTACCAACAAAACTTCGATCGATTCGAGATTCAACATTCCACCTGACTCCATCCCACTCAACAAACAGAACAGATGATGTACTTGCTCGTGTCTTCGCCTAGGTCACACTAATATCTCGCACAGTTATTTCATAAAAAATCTTCCTCCTCCTTTATGTTCAACCTGTAATGTCCCCATTACCGTTCGTTACATTCACCTTGAATGTTTTCAGTTCAATTCCCAACGTTCTATCCTCGACAAACAGCTCAGCCTCCTAAACATTTTATCCTATACGATGCTTCCAATAACTTATTAAATTTTCTTAAATCCTCCAATTTATATAATATAATTTAACAATCGATCCTTCCCGTTTATTCTTCCAACTTTCAGTTCATTCTAACTAATCTTACATTCTTTTCCCGTGCTCCTGGCCTATTGTAGTACATGGCACGTAAATCTACGAGTATAAGAAAGAAAATCGAGTCATGATAATCGTCATTTTTGACACGCTTCACCGAGATTTATCGCGGCAATTCACATCTGCGTTTCCCCATTAAGAATATCCACACCGGTTAGTCTAACGATTTACGATATAAAAATATTCCCGTCAGAAGTCTATCCAGTTATCATTACTAACTGTTGTATCAGGAAAGTATATTTCCTTTCCTTATATTAAATTAATTAAGAATTTTCAAATTCATATTTTTATTATTAATTATTTCTCCTTCGTCGAATAACGCTGTTATACACGCATACATTTACGTGTATATTGCAGCGACGATATAAATCGACGTTCGTCAATATTTTCCTCAGGAAGCGTATAAAACTTTTCAGATATTTATTCTCGAAATTCACGAATAACTTCTCCATTTAATGTTAATTGTCGGATCTATGAACGTATCTCGTTTATCATTCGTGCGAATCATTTTCTTATTTCCAAATCATATTGGCAGAAAGGGTCACCTGTACAGCAAGAGGTTACTGTATCAAACAATGCTGCGCCCCATCTGGACTAGTGGAATTAAAGCGAGGCGGTACACTTCTGCCTCTAACAGAGCTATCATTCATCGTCAGCGGAATAAAATTCTTCGGACGCTGACTAACGCACGATAGTTCCAGCGGAACAGTAGTATTCATTACTGAACGTACAACAAATAGACGACAACATGCATAATTTTGTCAAATATAAATAGGGACTGCCTAGGAAGTTTCACTGAACACTAAAAATGACGCGAGACGCCTGAAGCGTACACGTCCGTCCTTGCGAAGAGTATATCTTCGGTTTTATCGGTGTCTATTTTTAACTGCCACCGTCTATGTTTTGTAATCTTTTACTTATGTGGCCTGTAAGATTTGCAATATAACGCTAAATCGTCGGCGTATAATGCACCTACAACATACGGTAGCTTAGGTATATCATTTATTAATATTAAAAATAGATACTAGCTTAATATATACAGTCGCACCTGAACGATAAGTTTTTTGACTGCGGACTTATATATATATATATATAGATAAGTAATATAGAACATTCTATCGCTTAAAAAATTATTACGAAGTAAACTATTAGACAATTACATAGCATAATATAAGTCACCGGTATTCGGTCAATTTACAGCTCTTAGTAAATTTACGTCGTAATAATATTAAGTCTCCGAATATACGTTTTGTTATCTTATACTTTCGAATTATTCATTTATTTAAACTATAATAAGAAATTATTGCCTCATTATATTAAATAAATTCGTGCGAAATTTCTTACCTTTACTATCAAGATATATTCTTTCCGCGAAATTAAACCTCGAAAATTAATTTAAATAACCGACGAAATTCGATATAATCGATTTTATTTTATTTTATTTTTTTTATTTTAATTTTTTTTTTCTACCGACACGAATTTCGATCGCCGAAAAAAAACGATTAGAGTCGAAAAAATTGTTTTCGAGAACATCCGTTCGGAACGTCTAAATTCGTCGACAGTAATAATACGACTGTTTGTTGCACGTCAAACTTTGTTCAGACTCTGTACACGAAAAGGGATAGACTGACTCATTGTATATATATATATATATATATATATACAAGCCCGCTGGAGAAGAATATACATCCCTTTTCCGGCAGAATTATACAACTACTAATACAATATTATCCTTATACGAACTCTAGTATACGTCAGGAACACCTAATTGCTTTACTACTTCGTTCTTCGGGCTAATATTATTATTCTATCTTTATTCGATACGTGTGTATACACACACATTATATATATATATATATGTAATTAATATGGCAGAAATACTGGGGCGTCGTATTACATAATTGTAACATTATTCTCGAAGGATTATCGAAATCAGTCAGTTTAAGCCCGACTACAAACAATGTCAAAGGTAGTAAAATGTGCATTATAATAGGTATACGTGTAGTCTTCAAATCATGGGATGGGATAAGAAAGTTTGATAAGGATTTAAAGTAGTCAATTACTTTATATTAAACGATTGTTTCCGGTTGTATAAAACAACGTAATTGAATTTCACGTTTATTAAGTTAAGTGGATCTTTCGGACCCCGAGGGTAAACCTATTCGAACACTTCAAAATATAATGTTACGTATTATCGGCAATTAGGATAATATAGAACAAAGGGAAAATCAACATTTTTAAAATGTGAGGAATGTATAAAAATTGAAATTACTCAGCTTCGTAATACGGCCACATTTAATATTTCAAAACGAGTTAGTAAAACAAGGAGACCATTAGAGCGGGCAATAGTTCCCTTCGATATACGATCACCGAATACAGGCAGGTTATAATATTATATAATTGTTTACCAGTAATAGAACTGATCTTAAATAGTTTAAACGAAAATTTTGATGGACTACATCGTTGGGATCCATATAGGAAAGAAAAAATTAGTGAAAATGAAATTGTTTATTCAAATACGCGGACTCTATAACGATAGCATATTGAGTGTATTATAGACGTTAGTGTGCTCCGTAGGATAGACGTATACGTTCATGCGATACGGATGTTTAGCTGCAGTATAATATGTAGGAAATACGCATGCTGGTTTTTATGATCATACATATGTGTAAGAGTATCGGTGAGTATTAACGCGCTCGATGTAAATAAATTATTTCGTTTACCTAGATATTTATTACTATTATTATCATAATTAATTATGTTATTCGTATTTATTATTTTAGTTATTTGATGTACAAAATTGAACTGTTTATACCATACGTATCTAATTATCGTTACCCGGCGATTAAGTTTGAAAAATTATTTATACGTTAGTTCGGTGGTCGCACAATTTTCCGTCTGGTTCAGTGAATAGCGTGTAATTATTTATATATAAAAAGTTGTACTTTATTTATTTATCTTGCGTTGTTAGTTTGATTTTATTATAATTATTATTATTATTTTGTAGGAAGTCGTCGTAAATTAACAGTTTTTCAGTTACCCTGTATGTGGATTGAAATTTTAACGCTCGCAAAATTATATATTTTCTGATTCGCACGAAATGCCTGAATTTTATAAATATTTATATAAAAACGTTTATAATTATCTAGCGTCATCGAAAAACCGTAATTGTATAATAAACACCTGTATGAAATTTATAATTTTGTGTCAAAATTTGGTAATTTGTGAATGAAACGGTTAATTTGACAAATGTGTTAATTTTATGAAAAATAAATAAGAATCGAATTAACAAAATGTTCATAAAACTCACAACGTTTTTAGGCTACTGAGAAATTATCAACTGAACTCGCGATAATATATAAGAAATATAAAATGTAAAAATATTAATTTAGATATATAATTTACAATAATAAACAAACTGAAAAATAGTCCGACGAGAAGCTCTTTTTAGTGTTCAAGTACGAGTTCAGCGATGCCGTTCGGTTCAAAAAGACATATACGCATGTTTCGTGCATAAAACGTTCGACTCGGTGCAACACGATAAACTTATTGAAATATTAAAGCAAATAGAACTGGACAGTAGAGACATTAGAATTATGACTAATTGGAATCAAAGCGCATCGGTACGTGTTAGTCAAATGTCAGAAGAAGTCAGTATAATGAAGGGGGTGCGTTCTTCGGCTTTCTTTTATTTAATATTTACTCAGAAAAAATGTTTGAGGAGACACATATTGAAAAACCCTTAGGTGTACTAGTTAATGGAGTGGTTGTGAATAACATTCGCTACGCGGACGACACAATGGTGATTATTGCAACGAGCCTTGCAGACCTGAACGCGCTTAATGAAAGCAGTAAAAACATGGGCTTACGTATAAACACGCAAAAAACAAAATGGATGGTTATTAGTAGCGCAAAGAACACAGTTAACAGCACACTGTTTCTCGAAAATGTAATAATCAAAGGTCCTTTCACCCCTTAACACTATCCATCACATAGCAATCCGACTGGCCATCGGTGCGTTCCCAACGACTCCAGTTTCCAGCATCATATGCGTAGCTGGAGAACTCCCTCTTGATCTACATAGACAGCGTTCTCTACTTCTCTCTTTCATTCACTTCTCCTCAAATCCTAATCATCCTTCCCACTTCTCCAACTTTGGCTTCAAATCTTCCCCCTCAATTCTTACTTTTTCTAAACAAATAGAAAATATCCTGTCCTCTCTTCAAATCTACCTTCCCCCAGTTTTTCCTTCCTCCCCTAACATCATTCGTCCTTGTAGTGAGAATACTATTCCAATAGACCTCAGTCTCACCAAATTTTCAAAGAATTATACTCCTAAACATGTAATAAAAGCAGCTTACCTAGAAATGATTTCACGGTACCCATTTCATAGCTTATACTTCACCGATGGCTCTAAAAACAAAACTGGATTAGGAGGAGTTTCGTTTCCTTCCAGGACTCTATAGTTCGTTTCTCCACTCCACTCCATTACTCAATACTATCGGCGGAATTATCATCAAAATGACGGTAATGGATATTTCAAACATTGTCGTTGACCAGTCGTTCTTAATATGCACGGACTCTCTTGTATCATTACAATGCCCTTAGTGATCTTCATGATCCTAAATTACACGACCTGGCTAAAGAAATTGGTCATTTGATCATAACTTCTAGTAAACATGTAGTTCTCACATGGATTACATCGCATGTTGATATACAAGGAATTGATCAAGCGGATAGTGCAGCAAGAGAAGGCTCATTGCTTCAACCATTCCCGCTCCTACCTACACCAATGAAAGATCTCCAGACTTTCATAAAATCTTCAGTGCGCAAATCATGAAACCTCCCGTGGTCTGCACTTCCACTCACCAACAGACTGCGATCAGTTCGAGACACAACATGCCTCCAGACTCCATCTCACTCGGCAAACAGAAGAGATGATGTTGTACTTGCACGTCTGCGCCTAGGTCATACTAATATCCCCACACAGCTATATCTTACAAAATCTTCCTCCTCCTTCTCTTTGTTCAACCTGTAATGTCCTTATTACCGTCGAACACATTCTCCTTGAATGTGTGCAATTCAACTCCCAACGTTCTATCCTCGACAAACCGTTCAAGCTCCTAAACATTCTTTCCTACACGCCAGATACTTCTAATAGTTTATTAAATTTTCTTAAATCCTCCAATTTATATAATCTAATTTAACAATCCGTACTTTCAATTTATTCTTCCAACTTTCTACTGATTGTCACTAACCTTACGTTCTCTCCTTTCCCGTGCCTCTGGCCTAGGTGCAGTACATGGTACGTAAATCTACAGGTAATCTACAGGTAGGTAAAAATACCAAATCGATTAAATATCTGGGATGTCATATTAATGATACATAGGAAATAACGACTGAGATAAGAACCAGAATTGAACAGGCAAGAGCACATTTTCAAAAAATGAATAAACTTCTGACAAGTTGGAATTTTTTTATTATTACTATCGTTATACACCTAGCTAATGCTATTTGAAAAGTTTTGTAATTTATATGCATACTATGTCATGAGTAGCATTCCATCCAGTGATGCATGCTAAAACTTAAGTCCAGAGGTTTCGTTCTATCCAGTCGACGGTATTCAAGCGAGTTATCCATTAGGAAGATCGCCGTGCGAATAGTATGTTTTTTTATACAACTGAGACATATCTTTTAGCAACAATCGCGATTTCCTCTTTTATGGATTTCATCTTAAGATCTTCATGAAGTATAACATTAATTACATACCATGGAACACTAGCAATATTTCGGATGATTTTGTTCTGCATTCGCTGTAGAATAGCAATATTGCTTTTTTTCGCGCAACCCCATAATTGACAACCGTATAGCCAAATTGGCTTCAAGACCTGGTTATATAATAACAGCTTGTTTTCGATCGATAATTCTGATCTTTTTCCTAACAGCCAAAACATTTGTTTCCATTTTATATTGAGTTCATTACATTTTTTAATTATATGTTTACTCCATGTTAGCCGTTGATCTAAGTTTATCCCAAGATATTTTACTTCTTCTTTTTGACGGATTCTCATTTATGGTTACGGGTCATGTTGAAGGAGCTCTTCTGTTGGTAAATATTACCCGAGCTTATTAATTTTCCATGTTTTAAACCATGTTGCTATTTCTTCAACTGTTGATTGCAGGTTTGTACATGCGTCTACAGAGGAAATCTACACATAGGATAGCTGTATCATCAGCAAACGTAGCCACTTCAACATTTGCAGGAGTGGGAATATCTGTCGTATAAATTATATATAATAACGGCCCCAGTACGCTCCCTTGAGGTATACCTGATCTTAATGGATAAATTTGGGATTCTTCTTCACCATATTTAACGCAAAAGTATCTTTCTTCCAGGTAAGACTGTAAGAGTTTCGATAATTTACATGGAAAATAATGTTTGATTTTCTGTACTAGTCCTTCATGGCAGACACTGTCAAAAACTTGGCGTATATCTAGAAATATCGCATCACAAACTTTTCTTTCCTCCATGGATTCTTCAAATCATATTAACTATCCGATGAACTTGTTCGACGGTACTATATTTCTTCCTAAACCCGAATTGATGATCCGATATTAGTTTTTTTATACCCCATAAGTGGTAGTATTTGGATTGGATAGTATGTTAGTCTAATTATAGCATTACATATATAGATTAGGAGTATTGAGCCTTTTCTAGGTAGTTCTTCTAGAACTCTTGCTGAGATTAAGTTGTAACCTTTTTGTAGGATTCAATGATTTAACTATATTTTGTATTTCACCTGGGGACGTAAATTTAACAGGCTTAGATACATCGTGATAGTATGTATTAGAATTATTGCATGAATTTACAAGATGTGACTGAAATGTTTCAGCATAATATTTTCCAAATACTTCAGCTTAATCACTTCGAGCCCAGCTTCTGTCTTGTTTTCTTATTGGATGAATAGTCTGTTTAGGCCTTTTTAAATTTCTCGTTGCTTTCCATAAATAATAATCATGTTCGATTAATGGTGATAACCAATTGGCAAGATGTTCTCTAAATGATTTATTTTTTAGATCCAACAGCAAACTCTTCACCATTTTGATCTGAATATTTAGTGCAGTTTTATTTGCAGGTGCACATTTGCAATTGCTTCCAACTTCCTCTTTAGATTAACTTTTTTTCTAATTTCTTCAGGATAGTAAATAATTGGTGAAGATTCGTTAACTTTTAGTTGTCCATACTGTTTGTTGTACTATTTGAATATGAAGTATTTTACAGCTTGTTCTATGTGTTCTTTTGTTTTTAGTGGTATTTTTAAATCTATCTTATTTTCTAACTGTTTACGAAATCCTTGCCAATCGGTATACTTATTGTGCAGTTTTGGTTTCCATGATTTCTTGATTATATGTTCACTAACACTGGGAGCATTATTGCAGAATGATCCGATGACAAACGATCATCATTTCTGACATGAAGAAATATTCGAGAAAAGCCTTTTACTATGAAAATGTCAAGTATGACCGGTAGTTTATTAAGATCAGTAGGCCAGTACGTAGGTGTTCCTGATGAGTGAACGGTACTGTGTGTTTCATCAACTGTCATTTTCAATCTATTTCCCCGGGTTACAGTTATTTTCGATCCAAAATAAACATGTTTGGCATTGAAATCGCCTCCAATTATGTACCAACTTACTAATGTTTTGAAGAACTTGGTAAAATATTTTTGTTGTGTAATGTTATGCCTTGGTGGGCAATAAACAGCTGAAATTGTGAAACGTTTATTATGTCGCCCATCAATTGCTACACTGGTTGTTTGTACCTTAATTTCATATTTCCCTGATTCATAATGCTTTATGTTATTTTTTATTATGATACCTGTAGCGCCGTGTGCTGTACCGTCTGGATAATTTGTGTAATATGAGCTATATCTGACAAATGTAACATGTTTTTTATATTAGTTGTGTTTCAGATATTAGAAGCACATCGATGTTGTTTTGTACATTTAAATTTCAACGATATGATTAAGAATGCCATTTGCATTCCAGGAAACAATCTTAAGATTCGCCATTATTTGTTCAACAGAGCAGTGGTAATAGTCTGTATGACATTGTTGAGTAGTTGATTTTGCTGATGCATCATATCGAAAAAGAGAGTTTTCATTGTTCGTAACATTGTTGCAATACTAATATTATTTGAGTTCTCACTGACTTCGGAAGTTCTACTTACTTCCTGCTTGTGTCGTTGATCTAGGGCTTGAGCATAACTTAAACGATGTGTTGATTCTGGTCCTTTATTTTTGTTAGTTTGTTCTTGACAGATCAAGGAAGATACATGACTGTGCTGCATATTGTTATCTATATTACTTTTATTTTTATTTATTGTTAACCGTTCTTTATGTCGGATGTCTTGAAGTTTTTTTATGTACATCACAACCGTTGTAATTTGACGGATGGTTACCATGACAGTTTGCACATTTCGAGGTTTCATCCTCTTTTTTATTACATACTTTAGATGCATGGTTTTCACCGCATTTAATGCATAAGCCCTATTACAATATGTCTTTGTGTGACCATACCTTTGACATCGGAAACATTGAGGGATGGTATTCTTTTTATTAGGAGACTCCATCTTTATTTTCATATGTAGCAATGTTTGTATTTTATATATGTGTGGATTATTTTCTTCTTGTGGTTCTAAATCAACAAAAAATAGTGGCAGCGGTTGCTTTGTCACTCTATGTTTAATATTGGCCACATGCCTTACTTTGTGCTCCTGTTCTTGTAAAGCATTTTTAATGTGATCTATTTCCACAGAGTGGTGTATCTAATCACTACTCGAAAATTCCTCTCAGATTTAATCTGTTAAGTATGATGTTCGATTCCTTCTCTGAAATATTTAATTAATGTACGGTAACTATCTGTGTTTTTTGATTTAATCTCAACTCTTTTATCGGTTAGAGATCTACAATGGATATCGCCGGTGGGGACGACACCTGTGATATCTGCCATAATTTTTTTGTATAATTCACCACCCCATAGATGGTTATAGCGTGAGGTTTTGGCCCTTTTTTGGACTCTGAAGAATCTTCCTTTTCACTATCATCATCATTTACTAAGGAAGCGAATCTATTTTTATTTTGCTTAATTTAGTTTTCTTTCATTGGTCTCTGAATAGATGAGCATACTCTCTTTGTATTTTCCTTTTATTTGAGACTTCCTGCCAGCCGTGGTTTTTTTAATTGAACATCTTCAATATAGAGCTTTGCAACGAATTATTTCCTTCATCTGGTATAGGCGATAAAATGTTCGTATAAACAGGTTTGTGCATTACTTCCACGATCTAGTGATATATTATTGTTAATATTATGTAAGTATAAATTATCTTTATTTAAAATATTTAAAATATTCATATTATTAGAATTGTTAGTAATGTCGTTAATACTCGGATTTATATCCCTCGATCCGGAATCACGTAATACATTTATACTTGAAACAGCAGCATTCTTATCAGTTTCGCGCGTCGTCTTCTCATATATAGAAGATTTGCGGTTAAATGTTGATGATCGTAGTAGTGGCATAAGACGGCATGACCGACTATATCCCGATAAGGGTGATAAAATAATATCCCGTAGCGCGTAGTAATGTCGTAGTCGAATAACGAATAGACGAAAACGATAGACAATATGAAATATTGAACACGATAATACACGTTCGTACAACAGCGATGAAGACGAATTCAAATTGGAATTTGAAGAAAGATTTGCGGACACGTCTACTACAATGTTACGTTTTTAGTCTTCTGCTATACGGCATTGAACCTTGGACGGTATCAGCGGCATTTTGCAACAAGTTAAAAGCCTTTTTGAAATATGGTCATAACGTAGGATATTGCTAAAATAACTAATTTCGAAGTTCTACAACGATTGAACAAAAAACCGGAAATTATTAATTCAGTGTGAAAATAAGGATACTTGGATATTTTGGACACATAATTCGGAATAACAAGTGCGAGTGGCTTCAATTGATTATATAGGCTAAAATAAATGGTAATCGCAGGCGTGGCCGGCCTAGAATAATGTGGTTAGAAAATTTGAAAAAAATTGAAATATTTAGAAAAGTTATAGATAAAAATCAAATCAAGCGGATGCCGACGTTCTCCGAGGACATATAGAATAAGAAGAAGTGAATGTGATAAACAAGTCTACTTATCGAAATGTAAAAGTGCATTTTTCTATATAGATTTTATTGAAATTAACTAAATAAAAAACAGTATTTTAAAAATAATCCGATAGTAAATATCTGTTAAATAGACAATGTACTACAATGAGCGATATAAAATTTATACATAAACATACTAAAAACGTAGAAAGAAAAAATTTCGAACTTCTATATAATATTAAAAATTGATTTTTATAATATACTTTTTAGAATTAATTCTTCATAAAAATATATCTTATCTTTTTCTTTTATTGTTTGTAATTTTTTTCTCTCTAGTAACTTCAGATCCGTGCGAAACATTTCGAATGTAGCGCGGTTAATCTCCCTTAGATTGGAATCGCTGAAAAATTTTAGTTCTAGAACTGCACAAGCTGTTCATTATAAGTTTAGCCCGCAAGTCAATATCGATTCGAGCACGGTATTTTAACCAAATTGCAACTCGGAAACAGCTCAGATTTCCTTCCTAAAAACTAGTACATCTTGTTGAACCCGAGTCCTAGTTTCTTACGTTTCTTCAGAATATACCCTTTCCAATACAGACGACTGACTAATCACATTCCAAGGTAGCTGACTTTTCTGTCATGTAGTAGAAACATGACAGGCGACCGGTATGTTTATCGGTCAGTTTAGAGAACGGGAATGTGATTTTTCATTACAATGTCGTATAACTACTTATCTCTCTATGTGATAATACGCGATCAAAATTAGGTATGCTTCGCATTGTAGTCTCCGCCTATGATGTATCTCCGTCGCCTAAAATGTCAAATTGTGTAATATCTTACGCCTCGGAGGAGACAGTATGAGTTGGAAATTACTAAAGTTTTCATGTACGTTTAATTTAATAATCTTCGCAAAGGTTTTTACTCGATATATTAAAGGTAACCGTGGTAAATTATAATTCGAAATACCGAGGAATAGGAAAACGAGAAATATAATAACGAGATGTTCACGAATTAACCAGTCGGTGTACGATCATTCTGGAAATATAAACGAATGTAAGAAGAATATAGCTAATTATCGGCATCCACCAGTTATATAAGATGGCTTCACTGGCAAACTCATTACAGCTTATTCCGGAGAAACGCACCATATCATAACGATAATGAATAAATCGTCGAGAATTTATAATGGTTTTTGTATTCCTATAGGAAACGAGAAAATTTAAAAAATATCAAATATATATATATATATATATTATTTTCTGTCTCAATTTCTGAAAGAATTAACGAGATTGGATAGCATGAAGTAACCGTTTAGAAAAACCGAATATATCCGACGAACACGCTTCGGCGTTTCATTAATAGATTATGTAGATTAAGATTTAGAAGAAATTAAAACGCCTTCCATCGTGTTTACATCGATATATAATTTCGTAAATCAAAATAAAGCAGATGCATAGCGGGTATAGCTGTTGACAATCTTTATGAAGTACTACAGACGATATAATATGTATCACGATTAAACGGTTTTTCGTTTATATTTTGATATTTATAATTACATTACATGGACAAATATTTTAATTTGAAAAATGTGGAATGTAGTGATTCTTTAAAAATAAACAACAAACAAACAAAGAAGTTAAAATCACTAAACTTTTTCTTTTTGAAAAATCGCAAAGCTTTTCGACCGTTAAGCCATTATCGAGTGGATATTTAAAAAATATATATATATAAAATGAAAAATATTAATTTTAGATCAGCAATTCACAAAAATAGGCAATATGAAAAACAGTATTAACTGTCAGATAGTTTAATACTGTTTTTCATATTGCCGATTTCTGTGAATTGTAATCTGAAATTAATATTTTTTATTTTGCATTTCCATTATGAAATATCCACCCGATAATGGCCTAAACGTCGAAAAGGTTTCCGATTTTTCATAAAGAAATTAAATTCATTCTGTTGTTTATTTTAATAAAAAATCACTATATTCTACAAATTTTTAGTTGTTTATATCTTGAAAACGCTATACGTTCCGCACTCTTCAAGTTTGTTTTTCCATTAGAAAATCATGAAGTCGCTCTGTTCCACATACCCCTTCTTACATACAAGCATTTCTTTCTAGGCCAGAGTGCACCGTTATGCTCGTCATGTAACATAACTATTCCTCATATTCTCCTATCATGTCCTTTGTACTCAGCTCACCGTCTTACTGTTGGAATTGCAAAATCCTACAGTATTTACCATCTGCCGAATCTAAACTTATAACTTTCCTTACTTTATCCAACCTTCTCCCCTTAATCTAACTATCCTTCCGTGTCTTTGGCCTTAGAATCAGTATAAGGCACAATTGAGTTCGTTTTGATTTAATAGATGTAAGAAGTTGAAAAATTTTTTTAACTTATTTTTTGTTCGTTTATTTTAATGTTTAATATTTTCATTTAGTGCAACAATTACACACACCGAGCTGAGTAAAAAAATCCGGTTAAACAAAATAAAAAAAAATTATAACCAGCTCTTGGTCCGCTTAATCGGCAGTTTAGATGGACTTATGTGCAGAATCAGACTTATCGGATAGTTTTCGTGTAGAAATTCGACAGAACTTTACTTTTTCACGCGTGTAACCACGCGGTTAATGTCTAACATTACTCGGAATGATGTCTATTAGTGGAAGGAAAATTACAATATGGTGACCCAGAGAAGACGAACGGTTTTATTTTTAAATAGCGCAGTTGGTAACACTGGTACAACGCAAATCGCGTACTCAGATTTTAGTGTACATAAGAGAGATTCGTTTTTGTCTCAGTTATTATGCTATAACGAGAACGAGCGCGCGTTTTGTGTTGAACGTTATTTTCGGTGTGAGTCGATCATGACAAAGAGAAGTTACGCAGTGTAAACGTGTACCATCTCGCAATTCAATTTTAGGACGGTTTGAAAACTTTCGAGAGACAGCTTCTGCAACCCAGATAAAAAACTTGCTAGATGTTACATACCGCCACAAACATCGATCGAGTTCGAGCAGAGATCATTCGTAATTCCGGAGCTCTGCTAATCGTCATACTGCTTCTTTAAACCTGTCGACGGAATCTCTTCGTCGTATATTACCGGAAGACTCGAAATTTCATCCGTACAAACTGGTAACCACTAAAAGTATACCGACCATGCGCAACGAAAACTTTTTGCTCAAACGATGTTGAAAAAAAATCGAAGACGAACAGATTTAAACAATCTTTTGATGAGCGATGAAGCTCATTTTCAGTTATCTGGATTCGTAAACAAACAGAACTACCGCTACTGGTCCGAATTCAATCGAACAGGAGCCGTCACACAGCGAGCGATTTTGGTTTGGAATGGGGAATAGTACGGGGAACGCCCTATATCGGGATGATATACTATTTTTTGCTTCCCTCGGACTTCGTCGTCATCATCGTCTGGGTCGTATACGGTTTCAACAAAATGGTGCGACGAAATTTAGTAAAGACCGAATGAATGTATTGCTACAAATGACGGACATTTGAACGATATTTTTCCACGAATGATCGTACGCTAATTTATCGTATTCCTATTTTTAAATTAAATTTTATTCAAAAATTTTGCTCGAGTTATTTAAAAACCAAGACCGTTCGTCTTCTCTGGGTCACCCCAGTATACGCCGATGAAGATCGGAGGTTTTTGAAAAATCAAGGGGAAAAAATGAAGGAATCTGTAATTAGAGTAGTCCTAAATGTTTTTCGATAGTGACGGACGGGTTCGAAAATCATCCAACCGGTTTTAATATAATTCCAGCAAATGTTGATCTGGAAATACTTCGTACAATCCGAATAAAAACAAAAACAACGAGTTGTATTAGCGAGACTAAGTAAAATATGGATAAATGATAAACTCTTATCAAATGAAACAACGAGAAATATATGTAATGAAAAACGTTCATATTTAACGATCCACGGTTCAGAATCGTGAATGCTATTGATCGATGATCGTGGAACTTTTTTTCGAATTTCTAACGAATAATTTCGTTCTTATGTCAAAGAACTATGACCAAAGGCCAGCAGTAAATTCGCCTAGTAGAAAATCTAGTAACGGGACCGGAGTTACTTGAATCAAAAGTCAAGGAAGCAACGAAAAATATGAAAGATAGAAAAACCCCCGGGCAAGATAATTTACCAACTGAAATAATTAAATGCTTAGATACCCGAATGTTGACTGCACTTTTTAATAAAGTATACGAAACTGATGAAATACCGGAAGATTGGTTAAAATCAACGTTTATTCCAATACCAAAGAAACCGCGTGCGCAAACGTTCTGAATTCAGATTGACCTCAATAACGAGGCACGTGCTAAAGAGATGTTTTTAAAGATGATACACCGACGAATATATAGCAAATGTGAAGAGCAAAGTGGAGAAACACAGTTTGGTTTTCGTAGGAATCTACGAACAAGAGAAGCAATATTTGCCCTAAAAATATTATTACAGAAATGCTATGATCATGATCAGAATGTATATATAATATATATATATATATATATATATATATATATATATATATATATATATATATATATATAAACCGTTTGACACCATCAGCAGCCTCTAATGAAAATTTTTCACGCGATTGGCATTGATGAGAAAAATACAAGAATAATAAAACATTTATACCGGAAACTAGAAACCGAAGTTCGTATTGATGGAAAACTAGAAACTCCGAATATTCAAATATTTAATGTATTATCGCCACTTTTATTTTATCTCTATTTGGAAAAGATCTTTAAGATAGCATTAACACATGTGAAAATGCTGGAATTAACTGACATAATTTCAAACATAATATATGGCCGGTAGTAATACGGAGTGGAGACACGGTCGACAAAGAAGATATTTGAAAAGCCGCTATGGAAATGCGGTTTCTTCTGCTAAGAATATCTTGGACAGAAAAAGTAACAAATGGAAGTCTTGAAAAGAGCAGCAGTTAGCAGAGAATTATGGAATATCATATAGAAAAGAAAAATTGCGTATTTCGGTCAGATAATTCGTTGAAAAGAATAACGCATATTACAAACTATATTACAAGGTAGAATAAAAGGAAAACGACCAAGAGGCAGAAGGAAGTTCGGATAATGAACATAAAGGATTGGACGGGGATAAAGGGAATTGGAGAATTAATGGAAAGTGCAAGAAATAGTAAAAACAGCCAACGCGTCAAGGACGTAACTAAAAGAAGAAGAAGAACTCCGTTCTACGAAAATTAAATATAAAATGTTCAACGAAGATCAATTATAAAACAAAAGGGCGCCAATACCTTAAATATCGTAAGAATTAGTCGTGAAATAGTACATTATAATCGGAGGAGAATGCGTTTCATCGATCACATCGAACGATATTATGTATTAGCCGGAGGATTGACAAATGTGGACAAAAATTACGGTCGGACTACGGTTTCGATAAAATGCGTGGATACCTGAAACGGCGGATAAATCCCTTTTTTTTAAACATATACATCATTATGGTTTTATCTGAAGCGAGTACGTGAAAAATACCGATACATTTGTGTGTGAAAAAATAAAATCGTATAAAGAAGATAGAATGAAAAAAAGAGATTGTAACTGCTCATAAACTGCGAAATTCGCCACCGAAGTCACAATAAAATATAAAGTTGCCGCGATACAAAAACCAAGAACGAACTGTCGCTCTAAGGACGGCTCCAGTGTTTGCTCATTTGTATATATAAAAAGTGTTTGCGCCTCCTTCCAAATACCAATAAGCAAACCGTTGGATAAGGCTGGTACGAAACTGATTTTCTGACATGTCGTGGCGTCTGAAATCGGACATACGAGACTAGTAATAGAAATATTTAGTTAGTTCGGGTTAAATATTAAATACGAGCGCGACGTTTGTTTACAAATTTGAGACGTTTGTAAATGGTTTCGATTAATTACGCTTTCTAGGAAACTCAATTCCAAAGACGGTATGGAATATATTTTAGACGAGACTCGAGATATCCGTTAGAGAATGTCGACGAAAAGAGACTCTCTCTCAAAAGGTGGGTTTTGTTAAACGTTTCCACTTGAAAGACCGTCTTTAACATCATTCGACCGAGCCAACGTTAGCTGTTAAGAAGTTTGTTGAGCCACTTCAGCTTGAAGAGAACTTCCGATAATAAACGTTATTCGCGGATTTTACCCTAATAACAAGACGAAATATCTTCTTCGTTCATTGAGGTAAAGTATTACCGGAGTTCGTTTATCAGACGACACCGAATTTTAACCGTCCGTTCAGTTTGTACGGATTACGTAACCCCCGTAGATAGATGAAAAGGGGGTTGAAATTAATAAATTCGAACAGAGGGTAAATATCTTGTTTTTCATTTATTGTAACAAAAATTTTCGAGTCCTCTCTCTTGTCTAAGTCTCGACGGTTATCGTTGAAAATATTAAAAGACTAAAATTATTTATCTATCCGTTCATTACATGTAAGAAAAGCCTGAAAAAACAAAAACCCGACTTAAGGATTCACCTAGAAAAGTCAATAACGATTTGGTTTTTCATTTTTGCTTTTCTAGCAAGCTAGCAGTCTCACATTTTAAGCGTTCGTGGTCGTAAATAAAAACATTAACACGATTTACGTTTTAAAAATTGTCCTCAATTTAATTCGAACTCCTATCGCGCGTGTGTACAAAACTATAACAGCTACGTCACGATGCTCTCTGATCGCAATCGCGGTTTGCAACTCGGAGAGAGAGCAGGTGATAATGGTTTACAACCTGTTCCTCCGCATGTCACGTCTACTACTTTGTCTCCACTGGAATTTAAAATAGTGGCTAGCTATATGGAAATTATATAGGTGCTGGAACGAGAATCACAGCAAGCAGCAATATATCCGCGTCTTACAATAAACGTGATGATTTGCAAGCCTAGGAAAGTAGAACGCATGAAGAAAACGATATATATATATATATCTGTGTGGGGTGGGGGTGTACGTGTGTGGTAATATTTGTATATATATATATATCGAAATATTATTGTGCTCGCCCGCCTTTTGTAAAGATATCTATTGGACTAAATCCGCCAGTTAAGATGAAGTTGGTCCGACCAACAGTGCCTACAATAGTGACCTACGGACAGGTAACTGATGAAAATAAAATAGTTAACCGGTTCGGAAGAAATTATCGTAAGAATCCTTGGTGTAAAGAATTTGACTTGCACGATTGGAATGCACGTAACTGAAAGCATATGCAGCTTTAGACTGATGTGGGCCAAATCGTAAATCTTAATATATATATACAATATACAAGCGTATACCCACATAAAAAACAAGAAAGGAAGTGAATGTGCATACGCGTGCACTTTTGCAAACCTTCACACGTACATTTACGAACACGAGTTTCTCTAAAAAGGGAAATTCATCGCACTAGGGTCATTGGGAAATGATGTCGAGCATTAGTGGATCATCACTCGTCAATTTTTATCAACCTCAATCGACGCCTCCATTCTGAATCGGAAATCTACAATCCAGCTCCGCTGTGGCGGCGTTATGTTCAGAGCTATTTATCTTATTCCCTATATATATATTACACCCCCTTTTAATGTATCGACCTTTCATAATAATCCACGATCATCCTCTGGAGAAGTTCTAGAATCTTCGATTTAAACAATCTTCCACAACTGTATCACGTTGGATAGAAAAAAGATCAACCTTACACGCTCTACGCTATATGTAGCGTAAATTATAAACGGGATAAATCGTAAATTACAACTTTTATATTGAATAAAGGTAATCGTCGAAACAGAAAAACCTACAAGGGTGTCGTAGTATCACAAAATACACTCGATTCGAAAGACAAAAAAAATTAAAATAAAAATAAAAATATATTCGGTAAATTTAGCGAAGCGAGTAAAAATTTTAATTTGAAAATGATAATAATAATGAAAAATAATTTAGCAACTTTTTAATTAAATTAGGCTTACCGTTTTTTATTATACTTCGGTCGATTACATCGTTAATGTATTTATATATTTTAATTTGTGCGTGTGTTCTTTACATATTTCGTTGTACGCAGGAATCTAGCACCGGTTCAATTTGTTGAAGAATTTTCAATTTATTCGAAATAGTAAGTTCTACTACCTATTTCAGGGATTGTAAGTAGAACGGAAGAATGCGAAGACTGAAGCGTGTAAAAACTATAGTAGTAGTAGTAGTAATAGTAGTAAGTAAGAAATAGTATCGAGGCATCGAACATTGGCTGGGTGGGATAAACGAAAATGTGTAAAATGTGGACGCGGTTGGAAGAAATACATAAAATACACGGTCGAAAATATAGCGGCCAGCTCGAACGGTCTAAAACGAAGATTTCCAGCCATCGCTGCTTAATTAAAAAAAGTTTTTCCAGAAAAGATTTCAGCGTTCGCCCGAGAAATCCCTCCAAATGAATTTTTACGTCACAATTCTTACGTCTTTACTAATGTACGGCTTACGACAAGAATTACAACTATTCCCCCTCAGCCGTCTTTTTGTTACCGCCGCTGGCACTAATGCTGATGACGATGATGATTAGAAATTATAATCACTTTACCAGTTTGTATAACGAAACAACGACCAGAGCGAAGAAAACGAGAGGAAAAATTCTGGAAATAATTGTTCCCTCTCTTATTTTTCTTTAAGGTTCGAGAAAATTAGAATACGATATTCGCCGACCCTCCGAGAAAAAATGTTCCATTTTAAAGTGAAAAGATTAGGAAAAACGTTCTCTAAGCTGAAGAAATACTATCGCTGACGTGATGTGATACATTACGAGGACACGGAAGCTATAGTTGTTGAAACAGGCAGATTGCACGTATGAACGCTATATTGTTGGACCGGTTGCATTTGGCTGCAAAAATCGTTGTAATCCTGATGGAAGACCATATCGAATACGTTCAGCCTTGTATTTTTCGTAGTATAGCAGATTGTTAATTTAACATTGCTACAGGAACAAATCGGTTTCTTCTCTTCTGATCAAGTGACTATAAGTGAGGGTCGTATGTCCTAGTAGTATACGACGAACCACTATTTCTTCATGGCGTTTCAACGAATGAGGAGATCGCCATAAATTAGTATCAGGTTTGAATGAGCGAAATTTGTTTGTTAATAACCACATTCGTGCGGAGTTGTTCGTTTATTATGCTGCGGATATCTTTTTCGGATCTGGTGGAAGATTAGGAGCAGGCCGCATATAAGCCGCCTCTTTAGCTGCTGTTTTTACTAAATCGTTTCCAGCAATGCCAGTGTGACTTGGAACCCATATATAAATAATGATCGAGGAGAATTTAGACAGGATGCCGATTATTTCCTCGACCATCTATAATTACTGATGATGGTGATTGACAAAATGTGAGTCGATGGAAATGACAGACTACTTAGAATTTCAGCCAACATAATTTCGTATATAAATTACAGCTAGTTTTATTGCATAAAGTTCAGTCGAGAAGATTGAAAAATGTGTAGGTAGTGGAAATCTGATTATTATTTCGTTGGAGGATGCTACTGCATACGTCAGAATTTGACTTTGAACCATCTGTGAAAAACATTATGTGGTTGTTGTATCGATCTAGTTATTTCGTTTATCTGTTTGGAGTAACGAAAACTTTACTTCCACATTATAGTTTTGATAAAGAAAAGGAACGTCTACTTCGAAGAGTACTGACATTGCTTGTGTCTAACGATTGTTTCTGGATTTAACACTAAGATTCATTTGAAATGTCATATCGATGGATTGATTCAGGCAAATTTGGAGTACTTCTTACATCTGTGTAAAAATATGATATGAGTTTGGAACGGCGAAATTTGAGTTCAGAGCGGTTAACACTTTATAATGATTGTAAAATAGATCCTTTTGCACTTCTAGAAACTACACAACACCGTAGTCCGTGACCTCGTGAACGCTCCATATTGTGTATGAGCTAATTTTCGTAATAAGTTTAAAGCATACTTTTTTTTTTTTTTTAAGCATATGTATGTAAGGCGCTTCCATGTCAGCTTCTGATCAAAAGTTAGGACCAGATACTTCACTGTAGTAGGAGATGGAATTATTTTGTTATTTAAGTAAAGAACTATATCATGAGGGCAAGAGCGTTTTCGGCAGAAGTACATTTTGGATTTACACAGCCGAGAACTGAAATCCGGATACCTCCGACCACTTTAGAAGTTTATTTAGGCAGCTTTGCAGCATTTCTGATCCAAGTGGTACGTCACTACATGGTAAGAAGATAATCAAATCATCTGCAAATAATGATGCTCTTATTGATGGTACTATATCGGTTAAGATATCATTTATGTCGATATTAAATCGGATTGGATTAAGGATAGCACCTTGCGGAACACCATTCTGTAGTGTTCGCGGAGTGGGATAAAGTGTTACCAAGACGAAGTTGGAATGTTCGATCTTTTAAGAAACTGTTAATGACCACTGGGAGTCTACCTCGAAAATTTAAGTTGTACAGCGAGGTTAGAATCTTGTGTCTCTAGGTCGTATGCCTTGGATATATCTATGAAGAGCGCTAATAAGGGATGATTATTATTAACTATCGAATTTGATATTTCATTATTGAGGTAAACAGCTTGATCAATTGTTAAGCGACCTGAATGAAATGCGCATTGTTTACTGCTTACTAGTTGTTGCTAACTCCCGCATTAGGCGACCTGCTATAAGTTTTTCAAATACTTTACCTAGCACTGACGTCAGAGAAATAGGTCGATAGGAATGTACGGTTGAAGGATTCTTGCCAGCCTTAAGAAGGAGTTATTTAGCATTAAAGCTCTTGATCGGTAGAATGTACATAGATCGCTTTCCGCTATATTTATTCCAACTGGCGGTTTTCAAACAGCAAAATGCCTCTGCTGGCTTCTGTTTTACCTAGGTTGGATGAATTTCAGGTGCAAACTATGCGAATTCATATACCCATCCAATTTATGTTACCTTATTTATACAATTTTGCCAATAAAATAACATTTTTCTTTCCAGAGAACTACGTCCATTGGCCTCCCCCACTGATCCGGGCTACATTTAATAATATTATCGCTGAAAATTTTCCTACGCATATCCTTGTTTATACAGATGGATCGAAGTCAGCTCAGGGAACTGGTGCAGCAGTTTATATCCCATCTCTTAATATTAGCAGTGCATACAAATTATCTGATCTCTGTTCCTCATTTACAGCTGAGTGTGTGGCAGTATTTTTTTCTTTGTCGTCCTTAATTGATGCGAATCTTCCAGGTAATTATCTCGTTGTTACCGACTCACAGAGTATTTTAAAAGCTATTGAATGCAAAAGGAAGGTGTCAGATTCATTGATTTCAGCCATCATGTTGAAACTTAATCAGCTGGAAAACCTCAGTATATTTGCGTCATTCTTGTGGGTACCAGGACATCGAGGAGTCCCCGACAATAAAATGGTAGATGCAATAGCTAAAAGGGGTTCTTCTAGTGGTGTTTTATTCTCTTCAGTTTCTTCTCGTGACGTCATTCATTTTACACAGTCTGATCATAAAAAGCTCTGAGAACAGATATATATGGAGTGCATACAGCGGTCGCCTCTTACTGCGTATTATCAGCTGCAGTCGTCTCTCCCTAGGTTCCCATGGTTCTGCGTTTTCAAAAACATCAAGCGGAGAGGAATTGTGCTTATCAGCAGATTGCGGTTTGGGCATTGCTTATTGTCGGACCGCCTGTTCGTTATGCAGCTTAGAGATAATCCGTATTGTCCTCTACATGCTGGTCGTGTAGTCTGCAACCCTGATCACGTGTTCTTCGAATGTCCTTCATTAACAGCATTACGTTCTGAACTGTATCTCAAATTACTGTACACATCTCGTGGTGGTCCTCCTTATAACGTAATGTCACTTCTGCATGTTGAGAATCTAGATTTGTTCCCGGACATAGTGACTTTTCTCGAGAAGTTGTCCGAGTTCATAAGAATATGAGTTAGTGATTATTACGGCTTCACGTTGGGTAAGCTGTAAAGGCATCCCCATATAAAAAAAAAAAAAAAAAAAAAAAAAAAATGGGCAATATCAGTAGTGCTTTTTTCCATAAATCAGGAAAAATACCCTCGTCACAAATAACATTCAGTATACGCAAAAGGACTTTTGTAATGTTTTCTGGTGCATTTTTCAGCAAGAAAATACGAAAACTATGTGGACCGCTGGGGCACTGTCCTTCAAATTGCATATGGCAAATTTCAGCTCATTTAAGGAGAACTGTTGATTATATGGTTCTTTGTTTTGTGAATTAAAGTTTAGTAGAAAAGATTTAATTGTGTTTTTAAATTTAGTGAAAGTTGGGTATTTGAATTATCTGAAAATAATCCTGCAAATAAATTTGCAAATTGACTGCCGTTCAGGATAATATTGCCAAAAGGGATATATACCGTTGATTAGGCTTCCATTGATTTAATTTTATTCCAGATTAATTTAGGTGGAACTGACGGAGAAATTGAGGAAGTTAACTCGTGACAAGTAGATCTTTTTGCCTGTTTTAAAATGTAGCGTGTTTTAGCTCGAAGGCTGATGATTAAGTATTTTCATACGTAATTTTTTTTCAGTTGCTTTTTTTTTTAATGTTTATTTTTGTTCGCTTAAAAATTACTTAAATAGTTATAAAAAGTACATTCAACCAATCATCGGCACGTACATAATAATAATCTATACATAACCACACCCCCAACTAATCAGAATGATCTGCACTCTATGTCCGATGAAAAGGTGATTAAATTTATGAAAACTAATTCTTCGTAAAAATTCGTCGTTGAATTTAATAACGTATTATTATTTTTTTTATTTTATTTTCTTCAGTAGTTTTCTTTTGTTATGACGTTATCTGAAGAATATAAAATTTTACATAGATAAAACATTACTAGGAAATAAAGCTACTGAAAAACAAAGCAACGAGAAGATTATTTATTATATTATCGTTTGCTTAAGCTAACGTTACTTTCGTCGTGGTTATATTTCCCGCTTTATACATTTTATCGTTTTATGCGTATCGAATCGTAAAATAATCCAGACGGCTCGGAATAAGTTTCTTCGTCTAATTACCAACGCTCGCTGGTTCCAACGAAATGATGCACTCCATGCAGATTTACAGATTAAATGGTTCAACGAAGTAATACAGGATTACGCTAACCAACACCGCAGAAGACTTCATCATCATCCAAATCCGAAGGCCTTGGCACTTACAGATCGTGACTTAAGAAGGCTTAAACGTTTCAAACCTACTGACTTGGTTGTTTACTAAGTAATATACGTAACAGAGCTTAACCATTTAAACCTCTGCCTGTCTTGGAGCTACATTAAAAAAAAAAAAAAAATGCGTACATATCGAGAAACTTGTCAGAAAATGATAAAAAATAAAATCTATAAAGCTTTATTTGGAATATGGCGTTATATGGAGCAGTTGACGATTCTAAAAAGAGAAAATGATAAACACGTTTGAAATGGGGTGTTGGCGTCGGATGTTAAATATGCTGTGGACGAGTAAAACAAATAATGACGAGATAAATGAACACCGCGCATTCCAGAATACATGCAATATGAGAAGAAATGAAATGGTTGAACATCAGATCAGACATTCAGAGTGGATGAGAATGGTCCCGTCATTCAGAAATGGGTCAAAGGATATTTATGGTACACATAAACGATACCGTATTTTCTATAAGCTGTTCGACAAGGTTGTTAATACTAATGGAATTCATATTACCAGTATCAAACGTTCTTATGGAATTTATATTATCTAGGTGTGAGTGTAAACAAAAATACAAAAGCGGATATCGGAAATTTCAGTGTGATCGAGCGTGAGTTTACTTCTATATAGTGAAATTATTAAACGATGTAAATAGTGATTAAATAAGTAAATTTACCAGCAAGCAAAAGATTTGGAGAACAATTGTAAAATGTTAATCATAAGGCTCGTTTATTTTGCTGTATAAATGAACATCTATTATTTATAAATAAAAATATATACGTTTAAAAGAAAAAAAATACAGACACCTTCTAATAGTATTACTAACAGCAATAGTAATACCAGAGTGGCAATAGTAGTAGTGCAAGTTAGCAATACACACAAACAAAATGACCTAAATTTAGGAATGTATTAAAATAATGAGGTATAATTTGTCTTTTATACAGCTTTCGATGAATTTTATACGTGAACACTACGGTGTGCAATAATACCTACATATCATATATTATATATATATATATATATATATATATATATATATATATATATATATACATGTGTGTGTGTGCTTATAGAATACAAGCATACATATGTTATACATATATATATATGTATGTATATGTATATGTATAACATATTTACGCTTGTATTCTATAAGCATACACACACACACATATATATATATATATATTTATATAATAAAATATAATTTGTATATGTCGGGAATGTTTTATTCTCGTTTTTATGACGTAGTTTTATAATTACGATGAAATTTGAAAATTATTAATATGTTCTCTGATTTTCATTATCACACTGAAATTAGAAAACATTTATTTGAATGAGCATGCACCTATATAGAACACATATGTGTAACACACACACACACGATATATATATAATTTATATTTTCACATAACAAAACTTGTGTTATCCGAACAGGGTACAATTTTAATTAAAGCGCATAGAAACGAAATTACCGTTTGTCAGAGAAAGATACTGAATGCGCTCTAAATGGCGTCGATGCTCAAGCGCAAACGACGACTTCAATAAAATTACCATTCACCACGTTTAACGATTCGCAGAAAATACCGAACAACCGTTATTACAATAGCCACCACTGTAATTCCATAAATTTTCATCCACTACACACACACACACTTCCGCGACCCGGCAATCGCCGATGGTACAGATTATGAGGGTAATAAATTACGATTTACCTGTACTCTGACCCGGTAGACGTATATATATCAGTTCGTGACATTCCGCTATAATTGCGCGTTCAGTCAAATGGTAACGACAAAGTCGAAAGTACAAAAAATTCGAGCAGATTTTACTAAAGTACGCGATTCGATATGACGAAAATTAGCGTAGAATTAAGTTTCGATTAATTCTCGACATTCTCGAGCTATCTGACCGGGTTTTTAAAGATAACATTAAAATGCGTACATATTTTTTCGAGTATTTATTATGTATATATATGTATGTATTTATTTATTTATTATTTGAAAAGTGTGGAATGTAGTGATCTAAAAAAAATAAAAAATAAACAATAAAAAAAAGATGTTAAAGTCACTAATAAATTTTTTATTTATAAAAAAATCACGAACTTTTCGCCTGTCGGGCCATTATCAAATAATTAATATATAAACATATACATAAAGATGAATTGCCGTAGGACGTCGTGATCATGATAATCCAATTAATTCGTGAATGGTTTTTTTCCACTGGACTCTGTCCATTGACAACCTGCTGCATGTTGTTAATGTTATTATTTTTGGTTCCTTTTCGTCTTTTACCGAGCGGTCTGGTTTCCAATATTAGTTTTTCCAATTGCAGAGCGTTTCGTCTAGTAATGTGACCAAAATAGCGCAAAATTCGTATCCGTCTTGCAGACAATAAACTGCATTTTTCGCCTATTCTCTGTAAGACTATCTTAATCGTGATCTTTTCGGTCCACGATATTCTTAAAAGTCTCCGTCAACACCGCAGCTGCTTGTATTCTAATTTCTTATTTCCTATTGATAGTCCAAGATTCGCAATCATATATTAAAATTGAGAAAATTAACTACTTCACAATCCGGATTTTAGCTGCCATATCGATATATGCGAATCTTTCCATATTTTAGTTAACCTCTGAACTGTAGCGCGACTTATATTAATTCTTCTTTTAATTAATTATAAAATTTAAAAAAAATATATTTTTTATAATTATTTTACAAATACTGTTCCATCGCTTCGATAACTGTTGTAAAAATTTATATACCTACAGTAATATTCTTTACATTTTATATTTTTATAATTGTATATATATATAATTTTTATTATTTACTTGATAATATCTTGATGATTTTTAATTTTAAATAAATTTTAGTGATTTTAACCTCTTTTTTTTTTTTGTTTATTCGTTTACTTATTGTACATATCGACAATTTATTGTAAATTGTATTTAATGGAATTCCTAATCGTGGTCTGCCAATTTGTTGGATTTATCATATGCTGATAGCACATTATGTTTATTTGAATCCTGTACAATTAGTGCAACACCTCCACTACGTCTACTTTTATCACATCGACAAACACGATACACTGGGAATTTAATTTGTCATTTTGTAGTTTAATTTAGTTTCACACAGAGCAGCTATATCAACATTATTTGAACTTAGAAAATACGTACATTCGTTAATTTTAGAGTGGAGGTAATTTTCATTCCACCCTATTAAAGAAAGTTTATCATAGGGACTATAACAGGTCATAGACTAAATTACGTTGAGAAAAATTGAACACGCTTTCAAGAATAATCATAATTTTTGTAAGAGTGTCTTACGAGATGCCGATAATTTAATATTAATTTCTCTTTAAAATAACCAAATTTTACTAAAATTAAATTCTCCAACTACATTAAATAATTCTGAGAGAGTGGAATTACTGGACTCGTTATTAACGAGGTTATAATACCTGCATACGAAAATCTAGTATTATTGTTATTACTACTCCTAGTGCCTCCATTATTACCATTACTATTACTATTATTATTATTATTATTAAACGATGACAGTTTTGACTAATTATGAAAATTTAAAAGAAAAAGTTAAAGTTTACATTCATCAAAACCTACTGTATTTTGTAGCATGGATAAATTCGCATAGTCCTCTGCAGGTGCTGTGATTAACTGTTTATTTAAAGACTATGTGAATTACTAATAATTAAATTTGGACAAATATTTCGATTGTTATAAGTTAATATTATAATAATGATCCAGCCGTCGCATAGTGTTGCACATAGGCGGTTTTATTCCTTTTATTTTCGTTTCATATATTTATCCGTTTTTTTTTATTTTATTTTATTCGTTTATTCGTATTCGATTTGTAATTAATTTTTAATTTTTATTTCTTCTATTTTGAAATATTGTATTGAAATTAAAATAAATTTGATTTGATTTTATTATTATTATTACTATTATTATTAACCCTATTAATATTATTATTAACAGCGCGAACATCGGACGAAAAAATTTGCTTAATATTATTAAACGTAACGTTTGTCCGGGTCTACACGCGGGTGACGACTTTTTTACGGATCTCATAATCACTTGAATTAGCTACATGTGCTAGGTTACAATTGGCACATTTAATTTGTGTAGAATTACATTCATGGCTTTCATGATGCTGTCCACACTTCACGCATCTGCTCGGCATGTTACAGTTCGACGAAAAATGGCCGTAAAGCTGACAACGATAGCATTGTAACGTCCCTTTCCTAGGTTGGTATTTTTCCCACGTTATGACACAGTTGATACAAAAAGACTTTGCGAGAGTACCGGGCTACAAAATATACACAACTGACGGGGTGGAACAGCAGTGCTAATTAAACAAAACATAATGCACATTGAGCTGGAAGAAATCCGCCTTTATTTTTTACAATCAACAGTAGTTTCCGTTAAACATAATAATGCCGATCTTATTATAGCAGCAGCATACTGCCCGCCTAAATATAGAATTGAGAAAAAACAACTACTGGTAATCTCTCTAGATTTGGATCACGATTCATTTTTGGAGGTGATTTCAATGTAAAACGTACAGCATAGGGATCGCGTCTAATTACACACACAAAAAAAAGGGAATGAATTCCTCGCCGCTATGATCGCCTGCGGATGTGATTATTATTCATCACGTAAACCAACTTATTGGCCGACCGACATGGATAAAATTTCAGACCTTCTGGACTTCTTTATTACTAGAGGAATTGGTAACAGCTACGTGGATGTTAATGGTGTAGAGAATTTATCTTCTGATCATACACCTGTACTGCTGGTACTAAGTGTTAATAAATCTTAAGGTCAGACCGAAGACGATAGATGAATTAGAACAGCAAACTCAACATTTAATTGACGTAATAAGGAATTACGATGGAAGCAATTCCGACGATCAAAGAAGAAATACAAACAGCAACATGATATCCGCTCGAAGTCAAAGATGTAATAAACAAAGGATGACGTGAACGAAGAATTTGGCATCGATCCCGTAATCCGATGGATAAAACGCTATTTAATCGGATAAATAACCAGCTTCGCGGACTAATAAATAATATTAAACGTAGCAGTTTTGAAAATTATACTGAAAATCTCAGTCCTGAAGCTGATCGAGAATAATAGTTGTGGAAGGTTACTAAAAAATTTAAAAGACTTCTAATACAAATTCCACCAATTAAAGACGAAACAAGGACAGTAAAGCTGAACTATTTGCTCGTCATTTAGCGTCAGTCTTTCAACCCCATGAAATTAATTCTCGTGTTAATACAGCAATCCTTTTTCAAACTCAACAAATTATTAAACATGTTACACCCCGAAAGGTAGCAAAAGAAATTTCCAACAGCAATCCTAAAAAAAGCACCCGGAGCTTACCACTGTAGCGATATTAAAAGAATTGCCACGTAAGGGTATCATTACGCTTTCATACCTATTTAATGCATGCTTCCGTTTGAAATATGAACCAAAATGCTTCAAGACGGCTCAAATTATTATGCTGCTCAAACCGGGAAACTCTGTTCAAACAGTGAATTCATACCGTTCGATTTCGCTATTACCTTCGATATACAAAATATTTGAAAAGCTTCTTCTCAAACGATTAAAGCCACTCGTGAATATTGCAGATCATCAATTTGGGTTGCGCAACAAGCACTGAACGTTCGATCAAGTGCAGCGAATAACTAGAAAAATAGAATTAACTTTGGAAGAAAAAAAATTCTGCTCAGCAGTTTTTTTAGATACCGCACAGGCGTTTGTCCGTGTCCGGCACGATCGGCTAATTCATAAAATAAGTAATCAGCTGCCAAATAATATGTTTCGATTATTAGCATCATATCTTTCGGAACGAACCTTCCGAGTCTCTCATGGAGCAAGCAAAACTAATTATTACCCGATACAGGCGGGTGTTCCACAAGACAGCGTCCTCGGACCAATTTTATACCTTCCGTATTCTGCTGATATTCCAACATCAGTTGGAACGAGCATTGCTACATTTGCAGATGATACAGCTATTTTATCTACCAGCGACTCTCTTAAAAAAAAGGGAATAAAAAATTACAACATGCTATTAACAAAATTAGCGAATGGACGCTGGAGAATTATGCTTAACCAGCAAAAATCTACTCATGCTGTATTCACTCTGCAACGCTATTTCTATCAACCAATCTTGACCAGCTGCTTATTCCTCGAAAGAAAAGTGTAAAATATCTGGGTATCATCTGGGCTCTCAAATGAATCGGAAAAAGCACATACAGAAAAAAAAAATGGAACAAGTTACCCATAAAATGAGACAAATGTATTGACTGATTGGACGAAACTCCAAACTTAGTCTGCGCAATAAATGGCTTATATATATGCAGATAGACTATGGACATGAGACATCCAGCTCTGAGGCTGCGCGAAAAAATCAAATCGGTTAATTGTCCAACGAGTGCAAAATAAATGTCTTCGAGTCATAACCGGTGCTCAATGGTACCAGCGTAATGTTGATATACATTCGGATTTGGAAATCGCATCCATCGACGAAACAATACAGCGCTTCGCTATCAAAGACGCTTCATGTTAATTATGAGGCGCGATCGTTATTATTCACTGAAAACGACATTAGTCGCCTTAAGCATACAAAACCGTATCAACTGGCTAATTAAATACGCACCTTAGTTTATATATAATCCTCGATAGTTGTGTAAATGTACACATCTTTCGTTCTCTACATGAATATACTTCTATCTCTAGTACTAATTTATACATAAGTATAGGATCGTACTATTAAAAATAGATTTAAAAAAAAAAGTTACGACACAGTAGAACGTGATATTTATGACTTAATACTTTTCTGGTGTTGTGCGGAAATTTCACCAAGTACACCGGTTGGGAGTGTACAGATTTATTTTTAAATAGGAAAATAGATATAACCGTTGCTACTTCTTTAAGTGCAATATACTGTGTACCGATGTCCAACGGCTTTATTCACAACAAAATTTTTATAGAAGTGAATAAAATTGAATAGTCTCAATGAGTGATATGTGAATATATAGTTGTATTACGAACATGCCCACACATATACATACATAATACATATACAGTGTGTACATAATATTATTCATTTGTAATGCCTTCAAATTTCACCTTCCGACACCTGCAGATTACTACAGTAATCCGAAGTAAGTTTAAAATTTGCAGGCTTTTATTTTAACTTATCTCCTAACGCCTACAAATAATCCATTCCGACACCTGCACTTCTTCCACAGTAATATTCAAAAAATGTAAACTAAATATTATTCTAATGTAACGCCTGCAAACTTCATCTTCCAAACCTGCACATCACTGAAGTAATCTCGAGTAAGTTAATCATTTGCGGGTTTTTATTTTAAACATATAACGCCTGCAAACAACCCATTCCGACACCTGCATATCTTCCAAAGTAATATCGAGTATTCTCACAATTTGCAGGCATTTAAAAATGAATATTTTTCACATTTAAACGTTGAACTGATTTTGTCCATAATAGTATAATACTGAGAAGTGTATATTACCCGTCAACATCTTACAGACCTCTGACTATTTATAAGCAGTATAATTTTATATATAGGATTACTATTATGTAATCTGATTGCCGCATCATAAAACAATCGAGATGACAAAAAGTCGATTTTACATGGTGCAGCTTCGCTATCAATGTTAAAATATTAAATCGCTCTTTATAGCATGAAAAACGATTAAAGGTTTGTTTCCATGCGAAAAATCTTTGTAAAAACAGCAGAAAAAAAGGAAATCACAAAACACTTACTAACCTTAAGAAACGATGCTTCATGTAAGACATTACGAGACTAAAATTGCTAATTAGCATGTATACAGGACGATAAAATTGCTCGTCATTTAGACATAACAAGACGTTAAAATCAGACATAACAAAACGATAAAATCGCTCGTCATTTAGACATAACAAGTCATTTAGACATTTTTAACGTCTTGTTATGTCTAAATGACGAGCGATTTTAACGTCTTGTTATGTCTAAATGACGAGCGATTTTAACGTCTTGTTATGTCTGATTTTAACGTCTTGTTATGTCTAAATGACGAGCGATTTTATCGTCTTGTTATGTCTAAATGCGATTTTATCGTCTTGTTATGTCTAAATGACGAGCGATTTTATCGTCCTGTATACATGCTAATTAGCGATTTTAGTCTCGTAATGTCTTAGATGAAGCATCGTTTCTTAAGGTTAGTAAGTGTTTTGTGATTTCCTTTTTTTCTGCTGTTTTTACAAAGATTTTTCGCATGGAAACAAACCTTTAATCGTTTTTCATGCTATAAAGAGCGATTTAATATTTCAACATTGATAGCGAAGCTGCACCATGTAAAATCGACTTTTTGTCATCTTGATTGTTTTATGATGCGGCAATCAGATTACATAATAGTAATCCTATATATAAAATTATACTGCTTATATATAGTCAGAGGTCTGTAAGATGTTGACGGGTAATATACACTTCTCAGTATTATACTATTATGGACGAAATCAGTTCAACCTTTAAATGTGAAAATATTCATTTTTAAATGCCTGCAAATTGTGAGAATACTTTATATTACTTTAGAAGATATGCAGGTGTCGGAATGGGTTGTTTGCAGGCGTTATATGTTTAAAATAAAAACCCGCAAATTATAAACTTACTCGGGATTACTTCAGTGATGTGCAGGTTTGGAAGATGAAGTTTGCAGGCGTTACATTAGAATAATATTAAGTTTACATTTTTTGAATATTACTGTGGAAGAAGTGCAGGTGTCGGAATGGATTATTTGTAGGCGTTAGGAGATGAGTTAAAATAAAAGCCTGCAAATTTTAAACTTACTTCAGATTACTGTAGTAATCTGCAGGTGTCGGAAGGTGAAATTTGAAGGCATTACAAATGAATAATATTATGTACACACTGTATATATATTATATATGTATATGTATGTTCGTAATACAACTATATATTCACATATCACTCATCGAGACTATTCAATTTTATTCACTTCCCTAAAAATTTCGTCGTGAATAAATTGTTTTGAGACGTTTATCCTACAGAGGTCCTTTCAAAAATGAGACATTTTGAATTCAATTCTCAGGAGTATTTGAAATCAAACAGATTCTCCTAAAAAAGTTTAATTTTGAAAATGTTTAAATTGTAAAGCTCAAAAATATAAATAAGTTTTCTAGACTCCTTTGTGTTAAAAAAAAAAAATTTAATGCTCTGAGTTCATTACTCGTCACTTTTAGTAGAACTTCTTTTATACAGAATAAGATTTCACAGTCATAAACACTGTATTTATATATATATATATATATCTTCTCGTTTTGTTATCTAATCCGGATGTCGTGAGCTTATTTGATGCAAGTTACAAGACATTGCCATTTATATCGATTCTGCCTAGATTCATGATTTTCTGTATGTCTGATCTACATAACCATGTGGTCTGATCAATGTAAAGGCTCATTAGTCTATCTTGTCTCCTTTCTCCATTAACCTTTCCTTGCAGAATTGTTTTCTTCAGCCCATTTGCTTGTATTACATGACAAAAGAAGCCTAGCATGTGTCTTTCAATGGATCTAATTGCTCAGTGGATTCGATTTTCAGTTCTTTTAAATCAGAATCATTTGTTCTGTGCGCCATCCATGGGATCCTTAAAATTTTTCTGTATCACTTCATTTCAAAAGCTTCCTTTCACATCGATTTTTTAATCGTCCAGGTTTCTAAGCCGTATGTCGCTATGGAGAAAATTAACGCTTTAAGGATTAACAGTTTTGTTGTTTTAGAGGTCTTATGATTTTTTCATATACAATTGAGTTTACCAATCCCGACATTTGCAAGAGCTAACCGTCTCCTTATTTCTTCTTCTGATCCACAATTTTCGGATATGCACGCATCCAAATAAATTAATTTATCTTTAATTTTAATATCTCGCAGCAGAGTTAGTGTTTGTTGTATTCTGTTTTCTTTGTCAATGATAAGCATTGAACATTTATATTTATTCAGTATTAAGCCTGCCTGTTTACTAACCACATCTATTCTTGATAGTTATTCAAACATTTCTTTCTTTGTGCTGGCCAGTAATACAGTGTCGTCTGTAAATCTAATATTTGTAATTTTTTTCTCTCCGATAGATATCCCTCCTTGCTATCCTTCCATTGTTTTTTTTACAATCCGTTCCCCGTAGATGTTGAATAGAATCGGTGAAATACAGCAATCTTGTTGTACTCTCCCTTTCTTGCTGAAAACTATTTCGATTTTTCGTTCTCCAGTTTACTAAAACCTTTATTATTTAAGGACAATTATTGAATTAAATAAATTAGATGCTTCGGTGTTCCTATTTTCTAGTAATATTTGCCACATTTTCGTCCACTTGATGTTGTCAAAAGCTTTCTGGTTATCTAAAAAACAAAGCAGTTCCGGAATGTTATATTCGTTGCATTTTTCTATTATTATTCTTATATTTAATAACTGTTCACGTGTGCCTCTACCTGGTACAAACTCAGCTTGTTATTCCGAAATTTGTGGTAGAAGATTGTGCCGGTGTTGTAATACATATAGTAGTATTTTACTGGTATGAATAATCAATGATATTGTGCAGTAGTTTTCACAATCTTCTGTAGGGCCCTTTTTGTGTAGTGGTACATATACTAATTTTGTCCACTCTTCTGGCCAGCTGCCAGTTTCCCATATTTTTTGACAAATCATATGCAATACCTTTATTCCTGATTCTTCCGTTGCTTTCAGCATTTCTTCAGCTCTACCATCCACTCCTACTGCCTTTCGATTTTTTAGTTTCTTTAATGCGACTTCTATTTCAGCTTTCATAATTGGCGATTCAAGCTCAAAGTCCTGCATTAACACTGATATTTCATTGTTGTACATAAGGTTTTGACAATACGGGCGCCATCTTTCTGCTATTTCTGACTTTACAGTTAATTTCGTTCCATTTTGATCTTTTATTATCAAAACGTTCTTGTTTTGAAAGTATTACTTAACCATTTAATTTTCTTAGATAGATTAAAAGGTTCATTTTTTTGTGAGTGTTGTTATATTTCTTCACAAATTCCTATTATGTAATTGTTCCTATCACTTTGTATTTATTTATTTATTACTTTATTAAGATCCTCACAATCATTTGAATCTGTTATGTTATTAATTTTCCCGTTTTTTATTTGATTCCTCTCATTAGTTAGTTTGAATGTTGCCTCGGAGATCCACGGCTTCTTTTTTGTTTGTACTTCACTGTGAATTTTCTTCACAGTTTCATGAATATATATGTGTGAATGATTATTTTTATTTCTTTATAATACCGACGAAATGTTTTACATATATATAATGCTATATATATATATATATATATATTAAAATGAGTTTATTACTTTTATTAACAATTTAATTAAATTTAAAGTCATAGTAGAATAACTTCGTTTACTTCTTTAAAGACGTACGCAGCGCAAACAAAAAAAAAATAGCCTATATTACCATTCGTTTATTAGTTATTACTAAAATAATGCATCGTGTCACAACTTTAATTTATTTTTTCATTTAATTTTGTACGCTGGATACAAATAGTAATTATTAGAAAAAATTATGTACTTAAAAATGAATATGGGAATTTTTTTATTGAATTTTTTCCTAATAATAATTTTTTGATACGAGACAAAGTAAAATCTAGTTGGCACTTTGGTGACCGCCTACGCTCTCTTGAGTATGGCACATAAAAGGAGAAGAATAATTTTTTAATAGATTATAAAATATTTCTGGAACACCCGATACCGTAAATTGAAACGGTGCTCGAGATTTAATATTTTAACTACAGTTACCAGCGTATTTGCAGTAAAGAGCAAATTTGTAAGCTTGCAATATTCGTTCGAATAACAATCGGTCTGTTCAGAGTCAGGCCCCCAAATTTCCAAAACGTTATTTCCATATAGGTTATTTTAAATTAATAAATACATTACGTGTATGTAAAAAATTTTATACTAATTTCTTATTACTGAGATGTCTGACATATATATATTGCTATCGCAAAACACTTATTACTGCAACAAAATCGTATATGATCACTTTGTTTATTATTAGGAGCCATTTTCTCGATAAATAATCATTATTTATACCGTAAATAGTCGTTTAAAAACGCCCGAAACGAATTAAGTCGTTTAAAATAGTCGTTTCCCGAATAAAATTAAGTCGTTTAAAATAGTCGTTTCCCGAATAAAATTAAGTCGTTTAAAATAGTCGTTTATAAACGGCCGAAAAATTGATGGTTATGCAAAAGTAATTACTAAAGCGTTTAATTCTTCTATCGCTCGACTTATATATACTATTCGTTAATGTTTCTATCGCATAAACATTTTAAACATAGATGACCGCATATAACTTGATTCATATTTTGATTTACTTCGTAATTTTAATCCCCTGATATTACGCTAAATTATATATATTTTCACCTACGCATACGTAACGTAAACGTGTGATTATATATATATATATATAGAGAGAGAGAGAGAGAGAGAGAGAGAGAAAGAGAGATCCGCCACAAAAAGAGAGAGAACTGGGATAAATTCCCCCGGGCCACAGATGAAAGAGGTCTCCTAAGACCTTTAAAAGTTAGTTTTTAGAGAGAAACCCCAATATAAATACATTTTTTTAATATATATTTGAAGTAAAATACAAAAGGGTAAAAATTACAGTTTGTTCACAGCCCATCCATTTAAGTTTATAGAAAACACGAGTCTCTTTTAGTCAGAATATTAAAAATTGTTTGTATTGCGCTAATTATATGAAAATACCAGTATAATTTTGAACGACACGTTTTATTATATAATTATTTATATTTTGGGGAAATATGTAATTTCGTCTTTAGGCACGTGGATATATATATACATAAATGTAATATATACATGTAATATGTGTGTGTGTGTGTGTGTGTGTATGCGAGTGAGTGAGTGAGTGAGTGAGTGTGTGTAGAATAAGTATGCCTTTCAAAGATAACAACAAAAAAGTGTAATAGATTTAACATTGGCTACTGTTAAAGTAGCAGATCTAGTTGAGTAATGGAAACTTAGTTACCAATTAAACGTTAGCTATCATTACTATGTTATCTTTTATATAAATATAGCTACTCATAGAACATGGGATAATAATATCAAAGTTATTAGCTACAACAGGTTAACCATACATTTAAGAAAACACAACAACTTACCACGCTGGAGTAAAAATTGTAATTAGCAACGATGAAATTGACAAAATAATCACACATTTGAAAACTAAAGGTGGCTTCAGGCAGAGACAAAATACCCAATGGATTCATTAAAAAAATTTACAACCTACTCAACTCACGTGTGTTATTTCTAACGTATTAATGTACTTATTGAATACAACTACTACCCTGCGATACGGAACTTGAGCAAAACCAAACGCATTCGACAGCTTAGATCTAAATAAGATTATTTTATTATTGCAAGATTTAATATTACTGGAATTAGGTATGTACTCTAAAAAAAAAATTGTAGTGTAAGTACCACAAGGGTCTGTGTTAAGGCCTTTTTTGTGAAACATAGTGTTCTCCCAAATTTAAAAAATACCTTTACCTTATAACGTGAAGATATATTTACCTTCGTTGATGATACAGCCATAATAATCTGAGACAAAAGTGAGGTTCCTAGGAAAAAAATTATGCGAAGTATACCACGCAATAAATAACTGATTGTGGTCATTCAACTTGAGAATCAATGATTCGAAGTCAACAAAAAGTAAAAAGTTAAATTTATCTCAATATGGTTACATTCGATTTGTAACACAAACTAAATACTTAGAAGTATTAATTGATAACGATTTAAAATTTAATAACCACTTTAATTATATTATAACCAAAATCAGCAAATTTACGAGAGTATGACGTATTTTCTACAACTTTCGCGTAACTCATACTTTCCTATCTCATGAATCGTCGCGAAAAAATCGATAGTCGAGGAAAAGCAGAAACGTGTGCCTTTTTGAAATTTTCGGGTTCAGATTGAGATTCTTTACGCGGTTTTTCACATCTATACGATAGAGATGATAGAAAATCAGATCGGCGAAGAGTAAATCGTTTAAAAACGTTTACATCATGCGCAATAAATTCGACGGTAACGTAATAGGCACGCGTACAAATATGATAAATAAGAAAGTTTTAAACCGGTTGTATGTCTGACATATGTTAGACAAAGACGGTAAATACACCTGTGTATATATATTTATAATAGCTACTGATCAGTGCATATTGAATATATATATATATATATATATATATATATATATATATATATATATATATATATATATATATATATAGTAATATATAAATAGCATTGTAGAAACGGCTGACCAAAAATCGTTCATAGAATTTTTAAAAAAGTAGAAATTGAGAAAAGAATGGCAAATGGCTAGATTGCATACCATAAAATAAAACGTATACTTCCAGAAAATAAAGCCAAAATATTTAACCAACGCGTGATTCCAGTACTAACGTACGCTGCAGAAACTTGGCCCTTAACGAAAGAAGTCATAGGAACATTAAGAAAAACAGAAAGACGGATGGAACGAGCTTTGCTTCGCATAAAATTACGAGACAGAATTAAATCAGAATATATCCGAAATGAAACAAAATTCGAAGATGTAGGGATAAGGATAGTATTGAACAAATGGGCTTGGGCTGGTCACGTCGGTAGGCAAGAAGATGGAAGATGGACAAAAGAACTGATCCAATGGAGACCATATACTGGAAAGCGCACATAAGGGAGACCATTTAGAAGGTGGACGGATGATATTGTGGCAGTCGCAGGGAAACAATGGCTTCGTGAAACGCAGGATAGGCATCGATGGAGAAGATTAAGTGAGACCTACATCAAATCAATGATGTAACACAAGCTTTAAGATAAAATAAGATAAGATAATATATATATGTATATGTATATACACGTATATATATATATATACATATATATATTTATACAGACACATATGGGCCCCAGATAAAACGGGTGTCCAAAAAATTCGTTTTTATTCGAAAACCCAAATGTAAATACATTTTTTTTTAAAATATATATTTCAAGTATAATACAAAGGGGTACAAATAACAGTTTATTCATACCCCATCGATTTAAGTTTATGGAAAACACGCGTTATTAAAAATAATTTGTATTGTCCGAATTACATAAAAATACCAGTACAATTTTGAACGACACGTTTATTATATAATTATTCATATTTTTGGGAAATATGTACTTTCGTCTTTAGGTACATGGATATATATATATATATATATATATATATATATATATATATATATATCTGTGAGACTTCAATGCCAAAAGTAGACGTTGGAATTGTTTTAATGATAATTCTGCTAGCACTATACTTAACCAATTATCATTAAATGGCATTCTTCGCATAGTGGCTCCCTCCGAGCCCACACATTTTCCCAATCGTGCAGGATGCAGAAACAGCATCTTAGACTTAGCACTTGTAAAAAGCCTAAACACATCAGACCTGATTTCTATTAACGATCTCTCATCCGATCATAATTCCATACTCATTACTGTTTTTAACACTAAATTCATCTTAGAAAAAAAAGTTTTAGATTACAAAAATGCAAACTGGCTTCAATTTAAAGAATACATTAACAACAATATTGTTCACACAGACATTTGCGGTCCCACTGACATTGACAAAACCATAAGTGACCTTGTCGAACTAATTCTTACATCGATTGAAAGACATATCCCTAAAAAGACCATTGTTTGTTCACCTACATCTAATTTACCGCCTCACCTATTTGCACTCATCAGATTCAAAAATTATATATTGTCGAACTAATTCTCACATCGATTGAAAGACATATCCCTAAAAAGACCATTGTTTGATCACCTACATCTAATTTACCGTCTCACCTACTTGTACTCATCAGATTCAAAAATTATATCGGACGATTGTGCACCAAGCATTTTGTCCGACCAGTCGTCTCTTTTTTAAAGCAGCTATTGACTCTTTTGACCAAAACTCTTCGTCACTGCCTCAAAAACCACAAAAACGAAAAGTACAACAAATGCCTCACAACGCTGAGCCCCAAGGATAGTAGTCTTTGGAAGGCGACTAAAAATCTTACCCACCACAGTAAGTCTCTTCCGCCCCTCTGCAACCCGTCCTCAAGTGACTATGTTTACACTGACATAGAAAAAGCAGAGGTCCTGGCAGCTCATTCTTGGACAGAACTTACAATTAGCCTCCAACTTTCAGCACAAAAAAGTCCGGACTGAGGTTCAGAGGTATCTACGCAGTACTAAGACGTATCTACATATAACTAACACCACCCAAAATTGTGTTAACGTCATTTGTCCTCTAGAAATATTCAATATCATCAAAACGAAATTAAAGTACTCGGTAGGCCCTGATAATATATCATTACTTATAATCAAGAAACTCCCTCATTTCCGCCATTGTTGTATTATCAGATATTATGAATGATTAAACTGGGATACTTCCCGCAAAGCTGGAAACTTGCCAAAATCATCGCCTTGCCCAAACACGGTAAGGATCCTTCGCAGGATTCCAACATCCGCCTCATTAGTCTATTGAGCAACCTAAGTAAAGTTGCTGAGAAGGTGATTTATGTTAGATTATTATCCCATGTCGACAACGATAACATATTTTCAAACTTTCAATTTGGCTTTCGCTCTCATCACTCTACAACCCAACAAATATGCAGAATAACCGACTCCATTACTCATAACTTCAACTTAAATAAGCATACCGGCATGGTAATTTTGACGTTGCTAAAGCATTCGATACAACTTGGCACGTAGGTGTTCTTTATAAAATGATAAAATGTAACTTTCCAACATGTTTAATTCACTTAATCAATCCTTATTTAGGCAATAGATGTTTTTATGTATCTGTAGGTAACGCCGTCTCGTCTCACAAATCTTGCTCCGCGGTTGTCCCACAAGGCAGTATTATCGGACCACTTTTATTTTCCCTGTATCTTTATGATTTTCCAAACCCACCCAACACGCAAGTGGGACTTGTTTGCAGACGACGCTGCGATATTCTGCAGCTCCTACAGACCCAGCACAATTCGTAATAGACTTCAGTATGGGATATCGCGGGTACTTAAATATTACAATAAATGGCAAATTAGCATAAACCCGAACAAAACCGAAGCTATTCTCTTCTCCCGCAGGAGACCTGCTCTACCTGACAATCTGATGGTACAGGGAAACACTTTAGAATGGTGCGATAAGGTTCGTTATCTTGGTGTAATCCTCGACAATAGACTTACTTTCACTAAACACATAAATAATATCACAATCAAGACAAATAATGCCTTCTCTTCCTTGTACCCCATTCTTAATCAACAAGTCCTTCCTGAACATTAACAACAAGATAATCCTCTACAAAGCACTAATCCGCCCAATACTTTGCTACGCTTGTCCTTCCTGGAGTTCTATATCAAAAACGTCCTGTTGATGTCATATTTATTATATTATTTTAAACATGTATTATTTTAATTTATTTCGATCGCGTATAATATTTTTATAAATTGCTATTGGCAACATTGTATTTGTATTAGGTTTTTCGGTTTGTTGTGAGTGAGTTTTTCTCTTTTTTTCGTTTATATTATCTTGACCTAGCTGGTTGTTGTGCGAAGTAGTAGTATTTTATTTTATATAAAATACATTTGCAATAAACATGGTTGTACATTATGTATATTTAAATATATATTTAATGTTGATTTATTGGAGAGTAGTGATTTTATGAATTAACAAAACAAAATAAAATCAAAGTTAATCACTAAAAAATTTTTTTATTACACAAATACGTACACGAAGCTTTTCGACTATTAAGTCATTATCAATAGCTTGATAATGACTTAATAGTCGAAAAGCTTCGTGTACGTATTTGTGTAATAAAAAAATTTTTTAGTGATTAACTTTGATTTTATTTTGTTTTGTTAAATATATATTTGTTCGAAAGTATAACCATAGTGTTGGGTTTTTGTTTTAAACTAAATAATGATCACATTTAGTCGATCGCTATAGAAACATTACACCTCCTTTAACAAGTTACAAGTCATTCAAAACATATGCCTCAGATGTATTCTCAATGCACCTCGCTATGCCCGAATCGACAGCATGCACGAAGCTACTGACGTGCCCTATATTAGAGATTTTGTTCTAAAGCTAACGACTGACTTTTTTATTAAATGCTCTCACCAAAACAATGTACTCGTCTCCTCGATTGTCAATTACGATTCTAAGCAACTTCGTTTCATGTATTCCAAATATAAACACAGGCGACTTAAACACAACATTATGTAGTAATTAATTTTAATTTTTTTAATTATAATTTAACCCCTTTACTTAGTAAGCACATTCGACACCCGTGTCATTCACTTTTTATATTTGTATGTGTATGTGTATATATATGTGTGTATATACATAGTATTTTTTTAAGAACTTACAACTTAAACAATATATTTTTGTAGCTTAGACTTACTATCATGTATTACTTTTAATTAGAAAACGTCTTTATTTTCTAGCCGCAGGTTTTTATTTGCTTTTTTTCCTGCAGCACTTAAGGTTTTGTTTTGCTTTATTATTTATATTCTTACTGTGTTATTGTGGTAATCCCCGATACACAATGTTTGTAACTTATGTTATATTTTCTTTCGTGTTTATTACTTATGCAAATATACTTTGTTGTTGTTGTTGTTGTTGTATCTGTAATATATACATGTAATATGGGTGAATTTCATGTGCATATACATATATATATGCGTGCGTGTGTGTGTGTTATATGTATATATATATATATATATATATATATATATATATAATATAAATGAATAATTATTTCCTCTATCATGTTTTCATTTTTAAGAATTATTTCCCTTATAGATGTTTATTATTATTACTAGAAGATGCTTATTATGATTATCGTAAAATGTTTATTATGATTATCTCAAAAATGACCGTATTAGGAATGCTGACTCGTGGGGATTATTCCTTTGGCGGCGCCTGGCCCCATTTTCGTGGTCAACGATGATATCACGGCTGAATAATCCTCTCTTCGACTTATACGGTCTTAGACTTATTTGTAATCCGTTTTCTTGCGTGTTTATTATTATTACGCGTGACTAGATGGCCGTTATTTTAATAATTATCAATCTCGTAAATATTTAGGTACTTTTTAAGCGACAGTTTTTTTTTATTTAATTCTCTCCGACTAGACACTATTAGTAGGTATATTCTATATTTTGAAAAAACCCCAGGAACTATATATCGTTAAATGCAAATTGAGCTGTACGATTTTGATGGCAGTCGAAAATAGTTTTCATCCATCGACGTAGTTTAATTATCAATTCTTGTATTTACGAGCATAAACACCGTGGTGTCGTTAACGTTGTAACTTTCCGAATATATATTCATTTTTTAATGTTCGAGACACCGACTGGCGCGTGTAAGGTGAGACGTATATAATTTCCGGATAAAAATGATAGCGACCGGTCAGATTCGCTCAATTCGTAAGTATGAGACTCGTATGAGAGCAGTTACAAGTGTTTTCGAATAACAGTTGAAATATTGTTCGCGAGCTTAGAAGGGTTTTAAATAGAATGTTATAATACCAACTTGGTGTACACGGTCTAGAGCGCTAACGGAAGATAAATGAATGTAGGCTGTCTTCTTCGGTTAATGCTGTAATTGATGAGATTATTAGTTGGTATACTATATAAGGTTATACAACCGTAAATAGTAGTGGATAGAAATGAGCTTTAACCGCTGTACGGTTGGTATTCGTGTTCGTTAACGAATTCCCGCAATACGCGGAGACGTCTATAAGTGTAACGTTTGAACGAGTATTATTCGCTACACCCCGTCATTTTAAGATATATTCCACCGATAGATATGATATAGAAAAAATGATTTGTCTACTGCGTTATATATATATATATATATATATATATATATATATATATATATATATATGTATATATATGTATATATAAATAAATAAAAATATAGCCGTGAAACCAACAAAGAAAAATATATGATTAAAACAAAACGGAAAGAGTGAACGGAGCGAGTATTATTATTTCCGCTGTCAGGAAAATAATAAGAAAGTTGGAAAGCTTCAGTAGTAACGCGTTTGCTGGAGAGACATATAGTAGTGTTAAGACAGATGCCTTTGAAGAAGAACTCCTAGAGAGTTCACACATATCGTTAAACTGCTGCTTGAACAACTATAAGACTGGGCATAGAAAGAGAACGAGAACTAGTGGAAATTGAAATTTATTATCTCGTGTGTGCGTGCTACGTGTATTAAAGAGATCGTATACGATGGGTGATGGGTGGTTTGAAAAGCTGGGTAAATGTTGGTAAGAGTTTTTAATCATTTTTAATATCGACGGGACGTCAGCGGAGAGGTATACGTTCTTAAGTATACGGTTGAACATAAATAGACGTAGAGGATAAAAAATAGAGCCGTCAATTCGTTGTAATGGAAATTTATCGGGCTCGAAATTAATACAAGCGACCTAATTAGATATCCGGGACAATATCGAATTTTTTATATTTGGGGTAGCTTTCATTATTTTTCGATGATAATTTTCCTCTATCCGACTTACATCATTTAGTTTTAGGTGCGAATACCAAATTTACCCATTGTCAATTTTTTTTCATACAACTTTGTCGTACATAAGATAAGAAAAAAGATAAACCGCTGTAGATTAATCCAAGATATACGCACACGAGTAGCGCAGCAAGGATGGTGTTGTTATTTAGGACCAATAGGTACGCAAAGAAAAACCAAAATGGTAATAACTTATACCAAAAAAAAAACAAAAAAACTTCATTATACTTAAACTAATTACAAATATTAAGACGTAACTAATTATAAAATTGTAACGAGTAGATTAAGAACAGTTGACCACGCTAATAAAAACTGCACCGGTCCTGGAATGACGATTGACTTAAGCGCTAAGAAGAAGAAAAATTTCCGAACTCAATTCGCATAACCTGTTCAGCGTATGTAAGGAAATTTACTAATGTTTTACCTAATGGGGAAAGATCTCTGCGCAAAATAAAAATGATAAATTTAATTCATCAACGCTAAAGACAACAGTTTGCGGAAAATCTGCAAACAATATACAAGGCAATATACATTTCTCCCACCTCTTCATGACTCACACTTAAATAGTTATGTGTATAGTAATGTAGGGAAAGCTGAACTTCTTGCTTCTGAATACTGCAAAGCTCATACACGTAATAGCAATATGTCTTCCAGTTATCAGGGAAACAAAGTTCATATGGCTGTCAAAAAATATCTGAAAGAAAATAAAAATACTCGTATTGTCAATTATGTCAGTCCTAAGGAAGTCTCTGCCGCTATAAAAGCCATCAAATCTAAAAATTCTGTTGGCATTGACAATTGAGCAAAATCGCAGAAAAAATTATTTTGTCTAGATTACATTTTCACTCTGAACAATACAAACTATTGACATTCAGTTTGGGTTTCGCCCAAGATATTCTATTACGCAACAAATATCTAGAATAATAGAATTTGTCAGCCATAATTTTAATTGTAATAAACATACTGGTTTAGTTTTGCTCGATGTTGCTAAAGCATTCGACACAACTTGGTGCAAAGGTATCACGTATAAAATGATACAGTGTAAATTTCCTACTTATTTGGTATTGTTAATTCATAGTTATTTAAGCGATAGAACATTTTATGTAATGGTAGATGATTCGAAATCGACTATGAAAATTTGTGCCGCGGGTGTTCCACAAGGTAGTATTTTAGGTCCGTTTTTATTCACATTGTTTCTCTATGATTTTCCAAAATTGACAAATATGCAAGTTGCTTTATACGCTGATGATACAGCAATATTTTGCAGCTCTTACAAACTGCTATTAAAAATCAATTAGAAAACGGTGTACGTCGCGTTTTAAAGTATTATCGCAAATGGCAAATCGAAATAAACGCATTAAAAACTGAGGCCATCTTTTTCACTCGTCGTCGACCAATTTTACCATCTGAACTTCTAGTAGATGATAAAGTTATAAATTGGTCGGATAGTATTAGATAAACGATTAACCTTCTCGGCGCATGTAAATTACGCAGCTCTGAAAAACAAATAAAGCAGTAAGTACAGTGTATTATTTAATCGTAAATCGTACCTTAACGTTAATAATAAGCTCATCATTTATAAAGCGCTTATTCATCTGTGATGACTTATGCTTGTCCCGCCTGGTCTTCTATCTCGAAGGCGAGCTTTAATAAAGTGCAATTAGTACAAAATAGGTGTTTAAGATGCGTATTAAGTGCCCCAAGGTATGCCAGAATAGTGGACATGCGTGAGATATTAAATATACCCTTTATTCGGGATTATATTCTTACTATAACTCGTAAGTTCTGCGATAATTGTGTATTGCTTGAAAATCAGTACATCTCAATGATCGGAAATTACGATTCCAGGCAGCTACAGTTTATGTACACAAAGTATAAGCATAGACGCCTTAAACATAATTTACTGTAAACGATTAATATTTAATGTATCTGTGTGTATATGTGTATATTCATGTGTGTGTATGTATGTATATATATATATATATATAGGTAAGTATATGTGTATTATATTATATATCTTTATAATTGTTATTATATCGAATAATGTTCCTTTTTGTATGCTTAATGTGATACAAAGCGTTTTATGGAGTGGGTTTTTTTCAAATTTTTTCCCGCGTTTTATATATCCTATATCTGTAATCTAGTAAATATACTATAAGATTTATTACGTATAAAGGATTTGGTTTATTAGCGGTAATTCTTATTATTTTGTACTTTTGTATGAATTTATGTCAATAAATATTTCTTCTTCTTCTGCGCTATTAATAGCGAACTTACGACGTAGCGCAGTAAAAGTAGGACACACAAATGTGTATAGATTTACAATTAAATCATCGAGTACGAATTTCAAGAAACATAATGAGATTTTACTAGAAAATATAAAAACAGTTTAAAAAGATTAATTAATGCAGTAATCTCGGTGTTCACGAACTAGCCTTCCACAGCCAATCTGAAAAGGCTGATTCCGATAATCCTCGGGAATTATGTAGACCTTCTGTAATTACTTTCGAAATACTACTCTAAAAACGCACATAGAGACTTCTATTCCGTGGTACTTCAAATCGTATTCAAACTGATTTAATTTCTTCTGTATAAGCTATTGTTAAAATTAAGATAAAAGAAGAAATCAAAAATGCGAAATATGTTGCTATATTACCGGACGAAACGTCGGACAATTTAAATAAATCGCATCTGGAACAGTCAGATACAGATATATCAGCCGAAGGATTCCTAAAATTCTCGTCTAATCAGCATTTGCATCCACATAATCAAATCGGCTATTCTTCTATTTTTACGTGCTACGAACAATTACAAAAACCAGAGATGCACGGAGATTATAGTTTTATAATTTTGATAAGAAATCGAAGCGGATTCGAGATATTGTAATAATTTCGCTATATCTACTTCATCGTAATTCAGAATGTCTTTCGAGAAAGATGAGCGGAGAAATGTGTCGCGAATATGATTATATTTTCGACAATCTGATCGGTTGCGTAAAATTGCGAAAGGAAATTTCGAAAAACGAATAATTGAATAATTGGTGCATGGTCAATGCGCATGCAATGCTTTTTTTTTTTTTTTTTTATTAATACTTTATTATGCAAATTAATAATGTACAACTTGTTGCATTTACAGAGGAGCAATCACTGCACCACCGCTTAGGCTTAATCAGTGTATTGCTCCTCTTTACAATACTCTATAGTTAACAATAATATAGTAACCACTTTTACACTCGCATTTGCGCGGGCTGTGCGTCAGTTTCACTCACAGTCATAGTATACATATATTCCCTTATAACTTCTTATACTAGTTAATAATTAAAATTATAACTTAGGTATACTAGATGCATAAATGTACGAATTGTCCATAATGACACATACATACACACATACATATACAGAACTTAAACATTATATGCATAAATTCCTCACAAACACCCCGTACATATATGTACGCGTGCAGAAATACACTCGTTATACATATTACTGTAAACGTTTTATCACGGATTCACAACGCAAAAACTTCAGTGACCATGGAATTTCTTATGCATTACATTGAATGCGAATAATTGGAATTGTCGAGCAGTGTATTTGTCTTGTAGGTTAAAGTTATTTTTATTGTAAAATCTTAAATGGTCCATAGTGGGGCATACAAATAGTACATGGTTCGCAGTTTCTACTGCGCCGCATTCACACCTGTCATCATTACTTAACTTAAGAAGAAATAAATAAGACCCAAATTTTCCATGCCCCGTTAATAATTGGGTAGCGTAGAAATCGGGAGTAATTTTAATATTGCGTCTATTTAATATATTGGGGATTAGGCTGTGGGTGTGTCGGCCAGTATTATCTTGTTCCCATCTTTTTTGCCAAATTTCTAAGTAGTGTCGTTTTATAGCTTTCAGAGTATAGATATATTGAGTTCTGGTTTCACTGCGAGAATTTAAGTTGAATTTTGAGATTATGGCGTTTGTTTCTTCTATTAACTGCTCATTTAGATATGGGAAGAAGTCCACGTTTTTTATGGCAAACATGACTGCCCTTCTGAGCATAAGAAGATCGACAGGAAGTACATTAGCAGTAACTACAGATGAGCTGTGTGAAATTGTTTTATATCCCCTGCAAGCGTTTATTAGATATTTTCTTTGCATACCAAAAAGTTTTTTCTTTACTGTTTTAACTTTTAGCCGGTTTAGTAGGACGGTGGAGCAGTATGCTACAGTGTTCTCAATCAGTGATTTGTATAATACAATTCTGTACTTGTAACTGAAGCCCCATGTATTTTGACAGGCTCGTAACATTTTGCAATATTTGGTATCCATTTTCAATATTATGTTATCAAGATGGTATTTGAAAGTTAATTTGTTATCTATGATAATACCTAAGTATTTAAAGTATTCAACTACCTTAAGAATAGAGTTCTTGAATCTTACTTTAATGTTGTTTCTCTTCAATTTAAATGAATTTGTGAAAAGTGTGACAAAACTTTTTTCAATTGACAATTTTAGTTTGACACTATCTGACCAATTTCCTAATTTTATTAAGGTATCATTTGCTATACTTTCTAGTTCCACTTTTGAGCTTCCAGAAATTATAAAAATGAGATCATCTGCATATGCACAGAGTTTTACATTTTTATTGTAGCATAATTTCAAGGCTCCATTAAAAAGTATGTTCCAGAATAGTGCACCCAGAACACTACCCTGTGGACAGCCCATATTGGTTTCTTTTCCTGCGAACGCATTACCTACTTGTAAAGAGATCTTCCTGTTACTTATGTAATGGTAGATGATGTTCAATAATCTTTTATTTCCAACTAGTAATATCTCTAGAGAATTAAACAGAGCGGGGTACCAGCAATTGTCAAAGGCTCCTTTTATGCCCACCGTTATAGTGATTAGCTTATTTTTACATTTGAGATTTTTTTGGATATTGTGTATTACATAGTTTACTGCATGTTCAGTTGACAGGCCTTGCGTAAACCCAAATTGCCTACTGTCTAGAAAATTTGTTCGCTTAATTTGACCCACAATTTCAATTTTTAATAGCTTTTCAAAAATTTTCCCAAATGTGTTTAGAAGACATATTGGGCGGTATGAATGAATATTGTTAGAATCTTTCCCCGGTTTTTGTATAAGAATCACACTAGCTTCACGCCAAGCTTTTGGGTAATAAGCTATTGAAAAAATTTTTTTGTACATGTTTTCAAAAATTATTGGATGGTGTTTGTGAATCAATTTTATTATTTTATTATTAATTTTATCAGGACCGGCAGCTTTATTATTTTTGAGATTTTTAATAGTAATTGTTAGTTGTTCATTATTAATGAATGAGGGTTCTTCCATATTTGTTTGTCTAAAATCAGGCTTAAAATTATCGAATTTATTTCGCAATGACTTATGATAGCTATTGTCAGCGTCTGTGTTATCGCTAGGAAATAATGTGGAGAGACAGTATTTTAGATTGTCGTTTGTATTAGTTATTTGATCATTGTCTTCATTTTTAAAAAGGGGAATGTCATTGGTTTTCTTTAGCTTACTGAAGGCGATTTTATAACTTAGACCCCATGGTTTTACATTATCTGTGCAAAAAGATTTCCATGACTTTAATTTGGCAGATTTTATTTTATAATTTAAAGTTTTTTTGTAACTTTTGTAAACTAGTTCCCGGAAATGCTACCTTCTTCTTTGACCGGAATTACGATTTCAACAATTTAAGATGAACTGATCACGCCATGATTCCGACCATTCCTCTGACAGGTTGCAAATGATTTCTTTAACTGAGTTATTAATAGCTGTTGATCACTAGACGATACTTTTCGCAGCGCGGTCGACTATTTCATTCTTACGAAATGGTTTTTATGTCCTGATATCCGAGCGAATACGAATTACCTATCGCAAATATTACGTCTTTAGTTACTAAATGTAGAGACATATCAATACATTCGAACGGTATGTACAAATCAAGGAGTTTTGTCCCGATTACATTTTAGTTTCAACTGCTACTTTATTCAATTTTTTTTTTTTTTTATCTTATCTTTATAATGCGCAAAAATCGTAACGTATTGTTTTAATTTATTTGTGTTTTCAAAACGGAATCTCTATTAATCTGGTAGAGTTATTATAAAAAAATCGGAGCATTTCTTAAAAATACACGCATTTATTCATATCGGCTAGGTTTTTATACTCTTCGTCTTTCTGTAATTTTTTATTATGTTTCATTTGACGTGTTCATAAAACGATTTTAAACCAATAAATTGATAATTCACTGAAGTAGCATGTACGCACACATCAAAATTAGTCTATTGCAGCTCGTCTATTTACAGATATATTAGTGTAAAAATATGTAATTTCGTGACTTTTAGAAAAAATAAACAAGAAAAAGGAGTTAATAACTAAAAAAATCTTTTCTATATAAAAAATCACAAAGCTTTTCAGCTGTTAGGCTATTATCAAGTAAATACAAAAATACGTGTATAAATACAATTTACAAAAATTATCTGAGTGATAAAACAGCATATGTAAATTAATCTGGTAGTGAATCATTTTGCTGTTAAACCATTATGAAGTGAATAATATTTATATACATATATATATATATATATATATATATATATATATATATATATATATATAAAATGTTCAAAAATATAAAACGTAAACAATTTTACTTTGTATATACAATTTACAAAGCCTTAGCGTTGTGTTTTACAGCGGCAGAATACGGCTGACCCGCTTGGGCCAGGTCTGCGCATGCAAAACAGATGGATGTTGCTCTGAATGAAGCATGTCGTCTAGTAACAGGATGTTTGAAACCAACGGCAGTAGAAAACCTCTATTTATTGAGCGGTATAGCGCCACCATATATAAGACGCCGTGTAATACTGACAAAGAAAGAAGTGCCCAAATCTACGACAAAAGACATCTAATGTACGGTCAAACTAAGGTATCATACAGGCTGAAGTCAAGGAGTAGTTTCATTAAAACTACCAAGGAATTAATACCGAAAAAGAACGGATAAATCGATGAAGTAAAGAAATTAAACCAAACCCCCGTGAGACCGCCAGAGGAAACGTTGTCACCAGGACATAAAGAGAGATGATGGCGCACAATAAACCGAATACGGACAGGCTGTGTTCGTACAGCATCAGAAATCATGAAATTGGGACTGGTGGAAGACCCAAAATGCCAAATACAACACATATTGGAGTGTAAAAAGAACCCGACGATGTGTACAATGCATGATGTTATCCTAGCAAATGAAAAATCCAAGATGCTGGCCGAATATTGGTGCAACAAAATATGAACCCCAAGCGAACCGGTTAAAAAAAGTAGAAGAGATTTAGAAAAGTATTAAAACAGTATCTGTGAAATAATCTGATAATAAATGTGGTAAAGAACATAATCAGTAATGTACATTTTTTTATACATAAACAATAACATAATAGCCAGTAAAATGAAAATATATTAAAACGTACGACAATATAATATTTACACATTAAAAAAGAAAAAAAAAAACACGATAACCAGTAAAATAAAAAAATAATAACCAATGATTAAAAATATTTGTCCGATATAAAAATGAAATTTACAATATACTTCTTATAACTAATTCTTCATCAAAATATATAATTAAATTTAATTAATTATTTCTATCTCTTTCTTTGATTATTATTTCCATCGTTTCTAGTAGTTTTATTTTTTAAAATGTTTTTCTGTATGTAAAATTTTATAATAATATTACTTATTTTTTTGTTTTGATTCTATACGATGTTTTCCGTATAATGATTTTTCAACACATTGTTTACATATGAATTTAAACGTTCTTTAAATGTTATTACGTTCTCTTCCACGTATTCTTTTCCACATTGATTACAATTTAATTTATATCCTTCTGAATTTTTTTATCTTCTGTTCCGTTGTTATTAACTGATTTTACTAATGTGTTATAATTTCTTATTGCTAAATCGATGTTATATTTTTGTTAAATATTTTTATTTTATATGTACGACTTCCTACATAATTTATCGAACTTAAATAATTTTTCTATCTTTCTCCGTATTTTTATTGTTGTACGATTTATTACATACTTTAAGTATGATTATATTTATTATTGATTGCCATTTATTGTTTACCACATTCAACACCGGATTATTTTACAAATATTGTTTTATCACTTTGATAATTTTTGTGAATTATTAATTATTTTTTTGCGTTTTATATTTTTATAAATTGTATACATTTTTATATTTTATGTTTTTTATATATAAAAATGATTTTAAGTATTTTTTTATTTATATATATATATATATATATATATATATATATATATATATACATTCTTTCATTTTTCATTTCTATGGAGACTTTAATTTTATTTATCGACTTTAAGCGTCAGTCTATATTTTACGTTTGTTCATCGTCTATTTGATCTTCGTCTTCTCTTCTGCTTCTTCCTTGTACAGTATCGGCGATGGTATACGTTGCCCTACATAGCGGACACTGCGTACTTTCGCGCGACCAACGTGTTATGCATGCACAACAGAACTTCGTGTCCGCAAGCTCTGAGTCGACGCTTGCTTTAATGGTATCGAAACATATCGCGCACACATTATCACTATTCGGACGACGAGGCATTATTATTATTCTGTTTCGCATACTAGGGGGTATTTCGCGATGTCGTAGTTGCTAGAGTGCTCGACTGTCAATTCGACGGTCGAGGTTTGAAACCAACACGTGACGCAGAAAGTTTTCAATATTATTTAATTCTTAGTTATCACGGAGGAGGTATGGGCAACCCACTCCGTATAACATTATATGCACGCTCATCTGTCATATAAATAGTGCCTTGAAGCTCATTTTGTACATAAAAATGTACAATAGCTAGTCACAACGTTCGGCAACGAACAATACGACGATGCTTATATATATATATATATATATATATATATATATATAATCAGTGGAGAATATAGATTATATCTTTGGGAGGAGGCAAGATGCCGCTCGTATATACCCATTCGCGAACACTTATACGAACTAAAAAAGTTAAATAGGCGATAATTTTGAATGTTTGACAATGTAAAAAATCATTTTATTATAATGTATCAAACTAATTAATTTAAATATATAAGATGACCTAGAGAAAACGAACCGCTTTGTTGTTTCTTGAATAACTCAAAAAGTACTGGGCCAAAAATTTTGCATGAAATGTTATTTAAAAATCGAAAAACCATACATTAGCTTCAATCATTTGTGAAACGCAATATCGTTCTGATGACCGCCATTTTCAACAATACCTCGAAAATAAGTCGCTGAATTTTGGAATCTACTGTAATTCAGATTACGGTACTTTATTATCTCCTAATTTCAAGAGGGAGTGATCGAGCACCTCCCTCATATTCGCATATCTCTCTCTCTCGATATATATATATATATATATATACATATATATATATATATATATATATAGATATAGATATACATATATAGTTATCATTCGGTTAATTTTAATGTGTTCATAAATTATTTGAAGTTAAAGCTTTGTTAGACGTACGATAAGTTTGTAATTCGTTTAAGTTACAGTGTATATGTATACATTTGTTTATTTATCCTAATTCTTTCCGTACAGCTCTTTTGTTTAGAAATTTATTTGTGTGGGAATGTGCAAAAACTGAATCCCAAATTTATGTATATATAATATAAATATATATATATATATATATATTTATATACAGTGAGAGAAAGAAATTTAAATGGGCGCGTGTTTATTTTCTCTGTATAAAAATGGACCAGGGAAAAACATTAGTTTCGATGGTAAATAAACGACAGCAACTCGAAACACGTTAGTAAAGATTTGAGTGGATTACCACATTCGTATTAACCTGTCTATATGGTATTTATGTATGTACTTGTGCGTGGATACATGCGTAAGTTCAGGAAGATACGCCATTCCTGCGAGGAAGTTTTAATTACAAAAGTTGTGGCATCATCGTTTCGTCTACAATGATGTGACTTCTGTACGAAGCGGTTAAAACGAGCTATTCTAGCTAACTTACTCGCGTCGTAATAAAAGCTCCGAGTTCGGTTCTCTAACGGGACAGATAGAACGCCGCGATAGTATATACACGTAGTGGCTGGGTGTAATTCTTAGCAATCACGGGGGGGGGTTCGTCGGCGTGTAAGTTTGCCTTAGTAGTAGTAATAGTAAGCGTCCGAAATGTACGTATAACAAAAAGAGGAATCCGCTTCAAAGGACAAAGGACTTTATGCAAATTCATCCGAGCAGTTTTCCATCATCGACGCAATATAAGTTACAACGCTCGTAACTATTTAGCTTTTGAATGAAAGACTTTTCCGAAAGCTAACTTATAACAGTGACACTAAGCAATAGACACGCGGACTGCTTATTGACTCACGACTGACTAACTGACAACGGTTTCGTTTTGTTTTTTTTTTTTATATATTTATATATATATATATATATATATATATATATATATATATTGTCTATCCAACTTTTGTTCCGTATTAACACACACACACACACATACACACATACATATATAGATATATAATATAAATATGTATGTATATTTACATATATACAAAATGAAAATATGAGTAAAAAATATCATCGGTAGTTCAGAGGGATACTTGGGTTCTGTTAGGAAGGAAATTTTAACCGATCTTCACGTTTCCCAGTTTAATATTTCAGACAAACGTAGACACTTCCCTTTATTTACTATTAAACTTCACGGCTCGATAATTTTTTAATTAACGGGACCATTTTTTGGCTCCACTGTCCTCTTCGCCGGTCTATTAGAATTTATCGCGTTCTTCGTGAAATTTCTTTATTTCGAAACTCGATGAAGAAAGAGAGTATCTTTGCGAGAGTAAATTTTACTTCGCCCACGTTTCGAATTGTTTCGTGAGCTTTTGATGTTTGACTTTACGACGAAAGTAAATATTTTCAACTCGTAAAGCGGATATTATACATATGTGCGAGTGTGGACATCTTGAATGACGCACTATGCATAAACATAGACGAAGTAAAAAAAAAGTATCGAGGAATTTAGTTATAGCAATATGTAATAAATTAGAAGACGCAAATGAACTTGCTAGTAGGTCAACACACTTTAAACCAGACTACGAGGTATTTATTCCCTTTTTCCTAACGACAAGAGCAGGCGTGATAAAAAATGTGGATAATGAATATACAGAAGATGAAATTTATCACAATATGGAAAGTGCACAATTTAAAGTACGGGATATAATAAGATTTAACGAAAGAGTAACAACAGATCGAGGTGTAGACTATCAACCTACCTCATCGGACAAAATATTATTTCACAGTCAATCATTACCAGAATATGTATATAAATTATATATATATATATATATATATATATATATATATATATATATATATGGTTAAATTCATAGTAGAACCTTTTGTGAGAAGGGTAAATCAATGTCAAAAATGTTTTTTATATGGACACAACACTATCAGCTGTAAAGCAAAAAGATGTAAAATCTGTGCCTCCAAAGAACATGATACTGGTAAATGCGGTGAAAGAGAAGCTAAATGTCTATTCTGCGGTGACAAACATGAAACTATCAACAGAGCAATAACTGAACTAATGGCAACACAAAATTTTAGCTTCTAAGAAGCTAACATAGAAATCCCAAAAACATATAAACAGGAAACACTTTACTGAAATGTTTTCAGCAATTACAATAGATTTGCGCCTTTAAAAAATTACGACGTCCCGAACTTAGAGGAAAAATGTGGCGACGCCACTAACACTACTGTAAGCATCCCACAATACCGTCACCACCTATTAAAAAAAAACGATCCTATAATAAAATAAAAGAGAAAAATGATATAGATGCAAAACAATTAAGAGATTATAAAGACTACAGAACACAGACAACCGTAAAGAGGAAACGCGGTGAACAAATAAGCTCACCAGAAGAGGAATCAAAAAACAGAATAAACTACGAGGGAAGTAAATCTAGTACAGCTAGTGAAATAGGAACTGTTCAAAGATCTTCAATTACATTTGATAATACCGACACAGAAAATAAAAATAAGAGTTCAAAATACCCGATAAGCCAAAATAAAGAAAATAAACTTAAACTGAATGAAAATAAAAAAAAATAAAGATAATAGAACGATAATTGGTACTAGTTCATCTTCTACTACGAGAGGAACTAGCCAAAACTATATTAAATAATAGAAACGAAATGGACTCGTACATGGAACAGACAAAATTAGCAATTACGATATGGAATGCTCGGAACGTATACACAAATCTAATTGAACTAAAAAAAAAATGTTAGTAGATATAAAAATATAGGTATAGCAATAATAACTGAAACCTGGTTAAAACCAGGAAATAAATTAACAATAAAACATTATAACATCGACAGAGGAGCGCCAGGTCACAAAATGAGAAACGAACACTGGAATAAAATAAAATCTTACCTAGGGAAATCATATATTATTACTGGTAACTTAAATGCAGGAAATACAGTATGGAACTGTCAAAATACAAACTATGAAAACTACACGACTTTATTGAAGAGAATAATATATACTTCGTATACTCGTATTCCTTCGACGAGTCAGCAGAGGAGTAAAATATCGACTTAATATTATGCACACCAGATTTATCAACTAATATTAATTATGAAATTCTGAAAGATAACTGTACAGATGATCTAACTGCAGCAAACGATAAAGCCGTCTACTACATATCGGGCTGATGCATAAAGTATCCGGACACGGAAAATCGATCGGTACATTTTGTAATAAGTGTAGCCGAAAAACAACTAGTTTTCATCGGCGATCTGATCTCTGCCAGAAGGATGACTACAGAATAGCGAATGCGTTATTTAGGAACATACGGGATACTGCCGACGTTAAACCTTAGGCGACATAAAATAGGAATAAACGAACGAACCTCGGAAGATTGAAGAAGCGAGGAATTAATCGGACGTTGAATACTTCTGAATAGTTTTTGCTGAATAGCAATAGCTCTAAGCGCGGTTCCGAAACTGCTTGTGTAAGAACTTAATCACCGATAAAATACCGTTAACAAGTGTACGAAAATAGAGTGTGCCATTCTCGAGTTCTAGTACGGTTGTCGACGTTTTCATTGCAGCGGATATTCCTCGAAATTCAGACGAATTTGATCTAAACGTTCATGAGAGAGATCGTAAAAATATCTTAGAATACCGTAGATTGATGGAAAACAACGGTTATTAAGTGTAAAATTTGCTTGGTGGGCGCTACGTGAGTCTGCAAAAATTTTAATACATTCTGACTGATATTCGCTGAAACTTAAAAGCGAAGTGTCTCGAGAAAAGCGAGGCACTTATCTGTAAATATAGAAAAGTATTTTGATGGTTTATAAATTTTTGCAACGTTCGCGCGAAATCAACTACGTCCGGAAATTTAATGACGTAAGTACAAATATGCGTACGATTTTGTTAATGGAGCTATCGAAAAGTTTCATTAGGTATCGAGAAAAGTTCATAAAAAACAAATAGTAAACTAGAAATAAGGAATTGTATACTATATCGCTATTGTTAAATAAACGTTTGGCGCTTTACAAAAAAGTGGACGTTTTATAAAATCAAATTTACACTTCTGCAATAATTGTAGGAAAGCGCTTAGGTATGTATAAATATTGACAACACTAAATTTGAGCGTATACTTATCACCTAAGAACTGACGTCGATGGAAATAAATTTCTAAAGCAGAGGGTTCACATACCGCTCGAAATGATCACAGGTGTTTATAGAATTTTCGGTTTATTTAACGAGTCGAAAGATGAATTATTATAAAGAAACCTACCAATGATCTATAACACTACGTACGTACGATTTGTACATTTGTATAGGGTAAACATTGAAAAGGAATCATATCTGCAGATTTTGAAAGACAAAATCTTAAGCATACGCAATATTTTGAATATGGTTTTTAAACATAATTTCGACGTGATCAGACCAACATAATGAAAAAGAAGAGACCTATGTGAAAAGCAACATACGAATTGCGTTGTCAAGTCATTGATAGGTGTAAATGAAGTATACACATTTATTGGACACGATATAATTATTTGTTTGGAACATAGATGGCAATAACAGAAAACAATTTATGTTATGGACTAAAACATTTAGGTTCCCGACTGTGAACTACTGTCATCTGCATAAGAAAGAATATTTTATTTGTAACTGCCGTTTATATTCGGAATGAATATGGAAGACGATTGCTAAAGTGAGAGAATATTTATATTCTATCGAGAAACAATAAACAAATGCACCGACAAAAGTATTCGGATATTTCGAAAGCGACGATATAGTAAACACATTGAAAGGTCACAGAATCCAAAGCGGATTTTATATCTAAAAATACCGAGGCTGAGAACTGCTTGGTGTGAAATGTTGCATAAATGTCAAATAAAACGAAAAAGACAATCCAAAGACCTCACACCCTGTTTGAAAGCACACATGTCGGATGATAGGATTCTATTATTTTCCAGCTAATTTCTTTCAAACGTCTTCCTTAGGCAGAACGTAGTAACACAGGTATTGATGGAGTTTTTTTTTTTTTTTTTTAAATCGGATTACTTTAAAATCACTCCAAAATTATGGGAAAACAGAATTTTGAGTATAGCAACTCGGAAGTATTTTCACAGCAGAAAATGACAGATAGTTCAATACAGAATATGGAGTACCATTCGAAGCGAGCGAACTTTTCTTTTTATATAGCTGATATGATTAACAGTTATTTTGAATATTAGATAAAGTTCAGTAGTGTGGTTACTGTGATTATCAGAAAAGCATGAAAGCTCAACTTTGTTGCTTACGTAGTCCGGACACACATTATTATCAACAAAAATGGAATGTCAGTAATGATTGTCACAATAATTGGTAGAATTGAGTTGGTCATTAAACTGGTTAATTCGTTCCCAGACTTTAGTTTGAGATGTGTTTGCTTTAAATGAAGAAATAACATAACGCCAAAAAACTATTTTCTTATATCAGAAATTTTCTCGTTGATTTTTCCTGACGCTTAAAGTAATCACTTATTGACTTTAGTTATGCTAATATTTTACATTTATATACATAACTTTCGCATTTGATCACACGAGGCTATGCAATATTTAATAGAGCAAGAAATTTTGCTTTAAAACATAAGGGCATTTTATGCTACTTTCACGACGTTATTATATAGTAATCATCTATTTTTGATTTGATAGCGTCCGCGTGTCTGAGACATGTGAGAATTTGAACGTGTAATCGGATATTACTTTTACAAATTCGCTTATATATATATATACGACGCATCATTTTTTTGTTGTAGAGAATAATTACGTTTCAATCAATTCGGGAAATTATACTTACAAATATGAAACAAACGTTTATAAAATTAACAAGTTAACGACAGTCGAATATTCCAGCTCATCATACAGGGTAACCTAGAGAAGACGGACGATATTCTTTTTTTGACAGTTGGTAACACTGCTATGATATAAACCGCGTACTCACGTATAGTATACACACGAGAGATTCGTTTTTGTCTAGGTTCAATTATCATGGTGCAATATAACGAGAAGTACACGCATTTTACGTGGAACATTATTTTCGGCGTGAATGCAAATCGAAAATAATTCAAAGTTACGCTATGCCTATTTTGCAATTCGATTTTAAGGTAGATTGAAATTATCCAATGATATCTTCTGAAACGGAGAAAAAAAAAATGGTTTGTACCCCATAAACATCGATCAAGTTCGGGCAGCGATTATTTAGAGTCTCGGACGGCTCTGATCGTCGTCTTGTTTCTTCTTTAAACCTGGGAGACTTGAAATTTTATCCTCAATAAACTGTGAAAAACTCAGAAATTAAAAAGTGCCATACGCAACGAAAACTTTTTGCCGAAAAAAATCAAGACGAAACGCTCGCAGTACTGAAATAAACGTTCGGTATTCGGAAACCGCATATTTTCGCGTCGTACGGGCTTAGCCGCCGCGATGACCAAATTTCTACAGATTTTTTTGTGGGTATACCTTAAGAACCGACATGTTCACGAAATCTGGAAGACGTGAAAACTCGAATTTTTGAAGAAATTTCAAAAATTCAGCGACCTATGCTCGAAAATTTTTCTAAAATTTTACAAAATGACTGAATGAATGTATTGTTGCAAATGACGGTCATTTGAACAAACAAATGATTGTTAATCTTTCGTTTTCCTATTTTTAAATAAAATTTGTTCAAAAATTTCGGTCGATTAGGTTTTGAGTTATTCAACGATCATTTTTAATCAATATATATATATATCTCAAATTGTGGCAGCTTCACATGCGCTCTATGATATGCAGATGATATCGCTGTGTTTACATGAAATTCGAGTTTTTCTGATGCCATGTACAACATTAACACTGATGTTGCCGCTATAGAACATCGTCTTTCTGACTTAAGCTTAAATGTTGAAAAATGTGCAGCAGTAGTTTTTTCACACCGCCGATACAACACAATCTTTTATTACAACTGAAAGAGGCGTTATTCCTTTCTGCTCGTCATTCCGATATTTAGGAATTATTGCGAAGGTTAACATTACGCCCACATATTGATAAGCTATTAACAACTATCAATCGCGCTATTAACATTTTACGTAATTTGCATAATACACGATGTAGTGTATCACTACTCTACATATCACTAATCCGAACTAAACTGGGGTATGGTTCGTGTTTTACGGAATCACGTCAATGGTATTGTTAAGTAAGTTGAATCGTGTGCAAAATGAATGCTTTAGAAGCACTACGGTACAAGCATTAATGGCAGATAGATCCCCCTATTGCAGCTTAGACAGAGTTATTTAGCCCTGAAACTGCTCGTATATAGAATGAATAGTGATCGCTTTCCATTGTTTAATACGTCCAGTCGAATCCATTCCAACTGGCGCTTATCAAATAACAAAATGTCCATGCTTTCTTCCGTTATAACAAAGTTGGTTTCGAGTACGTCTAACGTGTGGGAATATTTGTGTCCTTCTTGTGGATGCCGGGTCATAAAGGTATTCTAAACAATGAATTTGTTGACTTATTAGCTAAAGCCCAGGGTGTACTACGTACCTTCTGGGATAGCTCTAACCGGAACCGGGCGCGTCCACGGGTTAGTGAAATGACCAGTAGATATACTGGCCAGCTGCGAATAATCAATAAGAAATCGCGAACCAAGAGCGGCTACAGGTAAAAAGTCTCAGGCAGACGATTCCAGTAGTGACAGGTTTATCGGAAGGAGGAGGTGGGGAGGCAGCTTGGGAACTGACTACAAAACTATTCCTGAGACGGTCGATTAACCCTGGCGAGTTGAGCCTGTATAAATATGCCTCACCTGCTGACCCAACAGCCAAAACCCCGCTGACTTGCGGTTAGGACTTTGTCCAAAGGCTAAGGGAGTAAACCCTAACAGAAAATCTTCTGGAAAACAACGAGAAACCACCAAAGTAAATTCCCACTTTTATCATAGCTAGAAATCCTGTACTAATGGCCGTTTTCATCGGAGCAGTCCTTCAGTCCCCCGCTGGTTACGGATGAAAATGACAACGAAAATAACATAAAAAAGATTAAGATCAAAATCATAAATAAAAAAATCCTCATAGCCACATGGAACGTCCGTAGTCTTCAAGCAGGGAAACTACACAATGTGAATGCAGAAAGGGACTAAAGATTGAAATTCTGGGATTGAGTGAAGTACGGTGACCTGACATGTCAGGTTAAATGATGCAGACTTTTACTACACAGGAGCAGATGATACAAAGCCAGTGCAGGAGTAGATGTCCTTGTAGATAAGTCCATCGGAGCTTCGGTGTTGGAATTCGCACCTATATCAGAAAGAGTATTGTTACTCAGGTTCATGACAAACTTCTGTCCATTAAAACTCATCCTAGTGCAGACAAAAGCGACAAAGAAATTGAAAATTTCTAGGATCAAAACAATACAGCAATAAAATAAACAAAGAATGGTGAAATTACCATAATTTCCGGAGATTATAATGCTAAAGTTGGAGTAGGATCTCACGGTCGGGTTGTTGGCGCATATTTAGTGAAAGAAATAGTGGCGGTAATAGACTCATTCAGTTCTGTAACGAGCACAAAATGTCAATTGCTAATACCTACTTTCAGTTACAACCCCGAAGATTATACACCTGTACCTCTCCATCTGGAGAATTTCATAATCAAATTGACTACATACTTACTAATAATAGGTACAAAAGATATCTCGTGTCAGCATGTATATATCCAGACGCTGATTGCAACTCAGATCACAACCCGGTTGTCAGTGTCGTCGAAATTAGATTTCGAAAAAGACAGAAATAACGTCAAACTGGAAATGTGCCAGGTCTTCTCGAATCTCCAGAAAGAAGACGCAGTAAATAGTGAAAACATTGAAAACACTTTGGCTAAAAAAGCGCAGTGGCATGTCTAAAACAGAGTAATTGGTTCAGTTAACAGGAAGAAAGATAAACAGTGGGTGACTGATGAAATACTAGCTTTAATGGAAAAGAGAAGAAGATTCAAACGCAATGAAGTAAAATATAAAGTAACGAATAAAGTAATTCGTCGTAAAATACGTGAAGCTAAAAACGAATGGTTAAATGAGAAATGTAAAGGAACTGAAGAGTTACAGTCAAAACATGATATATTCAATGTCCATAAAAAACTAAAAGAATTTACAAATCAGAAACGCAGCATCATTGGTGGAAAACTGAAAGACGGAAATGGTAATCTTATACTTGAAAAGGATTCTAGTATGAAGTGCTGGGAACGTTACATTGAAGAATTATTCCATGATGTACGACCATATGGGAATATCGTAGCTGAAAACTCTAGCCAAAACTCTACTCAATCTAATGATGTTGAAGACGAGATTACAACCGAGAAAGTTAAACGCGCAATTAAGAATATGAAGAACGGAAAGTCAACTAGCCCTGACAGAATTCCGAGCGCATTATTGAAGGTAGTTCAAGAAAACACCTCCGTAATAAATTTCTTAGTTAGCTTCTTTAACTCAATTCTGTTCAGTAAAAATATCCCTAACGATTGGCTAGTACCTACATTCATTACACTGCCAAAGAAGTCAAATCCAAACGAGTGTAGAGATTACCGATCTTATGTCGTGCATTTTGAAAATTTTCCTCAAGATCATCCATTTTCGCATCTATAAAAAATGTGAGAAAAGTCTGGATCTAACCAATTTGGTTTCAATTTGGCACACGAGAAGCAGTATGCTCATTGAACATTTTAACTCAAAGTTGTCGCGATGTGAACCGTAATCTTTATTATTGTTTCATTTATTCTTGTAAGCCCTTCGATTATGTAAGACACGGGAAATTAATGCAAATCCTAAAAGATATTGGTATAAGCAATAACATCTTCAAGTTCATTGCTTCACTATACTGGGATCAAAAAGTTGTAATCCGTAACGAAGTAGCAATGTCTAGAGAAATACAAATTAAAAGAGGTGTGCGACAAGGATGCGTACTGTCACCTCTGTTATTCAACATATACTCGAACGCGATTTTAAAGAAGCAATCAATGAAAACGATGGAGTTCAAATCGATTCAGAAAAGGTATCCAACATTCGGTATGCTGATGATACTGTTTTAATTTCTGACAACATCGATCAACTTCAAAGTATGTTAGACAGAGTAATAGAAGTTAGTAGCTCCTATGGCTATCAGATAAACATCGATCAGGAAATCAGAAAGAAGGACTTTTAATCAGAAGAAATTACTGGCAAATGGCTGTCCACTAGAAAGGGTCTCTAAGTTCATGTATCCACCTGGTTTAATGAGTACACTGATCAGTCACCTGAAATGCGGACAAGGAGAGAAAGAGCGAGGAAAGTTTTCCTAGATATGAAAAACATAATGACGAGGAAGGACCATCAGTTTCGAATGTGTCTTGTACGTTGTTAGGTCTGGTCGGTGTTGTTGTATTGCATGGAATGGTACTTACGCAAGCTTTTGAAAAAAAAATAGATGCACTTGAAATATATGTGTACCGTCGCATATTGAAGATATCGTAGCGACATCATGTCACAAACGCTAAAGCCCTTCGTCGAATGTCCGAGAAAACCGAACTGTTGCACACGATCCACTGTAGGAAACTCCAATACTTCAGTCACATATCCAGACACCCGGAAAAATACCACCTACTTCTGCTTCTTCTAAATGGTCAAATATATGGCAGAAGAAGACCAGTAAGAAGAAGAAAATCGTGGCTAGCTGCCTTGCGGAAATGGTACGGATGCTCAAAAAGAAGAGTTACAGGAGGCTGCAACATCCAAGCCAACAATAGCTGAAATAATCGCCAAACTCCGAACGGAGAAGGCGTAAGAAGAATTAGCTAAAGACGCCTTATCTAATTGACTACAACTGTCCCTACTTACAAGGATATCATTCGTTCTATTCAGCTAGAGCATAAGGATCATTAGGAACTGATGTGTACTGAGAGTATTATTTTCTTGCTTATTACTATAAACTCCAACGGCCTCTCCACTAGCTTCCATGGTTCTATTTCTTTGAGAAGATGAATCGCAGAGATGTTGTACTCATCAGTAGATTACGATTAGTTACTTGACCGTCTTTTCCGTAAGCAGTTTAGAGAAAATCCTTTCCGCCCCGTTCATTCTGAACAGGGAGTCTGCAATCCCGATCATGTTTTTTAATGCTCTGCTGTGACACCGTTACGTTCTGAGCTTTTACCTTATCTCGCTACGTAACAAATTCAAAAGTTCTACAACGATTGAAAAAAGAAAAAAAAAAACAGAAATTGTTAATTCAGTGAAAATGGAAAACTAGAATATTTTCGGCACATAATGCGGAATTAGGAGCTATGAGTTGCTTCAACTGATTTTACAAATTTCAATCGTAGTCATCGTTGGGCTAGAATAATGTGGATAGAAAATCTAAAAAAAAATAAAAATTTAAACTGGATACAATTGAAATATTTCGTAAAGTTATAAAGATTAAGTCAAGCAGATGATTGCCGACGTTCTTCGAGGACACGGCACGTAGAAGGAGACTAAGAAGTCGATTTCGTAAGTAAAAACCGCCGAAACGTCACGCGCAGTTTTTATGTTGAATTTTATGCTTAATAGTAGCGTCGAAATGCTTATTTAAATCTTTCTACTAAACATAATTCTCGTTATATGTTTTCTAGATCTTAACGTAAGTACGACAGACACCTTAAGATAACGCAATTTTCTGAGCAACGCATACTTTACGAAATAAGTTGAACTTTGTTTTTTTTTTTTTTTGTTTAAGAACGTTATGAAGTTAAGGAGACAAATAGCAGAACGACTTTAGACTTTAGACTTCAAAGAAAGGTAATTTCGCTCGTTCTTCCAGATCGTCGATTTCCATCTTTTTAAAAAAAAATATATATATATATATAAAAGCATCTAAAAACAAGCGATAGCTTAAGATGAACGCTCTGTAAGAGTGTCGAATGAAATATCATTTCGAATGCAAGCAAGTTCAAAAGATACCAGACAAAAACGGTTACAAAGCTGTTTCAAAAAAAAAGCGTCAAATCATCATCACGTTTAGGAGAAAGTTTGTTACGACCGTTATATTTAACAAAGATGGTGATAATAATCTAACGACATTGATAACGCTAGTCTTTCTATCTGGTAGTTCGGTTAAATAGAAAACTCGGAAAGCTTTTCCAACTATCATCATCATCACCACATTCGTTTTGAAAGTTTAAGCTTTCGTAGATTTCTACGCAATCTAGCGTACCGTTCGTTAATCCGGTTACAGTTTGCTAATTTATTCTTCTTCTTCTTCTTCGCTATCTCCGATTTCGATTATCACTTTTTTCGTTAGTCGTCGACACTTCCGTATTTTCGAACGGTTTTCACCTCGTTCGAATTTACACGTTCGTATAACAAAGGAAAAAAGGAGTAAAAGATTTAAAAATATATTTTTTATATGCCGTTTCGAGTTTAGTTCAAAGGTTAATAATAACGACGCCATTCGACCTTTTAAATCTCGAATGACGAACTTTAGCCCGACTCGAAGTGCTCTCTATAGCGTTACCGTCTTGATCGATTTCGATTGCGGATATTTACTATACGTCTAATTAACTAAAAAAAAAATATTACGGATTATTTCCGCATTCGGCTTCGTTCCTAATTCGTTTTCCGGATTCTTAGTTTTTTATAGATAACCCTTCTCGGACGAAAATTTGACTCGACAACGATCGATACCGATCGATTTGTAAATAATAACTCAACATCAGAAACGTCTCTCTTTTTTACCGTCGAAATTCGGAGGCATCGGCACTTTTGTCTACTGAGCTGGATCTCAGAAGGCTGAAACCGATTAAATCTCATCAATTGTACCGATTAATATAATTAGCACAAGTCATTTGGCTATTTTACGCTATTTATAAATACTGCTTATTTATCTAAGATCGCAGAAATACTATCATTTTCGGGAGTTGTATTTAAAAAAGAATGTAACTAGGACGAAATCGTTCGAACAAAGAATATTTATAGATAAATGTCGATAATAAAAAGGAAATAAATTTCAGGAAACGAAATCTTTCTTCGAATCCGTAGATCGATAATCTATATGACTGCTAATGAGTTCGACTAAAATCGTCTTCGTTTTGCCCTTCTTTTATGATTTGCATAACTCGTTTATTATTTGATCTACATATTTATGGCCTTCCTCTGTACTGTTTTCCTTCCATTTTTCCTTCAATTAGTTATACGAAACTTGGATTATATCGATAATTTCATCATTTTACTTTTTAACTTCCGAATTAACCTGCTCGATTCGTTTACGTTTTTAAAAACTTCTTCGTTTGTCGCTTTTTCCGTTCAACTAATTATAATCTACGTCAGCGCCAATTCTCCGAAGAGCTCTATTTTTTTTTTATATACATCTGGCGGTTGTTTCCGATCCATACATCAGTATGTTCTGTACGCACGATTTGACAAAGTGCTTCCTAGATTTTAATTTATTGAGTTATAATTATAGTCGATATCTCTCTCTGTCGCTTCTTCCGTCTTCAGTGACCATGATTATCTATATCGATTTACCTGTTTTAATCTTATTCCGTTAATTTTTTATTATATTTTGCTTTTAGCGCATTTCATAACCGCCGTTTTTTCTTCATTTATCTACATATTATACTTTTTTTTAAACATCGACATCTCTGATGCTTTAACTTTGATGCCTCAATTACAATTTCTCTTTCAAATCTCGCGTTATTTTTTTCTGCGTATATATTTTTTAAAAAAAAAAAGTCGGATCAATACGAATAGATCTATACGAAAAAATAAATTAATGCGCAAACTTTAAAATTACTGAAAATTACTTTGTTGAGCCGGTGGTCCGCTTATAACTAATTTTATCATCGTCGTCGTCGTCATATTGTTCGTGATTAGCCGTTGTACGTTTATTTTTACATTTAAAAATGTACTAGCGTTGAATGCACTAATTATATTAAATTAAATCACTATAGAATCTGATTAATAATCGTTCGTTATAAGTTAATTAGTAAAACAGTATTAAATATGCGCGAAAAGTGCGCTGCAATAGTGCAGACGTAAGAGCATTAACTCTTTAAGATGTCCATATCGGAGGCTTCGTGTTTTAGTATTTTAAAGCACAATCAAAAAAAAAAAATGTTAAATTCTCGATGAGGCCAGCGTACAAAACTTGCATTCTAAATCGTGATTTAATTGTGTACACGGGGAATTTTCGCATCTTACCGCCTGATGTTGTCTTATTCCTAATGGACTTTCAAATTTACTAGCGTTGTTCAATAGGTATAATCTATACAGTTGAAGAACACTGAATTGCGTTCGATTTTAGACAAATATTCTCTGTAGCGCGCGTTAAAGAATTTTTTTAAAACGGTGTCTAGCGATATCAGCTCAATGAAGTGTCCGATATGAGACAGCGTGGGTTGATAATTTACGATTGCTCCCAGATATTTTACCCGTTATACTTGACTGAATCTTCATTTGAATAATACACGTTTTGCTTTACTAACTACCGAATGATTTTAGCGCATCCAAATCGAAAATATGCATCTTTAGATAATAATAATATCATATAGAAAGATTGAAATAAAAAAAAAAAAACTGTATACGAACATCCTAAACTTGTTTATAGTTCCGAACTAAAGAACTAAACAAATCCCTAATCCGTCAATACGCTTTCTTCGGCCGATGTTAATAATTATCCTCAAATTTTTACTAAAATCACGTAAAGACAAAAAACAAAAAAAAACGATAAATAAAAACTTAAACCCTTATTACGGTAAACACGTAATTAGAATAAGATAATAAGCATCGGTGAAATAACGTAAGATGCGCCTTACCACGGATCAGGAAGATAAATTACGAAATTTCGTTTTAATTTCGCTTAAAAAGGACGACGCTGTCGGTTCAATCACTATCAGCGTGTTCCGGTATCCGGCGGTTGTAATTATCGTCTGGCGACGGAGTTTAATTATGCAAATTAGGGATTGCTCTTTCGTTCTCGTAAATGACGACATCCGCTAATCGTGTTTGAAATAACGGCGGGACGGACACGAGCGGACGATAGAAAACGGGAAACGAATTCGAAGAAAAACGACGTCTTTAAAAACGCGACACGAAAAACAGGACGGGATAAAGATAACCGGAAAAGAGCGAATAAGAATGAAAAATAAAAACGCGCGTAAGACGAAGATGACGAAGATCGAAAGAAATCGAGACGGAACTTAGGGATGATGAGTAAGAAGTCCAAAGATTCGTTCGCGAACTTTTAAACGCGATCTCGATGGAAGGCAAGAAGCTTTTTGCTTTGTTAAAGTCGGTACTACACCTTCATCCCGTTCGCTATAATTTACCGTCCAAGTACAAACCGAGAGAATGCTGACAAACGCATACTACCTGTAATAACTTAACGACAGAAGACAATTCTCTTTCGATCGCGCAATAAAACGGAGACGCCCCTAGAGATAGATAGAAAAAACATCGTCCGTCTCAGTCCGTCTAACCTATTCATCTGTGCAGATTTACCAAGATTTTCCAAATATATATATATATATACATATATTATATATACATACATATATAGTTCATTCGACCTGACCGAATTGAGAATTTTTTTCACGGTGAAAATTTATGGTTTTCCGGAGAAAAATCCCGAATAATTAAAACGTCGTTCATTACTTCTAGAGAGAATTTTTACTAGAAATGTTACTTCAAGCTTTTGAAGTTTGGTGGTTATCGAAGGATGCGCTGACAATATCGTAGAAGGTCATAAATAAGTTCGAAGAATAGAAGAACAGCCGAAGCTGATAAACACTATTGAAAAGAGAAAAAACAGTCACTTCGAACAGCTCGGAAATTTAATAGAAGGAAAATGAAGCGAAAAATTGGAGATCAAAAACCGGATTCAAAGAGAATGGAGCTATGTATAAGAAGACGCCGCTCGAGCCAGGAATTGATTAATTAGCTACGATGCCCAACAACTTAATACGGTTCAGGAAAAATGATGCGTTAATCGTCGCGTAAGAGTAAAATTCGTAAATTAAATAGAAGTTGAAGTGAAGGAAAATAACAAAATTAAATCGTAACGGTCTCTAAAAAGAACGTTGTAACACTTTCGGCGATGTATCCGACAAATAACGTACAGTGATGTTAACTACGTCTACTAACGGATGCGCCTAGGTCGTATTACTATTATTATTAATCTAAATTAACGTACCGTGTGCCGCAACTAAGGCTAGAGGCATGATGTAGAGGAAGTTAAAGGAGTAGAGACCGGATAAGAATATGATTAGGTTAGTTAGAGAGGAATTTCATCTTTGAAGAGTGAGAAGGGAAGGTTAAAACCTGAGTGAGAAGTAAAAAAAGACGGTCAATGAGAATGTGGGAGGCGAAAAGCGTGACGCTAAGCACGGTGCACTTAGGGTCCGGAGTTCTGTTGATCAGGTACGAATGGAAGATGACCCAGCAGCAATCTGCTGAGGACAACATTTTCTCTGCGGTTCGAAAGCGAATCCAAGGTAAAACGGAATTCCTGATTTGGTGGAGTTTATTTAATGAGGAGGTCAACTGTCACTTTTCTTGTCACGAAGCATATCACATTTGGAATCGGCAACAATGCTACTGCTCTATATGCCAGTTTATTCCCTGGAATCCCGGCTATAATCGACAGGAACCAGACTAATTTGCTCGGTTTGACTAATAATAGTCGTGTCATCTCTTTGGTTGTAGAATGCTGTAGGTCGTATATCTCTTCTTTTTGATCGATTACCATAGCTAGGTGTCATGATCAAGAATCTGCCGATAAGGATTACTCCAATATTCCCGATCCATGACACGATGACTGCGCATACATTTAAACCTGTTAGCTCTTGGTTTCCATCGAATCATCGCGCGGTGGTCATCCTCTGGGACTTACGTTTTCCATTGTAGCCTGTAACAATCGACGTTCCATCTAATTTTCTTTCCGCATAAAATTATCAAAACATTTCATCTTACGAATACGCACTTAATCGTTGATGCGTCCCGATTTTTGTAGTACAGTAACGTTAGATTTATTCGCCGTCTACGGTATTCTAAGGATCTTTCTACAGCACCACATTTGAAAGTTGTCTATTCGGTTCAGTGTTGTCTTTTTGGAAATCCATATCTATGCTTTGCGTATAATAAAATCGAAAAAACAATTGTACAGACTAACTTTATTTTGGTACATTTTTTGATAGAACCATCTTTCCATATCTTTCTTAGTTTAGACATGGAGACATCGTGCCGTGAGTGATTTGTATACGGCGTTTCATTTCTCCTTCTCAAGCACCTTTATTATCTATCAAGGATCCTAGATATACAAATTTATCCGCTATTTTATACCCAAAAACTTCATCAACTTCCATGTGCATTGTATTCGCTTTTTCTGTCACCATTATCTTTGTTTTAGCTTTATTTATACCAAAGCCATATAAAATATAAAAAACCCTTAGTTTCTCTAGTAGTTCTCTCATTTTATCAAAGTTTGCGGCGATCAATATCATTATTTGACAGGTTGATCGACTTAAGGAAGTGGAGAGGCAAGTTGGGAACTGCCTACAAAAAATTCACATTCCTGAGATGGTCGATTTAACCTTGACGAGTTGAGACTGTCTAACGCTAATCTATAGCTACCCGCTGCCTTGCGGTTATGGTTTTTACTCAAACATTAAAGGAGAATGCTCTGACAGAAAACACACTCCACTACGTTGTGAAATTTTGTTTACCATAAGACTAAGGGAGTAATCCCTTGTAAAAAATCGTCCAGCAGGCAACGCTGGAGTACATTCCTTCGAAAATCATGATGAGTCAAATAGGTCATACATACATATATATATATATAATCACGGAGAAACATTATACGCGCGAGCATCTACTTTTAAGACGTATAATTTTATAATAAAAGTCATATTTGGTCGTCGTTAACTATTTCAATTATAAAAATGTTTACACAAGTCGTATAAAAACCGATATCATAAGCGTAATAATATATTTATATTTTCATCTTTTTGGGTAATTTTCTTTAATTATTTCATAAACCGAAATGTATAATTCCCTCAAGTACTCATTACTATAATGTCACACTCGTCATGTAAAAACCCAGTAACTCGCAATGTTAACGTACCAGTTTCTTGTATATTTGCTCTTACCGCAATTAATGAACTTAAAAAAAATGTTTCGGCACGCTTAAGAATAAATCATCCTGCGGTCTTCATAAAATATCCACTACACTCGTCTAGTGGAAAGCAGCCAAAATCATCTCACCAAAATCCGAGAAAAAGATATCTTACCAACATTAAGAACATTTTTCGCATCGGCTTATTAAAAACATTAAGTAATTCGGTTGAATAAATCGTTCTAGCATGATTACTTAAATCACTCGAGCACTAATAAAATTATCATCAAATCGAAGAATACATTAGTGTTAACTTTTTAACCTTAAAATGCATACGGGATTATTATTTATTGAAAAGGCATTTGATACGACCTGACACAATGGAATTCTACTTAAAACGGTTTAACTGAAATTGCTCTGCCTCCAGTTAAACTAATTTAATCGTAATTAAATAAAGATTCTTCTATGTTGTCAATATCTCTACTAACTCATCTGTTAAGATCGATTCCGTTCCCAATATTGTTAAATGACTTAACATGTTCGAAAGCTTTATACGTCGATCGCTTAGCACTATATTCTGTGGGACTTACAGACCAGAAACCATAGATAATCGTTTACAGATGGCTGCTGCTTTCTTTTATAAATATTACAAAGCAAGAATCTACGATTCAACCCACATTTACAAGTAGATTTTAAAAATCAGTACCTATTCTAATTCCTCGATCCGAGTAATTAAAACACTTAGGGATTACTTCGGACTTTCGATTTATCTTCACCAGCAGCCACATAAACTGGGCTGTCGATAGTGCACACAAAAGCATCCGAATGTTTTCTCTCATATTTTATATCTAAGTGCTGCCAACAAAAAGTTAATTTATACTACGATAATTTGGCCGAGGGTAACATACGTCTGTCAGGGTTACGTTTTGATCTCCGACAGTACTACAGAAGGCTACAAGTGGTGAGAAACTTGTGCTACAGAATTATATCGAATGCTCCTGGGTACAAACAAACAAAAAAAAAAAACAGCAGATGCGTAGACAATTGACATTCGTTAATAAAATTTCAGTAAAATTTTGTTATGATGTAAATTTCACGATAATGATTTAACATTTTTTTTTTACTTTTAATTTTATAATTCAGAAAAAATTATTCATTGTATTATTTTATTTATAAGCCTATAATTGGCTGTTAGCTGTTGTGTGGCTTCATTAAATAAATGAATAAATAAATAATCGGCAACTATACGTGTTAGGTAACCTCCGTATTCACGCCGTCATAAACATCGTTTTTTTGTGTTTTTTTTTTAATCCTCCGTACCATGTACTGCTGCAAAGGCTAAAAAGCACGGAGTCCATTTATCCGTTATTATAGGTGTGAAGATAATTTAGTGCGAACGAGGAAATTTATAAGAGCATTTTCATTTTTAGAGTTTATACATAGTTTACTTTAATTTGTTATCATATTTTTCTTATTTAATAATTTTAAGTCGTATTACTTTATGTAGAATTATTTTATCGTACCATCGTTAGTAAAATTTTATGACTTGCCTTATTATACGACATAGATTATTTCCGTCATTTTTCGTACAAAGTGTAGAAAAATTAAGAAAAAAAAAAATCCGAATTATACCGACTCCTAGGACGGAACTCCATAGTTGATGGTATACTAACAACGCTTTCTCTATCAGCAGATAATAGAACCCATTTGAACGTACGAAATCGCATTGTGACTAAACAGTCCAATCGCAACAAGATACAGGCGCAACAAAACCTCATACTCCGAACTATATGTTGATGCGTATCGTTACTCTCGTAATGATGATATTCATCGAGACTTGTGAGTGAACGTGATTAATCAGGAGAGACTATTCAATTGCCAATCAGACGATACAACATATCAACGTTGAAGAACTTAAACTTCTGAACACTGGCGAAGACATAGGTCGTTTAACGCGTTCTAGGCCTTGCATTGTAGTTGCTTATAAAGACTGGTTATTGGAACGAACAATTTCACACATTTTTTACTTTACTTTATTAAAATTAACAATTATTTAACTTGAACTAAAATAGATATTACCAATTCGGTTGCAACCGACGATCCACTTTTTTTTTAACGTATGAAAATATTGATCATTTGCAAAAATGACTTTATTCTCTTTACACGCTGTGAACGTTCCAATTTTTTAAAATGAGAATGTGATGCATATACTGAAATATATATCTTTGCAGAATTGTCAATTATCGCTGTAAATAATTCGAAAAATGAAGTCTTTTACATCACATTATGCTGATTTCGAAATTTATTTATTTATTTATTTAATGCAGCCACACAACAGCTAACAGCCAATTAAAGTGTAGGCTTATAAATAAAATAATACAATTAATAATTTTTCTGAATTATAAAATTAAAAGTAAAAAAAAAATAAAATACAAAAAAAATACATTGAACACATTCACCAGCCTCACACCCATTAAACACACCAGAAAAACTACACGCATTCACAAGTCTCACACTCATTAAAACATACATCATTCACACCCCATTCACACAATCTTACTCGAAATAAACGGATGAATAATCTTCAACAAATTAATAAATACAATATAAACCTTAACGTATATACTACATTTAGTAAAGGAACACATATGCCAAACACCCACCACATAATAACAATCTGGAACCATTGGAATAGACAACAGCGAAAGTCCTGTTCTCATCGCAAAATATGTTCGGGAATCAACTTATTAAAGAAATATCTGTTATCAAATATCCATACAGGGAAATATGTTCAAAAGAGAATTATATAAGCGAAAAGCTGACGGCAACGGAGAACTTAAACCGAGGTTTGTTCGTGCACGCGGCTCACTAAAAAAACGATTCGATCGCCTATTTGATCTTGGTACAACGTAGGAGATGGTTGATGTTAAATACTCGCTATTAATTCTACCGTTGCATACATTATGAAGAAACCTTAATTTGGCTATTTTCCTTCTGTACTGTAAAGACCTCACATATATTAGATTTCTTAATATATCGTAATTCATATATTTAGGGTAAATACCTGATCTACGGTAATATAGATATTTTAAAAATTTACACTGAAATTTGTCAATTAACCTAATCGTATTTATTATAACACGGATCCCAAACAATTGAACAGTACTCTAAGAGACTACGCACTCATGCATTATAAAGCGACAGTAGCGTCCATGGATCTCTAAACACATATGAATTTCTTATAATAAAACCTGGCATTTTATAAGAGCGATTAACAACATCGCTTAATTGAAAATTTTAAATTGTCATCAATATTAACTCCGAGATCCTGCACCACAGATTTTTTAATTATCTGCTTACCATTCATCGTGTAAGTGAACGAGTACCTATTTCTAGAAACTCATGTGAACGCATTTGTCATAATTGAAAGGTAAATGATTTTCTTTGTTGCTCCACAGAACCAGCTTATCTAGATCTGTTTGTAAAGATTCACAGTCAGCTAGTGAAGATATAGGAGCATAAATTTTGAGATCATCAGCAAATAAAAGAAATTTTGAGCAAAGGTTCTTTCCAATATCATTGATAAAAATTAGAAATAGAAGGGGACCCAAATTCGAACCTTGTGGAACCCCTGAAGTAGGATATGTATTTAATTGTTTTTGTCGCTATTATTAAAATTAAAATTTTCCTTCAATTTTGGAAACGAAAATTTTTCCTCGGCTTTTTTAAAAATTCTGTTGAATCGAATTCTATTTTCGCTTTATGTCATCGTATGATATATTATAATTACATCCACTCGAACATCTGTAAAGTTCAAAACGTTTTCCTACATCGTCTGTACTAAATTTTCCGGGCAGTATATATTTTACATCAGGACAGATTTCAAAATAGGACTTAGAGTAATTAAAACTATGGTAGACCGACGTAATGAATTTGCCATTATAATTCTGTAATTTATGCCACTTACCCAGCCATCGTATACTTTTTTTTTTTAATTTTAATTTTTCGTCCAATCCTAAATAAACATTTTATCTTTTAAACCGTGTATTTCTGTTACATATTCCTTTGGTAAAACATTCGTTATTAATTACAACATTTTCTTTGGGTAAACTGTATGGAAGCCCCCAAAAAAATTCTTATTATTTCAATAAATTCAGCAGTATCGACGACTGATTTATTGATCAAAGCTGCTCGTGTACAAGAGTGAAATACGTTATCTGCTAAAATAACTTTTTTGCAAAGATAGATGGGTAGACTTATAAGTCAGCTTAAAGGTTTGTTTCGCTAAACTGTTTTCTTCCGAGCGTTAAATATTTCTGATATCTTGAAACACAATGAAGTGATATATCCCAATGCAGCTATAACTACAATAAAATTTTGGCGGCTCAAAAGGAATTGCTTTTATCAGCTACATTTTAATAGTAGTATATTTCCGAAATTTAAAAGCACTTACTATCGTTCGAATCTTTTAGAAATGAGCCATAGTTACTATTACATCCGGGAACGCAGAATTTATTCGGAATTTTTACAAAATTGAAAATGGTTTTTTCGGTAAAATAATAAAATATTCTAATTAAACAATTTGAACATAAAATATTAACTCGAGTATATTACAAATTTACATTTTGTTTTAATATTATAAACCACATTAAGATATAAAAACAAAGCGGGATAGTTTTTTACAAAGAACCGTCAAAACGGGAATTTTTTTACGATTAAATTAAAAATCAAATCGAAATTGCGAACTTAAAACCGCAACTGCTAATTGACTTCAAATCAAAATTAAATACTTCGCGATATGTAAAATACGCAAATATCAACAGGTTAGGCCTTCTCGTCATGTTGCCAATTTTCACCGCAGCAAGGCGTTCTATTACAAATGGCTACAGTACCTTCAAAGATATTATATATATACATCATCATCGTCGTCGTATTTTTTCATTGCCGAACGTCGTGACTATTGTACGTTTATTTTTACGTACAAAACGAACTTCAAAGCACTATTTATATGCGACGCATATTATGTTATACGGAGTGAGGTGCCACTGCCTTCTCCGTGATAATTAAGTAATAATGAAAACTTGCTATGTCGCGTGTTGGTTATCGAGTCCACAGTTGAGCACTCTAGCAACTACTCCACCGCCACATTGTTTATATATGTAATAGGATAAAATTCCGCATTCGAAATAGTGAAAAATGAGATTAAATTATTTTAGTAGAATTTTACTTATTTTCGACCCAGTGCGGACCAGCTATTATTCACTATCGTATTACGAGAAGAAATTCTAATCATCGCTGGGAAAACCAGAAATAATTTAAACGTTGGCGTTCGTACCTGAACTCTTCCACCAAATACATCGTGTCAGATTTCCATTCTGCTACTCGCTTTTAATTTAATTCTGCTCTCTCTGGTTTCATCTTCGTCTAATATCATTATCAAGACTCTATTTTGTATATATATATGTGTGTGTGTACGTGTGTATCGAGGAAAAGAATAAAAGTGCTTAGCGCCTTTCCCGGAATTTTCGGTTTTGCTTTTATAATCGTGCACAACGACAAAACTGAATAAATTTTCCTCGACTAAAACGTAACCCTAAATCGGGTTACGGAAAAAGCGAGGAATAGTAAATGAAATTTTCGAGAATACTTTTGCTTTATAATTTCGTCGGAACCGTAAAATTGCTCGAAGAAAACTTCCTCGAAAATTAGCGATATTTTAGCGCAATAAGCGCACCACCAATTTACATATTACGTAATACTAAGAAAATGATCTGGATTTTAAGATTGACTATAAAAGAATCACCCGTAAACGACCAATTTTATTAACGTTGTTCTATCCGCTGGCGAACTCCCTATCAACCATCATACACCGGTAGATAGAGAGACCACATTTTTCTCTCTCGTTAATACATTTCATTAGTTCTGACGTACACTGCTTCATTCCTCATTGACCCTATCTTGTATGCTGGTTTGTTCTAATCTATTAATACGCCCGAAAAAATTTAAACTCCGTCTTTTATCGCGGGCGATAATAGTAGTTCCGTCGGCTCTGCACGTAATTAAGATTGGCCGATTCGTTCTGACCCCTGTACAGTATACTCTTAAGGAGCGCTTATTGTTTAAGAATAGTGGAAGGAGTTGACTGTTATTACGACTGTAATGCTTATACGAATGGTTTGTGAGGGCGCTAACATGTTTCGGTACACGAGCAACGTTTCACTCTTCGGGAAACGCCTCGGTAGTGTGTGTGGGTGCCTGTGCGTGCACGGTCTCTCACCTGTTGAACGCACTAACAGATGTGCCTAGAGGAACTTGCCGCCGAGCAACTTCGGCCAGGGAAACTGCATTGTACCGTAAAATTATTGGCGCGCCGGCCGAGAGCTGGACAGGTTTTTTCCGTTAGAAATCTACCTGGTCTACCGGCTTAGATCTCCTGCGCGTTCATTATAGGATCGCGCTCGAAAGTGGAGATGAAGTTTGCGCTGTACAGCCCTCTAGTAGGGCCGCAAACTCTTCCAAGTCGCGCTTGCGCTTCTTGTTGGGGACAGTGGCTCGGTCTCTCGAGTTTCACTGAATGATAGTAGTCGTTTTTACCGGCCCGGACTTCGGACCCGGGAAATAATGTCGATAGGTGAATAGTTGGACAGTTGACGGCTGCCGCGACTCCTCAATCGCGCCACCAGATCATCTGGCTGGAAGCTGTCTAGGTCTTTAGAGGGAACGGGTCGGTGGTATAAACATAATGGGACATTGTCCGGCGTACACCGGCTCGGGGAAGGTGGAGGGCTGTAACGCTTAGTTACATTCCACAGAACGTTGTGTTTTTATCATATTTTTGAAGAAACTGTTACATTTTTTATCACTTTCATTTTTCAGCTTTGATTTAACAAACTTATTTCGAAAATTATAAAATCCTTTTTCAATAATTTAAAGAAAATAAATGGTGATGTTTTTGACATAGTGGCAGAAATGGTTATTAATTTTGATCAAAAGTAGTATATTACGCTGTACCTGACGCAATTGAGCACTTTTGGACATTATTTCAGTAAACTAAGATCATCGTAGTTTGGGATTAGCAAAGTATGGATAATTAATATATTAATTTATATGAGCAGATGTTATAGGAAGATTATAAATACTAATATTTTCTAGAATGGATTTACGATATTTGTTCGTTTGGCTTTGAATAATTATAACTTAGAGATTAATGGGAATAGGTATATTAAAACACAAGGAAGTATTAACCGGATTACAATTGGAAGAAAGTTAAGCTAATATGGGCCAATTAATATATATCAAAGATACTTGGTTTACCCTGAGAATTTCAAGGATAATAGCTAGACTCAGTGGTAGGAAACTATATTTTAAAGTCTTTTCAAGTAAAATGTTCACAGCCTTATTTACAAGAAAATAATTCCAAGGTTAATTTTTTGAGTTCAAATTACCCACAATAATTATTTTTTCATACCACTCATCACTGTGAGAAGATCTATATTGAAATGCACAGGTGTAATTGACAGCCTATAAGCAACAACAAGGACAAACGGTTTAGTATTTATGTTATTTTACACAAAAAAAATGTATTTCTTTTAGGGAGACCGATGAAAATAAAGAACAATAAATTTACTTTTTCATTATAATAGCAATCCGTAGAAAAGAAGCAGAAAACACGATATCCTCGAAATTGAAGGTTAAATGAACAGATTTAATGTACTAATGCTTCCACTTTTAAAATAATATTTTTAAAATAATTTACATTCCGTATAACATAGTCAATCATACGACGGGATTTACTGCCCCCTAGGTGATATAACTGGAGAAATTATAACTACCGGCAGGTGGTTCAAACAGCACTGGCAAATGTGGAACACAGAAATAGAGCTAGGTAAAGGAGTGGATAGGGAATTAAGAAAAAGTAATCACGTCCGACCTTTTATTTGGAAGAGGTAAATTGACTTTATTCCTGAGGTGGCTTCAGGCTGCAATTATTAGGCTAATGTTAGTCGGGATATTTGCGCTGCATAAAGAAGACCCGTGGAATATAACAATTGATGTATGGACTACTAAGGCATGTACCTATAAGATAGGCAAAGTGGGTTTTTCCCAACTTGATCGCTGTTCACAGTAACAAAACGAAAGATATTGATGAGAGGGCTCTGAAAACCGTTTTAGATGCTACACGAACCAAAACTTTCTATTAAAAAGATGTAAGGCGTTAGAAAATGTAGGTGTAGGGAATACTGAGACAATCTGGAAGATTTTTTCAATCCTTAAATGTGTTGATTTAAACTTCTGCCTGCGTTGGAATGCTCTTTCTACCCCACTGGTCCAGATATTAAGCATGCCTAAGTGAAAATTAATTTGGAAGCAGACATTTCTGACATTGAACATCATTAAAGTGATCTCATCTATCCGGTGAGTTGTATGTAAATATGTCGGTTTTCACGCATGTTTGTTGACTTCCTGAATCCGACTCAACGTCTTCAGTTTCATAAGGTTGGCACGCACCTTGCAAGTGTTAAGCTGAATCTCCAATATGTCCAAAATACATCGTTTTCTTACAGGAACCTTACGTTCAAGTATGCTCCTAGTGATTTGAGAATTCGATCAGGGATTCTTTCATTGGTTATAACCCGCTTGATTACACTACTACCATTTTTATCGGAGAAAGTTTTAATATCGTAATCGTTTTTAAAATTAGTATTATAATTTATTCGAAAATATTTACTCTTTTGTTACTTTTACGCTCTATTTTCTCATACAATGACGCTATTGCGTTAAAATCACCGGATAAAATCATTTCTTCAATTATAGCATTTCATTTATATAGTTCCATAATATCTTCAATTTATCTTCAATCGTTTCATTTGATGAGAAGTAATGAAATCTTCAATTTTCGGTATTAAGATATCTTCAGTTTATAGTTTGTACTTCATAATTTTTCTGTACTGCAACTGCCACATTTTTTTTTTTTGGCGCGAAATTATCATAATCGTTATTACAGCTTTTTTAAAATTTTGGGTTCAGTGATAATATCATACTTCACATTTTGTTCGCTGATATTTACTTCTGCCCACATTTAACATTAAATAGTTTCATCGATTTAGTTATATTAGACTTTTTTTGCTAAGATGAGCATTACCCGCCAATAATTTGTACATCTAAGAAGTTTATTATTCTGCCTGCAGTTGGACCTTTTGATAACTGATAATGTTTACGAGTTGCATCGATTTTTGTATTTTTCGTTTTATTAGGAAAATTTAGAGCTGGCGCAACAATTTCTATTTATTGCTTCTTTAATAAGGTCTATTTTTTCTTTGGGAAGCTTGCAATTCTTAGCTTTCTGAAACCAGCGCAATTAAAGCATTACGTTATCTTCATATGTTTATAGACACGACAGATTTATAATGTAATCTAAGTGGTAAACCAGAAGAAACAAAACGCGCGCGATAGTACTACCGTACAACAATGACAAACTAAACGCAACACAAGACTAACGAACGAATTAGAAAACACAGCACCCACACATTACCACGAGAAAACGATCATTCGAGAAATATGAGGTAGAAGAAGTTTTGCTAAAAACCGAATATACTGGCAAGGTTAAAGAAGTTCTGAAAAGAAATTTTGATGAAAAACAAGAACTAATAATAAGTACGATAGAAAAAGATATAACACCTCAGTGAGACACATAATAGGGCATTCAACGTGGGTCACAAATTTTAAGGGGAAATAGATACAAAAGGGAAGACCTCGAATTTATAGCAGGGATAAAGTAAAAGAGAAGGAATCGTATAGGGAAATAAAAACAGTAGCCGGAGCTCTATCTCTAGCAAGATGCTATTTCTCACCAACATTCGAGTTAAGGGGAAGAAGAAGAAGATATATATATACATTTATTCCTTTATTGAGATATATATATATATATTATTTATACGCACGTGTGTGTGTTATATGTATATAATATATATATTAGATATACGTTGGTGTATTCGTCAATATCAAACATGCGTTTACACTATGCTATCTCTATAATAACCGATTTAACTTATGAAGATTTCCAAATAGTTGGCACTAAAGAAAAAGCGCCCGTTCAACCCTTTCAGTATATTATAAAATTTTGATAGAAAATTATAAATTTTATATAGGTGCTAATTAATGCTGCTTCTTAGATGAACTGTAGATATTTTTATCGTATTTATACAAATATTTTTAAAATCGAGACATATTGAAGTTGCACGTAATAGCAGACATCGTGAGTGATAGGATTAAATCTCTCAATACGAAAGATAAAAAAAAAAAAGATCAAAATAGCGAGATTTGAAAGTGTATAAATAAATTTTATTTCGACTACCGGATTAAGAGAGGTAAATTATTTTCGGCTGTAGGCTTATACAGGCGATAATGATTGATCTAGAAAGATTGCAAGTACTCCATCAAGTTTACGTCAAATAGACAAAGCTTCCCTTCCGACTCGTACATTTTATCCTGGGGTAACATTTAAACGGAATTGTCGTGCGGGAACAGGGGTGTGAAACTGCGGCGTATTTTTTTAGGGGAAATTGACAAGTTGTCGCTAACCGCTAAAAACGAAGGATAAGAATTTATAAAACGAATGTTGAAAGTTCTCTCTTTTACAGGTAATACGTTTCCATCGTCGTCAACACAACAGTATATATATATATATATATATATATAAAGTGTTCTGGTAATTTGTCAAAAACCGTCCTACAAGAGGTTTCGAAAAACATTTATTAATAATTTTCCCTTTCTCCGAATATGGATGTATGTCTATCACTCGCCAAAAAAAGAAATGAGTCGGCTAACAGCATACTATCGATTAAAGCGAAGAAAGGGGGTTGATAGAGATATTTAACATGTAGGAAATCGGCGGCTAAATTAGCGTCTAATTAAAATACGAGTATAGCGCTAATGGAATTTGGATAAACGATCGATCAATCAGTTGGAAGTATTCCAAATCCCTAGTTGAAAAAGGACAGAAAACCTGTCGTACAATAATAATAAGGAATAAAGAAGTTATATATGGAGTAAAAGAAATAAGATATTTATGAAGAATATTTGTTTAAAAAAAAAATATATATAGTGAAATGTATCGATCACTTATTCGGAAATATTTATTATTTTTTATCGCGAATAAAAGAAAAACAAAGGTCGGGAGAAAAAATAGGAGGAGTCCATGGAAAAAAGGAACCACATAAAACGAACTGGAGAAAACCTAAAAACGCAAAAAACTAAACCGATTATTTTTAAACTAAAGTAAATGATAATTCTTTTTCCAAAAAATTGTGGTGAGGACGGGAAAATGTTTATTATTATTATTATTATTATTATTTATTTTGGATTTTGTTTTAAAACGTAATCAGTATTTTAATATATTTACACTTGGTGGTATTACAAGAAGTGCCGGGTTAGATAAAGCGCGTCTTCCTCGTTTTAACAAGTCCCATACGCGAGCGCAGTGTATGTACGCTGGAGCCGTTGCTTACAATTCTCTCCCAGAAAGTGTGAAATTATTGCTTAAGAATTATAAAAGGCGACGAAAGCGTTTGGTTCTTTATGTATGTAATAAGTAGTATAATAAAGAACAGTGAAAAATATTGATGTTTTGGCTTTAAATGAGGACATTTTGTGTAACTTTTCAGATGGGTGCTCTTGCAGGTTTTGATTCTGGTACTTGAAGGAATAGTATAATTGTATGATCATATGTATATAACTGTATATATGTATATATATGTATGTATATGTATATGTGTGTGTATATTTCTTCTTTATAATTTGATTCACCGAAATTTATTTTATTTTCCTTAATTCAGTCATTCTATTATAATTTGGTTTTCTTATGTAAATACTCGGTGTATTTGGTATTAATTTTCATGTGTAACTGATTAATAAAGGAGACTGTGCGTATTTTTTATTTTTTATTTTTTATTTTATGTTTCTATGTCTGTTAGTATACATCAGTACTTAGTTAAAATGTAATGATAGTGGATTTTATATAAGATAATGAACTTATAATTGTTTAAAATGTGTGAGCAGATATAGACTGTTTATGGCTGGCAGCGTAGAATGGTATTTAACGATTAAGCTATTTTAATATATTCAAATTCTAAGTGTAACTCAGTGTTAGCGCATTCGTGCGTATAACTGAGACTATAAATATGATTAATATAATACTTTATTCCATTTAATTTACTATTACTAATTTGTTCATACATGATTTTGGAAATTTTGTAAAATATATTGATTGATTGATTGATTGATTAAGAAGGCTAGAGGACGAAATGAAAAGAGGATTAGATTGAGGAATATAGATCGGATCGTTGTAGGAGGATAATATGAAACATGGTCATCTTTGAAGAGGAGATGAAGCGAAGCATGAAGATTAAAAGACGCTCGAAGCGAGGAGTATGAGGGACAATCAACTAGAACAGTGTTTGTTAACCTGGGGCCTGCTGACCTCTCGCGAGTACTCGTATGGTGGTCCGCCGTCTTATCTATGGATATTTAAATTAATAAATAAACGCCAGCATATTCGTTACGCTTACTTAAGACGGCGAGCGTGCGCTAGCAGGATGGGATCCGAACAAGGCTCGTGCGCGCGGCGTTCTTCCTACCACAATACTCTAGCCCTTTACTTGTGCCTGGCAGCGATGGTTATTATTCGTGTGTTCTGTTTGCGCGTATACAGACTGTTTTGCGTTGCGTTGCGGATAAGTTTATGCTTTCGGTTTTACATGTTCTAATTTAAACGGTGAAGGAAGGCCTCAGTGCGTCATACGCCACGGAGTTTTGTCGAATGAGTCGATGAAACCGGCCAAACTCCGACGTCATTTACAAACCAAACATCAAGACCTCCGTGAGAAGTCTCAATCTTTTTTCGACGTTAAAGCTTCGGAATTAGAACGAAGCAAAAAAAAACAATAATTAAGACTGCTACTAGGGCCAAAAACGAAAGTGCTGTATTAGCGTCTTATCAAGTATCCTTATTAGTTACAAAAAGTGGTAAACTTCACATTATTTCTGAAGAATTAATACTACCGTGCGCTAAAATTATGGTTTCTGCTATGTTAGGAGAAAAAGCTTCAAAAGAATTGGACGTTATATCGTTATCCAATAGTACATTGAAGAATAGAATCGATGAAATATCAGAAAATGTTAAAGAGCAATTGATTTTTTAAAACGAGCAGATTTTATGCTTTTCGATTAGATGAGAGCAGAGATATTAGCAATGACGGCAAATTTGATTGCATCTGTTCGTTAGGAATACAAGGACGAGATAATAGAGGATTTTCTGTTCTGTAGGCCTTCGAATACTACAGGTGAAGCAATATTTGAAGTATTGAACAATTTTATGCCCACTCATGAAATACCGTGTGATAAATGTGTGACAGTTAGTACCGACGGTGCTCGGTCTATGACCGGTACATGAAAAGGACTTCAGGCGCGCGTAAAAAAGATGAATGTATCTATTATGTGGCATCGTTGTTGCATTCATACATTAGCTGCTAAAAATATACCAGAAAAATTAAAACCCGTATTAGACGACATAGTACAGGTCGTGAATTTTATGAAAACCAGGTCTATGAATTCCCGTGTTTTCAGTGTGATTTGCGAAGAAATGGAAAGCATTGACAAGCAATTGTTACTGCATGCTAAGGTGCGTTGGTTGTCTTGTGGCAAAGTCGTGTCGCGTATTTGTGAGCTGCGAGATGAGATCAGAATGGGTTTTTTTAAGAATTCTGTAGACGGCGCCAATAAACATACTGATCACTTCAATAACTTTGAATGGATCACAATGGTGGCATATTTGGATGATATCTTCAGTGAACGAGCTGAACTTAATTCTACAAGGAAGAAATAGAGAAAATAGAAACTATGATAAAAAAAGCTTGGTCTTTGGACTAATCGTACAATTTAAAAAATTATAATCACTCGGGGCCAATTTTCTTTAGTATCCCTCTAAATTGGTAGTAAACATTTTTTCTTTCACATCTTAACGTACTTAAAGTTGGAGCCTACACAGATGTCAAAGTTTGTATTTTATCTAACTGTATTCGCAATTTAATTATTTTATTATTTACCCCAGTTGGAGACTCTCTTAATGTTCCGAACAAATTATTTTTAATTGCAAAACCCATGTCGTGTATTTTTGATTTTGTCACTGACCTTCCAATAAAAGTTGTAATCATTTTCTGTAAACTGTTCTTCTCTGACTAGTTTTGGTTTACTGAGAACAGCAATGTCAACATTATATAACCTTATTCCTGCTGTAACTAATGCTGTTCTTCGCGTAGGGCTAGCTAAATTTTAGTACGTGCGTTCTACGTCCCAATTCGTAAATTTAATTCTTCATCTTTGGTGTTTCCATCGCGTGAAATAGGATCGTTCTGATTTCGATACATCGGGCAGGTTTGAATTAAAGAAAAATACTTTTAGGTCCTTTCTTTGGCATGAGGCAAGCAAAGCGACTACTATATAGAGTTGCTGTTCGTCGCGGTGTCTTATATCCAGAACAAACACCACCAGTGGTCATTGCAGTACGGAACATTGAAACAAAGAAAAAGAACTAAAAAGGAATTGGAAAACAAGAGAAAACGGGGAAAAGGAATAGGAAATAGAAAAATATTGGGACAAAGGGATATGGCAAAAATTGTGCAAAATTTATGATGTAAAACAGAAGCACAAAACCACGCAATCACATTTCGGAGCAATCGCATAATTTTTTATCCAGTGACAACCCGGAGGGAAGACGACCGGAACGAAAGAGCAGAGAAGAAAGGAATTAAAGGAATGAGAAAATTGAGCTATTTCGGTGTAGCATCCTAAATTTTGTATAAAAATCCTGACAAAATAAAAACAACGAATTCGTACTTAGAAGGCAACGGTGTAAGATTTTGGCAGCGAGTAAACCTCGCTGAGAGTGAGACAGCACTACTAGTTTGCAGAAGTTTATTAAGTAGTTTCTCAAGCTGCTCATCTGCATCCTCTCGTTTCATTGTCTTTTCACTATTAGCATCGTCCGCTTCAGACTTTCGAACAATAGCCGATTTTGGGTGGCGACTGTTTACTCGACTGACGTCTTATTCGCGGCTAAATAACATATCTTCAGTTTCCTCAGCAGGCCAGCGTGACCCGTTGCCGGTTAGAGCTGGGGATACATATGTATATATATGTTATGTAATTCGCCTGTGTGTAATTAGCTATAGTGTATTCGAATATTCTAGTCGGTTTGCACCAGTTAGTGGACTAGCCAAATTATGACGGTTAAATTATTACGAAATTTCTTTTATCGCCGAGGAAAAACTCCGAATCCGTATTCCGAAAAAATGATTAAAAAAAAAAATCTCAGAAACGACTATGAGACAAATCGATAAATCACAGATAACTGACGGCTGTGATGCAAAGTCCAAAGTTGATCGTAAAAAGAGAAGAAAAATAAAATGACGTTAGCCGTCTTCGTCGTACGCGTTGTATTTCTTATTTGCGTCTTTTCATCGCGACTTCTCACTCGATAAATAAGTAGAATCGTGTATAAAAGGAGCACAACATGACGGGGGCCGTCCAGTGAAGACGTTCACCCTGCTTACGCGCAACCAATACTAATGGTTGAGGCCACATCTGTTAAAAACAATGGTTTACTACTCCCAGTTATATATCAAACAGTAACTTTCGTACTGCCCCCTCATCATCGTATACTGTCAATTACACGTACATATATATATATATATATATATATATATATATATATATATATATATATATATATTAGACGGAAGGTATTGTACTTATATATATATATATATATATATATATATATATATATATAGTTTACATGTAGACAACAACTATTACTAAAGAGTCAAAGACTAGCATCGCTATTACTACGTTTCACCCTGTGATATTTTAGGACAAGCGATGAGTAAGTTGAAAGGTTTTTTTTTTTTACTCCCTAGCGAATCTCTATTGAAGCTGATGCTGAAAATACGCTTCACTTTCTCTTTCTCTAGAGTGCAAGTTCTGATTTATATCAGTTCGAGCTTTACATATACATACATATATATATATACATCTAAATAAATAAATAAATTATACGTATGGTATGTACGCGAGGAGGGCAGTTACTGAGAATACGATCCCTTGTAAATTCATCATTTAAGCCGTCGAAAACTGAACTTTCGCCGCGTTCGCTACACTTCTTCACTGTTATCACTTTCTACTCTTTGTTCCCGCCGACTGCACCTAACGGGAAAGCGATGCGCGGTGATGGCCAATAAGGCTAAAGTTAAATTTGGCAAAGTACTCGCGCGGTAATCGTCTCTTCCTTCGCTACAGTATTCGCTACTTCTCGATAGCACGCTAACGGCCAACCGACAGAGCTCTTCGTCTGTTGTACCTGTTTTAACTTTCTCAAGAAAAATCAACAAAACTTTTAACTTTCGCAGCTTTTTTCCTCTTCCTATTCGATATATTTTTCGCGTTCACTCCAACCGTCCTCGCCGTTGTTCGTTTTTTTTCGACGTTACGATCTCGCATTTAGGTCGAAATTAGAGCGCTCGCTTTTAAGTAGAGTGTAACAGCTTTAAAAATTTGCTCAACTTCCGAAACGACAAACGGAGTTTAGGGACATCCCTTCGGCTGAAGCTTCTCGCGATAATATGTATGCAAATCGATGCGCGTCGAACTTTTCCCGGCTTAATCGACTTTTAAGTTATATTCAATTTTTCGCGAATTTTATGCAAATGAACTTTTATTACACGCTTCCCTTCAATTATAGTTTTCCTTTTTTTTTTTTTCTACTTTTTATTTCATTTTATTTTATTTTATTTTTATTATTTTCGTTTCGTTCTTTTAAAAAAAAAATTAGTTCATTGATACACATACAACGGTCATATTACGCGCGTTCGTATATATTTATACATATATTGTATATACATATTTCATATTATTAAACGACCAATTCTTGTATATGCATCAAACATATCGATCATTGCTAAAGCACAGTCAAGATAAGATACACTTCATGAAATATTACTAATAAATATTTAATTTACGAAGCTTATATATTTCTTCTCTTACTATGTTGAATATCGCACAAAAGTATACGATTTGCATTACAAATTAGAAAACAGAAGAAAAGTTTTTATAATAAATATCTTACCCTGTCCCTTTATCGGAAACATAGGCAATTGCACGAATAGGTCAGAGAATTTGCTTCTCTGAACTAGGCTACTCAATTTAAAATATAATTTATCAGTGCGTAATCTAATCAGAATTTACTTATATATTGACATTGCGTTATAGTTAAACGATAATATTACGCTACATATAGTTCTAGTTGTACGTTTTCCCTCCATATATATAATGTTAGACCACTTGTGTCAAATCTATCATTAGTTGCGCAGTCTGAGCAGAAGTTAAGCTCGGTGCTAATATTCCAATTGATGAAATTTATAACAAATATGAAATGTATATTTTTGTTCGTTCATTCTCATTCATTACATATTTTTTTTATTTATTCTATCTCTCTCATTGTCGAGTATGAGTGCTGCAACTATCATTTATATTTGTGACGAATATGACATACCGAGCCGATATCATGTGATTTGTCTGGAAACCGCATGCTGTTGTTGATCGCTTACAATTATTATCATATTTATATATTATAGGATCAACGAATACGGAGTAAAATTAACAGAAAGAAGCATCGTGTAGAAGTACATAAAACAAATACAAAAAGATGTAAAAGCAGATAATTATGGAAGTATGAAGGGTCTCACGGATAATAGAGAAACACGTCCGAAAATTGCTAAAAATGACTTCATTTGCCTCTTTATATAACATCAAACTAGGAATTTTCATTTTAACATCTACCGCTTAAAAAATTCCGTAATGCGTCTATTATTCTTGTTGTTCATTTTTTGTCGATCGACACATATTTTACGAACCATAGTGACGTAATTAAATCCTCTTTGTCCCGAATAATCTAACAAAGTTTTTACAGATTGTACAGAAGTGAAAAATTGCATTTTTCTCATTTAATTAAATTTTTTTACGATTCCGGAATGAGCACGGATAATCCGCAAAACCGGAGAATCCGCACGTCGACAATCAGGAGTCCACTGAATTAAGAATAAACATTTAACGTAGTTTATTATAAGCTCGCTTAAGCTTAATTAGTATTATTTTCTATACATTTTTAACCTTTTCTTATTAGGTTTCGAATATCCCGCTCAAATCTTGCCTTTCATATTTTCTTCAAAGCATGGTCCCCTCCTATAAACGACACAACTGCTTATTCCCCGCATTATATCATTTTGTCATATTCTTACAACACCTCGAACATAGCACGGCCTTCTACCTTCCTTTTACCGATCATATCCATAATCCTCCTTAACTGAACCTTTTAAACCAAATCTAGGACCACATGAAGTCCCTAGGTGTATGGCGCCCTTACTACCATATAATAATAATAATAAAGGTTTTTATATCAACTTTTCCTGCGGTTGTATATATATATATATATATATATATATATAATAATTCATTTTTGGTTATAATTAGGTAACTTCGTGTATCATGGTAAGGATGTATCCGGTACACAATGAACCACTTGGTACGGAGCATACTCATGTATGGATCGAAAACTTGGGCGATCAACCGCCAAATGTAGAAAAAAATATAGGCCTTCGAAACTTGGTGCTGGTGAAGATTACAGAAAATTAGAGAGAAAAACTGACAAAAGAAAAAGTTTTTGAAAACATAAACGAATAGAGGAGTTTGATTCGGAAGTTAAAAAGTAGAAGAATTAAATAGATAGACCGCTTATATCGACACAATCCAAGTACAACTAATTGGAGGTAAAATGGAATGCGATACAGAGGAAGGCCAAGGATTAAATTATTTAGATCAAATAATAGAAGACACGGAAACAACAAGTTATTGGAAACCTCCAAATAAGAGCAGAAAAAGACAATTTTAATTTAACTCAGTAGCATCATGAGTCATAAAGGTTATCCATCAATCCACGGATTGAGAAAAGAAGAAGCAACATGAGTTATGTATATCTAAACAATATTGTTCATTATGAAAATGAACATTATCGCCTTCAGTCGCACTTCGAAATTCCTTAGTAACTCCTGAATAAAATCTTATTTCGTTCAGTTAAAAATTGTACAATATGTAACGTAGGAAATTAATCATAAAAATAAATATCGATCACATCTCAGAAACAATGTTTAATCGAATAGGAAAAAATTCCAATTTATCTAGTAACCCTAACTAAGTATTTATAAGAAAAAGTCCTTAGAGTTCTTGTTCACAACCACATAAACAAAGGAAAATTGACCATGCTATAAAAAAACCTGCTGTAATGGTTTGGGGTCACGGTTGATTTAAGCGTTAATTACAGTATTACGAAAATTTGAATTTAATCCCATGATCACCAATGTCGAAGGGCAGTGAATGCAGGGCAAACGAGCATAGTGTGATAAATATCATGAACCTCACGGCACTAGCAAGCCGGAATCTCTGAAGATAGGAACCAAAACCCCGTCAACACCTGAGCACTGTAGAAGTTGATGTGGAATCTTAACATTTTTAACCATAGATATATCTGGCAGAAAGTCATACGTCTTCCTGCAAGTTTCAGCATCATCCCACTGCCTTGTCACTTCGAAATCAGCAAAGAGGCGATATGTGTTTTACATTTTATATTAGACACAGACTGCATCGAAATATTCTCCAGTAGGTTAGAATGCTTCAACTCTGTAACACACCCTCCTCTGAGAGCCCTACCCACAAGAAATAAATCCAGTGGCAAGACCTCACAGTTAACACAAGCGGCAGAGGTTGGCGTAGTCCGATATAAGGAAGCCATTCTAAGTAGAAATTTCCTTTGCTGTTTGTTGGCCAGACCAAGAATTCATTTATTAACATATGTGGCCACACCATACCCAAATGGGGCCTGAATGAAACCTTTATATAAAATCGAACGTTTCCTGAAGGATAAATCCCATGCATTTCTCTGTAAACGCAACAACTTATTATAAATATCCATATATTTCGTAGAAATATACTAGAAATGTGGTATGAACGATAGTTTAGGATCAATAATTATTCCTAAATATTTTAGAAATGTCGTCTGGCAAACAAGTGAGGTCTTCGCAAACACATAAAATCTGCATTTAGTGGGAGAAAAACTTAAACCTATATCTGACACCACACTCTACAGGTATTTAGAAATACATGCGAGAAGTGGTAATGACATGGGACTCTCAACTCTAAATACTAAACACAGATCATCGGCATAGGAAATTAACTGACGTATAGCATTGACATCAGAATAAAAATTATCAAGCCTAAAGTGTACAGTAGAGTAAAGTATGTTCCACAGAGAAGGTCTAACGACAGAACCTTGCGTAACTCCACAAGTAGGAACCTAGCTCCCGCCGATGAACCAAATTTAAGTATAGCGGAATGATTATTAAACTAGTCTATGATAATTTTAATTATAAAAGGATTAATCGAATTAATTAAGAACATCAACAACTTCAGACCAACAACAGTTGTCGTATACTCCTTTAATATCATAAGAAATAACAACAGCAGAGAAGCCGTCCGAAATGTATTGCTCAACTGTAGAAACTAAAGAATGAACAGCATATGCTCAACTGATAGACCTGACCGAAAATCAAATTGAAGGTGGTGCAACGTGTTCCTAGCGTGATCTCCTGTACCAGAATCTCATTGACAACTTTTTCATCGACCATCCCCATGCAAATAAGCAGGGATATAGGCCTATAAGCTGACAACTCTGACGGATCTTCGCCCGGCTTGGAATGAAGCCTCAAAGAGGCTAACTTCCGACAATCTGAGATAAGAATAAATTTTAAACATTTATGCAAAACAGTTTGCAACAAAGCATGATACATACAGTGAATTTTTTTAACAATTAAGTTGCTGGCCCCATCGTCAGCGGGCGCCTTTTTATTGGGTAAATTTTTGACTATAGTCGCAATATTTTCCGATTACAGAAGGAACACAGCCACAAACAGGAAGGACCACCAAGGGAATATCAACTTCGGAGGGGAAAAAGTAGTCTGATAAAGCACCTACTTCCTTCACTTTCTGAAACCATAATCTGACCGCCAACCTTCAAATCAGGTAAGGACAAATCAGAACTTTGCTTAAATAGCATTTTATATTATGTTCTACTCTAAAACAGAACTCGAACTAACAAAGGCCCTCCAATGTTGGAATTTGGCCCTTACTACCTCGAGTTTATATAATCTAACTCTTTTAGCACATTCTTATAAATAAATATACCAAAGGAGTTCTTACACTTAGAAAGTTTTTTTCTAATACCGTTAATCTTATTTTTAAAAAACTGAAGACTGTCGTATTTAAATTCGGTAAGAATTAAATTATTGATATATTTGAAATTACCGTTATTCAGTTTACCGCATTGAGTTAGTTTGTTTTTGAAGATAAACGATTTTTTTTTTAATATATAAGTCCATTGTCAATACGCGTACTATAAAATCTGCAGAGAAATATTAGATACAGTAATGTAGGTAAATGTTACATCTATTAGGAATTTTCTACAATTAGAATTAATATTACAAATATATATTGTTTATTTAAAGTAGCGTAATATGTATTAGCGCAATATGAATATAGTGACTGTATTTATAAAATTAGCTTTGTAATTTAAACTCCATAATTCTGCTCCGAGAGATTTAAAAATATAATAATTTTTATTAACTTTATCATTTATACACGCTATATGCTTGGTGAAGGTTAATTTATTGTCTATAGATATTTAATTGAACTGACATGGGTAAAGTTTTGAAATTATTAAGCTTAATATTATTACATATCATTTGCTCATATATAGAACAACGCCGTGTGACAACCATTATGTGCGAATATATATATATATATATATATATATATATATATATATATATATATATATATATATATATATATATATATATATATAATATCATAAGTTATTTCAGCAAGTTATATTAATATTATATAGAAAAACAAAGCTGTAATTTTAATTTCTAGCATGCATCATGATGATGCAATTGATTCTGAAACTGGAGATGATAAAAAACCGGATATTATTACTTTTTATAATAATACAAAAATTGTAGTTGATCTGGTAGATCAACTGTGTAAAAATTATGATGTCGGAAGAAGCACACGCAGATGGCCGATGGTAAACTTTTACAACCTCTTGAATTTATCAGGAATTAACGCTCTTTGCGTATTCAAAGCAAATAACCCTTCACAAAAAGTAAAGAGGAACAATTTTATTGAAGAATTTGCTTGGCATCTGATTAAACCGCAAATTGAATTTCGATCAACAATTCCATCATTGCCAAAAGAATTGAAACGCCGCGCTCTGGCACTTTTGGGGATTGAAGAAAGTATACGTTCCATTCCTGTTAGATCAGTGAATTACGTCGGACGCTGTAATATATGCCCTAGAAGTCGTAATAAGTCAACAAGAAAATCGTGTGTAAAATGTGGGAGATTTGTTTTGCAAACAACATACAAAGGAAATATGTACCGTGTGTATGGATCAGTAAATGTAGTGGTAAAAGTATGCTTTGTTTCTGTTATAATATGTTAGGTATGTATTGAAATTAAGTCAATATGTTTATATTTATTAATAAATGAATATCATTATTTAAGAGTAATGTACAGAAAAAAATGTTTAAATTACTAAAAATGCCTTTTTTCTGCGTATTTTCGAATTAACATAAAATTAATGCTAAAACTGGGTACATATTTTTATTTCAAGATATTTAGTAGTTGTGCGAAAAAATTATTCATTTTTTTTTTTAATATGTTAAAGAAATACTTAAGGAATTATGCTACGCATTTTATTCATTAAAATTCTGAAGGAATAATTTTGTAGTAATAATTTAAAATGGTCTACAAGTGTGGACCGCGCGACTATTTACGTAACAAAAACACGCGCGACTAACCGAGGGTTAATATTATTATATAACTTTATTTTTGATACCTGTCTAATATTTGTCGCTTATTCGCATAATTAATTTCATCGATATCTTGTATTGCGTTTTCAATTTTTTTTTATTTCCTTTATTGTCGCATCGATTTGATTTCGCACTAAATATACTCATTAAAGTATATAAGTGTATATGTATATATGTAGATATTTACATAATATACATTGATGTGTATATGTGTAAACATCGGCAATACGTTTTGCTAACATCAAACGAAAACTAATGAAAAAAAGTTTTTATTTTTAGCCGGAATTCTATTAAGACCCCAAAAATAAGAAAACAAAAAACTTCCTATCGGCCAGAAGGTGTAAAACGTACGTCCACCATTTCTTCATCCTATTATAAATCCTGTCGTTTGTACGTAATAGAAGGAAAAAAAAAGAGGGAGAACAATGGAAAACTTATATAAAACCTATTTTAGAAATTTTTGGATCACGTTGAGAATTACGGTCAAGATGACTGGAAGTGATCGACAACAGACGTATTTAGGAGATGCCTTAAAGAAATGCCGCAGATGAACGGAGAGAGAAATCTTTACCGGACAGATTCTGCATTTGTATGCAACTAACGATAGGGCCGAAATTCAATAAGTAACTTCAAAAAAAACTTGGCAAGTCACGTCTCGCTGCACGGATAAATGGAATTTCTGTCTCTTTCTCGCATCGGAATATCGTCGAATAATACATTTTGCATCTCTCTCTCTCTAGCAACAACGCGACAATTTCCGAGTTTGTACGCGTACGTATAATATCGTTATAAGAGTATTTTTTGTTTTTATTCGTTTTTCTCCGAAAATTTCATACCGGCCCGCAGGATAAGAAACGTTACTTTATATGTCTATATATATATATATATATATATATATATATATATATATATATATATATATATCAATACGTGATAATATATATATATATATATGCAACCTAACGTATATATATATAGAGTAATGCGATTTGCAGTTAGATGAAAACAAAGTTTAAAGAAAAATCAATTTAGTCTAAGTTTGACGCTCGGCAACAGATGCCATGTCCTCCTCTAACAGCAATAAACACAGACTATGGTGCGAGAAACTTTATTCAAGAATGAGAAAGAACCGTAATGATAATGATTGAACAACTTCGAAGAAAAGACTGAATGCCAAAAAAAAAATAAAAGCATTATACTAGTTTTTTTCTTTTTTATTGCGCGAAAATTCGAATAATTTTTATTTTTACTTTATCAAACGAATGTGTAAAATGTTGGGAAGTATTTTCAAAATAATTTTTCCCTTTAAAGTTTGCCGTTTCTTTCGATTAGCAGAAAATGCAACACGGTTCTCAATTATTATTATGACCATCCCGATGTGCATCTGTTCGTCTCCTAAACTGAACGTAAAATTAGTAGCACACGTTTCAGGATATTATACGTAATGATACACTTATATACACAAAGCCCGCGCTTACAAACACACACACATACATATAATATATATATATATATATGTTTTTAAATACTACATGCAAAAAGAAAAAGGACAAATTAAAATGTTGTAAATATACACATTGCGTTTCATACGTGTTGGGACTGGTACTGTCAAATCGAAACTAGTGGCGCGATCTTCACGAAAGTTTAGACTGTAGACAATCATATTACCTTCAAGAAAATTAATTCCCAAACGTGCCGATTTTTAAAACAAAAAAAAAAACCGGGAGTCTTGGAGAAAACCTGGTCTTCATTTCGTAGATCTACGCCAATGACGAAAATATGAAAACGTTATAAATCTTTTAAGCTACGTACCTTGTCTTACAACTCCTTACGTGGCAACGAACAATGGTTTGACGAATTTATCAATTCCCCTCCATGTGCTCCTTCAATTAACCAGTCTCATCCTTTTTATTTTATTCCCACGTCTGGCTCCTCACATAATCGACAGACCTATCACAAAATTAACACATTCAATTAACAAAAAAAGAGACACCTCCCCAGGTTGTGATTCAATATTTTATAAACTGATCAAATATTTGTCTCATTCTCCAAATGTTCTCCCCATCTCTACAACAAAATTTTATCCCTCATGATTAATTAACTTTTTAGGACTTCCTCCTCCTTTCCATGCACATAAATTATTGAATCTATCACCGGTTCTCGATTATTATGGTGGTTGGAAAATAATAATATTGTTCCGAACTTCATGTATAGCTTTCGTCCTCACAACCGATTGTCTCGCCTTTATAACATGCAAAATCTACAGGGTGTACATGAATCAAGGTTTTCTTTAGTAGTTACACTTTTCTAGACGTTATTGCATCCTTTAACAGCATCAATATCAATTTGCCCTTTCATCGCTTGAAACTCTTGATATTATTCACAATTTGGTCGCTTACATTTGTAGTTTATTCCCAGTTGAACATTTGTATTTCCAACATCCTACAATTCACCGCGCCCTATGCAGGATTACGAACAGCGATCTTAACTGGGGGATCGTTATTTAACCCCATTTTATTTACTATTTCCATCTTCTATGATTTTAAAAAGTCATCGGAGTAGCCTAGTGGCTAGAGCAAAGTCTTCTATACGAATAGTACCGAGTTCGAATGCGATCGACGACGCAAAAATTATCATCAAAAAATAAAAATATGAATAATCCCAATATTATCGGGTGGAAGTCAATGGCAAACCACCAAAAACAACACCATATTCGCGCTAGTAACTCAATATAGTGCACTATAAAAGTACACTATAAAAATACGTGAGGCTTCATTGTGTTGTGACAACAAAACGATTACAATCAGTCCTCCCGGGTGTGTGTGTCTATCGCGTATGGATTGAAAGTTGGAAGAATAAACGGGAAAGACGGATTATTAAATTATATTATAGGAGGATTTAAGAAAATCTAATAAGTTATTGGGAGCATTGTGTATGTAGGAAGGAATGTTTAGGAGGCTGAGAGATTTGTCGTGGATTTAGCATTTGGAATTGAATTGTACACCAATGTGATGGACGGCAATGAGGACATTACAGATTGAACATAACGAAGGAGGAAGATTTTTTTATGATATAACTGTTTTGGAGATATTAGTGTGACCTAGGCGCAGGTCCGGAGGAATGTTGAATCTCGAACCGATCGAAGTTTGTTGGTAAATTTAAGTGCGGACCATTGTATGAAAATAGCAAGACATCCATGAATATTCCAGTTTTGAAGGATAGATAAAACCTTGTATGCAGGAATTTTATCGAAAGCCTTTACTAAATCGAATAAGACGACTAAAACGTGGTGTTCATTAATAAAGGAATATCGTATGCTATTCTTCAGGAACACGAGTTGAGCGCCTGAAGATCTTTCAAGTCTGAATCCACACTGTACGTTGCAGAAGTGCATTCAGCGGACCACCGTGGAATCAAATTAGCACGTTTCTTTACTTCAGGAGAATGAAGGTTAACATAGGAAACCAGTTTATTCAAGTTGTATATAATTATCCGAATCTGAACTATCTCTATTAATAGATCGGGGGATTGATGCTGTAGAATTATGGAATGGCATTCCAATCAGTTCTATGATAATTTGTGGTGGAGATGGAGAGTGTAAGTTATTTGTTTGAAAAAAGAATAATAGGCTTATCGTCGCTGCCGGCTAAATCAGAGTGTCCGAAGAGATGAAAGACCAAGATTTTGAGGAGAAATTGTAGTACGTAGGCACGTGCAAATAATACCAAATTGTGAGTCGATATCCGAAAATTCATCCTTTTTTTTGTTGTGTTTATTACTGTTCCACGAAGGAGTATGTGTGCTGAAATCTCCGCACAACAAACATGATCGCGGAAGCGAAGATATGATATTTACGAGGTCTGCGAGATTGATTTTCTCATTAGAAGGTAAATAAATTAATGATATGGTGAGCGGACTTTTGCGCAACAATTTCTACGCTGGTCTGAATTTGGATTTGCTGGAAATGAATATTTGATTTTGCCGCTTGTAGAACCCCGCCAGATACGCACTGAGTCGTTAGACGATAATGAGAAAGTACATTATAATTTGAGATATTAAAGTTATTGCTACAAATGAGTTTTCTGTAGATATATATGAGGGACGGGGTGTACGGTATAAGAGAGAATTTTACTTTTGTTCCATATAAATCAGTGAAATAATTCTCGACTTTTTCCATTACTATTAATTAAAACGATTATTATTATTATTATTATACAAATTGTTAAATATAATTAAACATTTATTTATTTTGCTAGTGGTCTATTGGAAGTGGGAATAAAATTTTACATTATTATCTACTATTTAAGTATTTAATTTGACTAATCACACTAATATATTAATCCGTGTTGCGCTAAATTTAATCCCTTATCCTTTAATTTTTTTTTGTTAAACAACGTATAATTTCACATGGAATCGTTTATATTTAAATTATATTGTTTTAACCAATTCGCGAGTTAAACCGAAAAATACCACTTGAAAATAATGACTGCAAGCTAATAACTTTCGGAATTACTTCCGGAAATCAATAGTGAAATATTTCAATAAATCCATTTGATATTCTAGTTCTGTTTACGGTTTATTTTTATGTAGTTTAATAATTAATTTCTTTTATTATTCTGTTAAAATTATAACTATATTCTATTTCAGAGGGGAATATTTCTAAACTTTTGATCAAATCCGATGACCGCATGTAAGAGTTAGTCAGCAGAAATCTAATCTGTCACGGTGAATTATAACTCGAGAAAATGCGTTTGATTTTTAAAAATTTCGCGAATTTCAATATTGACGTCGACTAATAGGTTTTAAAATAACGATAAAATGGAACAGAAATGTAAAATAACACAGGTGGTTGAGTGATTACACGAACCTAAAATAAAACGAAAAACTAATTAATTTTACAAATTCCAGTCGCTTTAGATAAATGTACATATATATATATATATATATATATATATATATATATATATATATATATAAATACTACTACAACCACTATCTACTACTACAGAATATGAATAGTCCATGAAAGAACGTGTGTATTAACGGACGAAAGTTTCTAACCGTTGCGGCGGGAGTAAAACGTAATTAATAATTGTCGTCTGGCCGAATCAAAAACGGGTCCTCCTATGAATAGGTAAGTGGAGACATATTGCCCGGTAATAAATACGGTTGTACTAGGTAAAATACGAACCCAGTTGTAAATCATTTTGATTACTATTGGTATCCACCATCAAAAACGGAGTTTTTATACTTGTAATCCATGCGTCATATTACTCTGTCGATGTAACTGCTATAATTTAATGTAACATTTTAGGATTAATTATAGTTTCTCAACTACTAGTAATAAATGTACACTATCAGCCAAACACACATGTTCTCATTATATATATATATATATATATTGTGGCGACCTGTACGATATATACCTATAAATACATATACACATGCAGATCGCTAACATATATTTATTTTACGTTATATTTTTAAATATAGGGATATAAATATTAAAATATAACGTTACCGACTTCTGGTTTCGAGGTATGCCCGGGATGCCACATGGGAGAGGCCCATGACCGATTATTATAATAAAATAAATTAAATGACAAGAATAAAAATGCGGTTTTTATTTTATTGAAAATTTATTACTTTTCGGAAGAAATAAAATTACGAATCGAACGCGTGCGATATCCGGCTACGTTTATTTTTAGTATACAAAATTTTTTATATATATATATATATTGAAACTTTTCGAACGATTATTAATATAGTATAATACACGGAACCGTCCCTAGCCTAGATAGACCAACTTCACGGTCGAAGTCCCGACGATCCATCCTAACTTCTTCGAAAACTATCCGACTTGACTTTACTCCACCTCGACTAAAATTCAACTGACTGTGTCTTTCGACTGACAAGATTCAACTCACTTAACTCACTCCACTGGCGAATTCGTGAACTAAAAACTCCGACAAAACTCGTCTGTTTATTACACTCCAGGACTCTGGAGGTGACACAGGTATCTTAGCATTATTATACTTATTATGTACTTTACTGTCGACGAAATGCCGGTTTCTTTGCAATTATTGTTTTGATCTTTTCTTAAATCTTTTTCTCCTCCATAATGGGTTTTTGTCTGTTTTCGACGAACATAGTTGAACCAAGGACAAGTTCCATTGTCCCTTATACTTAAAGGTTATATACTTATACATATACATACATATATAGTCTTATATATTTACTTATTAGTGCGGCAGCCAGCAGCAGGTAACATATACATATACTCATACACTCCACATACTTGCTTTCTAGGAATTCTACAGATATAGAAATTCCTAAATTGACGGTTTTCGGTGGAACCCTCCGATTTCTCTTTTAGGCTAGCCAATCAGAAAATTCGGACTGTTTCTTTTGGTGTTTGACCAAAATACCGACTGAATACATTTTAAATGCTATTTATCTTCTTCTTTTTGCTCTCGCCATGTCAACGCTTGATTTATTATATATATGTCCTTTCGACATTTTTTATATATTAACTTTGACAGATCTTTTACAATTCTAATCTTATCGGCGCCAGCGTGCTTTCCCCAATACATATATCTCTATATTTATATCAGTCTAACTATTCTATTTTCTTTTTATTATATTTCTTTTTATTATATTTCCTTTGGGAAAGTCACGTTCGCAATGCCGACCGGATGTATAAACACATACCTATATATATATATAATATTTCTTTTTCTTTCATCACCTTTTACGTACATATTATTAAATTTAATCTTCCAAATATACCTTTTAACTCAAATTTCAATTTACCAACTTTAGTCACTCACTACTACTAACAATGTAACAAGCATGGTTGTTACAATATATATATATATATATATATTACAATTACAATTACAATAGCCTGTATTTCCCATTTTAAATTAAAACTTACAAATATTATTTTCTTAACGATAAACTAGTATTAATATGTATTGCTAAACTAATACTAATATGTATAGCTTTTCTTAATACTAAACTAATATTATTATGTATAGCTTTCCTTAATGATAAACTAATATTAATATGTTTAACCGTATTAGAGAAATTAAGCCCGAGAACGAGCATTGGCCTCTTCCAATTTATTGAACGTTTACATATTTTTCTCCTACCTCTTTCCAGTCCATCCGATTAAATGCTTTACGCATCCAAACTGCACTTGCGTATTTGACAATATCGTCCATCCATCTCATTTTTGGTCTTCGCCTCAATCTTTTCCTATTGATTGGTAACCATTCGGTACATTTCTTGGCCCATCTGATTGTGTCCATTCGAACTACATGTCCAGCCCAATTCTACTTCATTTCCAGTATTTTGCGGAGAGCATCTTCTGTTTTCGACTTATCCCGTAATACTTTATTACTGATTTTGTCCGTCCTTGTTATACCGATAATTTTCCTTTCCATAGCTTAATATTTTTCTACTTTGTCTAACTGTCAATGACCATGTTTGCGTATACCGTATGTCATCATGTATTGTAAATCTGTGCTTTTCTTGTACGTTTAATATTTCGTTTAATATATTTCTTGTAACGCCCAGAATTTGTTTCACCCTGTCGCTATTCTGTGTTTTCTATAGAATCTTTAAAGGATATTATTTGGCCTAAATATGTAACATCTTCCACCTAGTGTATCGTTTTTCCGGTCATTTCAATTTTTATTTTTTCTCCATTCGTTAGTAAATTTTGTTTTTTTCATAATTTATTTTCAGAACCCTTGCTTTTGATTCTTCGTGTGATTCCACTAGCATTGTTTTTTTCTTCGGGGAAACTGAAATTATAGTTACGTCATCTGCAAATCTAAGATTTGATATATAAGTGCTATTTATATTTATTCACTTTTTTCTCCAATTCCGGTTTTTAAATCTTTCTTCCGGCACAGCATTCAATAAAACTGGTGCTAATAGGTCACCTTGTCGCACTCCTCTTTTCAAGGGAAATTTTTCTCCTTTATCCAACATAATTTTTCCGTATCCATTATCGTATATGTTCTTTATGATTCTCATATATTTAGAGTGTATATTTTGGGTTCCCATAGTTTGATACAAACTGTCATGATAAACCGAGTCAAAAGCTTTTTGGAAATCAACCAATGCAAAATGCATTTTTATATTATATTCATAAGCATATATATATATATATATATATATTTCATCTGAATAGCCTAGAGGTACCGAGTAAAAATTATCATCGGAAAATGAAAATATAAATAATTCTAATGTTATCACGTGGAAGCTAATGGCAAACCACCACGCATAACACCATATGCGCGCTAATAACGAAACATAGTACACTACAAAGACACGCGAGGCCGCATTGTGACGTATTAAAATAAATAAATAAACAATAACAGCAAGTGAAATAAAAATAAATAAAAACGACGGACAATATAAAATTTTATACATAAACAATATATAAATTTTTCATAGTGTCGAGTGTTTTTATTTATTTTTTAATTTTACTCGCTATTATATTATTGTTTATATATAAATTTTATATCGCTAATTATTCGCTATTATATTATTTAAAAATACTGTTTTATCACTTCGATAATTTTTGTAAAGTGTGTATTTAAGTAATATTTTATACATTTTATATTTTTATAAATTTGTACATATTTTTATAATTTATATTTTTATATATTCACTTGATATAACGGCCTAACAGACGAAAAAGTACCCTAGACTTCAGATATCATCTGTTTCAACAATCTATCCTAACTGTTCTTCGTATCTTTCAAAAAGTATATCTATAGATAGGAAAAGTAGAAACGAAGAAAAAACATTGAAATTGAGAAAAATAATATAGTACAAGCGCTTAACCGAAGTATAAAAGAGCAAAAAATTTATAAGAAAAAACAAAAACTGTATTTTTCCAGGAAGAATACTTAAATATTTTTTGAATTCAACTGTTCTTTCGAAAAGTTGGCACAAAATTTTTAACGATAAAAGTGAAATAGTTCTGTTTAAAATTAAATATTCTCCTTCGCCCGTCATTACTTATCCCATAATTGTAAATAAATAGTTACAAACATATTTTTATAGTAAACAAGTATCATTAAATGTAAACAAATTTAAAACTCCATTTTTATTGAATTAAATTAATGGTTTATCGGATTTATTAAGCGAAATTGAGAAATTAAACTTGTCACCACACCCATAAAAAACAGTTTCAGACTGACTTTCTTGATCATAAATTTTGCAGATATAGACAAGTTAGCACATTATAATATTTCAATTCGGCAAATATATGAATGCGAAAAAAAATATTCGGATTCAGTCATTAATGTCACTGAAATCTCAGCGTTTTAGAAACTTAACAGTGATACATTTCATAATGACGATTACCCAAACGAATTATCCTCAACAAAATTAGCTCGGTTTTCACGTGATATAAGATATAACTGAAGAAGACATTAAAAATATAAATCAATAAATTTCTTATAAACAAAATAAAATCATCACGCAGTTGAATCACTATAAATGTTTTTTATTGCAACGCTTTTCGACCGTTATGTCATTATCAAGCATAAACAATTAATTCAACTGTTATGATTTTATTTTGTTTATAATTCATAGTCACTACTCCCTGATATATTCAACAATGAATATTTATTGCTTATTTGAAGGCTAAGTGTGTTACTTGTAAAAATAATTTAACTCTTATTTTGATTAAACATTTAACACGAGGACGTCTCAATTTCCCAAAGCATGAAATAGTAGAGGAGAAAGCATGTTGTAATAATGTTTTAATAAATATCTCCACTGATAATTCTGAGGAACTATTTAAGTTTGGCGATGGAAAGCTTCTAATTGGAAGTCATTTATCCGGTCCGTTTTACACCAGTTCCAGGTAATAGTGGTTGTTTCTATTTCATGTTTGCATGGAATACTTGTAATTACAGGAATATGATCGTTTCCTACTAAATCAGTATGATTAAATAAGTGTAGAGAATTTGCTATTGAATGAGATGAAAAAACTAATTCTAGAGTTGACCAGGAAAACTATAATGAGTTGGCAATGTGGTATGAAGTATTAATGCGTATTGGTCAATTATATCCTGTAGTATTCGCCCGGTTGAGTTGTACACCTTTTAAAATCACCCATTAGTGCAAAATGAGATTTAAGGTGCTGAATTAGAAGTTGAAGATCGTTAAATAAAGTATACGAATTTGGTGATAAGTATAAGGTGCAAATAGTGATTGCTGTGAGAGTGAAAATTCTTGTAACAACAGCTTGTATGGTCGTGGTGATTGTTAATTGTTCAAAGGAGTGTCCTTCCTAATTGCTAGGAGAACACCGCATGTGCTCGTTGATGACGAAGGTCCATCTGTTTGCAATATACTGTAATGTCGGAGATGAAAATTTCTTATTTTTAAGTGGATTTCTTGAAGAGCTAAGGAAGCCGGATTGTATTTTGCAATGATTAATTGGAGATCTTGTAGGTGGGTTAAGACACCGTTACAGTTCCACGTAATAATGTTGTACATTTTAATCAGGGTTTGTACTTTGTTGTGTCAAATGCGGTTCAGTTTTAAATTTCTTCATGATTTTAGTAAATCTTATTTTTAAGGATCGATCTGTTACAATTTGATGTGTAGATATTTGGATGAGAGCTTGTATGTCGGTTGTAAATTTTAAGGCAATATCGGATAATATCTCTGAGCCCTTGCACATGTCAACAAATAATTGAAAGTTAATGAATGAAATTAGGTAGGTTTCTTGATTTTGCTTGAAGGTTTCTTCCAGTAGGCTGAACGCCAGTTTCCATGAAGAAAGTGAGGTTGAATGCTGTTGAACACTATTGAAAGTTAGTGAATGAAATTCTTGATTTTGCTTGAAGGTTTCTTCCAGTGGGCTGAACGCCAATTTCCATGAAGAAAGTAAGGTTGAATGCTGTTGAACACTGCTTGAGTTTATAGTGGACTGTTCTTCTTCCATGTGAATTCCAGAATCAGATTGTAAATACTATCGTTGAGTGAACTTGATCTATTTTGTTTCAATAAGGTGTTTTTGAGTGTTACACGGGTCGGTAGCATTTGAAATTTCTGTATGATGATTGACAGCTGCAGCACAGTCGGAAGCTTTATTACCCATTGAGCTGCACTTAAAGCAAACTAAGTCATCGCAAGTAATAAATATTCTATAATCGCGTTCTCTGTATGTAAAAAACGAACGAAGATGGCAATTCGACATGGGATAGGTTTGAGACATTAACGTCTCAAACTTATAAAGTGCCCAAATTCTTCATATACAGGTTGAACTCGTAGGATAAATATGGGCGAGACCAACTTGAGTCCGAGCTTGACGGTTATGTGAGATTTAAGAACTTCATTTTGAATAACTGCCGAGACATTACAAAAAACTACTTTCTTCGCGGGTGAGGTAAGTCGCCTTGCCTTTATTACGTTGTTGTTTATTTAAATTTGACCGTGGGCCTTCATAAAACTTGTAACGAGCGAACTTGAAGCGAGAAAAATTATGATATTCGGTTTTGGCTGATGCGAGATGCAGCTATAATGTTTTTTGCTGATCCGATTAAATGTTTAAGAGAAATAAAGTAATCTTTTAAGGGTTACGTCTTCGACATAAGGAAAATTAGTCCTTGGTCGCAATTAGGGTATGCAAATTGATTTAGGGGAGATATTTTATTATTATTGTTTGTTTTAATAATATCGGAGAAAGATCGATTTTGTATACCGGGTGGAATTCTACTAGTTGACCTGTTATAAAGACGTGTTTCATTGTGCTTATTATCAATATAGTTTATCGCGCGTCTCGTAAATAACATATACCGGGTGATGAAACTGACAAAAGAAGCGAACTTATCAGACCTCGCCAACAACAGCATTTCAACTACGCACACAGACAGAAACGGTATTTATGTTCCGTCTAATACAAACCAGATCGCAGGTGATTATACGAAGGTGTAATGTATGGGGAACGTAGTAAGATAAATCTCTGAACGTAACGGCGCTACAACAACAAAAAAAAAAAACATGATGGGGATTGCAAGTTGTCTGTTCGAGATGAAGAGGACAGAAGGAATTTTCTCCACGTTACATATGAAAAAAACGATCAGGTAACAAGTGATGCTCAAATATTAATCTACCGATGAGTATAATTCCTTTCCGATTAATAATGGAACCACGAAAGTTTAGGTGGAGATGATTGAAGTTGATAATAATTGGCGAGAAGTGATCGATTAATGACATCTTAATCGCATCGATTAAACAGAACGTCCTCCATGCAGCATTTTTTCCCTCAATTTTAGTTTTACACCAATATTTTATACTGTTGAAAAACGATTCAGAGCAGAAAGTTCCATAATAAGTTTATTGCAATCGTCTTAATTAAACTGCCTTCGCTTATTAATTGCATATTGTCTTTATTCTTGAACCAGTGGTAGTTTTCTTCGATGTTTTATTCAGCTCTTATGTATTCGAATTCGCTACAATATAAAGAAATGTGTAATCTGGTGAATAAATTTCGATTTTCTATTCTCCGTATTTATCGTTATTTGTTAAGTCCTTTTTTTTTTAGGAATTCAGCGAGTGTCTCGATAGAAACTGTGTTAGAAAGAAATCTGCACTGATTAGTTCTTTCTTTAGTCTATCCTCGATTCTTGTTCCTCAAAAACGTTTTGCTATATCTCCCGGTATTTTATTTCACTTTTTTTGAATTCTCATTATCTTATTAATTTATTTTTTTATCTCATTCCACCGTCATAATTCCTGATGCGAAGTAGCGAGCGGTATAGAAGACTATTCTATATGCAGATATCGGTGTTTAAGATCATTTTCCTTTATTCCATTTCAATCCTCTTTGTTGGTTCGTTTAATTTTATCGGATGTTTGTTGTTCGCGTTCCTCTTTAAGTTAGAACGTTTATTGTTCAATCGTATGTCTTACCGCCGCGCAATCGGGTGGAAGGTGAAACGTGTGGAAACGACGTCTCGCCACCCTCGATCGCAATCCTTTCATCATCGAAAGAGTCAAAAAGGCAACCAACCAGGCCAGTTAAAAGCGCACGTGCAAACGGAGTACTTGAAAAAGCATCTGCTGGTTATTTATCAGTGTCTGGTAATAATTTACACACACACACAAATAGACGAGTTAGGTAAGACTGGTTCTGTTATTTAATAATAGTGATAACAGTAGTAATAATAGCAATACTAGTAATAATCAGGATAATATTAGTAAGTATAGTGATACCGATAATGGTGATGATGATAATGACGATAACGTTATAACTATAATGTAGAAAAAGACAATGATAGATGGCAGTTAGTTAAAAGGAAACTCCCTTCTCGCCTCCGCTTAGGACGAGCGAATTTAAACTGTCTACAAATCTGAAATTAAATCATAGAAACAGGTATCAACCGTTTATGTATTTAAAAAACAAAAACGGATAACGAAACAAATCGTATGTTACTCGATGATAATCAACCATCGAACAAGACAAATAATTAATAAAACGAAATAAAAACAATTTTAAATAAAATTTATTTTGATTTTTGGAAAGTTTTTCAGATATATGTCGAAAAACTTTTCATAAAGAAAATAAATTTTATAGCGACTAGCATTGTTTTTATTTTGTTTTATTAATTCATAACATCACTAGGAATACATCAACATCAAGACAAATAATAAGAACGTTAATAACAAACAAAAACAAAATCGATTTTAGTTTAAAAATTGCACAGAATTACTCCTTAACGAGTCTGAAGGATTTTATCGTTGAAATCCACAAATATTGATCACTGTTAAACCGAGCTCACCAGATTATTATCGAGAATTGACTCGGGTACAATTTAAAATTCTACACATTCCAATTATCGCAAAATGGAGCATTTCGTGCGGTTTTAAAAAAACCTTGATTATACAACTGAATGTAAAGAAATTTCTCACGAATTAGAAAAATTAGGATTTTCTGTTCGATCTGTAATTGATATAATAAGCAGAAGGACGAAGTATCCATTAGCAATGTTTTACGTAGTTCTCAACCAATGTACAAATAACTCGGAAATGTTCAAATTAAACCGTTTATTTCACACGAATGTAACGATTGAAGAACCACGAATAAATAGGCAGCTAATTCAGTGCACTGTAAAAATGTTGGTCACACAAAGTCATACTGTAACCTTCCACCTCAGTGTGTAAAATGCAGTGGTAAACAAACTCCTGACTAGGTTAAAACGTCAGAAGAAAAATCAGTATGTCTTTTCTGTGTCGTAATGACCATCCGGTCGGCTATAAAGGAAGTGAATATTATAAACAAGAGTATAATAAATACAACTCTCGAACGTTCAACGGTTGATATTGATGATACCAATACATTTACACGTATTAATTATTCATATGCTAGTATTTCCAACAAAATATACATCTTCCGCTCACCCTACATCAAAAATAGCACAAAAATTGATTCACGGAGTATAAATGAACAACAAGGGATTAGCTAAACCTTAAGTTCATTCCGTAATGAATTCCGTAATTTACACTCACCTTTAATATATACGCTAACCAAACCTCGCGGATAAATTATTATGAGTTTAAGCAACATGAATTAACTAATAGTATTCTAATGGAATTCAACAAAAGAAACACGAACTTCAGTGTTTCATACAAACAAAACGAATCGATATTATTCTATTAACGGAAACCCATATTATTACTCCGGTAAGGTTTGATTTATTAAATGCCATCACGGAACTTATCCTTCTAGTACAGCAGTGGGAGGTGTTACTCGCAAGAAAACCCCTTAACCATTATTTACATTTTATTCGTCAAACAGAGGCATACTAAGCTGTCGCAGTTAAAATAAAAACACGTAATAATGAGGAAATAAACTATGACATCAGTTTACCGTCAAGTATTACATACCGGATGACAAATTTACGAAACTATTTCATCAAGGTAGGTGACGGTGACTACAATGAAAACATCGTCATTGGAGATTAAGAACTCAGAGTAAACGCGGAGTGCAACTTAGTAAACTGCGTTACTTCACCACTTTCACCCACTTACTGGTCAAAGCATACCAACCGGCTTCCAGATGTGACTTTTATTTTACTAAATGCTTAGATAATACCTATAAAAGCTGCACTACTCTAGTAGACTCGCCATTCACGTTCCCGGTTATTACAAACTCTAGATACAACTGCACTATGTCGTAGAACAGATAACAGGTTAACTAACAAGTCTACCAACTAGAATCAATTTGAAAGTACAGTAGAAGAACAAGTAGACTTAAATATAAAACTGCAGTATGATTGATAAAGCTGTTGATTACCTAACGGGTATAATTCAGACACGACTGGCAAAATTTACTGCCGATAACAATGATATATTGCCGATCGAAATGCGGGAGTTAATTGGAAAAAGACGAAAAGCATGCAACAAATGTCAACATAACAGATATCCATCTAATTACCGAGTTTAAAGGAAGCAATAGTGAAGTACCAAAATCAGCGTTACACTGATTACCTATTAACTTTATTTGGAAAGCAACTAAAGTACTGAAGAAGAAAGATACTCCATCATACCACATCAAAAAAGTAAATACAGATTGGGTTAAAACCGATGATGAAAAAGTCCATACGCTTGCCAACTATCTTGAAAACATTTTTCAACCTCACGATAGGGAGAATAAACAACATATGCAAAAAATTATACGAAGTAATAGTAAGATCATACAGGACTGACAAAATTACACATACATGACTTCAAATAGACTTCGTACAGGTGTCAAAAGTTTTTCTTCTTCAAGTGCCTTCTCCTAGAAGGAGGTTGGCGGTCATTTGACAAAACTGATCTCGATTGCTGGCTATCCTTATGATTTCTGAAACCTTCCCGATGTCAACCAATATTGTATATTTTTCATCCAATGTGTTCTTCTTCTTCCTCGGCCCCGTTTCCCTTCAATGTTTCCTCTGAGAATAATTTATAATAGCTCGTATTTATTACTTTTTATTATATGATCTAGGTACGCCGTTTTTATTCGTTTTACTATAGTCATCAATTCTCTTTCCTTTTTCATCCTGCATATACCCATGGTATTTTTATTCTGTACCACCACATTTCGAAAATTTTTAATTTGTTTATCGATGCTACATTTAATGTTCAAGTTTCCACCCCGTACATTAGTACCGGAAGCACATAGCATTTAGTTATTCTCCATCAGCGGCAGCTCCCTATTATACACTAAATTTCGTTAGAACACACTTCTTGCTGCTTCAATTCGATTTTTAATAGTGCAGTCAGGGTCCTATTTATCATTTATCTAGATTTTGTATTGTCTGTGTATTTACTAATACAAGCTTTGGAGCTAACTCCTTATTGCTTATAATTATATTAGTTTTCTTGTTGTTTATTCTGATGCCCATTATGGACACACTGATATGTATGTGTAACCGGGGGACCCTGAACTCAGGAGCAGGGCGCGTCTACAGGTGGTGGATAGTGGAACGGCCTTCAGATACGGAGTTTAGTTGCGAATAAGTCATTTGACGAATAAGCAACCGCGAACCATGAGCGGCGATGTATTAGGGTGCAATGGGAAAGACTTGGGAAAGCTTTTCTTAAAAAATGCTGCATAATCCCGTTAAAGGCATCATGCCAAAGCTAGCATGACCGCTTTAAGCCTAACTCCAAATAAAATCCAGAAGCGTCTGTTCTCCATGTTAGGGGCGGCTTACTGGTCAGCTTCTGAAACCCAAATCAGGGGCGGCTGTGATTAGTAATGTGCGGAAGCAGCCACATTAGTACTAGATACAGGCGTGATGTACATATAGCAGAAGCGGCTATATGCTAGAAACTCCTAGGCGGCCATTACAACCGGCTCGAATACTGCAATGGAGAAGGCAACGAGAATCCACCCTATTCAATTTCTCTTGTATATAATATCAGAAGTTTTGCAAAATAATAAAGCCTCTGGATAAGATAGAATAAACATCTACCAAAGAAAGGACTTTTACTACTTTTATACATATATAACGATATGCTACAATTATCATACTTTCCAACCAGATAGAAAAAGTCTCTAATTATACTTATTTACAATTCTGATAAGCTGATTGCAGATGTTTCGTCCTACAGGCAGATAAGTTTGTTACACACATTTGGGAGAGTATTTCAGAAACTCATTCAACCATTAATTCTCAGTATGACGGACGCCCCCTAATCATGAAATCATCAATTCGGGTTTAGACATTACCGACATTGTTCAGATCGAAACGTTCGGCTATATATCAGTGTCAACCGAATTGTTGATGCGGTAAAGTCAGTTTGTTCCTCGACGTTGCAAAGGCATTTGATCGCGTCTAACATAACGATTTGCTATATAAAATCCGGAAAATATTTCCGATTGAAATGTATCATTTGTTGAGATCCTATTTGAGCTATAGATCTATTCAGGTCAAAAATAAACGACGTCCTGTCTAGTCAGCATGAAATACTGGCGTCAGTACCTCAAGGTCTTTTTACAACATATATCCAGCAGACATGCTCACCACAGTGTTGACCTTGCAGGACACTAATGACACTGCTCTATTAACCAAACATAAAAATCCATAAATGGGCTCTCAAATGGAGAAATTGTAATTGATGAACATAAGTCATCGCATATTACATTTGCAAACAACCGTGACACATGTCCACCTGTTAATTACGATAATCGTAGAATACCGCAAGAACAAGCAGTAAAATATCTCGGATTAACACTTGACAGGCGCCTTACATGGAATTTTCACGTAATTAACATCAGGAAAAAAATTGTGATCCTTACTGAAGCAATTATACCCACTGATAGGAAGTCGAACCTAAGTCTTTCAAATAAGGTTTAACTTTACAACACTATCGTAGATCCTATCTCTGGAAAAATGATTTAGAATTGTACGTAACAGCTGCTAAAGACGCGACTAAACAAAATTGTCCGAGGTAATTATAACTTAAATTAGTTTTTAACATCTATTAAATTTTCTCAGACCATTATTCCGCCAACTTTATGGCGTCCTCGTCCGCGTCAATGGCATTCTTCATCGTGCATCTAACACCAGTCAATTCACATTCAAGTAGGTATGCCATGGTCTGTATCTCGCCGCATTCGCAATGTCCGTCCCTGGACACCGACCAATTTGTAAGATTCTGTTTTGTTCGGGCACACCCTGATCGGATCCGATTAAGAGTTTCCACATTCGCCAACATTCATTGAAACCTTCCGCTGGTGTTTTTCCTTCACATTGAAATCTCGAGATTGAACTTTGTCTTGCCATATTCTTGTTCTGCATTAGTATTTAATGCCATACTGCTTATCGAAGTTAGAAAGCTTCTTCTAGACTTCAAACGCGGAGTTGCAGCATTTTGTCCATACATAGGTCGTCGAAGGTCCAGAGCTTGATTGGTTCTTTCTATATCCGCAGCCACCATCCTCAATACCACTTAGTAAATACAGGTTGTCTACTTTTGTTGGCCTGAGGCAACCCGTTATAATACGAACTGTTTCATTTAGAGCTATATCAACCTTCTTAGCGTGGCTTGACCGTTCCCAAACTGGGCATGCATATTATGCAGCCGAAAAACATAGGGCCAGCGCCGATGTATGTACAACTCCTGGCTTTGCACCCCATGCAGTTCCAACCAGTTCCGTTATAATCCCATTGTATGAACTTTATTTTTGACTTTTTCACAGTGCGTACGATAGGTTAGGCTTCTATCCAATGAGATTCCCAGATACACCGTTTTCCCGGTGTTGCAGCATTATTTCATTCCACCGAACTTTTAATTGTCGTTTAGCTTCCTTATTCCTTCAATGATAAGCGCTTACTTGAGTTTTTGAAAAGTTCGGATAATTATGTGCATAGTATGCGATTAATCTATCAAGAGTTTCTGTTAGTGTGCTCTCTATTTTTCAAAATGTTTATAATGACAAGTGACTGCAAGATCATCAGCATAAATGAAGTTAGGATAATGGTAAATGAGCCGTATTATATTCGAAACGATATAATTCAGGACGATCTAAATGTCTCTTCGGTTATGGAGGTGTATACGCAGCAGTACAACGGAATAGCACATTTGCTCGAAACTTACATCCGTTAATACCACGCGTGAAAACCATCGAACTCTAATCCAGTTAGCAGATTAAAGAAAAAATAATATATACACGCGCTGTGTAACCAATAATAATTTAAATAACATAAAAATATTGATACATGCAAAAAACAATTTTATCTATTGGGATGCAACGTTATTTAAGAAACGCTGAATTAATTATCAATTGCGTTGACAATCGGCATGCAAAGCAAAAAAAAAAAAATTATTTTTTCCAGTGAAATATTAGGATAATCAATCAAGGAACCGTCAATCGATCTGAACAACGCCGAGTAACGAATTTTCCTGTCCAGAAATTTTTGAACCAAAGCTTCTGTTGTAGATTTCTCTTTTATGCGTTACTATATTTATTTTTCTTGCTTCGGCTCGAACAAAACTTTAATAATATTGTCTTACTTAATTTCTTGTACTATTTTTTTTTCATCTGTAAAATTGGAGTTGCTTTTAAAATTTTACGATACCTCTTCAGCCCGTCAAATTTTGTCACCCTTAGGCCCAGACCACATGAGCCTATAATCCGTCACTGATATAGTATCTACTCAAAGAATAAGTCCATGTACAAAAATTCTCTATTTATTTATTTTTTAAAAGAAACTGCGATCATCAATTTCCGTATTCCTTTAAAAAATATAATTACTTCTGTTAAATACTTTTAATAAGATCGCGCGCTTTGAACTAACGCTGCTGTCAAAACTATTTATGACAAATTCCTCGTTAAAGTAATTAACGACTAACTCGTTATATCCGGATAAATTTGTTTTATTTTACCACCCCGATGATGAAAAAGAGACGAACGAAACACTACATCTCGTTTTAAATTAAATCGGATAACGTAGAATGTGCTAAGTAGAAAATGTGCGTTAAAGATTTTACAAGAATAAGAAAAGACTAGTAAAGCTTGGAGCGTTGTTGAGATACAGAACGATAAGATGTATCACTTAGTTGATATAAAAAGAGATAGAGTGATAGTTAGGGAGGTGGATAAATTGCGCGCGCTAAATGCGCAATTTTCGTTACGCTTTAATGAGATGATATCAAGATATGTCAAGTGTCGCGCTAACGCGATCTTGTTGTCTGTCAAGCAAACTTTATTATCCAAATTTCTTTTTCGACGCATTTTCCGCCTTTATGTTTACTCGCTTTTATTTTATCACTTTCTTTCCTATTCCTTAATTTTAGATTATTATTATTATTATTACTACTACTTATATCGTCTACATTCTGACGGGTATAAAAAATTTAAATATTCGTGATAATTCGTTTTATTTAACGTACGGTTGCGATTATTATTGAATTAAATTTATCGGCTTTTTGCTAGAAGCACGAAGGAAAAATAGATTCGCATCGACGCATAAAAAAACTGATTGCCGGGAGAATAGAATAGAAAACGTACAGAAATTTATACAGAACGACATTTGGCAGTTCACGCTAAAAACTACCGAAACCGGACTAAGAAAGATCTGATGAAATAGTTTAACAATCTTATCCTTAACAAGGACAAAACAGTCCGGTTATGCGACGATATAAAGAATTACAACGTATAGACAGACTAAAGTACTTATACGTGACCTTCGATGGAACTTATACACGAGACCCTTAGAAAATACTGCAGCCAAGATTAGAACTAGAAACGACTTCCTTCACAAATTGGCAAACACAACTTCAGGTGCAAATGCAGCAATCGTGCTATCGTACTCGGTGGCTAAATATGCAGCTCTATCGTCGATCAACAGCACATATATGTAAAGAAGACAAGGACAGTTATATAATAAAATCAACTCCAACTCTCTAGCTTCCAATCATAAATAACCAACTCCGCATATGAAAAGGAAAGGGATGATAAAAAAAACCACTCGACCAATTCATCAATGTCCTCCAAAGACTGAAATCGAGAAAGCCGTCACATGTAATAGCGGAAAATCTCATCAGATTATTTTTAAATCCGACAAACTCGTGACAAGAATTTGATATGATTAATCCTAATGGTGAAAAAATTTTATTGGACATCCTAGTGCCAGACTGTCCAGTTTAAATCTACCTAGAGACTCGGCTAAATCATATAAGGACTGACCATCGAAGAGTAGGTTAAATAGTGAAGTCGGTGTACTTTCCAAAAGTCAAAAATACTACTATCGATCCGAATCCCAGACTATTGATTACACAGTTATAAACGTACAAGGAGAGTGTTTCAAGAGATGCCAACGAATAGCTTAAATAGCTGGACTTGTTCCTATGACTTCAGAACGCACGCCTACAGATTTATAAGCTGAGTAAAGTATCCGCGAATATGTAGGTAATAGACATAACTTTGCCGCATATAACACGCTAAAGAGAAATACTCTTAATATTGCGCGTCAACCGTACGAATATGACATTACAACCGCATCGAAAACCTAGTTGACCAAGGCTGGATCTTAAACTGGACTTGGCAGAGGTAAGTGTATCTTCACTGTGTGGCGGTACGGTCAGTTTACCTTTGATAAATCTTTTGTTGTTGAATACCACCTCTGGAATTTTTAGCGTACCACCGAGATAATAAGGTCTGATGTTTGACGTCACGCCTTCTTTTGTCAGACGAAGTAGTCGTAACAAACCAGTTTGATTTTCATTCCTACCAAACAGTACGTTAATTTGTTATGTATTCTTCGTTGTGAAGTTCGTTTAAGAATTTTTTTAAATGTTAATTATAAATTTGTTTCTTTATAGTTTTTTCGATTTTTCTTAATTAAATACATATTATAATTGTTCTGTATATTTGACGGTATTTTATTGTTTATTCCGTTTGGAAATAAATTTTATTCTATTTACAACATTAAACACGTATTTTTTACATTTGTTTAGTTTAAAGGGGTTTAAATTTCTTTTCACTCGTTTAACATAGCGTACTTATTTAAAAAAAAAAATTTAATTATTTCATATTGAAAAGAACTTTTATTCTACTTACAACATTAAACACGTATTTATTTCACATTTTGTGTTTAGAATTTAAGAGATTTAAATTTATTTTTATTTGTTTAACATAAATAATTATTATTGATATATACATTTTATTATTCATTTTGTGTTAACTTTGCTTTTATTTATATATTCTGCAAGTATTTTGTTTTCTTCAAAAGAGAATTTTGTATTATACTTAGTTTAGTATAAAAAAATTGCTTACGGATATTGTGTTTTCAATTTTTTTTTTTTTAAATAAATTTTGCACACAATCTGTCCAACTGAAGACAATAAGTGTCAGTGTTAATGATTCAGTTTACACACAAATTAATGGAATTTTTCCTAGCTTTTCTTCTCATGCTGATCAATTTACGGATTTGCAGGGGTAATATAGCGCAATTATTACTATTCAAAGTTGAGTTAAATTGTGTACATTTCTTACAACTATCTTGAATGATATCTGTCAAGTAATCAACTGCTGCATCAATATCGTCGAGTGCTTTTAACTTTAGTTTTAAATAGATTCTTCCCGCGTCAAGATTCCCAAATTCGATCCAGTTTGTTGATTTGTTGGTAAGGTGTGCACCTCGTTTTTCACATAGAGGTATTTTTTCGAGATATAGTATCACTCGTATGTGGTCAGATGATAAGTCAGGAATAGTGTAGCATAATTTATGAATATTACATAATCCTTTTGTGAAATAAAAATCCAATAAATCCGGTTAACGATTAATGTGCTTAGGCCAATATGTTGGTGAAAAAGGAGAAACTATGCCTAAGCGTAGTTTCTGATTTAGTTGAACTCCACGTTTTGTTTGCAATCTTGATCCAAAACGGACGTGCTTAGCGTTATAATCACCCCCGCAAATAAAGATTTTACCTTGATGACGAAATAAATTCAGAAATTCGTCATTCGGGATATAGTAATTTGGATGACAGTAAACTGAAGTTACCGTTATTACTTCATTGTCCGAAGTGTTTATACAGACTGCAACTGCTTGGTACGCTTCGGTATGGCGAGTACAACGTAGGTATTGCTTAATATTAGCCTTAACCAGGACAGCAGCACCACCCATCGCGGTGTTGGAAGGGTGGGTTGCGTGATAAATATTTTGGAAATTAAAAACTCGTAGGATTAATAATGTGCGTTTCAGTTAACAGAACGACATCAACACTCGATTCGAGGTAAGAAGACACTGAAGTTCATGTTTCTTATGATGGAGACCATTCGCATTCCACAGGATTATTGACAAAGCTTGATCGCTTAACTTGACTTTACTCATAATAATTTTTCCTTTATTTTAGTTAACATTGGTATTAATGGTGAGAGTAAATTACGGAATTCATTCAGGAATGATGTTAGCGTTGCACTAATTATCTGTTGTTCATTAGTTTGATGCGATACATAGGATTCATTGTTTTGATGTGAAGAAATCGGACTAGATTCAGGACAGAAGGCGAAGGAGGAATATTTATTGGTAGCAACATCTGAATACAAGTGTCTTGTTAATTTTTTACGTAGAATTCATTAGGATTAGTAAGATCTGATGTGGCTTGTTGAATATTTTTTGATACTTGCTTTCGAAATTTTGTGCTATATTCCTGTTGATAGTAGTCGCAACCTTTACAGTTCGCTGGATGATCTTCACAACAAAAGAGACATGTTGGTTTTTCTAATGATTCTTTAGTACAATCGATTGTTAAGTTCTTAACGCCGCACTTAACACATCGAGGGGGAAGATTACAGTACGACTTTGTGTGACCAAAATTTTGATAACGCATGCATTGTATTTAGCTGTCTGCTTCGACGAGGTTCTTCACATACTATAGATGTATAAAGCGGGTGTTTTAATTTAAATATTTCTACGTTATTCGATGGCTAATTGAGGTCGACAAAAAACATCGGTAATGTTTGTTTTCCTGCTTATAATGTTAATTACGGTAGTGCTTATACTATGTATTTTACCAAATTTTCCAAAATATTTATCTCAACCTTGTCAGTTAACGTACTGCGGGAAAATGAAAACAAATAGTTGTTATTAGGTTTAGCCGAAAGTAAATCAACGTTTGATGAATATCAAAAATTAAAACATTTCAAAGATTTTCATAAACTATTATTAGTTTAGAATGTTTTTCTGAACACCAAAAACATGGTTCTATGTAAACAGTAAAACGGGCATTTCATTTTTTTAAATAGATTATAAACCTGGACCCCGTACAACTTATGCCGTCCTTATTGACAATAAATTAGAATTAAAAACATATTTATTTTGACATGAATTTTTTCTATAATTTGAAAAGTTAAAATCTCCGTCCCAAATAAATAACTTAAATAACATAGATAATTCCTTAAACAAAATTGACAAATTATTAACTTTTGGAAAAAATTATAGTACGAATGACGTTATTAATCATGTTATTAATATACTGGATTATGTGGAACGGGATGACACTAACGGTTTATGTACGTCCTCTTTATCCGATCAGTTGAAACTTGAAATTACACCAAAAGAAAGATATCGTTTATTCTAATAATACACTTATATTCTCTTTAATTATATCCATAATAAGTCTTTGATATTTGTAAGTATTTAAATTCAAGTTCTAATGTTTTCAGATTTCTATATGATCATGAAAAACATATAATGTTGTATAAAGGTGGAAATATTGTAGGATTTATCAACTTTAAGCAGGGACGGCTTGTTATTCCCTAAAAATAATGCGGTGCATGTAATTTTAATTACATATATTATTATTAACGTTATAAGGAGGGCCATTACGAGAGGCGCGCAGTAAGTTAAGGTACAGTTCAGAGCGTAATGTTATTAAAGGGCACTCGAAAAACACGTGATCAGGATTGCAAACTGCACGTCCAGCGTGTAGAGGGTAGTAAGGAGTTTCTCTAAGCTGCATAAGGAACAGGCGGTCCGGCAACAAGCAATGCCCAAACCGCAATCTGCTGATAAGTACAATTCCTCTATTCTAATGTTTTTCAAAAATTAGAACCATGGAAATCTAGGAAGAGACGGTTGCAATTGACAGTACCTCGTAAGATTCGACTGCTGTATACACTCTACATACGTCTGTTCCCAGAGTTTCTTATGTTCCGTCTGTATAAAATGTATGCTATCAAGTGATGAAACTGAAAAGATTAGCACTAGAAGACCCACCTTTAGCTAATGAATTTACAATTTCATTGTTGGGAATTCCTCGATGTCCCGGTACTCATAAGAAAGACACAAATATACTCATGTTTTCCATATTGTAAAGTTTCAACATGATGAATGAAATCAGTTGACGCCTTCTCCTTGTTTACAATAGCCTTCAAAATGCTTTGTAAGCCGGTGATAATGAGATAATTACCTGGAAGCTTCGTATCAATTAAGAACGTTAAGGAAAGAAATACTGCCACACATTCAGCGGTAAACTCGGAACAAAGAGCAGATAATTTGTACGCACTGCTAATATTAAGAAATGGGATGTAAACTGCTGCTCCACAGTTCCCCGAACCGACTTCGAACCATAAATAAGGGTGTACGTACGAAAATTTTCAGTGATAGTATTATTGAAGAGGATAAAGAACGTATAGTTCTAAGGAAAGAAAGATGTTCTTTTATTGGAAAAATTGTACGAATACGGTAATATAATTTGGATGGGTATACGAATTTGCACAGTCTTGAAATTCGTCCAATCTAAGTATAACTGAAGTCAACAAGGGCATCTATGTGATAGAATAAATTGTATAGCGGAAAACGATCTACGTTCATTCTACTAATCAAGAGGTTTAGGGCTAAATAACTCCGTCTAAACTGCAAGGGAGAATCTAACACTTTGCCATTAATGCAGGTATCAGAGTGTTTTTCTAACTGCAACCAATACAGAGCCTAAAACACTCGTTTTGTACCCGATCACGTTTATATAATAATGATCCAGATGCCGATGCATAAAACATACAACCATACTCCGTTTTAGATCGAATTAACAATCTATAAAGAGTTAAAAGTATGAAACGTTCAATTAATAGAAATCTATGTATGAAACGTCGAATTAATTCGATCATTACACTTATTACAATTACTAGCACTACTATCATTACTACTATTACCGCTGCTAGTACTACGGTTACTTTTTTTATTATTATTATCATCATTATCATTATTACTATTATTATTCATAATATTTCCATTATTACCTATAGATAATATTATTATTGTTACCTCCACCAATTTTAGCATTACTATTCCGGCTATGTGTAGTACCACCACCACGACCGACAGTGCTTACCTGGTGGCTCCCCTGCCCCCTATAACCGCTTTTGACGTTTATCGTGTGTAGTCGATAAGTTCCGTTACATATAAAGACCTGATTTTACCTACACCTTATTCGGCAACGACCGAATAAATTAAATTAAAAACGAACACGTAAAATGAACTACAATAGGCAAAGTGAAACGCGACGTTTAATGTTAAATTTTAATTGTATTTGAATAAAAAACATGAAAAAAAATCAGTCTCATTACTTTATTTATATACCTCGTACATATAGTACATATGTAACATATATTATATATTAAAAATATGTTATATATAACGGTCGCAAATTCACAGAAAGAAGAACAGTTAACCTTTGGCGACTTAAAAAATATAACATAAGCGTGCGCATACATTTATTTGTGTACAATTATATTATTTCTATATTAATATATAATATGTACAATATAAACGATGGAGACGAATTAACAGGATAAAAAGTTTATATAATAAGATGAATAGTTAACACTGATACATTCTGCAAATCGTTATTAGGAGAACGTAGAAATAACGGAAGATATAACATATGCGTGCGCATACATTTATTTGTGTACAATTATATTATTTCTATATTAATATATAATATGTACAATATATGGTGGACAACAGTTTATATAATAAGAAGAAAGGTTAACTGATACATTCTATAATGCAAATCATATTAGGAGAACATAGAAATAGGGGAAAATACGATGGAAATGGTTGAATTCTGTATGGAGGAAAATATTGCGGGATGTTTCGCATTGGAAGTATCGGGGTGCAGTATATTGAAAAGAATATATACGTATACACTAAGAGCCACTATGCAGGCCGATGAAGCAAGAATTTTAATTACATAAGTATGTATGTGTGCGTATATGTATGTATGTATGTATGTGTACAATAAAATAAAGGGAGAAATCTTCTCTGTAGGAAATTTATTAACCGCCTCGTTCTTTCGAATATTAATTGCATTTGTATTTTTTCAGCCTTCCTACGATCATCGAACGTTTTTCGTAATTTTACGGCTTACGAAATTTACATAAAACGAAAATACCAAATCTCGGTCGATATGTTACATTTACGTTTACGTGGCAACGTTGCTGCAATTTGTTTTATCTCGAAAGCGTACAGATTTCGTAATAATACAGTTCGTACGTAGAAAGAGATTATTACACGGGTTAAATGTAAAACAGACTAAATATACGAGCTTATAACCTAATCCGAGTAGGGAAAATGAAAAAGCCAACAAAAAAGAAAACTGAACGTTGAAAAATTACTGTAAGTAGAAAAAAAAAGGTTCGCCCAAAATGCTCAAATTGAAATGAAAATTTTGAAAAAGGGTATAAAGGATTCGTTGCTAGAATAACTATCGTGAATATTTATATATATATATATATATATATATATATATATATATATATATATATATATGCATGAGATATATAAAAAATATATATATATATATATATATATATATATACATATATACATCATCCCAGTTTATCCGAAACGTATATGTTATAAATTTATTTTACTAACGGAAATCCGGTGATAAATTTATCTTCGAAATTCACCCCATTTTGTAAGATTCGTATCTTAAATGAACCATTATCGCCCCAACGTTTACCCCACGAATTTAGAGCCGACCAGTACGGTATACCGCGTTCGATTCCCCAGCCGATTATTTTGACAGCGTGATAACCGACAAATTCGGCATTTGCGGATACCTGATATACACCTGCAAAATTCAGCGTGCACAAATATTAGACCGAATAAACGGCGAAATACAATAAAATATAGGCAACCCATATATATATATATATATATATATATATATCAATATAACATCATTTCTCCTCAACCGCTAGGTTGGTGGGCAACATGGCCTGCAGCTAAACAAATAACTTTCTGGCAAGAGCAGCTTCTTTTATCTTCACATAATTCTGTTCTTTTATTATGACGTCCATAAATCGGGTTCTGGGTATATATATACATATGTTACAAGTTCTGCTAGCACATTATATAGGTATATATATATATATGTAGAAATAACGCAACCGATTTAGCAAATTTTGAAACAAATTTTCCTCAGACCTTATAATTTTTGTACCGTTAAAAAACCCGCTACGAGAAGCATTTTCCAGTCACCAGTTAGGTGCAATTTAGCTTTTGCCAGAAAAAAAATGATAATCCTTATAATTATTAATTTGAAAAGCGTGGAATGTAGATTTTAAAAAAAAAATAAGCAACAAAAGATATGTTAAAATAACTAAGATTTTAAAAGATATGTTAAAATAACTAAAATTTTCTTTATGAAAATCACAAAGCTTTTCGACTGTTAAGCCATTATCGAGTGAACATAAAAATTAAAATACGAAAATATATACAATATGTAAAAATTGAAAATACGAAAAATATTAATTTCGATTTTATATTTTTTATAAATTATACATATATGTATATATATTTTTTACGTTCACTCGATAATGGCTTACCAACCTAAAAGCGTTTTGATTTTCATAAAAGAAATTTTAACGATTTTCATTTTTTGGTTTATTTATTGTTACTTATTATTATTATTATTATTATTATTTTATGATTATTGCCTAACATGGACGGTACGAATTTTAGCTTTATAGCTAGAAGGTAGTTTTAGCCCTACTCGGAGATAATTTAATTAGATCCGTCAGTTTTGCTCTATGATTTTGAACGTTATTTTTCCTATTGTCCTTTGTCGGCTTAATACCTAATCTTTCACGGTTCCCCGAGAGTACATTAAATCGTGACCGTGGTCCGACGAGCGGACGTTTACCATTGGATAGAACGCCGTACAACATTCTTTTTGGAATTCGTTCCTCTTCCATCCTGAGTACATGCCCCGCCCAATTCACGCGTTTTTTCTCGATCGATTAATCTCAACATTTTGTTTTAATTAGAACTTCTTCGTTTGGTATACGATCAGTTCAACGCATCCGAAAAATTCTTCGCAAGAATCTCCGGCGGCGTATGTCTAATTTTTTTTAATGCTCCTTCACAATTGGCCATGTCGCATATGGAAGTACCGGAATAATAATAATAGCTTTGTACAGCGTTAATTTACTACCAGCTGATATATATTTGTTATTGAATAAACTTCGCCGCATCCTATTATAAGATGCGTTTACCTGTTAAGAAATTTCATCATCTAGCGACGCAGCTTTATTAAAAACACTACATAGATACTTAAAATCATCGACCTGACGCTATTTCGCATTCATTTCAATATCTGACACAGCGTCGTCGCTGATTTGAATGTTTTCAGTTTTATGAAAGTCGATGTTGAGTACTAAATCTCTGTATGTACGTTCCAGATATTCCATTGCTTCTTGCAGCTCGTCTACTTTACAATGTTTTCAGTTTTATGAAAGTCGATGTTGAGTACTAAATCTCTGTATGTACGTTCCAGATATTCCATTGCTTCTTGCAGCTCGTCTACTTTACAATGTTTTCAGTTTTATGAAAGTCGATGTTGAGTACTAAATCTCTGTATGTACGTTCCAGACATTTCATTGCTTCTTGCAGCTCGTCTACTTTACCAGTTACTAAAATATAATCAACTGTATACTACGGGCATTTTAATCTGATGATTTTGTATCATTTCTATGAATTAAATTTCTCGAGGTTGCGTCAGTTCGGTATTTTGTTTCAACATTTAGCTACATAAACTCCATATGCACCATACTAATTCCTAATTCATATTGAGGGTGTTGATTTTATTCAATTAAGAAAGAAATTATTAGAAAAACTTATTTTTAAAGCGAATATTAATGATTATTAAATCTGATACTTCAGACGATTACCGTGACATTGTTAAATACTTGATAGAAACGAAATTTAAATTTTATATGCGGCGTTATAGGAGAATGCTAAAAATACGCCGAACAGATAAAGTAACTAACGAAGAGGTCCGAAAGAAAATTGGAGAAGAAAGAACATTCTGGAAAACAATAGTAAAACAAAAGGATGAATATCATTGAGCATATTCTAAGGCACGATAGTCTACAAAAGATAATTTTATAGAAGGAATAATGGATGGAAAATGAAGAAAGGTAAGGCCTAGAAAACAATATATGCAACAGCTGATAGAAGACACTTGTAGAATCGGATATGAGGATATGAAGTGGAAAACGGCAAATCGTCAATTATGGATTATCAAACCCGTCTTAGGACTGATGACCACATGATGATAATGATATATATATATATTATATATGATACTTCTCACTAACGAATACATGAGGCTACTATTATTTTTGTAGCGGATTCTTTTTCTATACATACACACCATCAAAGGTATTATGTACTTTTCCTAAAATGTAATAATAATATAAGACTATCGTTCATTGTTTTGTTTATCAACACTTACGTTGAGAATTTATTTACCAATTGGAAAGTCGGTCGCATTTAAATATGCGACAAATTATATTTCCTGCGGAATTGTTTGCGTATATAATTAATTTTGTCCATACATTATAGTTTGTTCCATAATTTTATTTTATCTTTTACATTAATAATTTTACTTAAGAATAGCTAACTATTTATTATTAATTTAGGAGTTATTAATAATTTTACTTAAGAATAGTTAACTATTTATTATTAATTTAGGAGTTATTAATAATTTTACTTAAGAATAGTTAACTATTTATTATCAATTTAGGAGTTATTAATAATTTTACACTATTATATCAATTTAAATTTATTCTAAATATACTCATTTATATATATATATGTGTGTGTGTGTGTGTGTGTGTATACATATCTATATTTATTTTTCACCTCGTTTGTAGTTGAAGAAATCGCTGTAAACTTCGAAAAACGCTTCTAACGGACCCGAGATCATTAATTGTAATTTGCTGCGTTCGATTTCCCCAGGTCTCATGTAATGTACGCGAGCAACTGCAAATAAAATCCGAATACAATTTTTCAGCGTTTTATGTAAATTATTTTCACTATATATATATATATATATATATATATATATATATATATATATATATATATATATATATATATATATAAATTTAAATAAGTTTCAAAGTGTGCAAAATATGTACGTAGATGAAAAGGCAGTATAAATTCTACACATAATTTTATATGAGTAGTACAGGCAAAGGTAAAAACAGTTTTAATCTCTGAAAAATATATTTAATGTTCTTTCGTTTCTTCGACACATAGCTCACAAATATTGTCCACAAACAAAAACTTCCAAAATTAAAATTTATACACACAATCCACATTACAAGAGACTTCTACAAACGATGAAAACTTAACAAGGTTGAGAAAACCTTTTTGTCGGGACGTAAGGATTTTTTATTATTATTATTTATAAAAGTGATACAAATAATTCATAAATGACGAACGGAACGGAAGCCATCCAATTAAGATTGCTATGTTCCGATTATCCCATTTTTAAGTAAAGTTTGTGGAATTCATTTAATTAGGATGTTAGCTTCAAACTACCACAATTCTTGGTATGCACATTGGAAATCCTCAAATAAAGGTAAATCAGTCGCATCTTCCGCTATTTCCATGGTATCATCAACTTCGCAGATTTGTTACCATAAATTGTAGGTTACGTACGGGTCATTCCCGTAAAGAGTTAAATTTTTCAAAGTGGTATATTCAGGGACAATGTAGGCACATTTCCATAAATTTCCCGGAACATACGAATTGACTTTTTTTTAGTTGTTCTCAATTTAATTATAATAGACAAATACATTTTAATAAAATTGATATCTTTCGCGGTTTCCCCCCCATATTCCTTACGTTATCTATTATGGCTATAAATTATTGTTTATTGTTTGAAATATTATTTAAAATTTTAATTTAATATATAATACTTAAATTGGAATCTACCAAAGGTTTAACTTGATCTAGGCTAAAAAATAATAATAATAATAATAATAATCGAAGGTCCAAGGCGAAAGATCGTTCTCCACAGCGTTAGATATTATAATAAAACAATCTGCATTACCTTTGTATCGCAGTATACATAGAGCATAGATCGGACAGTATGAAGCGTAACGATTCAGATTGCCACACCATTACGATATCCCTCTGGAGTGATGATACGAACACACACATGTATATATACGCATAAACGTTCAAGGGTGTCTGTCAAAACTGTTTTCGTATAAAGGAAATTGATATATTTTTTCTAATCGCCTGTCTTTAATTGTGTGTATATATATATATAGTATTCAGAAAAATGGAATATTTCTTTTTTTTCTAATGAAAAATTCTACAAAAAAATTCTTAAAAGACACGCATACGATGTGTACATTTACACCACATACTACTGGAATGTGCAAAATATGCAAACCGTCGAAACCTTTACAATATATCGACCAGTTCACTAGGAGAAGTACTGCAGGATGACCCTCAAAAAATAGATACATTATTAAAATTTCTCGCTGAAACCGGATTAATTAACGTCATATAACCTTACCCTTAGACGCAAATGATCTTAGTAATCGAGCGTCTGTAAATAAAAGAAATAAAAAAAAATCCTTTTTTAATCTATGATCTCAATCGCGTAAATATCGATAAAAAGTGTTCATGTCGAAGTTTTATACCACTCGGGTATTTAAATTTAGAAAAATCCTTTTTTGTCTATTTAAAGAGATAGCCTATTGAGAGTATATCACCGCACACGGCGATATTTCTTGAAAAGCTCTAGCATTAATTAGAGTCTAATAAATTTGAAATATTTTCAATATTTCGCAACGATTATATATCGAAATTATTTGTTTCATAATTTAAAAAAATAATAAATAAATCAAATACCGGTATATTATAGCGGAAATAGGAAATACGAATATTAATTTAAATAATTTTAAATATTCGAGTATTTCTCTGATAAATTTCGTTAAAACGAGTTTAACTTATATAAATTACGTTTTCATCGAAATTATTTGATAAAATATTATTTTCATACGAGCGAAAATTATCGCGGATTCGTGGCCGCCGAATTGGACGACTATTTTTGACGAGTAGAAATCTTCGCAAATACTTCCAGTAAATTCAGATATATAGTATATTTTTTGAAGACGTATTTAATAGAATATTAAACCTTTAAAAATCAATATATACATACATATATATATATAAATATAATTGTATACTTATGGCAGAGGGTTAGGTGAAAAATTTTAATAAATTAAATAAATTAATAAGAAATATAATAATAAGTTAGAAATATACGCGAGTTAAATAAAACACGTAAAATGTATAAATAATCGCGTTGGTTAGTGCGATTCGACAAGGGTAAGCCAAGATTAGAAAATTCGGTAATAAGATAGAAATATTAAGCAAAATAATAGATATATTTGTATCATTATGCAATAATCGATGGTAAAGCATGCAACATATATCGTATCTTACAAGTATGCTATTAACTATTGAAAAATTTCGATATAAACATATATAGGATGATTCAGAGAAGACGGACGGTTTTGCATTTTGCAATAGAGCAGTTGGTAACACTGTTACAACGAAACCGTGTGCTCCATCCAGTTATCTGGGTATCATATAACGAGAAGAAGCGGGCGTTTTGCAAGAAACATTCTTTTAGGTGTGAATCGATCATGACAATGCAAAGAGAGTCTCGAAAACATTTCAAAGTTTTTTTTTTTTTTTTGCGGTTCTACCTTAAGAGCCGCGTCTACGAAACACGTCCACGAGAATTTGAAAACTCGGATTTCTGAAGAAATTGAACAAATTAAACGACCTATGCTGGAAAAAGTGTTCGGAAATTTTGTAAGGACCGAATGAAAGTATCGTTGCAAATAACGGTCATCTGAACGATATTGCGTAACACAAATGATTGTAAGCTAATCTCTGTTTTTTTATTTTTAAATAAAATTTCATTCAAAAATTTTGGTCCAATAGTTCTTAAGTTATTCAAAAAACCCAACAAAACCGTCCGTTTTCTTTGATTCACCTTATATATATATATATATATATATTTCATCCGCAGAAAGGCCTAAGACAAAGGTGTATATTATCCCCCTATACTTTTAGCATATACATATAGCGAGTATATAATGAGACACGCCTTGGAAGGCTATAAAGGAGGAATGGAAATAGGCGGATATAACGAATATACGATACGCCGATGATACTACGCTCATTGCTGCCTCCAAAAATGAAATGATAGATTTACTGAACAAAGTAGAAAACTGGGACTCATAATTAAGAAAAACAAAACAAAAATTATAGTAATAAATAAGCATAATAATTCTCAGGAAAAAAACACTATACAGGATATTAATAAGTGCATATACATACATTGGATCATTAATAAATAGCCGTGGCGGAAGTGGACAGGAGATTAAACGCAGAGTGATATTAGCGAAATCTGCGATGGTGAGACTAAACAAAATCTGGAGAGATCATTCCATTACTCGTTCGACAAAAATAAGGCTTGTCGACACTTTAGTATTTGCCACATCGAAACCTGAACATTACATAAGCAAGACAAACAAAGAATTGGTGCCTTCGAGATGTGGATACGGGCGCAGAATGCTGAAAATACCGCGGACGACGAAGAAGACAAATGCCTCAATTCTGGAAGAGCTAAAGGTCGAACAGCGCCTTCACACTTTATTCCAACAGAAAATCCTAAAATATTATGGACATATCATGCGAAGAAATAAGAACAGCTTAGTAAAAGCTTATTAATTGGACAGATAGAAGGGAAAAGGAGGAAAGGAAGAACTCCGACTCGATAACTGTCACAAATCGTACTGGATTAACAAGAATTATAAGCCGAAATAGAGTCGGATAGAAAAAAATTATATGGAATGCGTTAAAACAAAGGTCGCGATGCTCAATCATTGAGTTACCGATTATGATATATATGTATTCTTACATTTCTGCCCTTGCAAGCTGACCATACCACGTTCGTGATGTTATATAGAGAAAAGATTTACGCTACGTATCACAGCGAGAACCTTCAAATGATAAAATAAACATATTCATAGGGCTTGCTATTATTGTGTTACCGTTTATATATTTAAATCTAATATTGTTGGACGTTGTTTTTTATTTATTGTTTACGTATAAATTTAATATCGCCGATTGTTGATTGTGCTGTTTACAACATTCGCTATGATATTACTTAAAAATACCGTTTTATCACTTTGATAATTTCTGTAAATTGTGCATCTAATTTTTTTCCCCTTTTTTATATTTTCATAACTCGTATACATTTTATTAATTTATTTTTTTTTGTATTCACTCGATAACGACGCAAGAAAAGCTTTTTTGCGATTTTTCATAAAGAAAAAAATGTAGTGATTTTAACCGCCATTTTTTTTTTTTTTTTAAATCGCTATATTCCAAACTTTTCAAACAACGTATTAATAATCAATTAAAAATACTCTACAATAATCTGACGTAAACCACGACGGAGTTTAGTTAAGTAGACACCGTCGGTAGAATATATAATAAATCTAAATTCGTTAAATAATTTCCAAAAACTCGGCAACACACAACGGAATCGAGAACATATATAAATAATAAATAATAATAAATATATATGTATGTGTGTGTGTGTTAATTTTATCTGTTTTCAAAGATATTATTTTCGGTACACTCTCGAAAGCTAATAAAATCATCGCTTACTCATATTCTAATAGTGTAAACATCTTTATCCGTAAAACCTCCTCGCGCTTTATCTGTTTCTTGTTCTTTGTTTGCCTTACCTCGATAGGTTTTTCTATTCATATTTGAACAATCATCGATAATACCACTCGAACGTATCGAGTGTTTAACGACGGTACTTTTAATTTACTTAAAAGAAATTTACCAGCTCATCCGCTGATTAATTCTTATCTAGAAAATTATCTGAAACCACTTACGTACCTCTATATACTATAAAATCATCAGCGTCGGAGTAATAAAGAATTAAGGAACAAGTACTTTATTTAATTAGTACCCACATCATCATCATCATCGTATTGCCGAACGTCATGACTATTTATATTCTTACGTCCAAAATGAGCCGGCATTCAAGGCGCTATTTATATGCGACGCAGATGCGCGTGCATAATTATTATGATGTTATACGGAGTGGAGTACCACTGCGCGATATGTAATATACAGTCTATCTTATCGTTAAGTACCTGGATTATAATAGCTTAATTATCTTAAAACTAGTAATGCTGTATTAGAAAGGTACTGATAAGTACCCCAATAGATAACTAGCGTGGTTCTAGAAAAACCAACAAATTAACATAATGTTCCGATTAAATTGACCGGTGGTCAGTAGTTGACAAATTTTTTTACTATAGAGCAGTCGAGGAAAATAGAAAAATCGATTTAATTCGTAATTACGAGAAAAATGTTCGTTAATCTTCGCGTCGTAGTTCCTTACACGTACGAACAGTTTTAGATTTCATTATCGAGATATCCTAGTATCTAGAACACGGACTTTGCAAGGACCCGAGGTCGAATACAATGCGGGACGCAAAAATTATAATCGGAAAATAAAAATTTAAATAATCCTAATATTATCGCGTGGAATAGGAATACAATATAGTACACCACAAAAACACACCAAGCTGCATCGTATTACAATCAGCTATCTCCCGGGTATGTGTGTGTGACTATCTACGCTAACTCTATATTACGATTGCCTTGTACGCTACTTACACTGTACAACAAAATATGTATAGTTAAGTAGTCGCCTACCTCTGATACGGAGACGGCATTTAATGATATATATATATTAAATGAACAATCCGCGTTCGCTTACAGTCTATTTGTTTCAGCGGACACATTTCTGCGCCATACAACACAGCTGACCAAAACACGAATGTTTTCGTGAGCTATTTACGTATTAACTTAATGTTAAATAAACGACTCTTTTAATAACTATAGTTAACCGCTCGACAATACAGGGATAGAGTACGCAGTCAACTGCAGTGTCAAACAGTGGCAAGATTCTCATACCGCAGTTCACTACCTGGTCGGAACATGCAAATAGAAAATATGAAGTAGCTCTGTTCCGCATGCGCTGTGGACACACACTTCTTGCATACAAGCATTTCTTTCTAGGCCAGAGTGTTATGCTTGTCGTGTAACATACTCCTTACTATTCCTCACATTCTCCTATCATATCCTTTGTACTCAGCTCACCGTCTGTTACTGTTGGACTTGCATCCTCTCTAACCGAAATCCTACAGTATTCACCATCTGCTGAATCTAAACTTATAACTTTATCCAACCTTCTACCCTTAATCTAACTGTATCATTCCGTGCCTTTGGCCTTAGAAGCAGTATAAGGCACGTTAAATAAAAAAAAAAAAACACACAGTACGTATCTTGTTATGTAGTACAAACGAGTGTGAAGCAATTAACCCGACGATTAAAAGTGCGAAAATAAAATTATCATTTACAAGATTAAATCTTAGGCGTCTAACACTTTAAACCATGTTGGAAAAGCGACTTCCTGCGCTTTTTGGCAAATTGATAGTGATGGCATTCCACGTTTCTCGACTAATAAAAACGTTATTTTAGTAATATATTCAATTGACGTATAATCTCGATTATAAAAATATTTATATAACGCGTCTTCGAAAACTATCTACAATCCATCTAGCGGTAGAGGAGGAGGAGGAGAAGAAGTACCTATAGCGAAGTTTTTAATTACTTCGTATACGCGAACATTTATTTATAATTTTATTTCTGAAATTGATCATATTCGACTGAAAATATGAATCAAGATGAATACTCTTCTCTACTAACCTAATCATGTTCTCCCGCATGTCTCGTCTCTCTCGCGTGCCTCTAGCCTTAGTTGCTGCACAACGTTAATTTAGATTATTATTAATAGTAATAATAATAAAGTGGGAGAAGAGTTAGCAGCTAAATATCTGCAAAAATTCCTATAGACGACGAAAAATAAATGGCGATGAAATTAATCCATAATATTATTCAGTATCAAAAACGAAACAGTTAAAACTGCAACAGAATTGTTTGGCGCGATAAGAAGCACTACTAGTAAGCAATGGGTATGACTTATGAAAACAATAACGAAGAAATCTGTAAACGTATTATAAAGTTGACAAAGTAGAATAGGTTGAAGAACATATGCGAAGAAAAATTACTCGTGGTACATAATTGTTTTTTAGCTTCTAGAAGAAAATTAACGACTTATCCGACACATATGGTACAGTTAAATTAACAACGTTTAAAAATAACAACAGCAGAAATAATTACGGAACAAGACGATTTCATCGAAAAATGCTTCATCAGTATATCACTAGAAAAACAAAATAATAAGAAAAACGCCGGAAAAACCAAAGTATATCAATGGAAGACTAAAAACTTGTAATATCGAAATGAAATGATTTATAAGATAGCATTGGGAGAAGAAAAAGTCAAGGTTAATGCAGATGGAGAGAGAATTTCGAGCATAAAGATGATCTGATAATTTCAACAATATCTTCACTTCTAAAATGCAATTCACCTACTTTACTACATTTAGAAGGTAAGAAATTTTGTCTTGGAATAAGCTGTTTGTTGTCTGGAAACAAAAAAAACTGTTTTGGTGCAGCACTATCATCGTAATTTTACAATTGACATTATTGATAACACAACATCTATATGACATTTTAAGATAATTTTTTTAAACCAAGGATAATATAAAATTCACTTTTTTTAAAAAAAAAAAAAAAAAATGCTAAACAAATAAAAAGAAAGTTAAACCCCTTAAAGTGTAGAAAAATACTCGTTCAAAACGTTATAAATAGGATAAAAGTTATTTCCAAACGGAATAAACAAAATTAAAGTAAGAACCGTCAAATGTGTACATAAAAATAATAATATTTAAGTATATCCGGAAAAAAATATATATATATAAATAAAAAAATCGCGATTTAACATTTTTTTTTTAAATTTAAAATAAGCTTCACTACGAAGACGGAAGAATGAACCGTTTGCCGTTTGGTAGAAAAGATAATCAAACTGGTTCGTTACGACTACTTCGTTCGATAAAAGTAGTCATTCAGAGCCATCTTATTATCTCGGTTATAACGATATAACGCGCCAATAGAAGTTTCACTTCAAAAATATTGATCGTCAGCTTTAATCGGCCCTTCTAAATCACACTATTAAATAATGTTCGATACTAATTTACAATCGGGTTTTTTGTGTAACCTGTCAAAAAAAAAATAAATAAAAGAATCCAATTTCTCATATAACCTTTCTGGATATTTGTTTTTATACGCATCAACACCGCATCTGTTCGTTTTATTAGTATAACTAACTTTTTTTCTTCTTGGGTTTTTACTATATATATATTTGATATAAATAATTCTTAATAACCGTGGTATACTTTACCCAGATCTATCTTATTATATTCTCGCCCAGTTAATACATCAGCTGCTTTCCGCTTACTATCGAGTTCGACGTGTCGGGGGAATCCACTCTATTCGTATATATATATATATATGTAGCACGTGTAGACAGCTAAGAAAATAACGTTCTACTGTGCGCGCAGTCTCATCTGCGGAGACGCAATAAAACGATGAAATGTATATTACGCGCGGGTTCTTCATCAGTGACCGTAACTAAATCATCAATTTTCTTTTTGCGGTTACACAACTGCAGCTTTTTCTTCCGCTTTCAATAAATAACAAGACGAAACGTCCTCCTCGGATGATGAGATGACGACGATGATAATATTTCAAACGACAATATTCGAACGTAGCGAATTTGTCGCAGTTTCTAAATTAAGGAAAAGTTACTTTTTCCTACTATCAAAGAAATTGCCGAAGACGACTAGCTTCCGGGTGATTTAGCGAACTTATACGAGCAACGGGTGTTGTCGAGCGAAAGTATACAGAGCGATGATGCATCGACCGAATATACATGCAGATACGTTTCGCGACCTATTATTAGCTCCTTCTTACTTCAATCTGTCTCTACTCGACTCTTCTTTTTACTAACAGGGAGTGTATAGTAAATTTTAACTCGATTAATCGGGCTTAGTATTATATAAGTGGCTCCAGTTGAAATATGAACATTTTACCAACCCGAAGATAACGCCTCTAACAAATCGCGCTTTCGTATCTAGAGCGCTATTATCTTACAAACACGTTCTCGTCTTCATATCCTTTCGCTCGCTCTATCTTTAACAACACTTTAACCGTCTTGTCTTCTTTCTTACTCGGCTTTTCCGTTTCATTTTCCCTTATTATATCCTAATTTTTTTCCACTCTCCTCCGTCTGTCCTTCGTCAATTATCTCTTACTCTACCCATCTGTCGAGTTTCTTCTTTTTACGGGTTTTTATCGGAAATTTATTTACTCGACGAGAGAACTTTTACAAAGTTATTTTTCGTACAACTATTCCGTTGCTTATTAAACGAACATGTACGCGGGTATAATATACACCTTTCCACGCATATAAACATACCCCTCGTATGTTTATAGATGTATTTTCTAATATATATCCTAGGGTGTAGTAAAATTTACTTCGTCATTAAATAACTACAATTATATTTGTATAGAATATTTTAAAATATTTCTGTTATTAGAAAAATGTTTCGCTAGCTACGAATTTTGGGTATGTAATAGATATATATTATAAGTGTGTATGTGCTTATGCAGATAACAGAGTGCTAAGCAGAAAAACATACGGAGGGCCAAATTAACGATTCCGGTATCGTTTTATTACACTCTCGTACGAGTCGACCGTATTTTAAACGGAAGATAATAGTACTTAGAAAATAGTATAGTTGCCTTAAGTTTCTAGTCGAAAACTTTCAGAACAAATTCAACAACCGCTCAGCCGAATGTTCTCCTATGTTTTAACTTTATAACGACGATACCGCTCGCGACTACTTTAAATTAGGTTATATTCTATCCTTTGAGAATTAAAAGGAAAAAGAAAAAAAATGTAATTTATTTTTTCCTCGAGCGAACATAGGCTGAAAACGTGTAAGAATCGTACGCGACTCTAAGCGCATTCACTTCTGAACATATATATATATATATATATATATATATATATATATATATATATCACAATGTTTCTCTTTTAATTAGCGTATCGGTTAATAAATTAAACTTAAAACGACAACATCTGGGTTTCCCACAAGCTTCCCTCGAGAGATTAGCATCCGTCCGTAAGAAAACAAAATCTACGATCAAGTACGACACTTCTACATCGCTGCAAGCTGTTCAGATTATATAAAATGTTTTTTTTTACTGATGTAAATTCGATTAGTATTACACATGTCGTAATCTTCCCGATAAAACTGATCTGAATTTCAAATTAATCACATTTAACACGCAAGCCTCACGCGAGGCAGAAAGCAAATCCGATTTAAAGTTTTATCAAATATGACGGCTGTTAGAAATTCACAACTCGATCTCTACAGTAAACCAGTGCATCATCAAACCTATCTAGACTAACGGAATCCAACTTCGGGGATACGCAAAAGACTGCTAACCGAATGGTTAGTCGGCGTAGTCGAAAAAAGTTATTCGCGCTATTGCGCCGTGGTATCAGAGAAACGAGCATCTGCATGCAGATCTGAATTTGAAGCGGATAGACGAGGTCATTTTCGCCACCAAGTATGGAAAGCAACTCTATATAAAATCATTCATCGAGTGTTCCTTATGAGAAGATTAAACGGAACTAATCTGATGTGTTACCGAAGATTAAACAATTTTTACTAATAGATTTTTAACAGTATCATATCGTCCGAATAAAGGAAAAAATAATTCGCTTTGATACGCACAGTTTCCGGTAAGCCGTGATTTCAATTATGCCAGCACGTTTCTAGGGATTATATACTGCATACTGAGCATAATTTTTAAATTAAGCATAATTTCTGGTAGAACATTTGACACCATGTTGATGACTATATTGAGCATCAAATTTGGGTTTGTCCGAAATTTCTGAAACATGGAGATAAGCTCGAATATTTTACAAAAATGACACGTATATTCCGCTGGTGGAAAGCTAAAGTCTGCATAAATCTTATGACTATCGCTCCTCGGCGGATACCTCCTCACTAACAAACCGCTGTCTTGCGATTCGGGTATTTACCCAAAGGAAAATATTCCAACAGGTTTCAGAAAGAAGTACGTTCCAGGCTGGAACAAGTTATGTGAAGACCTATATAACAATTTTGAAAAGACAGGCAATCTAGATACCGCAAGCGAACTTATGCACCAACTGAATAGTCAACGTCACAAGAAACGGGTAGCTACAGTCGAAGGCCTAAATTTCACGCATTCGAGCAGGAAAGCGTGGCAGCTACTGAGAAGACTTGGCACAGACAGTGCGGAAATCGATAAAAGCGACAAAATCAAACCAGACAAAATAGCAGAAAGACTCTTAAAAAATAAGCAAAGTTAAATCCGATAAACAAGTGTCGTTAGAAATAAAACGCAAGTTACGAAAAACGAATTACAGAACGATGTATCATCAAGTCCGTTCGATACGTCCGAATTAATAAGCGCGATTAAATCAATCAAAAATAGAAAATCCGCAGGACTAGACAATATATATCCGGAATTTATCAAACATTTTGGAACAAACACTAGGACTTTCGTACTAAAACTGTTTAACCAAATACTCGAGACTGGCCAACTGCCTGCGATCTTCAAAAAATCTAAGGTTATCGCCGTCAAGAAGCCTGGTAAGGAAGGAACAGATCCAGCAGACTATAGACCAATATCGCTACTAAGTACAATGTACAAGCTACTCGAACGACTAATACATCAAAGAATCGCCCCTTTAATAGATAAAGTACTTCCACAATTTCAATCAGGCTTTCGTCCAGGAAGATCATGCTGCGATCAGGTCATGACTTTAACTTCGTACATCGAATCTGGTTTCCAAAAATGCTTGAAGACATCAGCAGTATTTATCGATCTTACTGCTGCCTACGACACAGTCTGGCGCGATGGCTTGCTCCTAAAAATAGCCCAGGCAGTTCCTAGTCGTAAAATCGTGACTCTACTTGGAAATATGTTGGCTGACAGAAGATTCGCGGTGTATACGGGAGCAGCCCAGGCAGTTCCTAGTCGTAAAATCGTGACTCTACTTGGAAATATGTTGGCTGACAGAAGATTCGCGGTGTATACGGGAGCAGACCATAGCCGGTGGCGCACCATAAATAATGGCCTTCCACAAGGTTCAGTGTTGGCTCCAATTTTATTTAACTTATATATACATGATATACCGGTCCTCCAAGCAGAGAATTTCCAGTATGCAGACGACATTGTACTTGCAACTCAAAGCAAGCACTTAAAAAATGGCGAGGACGTACTCACAAAAGATTTACACAGCTTGGATGAATACTGTGCTAAATGGAGACTCAGGTTAAACCCGGTAAAAACAGAAACTTCGGTGTTTCACCTCAACTCACAAATGACAAAAGCTAAAATACATGTTAAACTCAACGGTAAAGATTTACCTTTTAACCCAACGCCAAAATATCTAGGCGTCGTTCTTGATCGAACTCTCACATACAAAGAGAACTCCGAAAAAATAGCTCAAAAAGTGAAGACAAGAGTAAACCTTATCGCTCGCCTTGCAGGTACAGCTTGGGGAGCAGAGACAAAACTCATCAGGACCGCTACACTGGCACTAGTGTTTTCAGCTGCAGAATATTGCTGCTCCGTTTAGATGGCCAGCTCGCATGCTAAGAAGATCGATACACAACTGAACGTAGCACTACGCTTAGTAACCGGTACGCTAAAATCTACTCCTACTATGTGGCTTCCCGTGCTGGCAAATGTATTTCCACCGCACATCCGCAGAGAAGAAACATTCAAACGAGAATGGGCTAAATACAACAGTATACACTCTCACGTAGAAAAATTTATCAAAGATCCCCCACCTACACGTCTCTACAGCAGGAAACCAGCATGACTGACGGCTAACGAGCTACAGAGCAGTGTCGACGCACCTACGAAATGGAAGGAAATATGGGTTAAGCAGACTCCAACAAACGGACAATTAATATCAAATCCGGCTAGCAGGGTGCCAGGATTTGGTCTCAACAGAAAAACATGGTGCAATTTAAATCGCGTCAGAACCAACCAGGGTCGTTGCAAATATTTAATGAACAAATGGAAACTGTCGGAAACGGAGCTGTGCAGCTGTGGCGAGATCCAAACGATGTCACACTTTATAAATTCGTGTAAAGTAAATAGCTTTAATAAAGGACTGATTGGGCTACATTCACTAGAAGAAGGCGCAGAAGACTGGCTGTCGAACGTGAATTTATAATGCAGGATATCTCTAAATAAGCGCGTAATTGATACGATAATAATAAAAATAACCCAGGGAGTCAACCCTGACAGAAATCATGGAGAGGGGAACGGGAAACCACTGCAGTATCTTCCCGTGAATACCATCATGAAAGCTACAGATATCAAAAAAGTTTTGCCATGCGATCCGGCTAGCATCCGACGTTTCGAATTCCGCGATCGGAACTTGAAATATGAGACCGGCCATGCTAGCCAGCCATTTCATGGAATTTGGCGAAAGCCAGTACCAAAATAGCTACTCGGGATGTTAGAAGACTTCTACATACCGGCAAGCTTCGTATCGTAGAAACGGAAATTGAAAGATTAGTAATAGAAATATGTGGTTTAGCGTAATCGCATTATGAACAATCTGACATTTTCCTACAGGGAGACAGGGTACACTGCATTGTTCCAGTGCAGAAACAACGAGTTTCAGCGGCGTTGCTATATGGGTGTCAAAAAAATGTAACACAATGATCACGGGTTATAAAACTAAGCGTGACAGAGTCATATCTATCAAACTTGAAGCTAGACCAGTTCCTATCAACATCATTCGAGTATTTGCGCGGCGAAAAATGAAATAATCGAATTATTTTACAAGGACGTTGAAGAAGTTACGAATTCCATATCGAATAGAGAAATCGCAGTCGTTACGGGAAAAAGGAATGCTAAATTGACAATTCATTTGACATACAGTTAAGAAGAACAGTTGGCAAATTTAGAATAAACAACAAGAATGAAAGAGGCGAAAGATTATTTCAATTTGCAGTTGAAAATAACCTCAGCATATTGAACACATTGTTTAAACATCATAGGAAATTTCCCAATTATCGAGGTAGAAACCGGATTGATTACATTTTAATACAACCAAAATGAAAAAAACATCATGCGATAACGTCACAATCTATCCTGGAGCGGAATGTGGATCGGATCGTAGTCCATTAATTATGAAAATTCGGATACGATTAAAAAGTAAACTGTTTCCATCATCAACAACAAGGATGGAAATTACTCACCCACGAGCTTTTAAGGAAAAAATTGAAGAATATGAATCAGATAATATAGATGCGAAATCTCGACAAGCTGATTTTTGTGTCGTATTAAAAATAAAATTATTTCAGCAGTACGGGAAACTCAACCACATAAATAAGAGAAAAAATGTAAACCGTGGATATCATCTGAAACAATGCAGTTAATTACTGAAAGAAGGAAACAGTACAAATGAACAAGAAATAAATATTTTATCATCAGAACTTCATAAATATTGTCGCAGAGATAAGAATAATTACAACGCAGGAGCAATTTGTCAAGATATTCAGAAGTACGCCGAAAAAAGCCAACCTACGGATTTATATAAAAACATTCGATTGATTATTACAGAATTTAAAATGAGAAGCTGGGCAATTCGGCACAAATAGGAACACATTACAAATGAGAAGATGGAAATAGGGATGGTTTAGAAGCAATACTATCGAGAATTATATAATAATACATCTACAGAAAAAATTAATAATACCAAATCCGTTACGTGAACTTCAACCGAATATATTTAAATCGGAAGTAGACGAGGTTATAAAATATGTAGAAACAAATAAAGCAACTGGTTGCGATGGAATACCAGCGGAAATAAACAAATGGGTATTACGGGAATTGGAAAATTACATAAAATATGTGAAGAAATTTGACGAACCGGAAACTGGCCATAGGAATGGTGTACAACGGTTTATATGCATCTTTTCAAGAAAGGTCAATAAACAGGAATGGACCACCGACTGGACCTCACAAACAAGCTTCTTGAGGAGCATACAATCAACCATAGAGGTGGCCTCCAGATGACACAAGCTGAAAAGAATGTGGTACCCTAAACCGTCTACGTGTAGGTCATACAGCCGTATCACACAATTATCTATATACCAAAAGTCCTCCACCAACAAACTGCACCCTATGCAGACATTTAACAGAACCAACAGTCACACACTTAATCTACAACTGTCAAACACTTGCACCACACAGGTTAAAACACAAAATTCAGGGCCCGATACACAAAATACTCTCAAACAACCCTCAATCAATAAGTAGAATTCTGACTTTTGCCAGACAAAGCGGACTCCTAATATATATATAAACTAGACGCATGTCTCCTTATGCTGTAATAACCATTAAAGTTACAAACGGCATATGGAGATTTACATAATATTTAAAAAAAAGTTACAAAATGCAAGAATTACCCCGCATGAAAGTAATATAATGCTCCGAATTTCGCATAATAGATTAGCAGGATTTGCATCCAGACAGATTCCGGATAAGCAAGCGCGATTTGTAAAAGGAAGAGGGTCATGAGAGCAAATATTAAACATACGACAACTAATAGAAGAAAAAAACCGGATAACATAATATTTCGCAAGTATTATGCTTTGTTGATTATACTAAAGCTTTCGATACTGTTCTATCGTGCGCGTTGAAGGTCAAACGGAGTCGAAAGAATTCAAAACGTAAAAAGATGTAAGGTGAATCTTATCCCCCGTTACTCTTCAATCTATATGAAACGCATTATAAGACAAGTTCTGGACGATTGCAACGTTGCTGTATCCGTTTGTGAAATCAATAATCTACGCTTTACAAATAATGCAACGCTTATGACTCAATTGATGACATACAAATATTACTAGACAGACTAAGATAAGCGCAAAATATGGATTAACATTAAATGAAAATAAAACAAAACTGAAGGTTTGATCAAGGAAAGATAATACCTGATAGTAATAAACAAATCGAATAGTACGAAACAGTACAAAGTTATATATATATATATATATATATATATATATATATATATATATATATATATATATATATATATATATATATATATATGGATATCTTATCGAGTGAAATAAAAAGGCGCATCCATTTGCTCGAAATATCGTGAGTCGACTAAATAGAATATGGTGTGACACATCCATTACGAACGCGGTGAAAAATAAGTTAGTGCAGTGTTTGGTATCTTGCTGTGTTCACATGCGCAACGGAAATTTGAACCCTGAAAGTTATATACAACGTACGGATAGACTCGAAATGTAGGTTTGGAGGCGTACAGCAAAGGAAACAAACCTTTCCATATTACGGAAGCTCGATATTACAAGTAGGCTGTCCAAAGATATTATACATCAAGAATATTACGATTTTTCGGCCACATTATGCGGAGTGAGCAGCGATTAATAATTGAGGGATAAATATAACGGACTCGTCGTCCTCGTGGCTAAGTATCCTCTAAGTGAACGGACATGACCATAAGAATACTTGGACAGTTCTTAGTTGAATGTAAACGGCAAACCGCAGATCGCATAAAATGTTGGGAAAAGATTAAGAAGTCTGTAGTATAAATATAGTCACGACATCCCTCAGCGTGATAACGACTAGAGAAAAAAAAGAAATATATTCATTATATAAATATATTATTTTAAATTTGCAACGCACATTTATAAAAAGAAAAAAATATATATAACAACCACGATGATATTAGCGGCGATATTTGTAATTTAAGACAAACTTTAACCGCAGATTAATTAACCGCGCGGTTTCTCATGGCGTAATTAACGTGCCGTGCAATTTGTCGAAATTTATCGTCGACAATAATTATACTCAAATAACCAGGAAGATGATAATTTACATTACTCGTTGGATCTTTTCGGAGTAAAATTAATTGGCTAAGTACGAAGGGAAGACCCCGAACAATATACAATAGACAACCGCAAGAAATTGCTGATAGGTTTCGATTGCAAACCTTCGAAATGGAGACGGCGAATAAAGAATCAGAATGTGGTGTTAACTTTGAGAATTAATAGAATGTAGATAATAAAATAACTGCATTATGATGTAGTTCGTTTTATCATGCAGGTTTTTTATTTAAAATTTTTCCAGAAATAAATAACATTTTTTTTTACTATTTTATGTTTATAAAATTATCGCTAAGTGTCCCGGATAAGAAATTTGTATTATCCTCAAGTAACATTTTTGGTACAGTAAACACCATATTATTAATAATTAATACATCGCCGATAATTTCGGTTTTTAAAACACTGTAGAATTTCTTTTTGAAAAATCAATATATATATATATATATATATATCTTTTTTATTTTATTACATTTCTATAAGAAAATAATAAATATATAGTAAACTAGCTTACGGCTACCGGCAGTGACTATTAATGTTTAATCTGAAATAATTGCCAGAGAAATATAAGAAATTGTTCTAATAGAATAATTTCACTATGATTAAGTGATCCGTCGATATTATACAATTTTCTCAGATAATTATATTTACTACACGTGTATATTATATGCTGGTGACATCCTCTATTTCATTAGTTAGACAATTACGACATCTAACATCATTGATAATTTGTAATTTATTCGAATAACATCCGATAGAACCATATATATGTGTTTTGTAAAAATTTATTTTAAACATTTTGTTTGTAAAACGTTTAATTACATCCGAAAAAAATGCATTAATTAATTTACCCATTACTTCGAGCCCAGTATCTGTAAAGGAAGTTGTTTAAGATGTTTTTTATTTATACATTATGTTCTGCTTTAAATTCAAAAATAAGCGATATTTTTGTAATATATATATATATATATATATATATATATATATTACGATGATCATCGTATGTTCACGTTATAATAAATCTAAATTTATTATATTGAAGGTGGAAAACTAATATTTAATTTAATTAATATAATAAAACAGAATATATATATTATATAATTATTTATTTAATTAAAGTAAAATATATTAAAATTATTATAATATAACCAAATCGGATTTGTAGTAGATAAACTAATATTATAAAATAGTTAAAATTAATTTTAGTTAGTCAATGGAAAAAAAAGCAGTAAATTAGTTTGACCAAATAATTTTAGCCAGTAAAAATAAATTACAGCCAGTAAATAATGAAGAAAAATGTATAAAAAGGGATGGTTGTTCATTTTCAAGAGAGTTCTAGTTTTTCCGTTAAATAGTTCAGTTGTCAGTTACTTGATGAAGACCGTTACAAAAGAAGGATGGCAAGTAATTATAAATCCGGTTTAGGTTAGTTTTTATTTTATTTTTTTGTAATTAAATTATTATTTTTTAATTAATAAATATATTTTAATATAAATAAAAATTTTTCTTTATAAATACTTTATTTTTTTTATAATAATAATAATAATATTATATACGAGGTATCTTGTAATATATATATATATATATATATATATCAATAGGTAATACTCGTGCAATAGTTTGAATAGCAATTTTATTTATGCAAAGCTTCTCGACAGTTATGTCATTATCAAGCATACACAATAATTTAATGTGCATAAAAATTTTTTATAGTGATTAAACTGTTCTTGTTTTATTTATAATTCATAAAATCGCTACTCTCCGATATATCAACAGTTATGTATGAGAATGTTAAGTCGATCAAAAATTTCGAATTTAATTTAGCTACTGATTTGCTGAATGATTCCGGTGAAATACGCAGGCTGTGGCGAAGTAAGCCTCTAGACTTTGTCCAACTAGCATAAGTTTATAGGGAGTACTGCTGAGTACTGCCCCTCCACAAAACATCACTCATCTCATTAAGTCAATCACTAAATGACCTCTAAGATTGGTCAGTTATGATGGGAAAAAAAAAATATGAGTTAGCTGTTTAGTTAAACGGTTATAGTTGACGCCAGCGCAATATGAGTATTTTTTTTGAATTGAAAAAATCTTTATTATATTTTTACACATAAACCGAAAACAATTTTCTTTCATAACTTAAAGCTAAGTACCTATACATAAACCTTAGCAATTCTAAATATGTATAATTACAAAACTTATAGTACACTTCGAAATTACTTTAGAAATAGTGCAGAAAAAATGAAAAAAACCTACAAAAAAGACACACCCTGAAGGTAACAAAAATTAAAAAGTCAATAAATCAACAAAACGAAAAGCAGTGTTTTTAGACATAATTTAGCTTAAAATATCTGTACTTAACAATAGGTTAATAATTACAAAAATCTATGTTTTAATCTACGATGCTTATACTTAGTATAACGTATGCGTAGATGTTCCATATCGTAATTTCCTATTACACGTATTAGTTTATTTTGATGAGTTTTACAGTTTTCGTAAAATTTTTTTGAGATTTTACTAATAAACGAATGTATGTAAGAGATATTTAAATGATCGTGTAGATTAGAAATTTTAGTATATCGCGTTGCATTCAACGAAATTCTGCAGCAATGATTTTGAACTACTTGTAGTTTCCTGTATGTACTATCAGACACTGATGACCATAGGGCAAGCGTAGGTTAATCTAGGGCGTATAACAACCGTATAGATTAATTTTTTGTTTACGTAACTAAGACCCGATTTTTTGTTCCATAGATTTATGCGCTTTATCTATAGCGAAAGTAATATGGTTATTGAAAGTTAATCTGCTGATAACTCCTAGATACCGAATCTGTTTGACCCAAGGAATTCTTTTAGAATTTATTGTAATTTCAGTTAGCGGTAGTGGTTGTCTCCGAGTAAATAGAATTGCTTCTGATTTTTCTTTATTTAATTTTAAGTTCCATCTGTTGTAATATTTAAATATTTTAATTGCAAGCTTTTGCAATCGGTTATATATTGTATCTGTCCTATAAGAGGATGTATATAAAGCAAGATCATCAGCATACAATTCATTAACATTAGGAATAAGTAAGGCCCGAGTATACTTCCCTGAGGAACCCCGGCATTTAGTGTTTTAATTGACGATTTTTCGAAATAATTCGTAACGTAATATGTTCTCTGACTTAAGTATGATTTAATCAATTTAATAAGTAATATTGGAAATTTAAATTTAATCATTTTATATAATATTCCATCGTGCCAAGCTGTATCAAAAGCTTTTTCAACATCGATTAACAGCATTCCCGTGTGTTTCTTGAGATTAAAGTTATCAGTAATAGTGTCCGCTATTCGAGCTAGCTGGTGAACCGTAGAATGCTTAGGTTTAAAACCAAACTGCTCATCTCTTAGAATATTATCTGAATCAGAATAAACTCGTAGCCTGCGCAAAATCACTTTTTCCGCTATTTTGCTTAAGTTTGTTAACAAACTAACTGGCCATACGTTATTGATATTACTGTTATCTTTACCTGGTTTTGGCAACACTATAATTTTAGCAATTTTCCATTTTGTGGGAAAATGAGATAACCTGAACATACTATTAATAATATTAGTAAAATAAATAATGGCTTTGTTCGGTAGATTTTTAATCATTGCCACAGAAATTCCGTCGTCACCGCATGATTCCTTATTTTTTAACTGTTTAATGTAATTTTGAATCTCAACAGGCGTAGTGAAGGTGTTTGCATGTAGATGTACATTTGCTGAATTTATTATCGTATTTTTAACTGTTTTGGTCACATTATAATAGTGCGTTCGTGGGACTTTAGTTCCGCAACTATCCGAAATATTATAAACGTGCGAAGCAAGTAGCTCCAATTTTTCTTCAGTTTTGTATACGGATATTTGCCTGATCGAATCATATAGTGGTGGTAGTGATAATACCTGTCGATTTAGGTGCTTAGTTATTTTCCAAAGGTTGTTAGTACCAGGTGGAATGGCCGCAAGTAGATTGTTCCAGTTTTTGTTCTTCCAGTTGTCTAACAAAAATTTTGTAAGTCTGACAAGCATGACATGTATAGTTCTTAATATTTTGTATGAGGCCGTAAATTTGCTTTTATTTGAGTGACGCCTATAATAATTTTTTATTAATATAATTAGGCACGTTAACTTTTTATTACAAAAAATATGTGATGCTCTCTTAGGAATACTTATGTCAGCAGTTGCCAAGATTGCGTTAGTAAATTTAGTGATTCCTTCATCTAATACGGTATCATTCTTAAAAGTATCGCGGAGATTTAATTCCTGCTCAATATTTCGTCTGTATTCAGACCTGTTTGCATGTTTATATAAAAATATTTTTCTTATGGGTTGCTGTAATGTGGCTGCGTTTGCAACAGGCATTATGTAAGAAAGAATCGGGTTATGATTCGACGATAAACACGACAATGAAACAGGAATAGTAATTTTATTAAAACGTCTTGTTAATATTAAGTCTATTACACTAGGTTTACCATTTTGCCAGTCTGGGAGAAAAGTGGGTTCTTCGAGGGATAAAATATTAAAATTAAGTTTTAATGAGGCATGCACTAATAATTTTCCCGCGAAATTATTGTTATGATTATTAAGCACACTATGTTTCGCGTTTAGGTCTCCTATAATTATTACATTATTGAATTTATTAAATAGATAATTTAAGTCATGTATAAAATATCTTATGTTTTTCGGCGATCTGTAAACGCTTAGCAAAGTAACTGAACCATACTCTGTTTCTAATTCAATACCTACAACCTGTAACGTTCTTAAAGAAATTCTAGGTACAGCGTTATGACGAATGGTATCCCTCAATAGTATTGCAACACCTCCACCATGCCTACATTGATCGGCTCTATAAATAAGATAACCCGGACATTTTATTGGTATACTCTGGTCGAGTTTTGTTTCAGAAACAGCTACGATATCTATTTTGTTATTATACACGAAGTGGATCAATTCATTTAGTTTTGGTTTAATGGAATTTGCATTCCATCCTATTATGCTAATTTTGGGGCTTCTTATTAAGATTTAACTCTTTATTCAGAAAAATGCGTTAATACAATTTCAAAAATTGTCATTATTTTAGTTATCGTATCAGAATCTTTAAGTTTACTTAATTGATTACTTATTTTATTAATCAATAACATGATTTTACTTACATTAAATTCTTTAATGAAATTAAATATTTCGGTAAATGCTGATACGTTACCCTGTTCATTCAGCTTATGATTTTTTGTTATTCCCCTAGCCATCTCCGCATACGTTCTTTTTCCTGCACTACTATTATCACTTTTATTAATACTTATACTACTTCGTTTATCATTACTATTATCATTATTATTTATATTATTATTATTATTATTATTAGTTATTAATATTGATTTGAAGGTGGAATTCCTTCCTACTGATCTTCGCGCTAGCACTTTCTTTCGTACTTCACACTCGTTTGAGTTTGAAATATGTGCTTCCCCACAGTTTGCACATTTAATCGCCGCTGTGTCGGCTATACATTGGTTACTTTGCTTGTCCACATTTCATGCACTTTGAAATCAGGTTACAGTTATTTGACACATGACCATATAACTGACAGTTAAAACACTGAATAATTCCGTTTTCGGGCCTATATCTATCCCAGGACACAATGCAGTACAATACTGTTTTTATTTGGAGAACAGTTTTGACATTTGTACCGTGTGGAAGAGTTACTAGATAAATTGGCTGTTGATTTGATGAATTATTCCTTAATTTAAACTCAACTACTGTCTGTACGGCAGTAACAGCGTTTACTGACTGTTTTATATCTTCCACAGCAATTCCATGTGGTAAACCTTTAAGAACCATCTTCAAAGGCTTCAGAATTGTTCATTATGAATTTTTAAATAATTTAATAATGCATCATAATCGTCCTTCGTGTAAAATAGTTTCCTATTTCCTCGAATTCGCATTTTAAATTCCGATTTTAAAACGGATTTTAATTTAACAATTACGTCGTCGTGTTTAACGTTTCTATTATTCATTAAAACAATTGGTGGTATCCTTTATCATAGGTGGGAAATAAAGCGTCGTAGATCGCCGACTCGTCCACTTGTAACTTATCGAAACGATTATCCGTGTTGATAGAAAACCCGTCGGTCGAAGCTTTACGTTTTCGTGATCCACTCTTTCCCTTTCTTGATTTTTGTTCATTAAAAGGTTGAACTATTTCTGTATCATCATCATCAACAGTACACTTGTCGAATTCAGCAGTACCTTTTTCGTTATTTAAGTAACGTGAACATGTTGCTTCACCCGCGTCCCCCTTACACGAGCTAACTTTGTTATTTGTGTTGGTAGGCGGTTTATTACCACCTTTTCTCACGGGCAGAGGGGAATGTACGATGTTACGCATCGTACGCGCGTACACTGCGACAGAAATATGCGCTGCGTAACTCGAAAAACGGTCGTATTAATATAAAACCGACTTCTAAAAGGTAAGATAAAAACGCAGCGAACACAGACCGGTAAATAGCACTAGAGCGAAGGGAGGGCAACATAAGCTCCGTACCAAGCCTTTATATAGTATTAACTTTGAATTATAATTTACCAACGAACGATTTAAAAGTTTAATAATATTTATCGACCTTATTATTTACGTATCGAATATGCTTATTATATTTCAGTTGATTATCTATAATAAAACCTAAATATTTAATACGATCCGTGTATCTGAAAACATAATTATTAAGATTAATATTATATCAAATTTGTATAAGATTTTCATCACGGTCAGTTAAAATCATAATTTGAGATTTATCGATCTCAAACCTGAAGGTTCGAAGAGTCCGTTATTGATTTAAATTTACTAATTACTTCATTCTAATTATACGCGTTGAATTTAGAACATATATCTAAATTGTACACCAAAAGTACAATCCCATCGTACATATTTCTTAATTTAGTGTTATTTATATCATCATCAACATCGTATTGTTCGTTGTCAAACGTCGTGACTAGCCATTGTACGTTTATTTTTATACGTACAAAATGGGCAAACAGTCCATGCAATATTTTATATAAGACACAGCTGGGCGCGCATACGATGTTATACCGAGTGGGGTGCCACTACCTTCTTTGGGGAGTTATGTCATGATAGAAAAGTTTATGCCGCCAGTTGGAATTTTTAATCGGATAATTAAAATTAATCACGGATATTTGCCTAATTTATTTACATTGCAAAATATGTCAGAAATTTCGCTGATAAACTATTATTATATGTATATTATGTATATACATATCTGCTTTTTATTTCTCTCCTCAACCTTCGATTGGTGGGAGTGTGATATATCATATTGGAGCATGCTCGTACTGTTATCACGAGGCAACCTTCACCATCTTTTATTTGGTTCGTATATCTCGTGGGCATGAAATGTCCGACCATATCGTTTCCTTTAATTTTTATCTTAAATTTCGCGTCGTTCGTTTAGAAAACTTCGTTATTAGTTATTTTACTCGTCCACGGTATTCTTAACATTCGACGCCAGCACTTCGAACGTTCTGAGCTAATCGTTTTCTCTTTTTAAAACCGTCTGTGACTCCGATTCATACAACATGCTCCAGATAACGTTTTTTTTTTCATCTGCTATATTAACTGATATATTTTTTGATACTAGAAACACTAGAAACGGTTTTTTTCATGAACGCGTTTTACGCTAGGCCTATTCTTCTCCTTTATAGCTTTCGTACTACCGTCTAAGGATATTCTGCTTCCTAAGTTAGGGAACTCCGTTACTCAATCTATAAGCTCTGTTGGTTTAGGACAATACTTATTCTTTAATTTCCTTCTTTTTTTTTTTTAACATGCCATTACATTTTTATTGTATCTCTCTGCTTATCACATTTTGATTTTTCTAACTACTTCTCTGTTTCTGTTATTATAGCTACATCATCGGCGAAACTAATTGCGCTCTATATGTTACCATTAGTATTTATTCCATTATTGTTCTTATTTTCAAAGTAAAAGTTCATTGTCTGTTCAATATGACTGTTATAATGTACAAAGATTACAGCCTTTGCCTATCTTTGCATTTTGTTCACCTCTGATTACTGATCGGTTTCTATAGATTTGAAATCTCCGTAGTCTATACCTTGTTTCTTCAAGGAGTTTATATTCGAATCTACATAGTCGAAAGCTTTTAATATACCGACAAAAGCTATATAAACCTTTATTCCTACTTCAAAAGCTTTTCCAAGTGTCAAAATATATAATACATTTACAAAATAGTCAATTTCGTAGAATTCGATCTATTGACTTTCAAAATATATCTTCCGATTAGATTAGCTATTATCGAATTATATTCGAATTTATTTTATCGAGTTTAAAATGTACTCGTACGCGTTTATATCCGAAGCGTACAGTAGCAATGATAGTAATAAAGCTTGTCAGTCGAATATATGCAAGCTCGATTTTTGAACAGAAAGCTACAGTTGGAATAAAGACAGACTATTAAAATACACTCGCGATAAAAATGGAGGCTGAAAGAAGAAAGATTACACCAATAACTCCACGTACGCTACATATATTGTCGGCGCTTGTCAACATCTCGTTACTCGGCAGATAGCCTACAGCTATGAAGGAGCCTCAGCAGCACTTACGATAAAGATTATATATAATAATAGACGTGACTTACCTTTTTGTAGGTCATCGTGGCATGTACCCGGATAATTGCTATTTGGGCAAGTACTTTTACAGAACGGAGTTAAAGATTCGAATTTAATGCAACCGGTAACAGTCTTATTTGTTTTATTATGATTGCACGGAGGTATAGTATACGGATAACAGCCCTATTGAAAACAAAATAATAAAAAAAATAATAATTAATATTTCGGCGAATAGAACGATCGGATCCACGCCCCAGCATCGGAATCAACGATCAATAACGATTATACGAGAAGAATTAAATTTATTCGTTGCGGTTGTTTTACCTCTTGCGATCCGTAAGGGCCGCCAGTTGGTACACCGTACTTTTGAGCAAAATGCCACGCAGAATCGTCCCAACCACCGTGGCATCCTCGACCGCACAGATAACAGCAAGACAATACGTAAGCGGCGGATAAAGGCTCGTTAAATTTTCCGTCCGTTGCTATACATAATCTATCTGAAAAGGTACTAATAGGGGCTATCGCCTGAAAATACGATCGTATAAGGAGTACGCGCGTACATATGTCGAAATATTTATTTATTTATTATAATCAATTATTAGGTCCACTCTACACTAACGACAATTAGAGTATGAGCCCGAATTAAAAATAAAATAAAAATTTAAAATACAAAAAATGAAAGAAATCGAAACGAGCGAGAGAACGTTACGGAAAATTAAATTAAATCAAAATATATTCAATATATTTTAAAGGATTTTGTTTTATTAATTAAAAAAAAAATCTACGATTAAAATGTGTTAGTTTGAAAAATTTGAATGAACTTAAAGGCTAATTAAATAATCTTTTTGTTCTAGCGTCATGTTGTTCCTTAAACTACCTAATCGAGCTGTTACGTTGTTTAAACTAATTTCGATACCTTTCTAAGATAACTCGGGCATTTACAAAATTAAACTCAACTACGTATAAATATATTTTGCATAACTGTCAGTTTCAAGATAAATTGTAAACCTTTTTTCGACATTTTGACTGTTTTCCCTGATATAATTATCGTAATTCCCGTTGCGTAGATTCAAGCTAGAACGCTTTAAAGTATTTTCTTCAACATTTTCTTAAGATTACGAAATAAAAAAGAATTTCTTATAATCATAAATCCTGAACTTCTACACGCTTTAACGCGGTCAATACGCGTTAAAAATTTAAAATTATTTTGTAAACACATGCGTTAAGATTAAGGTAGTTTAAGGAACAACATGACGCTAGAACAAAAAGATTATTTAATTAGCCTTTAAGTTCATTCAAATTTTTCAAACTAACACATTTTAATCGTAGATTTTTTTTTTTAATTAATAAAACAAAATCCTTTAAAATATATTGAATATATTTTGATTTAATTTAATTTTCCGTAACGTTCTCTCGCTCGTTTCGATTTCTTTCATTTTTTGTATTTTAAATTTTTATTCAGCATTGCTAATTCCATCAATAATGAAAATATTACGAGCGTGAAAGAATTTCGAGCGAAATTTGTTATAATCAAACGAAAAAACTGGGAGGTCTCGTTTGTACCGAAACGTAATAAACAATTTTGGCGATATCTGTATAATCTTTACGGTTCATCGATAGAACAAAATTTACAGCGAGGCTTAAAATCATTAATCGATGTTAATTTAAATACGATCCTTGTGCCACATTTGAAATATCATCTTCAGCGAGAGCCGTGGAAACACAACTACGAGAGCGTAGATATGATTTAATTAATAAATAAATACTCGAAAAGTGTATCCATAGCTCTCCGTCGGTGATACATATTGAACAGAGAAAACCATCACTATGACGACAATATCGATCCACTGCTGAGTTCCATTCACTATACACCGGCTGACCTTTTTATATCACCCAGCCACCTTGTGCTCGGCCGTGCGCGAATTCCGAATCCTTCCCTTGGTGGCCATTCCGTTATTTGTTTCGTCCACCTGTCATCATTTCTTCTTGCCACAGCCTAATTACCGATTGTCTGACGGCGAATATTAATCGCCTCACGCATTAAGAGAAGAAACCCATAGCAATTAGGTGACGTAACAGCGCTACATATTCGATAACACTCGGAAACGTTAATATATATATAACCACTTACATAGCACACAAAGGAATCGAGTAGCGAGTATCAATGGTAATAACGAATTTAATAACATAACAGATTTAACACACACATACACACACGCATGAAAAGGGAAAAAATTCTGCCGACGGGTAAAATCCCATAATAGGAAAGGGTTTGTTTTAAGAAGAAAAAAAAGTTTAGCATTAAATACTCCACCCGTGATAATTGCTAAAGGAAGTATTCATATTATTACTGTCCTTTTGGATTATTTTGGTCTGAAATATAGCATAATTCAAAGTAAATTTACATAGATAAATAAATTTTATATATATGTATGTATATATGTATGTATGTATGTATGTATGTATGTTTTTACATCTGCCATATAGTTGATGTGATTAAAATTTTGTTTACCCACGCGGATCGACAATTTCCTTGATCATAAACGTAACCGATAGTTTTACACCACGGCCATTGTCGTCTTGCGTCAAAACTTAACGGAAAATCGATCGCGTATATATCCTCCGATAGATTGTAATTTTCGTACTCGAAAATTTGCCCATATTTATTCGAATGCTTTTCATTTTCCACTAAGTTTGCAACATTTTCAAAAGAAATCTTTCCGTCAAAATTGGTTCCCGCCTGCAAGTTCAGTCCAGTTTTATTTTTTTTATTTTTTTATAAAAAATAATAATCGATCAATCAATATTTATTTACGTTCAAAGTTTTTTTTTTTTTTTTTTTTTTTGTTTATTTGTAATATTGAACTGCCCAAAGGCATACACACAATACATTTAATATAGGAAAATACATAAGCGAAGGTATTCGGCCAATGCCTTATCACGAACTAAGATTATAATTAGCGTTTTACATAAATCTAAATTTTAATATGTAAATAAAAGAATAAGTTATAATAAATCGTGCGGTTTAGTCCGCCTTAATCTACGAGTATCTCCTTCTGTATTGAGAAGTTCAGCAATGATTGTATTCGGATGTCCATAAAGTTTTGCCGCGTGCTTCCTGGCGTGAAGGCACAGCTGCGTCGACGTCCAAAATTTTTAAATCGCGATGTAGCAATTGGGGACGTACCAATGGGCTTTAGCTATCAAGCGAAGTACTTTATTTTGAAATCTCTGAATAATGAGCCTGTTCGATCTCTTCGTGGTGCCCCAGATTTGGATGCCATAACACCAAGTGGGCATTAGAATAGATAGATAAATAAGTCGTTTGTTTGCTAAACTAACAGGTGAATGATATCCAAGCAGCCAATAGAGCTTACGTAATTTAAGGCGAAGTTCCTGGCTCTTGGTTTTGACATGATGATTCCAGTTCAAGCGGCGATCGAGATGCATCCCCAAGTACTTGACGGACTCGCTAGTCGGAATAGACTTTCCGTTCGCGATTGACGGAATATAGCCGGCGGAACGTAAAGAAAAATCGACTGTGGTAGATTTATTTTCATTTAATTTAATTTTCCAATTTTTGGCCCAGTCGCAAAGTCGATGGCTAACTGTAGATTTTTGACTGCCTTCTCGTAAGAGCTACTGACTGAAAGAAGAGCAGTATCGTCTGCAAACATAGAAATCGTTACCGAAGGAATCGTAGGAGTGTCAGCAGAGTAGACTAGGTACAACATAGCTTGAATCATTTGACGATTTGATAAGAGTCCATTAAATTCAACTTTGAAGCTTCTTTTGTACAAGTATGATTGCGTTCAAAGTAATTACAGAAAGTAAAACATCTTAATTTTATAACGAACATGAATAAAAAAAATCATGCGCCTATGCGCATAATAAGCGGCTAAGTTGGCAATTAACAAGTTTAATAATACAGGATTACATGAACAACGAAAAAAATAGAAACGTAAAAAAATATCATTTAAATAATACATACAGCGAACATAAAATATAAATTTTCTATAAGAGAAAGTTGACTATATACGTATATATATATATATATATATATATATATATATATATATAATATATATAAAATTGTTATTATTATTATTATTATTATTATATTTTGATTAAAAATCATGAGAAATTCTAATAAGAACCCCATTATAAGGTGGTAATAATGATAAAATTTATTTTCAAATTCAAATTTATTTCAAGTTTTCGTTTAATTTGAAGAAATTTAGATGCATAAAATTAAACGCCTTTGCACGGTAAAATGCACTTGTTCGAACACATTGCACGCGTTCGCATTTATACATACTTTCAAACTCCATCTACGCGTAACACAATATTTTCATACAATGACGATATGAATACAGGAAAAATAGTAGCGCATTATTGAACAAAAACGTGTGAAATCTAAAGGCTTATTGCTATATAAAGACGATGCAAGTTGGATGAATTTTATAAATTCAAATAAAAAACTAACGCAACAACATACGATACAAGAAGATTCATATTATTATACTTAATAGACAAATATTGCGTACATGTATTCCTGTATAAAATAAATAAATTACAATCGCAATTAATGCTTGTGAAATATAACCAAACTGACTATATAAAAAGAGAGGATGATCTTCGTTACAGCTTACCTACACAATACTCGGTATTATTTTCCGCTGAATTATACGCAATCTACCTTGCGATATCTACCGCTGTTGATCTTCTAATATGTTCCGATTCATGATTCATTCTCTTCCATTACGTGTTTCAACTTTAATTCTTCCAAATTTCATCCTGTCGCTATAAAAATCTTAAATCTCTTATACCAACATCCTACTCTAAACGTAGCTCTAATATGGAGTCCAAGTCACACAGGTTTTACATTCAATGATTTAGCTGCTTTATCAGCTAAAGGGGCAGCTCGAATTCAACATCGCCTCCATCAAATATATAACGAATAAATTGTTTTGTGATCTGTGGAATAAAATTCCCTCAACAAATCATCTTAGATCTATTCGCTCCTCTCCTGTTCCTTGGAAGTATCGCATAGCAGAAAAGTGCAGGTAGTACTGTCCCGTATCCGTATTGGGCACATCGCACTGACTCGTGGTCTTATTTTAAATAAAACAAATCCACCTTTGTACGATCATTGCCGTCCGGCGGACTACCACTCCGACACTTATTTTTTGACTGCTCGCAATATTCTGTATACTGTCCCCAAAACTTCATTTGTAATTCATTCAAAACACTTTTATCCGAGCTAGCAACACTCCAGTTTCTTCAAACTGTAAATATGATCAATCTCATCTAACACCTCATATTTACTTTCAGGTGCTTCTGGCCATAGTAGCAATGAAAAAGAGCAAATGTTTAAGAGTAGGTTATATAAGAGTTAAAATGTAATATAGGGTGGGCAGAATTTCCTAAATGTAGTAAAATAAGATACAATTCAGCAATATTTTACGACGTTGTTTCGTCAAATCGATTGTTAAATTCTTATATAGGAAATGATTGCAATAAAAATAACAATAGTATTAAGTACTCGAACAACTTTCTGAAGTTTATTTCAAACTGAATGATTTTTATTAAACCGTAAGCGTTCATAAATCGGTGTATATCAATGGGTTTATAGTGATGAGAAAAACCGGGTATTTATAAAAACCCGAATAATGGATAACTAGATAATAATAAAAAAAAAAAAAAAACGGATGATTATTCTGATGATTTTCATCTGATACTAGATACTATCTGTTCTATTCTGTTTGTACAATGTCGTCTGTTTTAGAAAATGCGTATTAACGTTTGAGATGTTGTTGCGTATATTATTAATTTATTTATTTTTTTTCGTATTTATTTAAAATAAAATTTTTATTCAAGATATTTTTCACGTCCCTAATAATTGTTTTTACCAAGTTTTTAAAATTATGTACGGTAAATATACTAAATATGAAACCGATTTCGGAATATTTTTCTACACCTTTTTGTCATTTGTAAACAACATTTTTTAAAATTAATTTTCTACATATTAATTAATACAGCGAAATTAATTTGCACGAATTTTATTTGTAATTCGTAAACCCACTTTGCGACTTAAATAATGAATCATCCGAATCAAATCATTCAAATACATACGTATTTAATAATTGCGTCAAAATTAACTTTGCACGCGTGTTTCAGATAATTTCGATTATCTGTTTATGATTATTCAATATCGTTATTCATTTATAATCATCGGATATTGATTACAGATAGTTTTTATCGGTTATTTTTCATGTGCCGATGATCTAGTTTTGACCAATACAATACGAGTATTTCTCTGAAGTTAAATGTTTGTAAAATTCACGCGGTTATTAATAATATCAATCAAAAATTGATTGACAAATGGACATTTCCAACGGAACGACTTATTCTAGTGCTTCCTTTGGGATACATATTTAAACGGAATAAAATAAAACGACTTTTATAACGGTAAAACGATGTATGTTTTACTGGCTACAATTCGGTCTTGATAATACTGTAGCTGGTGAAACTATCAGCTTGTACTTAAATACTCAAGTCATCACTGTAGCCAGTGAAACTAGAGGATTGCATTTAATCGCGATACGGTATAATAGTATTTCTATATTATTCTGTTAAATTTAGAACAACTTAGGTTAGCGAACTGTTAAATTACATGATATTTTTCTTATTTAACTGTAATCTATTAAGTAAAAGAGTCGACTCGAACGATTGCGACATATTTAAAATGAGTTCCTGTAAAAAAAATAAATGATTACAAAGATATTTCCTCCGGATTCCTGTAATTCTTGCTTCAAAAATTCTAAGGAAAAATCTATTGTTTGTAAGTATGCAAATATTTCGCTAAAATCCTGAAGGTATACGATATCCATACTATTTTATGAAAGAATTCAATTTTCTAAGAAGTACGTGTGCATACATTACATATTTTATACTGCGAATTCGCCCTTTATCCTCATGAATACAAAATATTATCGTTAAAATAAAAAAAATTATTATATATATATGTATATATATATATATATATATATATATATATATATATATATATATATTTGTTTTAAATGTAGACTCGAATTAAATAGGACTGGAAATAAATTTACATAAAACAAAAATAATGACGAACACGGGAAAAAGTGTACAAATAGCAATAATCGGAACAGATAGAGCAAGTAGATAGTTACATATATACGTAGGTCAAAAAATCACAATAAATAAAGACACGATAATGGAAGAGCCAAGGAGAGTATCGTTATCGTGGGTTGCGCTTGGAAAATTACGCATAGTAGTATCTTATTATTTAGGCTAACTTTTGATATTCTTCCTAATAGCGAATACATTCGTCTTACTTTTACATTGAGTTCTGTTCTTTTAGTTATAATATGCTTACGCCCATCCTGCTGTATTTTACTTCGTTTTTAATCGGTACGACTTTGTTGTTCGTTATAATAACTTTCGTAATAATTTTCCTGTTTGTAAATTAGAAAGAACCAAGCAAGCTCTGGACCCTCGACACCGTATGTGTGGACAAAATGCTGCAACTCCGCTTTTGAAGTCTAGAAAGAAGCTTTCTAACTTCGACAAGCAAAATAGCATTAAATACTAATGCCGAACAAGCGCGAGTTAGAATATGGTAAAGTTCAATCTCGAGATTTCAATGTGAAAGAAAAACTCAGCAGAAGGTTTCAATGAAAGCTGCCGAATATGGAAAACTCTTAATCGGATCCGATGATCATGGTGCGCACGAACGAAACAGAATGTAACAAAGTGGTCGCTGGCCACGGACATTGATTGACTGGTGTTAGATGCACGATGAAGACTGTCATTGACGAGGACGCTATAAAGTAGTTGGCGGAATACTGGTCCGAGAAAATTTAATAGACTATAAAAAGTAGTTTTATAATTGGCTCAAACACGAATAATAATAATAATAATAATAATAATAGTAATAATAATAATAATAATAATAATAATGTTGGTAAATGTAATATGCGTTGATTTGGTTTCATTAACTTTGATTTTCCATTTCTCACACCAACAGGTGATGAGATTTACACTTGTCTGCAATATTTCATTCGCTTCTTTAGGACAACTGCTTGAATATAAGACGGCTATATTATCAGAAAATAGAGCAATTAGTGTATTTTCCGGTTTCGGTAAATTATCCGTATAAAACAGGTACAGTATACAAAACACTCCCCTGAGGCCGTCCAGCGTTAGCAGGATATATTTCGGATACTTCATCGTCATACTTTACTCGAAAGTACCTTTCGCTCACATAGGATTCGAATAAGTAAACCGATTATATATATCGAACAAAATATACATAACAAGCCACTGAAAAAAACTAAAATATTGCATAAAATTTATTATTATTAAAAAAAAAAGTGGAGAAATTATACTACATGTTTTATCTGAACGAAAACTTGGGTGTAAAAAGATAAATACAAAGTCCTATCAAAATAAGAGAAATACACCCTTCAAGCTGTGAAGTGCTTTATACGTTACGGTAATAGTGAGTCAGACTTTAAATAAATTATTCAAAATTACACATAAATCTGCGTTATATTTATATCGTTTTTATTTAGGACCTATATTTATAGTTATACGTGTAAGTATATATATATATATATATATATATATATATATATATATATATAGGTGTGCGTGTGTGATAGTCGATTAGCATTTACGAGTTCGTACGTAATTTGTATTATACGTCATACAATCGAGTATCGCGCAAATGTATTTATTTATGATCCACTCGTGAGAACTACACCTACATATATAATTTACAATCATCGTTATTATTGAAAACATTTTTTAATATGTACAGTTCCTTCTGACCGAATTTACAGCCGCCCGTAAAAATAATTAAATTATTGAAAACATTTTTTCATATATAAAGTTCTTTATAATTCTATATAGACGAGTTCGAGAATATTTTACGAATGTTGAAACGGTCTTGCCGGATATATTTAACGTTAACGAGTAGCAACTAGATCATTCTCTAAATTATTTATCCGTGAAAAATCTATCAAGAATATTAAATGGCTCGCGGTCGTTTAAATTATTCGACAATCGCCAGAACAGAACTCAGATATATTACGAGAAATAGACATTAACGAGATTATAAAAAAATTTCGCGGGAAAAAAACGCGCCAAAATGTTTAATTTTCTGTACAAGTTTTTAAGTATTCCGTATAAGTATTTGTCGGTTATCACCTATTCGATGTAGATTAATTTTATCGAAATAAATGAAAATAAATTCCTATATATATTTTTCGAGAGTACACTAATAATTTCGTTTAAATTAATAACTTTTTTTCTTTTTTAAAGTATTTTTATACGTATATTTTTGTCGACGTGATAATTTTTAAATAACTAATTTTTCCGTCCTTACAAGAGGCCCTACGCTGTTTGTACGTACGGGAATCATTTAATATACACGGAACTGGTGTGTATACATCGGTCGATATTAGTTGGAAATAATTCGAATAGTTGGCATTGACGCGAATAACCGATTACGAGGTTCGAATAAATTCTCGGAATAATTTCGTGCGATAACGCGAATTAAATTACTTCATTTAACACTTTCAGTTACAATATCCATTGTCGACGAAATTTTAATAGCGATGAATTTTTTTTATTTTCCGATCGACGCGAAAATTTTAAAAATATTTATTGTCCATGAATACGTGGAAAATTATCTATACAGTTCGCCTGAAAATCGATATTGTAAAACGAAACATCGGGGCGTATAAAATTTTATAATTTCGTTTAAATTTTTGATAATAACCATTTTTTTTTTTATTTTCGGGTCGACGACCCCGAAATATCACAATTTTAAAAATGTTTATTATATAAATGCGTCGAATATTGTCTACAATTCGCCTAAGTACCCGCGTTACAGCACAAAATAAAAAAAACCTCGTATAAAATTTATCATTTTGTTTAAATTTTAATTTTAAGGAAATTTTTAATTTTTTGGAAAAACGCGAAATACCTCAATTTAAAAAAAAAAATACAACGAAAATTATCTACAGGTCGCCTGAGAAGCGGTGTTGTATAAATCAACCTGTACCGAAATTTATGATTTAGTTTAAATTTTAATACCGAGGATTTTTTTTTATTTTCTGGTCGACGCGAAATACCTCAATTTAAAAAATATCGATTACATAAATACATCGTTAAATTATATGCAGGCCGCCCGGTAAACACGCGGGTGTAAAATTTTAAACTTCGTTTAAATTTTAATACTAAGAAAATTTATTTTATTATTACTCGAAATATCTCAATTAAAAAAATATTTATAATATACATACGTCGAAAATTATGTCTATTAGTATAACGAAACACACCGCCGTATAAAATTTGTAATTTCGTTTAAATTGTCTAAGGAAATATTTATTTTCCGATCAACGCAAAATATCTCAATTTTAGAAATATTTATTGATACAAATCATTTAAACGCCGTCCCCGTATTAGAGGTAGGCAGCTATATACACTTCGTTGTAAATATGGCGTTAGCGCAGTTATATACACATACCCGGAAAAAATATGGCGTTAGCGCAGTTATATACACATACCCGGAAAAACTGATTCTAATCGCTTTGTTGTGACGACATAATGCAGCCCCGCCTGTTTTTGCAGTGTATTATTACTAGCGCGCATATAGTACTATGCGTGGTGGTTTGCCATTGCCTTCCCACGCGATAATAATAGGATTATTTATATTTTTATACTCGTGATGATAATTTTCGTGTCGCTGACTGCATTCGAACTCGGTACCTTCCGTATAGAGGTTCGAAGCGGCCACTACGCCATGCCGACGACATTACGTCGGAAATTATGTACAGTTCACCTAAGAAACGATATTGTATAAAATAAACGTCTGAACTGTCATTGTCATAGAGTCACTCTTTTCGATCAAACAGCTGAAAGAAAATTTCAGATGCATGCATCCATCGGCTGTGTAAATTAATTCTACAATCAGCAAAAAAAAGTATGCAGACCCATGTACTTATATGGAAGGAATGAAGACGTAGATCGAGCTGCGAAAGAAACCGCCTTCGTGTCTCCTGCAGAATTACTTTCAGCAACATGATATGCATCGCTGCATGTTCCATAAATTTAAAGAACAAGCAACAATCAGATTCTCCGGTTTACCTCAACATAGTGGTGTCTGGCCTATTCAACGTGTTCATCGCACAAGACAGCACCGTTATCAACACAGGTCACACTCGTTTGACTGATTCTTATATATCCTATCCAAAACCGATCCTCCTACTTGTTCATCCAGTAACGTTCAAATCACTATAGTTCATATCTTACTACTCTGTTCTATATATAATTAGCTCTTCATTACAGTTTCCTAACACACTTAATGAAATACTTTTATCTAAAAGAAAAATACTCATAACTTTTCTCGTTCGCACTAAATTATCTTCACATCTATAAGAACGGAATAACGTGATTTTTTCTTGAATATTAAAAAAAAAATAAAATAAAAACGCCTGTGTCGAAATTTTATAGCGTACGATCAAACGGCTTAAATCGGTACGAACGAAATTTTACTTTCAGACATACACTATAAAATTTTGAGACAAACCAAAAAATATTACGCAGTTTTTTTTTTATAAAATACTCTCTTTTTAGGTGAACTATATAGATAATTTTAGATATATTTATATAAATATTTTTAAAATTGGGACATTTCACATCGATCATATTAAAATATTTTGTTCGAATTAAAATTTAATGTATCATATAGTGGACATGAACACTGAATGGGTTAAAGTGGTATGTCCCATTTGGAAACACTATGACCGAAAGGGTTAAAAAAAATTATTAAACCACGCTATAATAATAATGAAGTAAAAAAATTTTATGGAAAACGTCTTAATAATTTCGAAATTAATAACTTCAAAATGTTCTAACATGAAAAACTTCTAAGAACGACAACTCCGTCCGAATGACTAAATTCCGGATATATATATATATATATATATATATATATATATATATATATATATATAGTGGCTCACCAACGGGGGCAACTACCGGGCTTAAACCCCTCAGAGGGCTTAGGAAAATATAAAATACATATCAAGAAGACGTGTAACTGCAAGCTCCAAACAATTTCGCAGCTAAAATGATAGTTGAAACAGAAGAGAATATTTGAAAGAGCTCGTTATCACTAATAAAACCTCATCTTGAATAGCGTACAAAACAGCCCAGATTGCAAAGTACTATTAGAAAATATTCGTTACATTCTGTCTGCTAATGACATTGAAAATCCAACTAACTGTACAACACGAAGAAAAAAATGGCAGTTTGTTGGCCCGTCCGGCATTCGAATCTGACCCAGGTCGAGACCAGTGCGTATTTTTATTGTTGTTGTTACTTGTTTCGTTGTGGTGTTCGTGATTGTATTCATTTTTATAACGAATTTTTCAATTTTTTAGGGAATTTTTTTAGGGGGTTGTTTGAGCTCATTCCAGATACAAATCTATTTATATATACATATATATATCTTTTAGTCGTAATTCCACGTAGGAGTATCGTGATCACGGTAACAGATCCTTATTTTCTGCCTCCATCCTTAACGATCTTCGGCATCGTAAACACATCTTGAAAATGTCATCCGAGCTGCAACAGTCACTGTATCTGTTCATCTAAACTCTGCCTTTTGGTCACACACTATTCATTCTTCCCATAACTATTGCTCTTTCAATTCCATCGTGTTTTCGTACAATGTGACCGAAAAATTTCATAATACGTACGAGAAATTCCGTTATTAATCTGCGGGTTGTACCAATTTCTTTCAAAATAGACGCATTAGTACGCTTTTCCATCCACGAAATATATATATATATATATATATATATATATATATATATATATATATATATATATTTCTTTATATGAACGGGTATTAGTGAAAATTTAATTTCGAAAGAAAACACGACATTTGTAACCGGAATAAAACACGTCAACTTTTCCGTTAACAGCGACTTGCTCGACTTCTGGGGAATTTTTTATTTATTTTTTTTTTTAACGCAATTCTTTTCCTTTGTCACAGACAAAATTGCGATACGACATCTCCCCTGGAGTCTTTACTTTTCACCGCATTGTCAATCGTTCAGCACGCGTAATATTTTCCACGATATTTACTTGTTTCACCGAATAAAACCCATCCTGTCGGAAACGTCTACACATCGGTATTATTATTACGAAGTTTATGCGTCATTCCAAGTGAAAAAACGTCTCCTTGTAGAAAATTTAATAATATCTTCCATACTTGTCTACATTTAACTCTGTCGTCTATAATAACCTACGCGACGCTAATGTATTTTTAAATAGAATATATATATATATATATCGAAATGAAAAATAACAAACTTAGAAAATAAAAAATTATATATACATATTTAACATATTTACTTATATTTAAATAATTGTATATATATATATCTCAAAAAACATTTATAAAATTATAATATGAAAATAAATGAAGATAAAACGAAATTTCTGATATGCGAAAGAGCGCACTTGCAACGAAGACGAACAAAAACAGCGTATTATACTTAATAACGAAATCGTTAATAAAACCGAAGATGCGATGTATCTCGGAAGTTTGATAACAAAGAATGGAAAAACCACAGAGGAGATAAAACGTACGATCAATCTGGTAAAAAGTACTTTCGTGCAGAAATATGCGATGCTAACCAGTAAAATTACGGATATGAATTTGAAGCAAAGGTTAATCAAGTCATACGTATGGAGCGTAATGCTTTACGGGTGCGAAACCTGGACAATAAGTGCAAATGACGAGAAGAAACTGGAAAGTGCAGAAATGTGGTTCCGGAGGAAAATGTTAAAACTAAATGAGAAACGAAGACGTTTGTAGCGGAAACTCGTATAATCAAGAAAAGAATAGCTGTAATGATGGGGCATGTAATAAGGAATGACGAAACGATAGCGAAAATCGTAGAATGGAAAATACCAGATACCGAGGAAGACCGAGGAATATATCGCAGATAGTAAAAGACACGAAATATAAAACGTACAACCGATTAAAAACAATAGCATGGAATAGGACCGAATGAAAAAAAAAGAACTAATGATTGATTGATTGATGTCTCAAAAAATAAATCGCTCAATACAAACGTGTTATAAGTTAATTTGGTAAATCAGGAAGGAAATTATATATTTCATTTATCTAATTATTTATAATTAAAGTCTAATTCGACGGTCGCTGGATCGTAGTAATTACAAACGTACATACGTTATTATAATTATTACGATTATTATTGTCAAAATCTGCTTTGAGATGAGCAAGCTATTGTCACACAATCATAATAATAATAATGGCGATCAAACCAACGACCGATCGAGAGAAAAAAAATCAAGAAAGAATGGGAAGAAAAAGATGTTATCATCGTGATTTTCTTGAAGTAAGTACGTTAGTAGAAGTTAAAGGAAGACGAGTTAGTTTTCGAAAAAAGAAGATGGTGATTAAGGAGTTAGATATTGGGAATTAAATAGAAAGGGGGAAAATGGTCAGCAAGTTCATTAATGGGAAGATTGCTGAGACTATCATGGGATCAGCCACCTCGAACCAGGTTATGCTTAAGTTGATTTTAATACTATTACAACAGAAAATTGTATTATTCCCTTTTGAAAATCAGTTCAGTATTTCGGTATTACTTTGGATACGCGTTTAACATGGCGGCTACATATTGATAATCTGCTAACAACTATTAATCGCGGCGCAGTTAACATCCTACGTAATCTATACAATATTCGTTGGGGTGGTGTTCCTTTCATTAACTGTTTATAGACTGATCATCATCGACTCACTAAGTATTTTGAAGGCTATTGAAAACAAACGGAAGATGTCAGATTCGTTAATTTCATTCATCATGTTGAATCATGTGGAAAACTCGAGTATATTTGTGTATTTCTTACGGGTACCGGGACATCGAGGAATCCCCGACAATGAAATTTTAGATTCATTAGCTAAAATTATGTCTTCTAGTGGTGTGGTATTCTCTTTAGTTTCTATACTTGATATCATAAATTATATACAGTCGGAACATAAGAAACTCTGAGAACAGACATATGTGGAGTGAATACAGCAGTCGCCTATTACTAGATACTATCAATTGCAACCGTCTTTAGATGTCCGTGGTTCTAAAAACATTAAGCGGAAAGGAATGGTACCTATCAGCAAATTGCGGTTCGGGCATTACTTATTGTCGTCGAACCGCCTGTTAATTATGCATCTTAAAGAAACTCCTTACTGCCCTCTGCATGCTACATGCTGGACGTACAACTTCGAGTGCCCTTCTTTAACAATATTACGCACTGAACTGTATCTTACATTACTGCGCGCGTCAACGGTCCTCCGTATAATGTATTGTCCCTTCATCATCTTGAAAATTTACGTCTATCGTATTGATATTTCTGGAGAAGTTATCCGAGTTTATAGAAATATGAAATAAAAATATATATATATATATATATATATATATATTAATAAATTAACTAAGAACATAAGAGAAAGCTAAGTAGTAAATATATATTAATATACGAAGACTGTAAGAGTATACTGACAGAATCTGTAAGCATCCGTCAGGTGAATGTATATATATATACATATATACATATATATATATATATATATATATATATATATATATATATATATATATTTAAAAATATAAATTAAATATAATTACTTAAATATACAACCACAAAATTTAAAAAAAAAACACAATTTTACAAATAAAATGAAAATAAATATTAAAAATCTGATAATCTAGATTTTTAATATTTATTTTCATTTTATTTGTAAAATTGTGGTTTTTTTTTAAATTTTGTGGTTGTATATTTTTATATTTTATATTTTACGTTTGGACATCATACATCGCAATAGTAAATGAAAAATTTAAAATTCCAACAGTATACAACTTTTACAGAATCAGGAAAATAATATTGAAGAAAAAATTAATATAAAAAAACTAAATTAATAAACAAATATATTGATATTAAATTTCAACAAATCAAAAAAATGGACCGACAGAAGCAGACATCGTTTTTGGATCATATTTTCACAATTACCATCACATATTTTTAAGTAATTATATTTAATTTATATTTTTAAAATTATGATTTTTTAAATTTTTCACTTGATAATGGCGTAAATGCCGAAAAGCTTTGTGTTTTCCTTAAGAAAATAAATATTAGTGATTTAACTAATTTTCAATTGATTTTTTTATATATATATATATGTATTAGATTTGTATGATTGCATAATTTTCGTTTTGCAATTATCGAAGAACATTATTTAATTTAAGTAATTTAAAAATAAAAAATTCGTGCACTTTAAGTATTTTATTTTTATTTTTTTTGCTTTTATATTTTTCATAAATTGATATAATTTTATATGTTAATTTTTTTTTTGTCTGCGCTCCATAAAGGGTCGAAAACTTTATGGTCTTTTTATATGTAAAAATTCTAATGATTTATAACTATCGTTTTTTGGGTTTTTTTTGGACGTTTATTTTTTAACGTATATTATAAATTGTCGAAAAAATATATTCGTCTCTTTTTTTTTTGAGACTGATCGACCGATATAAAATTCGAATTTTAATTAATCCGCTTCGAATTGTCCCCGTTATTCGGTAAGTCTAAAAATTAATAATACACTCTTACTTACGATAACGGTCGAAGAAAACGTACGAAATAAAAATATTAAAAATGAATTATAAATTAAATCATCTGTCGATATTATCTCGGACGATAATCTATACTAATATATAAAACTTTAGTGTCCGCCATTTGCGAATACTTTTAATTATAATCGCAGCATCCGGCTATTTTTTTATCGCAAACAGAAAATCATTTTTTTTTTTTTAATTTTTATCTGTCTGTTCCGATGTAACTCAAAAATTATTAAAGCGATGAAATTCGCGCGCAAATTATATAGTCTATATTATCGAATTCGTTCTAAGCTTTCACATTGATATCATAAATAGGAAGTAAGCAACAATTTAAAGTTTTAAAAAGTATGAGACAGCGATAACTCCGTCAAATTGTTTTAAAAAAAATGTATATAAACTACGAATAAGGATTATTATCTTAAATGTACTGCGAATAGGCATTATTATATTTCAAACACGTATAACAACTATAAATAACGATTATTATATTAAACAAGAACGCGTAAAAGCTATCAATAAGGATTATTATATTGAACAAAACATGTATAAAAACTACAAATAAGGATTATTATGATAAATGAAACAGGTATAAAAACTACATATAGTGATTATTATATTAAACATAAATATGTAAAGAAAACTCCAAATACAAAACCATATAAAAACTAAAAATAAGAATTATTACATAAAAACGATGGAAGTTTGATGAATTCTATAAATTCGTATAAAAATTAATATAACACATAACACGCGATACAAGAAGATTCACATTATGAACTAATAATAGTAAGCTAAATTATTACCTCCCACGATAAATTTTGACCGTTTATCCAGTCTATGTAACTACTCGAAAGGAAATAATAATTACTTCTAGGATAACTCAGTACGTACTGTATAATATTAAAAAGAATTATGCCCGTATAAGAGTTCATTTCGTTTAGTACGAAGTAAATAGTTACAATAAAGATAAAAATACAATTAAAGTTTAGATATAATTAAATAAAAAAAACTTTAATTCGCGGGTTTACGTTAAAAATCACGTTACAATTCGAAGCTACAAAAATTAATAAAGACGAGAATTACTCTTTGCTCGTCTATCTTCGTGTTGTAAATAACTTTTCTAACAATTTCGGTTAAACTTTTATTATCTCTTCCGTTAATATATATATATATACATATATACATTATATAAATAGTCGTAAACCGATTAACAACTATCTCTTAAAACTGTTATTATTATTATTAAATTTTTTTTCATCATTATTATTATTTTGTTATTTCATCCGGATATTCTACCAATAAACGAGAGATGTCAGACGATAGAACTACTATTATCATCATCATCAGTGTGCTACTATACCGAGATAATTTTGCTATTTGTTGTCGTTTTTGAAATTCGTCTTTTGTCAATTTGTTCGTTGAATTTTCTACAATAAAACCGGCGAATGTCGAAAGTTTTCGTATTACGCATACTTTGACGTAAAATATTAACGTCAAATCGCGACATCTTAGAACGAGCTAACTGTAAATCTGTACCTCGTCTACTGGAACTGTCGAAAAACGAAATGAATAATAAAATATTGATAAGAAATTATATATTTATTAAAACTTTCACGGTTGTTTTTCACTCGTCTAGAATTATTTTCGATGAAAACCACGTCCTGATTTTATTCGAAAAATTTAACGTTTCGAATGGACTTACACCACTCATCATCAGAAACGAACTAAACCACAGACCCTTGAGTTATTTTCTTTTATAGGCACTTCTCAATCGGAACTTAATATTTCCAGAGCTGCGATTGGTCCTACCGTCAGCTGATACATCACCTGATATTACTGCATTGGTCAATTCTTCTGTAGTCATTAGGGTGTTGCGAAAAAAACAATATAAAAACAGTATTTGATACCTATAAAAAGATAAAGAACCTGTTAAATAATAATAAAGATAAAATTCCCGATGGTCATACTGCCGGCGTGTATAAAATTCCTTGTTCGTGTAGGAAATACTACATTGGACAAACTGGAAGGTCTATTAATACACGCATTAAAGAACATGTTGCAGATTGTAAATATAAACGCGTAGGTAAATCAGCAGTAGCCGAACATCTAATTACAGCGGGTCACTCTATAGACTTCGAGGAGAGGAAGGTATTGGTAAAGGAGCAAAAATATGGGAAGCGAATTGTCCGAGAAGCTATTGAAATAGAGAAGCATAATAATTTCAACAGAGAAGATCCGGCTACCTGATGCTTGGAAACCAGTATTATTAAACAATAGAGAAAAATTAAAATATCCTACTGAAGTGGCCAACCAAGCATTGATTATAGAAGAAAACCAACCAATCACAATACAGGAATATCATCAGGTGATGAATCAGCCGAAAGACCAATCATAGCCCTGAAAATATAATGACTACTGAAAAATCAACCAATCAAAATACAGGAGTATTAACTGATAGTAATAGGACCAATCATAGCCCTGAAAATATAACTACTACAGAAGAATTGACCAATCACCATGCAGTAATATTAGGTGATGTATCAGCTGACGGTAGGACCAATCACAGCCCTGGAAATATTAAGTTCCGATTGAGAAGTGCCTATAAAAGGAAATAACTCAAGGGTCTGTGGTTTAGTTCATTTCTGATGATTAGTGGTATAAGTCCATTCGAAACGTTACATTTTTTCAATAATCAGGACGCGGTTTTTACCAAAAATAATTCTAGACGAATTGATAAGAAATGTTTTTCTATTTTCAACTAGTCGGTTGTCAATCGTCTAGTTGTACCTCCTTGATGGAACGCAGTGACTTCGCAGAATTAGTATTGAACTACGAATTGAGAGACGACGATCGTTTGCAAAATGCGCAATAACGAGTGAATTACACACGTTGTATGAGCTATGATAGAAACTTCACGAACATATTAACATTTTTATGTGGGATACTCGTTTCATTATATATATATAGGTATTTACTTTTTCAGTTATATAGAAAAATTTAGTTATTGACTTTTCGATCGGATAACGATATATGAAGTCTCATATCCTTCTCTCGATGTATTCGGTTTAACAATATTCTATTGAATGGAGTTATGTATTTTTAAAGATGACGAAGTCGATATGTTTCGAATAAGAGTATACGGTCAAGTCCGTTCTAAAATATGTATCTGAAACGTGGACCCTAAACGCGGACAGTATTAAACGTTTAAATGCTTTTAAAATGTGGACGTTAAGAAGAATGTGACGCGAAGATAACCAACAAAGAAGTACTACAACGGATCGGAATGGAAAATATGAACATTGTAGAAGATATTGAGAAGTGGAAAAAAGTACCTAGCAGCGCGCAAAATAAGAGAAGGATTATTGACTGTTCAACGAAAAATACAAGGAAAGAAGACGCGAAGAAGAAAACGGTTTAAAATGATGACCACCAGCTTTAATACGTGGAAAATGATAGAAATTAACGAACCGCTAGAAAAAGCGAAATATAGATCAATGTTGGTGTATGCCATCTTCTGACAAGAAGAAGCTACAAGATGATGATGATCTCTGATAATCGTAACATAATCGATGACAGTTTCCGATTTCTGAAACGCAGTAAACTCTTTCCTCTAATATAATTATCACAAGCTGTGTCTCTGGCCACAGTAGCAGTGTACATGACACCGCTTAAAAAATACATAGTGGCCACCTTTCATTCAGAGTTATCGATTACAAGCGTTTTTTCCTAAATTTCCATAGTTCTACTTTTTAAAAAGTGTTAAGCGTAAAGGAATTGTACTTATTAAAAAATTGCGATTCAGGCATCCGGACCGCCTATTTACATGACGTAGAGAAAACCACACGGGACGCGCAAATCTTGATCGCGCGTTTAACATTACGTTCTGAACATCGTATAACTGTGTCCTCCGTACTATCGTCCCATTTTCATCTTGAAAACTTACATCTGTTTCCACACATAACGATGTTTCTGAAGAAGTTGCCCGCGTTTATAGAAAAATAAGTTAGTTCGTACGTACAGTGCCACGTTGGGTCGGCTGTTCCTCCATTAAAGCAAAAAAAAATATTCATTGTTCAATCGTTCAATATCGATGAGTCGATTAAACAGAAAATAAATGCCTAACCGTCTTCAAATCTTCAATGTTAATATTAGACATAAATGCGATAAGTAAATCAAAAAATGTAGTACGATCGATAATAGAACAGGCGAGACAAGTGGTCGCAATAAGTAAAAACATACTGGCTAGAAAATAATTCAATTTAGACCTGCGATTAAGAATCGCAAAATGCGACATCAATTTTACGATGACGCTGGATACTCTACATTCGAAAAGCGCATCGAAGCTTTCGTGATGTACCTATGTATAGACGGATATTAAAAATTAATCGGATACAAAAAGTCAGTAATAAAGAAGTTCTTAATAAAGTGAATAAAAAGCATGCAGAATTATTAATATGTATCCGAGAAAGGAAGCTGCTATACTTAGGGCACATTCTGAAAGGGGACGTAAGCATGAAATGCTGCGGAATATTATAGAAGGCAAAACCGCCGGTGAGAGATCAGTGGGCGGTTCACAAAATTCATAGATGGAAGACCTACGATGCTAGTTTGGCAATTCGCCTGTCCAATTACTCCGGAGTGTCGAAAGATATTGATTTCGTAATGGAGATGGTGGGTCAAGAAGAAGAAACGGGATAAATGGAATCGTAACTATGTGTATATATGTGTGTGTGTGTGGAAAAATTATATTTTAAACGACGTGGTTACTTATTCACTTGAAACTAAACATCCGAATGCTTATATAACAAAGATACCACTGTGTCTTTCTCACAACCACTGTTACGATAACGAGGACACTAGTGCAAAAAATCTAATCATCTAGTGCCCAAGAATGATTCAATTATTATTCGTAGATAATTGAATTTTTAAATTTTCTCGCGCGATGTATTACACAGTACGTCGATCGTATTGCGCCGATTCAATTATTTCGTAGTGTTTTTTTTGTCTGAAAGGCCACACGTTCTTTGTCAATAAATTACCTAATTTCGTTTGTATGGATGGAAAACGAGGAAAAAAAAGATCTAGAAAACAATATACGCAACAGCTAATAGAAGACACTAGTAGAACCGGATATGCGGATATGAAGAGGAAAACAGCAAATCGTCAATTGTGGAGAAAATTATGAAACCAGCCTTAAGGGTGATGACTAGATGATGATGATTTACCGATGATTCTAGAAGCTCCAATTATGTTAGACATTCATTATTCCATCTCTGTACGCGTATATATATATATATAATAAATTTTTAAAAAAAAGGGAAAAACCATTCTCCGAATAGTTTTTTATTATATTTCTAATACCACGATTAAAAATAAATAATGACAGAAACACAATTGGAAGAGTTGAAATATAATGTTACAAAAAAATATTAAAAAATCAAACGGGCAGATAGAATAATAAATACACGAATACTGCGAAACGTCGATGAAAAAAAGATGCTTAACGAACATGATAAGGGATAGAAGAATAGCTCATATATCAGAAAATTACGAATATCTGACAACGATAATGGAAGGACTAATAAATGATAAAATAACAAAAGGAAGAGAAATACATTATCCAGATAATCGAGGATACAAGTGTAGAGACGTACAACAGAAAGCGGCGTGTTAACACTTTTCTGGTTGACCACCAATCGAAAGATCATCGAGGAATACAAGAAGAACAAATTAAACAACAATTTACTTTTACGTGTGTGTATGCGTGCGATATGTATGACCGTATGTAAATGCACATACGTATATCTAATTACCTAGTGCCGCATTTTCCTGCTCTCTTTGGTTTTTCTTGTATGTTTTAATTTGATTTTTCCCGTATAACAGAATATTTACATCGTATTCTATTAGTAGAAGAAGAAGAATAAAAGTATATTGTGATTGATTAAATTTTACAAGAAAATAATAACTTATAATATATAGCGTTCTATCGTTCCGAAATATAATGAATTAACCGAGAAACTTAATAATAATTTTTAAAAATATACACGAGTGATAGTTATAAACATTCATGGCTTAATGAAATTTACAGGAAAAATTAAACCTGCAACGTGTAATTCATAAGTAAATTTTAAACACAATGGTTAAAATAATTTATAAAATTTAAAAAGAAAAACGCGAACTTCGTATCGCCCCACAATCAATAAATGTATAAATTTATTAGCTGAAACGTGGTTTTTTCGTTTCATCCGGTAGACCGCTTTATTGTTAATCATGTGAATCATAATTATTAACAAAAATCAGTTTTATTTTCATTGTAGTGCTTTGTGATATACGATGTTTTTCGTTTGATTACCTGGCTCATAGACAAACAAATCTGATGGTTTTTCAACACGGGAACAGGCAACATACAATTGACCATGTGAAAAACATGGGTTTTCCAAATTAATACCGCAAACACTTAATGATTGCCCCTGGGACTTGTTTATGGTCATAGCAAAAGCAAGCCGCACTGGAAACTGTAGCCGTTTAAACTCAAAGGCACATCAGTCGGAATCATTGGGATGCGCGGTATGAGAACATCTTCTCCTTTATACTTTCCCTTTAGTATAGTTGTTTCTATCACGTTGTTTAGTAATTTTTTTATCGCTAAACGTGTGCCGTTGCAAAGACGCGGTTGGTTGATATTTCGCAACATTATAACTACCGATCCAACCTTTAATTGAACATTGTGAGGTGGCAATCCTGGTAAATCCAGCGAGTTTAAAAATTCCGGTGGATAGTTGATTACATCATCTTGGTTAATAGCTGAATCAACTGATTTATATATCCTCGATTCGCCTGTAATTTGTTCTTGAATTTTGAAATTTAATTCATTTACATCTATGTTTTTTGCAGCCAATATAGCTCGTTCGCTCAACCAATCATGGTTTCTGTAATTTTCAGCAACATCTGGAAACACCTTCTGAATCAGTTCATCTTTTGATCGAGTTAATTGACAAAAACTTTCAGGAAAGTTAATGCAGCCAGTCAACATGTCTCTAGGAAATTTGCCATTACCAATGTCAATGAGTTGTTTAGAGAGTATGTTTCCAGATTGGTCATTTTGCAATTCGACACGCATATTCTTGCTTAAATGAAGTACTTTGATATGTTTCCACAAATTGGAGGACTTTAGACATGCATTGAGTTCATCAGCTGGCGTTGATTGTGAAATCACTGGCAATGTTTGACGAAAATCACCTGCTAATAAAATCATGGCACCACCAAATCGGTTATGATTTTTTCCGTAGATCTTTTAAGGTTCTGTCTAAAGCCTCCAAAGATTTTTTATGTGCCATCGTGCATTCATCCCAACAATCAATTTACATTGCTGCAAAACCTTTGCCATTGCAGAGTTCTTCGAAATGTTGCAGGTTGGAGTTTCATTGCTTTGCACATTTAATAGCAATTTTAGTACTGAATGGGCTGTTCGACCACCTTCAAGCAAAGTTGCTACAATTCCCGACGAAGCGAGTGCAAGTACAATTTTCTTTTGTGAGCGAATTGTTGCTAATATTAATGAAATCAAAAAAGTTTTTCCTCTACCACCTGGTGCATCTAAGAAGTAAATGCCTCCAATTTCATCATTTGTTACTTTCATAAGAGTATCAAATACATACTTCTGTTGTTCATTCAACAGTGGAAGATTTGTTTGAATTAATTCTTTCAAAGTGTTGAGATCATACAGTTTTTCTCGGTGCAACTCTTTGTTAAAAGAATCATGCATTGGGCGCGGCCAGGCGTAATTGAATTAATAGTTTGTTTGACATCATCAACAACATGTCCTCAATTGAAATCAATGCTTCGTTATAAATTTCTTCACTGATTTGTATATTTCGATTTTCCATTCTATTCCGTATTTGATACAAAATATCATCACACATATAATCTTTGTACTTGATCCACAAATCATTTGGGTTTGATGGGAAGCATGTAGATATGATTATAGAAAACAATGTTCGTATTTGATGAGCGTGTGATGATATTACAGCATCATTGAGAGTTTGATCCCAATGAGTGTCATTTTCTAGCAATTGCAAACGTTGACAGGCTTCTCTGTAGGATCCACACAATTCACCATCAACAATTCGTAAATGTTGGAATGATGTTGGGCCATGTACATTGACTAATAGCAGTCGTAAATAAAAACATTCTTCATTGCTTGGATGTACTGAATAAATTCGACCAATCGCATCGGTGGAATACACATCTGGGTATCCTGGAACTGGTTTTCCTTGTCGATATAAAAATACGGCAATACCATCGTTAGACGCGTATTTTAATGACGAATAACTTTCATTAAAACACTATTTCCAACATTTCGAATCGTTCGCGAATTATTGCGAAAAAATCGCAAGGTGTACACCCCTTTTGAAATTTTTTTCGCGGTTTTTCGTTTCATCCGATAGATCTTATATAGCAACGACTATTTGTAAAGTCGGAATCGTTTAAAAATGTTTACGTCGCTCGCTATGCCTTGCCAAAGGTGGCAGGTCATCGATTTTCAAAAATTCGTAGCTCGACACCTATCGATTGTAACGAAAAACGGTTTTCTGTTTCGCATCGGTCATTTTAATATCTACCAAATCGATTCTATCGAAATTTTTCCAAAATCGAAATTGAAACAATTTACCCCCTTCAACCCCCTAACCACCCTGAAATTTTTTTTAGAATTTTTCTCGCCGTAAAAACCATCCTTGAACTTCAACGAACATTTAAAAAAAAATTGGCCAAATTGGTCCAGGCGTTGTTGAGTTATGCGCTTACAAAGTTTAGCGATTCATTTTTATATTATAGAAATATCATTGAATTTTAAACCTAATGCTACCCAAATAAGATATGTTTAATTCGTCTATGTTTATATTTTTATACTTGTGTCGTAGAGACTGATAATCGTAGTTTCCAATTTCATTGACATTTCGGTCAGCAGACATGCGGCATGCATTAAAGAATTTTAAGGTCCTGTTTTTTATTATTTCTTGTATATAGGGATAGTTTAAAATGTCATGCATTGTTTTAATGGACGTGTATCTGGATTTGTTCAACACTATTTTTAGGCAATGATTTTGTAATCGTAATTTGTTTATATTACTTAGGCAGGTGTTCGACCATACAGGACTAGCATAAAGAATTTTAGGTTGAATTACCTGATTATAAATCAAAAACTTGTTCACCAGTGATAGCGTAGATTTCCTGTTAAATATTGGAAACAGTACACTCATTTTTTTATGTCCTCTGTAGATACACTCGTTAATATGTTTAGTAAAAGTTAGCTTACTATCTAGTGTTACACCGAGATAATTTACTTTAGATTTCCAGTCTAGGTTCTCATTATGAATTCGAACAAAGTCATTTATAGCCGGTTTACGCTTTGTGAAAATAATAGTCTCTGTTTTACTATCATTAATTTTAATTTTCCACTTATGAAAGTATTTGGACATTTTGTTAATTGCAGCGGTTAATCTGTTGCTAATCGTATCAATACGGTATGATGACGTCAGCAGAGCAGTATCGTCAGCATATAAATTAACATCAACTTTTTTAATTGTACTAATATCATTTATGTAAATAATAAACAAGAATGGACCAAGGATGCTGCCCTGAGGTACTCCTGCCGATGCATGACTTTAGATTTCTGATTTTTAATTTTCACATAAAATTCCCTGTTATGTAAATATGCTTTAGTCGTGGAAACTAGTTATTTATACAGAATTCCATCGTGCCAAGTAGTGTCGAAAGCTTTTTCAATGTCTAGCAGAGCCCAGTATGCTTATTTTTATTAAAATTATCAGTAATTAGATCACAAATTTTTACTAGCTACGTGGTAGTGTTTAAATTCGGTCGAAAGCCGAATTGGAACTTATTAAGAATACCATTTAAATCGCTATGTTTTCTAAATCTAATGAGTAATATTTTCTAAAAAATTTTGCTACTGTTACTGAGCAGGCTAACAGGTCGTATATTTTTCATCAAGGAAGCATCCTTGCCAGGTTTAGGAAGAGGTACAATTAAGGACAGTCTCCACGACAGAGGATAGTAGCACAAACGAATGCAGGAATTAAATAACACTGTGAGAGCAACTACACCTTTACGAGATAGATTTTTAATCATTTTTACGCTAATTTTATCGTGTCCGGTAGAGTATGTATTTCTTAGTGATCTAATGCAGTTCTTGACCTCTTTCGGTCAGGTTAAGTCAGCATAGTTTAACGCAGGTACGTTATTTGTTAAAAATGTATTTATTGTTTGTTTTAATTTCCGTTCGTGGTATCGTGTGGACATTGCTTTATTCTGTTCATGTATATTCTGAAAGTGTTCTGCTATAAGCTCAGCTTTATCTTCGTTTGAGTACGCTACTATATCGACACTTCCAGGTTTTTTAATAGGAGGCAAGTTTGTTTGTCCCCGAGAAAAATATTTGTTTACTTTCCATAGCTGATTATTCATTTGTGGTATATTACTGAGAAACGCGTTGTAATGAGCATTTTTTTCTTGTAACAGTCGTCTTTTAACTAATTTATTCAACCTATCGTATAGTTGCTTAAATATATACATATTTTCATTATGATATCTCTGATAAAGTTCCCTATAAGTATTTTATTATTGCGCGCTCTAATACAGTAGAGATGATCATCGCTTTGCCTAAGCACGGTAAGGATCTTTCGCAGGTTTCCAACATCCGCCCCATTAGTCTACCGTGCAACCTAAGTAAATTTGCTGAAAAGGTGATTTATGTTAGATTATTATCCCATGTCGACAACAATAACGTATTTCCAAACTTTCAATTCGGCATTCGCTCTCATCACTCTACAACCCAACAAATATGTAGAATAACCGACTCCATTACCCATAACTTCAACTTAAATAAGCATACATGGTACTATTTGACGTTGCCAAAGCAATACAACTTGGCACGCAGGTATTCTTTATAAAATGATAAAATGTAACTTTCCAACATGCTTAATTCACTTAATCAATAGTTACTTAGGCAATAGATCTTTTTATGTATCTGTAGGTAATGCTGTCTCGTCTCACAAATCTAGCTCTGCGGGTGTCCCGCAAGGCAGTATTATCGGACCACTTCTTTTGTTCTCCCTGTATCTTTATAATTTTCCAAACCCACCCAACACGCAAATGGGACTATTTGCTGACGACGCTGCGATATTCTGCAACTCCCATAGACCTAGCGCAATTCGTAATAGACTTCAGTATGGGATATCGCGGCTACTTAAATACTACAATAAATGGCAAATTAGCATAAACCCGAACAAAACCGAAGCTATTTTCTTCTCCCGCAGGAGACCTGCTCTACCTCTGACAATCTGATGGTACGGGGAAACACTTTAGAGTGGTGCGATAAGGTTCGTTATCTTGGTGTAATCCTCGACAATAAACTTACTTAAACACATAAATAATATCACAATCAAGACAAACAATGCCTTCTGTTCCCTGTACCCCATTCTTAATCGCAAGTCATTTCTCAACATTAACAACAAGATAATCCTCTACAAAGCACTAATCCGCCCAATACTTTGTTACGCTTGTCCTTCCTGGAGCTCTATATCAAAAACCTCCTTTAACAAGTTATAAGTAATTCAAAACAGATGCCTCAGATGTATTCTCAATGCACCTCGCTATGCCAGAATCGACAGTATGCACGAAGCTACTGACCTACCCCCTATATTAGAGATTTTGTTCTAAAGCTATCGACTGACTTTTTTATTAAATGCTCATGCCAAAACAATGTACTCGTCTCCTCGATTGCCAATTACGATTCTAAGCAACTTCGTTTCATGTATTCCAAATATAAACACAGGCGACTTAAACATAACATTATAATTAATTTTAATTTTTTAAATTATAATTTAACCCTTTTACTTAGTAAGCACCTTCGACACCCGTGTCATCCACTTTTTATATATATATATATGTTCGTATATACATAGTATTTATTTAAGAACTTACAACCTGAACAATATATTTTTGTAGCTTAGACTTAACTTTACTATCACGTATTTATTACTTTTAATTAGAAAACGTGTTTATTTTCTAAGGTTTTTATTTGCTTTTGTTTTGTTTTATTATTTATATTGTTACTGCGTTATGTAATCCCCGGTACACAATGTTTGTAGCATCTTGTGTTATATTTTCTTTTACGTTTTTTACTTATGCAAATATACTTTGTTGTTGTTGTCTTTCGTGAACGTGTCGTTCAAAATAAGCGGCACACAACGTACATGTACTGTACCATACGAATGTCGTTTTAATGTGCCATATATCGTTCATTTCATTTTTTGTACTACAATGCTGTTCTCAAACACTTCAAACGGCACAAAATAGCACAGCTATTTACAAAAAAAAATTAAACACATACTTTCTACAAGAAGCAAAAAATTAAAAACAGTAAAAACTAACAACGAGAAATAACCACGAAGCGCAACAAAACAATAAACTATAGCGAATTAACAGCACATCTGCGAATGACTCGAAGAAACTAGCTGTTCGAAATGTGTTGTTGATGTGTCGAGTATTATAGCACATAAGAACACGACTCCCGAAAGAACAGGTTCTTAGTTGTTACACTATGTTCTGAAAGACAATATCGTTCATTTGAACGAACAGCACTGAACGACCCTTTCATATGTGCCGTGAGAAACGATAAACCCATCGCTATAATACATATTAATAGTACTATTTAAATAAAGTTCTATAGGCTTCTTTTTCCTTCTGACTTTTTCCTTATGTTGACAATTGTATACTCGTAGCTTTTAACCATTCTAATTCGGGGGTTTACGTAAGATATTTTTAAGACGTGTCTATAATAAGCAAACCGTCGTGATAAAAAAAAAAATGTAAAAAAAAAACATTAAAAAAATTAAAAAAGAACATAAACGCGCTAACTAAACAAAGTGCGGGGTAATCGGTCACGTGAACCAGAATCGAAAAATAGGCCGGCAGTCGTTAGATATCGTCTACCCGTCGGACGTTTTAGAAGTTATTTTCTGCTAAATTTCGGTGGCCTATATTAACCCCCTCTGCGCAGTCGGTATGTATCTGGCAAGCGAGTTAAAAATTCCGGAAACGTTGTTGGTTATATCTAGTAGCTTCATCGTGTGGGCGATATCAGAAGGGTATCAACACCAACGAGAACAAGCTGCGTGCTACGAATTTCGATATACCGGCACGATAATGCTTAAAAAAATAAAAATATGAAATAAGCAGAAAATAAAATGTATACAACCTAAAGGAGTAAACGCCAAATTCGTAAACTACCATAATGTGCACATGTAGATAAAATGATTAGATGTTAAAAAAAAATTATATATATGACTAGATAATACCATCGAATATATTCGGACTTGGTATTGTATTTTTAGAAACAACTCGTATAAATTAACAGATTTTCATCGTAATTATATAATTAACTTTATACTTAATTATTTTATTTAAATAAACTTTAAATAAGTAGGTAAAATATTTAATTCTGAGTGCACGTCAGTAATTTTTGTACACCTGCGACGATTTAGTATAATTCTGCAACAGTGATTTAGTTGTAATTTCTTAAATGTACTGTTTGAAAATTGATAGTCAAACAATGCGTATAATCCGGGTTGAATAATACGTGTATACAAAAAGTAAATACGATCGTTATTAAAGATATGGATTGCTTTATTATCAATTACGTAATTAATATTAACGGATAAACGAGAATCCAGAACGACACCTAAATATCGAACTCGGTTACGCCAGTGAATACTCTCGCCATCTGAAGGTAATTGACGTTGCCTTGCGAAGAAGTGTACAGCTTCGACTTTATCGGTATTTTATTTTTATCGTCTATAAAACTTAAAGATAGAGCTCGCAGCTTTTTGTAATCTGTTACTTATGGTATTTGGCCTGTAAGATTTATAATATAAAATAGTCGGCGTATAATGCACCTATAACGTACGGTAACTTAGGTAATCATTTATTAACATTAAAAATAGAGACACGTGATACACTGCCCTGCGGTAAGTTTTGACAGAGGACTTATTGCCCGCAGCTTTCCGCTTGTATAATTCTAATTTGAACCTATATTTCCCCCCGTATGGATATTCCATAACAGATATTTCTTTAATAAGTTACTTCCCGAACATATTTCGAGATGAGAACACGAGTTTCTCTGTTGTCTATTCCAACGGTTCTAGATCGTTATTATGTGGTGGGTGTTTGTCATATATGTGTTCCTTTACTAATGTACATTTAGTATATTATATACGTTAATATATTGTATTTATTAATTTGTTGAAGATTATTCGTCCGTTTATTTCGAGTAAGATTGTGTGAATGGGGTGTGAATGATGTATGTTTTAATAAGTGTGAGATTTTTGAATGCGTGTAGTTTTTCTGGTGTGTTTAATTAGGCCTGTATTCGATGTATTTTTTTTTTGTATTTTATTTTTTTTACGTTTAATTTTATAATTCCGAAAAAATTATTCATTGCATTATTTTATTTTATAAGCCTATACTATAATTGGCTTTTAGCTGTTGTGTGGCTTCATTAAATAAACAAGTAAATAAATACATATAAGGCGAGTAACATAGAACACTTATTGTTTAAATAAGATTTAATTAACTTTATTAAATATAAGAAAAATTTTCAGATCAACAATCCGTAAAGTGGCGAAGCAAATTCCCGGTAAAATATAAAGAAGCCACGGATATCCGAGAGAACATTTGAATTAATTAACAAAAGGAACCAAATAATGAAAGGGGAAATTAATAATACAGTAGTTTCAGAAACATACCAATTCATAAATAGAATAGAAAGGGACAAAAATAATTAAATAATAAGAATTTGTTGAGGAAACATCACTCGTAAATAAGACCCGTGATTTATATAAGAAAATTAAATGGCTAATAAGAATGTTATAAAATAAAAGACTAAAACGGAACAAAAGTGACGATGAAGTCACGGATATTGGAAAAATAGCGTCAGTAAAAACCTCCTGCATGATAATGGAAGATCGGTATTCGAACCGGAACCTTCAATTATGAGGCAGGAAATAGAAGTTGCATTTAAGAAACTAAAATATCGAAAATCAGCAGACGGATACGGTAGACTCGTAGTATGAAAGAACTCGAAATAAATATATTACGCGAGATCTGTCGAGAAATATGGGAAACTACTGACGACTGGCTCGATAAGTGAACAAAGTATACGAATACACAAAAAGGGCTCTACAGAGGAATGTCTAAACTACTGTACAATAGCGTTTATTAGCCGTGCCGGTAAAATATTACTATATGTAATACAAGAACGACTCAAACACTGTATCCTGCTACAAATTTCGAAAGAACAAGCCGGGTTTTACCGGATAAAGGCGTTAGCGAACAACTGTTAGATGTAGAAGAAATAATTGAAAAGTGTAATGAATATAACATCCTAGCGCTGCCTATGTTTTCTGGACTATCAGAAAACTTTCGACAATGCTAATTGTGTGATAAATTTTGCTAGAAATGGACATAACATTCAATCTTTTTCCGGCAAAAATCGTACTTAAATAATAAAGGCTAATTAGAAAATGAAAAGGCGCAATAGTTTTAAATATGAAAGCGCGTCCCACAAGGCGATATCACGATTGTCTTCAACATCTGTGGAGAACGGATTATTAAAAAAAAAAAAAAAAAAAAACGGTGGATATATATATATATAGAAATTAAAGATAAATTAATCTATTTTGGGACATACGTATCCTAAAATGATGGTATCGGAAGAAGAAATAGCGTTGTGGAACGTCGACATAGAGAAACTCGATCGTATATGGAAGACCGTAAGATCGGTAAAATAACAATAAAAACGTTGGGTTTTTCCTATAGCGACATGCGGTTTTGAAACCTGGACGATTATCGATTAAAAGTAAGTTCGAAGTTTTCGAAATGAAGGGGTTCGAAAAATTCTGGGGATCCTAAGGACATAGAACATACGATTTCGTTTTAAAGGAGCTTAAAATCGAAGCCAGGTAGCGGTCGTTACCGACAATTAAGGGACGCATGCTAGGACTTCTCGAATATACAGTATGTGCAAACGGGCTAGAGAAAATAATCATACAGGAAAAGATCAATAGAAAAAAGAACGATAGAACGAGATGACTCGTTATATCAATCGAATAACGAAAATTTACAACAAATTATGAATCCACGATCGACACAAGTGACGTCTGGTAGCTTGCATTACATAAGGTTACGTTATTCGGATATGGATAACGAAAGAAGGTGCAGAAGATATAATATATATACCTTAATACGCTACTGCAAACGTTACAACTTTAATTAATTTTCAATCTTTTCTTCGGATCTAACCATCACAATTGTTTATGATTTATGAAAAGGAATAAAATATGTGACAGCACAAAACCAGAGCAAAAATATTATTCACGCTGGATATATTGAAGGGAAAATCAAAGAGAAACCTCCACGAGGAAAATAAAATTGACAGAAAGTTCTTTCTGTCGAACGAATAATAAGCTTTCTGAAAAATCAACTAAAGTTTTTTCTTTCTTATCGGTACAAGTGATAAAATGAATTTAGAATTCGTCATCTATTCAACACAATTACGACCTGAATTCTGCTTGGTATTCCGTGAACTCTGTTTCCAACTGTTCCTTCGTTCTTGCATCGATAAGATATTCTGCGTTACTGGCAGAGTGGAAACGATTTTCGATTTATGGCGTTTTCTCTTTATATAGGATGACGTCTAATCGTTAGATAGTTTTCCAAATTATACTCGTTAATTTCGTTAATCTAAAGTATAAATTTTACAATTTCTTATTTCGCCGGCTTTGGTGGTTCTTTATTAGAGACGATGTTCTTCCACTTAAGAAGCAATCCCTAATAATAAACGTTGCTGAAATTGTCGTAGTACCTTTTTATGTGCTTTCTGTATTCACGTCCACATATTAAAGTGGGAATTATCACGACCTTATATATACACCGTAAGCTTTGGCTTAAAGATAAATCGTTATTATTTGAAAAACTCGTTTTTCGAGCACGGTTACCGCACAGCGGAAGCTTTATGTCCAATTTTAATATTCAAGAGTACTAATTCAATTACCGACATATGGAAAATTTTCATTATTCTCTGAATATAATTTAGTCAGTCATTTATGTTTCCTTACTGTCTGCGAAAAAATGCATTGGCTCAACTGACAAGAGTATGGAAGAGCCATGACATAACGAAGAATATAAAAATTCGCCTCATAGACACCTTAGTCTTTTCGGTTTTTCTGTATGCATCGGAATGCTGGACTTTAAAAAAAATGGATTTCCGGCGAATAGATGCTTTTGAGATGTTCTGTTGGAGAAGGATGCTGCGGATTGGACCGAAAAGAGAACAAACCTGTCGGTGTTAAAGGAAATCTGTGCAAAAATACGACTGCAAGATGTAGTAAGGCAGCGAATAGTAACTTACTTCGGTCATATCATACGTAAAAATAGTTCGGGAAAGTTAATTTTGGAGGGTATGGTCGAAGGTCGGCGAAAACAAGGAAGAACGCCTACACGATATACGGATGGAATCGAAAGAATTGCTAAACATTACATCATTCCAGCAAGCGGTTCGATATGCAGAGGACCGAAACATATGGCGGACGCAGTTGCATAAAATCAAGGTTTCATAGTATCACGATGCTCGGATCGAGCCTACGATGAAAAAGAACTGTCTGCGATCTGCTTATACCATTCGTAGTATATTTCCGCAGTTTATCACAATGAGCTAGCTAAAAACTCCTCGAATTTAATTTGAACGCGTCTTTTCGCACTTCTGAAATGACTCGAAACTGTTAGCGAGTCTCAGAAGTCAGAATCATTTAAGATCGCTTCTTATGCGTTTGTTTTCTTATTTATTTATTTTTTTGAATTTCAACAGGTCTGATCTCCATTTACTGTTCATCGAACCAGTCGCGATATTTACATTTCTCTATATCGCATACTTCTTTGCCAATTTTAGGCACCATTTGTTTAACAAATTTTCAGAAATATATATATATATATATGTATATGATCATGTATATTTACAAATATATACAAATATTTATTACACGCAAGTGATATATAGCATGTTTGCGCGTGTGTTTCCATATATAAATGCATATAAATGTACTCCCGTATACATTAACATATATACGAATATTTATCATGTATATGTACATATATAAATGTAACCAACGGTACATTCTTTAATAAAATAGACGGACTAGGTCATCGGTTTCAAAGAGAGAAAAAGACTAAAGAATGAACTTCGAAATCGGTGTTTAACCCTAGTTGTCATAACGTAACTGGCGAAAAAAAAACAAATATCACCTCCAAACGAACCTTTTTTTTTTTTTTTTTTCGGGAATGTACCTAACCCCAGTCTAGAAGAACGACAAATGGTAATGTGAGCGATGAACCTCAACGAGGAAGAACTGTCTTTGCAGGAGTTAGAAAAAAGAAACGAAGATGGAAACACAAAAACCGAAAAGCAAGCGCTAAACGTAAACGTATCGTTAAAATGCGAACGCTAGCGTCACGTATTAATCTAGGCTCTCCTGCCACCCGTCTCTATAGCCTAAGTTATTCTTTATCCGACGCTCTCTTAATTTATTCCGGGTGTTTCATGAATATTTATATGCCACCGGACAAAAACAATTGAAAAGGGAAAAAACTAAAACACGAAGCAACTTCCCGCTGCTCAATTTCAAATTCCGCGCGACATTAACCGAAAGAGCACACTCCCTCGTCCGCGTAAACCTTTTCATTTACTTTCAGCGTGTGGCTACCCGCGTTTTGATTTAACCGAAGTAAAAAGTACCAGCGAGCAATTAGATACGATTTAATTTCGAAATTTGTGTTTCGGTATTTCTGTTGAATTTTTCTTCAATCCTGCAATCTGATAATGATACGTATTATTATTATTTTTTTAAATTATATATATGTTCTTTCAAATGAAATTGTTCGCCATTATTTAGAGCGAGACAAAAGTAATGACCACCGTGTAGGCTTTTGTTCTTCTCCTTCTTCGTCGATCAGTCGATCCGAATACTGCTGAATAATTATAGAAAAATTACCACGAAGATGAGGAAAACAATTTCCTAACACATGCGGCTTAAACCCTCCTGAGGGCCTAGAAAAGTATAAAATACATATCAAGAAGGCGAGTCACTTGTAAGCTGCAAACAATTTCGCAGCTATAATGATAGTTGAAACAGAAGAGAATATTTGAAAGAGCTATCAATAAAACCTCATCTTGAAGAGCGTGCAAAACAGCCTAGATTCCAAAAAAAGTACTGTTAGAAAATATTCCTTACATTCTGTCTGCTAATGACATTGAAAATCCAGCTGACTGTGCAACACAAGGGAAAAAAATGGCCCTTTGTTAGGCCGTTCGCATTTGAATCTGACCCAGATCGTGACTAGTGCGTTTTTTGTGATTGTTGTTATTACTTGTTTCGTTGTTGTCCGTGATTGTTTATAGTTTGTTTTGCGTGTCGAATTTTGTTACACATTCCGCTGTGTATAATTTATTAATTTTTTATTTATTTTTTTGGATGTTTGAGCCTATCCCAGATACAAATCACGGGTGCGTCACTGGACCAAACCGTTGATAATCGCCGTCGAATGTAAAAGATTGGACTCCTTTGAAATGTGCACGTATCGCGACGTTTTTCCGCGACTAATTTTATCCGCGGATGTAGTGGCATTCCGACCGCTTGTTTTATTTGATAAATATATCTTAACTTCTATTTCATCTTGTTGCTTTTCGTCGCCTGCTTAAAATACTTGATTACGAAAAAGCAGTTAAAATCACTAAACTTTATTAAGCAAAGCTTTTCGGCAACTACGCCATTATCAAGCTATATATAAATAAAATTAAATATATAAAAAACATAAAATATTAATTTGAACTTCACAATTTTAACATAATAAATGAATTATAAATACTTAAAACTATCTGACAGTGACTGCGGTAAACAACACAATCAAATGTCAGTAATATAAAATTTACAGAACAGTAGCTAGAAAATAATTATTTTATAAAAAAATGTATTTGAACAATGAAAAATATGCTTTATGTAATAAAAAATCAATAGCTAGGAATAATATAATTTTTACAATATACTTTTTAAAATTAATTCTTCCTCAAAATTTACCGTCGAATTTAATAAATTATTTTTATCCCTTTCTTTTTTTTAAATGTTTAAATTTTATAATTATGATTAATATTATTTATTTTGTGTTTTAATTCTATACAATGTTTTCCAAATAATGATTTTTCATCATTATTTGCATATGAGTTTAAATGTTCTTTAAATCTCGTTACGAATTGTCTGCCTGTTTCTCCTATGTATTCTTTTTCACATTGATTACGATTTAATTTATAGACTCCTGAATTTTTTAATATATTTCTATCTTCTATTTTGCTATTACTGATTGATTTTAATAATGTATTATTATTTCTTATTGCTAAATCGATGTTATATTTGTTAAATATTTTGATTATTTTATGACTTCCTACATAATTTATTGAACCTAAATAATTCGTTTTATCTTTTTCTATATTTATATCGACTTTAGTTTTATTCCATATTTGATCAACTATAATAGGTTTGTTTCTTATTGCTATTTGTTTTATAATGTTTTTTTCTTTATTCAATTTATCCCTGTTGATATTTGATTGTGTAGTTTACCACAGTCACTGTCAGATAGTTTTAAGTATTTATAATTCATTTATTATGTAAAAATTGTGCAAATTAATATTTTATGTTTTTTTATATATTTAATTTTATTTATGTATAGCTTGATAATGGCGTAGTTGCCGAAAAGCTTCGCTTAATAAATAAAGTTTAGTGATTTTAACTGTTTTTTGTAATCAAGTATAAAAAATCACTACATTCCACAATCTAAACTTTGCTTAAAATACACCCTACACAAGTCGGAATCCTTTTTTTCCTTCAGTCTGATTTCTATTGCAGTTCTACTTATTATATTATTTGTTAAAAATTTATTTTTCGTCATCTGTTTCTTTATCTATCCGGTTACCCTCCATATCCTTTTATATATATATATATATATATATATATATATATATATATATATATATATATATATATATATAAATCTTGATCTGTCAAAAAACTCGTTGTATAGATAAGTAAATTACTTTAATTTCTTCAAAATTGTTCGACTGCGGTCTTTTTAATAGTAATTTGATAATCCTGTCCTGTCTCGTGAGTTGTTTTTATTCGTTTTCCGCTGCAAATATGCTGAGAAAAATTTCGGCATTCACGATTTTTATTTTTACTTTCTGACGTTTTTGTAATATTTAAATCAAAAATTTAGCCAGGTGCGACGATTATGCATTGTGTTATAAGAAGGTTAAAATGTTTCCAATCGTCGGTAGAATTAATATTGCCTTAAACTTTCTACGTCAAGTGTACGAATCACTTAAAATCTAACCTTTCATGGGCAGTGGTTACTATATTTAACGAACCACCTTTGTTAAATGTTGAATAATAGGATGACGCTATTTATGTGTACTGCGCCAAATGAATTCGTTAGATAAGCCTAAATGTCTCTACTAATATCATGAACCTGCAGAACGATTTCTGCGGCCAGAATATAAATTCGTACGACGTAATAATGTAAAATCATCGCCGTAAATCTTTAACTCAAAATCGGTTTTGTGCGAGAATACCTTTTCTCTTCTTTTTTTTTTGCAAAGTATCGACCCAATCGCTCGAAGTGATTGTGTAAAATTTTAAACGTTTATCTCTGATGCAGCCATTATAATGGTTCTTTTTTTTCCTGCATACAATCTGTAACCAATAAGTAGCATCGCTATATACACATAGATTATGATGTAACGCTTCCTCCTAATGGCATTCCTTGTTTATATATTGTTATTTATTGTACTATATTGAGTATCATAAATTAGCGTCTACGGATGTCTAGGTCAATCCGGCTAAGTCGCTTCAATTGTCTGAATCGCTCGATATACTGCGAGAGATGAACTGACAATGACGTGGTTTTTGCGTTGATAAAAATGTCTTCCTGCAAAGGTTGCAATTACTTCTTTGACAGTTGAAATTCGGAGGTCCTTGTGTGTGTGTGACGGTGCGGCTAAAATATCTTGCAGGACTTTTGAAATCTTTATGCATAAATTTTAAGTTTGAATTGTTTGTTCTAAGATTGCTTCCTATAATAATACTTTAAAGATGACTTTTTATGCATTAGCCAGTGCATGTTGCTGTGTGTAAATTTTAATCGTTTCAATATGCGATTCTTAAAGGTGAGTCGTTGCTGAATAATCCTCGGAAATCCGAGTTTTCAGGTCTTCTAAATCTCGTGGATGTGTTTCGTAAACGCGGTTTTTAAGATATCCACTTCGAATTCTTTTCAAAACTCTCTTTGTACTGTCGTGACCGATTCACACCGAAAATAACGTTGCACGCAAAACGTGCGCTCCTTCATAACACGCCAACCGATTATAAAAATTCAAAACTATATATATATTATATATATATATATCTATTGATAATTTTCAGATTAGTATACTCGGACAAATCATTTTAAAAACTAACGAAAGAACAGAAAATTAAACGACCTACTTAAAAGAGTCGAGTTGTTCTTTTTTGCCTTTTAGCTAAGTCTAATAATTTCTCGCTCGAACAATCTCCGATAAATAATCCGGTTCTTAAACCATCGTGTATGGTTCGTCGAAAAATTCACAACAGCCCCAGCTATAGATTGCATCATTAATCGAGTCTTCGAGTACGTCCATCTCGAGACGGTCTAGACGCGAATTTATTTACATTAACGTACGCCTCGATAAACTTCGAAAAGAAAAATATAAGTCTTTACCTTCGACCGTATTAGTCCTTAAATTTATTCCTCGTAAAGCAAATAAAGAAAATTTAACCGGCGAACGGTATTTTCTTTTTATTTATTTTTATTTTTTTACTTAAACTTTCTTATTAGGAAAGAAACAAAATTCGAGTGTACCGATTAAGGGAAGTTGGTTCGTGGGGGAAAAAAAATTATTCATCTTTGACCGAAGCAATTCTAACCGCTGAGAAAATGGGAAGGAAAATACGAAAATTTGTTCTGATTTAACTTTCCTTTTAAGTTTAAACGAACCGCGATGATGCGCAATTTTACATGTTGAAATAACGATGTACGATGTCAAAAAAAAATATATATATATATATATATTTTTATTCCTATAGAACAAGAAAAAGCTAATATTACAATGCTGGTAACATTCTAGTCGGTAGTAGTGGTAGTAAAGTAAACTCGCTTCGAGCTTTGGAGATTTTTTTTTTTTTACTTTCAACAAGAACGTCGACTACGGTATAATTGTATTTCAGTTTTTCCGCCTACGTTACGAACGACAACAAATCGTCAATTTGCTACTTTTCCGAGAAGTTTTTCCTTTGATTCTTCGGACGAATATAAAATATTTTTATTCGGTCCAACGAACATCGAGGAAGGAATAAATTCCATCTTGTTGGATTCGATAGAAAACGATTTAAAATAAATTATTACAGACGAACCGTGTGCTACCGTTCAATCGTAGACCCATTTTCATCGTACATTGAACGTTATTTAGTACAAAATGAGCTAGCATCCAGGTCGAAGTCCACAAGACGTTATAGACTTTCTTCCTGCAACTTAACCTTACAGCGCGTGTGAACTTTTTTTTTTTAGAAAACATTACTTAAATTAAATTCTGTCCGACAATAATTGAAAACTAAAATTATGCAATCGTATCAATTTAATACTTAAGGTGTCTCAAAAAGAATTACGTTATTACGTGTATGCAACATTATTCGTAGGATAATACGCGAACATTTTTAAAAAATATAACTTCTACTTTGTATATAACACACACACACAATATATATATCATCAGTGTATCAGGCCATAGGCTGGTTCGCACCCTGTATCAACCGATTTCTAGCCTATTTCACTTTCCTTTAGAAATGTATCAATAAGTGTTGTTCGTCGTTTTCCACGTGGATTTTTCCCCGTTATCTTTTAACATCTTTCAGGATATTGTGATTTTGACGTAATGACCTAAATTAAGTCGCCTCTTTCTTATACTGTGTAATATGCTTCTTTTTTTCATTTATTCTTTTTTGGTACAATTGTGTTCGTTATTTTGTCTACCCAGCTAATTTTCTGTAGGCGCCGCCAACACCACATTTCAAAAGCTTCTAATTTGTCTCGGTCACGTTGTTTCATTATACACTGACCATACAAAAGTTTTTAAGCAATTTTTGCGTATTGTTTCAGAAGTATACGGCAACAGTTTTACTATTTGAAAAGGGTAAACCATTATTCGAACACCAAACAGATAACCCCGGTCGGTACAATCCTGTGTCCGGCGGATGAGGTTACAGAAAATAAATAGATGTTAACAAATAATCATACAGTTCGAAGCAGAAGTTTACATTTAAAAACTTATAATTAAAAAACACATGTTTGAGTTCGATAAAAATTTTCACGCAAATATTAATCTATACAACACTGTAATGCATTATTCATTAAATAATACACAAGTATAAAAACATCGCGACTTTTAATAAAAACACACAGACATATATATAATAATATTCTTTCGTAAATTAATCATCATCCGCACGTTCCTTACCAAATGGAACGGGCCTGGGTTGCTCTGTGTTGAGTCTTACACTCTTTAATATGGTTATTAATAATTTAGTAGGTACTTATATCTCCATTGCAGAGTTTATTATATGCGGAAGATCTTACGATAAAACCTCATCTGCGAGACAACGTGTTCTTCATTATCCGTTTGGCGTTTGCATAATAGTTTAACCCCTTTTCAAATAGTAAAATTGTTGCCGTACACTCTGCTATATGCGCAAATACGCAAGAAAAAGCTCAATATCTCTCTTCATGGTGAATTAATTCCAAATGAATTATCAGCCCGCTACTTAGATCTGTTTCTAGATTCTAAATTATCGTGGAATCAGCATTTAATCTATATATAAAAAAAAGACGCTCGAAGAAAACAAACATTCTGAAAAAACTGTACAGCACTTATGGCGCCGATCGAATTTCACTCTTACGCATCACACGATCAAACGTTGACTATGGATATATTCCTCATCAAAACCATCATTACTGAAGTCCTTAGATATCATCCAGAATTCAGTTCTTCGCTTAGCTACAGGATTTCGGACTTCCTCAGTCGACAATCTGTAGTCATCGGGATTACTTCTTAATACTCGTGCCTCTAGCCTAAGTTTCTGCGCACAGCACGTTAATTTAGATTAATAATAATATATATGATATAAATATATATATGCGAATCATAATAAAAAATCTTATAGTTAAAAGCAGGTGATTACATTTCAACTTACAGTTAAAAACACGTGATTGCTTTTATTAAAAATTTTCTGGCAAATTTATATCTATACAACACTGTAAATCATAAAGTTGCATTTTAGAAACATTTTGAAAGCTTATCTTATACTTGTAGATAAGTCCATCAGATATTCGGTGTTGGAATTCGTACTTATATCAGAAAGAGTGGTTCATGACAAACTTCTGTCCGCTAAATCTCATTCAAGTCTATGCACCTAGTGCAGACAAAAACGAGGAAGAAATTGAAAATTTTTACGATCAAATCAATACAACAATAAAATTAACAAAGGATGGTGAAATTATCATAATTTTTAGAGATTATAATGCTAAAATTGGATAAGGATCTCACGGTCGGGTTGTTGGCGCATATTTAGTGAAAGAAATAGCAGAGGTGATTGACTCATTCAGTTCTGTAACGAGCACAAAATGTTAATTGCTAATACCTACTTTCAATTACCACCCCGACGATTATACACCTGAACATCAACATCTGGAGAATTTCGTAATCAAATTGACTACATACTTATTAATAATAGGTACAAGAGAGACCGCGTGTCAACATGTACATATCCAGGCGCTGATTGCAATTCAGATCTTAAACCGGTTGTCATTGCCATCGAAATTAGATTTCGAAAAAGACAGAAATGCGCTCCGATACACCGTATTGATATTCAAAAGTTAAAGGATCCTATTTTACAAACGTCAAGTTCGGAATGTGCGAGGTCTTCTCGAATCTTCAGAAAGAAGACACAGTAAATAGTGAAAACATTGAAAACGCTTGGGCTAAATAGAAGAAAGCGCAGTGCCATATCCAAGACAGAGTAATTGGCTCTGTTAACAGGAAGAAAGACAAACAGTGGATGACTGATGAAATACTAGCTTTAATGGAAAAGAGAAGAAGATTCAAACGCAATGAAGTAAAATATAAAGTAACGAATAAAGTAATTCGTCGTAAAATACGTGAAGCAAAAAACGAATGGTTAAATGAGAAATGTAAAGAAATTGAAGGGTTGCATAAAAAAAAAAACAAAAGAATTTACAAATCAGAAACGCAGCATCATTGGTAGAAAACTGAAAGACGGAAATGGCATCCTTATATTTGAAAAGGATTCTAGGATGAAGTGCTGGGAACATTACATTGAAGAACTGTTACATGATGTACGACCATATGGTAATATTGTAGCTGAAAACTGTAGCCAAAACTCTACTAAATCTAATGATGCTGAAGACGAGATTACAACCGAGGAAGTAAAATGTGCAATCAAGAATATGAAGAAAGGAAAGGCAACTGGCCCTGACAGGATGCGGAGCGTATTATTGAAGATACTTCAAGACAACACCTCTGTAATAAATTTCTTAGTTAGCTTCTTTAACTCAATTTTATTCAGTGGAAATATCCCTAACGATTGGCTAGTATCTACATTCATTACACTGCCAAAGAAGTCAAATGCAACCGTTAGAACCGAACAATAAGTTTTATGTCGTACATTTTGAAAATTTTCCTCGAGATCATCCATTTTCGCATCTATAAGAAATGTGAGGAAAATTCTGGATCTAACCAATTTGGTTTCAGAAGTGGATTTGGCACACGAGAAGCAGTATGCTCATTGAACATTTTAGCCCAAACATATCGTGATGTGAACCATAATCTTTATTATTGTTTCATTGATTATTGTAAGGCCTTCGATTATGTAAGACACGGAAAATTAATGCAAATCCTAAAAGATATTGGTATAAATAATAACATCTACAAGTTGATTGCTTCACTATACTGGGATCAAAAAAAGTTGTAATCCGTAACGAAGGAGCCATGGCTAGAGAAATACAAATTAAAAGGGGTGTGCGGCAAGGTACTGTCACCTCTGTTATTCAACATATACTCGAACTCTAAATTCAAGTATCTTGGCACCCGGTTCAGTGAGTATGATGATCAGTCAACTGAAATACGGACAAAGATTGAAAGAGCGAGGAATGTTTTCCTAGATATGAAAAACATAATAACGAGGAAGGATCTTAATCTTCAGTTGCGACTGGGCCTTGTACGTTGTTATGTCTGGTCGCTGTTGTTGTATTGCATGGAAAGCTGGGTGCTTACCCAAGCTTTAAAAAAAAAATAGATGCACTTGAAATGTAAGTGTACCGTCGCATGTTGAAGATATCGTAGCGATATCATGTCACAAACGCTGAAATCCTGCGTCGAATGTCCAAGAAAACCGAACTGTCGATCCACTCTAGGAAACTCCAATACTTTGGTCACATATCCAGATACCCGTAAAAATACCACCTACTTCAGATTGTTCTAAATGGTTAAATATAAGGCAGAAGAAGACCAGGAAGTAGAAGAACATCGTGGCTAGCTGACTTGCGGAAATGGTAATGGGTGCTCAAACGAAGAGTTACAGAAGGCTGCAACATCCAAGCCAACAATAGCTGAAAAGAAGACGTAGAGAAGAAGAAGATATAATGTCAGAGAATTTGTTTTTTATTAGTAACATTACGTACCATGAAAAATCCGCATTAAATAACGAAATAGAAGCACTACGGTCATTTCTATGTATATATCGCAGATTTGCAGGTTAATCAAAATGACTTGCTACATACCTATATTGCTAATGGCTAGCGTATCAAACTTGGATAATGTCTTAATTCACACGCTGTTAATCAGCTAAAGAATCGGGATTTCTTCCTTTTCCAATCTTACAAGTATTTAGTAACTGTACGTTGAATATAAAAAGAATGGGAAGGAATCACGAATGAAATCTACCTTCTACCGGAGGTAAATTTCAAGTGTAGAACATTGCAAGTTTTATCCTATTGATGATATTAGATCTATTCTACATTTATCTAGTTAAGTCGAATACTTTTTCGTTTTTTGTAGACGTCTAATTATTTCGTTCGCGAGTTGTCCACGAGCATAACTATGAGATAATTATCATATCGTCCAAGGTAGCTTCTAGCTACATCTGATATTACTTTTGTTATGTACTCGATGTCCGGATTATTAACACGTTGCTACTTTTAACACAGGAAAGAAAAAAATGTTGAAGATCTTGCGGTAGTTACTTATAATAAATTTCCTCCTCAAAATATACGGTACACTAAAAATCGAAAACTCCCGGCGATTATAAGGCTATGCCACCGATAATAGTAGCATGACTTTTTAATAACCATAAGTGTTAGCTATAGATATAAGATAAAATTAATAAGCGAATTTAAAATTAAAAATAATAAATATTTTCTTTACAGATCGAATGAAGCGATTTACGAGCGTTTGCTGGACATTTTACTTAAAGGATTAAGTAAAATTTTACAAACACACGCGCGCCGAAAAAACATAAACTCGTTAAAATGATTTTTAAGAGTTTAGTCATTGGGCTATTCCTCTGCACATGTTGTGCTATTTATAAATACTGCTCATTTACTTTCGATCTAAGATTGCAGAAATAAAGCGGCTATCCTTAGTCTGTATTAAAAGAAAAATAACCGCTAATATATCTACTGTAGATATTAAAAGTGAAATTAAAAAATTTATGCTGATCGTCAGTGTTCCCCGATTACACAAATCAAACTAATCCGACGATCGTAAACTTAAAATAATGTTATCGTTATTTTTAGTTCAGTTTCCTCCAAGAAGCGTACTCGGTATTAGAAATATTTTATGTTGTCTAATACACTTGAAAAAATTTAAACGAAAAAATAACTTGATACAATGTTTTAAATATCCAGCTTTTAGACACATCGCTTAAAATTATTTTAGGGATACAGTATGTTCAGTCTGTGATGGTCCCCATAATGTAAAAGACTGTAACAATTAAACAGCGGTTAATTGTGTAAATTGTAGGATTCGACACCACTCCGTCGTGATTGTGCAATTCTACAAAAAAAAAAAAAGTAGTTAATAGTATATATATAATAGCCTTAGTCGAAACGTTTCAATTAATTCTACTCTAAAAAAAAAAAGAATCTTGTGCCCACGCAAGGTACTTTAACAAGTTATTGAACATAACCATGATAAACCCATGCACGAACTATAAAAAACCGTTATTTTGATCAATAAGCCATATCAATATTTTTATCTTGAGTAATAAATCTGTATAAATTAAAAAAAAAAAAAACAAATAGTACCGCATCCTTACTATCTCCTTCTAAAATCACACCTTGAAGATCGTACATGCCAGGTTAAAATCCTAAATCAATTCTCCGATATCTAACCCGTATCTGCTGGCCTGCCTCGAGGAAGTGTGGTCCGGTGCTTTACTTATTCAACTATGCCGATTTTCCAGTTGATAATAACGTGATAACAGCTACGCTTATCGACGATACAGCGTTATTATCTATCAATAAACACAATAGCGAAACTTCTAATAAACTACAAAAAACTCTGTTGAATGTTGAAAACTGGCTGAGACGTTGGCGTATCAAGATAGACGAAAGTAAATGCGCGCAGATTGATTTTACGTATTTTACATAAGAAAAAGATGTTAAATACTTACAGTTAGTAAATTGACATGACAGAAGCATATTAGCCAAAAAAGAAAACCGATATAAAAAATCGACTTCTTGGCAGATACTCCAGTTTGTCACTAGAAAACAAAATAATTATAAAGAGGATACAACGGTTTCAGAACAAGGCCATAAGACTCATCGTCCTCCCCACCTCGGTACGTGTCGAACCATACGTTACATCAATAATCCCAATACGTGAAAGACGATATCAAACGTGCCTTAAAGCAATATGTAAGCCGTCTGGAAACATACACACACACAACCGTATTGGCGATCAATCTACTTGACACTAGTCTAGATGTTCGTAGGTTAAAACGTAGTCGACCGTTTGATCTGGCCTAATTTCTCAGTGAGGTCCATCGCTGGGTGCTAACACCAACAAGTTATTTTACAGTTCAATTGCTGGATATCTACCGGGCCAGTTGTAATTTTGAAGAAGAAGAAAAAAAGTGTTAAATCGAAAACACTTACAGTTTTTATTATCAAACTGAGAGTGGGTATGAAAGCGTAGGCATATTTATAGAATTATGCTTATGGGAGCGCAATCTTGACGTAATGTTGTCCAGATTTTCTGATAACGAGCGCCCCGCTGTGTGCACATCCGTTTATTAATGGTTTTTTGTCATCATACGGGAGAATGGAGAAGTTGAAATCAAGCTAGTGTCCACATCTTCTTTGTTAAAATTTAGATGTTTAAAAATTTCTATTGGAATTTAGCGCAGACAATATGTTACATCCTACAGACCCATCTCGCTAAGTCATCAAAAACCCTGATTCTAAAATGCCTGTCTATCTTTTTTAATGAATTAAAACAGCATCCCGAATCGCCAATTTGGCTTCCAGGAAAAATATTCCACGACAGAACAGCGCGTATTATACAATAAAGTTTCCAAGCTAAATAAATACGCGTTGCTTGGTTTCCGGATATAAAACAAATCTTCGATAAGATTCGACATAATCGTTTGTTGTACAAATTAAATAAAAGATTTTTCGCATTCTCACTACCTTCTCCTAAAACCGTACATCGAGGATCGTACCAAGTCAAATTTCCAAGCGAATTATCCAACCTCTACCCTTGTACCCTGTAAATGTAGGCGTGTTCCAAGGAAATGTACCGGGGTTTGTGCTTTTCCCGGATAGTGGAGAACTCAGCATTATTACTATTGTAGACGATACTACGATAATTATTGATGAAAATTGTGTTATTCAGGAAAGGTTCTTGGGCTTTAATGATGTAAGCGCAGATCAAACAACTCCTGCTATGTTCAAACACTCATCAAGTATTCTAACGTGATAAAAAGAGCTTATAGCTCAAAACATACGATGAGACAGTACTTCGGGTGAGCTATTAAACAAGTGTGTTCTTTTTTTACTTTTTGTTCATTACTATTGTCATAAATTGATACTTCGGGTATAAAGAATATATAATATTTTTTCAGATTATTATCAGTTTTACCTGCATTTTTTCAAAAAAATCGTCTTAAAGAACAGCAGTTTTAAATGGTTTTTTAAATTACCAAATTTGACACTAATAAGACAAAATTTTAATTCACGTTCGGTTAAAGTAGATGAATATTATAATATAATACTGGAATATTTTATTCACATATATTAGAGAAATTGCGTTAAATGTCGTTATCATTTTTTTAAAAAATTTAACTCGCGATTTCATATAAAGCTGTTCGATAAAATATTATCATTTTCAGAAGTTGAATTTAATATTTTACACATACAAAGTTTGGACATAGATTATTGTCACAAAAAAATTGAACTTTCAAAATATATTCAAAACGTAAGGAATAATGAATTTATAACCATTTGTAGCGAAGCTAAAATTCAAGTGCAAAAATTTGAAATGGAGTTACCAGTGAAGAAACTTCAGTTGGGTGATAGATCTGCTGAATTTCCTAATAGTACACAGTTACTTAATGAGATCTTAACATTATGATTCAAATTAAATTTCGTTTTGAATCAATTGAAAAATTATCATTTTTTTCTCTTCCGAATAGTAATAATTTTGATCAGTGTTGCAAATTATTCCCGGATTAGAGACATATACGGATCACTTTTTCACCTGATTAAATTAAAACCTAAGTTCGTAGTATTGTATTCATCAGATTTCAAGTACGAATAAATGCTATATTTAAAATGTATCTCTGTTATTAAACTAAGTTAATCGTTACAACTCCATCAACAACATCGTCGGCTGAACGTGTTCATTCTCAGCATTAAAAACAGTCCTTACGTACTGCAAATCTTTTCAAGGTCAAGAAAGACTGCACTCCCTTCTTTTATCAATAGGAAATTTGTAAATAGAGGTAAATAAACTAAGTTTCTTCGCAGAAAGATCTATATATACTCTACCACATATGCACGGCCTTTTTTTATTTAGCTAAGATATATTAAACGTACTTTGATTTTTTTTTTTTAATCTGAAATGTACGTTTTAGAATTTTTCCAGAGAGACATTAAAAACTATAGTACAGGCCTGAAATACGTATCGGCATTACTTATTAGCCAAAAAAACATTTATTCTCAGTACTCGCCACTGGTTGATGTAGTTTGTGTAAATCTTTGTAAAATGTGCAAAAAGTAGCATGGTCAGTTTTAAATTGAGAAAAAAAATTTATTTATTGTTCAACATACATTGATAACGAATTACGTAGATAACGATCAAAATTTTTAATTTAAAAATAATAATGATGAAATGAAAAAAATTACGACGAGAATTGATTTTACAAACAACTAATAATTTTTAATTATTATTATTCCAATACGCGTCATTGTTCAAAAATATTGATGCTTCGGTATTAACATAAATTATGTTATAAAAAACATTCATAAAATATCGTTTACTTCATTGTCTTTTCTCAATCAATTTATAATTAAATCTTATTACGTAGTAATGACTTTTAAAAGAAAATTCTTTGCAAAATAAATTGTTTCGTGTATTCGTTGTCTAGATATGTAGTCGAACAATGTGTAAAGAATACGTTAAATTTTTTTTATTTTAGATAATGGAATATAATTTTACATTTTAATATGTTACTAACATATTAAAAGAAAACTTCACACAGCCGAAATAGCTCAGTTGGGAGAGCGTTAGACTGAAGATCTAAAGGTCCCTGGTTCGATCCCGGGTTTCGGCATATAAATTTTTTTTTTTATTTAAATTATTATTGTTTATTATTGTTCATTAATCGTGTAAAACCCCAACACGACTCAGAAATTAATTTTACACATAACGTACATGTATAAAAATTAAATTCTTAGCGTGTCATTTCAATTTAGCTCTGCGTAATACAGAAAAAAAAATTTGTTAAATCAGTTTAAAATTATTAAAAACGTGCACATTTGTCAGACTAGAACAATAATAATATAAAAAGATTAATCAACTAATTTTGTTAATAAGCGATTATTTAATTACAAATTTTGCAACATGTAAAATAAAATAATTTTTTTTATAGCGAATTAATTCTTTGCGAGTAACGAAAAATTAACTTAATTCCATGTAGTTTCCAAATTATTTTACATATTTGAAATTAGTGGTGAAAATTATATAATTTGTTTATTATAATAAATTAAGTACATATTTATTTTCTCCGACATAGTAAATGCCTCATATATTTCCTTATGCTTAGGCCATTACTACTAGATTAAAAATGTGATAAATGTGCGCTCGTATATCATCTCTTATATTTATAAAATATAAATATTGTATAAACTACTTTAATAAAGAAAATTTTATGATGAAGATATTATAAAAAATTCAATTATTACAAACAAGGAGGTAACGCAAAATAAATCACTCTGCAACAACCTTAATAACGAAATGGGAGAAACATATTAGAAAATTAACGTATTTATAAATGTAATAACTGCAAAATATATATGGAAAAGATAAATAAACAATTTAATGTTACTATCAAATTATTTTATAAATACCGTTTTTTCACTTTGCTAATTCTCATTAATTTTATATCTAAATTAGTGATTTTTACACGTTATATTTTTATAAATTGTATACATTTCTATATTTTATTATTTATGTTCACTTGATAATAGCTCGACAGTAGGAAAGATTTGTAATTTTTCATTAAAACGTTTAGTAATTTTAACTCCTCTTTTATTTTACTTTTTTAAAAATCATCACGTTCTACAATTTTCAAAATTTAAATTTACATAAAAATAACGACATCGAATAAACATTGAAAAAATGTAACAGTGAAATTAATGTAACTATTATATTTTTTACATATATAAAGAGAGAGAGAGAGAGAGAAAAACAGAAAACTAATATTAGAAAAATAAGTAGAAATAATTAAAATAGAAATAAAAATAATCTAATAAACATATTAAAAACTTTTATTGATAAATCAGTTTTAAAAACCATTTTTATAAATACATTTATTCTTTAATATTTGCATTGTATAATCCTAGATTAATAACACATGTTGCAAGTAAACTGGTTAAGCTATAGATCAAATGTTAATTGTTGAAAATGAGATTATTTCTTGTATATTATTTCTGTTATTATTAAATTTTATTTATTAGTTAAATGATTTATAACCTGAAGGTTGCGTAACTGGCAAAATGCAGGAAATTATAACGTAAAAATTATTAATAATTTGATACTATTTTTTTACAGGAATATGCGATGTACAAAACAGCGAATGATTTTCTGTTGGTTTTTTAATATCTAGTTACCATTAGAATACCGAGCAAAATTTATAATTTTTAAAATGTAAACATTTATTATTACAAATTGACGAACGATAGAAATAAGATTTATTTTGAAATACCAATAAACCATTATGTTAAAACCGATAATAATCAACCCAACGCCAAAAATGATAAAAAAAAAACTTTCCGGTACTCTATTATGGAAAAAAAAAAGTAAATATAAAATTTTTAAAACCGCTTCCCTTTAATAATGCTCTAGCGAGAAGTTAAAATAGTTCAAATTTACATGCAACTATAGATCGCTATCTACAAAAAATTATATAAACTGTTACAAACTCGCAACCGCTAGATGTCGCGTACTAACGAGTATAGAAGTATGCGAAAATTTCTCATTCTTATTTACTAAATAATATCTACGCTTTGTTCCTTTATCCGTTAACTATTTCCTAGTAGAATTCAAGAAACCCCTTTCTAGTTCTATTTCCGGAATCCTTGAAAAAAACGAACGAAAAATTCAGCTCCTATCTCGATTCCTATAACTATCCGACATCCTACGTGTAATCTAAACTCCATTTACTCGTGCTCTGACCAATGCTGCAGTACGTAGCAGGTTAATGAATAGAATAGAATACAATTTCCGAGTTTTTATTCTGATTACAATGAAAATTCGCGACAATTTATCCGTAGATTATTTCCAGTATGGTATTTAGTAGAAAAAACGTTGAAACCAAAACTGTTGTCGACATATTCATTGGTCTGTTTGGTCTCTGGCGGTTAAGACGAAGAATCGTTTGAAAAACAAATAAAATTTATAGGCTTTGTAGGCACTTTTTCAAACTGATAAACGTACATATACACGATCGATTTTAAGATAAATCTCCTTGTCAAATTCGATAAGGGACGTGTACCTTATTTCAATATTAAAATATCTGCGGTGGTATTTTACAGGCTACTAATCCTAGATGGAATTAACGCCCAGATTATTTTATAATTATAATAGTGTTCGTGGAAATATGACGAAACGCCGAACTTTCTTGAGGAATTTAACTGCGATAATTGTGCATTGCATGAAAATCAGTACATCTCAATGATCGGAAATTACGATTCCAGGCAGCTACAGTTTATGTACACAAAGTATAAGCATAGACGCCTTAAATATAATTTACTGTAAACGATTAATATTTAATGTTTCTGTGTATATGTGTATATACATGTGTGCGTATGTATGTATATATATAGGTAAGTATATGTGTATTATATTATATATCTTTATAATTGTTATTATATCGAATAATATTCTTTTTTGTATGCTTAATGTGATACAAAGCGTTTTATGGAGTGGGTTTTTTTTTCAAATTTTCTCCCGCGTTTTATATATTTATATCTGTATTCTAGTAAATATACTATAAGATGTATTATGTATAAAGAATTTTTGTTTATTTGCGGTAAGGATATTATTATAATTCCGGTACGCGTAATTATTATTCTTTTGTACTTTTGTACTTTTAATGAATTTATGTCAATAAATAAATTTCTTCTAAATTTCTTCTTAACTATTTCATTTTGAGTTACACGCCGAAAATTTGAAAAAGGAATCTAGAAGACAACGCAAGTGCAAGCAGTGAAAACCCCCAGCTGGGCGGAAAACATTGCTACGTGTACGCGAGAAAAGAAAAAATATTTTCTTTGAACATAGTAAATTAATATGCGAAAATTGTTCCCAAAATTGATTAAACGTATTATACTTTTTGTTTCTAAGTTGCACTTTATTGGGATAATATATTTGTATATATATATATAAAATTAATAATTTGAGATATGCCGATGACACGGAAATTTTTGCATCATCTATGGAAGAATTAAAGTACAACTTTAAATAAACTGACGACAGTAAGCCATGAATTCGGAATGCGTATAAACAAAAATAAAACAAAAATTATGATAGTGAATCATAATAATGAAAACATATCTAATACTTCACAACAATTACACGGATATGAAGTCGTCAACGAATTTGAATATCTAGGTGTCCGGATCAACAATAAAGGAGGCTCAAGCAAAGAAATAAGGAGACGATCTGCGATGAGTCTAAATGCTATGAATAAGTTGCAATATCAATTATTCTACAAAAATACAACTTGTTCGTTCCCTGGTGTTCTCCATCTTTACCTATGGTTTCGAAACATGGGTAATAAACTCCACGGATCAGCAATATATTGATGCATTTGAAATGAAATGCTGGCGCATAATGCTGGGTATAAAATGGCACGATAAACAAACGAACGTCTCGATCATTAAGCGTCTTAATATAGATAAACGATTGTCACAAGACATACGCGATAAAATGCACAAATTTTTCGGTCATATAATGCGTGCACGAGACTTAGACAGGACAGTCACACTAGTAAGAATGAACGGACATAGAAGAAAAGGTCGGCCAATGACGCGATGGACGAAACAAATATGCCGACGTGTTAAACTGTCAATACCAGATTTGGTACACTCGGCAGATGATCGACAACTGTGGAGGAATTTGATTGGTACATAATGGTCACGACGGTCAATTATGATCAATGTACGACTGTAGATATATAATATATATATATATATATATATATATATATATATATATTTGTTAAAAAAAAAACCTCAATTTAAATTTCAATATATAAGTAATATAATTGATACTTGTTTTTTTTTAACAAAAAATTATAAATAGCTTCTTATAATCCGGAATATCATATTATTTTGCAAAATATTTTATATGAAAAATTATCAAAATAAGGTGTTTTTCAAAGTGGCGCCTAATAGACACCACGCGACCACTGATGTTCGTTAAAAAGAAACTGCAGGGAATCGAAAACAGACCGCTTTAGAGACATCTTAAATCAGCCGCGCTATACTCGCATTTAAACAATGCACGATTTTACATCGCTGATATGGTAATAATTCTTTCATTGTTTCTCTGTATCCGATGTTACAATGATAAATAAAAGGCGGGTGTCCTTAAAATAATGAATAAAGAAATATATTTTCGAGTATTTCATATTTCCGTACTTCATGTTTCTCTCCGAATTGTCTTAAATTTCATCGACAAACACTTAGAACGTGAAATATATATATTTTTTATTATTATTATTTAAATTTAAGTGCCGTGTACCGTAATTATAGCTAGAGGCACGGAACTAAAATAATTATAACAAAGGTATTAAATAATTAAGGTATTAGATAATTTTAACGAAGATATTAACTGTTTACAACGAAGGTATTAAGTATAACAAATGCGTTAATTTGATACATTTTAAAAATTCGAAAACTCTATTAACGATATCCATGTTATCCCTCAGCAAACTTTGCAAGTCGAGCGATGCGATCCCGTACTGTTTTCGGTATTTGTCGTAAATTGGACAGTCTACTACCAATAGATGCTCGACGGTCAACTGACAACAACATTGTTGGCACATTGGTGGCGTACTTTTTTCTAATAGATGAATATGTGTTAATTTTGTGTGTCCTATCTATTAATTCGAACATAATACTACCTCTTCCATTCTGCTACTACGATGTGCTGAGTGCCACTGTTTTGAAGATAATTTTATGGATCGTAGTTTATTCACCGTAGATATTCTCAGCCAGTTACTATTCCATGTCGATTCGAAATGATGCTTTAAGTATTCTTTGAAGTCAGCTATCGGTACATGGATATTTAGAAGCGGATGCGAAACGGCTGTTCTTGCTGATACGTCGGCTATTGAATTACCATATATATTGCAGTGTATCCACAAAAGTATTATGTCCTTAGATGTAGTTTGTAACATGAATTTTATTTCTTTGGCTATTGGATGCAAATTTTCATTATTTAATAGAGTTCTTAATGCTGAATTTCATTTTACATTTGCATATATACTTGCGCTAAGTTTTGCTATTTATCGGGTTTTTCTAAACTTTTCCCACGTTAGTCATTAATTTGTTTTCCTATTACTTGTTACCGTACGTTAAAAAGTACATGTATTAAGTTTATCCGATAAGGAAATCACAATTTTCCATCGCAGAAGATTCGCTATTTACTATTATCGTGTTAAAACAGAGACAAATACACTTTCCTCCTAAAATAAGCGAATTCTTCAATCCTACCGTAAGCGCGTACATTTTTAATAATTTAATTTTGCTTAGGAAAAAAAAAACAGTTTTGTCGAGTTCAATAGCATTCTAAATGATTCGTATACGAAACGGATATATAAAGGAAATCTTATAAAATACTCGAAACTCCGAAAGACGAAGCAGTTTTAGTTGTTTCCATTCGATTGGGAACGCCATCAAAAAATCAAAAAAATAGTAGTTATTAATCGAATAAAAACGATTGAGATAAATATTGTAGAATAACACGATTGTACAGGTGGAGAGCACTTAACCAATGTGGAAAATTAGTTTCAATATATCTTCCACGATATTACGCCATGAATCATAATACTTCTAGTAGTTTAATTGAAATTTAAAAGAAGTGGCGGGCGGAGGTATTTTTCCACAATTTTGGGAATCGTAGGAAAAACATTATTATTAATATATATATATATATATATATATATGCATGTGTGTGTAGATATATATATATAGATATATAGATACATATATATACATGCATACAGTTGATTGAGACAATACGATAATTCTCTCTTCAAATACTTGTTCACACTTTATTTATTTTCGTACTTATTATATCAGCTATCCACATCGTGGCTCAGTTAAAAGCTACGCAAACCGCATGCACTAATTATTCATTTTAACGAAACATATTCGTATAGAGAATTTTTTTCAGTTGTTAGATTTGAGGAACAACCAGCAGCAATTTCAATATTAACATTATTCAGCGATTCCAGGTCGAATTGCTACGCAACATCTTTCAGAACGATGACTTACACAAGGATTTTACAATACTAGCTGTTAAAGAAGTAACGAGACAATATAGCGATAGTTACATCCAGCGAATCATCTGAATCCACGGCAGCTGTTCTTATGGATCACGATTTAAACGTCTTGGACGACATAGTCAACTCGAACTTAAAAACCGAATTCAGCTCGTTATATTGCACACACCCATATATATATTATTATAATATATAAGCATTAGATAGTGGTTAATATCAAAGTTCAGAGATACCACATTAATATCAACTTCTATTGTCATCATTGTTACTTATTACCCTCTTCTTTTGGATAGCTCGAATTCAAGAAAAAAAAAATTATAATTTACTATTAATACAATTGAAAATAAATCTTGGACGAATTATTGTTAATCTTTTTTTTAATATATAACAAGGCTCTCCACATTGCCTGAGCCGTCGTTGTACAATTAACTCGAGACAAAGTGTCTCTTATGTCTATTAGACAACTTTTCTACCAATAAACTGATGGCGCATTGAAGATTTTCGGAGCTGTTAATTGTCCAAACTGACGATTGCTTCCGTACGAAACTTAACTGGCAATCAATGAAAAATATCATTCAGCTCAGCATCACTACTCATAAGTAAAATCAAAGATTGCACCTGTCAGGTACTTGACATTATCTCGAATGACGAGTTAACGACTCTACTAGAGACATCGCAAATGAGGCTATTTCACGCGTGAAAATAACATACAGTGAGCGACATCCGGTAAAATACAAAAACAGACGATGATATATATTATTCACCGGCTGCGTGAAATCCTAAATAATAAATTCATTTTCTATTATTTTTAATCTGTAAATAAATTTTCGACTTTAAACGAATATTCCTTTAACCTTTTCATGCCCAATGTATACTTTTGAACACATTACATTCTAGCTCGAATATCTATATGCCCAATGTATACTTTTGAACACATTACATTCTAGCTCGAATATCTATATGCCCAATGTATACTTTTGAACACATTACATTCTAGCTCGAATATCTATATGCCCAATGTTGTCGATTAAAATTGGTTTCTTATAAATAATTTTTTCGTAATTTATTAATCATATACGTCCATTGTATACTTTTGGATACCCATAAATCATATGTTTACGTATCAAGTCGATTTTAAAAAAAAAAAAACTTCGAAAATATTTTAATTTTGTAACACTTTTTATCAGCTATAGAGCCCACAAAAAAAAAAAAAAAAAAATTATCTTTGCGAGGCACATGTAAGGGTATGAAAGGATTAATGGCGAAATAAAAAACCCAAACTAAATTCGAAAGTAAAAACCAGTTAAATAAATGTTTAATACTTCCATTCGAAATTTATTAAAAACGTACATCTATAGTAATTTGCACAGGACGAGTTAATCTAATTTTGAAATAATAATTTATTAATATAGACGAAAAGATGTATTATTTTAACGTAAAAAAAAAAAGTGTAAATTCCCATTTTTTACGCTTGACAAAACTAAAATCTACAATTACCTTTCATTTTAATTATACAAATCTATACACCTTATAATGCGGCGGTGGCTTAGTTGCTAAAGTGCTCGACTATCAACTCGACGGTCGGAGATACACGCGACATAGAAAGTTTTCATCGTCATGAGCATTGTTTGCAAGCGACAACGATCCGATAGCGGCGTCGGAAAAATTACAGGCCGGGTTAAATCACTTAAAAAAATGGGCACGACAGTGGAGAATTAAGGTCAACCCATTGAAGTCAGTACATGTCACGTTCACAAATAGACGCGATACATGCACACCCGTTTATCTTGATGGTCTTATTCCACAGGAAAGTAAAGCTCGGTATTTGGGGATGTGGCTTGATCGACGAATGACGTGGAAAACACACATTAAGATGAAGGTTAAAGAAATAAACATAAAACTGAGAAAGATGTACTGGCTCCTGGGCAGACATTCCGAGTTACCTCTCAAATCGAAATTATTGCTGTATAACGCAGTTATCAGACCGGTGTGGACCTACGGTATATCCCTTTAGGGTACAGCATCGGTGTCTAATATTGATGCAACGATGTCAGTCAAAAATATTAAGAATTATAACAAATGCGCCATGGTACATGCGTAATGACAACCTGCATCGCGACCTAGGTGTACCATATGTGCGAGAGGTAATCCAAACATATAGTGAACATTACTTACCCGAACCAACTGGCAGTTGTGAAAAAAAACATAATTAGCTAAAATCGGAGTCGAACGTGATTTTGTTGAAAAACGGTTACTTCAAGATGTGTAAATACTATTTTAGTTGTAAAACGGAATTGGTTAAACGTTTCAATTGCCTTTTTAAAATAGTTTAGCTTCTTGAAGTAGAAATTATTAATAATTAACGAAATTTCATTTGACGCCTAGACAATATTGAATGTTAGTAATGAAAAAGTTTAATGCGTTTATTTTTCTATTTTTTTTTTTAATGAAAGTATTTTTTGAATTGAAACTCTATGGGCGCATTATATATGAGGAGTTAACCCGTCGCGAGCGAGCGAACCAAAAAAGTTTATACACATAGGTACATAGATAGGCCTATTCTCACAGTATAGTCGGGTTCCCACATTCTTTTCCGCATGCTGTACGGGTTTACGTGTATATTCAGTTTACATACGTACAAACGCGTATACAGAAATTGTGTGAAATAATATTTTTCGAGTGTTCGTATTTTTTCTCTCGGTTATCCGTTATTTCGTTCAAATCTTCGCTGCATAAAGTATGAATCTGAAAACGAAAACATTTCAATCTCAGCCACGTCAAGTTAATGCGTTCCTTTTCTTTGTGAAATTTGTACGAAATCGTGATTTTAGGAAAACGTCTTTACGTTTCACTTTTTCCCTACGCCGCGATGCGCAGAGTTTTTTTATTGATTTTTTAATAAAATCAAACGATTATTCAAAAAGATTGACGTCCGAATGAAATTTGAAAGACAGCCCTGCTGTTATAAACTACTAAACGGTACATAGTTATCCAACAGATTGTCATATTACTTTTCGCTTATTTATTTTATAAATATCTTTAAAAAAAAAACAAGTTAAAGGTTAAAGTAAGTTATAAAACCTGATGACGGATTTTTAATTTTAAAAAGGAACGCCTAAAACAATGATTTCGTTTAATTGTTTCCACGTATTAGCTTCTAGCCGAAAGGTAGAAAATGAACTTTCGTCCCACTTCAGTTAATTTCCTCTGAACAATTCACTCCTCGTTAAAAGTAACGTATTTTACCGGAAACCATTTTAAAAGCTTTAAAAGAGTGAATTATCTATTGTGAAAAAAAGAAAAAAGAAAAAATAAATACTTAATTAAAATTCATTTACGTCGAAGCCGTCTCGTTATCTTCGCTTCACTCTCGCGATTTAAGGACCACTCGAATTATTATTCAAATGTAAACGAAACGACTGTCTCGATAAGATGATGAAGTAATAAGCCGAATTACTAAATGCGAAGAAATAAGGAAAATTTGGGCCAGTATCCAACCTCGAACGTCGACGAACGCATTTAATTCAAATATATTATCGAAAAGAGTGTAATCTAAAACCATTAATTGGTAAGTTGTAATTTGAATCGATTATAATTACATATTTAATTTCTTTATTTTTATTAAGATTTTTTATCGATTTTACCGTAATCGTCCGTTTTATGATATATTTCTAAAATCGTAAAATAAATTAAATATATATATATATTTATTTATTTCAAGACGAAAATGACCTCGGATAACGGTCGATTCATTTAGTTCGTGCATTACTAAGTTACGATAAAATCTTTTTTGCAGTTAAATACTCGAAATTGGAATTAAAACCGAAGAGGAATTTAAAATATAATTCGTGTATTAAATAAGAAAGAACGTACCGTATATAATCTCATTTTTCATATATTTAACTTTATCGACTTATAATTATCGAGAAATTTGGAAAGAATAGTAAATTTTCCTTACATATAATATGAAAAGTTGATAATCAACTCGTTGTAAATTATATTTATATATTTATATATATATATATATATATATATATAAAACAGAACTCCGGTTCCTCAGTGCATCGTGTGTGTAACGTCACGCTTTGCATATCCTCATTGACTATTCTTTGTACTCCTCACTCAGGTTGTCCCTCAACTTTCCCACCTCACTAATCACGTTCTTATGTCTCTACTCCTTCATTTAAATTTTTCTCGCTCGTGCCTCTAGCCTTAGTTGCTGCACAACGTTAATTTAGATTAATAATAATAAGTTATTGTTATTAAATACAAACATCGTAATTGTAAAGATGAAGTAACCTGCTGAATAACTTGTTTATATACACGGTTAACCTAAAATATTTCACGTATAAATGTTCATAAAATATTCCAATAAAACTACCTCATTAAAGTATTAATAAAAAAAAAAAAGTAAACAATTAAACACGAAACTGCGACAGTTACACTGGACATTCTCGGCAACAGGCTTAATAGTTAATTTATAGCCTGTTTTTTGGACTTAATACACTAGCGAAAAATTATTTTACATAACAGCAGGGAACGTCACTATTGAGTGTGTTGGCCGGACCGGCACGTGTCAATTTCATTTCCGTAGAAATTTCTAGATGCCCATAAAACGGTAGTCCATTATTAGACGAGACTGTAGGCAATTTTTAATTTAGGAATTATAATAAAAATATTTTTAGAATTAAAACATTCTATACCGAATGGTATTTTTGTTTTAAAACGGACGATTACGCTACATTAAAAGTCCGTGTACAATACCATCGTGACGCTGAAGTGGTTAATCGAAGAATAATATCGGGGTGACCCAAAGAAGACGGACGATTTTGTTGGTTTTTGAATAACTCGAAAATTACTCGACCAAAGTTTTCCAATGAAATTTTATTGAAAAAAAAATAGAAAAACGAGAGTTAGCTTACAATCGTTTGATCGTTTGTGGAGCGCAATACCGTTCAGATCATCGTGCAACGATACATTCATTCGATCTTTTTACGAACACATTTTCGAGCATAGGTCGCTGAATTTTTGACATTTCTTCACGAATCCGAGTTTCAGGTCATCCAGATATTGTGGACGTTAAACGCGGCTCTTAAGGTATCCCTAAAAAAAAAAGTATAGTCAAATCTGGCGAGCACGGTTGCCAAGCGAAATCCGTGCGACGCGACTGCGGTTACCAAACGCTTCTTTCAGTACTTCTGCGGAACATCTTGTTGAAACTACGCACGGCCGCCAGATGAGGACAGCAAAAACGAATTTATCATCGCGATATAGCGCATTCCGATGACGGTACCAGTGAAAAAATAAGACACCCCCACGGGTAGGAACGGTTTTTTCTGTCCAGGACCTTTTTTTATCTGTCTCTCGAAAGTTTTCAAATTAAAATTGAATTGCGAAATGGTGCGGGTGTTTACGCGGTGTAATTTTGAATTATTTTCGAAACTCTCTTTGCACCGTCGTGATCGATTACACACGCAAAACGCGCGCTCCTTCTCGTTATACGATGCCGTGATAATTGAAAACTCTCTCTTCTTGTGTACACTAAACGCGGAGCAAGCGGTTTGTTTTGTAACAGTGTTACCAACTGCGCTATGCAAAAAAACAAAACCGTCCATCTTCCCCGGGTCATCTTATATAATAACAGAAAAAACATGACCCTGTGTATTTGATAAAATCACTAGTTTTAAAATAATCGGTCGTTAGTTTCAACCAAATGGAATGGTTAATTTCGGGATACGATTAATTATTAAATAAATTTCGATTTCCGATTAAAGTCGTCCGTATTTTATGACCAATTTTGCTCCTCCGGGCAGGTAATTGAAAAATTCGAAAGATATGGAAATTATAATTTACTTAACGGCGCTTGTAATTTCGATAACGGGAAGTTACGCCACGTACAATTATCACGCTTCTCTGGATTACATAAAGGGCATCAACTCTCAAAATATAACGTGGAAGGTAAACTTAATTCGATTTCTCATTTTTTTTTAGTTTACATTCTTTCGTAGGTGATAGACTAAGTGTAGAAGAAAAAAAATAAGAAAACATTTATTAAATATTAAAAAATTCTTAAATTATTACAATATTTTTATTGCTAGGTATCTCTTATATATATATATATATATATATATATATATATATATATATATATATATATATATATATATAATAATAACCTTAGCAATTAACTTTATACAAGACCTTGATGGTGAAAAAAGGGTTAATCTAAATATTACGTTATTATATGCAGGAAAAACCAAAGTCAAAAAATAAAACCTACATTAGAAACGAAATTATATTTTCTAAACTAAATTATACGACGTTAAACTATAACCAACAATATGTAAATATATAAACTATTTAAAATAATATAAACTAAAATAATATAAACTATTTAAAATAATATAAACGCTTAATAATAATATAATTATCAATGCACGATAAATTATCTATAGACAGATGGAAAATAGGTGTAATAATTATCCGAAGTTTCGCGCTGTTAATTATCTCGTATCTGCGATAAAAACGAAAGTATTATTTTATTATTAATAGTATTCCTATTATTATTATTATTATTATTATTATTATTATTATTATGTTATTTGAACATATACCCTATATTGCTGAATGTCTTCAAGAAGGTAGATCTGTTATCTCAGTATATTTCGACTTAACTGAGTATAAAATACTTCCGAAGAAATTGTACAAGTGTGGGTTCAGGATACACAGTTGGTTTAGGACTTAGTTGGAAAATAGAAAGTATGTTGTCGAAATAAACAATGTGTATAGTGAGTGTGAAGTGCAGACCTAGGGAGGTAATGTTTTAGGTCCTTGCCTTTTCTTGATATATATTAACGATTTGTGTAATTTACGTATTTTTTTACCTTGCTCTGTATCGGCCAGTTTTAGTAATATGGAATACTGCATTGTGGGTAAAATACCGAAGTGTTCAAACCTATTAAACAATATTGCAAATATGTGTGTTAAATAGAATAATTTTTAATGAAAGTATAAACGTTAAAAATAAACTTGTAATTAATTTCTCAATGTTTATTTATTCGTTTTTTATTTTATTTTATTTGTTTATTCGTATTCGATTTGCAATTAATTTTTATTTTATATTTCTTCATTTTGAAATGTACTGGTGTATTGTATTGAAATTAAAATAAATTTTGATTTGAATATTATTATTAGTTAAACTTCATAATTATAGGGTATGCAGTCTCATTTACCTCGTTCTTTAAGATTGCGTTTGGTATAGACTTTAACGTCAAAAATTGTCTTCATAGGGTACATAAATGTGTCGTATGTGTGTTCATACGTATAAGGTATGTATATGTTTATGTGTGTGCATACGGATATATAAGTATTGGCGATTATTTGTATACATCAGAAGAAGATGATCATGTATATATATAATAATATTAATGTCTCACACGGTTTATCGTTAGTTTGTGCGTGTATTTATAGTTATTTAAATTTATTTTGGTATTTCGGTTACGTTTTGTCTTTTATTTTCATTTTTCGTGCGCATTGCGATTATTTTAATTCGATCTGTATTTAATTTGATTAATTTATTAAGGAGCGTTTTATAACTCGTTTGTAATTTTCCTCTTATTACTACCATGTTTGTAAAATGCTACGATTTTAATTTTTTATTTTATTTCACGTATGCAAACTTTTTAATGAAACGTCATAATAAATTGAATTGAATTATTATTATTATTATTATTAAGGAGCCATACTCTATAACACGAAAGTAGTAAAACATGATCTTATAAATCGTAGACGGCGACATAAGTACTTGTCGAAATACATTCTAAATAAGTAATTGAGTACACGTGAGGATATATATGTGTGCATGTGTTAGGAATGTTGGCACTCGATTAGGGTAAACATAGAATGAAATTACTTACAGGTATCATATGTATATATATTTAGCGAACGTATGTATGCATGAGCATGTGTATTTGTTTCATTGCGGGTGCATGTATGCGCAAGGACGAAAGAGTGTTATGTGGAGCGTTTACCGGCATACGAGTAGTAGTAGATCTACACGTTTATGTTCGATTAAACTGCGATAAGTAATTTAAGTAAATATAGCAGTAGGCGCATGTGTACATGCTTGATATATATATATATATATATATATATATTTATTTATAAATTTACATTTGTAACTATTTATTGAGCGAGAGCACTCTAGCAACTACCCTACCGCTACATTAATATATGTATATATATTTGTATATGTGTACATATGTATGTCTATACTTACTATATGTATAGGAGCATGTCGGTGTGTAGGTGTGTATGTTTGTTAGCATTTCTTATGTGCGCTTATGAGTTAATTTCATCATGGAATTAATGTAGAACAGATTTTTTGGTATGTAATTTTATTATTATTATTATCGGTAGTCGTCATTTTGTTTTTTTACATTTATCATCTGCAGGCCGAGCAGCTGATGCGCATTAGAGGAAGTTCACAGATTATATGTTTATTTTGAAATTTTAACATCGTATAAAATAAATGACTAGATTATTATTATTATTATACCTAAATGTAAGTGTATGTGTTTTTATGATACGGTCAGAACATTTTATTTCAATTTATGCTACCCGAGAAACTTTATTGATTTCTTATTTCAATCGAAATGTTAACATCACGTTAGTGTGTAATCTAAATATACCGATACACATAATTTCTTCGGTGGATCTTATTTATTCTGATCTCGTTATTATTCGCGTTATGGTCAGTTGACACATTTAAGTTATATTCATTTTTTATTATTTATTTTTCGGTTTTTTCCCTCATTTATTTTAGTTGTTTCTGTAACCTGCAGATCGCGTAAATTCTGCGCACATGTAGGAATTCATATGTATGAATACTTTTGAACTGTAATTTCTCTTAGAAATATTGTGATACTATAATTGTTTTTTTATTGTAATTACTTCTACTACAATTATTATTTTGTTGTATTTTGTATATTTATATCATGTGATGGTTTTAAATAAATTTGATTTGATTTTATTTTATTATTATTATTATTATTATTATTATTATTATTGTCGGTGCCGTTAAGTTAAACAGGTTACCTAAAGAATTAAAAACTGATATTATTAATTATAAACGTAGATGTAGAAAATTATTAATTGAATACTTACTAGCTAAGATTCAATTGTAAAGTAATTAGATTCGTAATAATTTTAAGTTTTTTAATACAAATACTTGTCAATTTAACGCACACATCATTGTAATACCGACAGTCTGATTTCCTATGGGTCGTTACCTATTATATCTCATATATTTTTACTTAGTTTTTTAACAAAAAATGTGCTACATATAAAGTAGCAATTTCGTTTTGAACAGTATACTACCTTATGTTTCAACCTTTAACTTAATTGCAGTTTCAATGTGTGTAAATAATTTTTAAATACCCAAGAAGCCAAACGAGAGTGGATGGGAATGTTTGAATGTTTATCGGCAAATGTGTATATAATTTGAGTGGAATTATAAAACTTATTATTAATCTATTTAATGTAGACAGTCGTTTATTATACAATATCTTCGTGAACCTGGTACACGTGCAGAATTATAACTGGGTTATATATTCAGTGGATAAATATAGTCTAATCTATTAAGTTCTATTACATATAAGCTTCGTTTAAATATAAGTTCACATTTTTATTTATTTTTAAATTTTTTGTTTTACTTCTTTGAAGAATGTCATATATTATGTTTCGAATTGGTTTCTTTAATAGTATTTTGTATATATTCAAATGTACTGAACAAAAATCAAATAAATTGAAATTTAAATTGAAATTGAAATTGAAATTGAATTATTATTATTATTATATCATTATCACGATGGTAAATATTTTATTTCGAACTATTTAGTCTTTAATAATCGCTTTAAAATCGATGATCTTATTCAGCAATTCGATTTTTATTTTTAAAAGGCCGGAATTAATTTTCCGGACGGTCTTACTTTGGAACAAATGAAAAACTTTGCGGGATCCGAACCTCCGCGTCGCCAAAGAACCGGCCTAAAAATCAGAAAAACAGCCGTTAACGATTTTCCGGAAAATTTTGATCTGCGCCAGAAACATCCCTACTGCCCGTCAATCGGTACGGTGTACAATCAAGGAAATTGCAGATCGTCTTGGGTAAGAAAATTTAATGTCAAAATTTTACGATCCCGATAAAATTTGAATAGAAATAAAAAAACTAAATTCTTGATAAAAATCTTATATTTAAAATATTACGCGTCTCGTACTAACACACGCATATAATATATATATGTATGAGTGCTGCTGCTGTCATTTATGACGAAAATGGGATACCAAGCCGATACGATGATTTGTTTGGAAACCGAATAGGTAACAGACTATCTCTTCTGTTGTTGATCGCTTGCAATCGAACTCGGGTTGACCATCTGATTTGTTTTGGGACCCGTATTTTCATACATGCCATCTACGATAGATCTCCATTTATTTCTGTTTTTCGCATTCACAACCAGTTTTTCTTGGGGTTATTTTTAGATCATTAGCGAATACATCCTCAAAGCGCAGTTTAAGTCTTCCAACATGTTTTTTTCCAGTTTCTAGTACACTATATAGCATTTTCATTACTACGCGGACATCGTGCATTGGCAAAGCATGACCGACCCATTTCATGCGCCTTTCAGTCAACATCTATGCAATAGATGTAACCGCTGCTAAAGCTAAAACTTTCTCGTCTGACACGGTATTCTTCTAATCATACTCGAATGAGAGATTTCCAGCTTTTTAAGATGCTTTTTCATAATAGGCCAAATTTCGCGTCCATTGTTGGCACTATGATACCTTTATATATCGCTAGTTCTGTTTCTATTGTGAAATCTTTGTTTTTCAATGTAACAGTAAAATTACTTTAACGTTCAGATGGAAGTGAAGACGTTTACGATGGCTACTTTTGGTGAACAATAACAGGTGACTGATTGAATCTCAAGATCGGCGCGAAGGCTGGTGACAAACCGAAATACTCTTGATATCGTTCGCATAAAGTTGTTCTGAAATTTTTCCAGTATATCAAGATTGGTTTTGGCTGCAGTACCTCGGATCTCTGCGTCATAGCTCTAGGCTAGTTAGAAAATTGAGGTACAGATGAGCCTCTTGCTTTCAAAGCTAAACTCGGAACGAAACTGAAGAAACCATCGAAAGTTCTAATGTCGAAGGTTCAACATTTTCTACTTTCTTCGAATATTTTTACGCTAACTGAACACTTATAATCAAAGTAAAAATCTCAGTATCGAGCGGAGTTAGAAGTTGAAAGCAGTTTCCAAATAAATTGGTCTATACGGTGACGAAGAACAAAATCCATTTAATATTCCAGCAATGAGTCCAACTTGAAATATTGTCGACAGCTGTTTGAAGAATAGATACAGTTACATAACTGCGATTATAAAAAGGCTAGCAATTGTTTCTCGGATTATCTATAGTGTAAAGTAGGCAGAAGGATAGGATCGAGTACGGATCCTTATAGAACACCAGCATGGATACTGAAGTAGTACGTAGTAGCTGATCCATGATGTATATGTCGGTTAATTATGACACGAGTAGCCTGTCCAAGTTCCAGGTTGGTATTGTAAAGGAATATAGACATTTATCAGCATCGATAGATAAGATAATACATTTTCTTGATAATTCACAGGAGTGATCGTTATTTTTATAGTTTAGGCTATATATAAAACCTTATCTACTTCAAGCAAAGAAGTTGACTTGATTCTCCCGTTGGATTTAGCGGGGCAGGAGAGAGTTATAGAGGACTGAATATCCGCAAAAACACGTCAAAATTTTAGGCCAACGCATCTGCTTTTTCAGAATCATTCCGAATCCATGAATTTTCTTTCTTCCTCAGAGGGGTCAAGTTTGAAAAGGTCTGTGGATTCGCTTTGCAGCTGTCTATAGGTAGTAATTTTAGCTACTTTAGTAGTGCCGATAGACGATAGATAATTGGAAAACGAACCTTCACTGAGAAATGATGCGTTTAGTATCTTTGAATAATTTGTTAAATAGCGATTTATTTTCATCGATGCGGTGGCTTCGCCAAGCTTTCTCGACTTGCCGTCTTCGGCGAACCTGTTCGTCCTATTTTTATTTTCGAAATAAATTATAAAAGAAAACCAACCAGATATATCGACTTAATTCGTACGAGGAAAAAATACATAAATAAATAAATATATGAAAATCGAATTTCGAATAAAGTAGATTTTATTCGTGTTCCGAATATAGGCTATAGCACCGGCTAGTACGCTAACGGATCACGTCTGTATTAAAACCAAAGGCAGTCAAACGACGCCATTCTCAGCCCATCACGTTATATCTTGTTGTCGACTATGCGGTCACGGTTGCAAAGGCGGTTGGGACGATGCCGCATTTTTCTTTTTCCGTAGGCACGGAGCGATTACGGGAGGCGATTACAATTCGAAAACGGTAAAATATTCAAATATTGTACGGTTAAGTAAATTTAAAAAAAAAAAAAACGGACTTATCGATTATTTTTTATTTTTTAATGTTTTATAATAGATAAGCATTTACGCGCGCATACATATACACGTATATAAATATATACACATATATATATGCATTTATGTGATCATATTTTATTTTCATACACTCATATTTGTACTTTTCGTGTAAAGCATATATTATATAATATATATGTGTTTCATTTTTATACTGATTTGTTACACACAGTTAACACCTATATATACCTACATGTATACATATACCGCGAAGGTACTTGGTAACATCGTGTGACATCAACATTAAATCGTGTGAATTAGCAATCAGGTATACTAATGAAAATTATACGAAAATTTTATCATGCGGCGATAAAATTCTATGGAGCGGTTGATTATAGAAAGGAAGTCGGAACGAAGACGGCCTCGTGAACGAGTATACATCCGATGGACTGATGCCGTACGGGAAGTCGCAGAAAAATTGTTTGTATAATGTGCACAATAAGTACAAGCCAGAACATGAGATTAACTAATGATGATTTGTACTCTGCCGTGTGTTTTTCAATTAAATTTATAATAATACGTTCCACTTTAAAAAACGGACGGGAACTATATTGAACGATAAAAATTCATAAAATACAACCGTGCGTCTAACAAAAAATTTCTCCGTAAAAGTATATTTTCATTATTTTCATTTGAAAAGTACTTTTATTTTTTTTAATAAGAATATACAGAAAATTTAATTTATACGTAAATACGAATAGAACAAAAACTCTAGTACAACTAACAATTTTAAAAGTAAACCGTTGTAAGTTTTAAAAGTGGTACGTCGGGATTCGGTTAAATGACGAGATCCGGCCTACATTGTGAAATTTAGAATACAGTAACTTGGCAGCAATCAATAAACTAAATGAGTAGAGAAATAAACGCGCCACGAGATCCATTAAACTATTTATTTATAAATGCATTGTCATTATTCGATTGAAAAATATGAGGGTACCATACAAAAGCCACGTATACGAACATTGGAACATTTTCATTACTGTGTGTAGAATTTTACAATGTAATAGAAAATCTAATCATGCCGAATCTAGCTAAATTCAAAAAAAAAAAAACAGAGCACATAACAAGTGTGAACAAGATCAGGTTGCGAAACAAATGCTCTTTGGCCAAATAATAATCCAAAAAAGACGTATCGGACACCGTGTAGAAGATAATATGAAGATTTCATGATGTGGCTTATATTCGTTGAAATACAGCTTAACAACTGTGCAGTAAAACATGCTGAAGGTCATCTTGTGTAAAAAAAATAGCTGAATGATCGCCAAAAAAAAAACACATAAATTTCAAATGAATGTGGATAGCATGGTACGGTCAAAAATTCGACTTTTTAGTCGCCCTAAAACATATATCATCATCATCAATGTGGTACGGCTCACTAGCAATTGTACGTTTATTTTTACATATTAAATAGGCTAGCATAAAAGGCACTTACTATATGAGATGCAGATGAGGGCGCATATGATATTATACGGTTCGAGGTGCCCCTACCATCTCCTAGATAATTAAGATTTATGTAGTGATGAAAAACTTTATAAACATTTATGTCCCGTCGAGTACACTAGCAATTTTGCTACCGCGACATCTGTATACATATATATATATGTGTGTGTGTGTTTGTATATATATATATATATGGATTAATTTTTGTATAAAAAAGAAAATATAAAGTTTATTAGTAAAAATTGATAATATTAATAATTAATAGGAAAACTTTTCGTTCGTTAAAATAAATAAATATAATAATAAAAATATCATAATAAGAAGAAAAGTTAAATATTTCGTTTATGCCTTTTCTTATTGTTATTATATATTTATTTATTTTTATTTATTATTATTTTAACCGGAAAATTGCGTAAAGAAAAATAATACATTTTTAATATATTTCTTTTATTATTCATATTATATATTTACTTATTATTACTTATGTTTTATTTTAACTTGAAAATAGCAGGAATGCTTTGTCATATAGTTATTAACATGAGTGTTTTTTAATAATTACTTCATTATTACGTATATGTAAATATATATATATATATTTTTTTTATTTTTTTTTTCTCGTTTCTTTATCCGATCCGGATGTCGTGACTTTATTTGATGCAAGTTACAAGACGCCGCCATTTATATCTGCGCTAGATTCATGATTTGCTCATTATTTGAGTCTTGCATAAGGTTTTTACAACGATAGGGTTCCTCTACTTTCCGTGTTTTGAACAGCCGCTCGTAACCTGGAGAACAGACGCTGACCATTAACCGCTCCAACGGAGACAGACGCTTCCGGATTTTGATTAGAATTTAGGCTTGTAGCGTCCATACTCGCTTTGACACGATGCTTTCAACGGGTTTATGCGGCATTTTTTAAGAAAAGATTTCCCAACTCTTTTCCACTGCACCCTGATACATCGTCGCTCTTGGTTCGCAGTTGCTTACTTGTCAATGACTTATTCGCAACTAACCTCCATATCTGGAGGCCATTCCACCACCCATCACCTGTGGACGCGCCTCTTCGCCTGAGCTCGGGATTCCTCGTTGTGTCCCCCCGAATACATATCGAAAACGTTGGTTACTTGCCTAATACATACATTATATTGTGTTTTTTCATATTAAAATATTAATAAACGTCTGTTGTCATTCTAACCAGGGTTGTCAACCATACGGAATTTCACCGTGTACCGCTAGTACAACGGCAAACGATACAACTGGTTGCAAAGCTCATGGTCTGGAACAAACTCCGAAATGTTACGTTAAATGCACTAACCCGAATTATAAAATGCCGTTTAACAAAGATAAATATAAAAGTAAATTATCGTTATTATTAATTATTATTATTATTACTATTAGATATATCAGTATGCAATCTAATTATTTTTTTTTGCTGCTATGATAATCTTCTGTTCTTCCTTGTTTCCTTGTCATTGACTTTCTTCAGGCAATCATTACCTAATTTATCGTCATATTCGTTATTTCAGTCTGAGTATGATATAGTTCCAAATTTTTTGTTTCATTCGAATTACATAATATCTTTTATATATATATATATAAATAAATATTATATAAATCTCCATATGCCGTTTCTAACTACCAGGGTTATTAGAGCATAAGGAGACACGTGTCTAGTTTATATGTATGCTAGGATTCTCTAGCAAAAGTCAGGATTCTAACTATTGATTGAGAGGATTTTATGTGGCCCTATATTTTGTATTTTAACCTGTGTGGTGTGTTTGGCAGATGTATATTAAGTGTGTGACTGTTGGTTCTGTTAAATGTCCGCATAGGGGGCAGTTTGTTGGTGGATGGTTTTTGGTATACAGATAATTATGTGATACGGCTGTATGACCCACACGTAGACTAGGGAGCCATATTCTTTTCTGCTTGTGCCATCTGGAGGCCACCAAGGTTCCATGGTTGATTTTATGCTCTTCTGGAAGGTTGTTTGTGAGGTCCAGTTGGTAGTCCATTCCTGTTTACTGTTGTTCATGAGTACGTGTGCTAATGTTGGTGGAGATGGTGAGTATTCTGTACTGGTGAAAGCACCATAGACCGAGCTTCAAGGTCTACTTTAACACTATCGTGCATCCCAATGTGACTTGGGGATACACAAAAAGCGTATTTCACATCATTTTTTATTTGGAGTCTGTTATAATCGATGGTTTTCGATGTGGAAGTAATCCGATATACTGAATACAGTACATAATTTCATACTGCTCTGCATCCAGAGAATTGCAGTCATCGCTTAGTCGGATTGAGTGTGGTGTATTATCAATTAGGTAAGATCAAGCTGCTAGTGAATTGGCACCGCCTGTTGTAGATTTTGCTCTGCCTGTGTATGTGTGTATGTAGTCATTGTATTTTTCTTCTTGTTCTTCTTCTTCGAAGGATGCTTAATACCATTTCTTTTATATTTGTAAGGTGTGTAGATTTTTTGTGCCGTGTGAGAGATAAATCTATTTTTGTTTCGGAATGGTCCCAAAGAGCTATCATTGTAATTTAATGTTGATTTCGGAATGAAGCTTATGTAATATACTGATAGTATGCTAATTAGCTTTGGCATAGGATTATTTGGAAAATGTAGGTTAGGAATGTACATTCTTCGGTGTATACAAATGTTTTATTGTAGCTAAGCAGACGGCTTAAATAGAGGAAAGTATAGTATTTTCTGTAGTATATAAGTGGAAAGGATCCTGCTTCTAATGGTCTTTATATAGATTTACTGAGTATACCTGACACCAATAGTTGATTCGTGATAGCATTATTGAATATTTAAGAGGATTTAGGTATTTATATTTTAGGTTTGGTAAATATTTCAGAATTGGGAGCAGTTTAAAGCATGTACTCTTGACTTCAGTTATACGATAACTCCGAATTAATTTGGAGTTCGAACAATAAACCGAGGAATTTCACTCTTGTTTTGGCTGTTAATGAAGCTTATTTATACTTAAGGAAAACTGGCGGATGGTAAACGCCTCTTATGGAAAATAATGTATGACGATTTGGATGTGGAAAAATGTAAACCTTTCGTATCAGACCATTGCTACAAACGATCTATAGTTTTTTTTGTAGGATTTTTCGTGCATTAGAAGGAATACTGGATGACAAGGATATATTAAGATCGTCAATGTAAAGCCGAGCAGCTACAAGCTGCGAGATATAATTTCCTATGTCATCGATATATATAACATGAACAATTTTGAACTAAGTGCAGAGCGTTGTGGAACACCGTTTTCGATCTGAACTAGTGTTGATTTTGACAAACCAATCTTAGCTTGTTCGGTTGTTTAGGAAATTCGTAATCTTTACGTTTACGATTTTTTTCAGTGTAACCTTATTTTTTTTCACGTAACGTTTCGAAAAGACTTACCAGTTTTCATGATCAAAACTGAGAGTAGTTATGGAAATGTACGCATATTTATAAAATTATGCTTAGAAGAGCGCAATCTTGACTTAATGTTATCCATATTTTCTAATAAAGAGGCACCCTGCTGTGTGCACATCTGTTTATCAACGTTTTTATCATCATGCGTGAAAATAGAGTCGTTTACTCTACTAACAATTGTTTTTATTATAACTTTTTTTTCTCATTGGTGCAATGAATTTCTCTTTGTTCAAATTTGTATCAAATTTGGATGTTTAAAAAATTAAATTGCTTCACGAACAATTCTATCCATTTTTGATAACATTTCAAAATGCTCAAATTGTATTTCATGATTCCTTGGACACTGATGCGAATCCACTGCAGACGAATATTTTCTCGTATGATTACAATCTGCTTTGTGTTCTTTTAATCTTTGATTAAACTAGTCTGTCGAATATAGCTAAGCCCGCATGAGCAAAGAATTTTATATACGCCAGCCACATGTTGTTTTGGGGAGTTGATCCTTTACGATTTTTAAATACTGTTTTATTTTTTTACACGTGCCAAAAACTGATCTAACTTGGTTTTTTCCCTTAAAATTCTGTCTTTTCTGTCTATGGTGCCTTTTATATAAGGGAACACTACATTGGCAGCAAACTCTTCTTTGTTACTCTTTTTTCGCTCCGAACTTTTTTAACAGCGAATTGCATTCCTTCTTGTCGAAACCATTAATGATCATAGCATATTTTATAGTTCCCATTTCATTCTTTAAACTGGTACCATTTGACATAGTTTTGGCTCTGTGTAACAAAGTCTTGTAGACCCCTATTTTTTGACTCGGGCAATGGTACGACTGCTTGTGCACATACTTTTATTCGTGTGTGTAGGTTTTCGAAACACATACCGCATTCACTAACACGTTTAAAACTCTAGTTTGCAATTATTTTCTTGTTCCATTGTGAACTTTACGTTACTGTGAAACATATTAAATAAAATCCATCAAAATTCCATTCAGCGTTTCATTACCATGCTGCCAAATCACAAACGTGTCATCCACATACTAAAATTTAGGAGACCATTTTTTTATTATTTTATTCCCCAAATATTCCATGAATATATTTACGAAATCGGTGTTAGTCTCCAGCCCATTGTTTATAGATTTTATTAAAGTGTAAATAATTGTTGCTGACGACTATTTCAAGGAATTTCAGTACGTTTAATGAGGATACATCAGAACTAACCAACATATCTTCATTTTCTACCTGGTAGTTACTAATTTTCTCCAAAAACTGAATTGGCAATCCAGCCTTCCAACAGATATGATGGATTGTTTATTGCGGACACTATAAGTCTCATCCGGGCAGCCATTCTTGTGTATTTTAGGCAATCTATATAATCTCGGCAAACACGTGTAATTTAATAGCCCGTTTTGTCTTCGCATCCGGTTGCTGACCGTGAGACAGTTTTCTACTTTTGATACTATCTTGCGCAAATGACCCTTTTTCATTTCTATGTATGGACCGCGTACAATCGGCTGTGACATTTTCTTTTTATATTCTTCTGTTTTTAATAGAACAGCGACATTACCTTTATCTGCTTTTAAAATTACAGTATCAGAATTTTTTTCTAAAGTCCACTAGTGTCAAATACTCTTTGTGCGGATGATCGGTTCTAGGTGGCCTATTATTACGTAAAATAACCGGCGCACTCTTGCCTGATGATTTCTGCGACTTCTGTTTGAATACTTCCAATGCCTACTTCAATATTGCTGATTATTTCTTCAACCGGAATTTAACCGTGGAAGCCTTAAAATTGTATAAAATTATAGTTGTTCCTTAATAATAAGCATCGTTCGTTTCGTATTGCGTTATTAGTAAAAGATCTCGGCGGATGCGAAAGTGTTTACGATGCTAAAACTGTCCTGCACCAAAACGGACCGTTGGAAGTGACCATGAAGATTTATACCGACATTTTCCACTATAAATCCGGTAAGTTCATTAAGTTTCCCTAATTAAAATATTTAAAAACGTAAAGATATATCAATTGTTTTTTATTTACAGACGCTGGATTTTTACGATCGAGTTTGAATTTTGTTGAAAAAGTGGAAATTAAATTGTTATTTATATATATATATATATATAAGAATTAATGTATAACCTTTATTTAGTGTAACATATTTTAATATTACTGGCGTTAGTACATATTGTACAGCGAGGTTATCTGCCAGAAGTTGATGAAAGCATCCAAATGAACGAGATAGTGCCCTCTATACTGTTCAAAAAAGTTCAAAATGCTGTAGGTTATTTAAAACGGAACAAAGCTCCAAGGCCTGGCCATATTCCTGCGGGAATTTTTAAACTAGCTGGTGAAAAAGGCAATGCATACAATTTATAATAAAATTTGAAAATCCGATTTTTGATTAAAAGATTGGCGTCGATATATACATATTCCCTCACATAAGAAAGAATCCTAGAAAAAATGCGAAAACTATAGCAAATATCTTTAGTTCCGTCCACTAGCAAGGTGACACTAAAGATCATATATGAACGGTTATATAAATGATGAAATTCCACGGAAAAAAAAAACAAAAACGGGTTTTATAAAAGAGAAAGGAACATGGAAACATATTTTAAGCACTCGACTGCTAATAGGAAAAACACAAGAATAGAACACGTTGAAATGGTACTCTACTTTGTAGACTATAGACATTTGACTGTATTCAATGGAACAAACTTTGTCCAACTTTAGTTGAAATAGGAATACTGAGACATTTAGCGCGTTTAATCATAAACTTATACAACAAATTACGGCTAAAGTCCGAATTACCCGTCACACAGCTATATATTCTGTCGTATTTCACAACCTCTATGAAGAGAGTTACATCATGCGCAAGTTTATACAGACTCATGATAGCGGGTTTTCCATTGGAGGAGTTATCAAACCTCAGGTATGCAGACAAAACAACGCTGATAACTAATAGCTTAAGTAGCACAACGCAATAAGTCGTCTGGAAAAAATACGATGCCGAATATGGTTTAATAATTAACAAAGATAAGACGGAAATCATGATTATCGACCGGCAAAAAACCGAATCGGAAATTGTGTGACAATATAGATATGTAGTAGTCGTCGAAAATCGAGTAGGCTCCCAGGCAGAAATTTAACAAAAAATAAGCGTTACAGCGCATTTGAAACGTATGTAGTCTGATACCGCAGCATCGAAGAAAGTGAAAGTAGAACTAGTCAATAGTTTCGTCTTCTCGGTGTTCTCTACGGCGCAAAAACGTAAACACTACAATAATGTACATGAATACGCTAGAAATAGATCGTTAGATGCGGATGTTACGAATTCCACAGACAGATGAAAAAACGAACTACTACTCGATATTACAAGAAGTTGACGCAATAAACAGAAGATTAATAAACGAAAGAATACTATAACATACTTCGGTCATATAATAAGAGCGGACGAATTTCTCACGAGAATCCTTAAAGAAAGAATGGAAGGAAAAAGAAGTGGCGTTCCTTACAAGATGGTTAGTACCGATAGCAGTTAGGAGGAAATTTCGCAGAATGAATCCGAGTGGCTACAGCAGATAGATTTTTCATAATCACGATATCTCCACAAGAAATGTACGACCCTCAGATAAAATACGCATAATGTTAGAAGACAAGATCTTAGAGCAAGTAGAGCAGTTTATGTATTTGGGTAGTATAATAACAAGCACAGGAAGAAGTGATAAAGAAATAAAAAAAATAATTTCGATAGCCAAAAAAGAGTTTGTGCAAAAGAGAGATTTATTTAATAAAAACATGAAAATAGAAATACGGAAAAAACTTTTGGAAACATACATACGGAATATATTACTATACGGTTCAGAAACGTGGGGGTTCAACACAAAATTTAAAAAAACGCTTGAAAGCATTCGGAATGTGGGGTTGGCGCCACATGATGAAGATCTCAAGGACACAGAAGAAAAGGAATTCAGAGGTTTTGGGAATGGTAATTACAACGGAAAGGAGCGCTATTCCTTTCTACTCATCATTTCGCTATTCAGGAATTATTCTGGATTCTCGGTTAACACGGCGCCCACATATTGATAAACTATTAACAACTATCAATCGCGCTATTAATATTTTACCTATTTTGCATAATACACGATGGGGTGGTGACCCTTTTATTCTATTAATACTCTTCAAATCACCAATCCGATCTAAACTGGAATATGGTTCCATGTTCTATGGAACCGCGTCAACAGTATTGTTAGGCAAGTTGGATCGTGTGCAAAATGAATGCATTAGGCTGTGTGTTGGTGGTGTTAAAAGCACTCCGGTATCAGCACTAATGGCAGAGTGCAAAATTCCACCCTTACAACTTAGACGTAGTTATTTAGCCCTGAAACTGTTGATACGTAGGATGAATAATTATCGCTTCCCTTTGTTTAACATGTTCAGTCATATCCATTCTAACTGGCGTTTTTCAAATAGAAAAATATCCCTGCTCTGTTCCGTTATAACAAGGTTGGAGGTCGTGCACGTCTCACGTGCATGCAAGCTCCTTTTCAATTTATGGTACCATATTTTTACTTCTTCAACAAACAAAATTCATCCTTTTTCCCTGAGAACTGTAGTCTGTAACCTCCTACACTAATCCCTGCCACTTTCAATAGTATTATCTCAGAGATGTTTCCACTACAAACTCTTGTTTAGACGGATGGATCAAACTCGAGGAACGGGAGCAGCAGTTTTCATTCCAGCTCTCAATATTAGTAACATGTACAAATTATGCCAAGAATGTTCAGTATTTGCTGCTGAATGTGTAGCAGTACTACAAGCCTTGTCAATTCTACCGGACTTAAATCTTCGCGGAAATTACCTTATTATTACCGATTCCAAAAAAGTGGTGACGGCTGTAGAAAATAAACGTAGCGTGTCAGATTGCCAGATACATTAATTGGTTCAGTTTTGCTAAAAATTAATAATTTGGAACGTGTGGGAATATCTGTGTCCTTCTTGTGGGTGCCGGGTCATAGAGGTATTCCAGATAACGAAACTATTATTATTTATTGCTTAAGAAGGAAAATAACGAATTAAGAACTAAATTGGAAAATTTCAAACGATATAACAAAAAATAATATAATTAGTAACGCATTTACGAAACGTGCAAATGTTGCGGAGGTGGTACAACAAGTCGGTAAAATAATATCAGTGCAAGTAGACACAAAAGACATGTACGTGTCGTAGGCGTTTTCGAAGTCTTCGAAACAAAAGCACCCAAATATCGTAGTACGGTTCTGTCGAAGGACCGAGAAATGAATAACTTCTTGAAGAATAAACGTAATTCCCGAACTTAATTCCCAAACTTACGCACGGAGGATTGTGTTTTAAACTTTGAAAGAAAAAATTTACCTAAACGAGCACTTAACAGAATAGCCAAGTTGAAGTTGTTGAAATTTATACGGTGTGCCGTAAAGTTTACGCTCGTAAGGAGGAACGGGCTAAGGTGACATTAATACATAACGAAGATGATATCGGTCGAATATTACAGCATCGACTGTATTAAATTTCATAGTATTAATATTACTATATTTATAACTGTTAATATAAATGTAACAGTATAAGTAAGGGATGTTCGCAAATGTATGTTTTAATAGTGAAAGTTTTATTCTACGTGTAAAATGGTTGCACTGTGCACGTGTACTATGCGCTCCGTATCAACGTTAACGCTATCGTTAATATCTTTTCTACGGTACGGCCAGAGTGTTATCTTTTAAACGACCGGTTAGCAAGTTATAAGATGTTAGAGTTATAACAATGTCATAACTTGAAAATGAAAATTATAACGAGTAATAATATTCTACACTAGCTAATGGCTTCAAAGTGGAATGCGAAACCAGAGGTACTTCGATCGTCGGCCTTAGTATTTCTCAGCAGGAGAATATACGCGTGTATGGAGACGGTCAGTTCATGCCGAAAAGATGTGGATATAGGATTAAAAGATACATGTAGAATAATAACTTGATGCCTCGAACCAACAAAGATAGAAAAAGTATATCTAGCCTGATCGCCTCACCACACATAAGAAGTTGTTATTGAAATAGAAAAGTTAAAAGCAGCAAACGATCCGCGATTGTATGCCTACCTCCGTCTCGAAGACTAAAATCGCGGAGAGACTTCCTGAGCAGCATAACAGCTATTAGTAGTAAGACGAAGAAGGTTCGACTGTCCAAAATGGAAGGAATCGATTATAACTAGCGTAAAACCATCGGAAGATATAAAAATAGGACAGAAATTAAACCACTGCCAATGAAAAACGCCGAACAGACTGCGAACTGGATACATAAGAGAAACTTGTTAAAGTGGGGCCTCGCAAATAGTAGTCTTTGCGAGTGTGGCCAAGAACTAAAACCGTCTATTTCAATGCCCGAGAATAAAAACTGACCTAACGGAGTTCGATCTATGGACTGACAAAATTAATGTAAAAATCGCGGCACTTGTCGATTATTGGAAGGGGAAAATATAAAATTGCGTCGTGGACACGAAGAAGATGAAGACGATGTTAGTGAGAATTTTCGTACACGTAAGACTACATTCGACGAGTAAACTTTTAAATCGTCAATTTTCAAATAATTTGAACAGCGCGGAATATAGTGATTAAAATGAACAAGAACAAAAAAGTACACTAAAATCGCTAAATTTTTATATATATATAAAATGACCGCAAAACTTTTCGGCTACTAAGCCATTATCGAGTGGACGTAAAGAAATAAAACAAAATACTTAATTTAGATGTATATAATATTACGAAATTGCCGACGGGCATAGCGCGTTGAGTACAGCGGCTTTCCGTCTAATTGCCGAAGTGAATGGGTGACCGCCGGCTCAGTGTGTTGTGTGTTGGTATCTCCTAATTTGCCTGGCCCGCACGGGAGATTAGGCTATTTTCTCCCCAATATATTAATTGGGGAGGCACACATCCAGTAGTGGACCGATATAGGTTAAAAAAAAAAAATATTACGAAAAAAAAAAACAAAGTGGAAAAAAAAGTTATTTATAAAATAATCCGATAGTGAATGATCAACAAATCGGAACAATTACACCGAATAGAAAAGAAATGGAAATAATAAAAGAAAAAGATGAAAATAATTTATTAAATTCGACGAAAATTTAATTAATTTCTCATATTGGACGGGGTTTTTTTTTTCGTGGGAATTGTTTATGTACAAAATTTTATGTTGCCTTTTCGTCGATTGTTTCGTAATAATGATGATATGTATATATGAATAACATATGATTAATGGAATTACTTCGATAGCACGTTATGGCTCAGATTCGTGGACATTTAAACGTTATGCCGAAAACTAGAAGCCTTCGAAATGTGCCGCTACAGAACTATGCAGAGGATTTCATGGGGAATAGAGCGAAAAGATAGCAATTAAAAGAAGTTGTCTTAATTCCTTCGGCCACGCTGTACGGATTGCAAAAGATAATAATACAAGAAGTAATAGAAGGAAAAAGAAGCGGCGGTCGACCGCCGACCTGTTTGGCGGATTACACCCCAGTCATGACGGGCTGTCAATGCGAATGGAGAAGACGACGCGCGATAGAGATAAATGGCGGAATTTAATTGGGAAATTACACGATCGGATATATGTAAAACATATATATATATATATATTTTAGATAAGTGTATATACGTACAGGTTAATTAATTTCAAAATATGTATATGACAACTGCAGGTATATATCGAAAGACGGAAGGTGCTAAATTTATCGGTTTTCACTGCGCGAAAATAATCGGATACGGAAAAGAAAACGATGATTACTATTGGAAAGTTGTAAATTCGTGGGGTACACAGTGGGGAATGGACGGGACTGCCAAAATTGCTCAAAAAGTCAATGGAATCGAGTTGATCGTAGAAAAAATGCAGTACCCCAATCTATTTAAAAATGAATAGATATTAACGACATATTATTTATATATATATATATATATATATAATATACAGGAATAGTTTGCAAATTTATATATAATAAGGGTACGTACAAACTATTGTAATTAAAAAATAACGAAATATATGCGTATTCTTTATGTTTTCGGTTTATTTACAAAGTTTATTATAGACCAGTCTCTCGATTATATATTGTAGATTTTTTTCTCGAGGCAATATTATAATAAAATAGATGAAAATCTTTGTTCGAATTTAATAATAATCGAATAATTATTAACGATATATCGACTTCGTCGTTTGAGAATAACCATTAACCGAACAACGCAATTCGTTAAATGCGTCCGCTTGCCCCCTAAAATGATTTAAAACATTATTCCTATACTATAAAATTCGTCATAAATTACGTCTAATGTATACAACAACAACGTATATTTCAACATAACTTACAGTGAGTATACACAAACCAAAAATTTTAAAATAATAATTACGTAACGCCCAGGATGGCTCACCGTACATCAGAAATAATACAAAGACCCGTAATAAATAAAAGAAGTAATTATAATTATAATGACAGCAAAAAATAATTGAAAAAAACCTGTACAACAAAAAACAAAAAATTAAGATAGTAATAATAAAACAAAAGAAAAAATACGTTAGACATTAAATAAGTAAAGAAGGAATATTAATTTCTAAAATAATCGCCATATAACGTTACAACAGGTTATGTTTATATTTACTATACATAAATTGGAGTTAATCGTAATTACCAATGGTAGAAATTAAACTATTATCGTGGACTATCGCAGAACTTACGCGTTAAACTTAAGATATAATCCTTAATATAAGGCATGTTTAAGGTAGCATGTCAACGATTTTGTGGTATCTAGGGACATTTAGCACACATCTGAGACACCTATTTTGAAATAGTTGTAACTTGTTAAAGTTTGTATTTGAAATAAAACTCCAAGTTGGACAACAGTACGTCATTATGGGACGTATAAGTGTTTTAAACAGAATTAATTTATTATTTACATTAAGAAATGATTTTCTGTTGATTACTGGATATATGACAGATATACTCCTGCTAGCTTTCAAGGTAGTATGACTGACATGTTCAGAAAAATTTAGTCTGTTATCCAAGACAACCCCGAGGTATAGAACATGTTTTGACCAATTCACAATGGTAGAGTTGACCTTAACTTCAGCAGGTAACGTGGGACGCCTGCGGGTGAAAAATATAGCCTCCGTTTTATCACAATTAATATCAATTTGCCACTTTTTATAATAACGAAAGACACAATTTATTACTGACTATAATTTATTAGTAATTGCTTTAGGTATATAAGAAGTACAGAAAAGAGCTGTATCGTCTGCATAAAGAGCAGTCTAAATATCAGGTAGGTTTTTTGGAAATCAGATAAAAACAAAGTAAACAGAAAGGGACCCAGAATACTACCTTGGGGTACCCCCCGCTGAGCACGTTTTCATAATAGACCTTGAATCATTGATGGTAACGTAAAATAGTCTGTTTGCTAAGTAGCTGCTAATAACGTTGATTACATAACGAGGAAACTGATATTTTATCATTTTGTAAATAATACCTTTATGCCAAGTAGTATCGAAAACCTTCGCAACATCCAGGAGAACCATACCAGTATGTTTATTACGATTAAAATTATGCATGATAAACTCCGTGATTCGTGCTATTTATTGGGTGGTGGAATAACCTGGACGAAAGCCAAACTGTATGTTAGGAATGATTTTTTGGTTATCTGCATGAAGTCTTAAACGGGATAGTATAATTTTTTCCGCTATTTTGCTTAGATTGCTCAATAAACAGGACGTATGTTACTTGCACACGAGGCATCCTTTCCGGGTTTGGGAAGAGCAATAATTTTGGCTATCTTCCAACTGTTTGGATAATAACCGAATCTAAAGATACCATAAATTAAATTTGTAACTTCAATAATAGCTTTTAGCGGCAATTTCTTAATAATGCGAGTAGAAATATTGTCATCCCCTGACGAACCATTTACTTTTATAGCTTTAATATTGCTAAGGACTTCACTTGGGGTGACAAGAAGGAAAATATTGGGCAGTTGATTGGCATTGAGGAATTTTTTAACAGCTAAATGAATTTTTCTCACTCGATAGCCAGATGCAAAATTAGAATTACGATTATGAACTTTGGAATACTCTGATGCTAAAAACTCAGCTTTCGCTTCATTTTTGTAAACATAGTTATTTAAGTGTGAATCGTAGAGTGGTGGAAGAGCTGTATGCTGTCTCGTGTATTGTCTGCAAACTTTCCATAGCCGACTATCATTAGGCTTAAGCTTAGAGAAAGTCGAATTGAAATTGTAATTTTTAAATTTACGCAAAAGAAAACTAACCAATTTATTAAGAAAATTAAACATGTTTTTCAAATTTTGAGAACGATTAGAGAAACGATGCTTAACGATCTTCTAATATAATTTTTAAATTTGATGAGAACCACGATATAAGTTGGTAGTGCCATATGCGGATAATTATTAAGTGGTTAATACGATATTTATAATAGACGAGAAACTTTGTTCCAGTTTAATTTTTTTTTTTTTACAATAATTGGGATTAACTATAATAACCAAAATTACCCATTGTGTGCGCTGTTAAAAAATTTAAAAAAAAAAACTTCAAAAAACAAAAGAAAAAAGAAAAAAAACGGCTTAAAAACTAATTTTATATATAAAGACGCCAGAGCCGTGAGGATATCGTTGTTATTCAGGGTCAATAAGTAAGCCACCGAGTAGGGGGGGTAAATATTCAATTGTAAAATTTTCTTGATAAAAGTATTACCTGTGGTATACAAATCGCAAGCAAAAATCCCGCATGCACAGGGCAGTATACAGATGGAGCGAGATTAATGGCTAGGAAGGCAATTGTGGTTGGAACGAAGTCTGGCCAGGATTGAAAAGAAAAGTCGAGCTGGGAGATTTTTAGGAGGCGTCAGAGCGAAAATGGATGTGGAAGGGAGGTCAGGTTGGATGGATCTATAAAAGTTAAACCGTCTTTTACAAAACATACACTTCCATCGATGAAGACGGTCTAGCAGGTGCTACTAAACAATAATCGGATAATTATTAACGATTTGTTCTATATCGACTTCGTCGTTTGAGAATAATCAATTACCGAACTACGAAATTCGTTAAGTGCGTCCGCTTGCACTTCAAATTATTTTAAACATTATTCCTATACAGTAAAATTTAGTATAAATGAGACACGTTATTTACGAACAAGTTAACCATTATATAAGTAATATGTACGTAAAATATTATATATATATATATAATGTAATACTCTAATTTTGCATAAAATTCGTTCTACTAATCAGTACGCAATATGTTTGTAAGATATTAATATATATATATGTGTGTGTGTTCGAAACATGTATAACGATTTCAAGTGATGATATAATATGTACGATATTATAGAAGTGTATACACACACGCGCATTTGTAATTGCGCGCCGGTATATTTAAGACTAATCGTTTATTTCAAGTGCTCCAATTTTTGCATAAAATTCGTTCTACCAGTCTAAACTAATTGTTACGAACGTTGTCGGACAAAGCAAATTACTTCAGCAATTCCAATCGCGGGTGCTTTTCAATTTTTAATTTCTTAAATCTCAATCGAGAATTAACCTTCTACTGTCCTCCTCGTCCCTTCTTAGGAAACAGCATCGCTAATTCGTAATTAATTTCTACCAATTATACCGATAATTATTACGCTGCAAAATTCATCCTTCAGAACAGCAGTTAAAATCCTGTTTAATCTGTCAATTCTTGATAAAGATATATTTATGTATGTATTTATTATTATTATTATTATTATTATTATTATTATTATCGTGTACAAGACGCTATATAAATGTAAAATGTAATAAACGTGATATCTATATGAAATTACTTCAGTAATTTATCAGCCTCCAGACTTCGTCATTGATAATTTTCGTCCACAAATCTTTTTCTTTAATAATTGTTGGTATCAGCATGCATTGGAACAGTTGTTTATGGGTCCGGCCGCTCTCCACAATCGTACAACTCGTTGTCTGCGAGTCCCCAATTAACTAGGTTGTGTTTACTCATTCCACATCCTATCTGCAGCCTGTTTATGGATCCCCCATTGTTGCCAACTTATCACATGTTTTATCTATAGCCGCTCCGTCGGAGTAAATTCAGATTCAGTCAACCTAGTTAATCGTACATCCTCTGCAGCTGTTCTGAGCGGCCTTGAGTTATTAAGGAAATCTATCTAGGATTTCAACCTCCTGCTGGGTGATATTTTGCAAGTATATAGGATGTCCAGGTTCCCGTTCAATCCTATTTATTTTATGTCAGCTGCCACACTTCTACGTATTGTTGGAGCGCTACGTATAGTTTATGGACGTTTGCTGGTCTGAGAAACCCACTCATGTTTCATTCAGAGCTGAAACTATTTTCCTTATATATGCCGACGACCGACCACCCAGGATGTGCAGGCATATTGTGCAGCAGAAAATTGGAGCACTAGTCCTGAAGTTAACAATACATTTAGTCCGGCTTCCAACTTTTATGACACAAGTTTGCGAAGTAGGTTGTTCCATGTCCCAAACTTCGTTTTCAGCTTGTCACGATAGTTACGGAGAGTTAGAGAATGTTCGAGGACAATCTGGAGGTATGTCGAATATTCATGGTGCAGTAGATTTTACCCAAACCTATTAACCTACAGTTTGCATTTTACTTTGACATTCTTTAGATGAAATAAAAAAACTTGATTTTTAAATGGATTTGGATTTAGTCCTTTTTTTTTCTATAGTATATATCAAGTTCATGGATGGTCCTCTGCAGCTTTTCTTGTACATGCATATGTGTATTTCCTTGAGCAATCACTGAGAGGTCATCTGCATATAAACAATATATATATATGACGAAGCTGAAATACGCAGTTTTACTAGTGGAACAGTTGGAAGAATTAGGAAAATTCAAATGGCACGCAAAAGAATTATTCTTAATATCAGATTCAAGGATGCGGGATGATTTCATGGATAAGACTACATTCACAAAATTAGTGGATGCGGTAGAACGAATCACCAGACTAAAATGGAGTTGGGTAGAACATATCGCGAGACGAGACGAGATATATTACGATACAAGACGCAGATAGGTGGACGAAACGCATGAAGCACTGGTGGCCGATTGGTCGTACGCGAGAAAGACAGATAACGAACCGGGGAGATGATATCGTGAAATGGACATGAATTGACTGGATTCGAACCGCGTAAAATAGACACGACTTTGGAAATGTGTTTTGGGGAATGCCTACATCCAGCAGTATATATTAGACGCTTTTCGCAAATTAAAGAAAATATTAGAAGAAAATAAAATACCTACGTGTTTAAAAAGAATGTTTAATCAACGCGTCCTGCCAGTAATGGTATACTCCACCGGAACACGCAACATAATTAAAATCAATTTAAAACAACTTAATCAAATACAAAAAAAAAAAAAAAAAGAATTTAGAAGAAAATTTTAGATATAACTTTACGAAATAAGATAGAAATATCCGATCCTTAAGTAAAAGACGCTGGCCGGGAAATGTTAAAAACCAAATAGGGACGGACAGGACACGTAGCTAGATTTAATATTTAATGACATGAACAACCAGATCAATAGAAATAGGTCGACCACGCACCCTATGGGAAGACGATATTAAAAAGATAGACTATAGGACTGGTTTGTCAATGCATCCAATCGTGGAAACCTAAGAAAAGAGAATCCTAACATCCTGCAGGACATTCGTAATAGTCTAATAAAGAAGAATAATATATATATGTAATTTACGTTTAACTAAAATCGTTGTAGATAAAATAGGACTAGGGCTGGGAAAATACGTTTTGTTTTTTTCGAAATGGTTGCGGTTTTTTTTTTATTGCGCTAAATCGAGTACGCACGACCAGAATGGGACGATATCCGAAAAAGAAATAAACGCGGAATCATGCGTTGTGTGAGTTCGTATATTTATACGGGCGGTATGCGATTGTGTGCGTGACTTTAATGTGCGTCTATGTCGCGATGAGAAAAGTTTTTTTATATAATTATCGTTTACGTTTAATATATACCGGACCACTTTAAAAGCTCTAACACGCTATAAACGAGAGACGAAGAAAGTGATATATATATATATATACTTTAATATATATATTAATATATATCGTTTTAGACTTTACTCGGACGCGGTTGGAGGGGAACGTATAAATAAGATTTAGTTAATTACTTTAGAAATACTCGATCCCGAGCTAGTTTTACTCTTTAAATATAATATCGACAAAGAGGCGAGTATTGACAACGCGGGTGAGAGTATAGGGAATATTTTTTTTTTTTTATTTTCAATCATCGAATAAACTTAAAAATCGATCGCCAGTTTATAAATGAAGCAGTCGGCTAATGCAACGCGGTTTGTGTAGTATCGTCGTGGAATATTTAAGAACGAGGTAAGTAAAATTTTAAGCGATTTTACTTTTAAAATATCGCCTATATTACAATTCGTTTATAACGACCTACTGACCGAGTCTAAGGAGATAAGAGATTTCGTCCGCGATAAATGTTAAATAATCCGTATCGATTTAATAATTAAGTGCGACAGAAAAACCGGTCTCCGATTAAGTCAAATTCCCTGTTCACAGTCGACAGATACAACCGGTCTACAAAGAACTTTTTCCAGGTTGTTTTACGACCGGAATCGGAAACAATACGGATATCCAACGATTTTTAGTACGACGCTTAAAATACTACTCTGAGTTTATTGAAATTTTCTGGCGTCTCTTTCCCCCCCCCCCTGTATCTAGCACTATTTTTTTTTTTTTTAATTATTACTATATTTGTTTCTACATTATACAAATACGAAAATACAATCCAGAAAACACATTGGATATAGATTTAAATTCTTTTAAAACTTTTAATGATCCTGCCAACAATCGCCAATATTCTCCTTACATCCCGCATTTGTGATTAGTGTACACAGACGGTTCTAAAGAATCGTATAGCAGCAGCTAGCAGCTTTTGTAATTCCTTCGACGTAGTTAAAAAAAGTTTACCCTTTCGCGTGTTTCTTCCATTTTTACAGCAGAGTCTGTGCCTATTTTTCAAACTCCGCACGTTTCATCCTGTTAAATCCGATATCTCGAAAGATCAATAATCTTTCCCAACTCCTAAAAGTTGTCTCTCGGCTATGAAGTTCTCATAATCCTCATTCCTCTACCATAATACTTAAAATTCGTAATTTCCCTTTTCCAGGACGTATCTCTGTTAAATTTGCATAGATTCGTTACCGGCATTAGAGGGGAAATTTACTTAGCGATCATTACGCTAAATGTACAATATACACCTTGGTTCATCTATCGCTGCGTTGATCTTCTGCCTATTATTAAGATAGCGCATAAAGAATAAGCTAGCTGGAATAATCCGTATAATATTACACAATATAAGCTGCTTCAGCCAGAGCTTTCTTGTCTACCCCGGCTCTATAATGTCGAAATACAAGTGGGTGTTTTATCTACGCTTAGGAAAAAATAGTCTGCTTTTTCAAATGCATTTGCTTCTCGATTCTCCGTTTTGTTCACATCCTTCAGACATTCATATCACATTTTCCTACAACGTTCGACACCTTCTACAATCACCTAATACGTTCCTTTTCCTGTCAATGTACTTTTCTTATTAGACACGCGTATATACATTTATTTATATAGGCTTATTGTTGATCGTAACATACTAGTATAGTTAAAATTAAGATAATTTTATTTCGTTAAAATTATAATTTTAACGGGTAAACTGCTGTGAAAGTTTAAAAAAAAAAAAATAGTTAATATTATTTATAATGAAAGAAGTTAAAAACGTAAATTGCGAAACCCCCGCTCTCTTAAAAATAACGGAGTGCAAGCTTTTCTTATCGAAATAAACATATAAGTATCTTTAGTTTATTTGTTGACATTGGAGGCTTTATAGCTCTGGCTTACTACTGGAAGTGGGCATGTTTTATACGCCTGTGCTTATTTACATCCGCGTTATCGTAGAGATTGGGGTTAATCGCCTATAGAATTTACTCTATCGGAATATCCACAAATGTCGAAAAAATATTCAATATTTTACAGCCTTTGCGCCTGATTTATATAACTTCTGCTAGTATAAGAGACCCGACTAGATAGTCGTAAAGTAAGTTTACTTTTTCGTATATTAAAAATTTATTTTGCGTAAATAGACACGACCCATTTTTCGTATATTGTTCAGCTCTTGAACGTGTTTTTAGTTATTCGAATATTTTACGGGAATTAACCGCAAATGATGTCAACTCTTGCGCGATAATAGATTTGGTTTTGAATACTGTGTAAAAACCAAATTTATTGTTTACGGTTGTCAATTCATACATATAAATGCAAATATGTAAACGGAGACGGGTTTGAGAGAGTTAATGAAATAAAGACTATCTAGGTATTAAATTTGATCGTAAATTAACATGGCGTATAATTTCTTTAACTGATAAACCGAGAAAACTAAATTATTCGATTCATTATTTAAAGTCGTCAGTGATATGAGCTGTATCTTACTTTATAACGACCAGTTGTTTCTTATTAGGGTTGTACGATATATTCCGCCGACATACAGACATTGTTTACATACCTAAATCCATTGGCTAAGTTAATGGCGGTAATAGGCTGTCTGAAAATGTAAACTTTTTAACTATTTCAGAATTATTTGAAATACATATGTCATAATTTATCTCTCAGCATCGGAATAAGTTTTCAATTTCTGTTAAACAGAAGGTGAGATAGAATTCGCTGAAGGTCCGAAATTTCATAAATATCATAGCCGAATTCAGGCATCATATATATATATGTGTGTGTGTGTGTGTGTGGTCTATTTTATTGTACGTCTGTGAGACGTGGACTTTGAAGAAAACCACCATGATTCGATTGCATGCTTTTGAATTATGGTGTTGCCGACGCATTTTGAAAATACGCTGTACTGCTAAGAAGACCAACGAAAAGATACTCACTACTATGAAGAAAGATCTTGAATTGATTAAGTTGATAAAAATTCGAAAACTGAAATATTTTGGACAGTTGATTCGTGGGATAAAATATTCCTCGTTACAAACTGTTTTAATGGGAAGAAGAGAAGGCAAAAGGAAAGTTGGACGGAAAAGACGTACCTGGTTTTGTGATATTAAAAAATGGACAGGGAATAAACACAGAACGTTTGGTACACTCCGCATATGATAGAGGACATTATCATTATATGGTTGAGGCTTCGCTGGATAGTTGCCCATAACCGAGATCGGTTGGCACTATGAAGAAGAATAATATATATATATGTGTATATATATATATATATATATATATATATATATATATATATATATATATATCTACGGTTGCTCAATTTCTTGCTACCGCTAAATTTCAGCTTAAAAATTACAAACGTCGTTGTAAACCAACGATAAATTTTATTATTAGCGTAAGAGATAATAGTTGAATTTAACATGTTAGCTGTTAACATAAATTATTCTATTAGCTACTCTTAAGTTTGAATGCATATTATTATAATTTTTCACCACGACTGAATTTTAGAATAGATTGAATTTTATAAGAATTTACTTTGATTCTGCGCTTACTAAAATACGAATTTAATAAAACCCTTAGTTAGTCTTCTTTGTACAGTGTCACACTTCGGTACGATGTACAGTATATAGCAGTATCGTGAGTATATAATGCCCTCTGTAAATGTTTAATTTTTTTGGAATGTCATTAATGAAAAGTAGGAATAAGTAAGGACGCTCCTGTGAGGAACTTCCGCTAATGCTTATTTCACCTGGAAATTATCGTTGTTAACCGTAATTGTGAAATTTATCTTACTTAAATAATCCGGAATAAGTCGGAGTAAGTAATTAGGGAATTTAAGTTGAATAATTTCGTATATTAAATCGAGTCACCAGGTAGCGTCGAAGACTTTTTCTATATCTAACGACAGTAATGCTTATTTTTATTATACCCATCAATTACGATTTCACAAATTCCGGTTAATTACACGGAAATAGATAAATAACTCCTAAATCTAAATTAGTCTTCCATAAGAATATCATTATCATCTGTGAATCGGTTTTTAATCTTTCGAAAATAATTTTTTCTACTATTTTACCAAAGTTACTAAGTAATTTCATGACCTGATTTAGGTATATGAATAATCCTGGACATTTTCGAGCAGTTGAGAAAATGAGAAAGTAATAAAGTTGAATTTATTATTATTATTAACTGGACAAATGTTTTTTGTGGTAAATTTTTGATCAGTATTGTAGATATATAGACCTAGTCTATTTTTAAGTTTCTTTATGACGCGCCAAACTATTGTTAAATCAGCTGACAAAATTCTCACGATCGAATCCTTTAAGTACTTTTTAACGGAAGATAAAATTTTATTATTGCGATAATTCGATGGCAAATGCGAATTTTCGTACGAATTAATGCTAACAGATTACTTTTATCCTTACCTTAATAGTCTGTGCTTACCATTATTATAGCTGATTGGCGGTAAATTTGTAAGTTGTGTTATTTTTTATAAATTTTTATCTTTTGTCATTAAAAAGTTTAGAATTGAAATTGTAATTTCGATCTTCGTTTATCTTTACTTTCAACAAGCGCGCTAAATATTGTAATAGCGCCTATATAGAAGCATTTTAAAGTTTTTGATATCTACGTATAATTTTTAAATTCGATATCGGAATAAATTCTGAAATAACTCGAAGTTACGACGGATTTTCAGCCGCTTTTATGACCAATAAAAAACTATTCACTTTGTTTTAGAGTTCCGCATTAGTTTTAAAAAATATCTCCTAATGTTACGTTATTTATAATTTCGATACGTAATTTAGTTTATATTTATAGAAACTAGGAAAACACTAGTGTAATTAGTAAAATACCTCTGATTTAGTTAACTCGAAGAAAATAGCATTATGATTATAAAATTTGTGAAGAAACAGGCTTAGTTTTCATTTGAATGTATTTTGCTATTACGAAATCAACGATACTAGGATGTAAATTTCGATTGTCCGAATAGAAGGTAAAATGACAGAATACAATTACAACGTTACAAGCTCTATGGTGTGCATTTACGATTCTTCAAAGCTACTTCTTATTGAACGAATGAAAAATTTTTACCATATTTTTTACACGCAAACTGAAAAATTCTTTCATAACTTAAAGCTAATTTACATAAACCTTAGCAACTAAAAATATGTATAATTAGATATACTTTTGAAATTATTTAAAGAAAATAATGCGGGGAAATATGAGAAAATCTATACAGAAAAAACAGACACACTAAGGAAACGAAAATTAATAAATCGATAAATTAATAAAACAAAAAACAATGTGTTTAGAAATAATTTAACATTAAAAAATATTTATATTTAACAATGAATTACAAGAATCTGCGTTTTAAGCTAATACTTAGTATAACGTATAGGTAGGTGTTCCATATTGTAATTGCCTATTACCGGAATTAATTTATTTTTAAGAATTTTACAGCGTTTTCGTAAAAATTTTTCGATATTTTTATTAATAAATGAATATATACGATCGTGCAGACTAGAAATTCTAATCGCGTAGCATTCAACGAAATTTTGCAGCAACGATTTTTAACTACTTCTAATTTCCTATATGTACTATACTGATGACCCTATATGTAGGACATAGGTTAATCTAGGGCGTATAACAGTCGTATAAATTAATTTTGTATTCACATAACTGAGACCCGATTTCCTGTTAAATAATGGAAAAATTGTGTAGCTTTATGCGCTTTTTCTATAGAGAATCGAACATATGGACAGGGTTACTCTTCAGTTCTGCCCATTTAACACGTATATTGTATCATCTTACGATATGGCCACATCAAGAAAGAGGATTATTCTTAATTTATTGCCAACTTATCAACTTCTCTGGCCTTAAGTGTTATACGAGTAGTAATCAATCCGTCGTCTCGAGAAAGTATGTATAGATCAGTTTATAAAGAATGCTATAGATATTCAAAACTTGATTTGACCAACAGATGAAAAACTGGACCAAAAAAAGAAACTTACCAAATTACTAGTATATAAGTACATTGTATACGTATGAAATTTGCTAAATTCGGCTGTTTAGTTAAAATTTGGCAACATTTATTTATTTATATTTACGTACCGGTTTTTTTGCACGTGCACTTATTTATTCTCATCATATATTTAATATATACGTGCAAAAAATTAATTAATTAACAGCGTTCGTATCGGAGTCGAATAAAAAGGTTCGTTCACGTTCTACCATCGTTATGCGTCGCGCAATTTTTTCACTAACAATTCTCCTCTCAATATCCGGGAATTCCGCCACGTGTAATTATTACGTATCCGCGGAATATATAAACAATATAAATTCTCAAGGCTTACCGTGGAAGGTGAGTATATCATTTAAAGTTTTCGTTTACTTATTAAAAATTCTCACTAATATTAACGATGAAAAAATCTGAATTAAATCTACCGGTACGAAATTAACGAATATAACTAGCATTATTTCTATTTTCTTCTTCGTATTAAATTACGAGTAATTTTGTAATTTTAATTTAAATCGCGATTTCTTTAATATTTCGTTCGAAATTTTAACGCTGATAAATAATTATTTTATATAATTTACTATTATCGTGGAATTTTTCTCATTTATTACTTTTATTCATATCATAACATCATCATCATCATCATCATCATCGGTGGCTCGTTTCGAGCATCGTGACCCTATGAATCCTCATAAACGAACGTTTTTAGCCGCCATGTAGTTCAATCCGCTGCCCGGTCCATCATTTCTCGTATTGATGCGGTGCCTGCGATTCTTTTAATTCTGTCTATATATCTTGTTGGTGGCCTGCCTCTTTTCCTACGACCTTCTACCATACCCGTCATAATCATTTTTTCCAATCCATTCTGTCGTATAATATGTCCCGTGTATGATGTTATTCGTTTCTGTACCACGGTTTGTAATCTCTGATCCACCTTAATTTCTTGAAGTATTGACAAATTAGTTTTTTTCGCAGTCCATGGTATCCTTAGCATTCGCCTCCAGCAGTGCATTTCAAACGCATTAATGCGTTGTGTATCGCTCTTTTTCATTGTCCAGCATTCTGATGCATATAGGAATACAGAGAACACCAGCGAGTTCATAAGACGCATTTTTGTGTGTATTGTTATCTCATGGCTCTTCCATATTTTCGTTAATTGTAATAGCGCCATTAACATACATGCGTATATATTTATTTATTTACAAATACTAGAATATTATAAGGTAGAGTAGCCTGCAGAAATTGCTTACGGCTACTGGTAACGATTATACATGTTTAATTTTAAATAATTCAGATATGAAAATAGGAAATTGCTGTAATAATATAATTTCATCTATACACATTTGTCGCGGGGGTGAGTATATTTACCGCAGTTATATATTATAATATGTTGAACGCTTTCTATGCCATTGCTTTCACAATTACAACATGTACTATCATTAATAATTTTTAATTTATTTAGATAATTAGAACCATAGTAAGTATCTGTGTCTTGCGATAATTTACGTTAAAATGTTTTTATTTTTAAAGCGTTCTAATACGTTAGGAAAGTATATATCAATTTATCCTTTGCCAGAGTATCGTATCGTAAATTCTGAATTTGCAAATTAATTTATAAAACTATCTTTGTCGATATCGTAACTGTTTATTTTTTTAACATTAAAGATTAAACATCTGTTCTTAATACGAAGATCGATAGGTAAAATCCGTTCTATGGTCTGCGATCCATGCAGTTATTTATATACGAAGAAGTTAAATCAATTAGGAACTTCCGACAATTAGAATTTACGTTATGTATTTGTTGTTTAGTCATACAACTATAATAGACACCTGCGCAGTACTGAGTACAATGATTTTGTAGAGTATTACCTTAGAATCTAATCCCCACTGTTTTCCACCGAGAGACTTAAAGATATAGTAATATTTATTGGTCGTATTATTTTGTGTATTCTATATTGCATTTTAACTTATTGTCTATAATGAGACCTAAATATTTAATACGGTCGGAAGAATTGATCGTACAATTATCAATTTTAATATTATCGCATAACATTCGGTCAAAATTTTTACCACAATCACATGATTTGAGATTTATTAATCTCAAACTGGAGGTTTAAAACCATTTACTATGAGTTTATTAATGATTACAATTAGTGATATGAGAAGACAAAGTTATCTACATAAATATGCGTTATAAACTAAAAGTAAATCATCAGCATAGCTGTTAAATATGATTTAACTTATATTAGAAAATAAAATATTCCATAGGACTGGTCCAAGAACCGACTCCTGAGGAACACCGAAATCATTCTTAGCAAATATAACATCCGCTATGACCGCATTACTGACCTATTTGTTAAGTAATCACAAATCAAGTTAATTACGTTAAAGCTGAAACCGTCGGCAATTAATGTATCAATTACTACTTGTCGATTAAAATTATCGAAAGCCCCTTCAATAGCAAAGGGGATAACAAGCGACAAGTTATTACGTTGTTTGTTTCGAACTAAATTGTCCATTACATCTGCCATAGCGAGTTCTGTTGAAAAATATTTTCTAAAATCATATTGGTAAGCGCAGATGATGAAATAATTTCACTGTTTAAAAATTTGAGGATAATTTTTTCATATACTTTACTAAATGAATTTAATAAACATATTGTCCCGTAGCCATTTGCTCAAATCATTTTTAGGCTTGTTTAACATAATTACATTTTAGCGCGTTTCCACATGTCGGGAAACGTATTAAGCTGTAATTGTTATAAAGCGTAATATATATATATATATATTATATATATATATATATATATATATATATATATATATATATATAATTTGAAAAGTGTGGAATGTAGTTATTTTTTTGAAAATAAACAGCAAGAGGAATTAAAATCATTAAACGCTTTCTTTTATATTATGGATAGAATAAACGAGAAAAGGGAATTAACAGGTCGGATATTAAGCTGGTCATGGAAACTAGGAAGAATACTTCGACATGTTTTTAAGGACAAAATCCGAAGGAAAGGAAGACGTGAAAGACTCAGAAATTCATAGTTACTACATGACAGGTAGTTTTATAAGGAGTGAAAAAGAGGTGCGGTTTTTTCATCAGTCACATATTTAGTTTTTATTTTTAGTCCCTCTTTTTCTGCTACCTATTTTAGGATTTGTTCTATCGGAACACTTACTCCGATAAAATCGCCGAGTCATCTGCACATGCAATCAACTTCTATCCTTCTTTGATTTGTATCTTTTTCATGGTTTTCTCGTTTAACTGTTTCCGCCATGCTCTTATTTTATATTTACTTTATTATTATTATTATTATTATTATTATAACTTTTTCTTTTTCGCTGTACAGATTTTTATAATTTTCTACCGTCATTATATTTACAAGTGTAAATTGTCTTTTATCGCGTTACGCATATATTAACTGTGTTATGCGGTGAACCACCATCGTGGGTGTTACGTAATTATTCATTAAAATTAACTTCTCGTTAAATGTACGTTTTTCATTCCTCACAGGCTGGAAATAATTTCCCCGACGGTCTTAACGTCGACCAGATGAATAAAATGGCCGGTTCCGGACCACCGCAACGTTCTCGATCTAGATTTAACACGGACGACGTTAACGACGGTTCTGGAATTTACCAAACCGACTTCCCCGATATTCTAGATCTTAGGACGGAACATCCTTATTGCCCGTCGATCGGTACCGTTTACAATCAAGGCTACTGCAAATCGTCGTGGGTAATTTGTTTTTTTTTTTAATTAAATATTAATCTTTAAATTTTAATCTTTAAATTTTAATTATGAAAAAAAAAACTAATTCTGAGAATTTTCTTCGTTATTCGATTAGGCTATAGCTACTGCGAGTACGCTTACCGATCACGTGTGCATCAAGACGAAAGGCGATCGTCGAACTCCATTTTCGGCGCAGTACATTTTAAGCTGCGCCAAATCGAGCGGAAATGGTTGTGACGGAGGTTGGGACGATATGGTGTTTTTTTTCTTTTTCCGTTATTACGGAATAATTACCGGAGGAGAGTACGGATCGAATACGGTATATAAAGAATTTTAAATAACAAGGAGGAGTTCATGATAAATATAAACCATTATATAAAAACAAATGTATACGCGATGATATATATAAAAAGTTTAAAAATACGCCGATTTAAATGTTTACAAAAATTAACGAAATGAAAAATAGTATTGATAAAATAATCTGATAGTGTTAATGTGTGGTAAAACAATTTTAGTGATATAAAATTAAAAAAGCAGAAAATTGAAATAACTAAGAACTTCCGTCTAATATAAAAATTACTTCTAAAAAAAAAGTATACTATAAAATTTATCAATTTTTTATATTAGACGAAAGTTCTTAGTTATTTTCATTTTTTACGCTTTTATGTTTATTTTTATTTATTATTTATTTATTTATTTACAGTAATTGGGCTTAAGTCTAATAACCAAAATTACCCATTGTGTGCACCGTTAACAATTCAAAACAAAAAAAAAAAAAAAATTCAAAAATGAAAAGAAAAATAGAAAAAACGACTTAAAGACTAATTTTAGAAATAAAGACGTCCAGAGCCGTGAGGATATCGTTGTTATTCAGGGCCAATAAGTAAGCCACCGAGTAGGGGGGTAAATATTTAATTATAACATTTTTTTGATAAAGGTATTACCTGTGGTATACAAATCACAAGCAAAAATCACATGATTAGCATCGGCTATATTTCCCGCATGCACAATGTTTAGATATGGATGTTATATTACCGATTGTAGATTGCGTCGTCCACCACATTAACGCTATTAGATTGTTTTATAAATATTATTTTTCATTTTGCTAATTACTGTAAATCGTATATCTAAATTAGTATTTTTAAATTATATATATATATATATATATATATATATATATATATATATATATATATATATATATATATATATATATACAGTCGAATCCGCTTATAAGGGACTCCGGATAAGAGGGACATCCGTTTATAAGGGACAATCAGCAAAACCCCGAATCAAACGTATGAAATGAAGGTTGTTTTAGTTCGCTTTAGAGGGATAACGCCTCGGTTATAAGGGACAAATAGACTTTCAAGGCAATAAATAGTGAGGGGGCGATAAGCTAGCCGATATAAAATTACACTTCCGGTCGTAAAACGAAAATATTCACATAAACAAAAATTGAATAAAAATGTTTTAGTCATTTTTACAATTCGTTTTTGTTTAAGTGAACATTTTTGTTTTTTCTTCCTTTTGTTTGAGATGTTCTTGTGTTGACATTCTTTTATTGACGCTATACTGTTTTTTGCTCTGTACGTTTATTAATAATTATGCACTCTCCGATAGCTCATTATGTTCTTAGTTTAGTTCTGCAAAAATTGTAGTGCGTCGTGAGGTTTTATTTATTTTTTTCTTACGAAAATTTTCTTTTCTTTTTTTAGTTCTGGTGAATTTTTTGCATGAATAAAATGTCGCGTAAATGTTTATCATTAAAGGAAAAAATTTCTATTTCAGACAAAATCGAAATTCAACCTCCCAATATTGTGCCTATTCGGGAGTTAGCAAAAATCATGGGCGTCTCCAAAAACACCGTCTCCCGTTTAAAAACAAATGAACAGAACTTACGTAAAAAATGGAATAGTACTGAAAAGGGCAGTCAGGTTCTTTTACCTTATATATGCCTTCTGAATTTTTCTCTTAATTTCCATATAAATATTAAGCATTAATAAGGTTATAAGTATGTTAATTGTTTACTAAATTTTATATATACTCGCTTCAATAAGAGATTTTAAAAAATTCGCTTAATAGAGACAACCGGTTATTAAGGACAAATGACTTCCGCCCGATGTGTCCCTTATAAGCGGATTTGACTGTATATATATATATATATAGCGTATATATTTATTTTTATATTTTCGAATTAAATAAATTATTTATTAATATGCTGTTAATAAATAATAAGTCACACGCGCTGCAGAAAACGATGTACGATATATAATGGCATTATTAATGCTAATTAGACTAATTAAAAGACAACTAGAATGATCGTAAGGACTCCATACTTTAACGAAGGAAATCTTGATAGTTGGATTGTTCTCGAACATATAAAAGTGTTCGTGCGATACTAATGTTTTAACTTTAAAGGCAAATATAAACAATAAACTCTTCGAGTTTTATTTGTATGTTCACTCGATGATGGCTTATTGGTCGAAAAGCTTTGTGATTTTTTTTAAATGATTAAAGCTTTTAGCGATATTAACTTCTTCTTTTTATTTTTAAAAACGACCATATTCAACACTTTAAAAAATAACAAATTTTCTTCGAAATTAGTTTTAATTCGGCTTAATTAATTTTTTTCTTTTTAAATTTAGTTAAGTCAAAGTTAACGAAACCTGTTGGAAAAATATTCTTCGACTTATTTATCGTAATTCTCGATATAAGTTTCTTATCCATTCTCTGGATAAGAAATATCTTTGACACTTTGCCATTCACCAGATTCGCCACTCGCCCAAAATATAGTCCATTGTTTTGGTAAGATGCTCCATCAGCTGCTGTGTTGTAATTTTTTTTCCGTTGTTCGTCCTTATTGACCGGTTGAATTCTACGCATTATTTCCTTAGTAAATAAAAATGCAAGTTTTATTTCGTAGCGATATAGATCTTTTTTTTTTTTTATTTACGGATTGAATGTCTTCGAGTGCGATAGAAACTCCTTAGCTATTTCAAAGGCCGGTTTCTCGGATTTTAAGCAGCTCGAATCCATTTGTATCTTAATTATTGTTAAATGACCATTCGTTTAATGCGTAATTCTCGAATTATCGTCATAACATTACTTAGGGTATTATTCCTAATTACGATATATTTAGGTGTGAACACGTGGTAAAAAGACAAAAAAAAAAGAAATAATTGAAATAAACGTAAATATAAATTTGTATATTAATTAAAAAGTACAATATAATCGGAAAGAAAATTAAATTAACGTACGCGATAGACGTTAAATGAGCACGTGTTGTAAACTTCGTGTATATAGTTATTTTATTGCTTTTATTTCAGAATAAGCTGTTAAAAGTAGCAAATGCAAAAATTAATTGCTCGCCCACTTTAAGAATCAGATTTTTAATATGCTTGACTTAATAGACAACCAACAAAGTGGCTTTAGAAAAGCACGATCCACTGTTGACAATTTAATACGTCTACAACAAGAAATACAGGATGCATTTGCATTAAATTAGCACGTTATGCTTTCGATTATATATCAACCACAGCCATTCTAAAAACAATCCACGATCATGGTCTCCGTGGAATTCCTCCGTTCATTCCTACAGAACAGAAAATTTAAAGTTCGAATAGGAAACATACTGTCTACATCAAAATGTCAAGAAAACGGAGTTACTCGAGGATCCGTGCTAAGCCCCCTTCTATTTATACTTACGATATCCGATCGAGGAACCTGCAAAATACTCCATCTATGCCGACGACCTGGTTATATTTATCAGAGGATATCTCTGCCCTGGAAAAGAAATTACAACAAAATTTAGAATTAATAGAAGAATGGGCTTCGACAAAAAATATCCGTTTCTCCTCGCAAAAGACATGTGTGGTACAATTCAGCAGGAAAACATCGCATACTCGCCTTGTCCAACTAAAATTAAACTGTATACGACTATACGACACACCGATCAAACTAAATTCCTGGGATTAATTATGGATAAAAAATTAAACTGTAAAGCGCGTGTAGATAAAAGCTAGATGCACAAAGCCCTTAATTTACTAAAAACTCTACACCACAAATCGTGGGGCTCCGACAGAAGAACGTTATTGCGTCTATATGGTACTCACGTCAGATCTTTACTAGACTACGGTTCAATTGTATATTGTACAGCAACGCCAAAAGTGATTCGTAAATTAGATGTAATTCAAAATCAGGCACTTCGCATTTGCAGCGGAGCTTTCTGTACCAGTCCGATATCAAGCCTACTGGCCGAAACTAACATAACGACACTAAAAGATCATCCTGTTAGCATTAAAATATTATTTTCAATTGAGTACGAAGAAAACGCATCCAAACTATTATAAAACCTTTCATTCAAACCTAGAAAGTAAATACAGCAAAAACAACGAAGCATTTGGCCTACGATGTAAACACTTCATACGATACCTTAAATTAACAACGGTTGATTGCCATGGCAAAAGTCGTTTCCACTGACTAGAAATCCCGGCTCACGAGTTAGCAAACAATTAAAATTTGCGATAAATATTGTCCGAAAAGAGTCGTGGTCCAGATTAACTGAGAACAAATTAAGAAGAATTAAACCGCCAATAGAACAATGGATTTACTGAGCGAACAGACACGAAGAAATAGTGCTGGCCCGATTGCGAATCGAGGAGAATTCGTCGTCGGTAATATGCAAATTTTGTCACGATTCAGCGCTTACCGTAAAACATGTTATCACAGAATGTCCGAAATTCGATCAACAACGTTATCATTAATAAGTGGACTAGATATAATCGAAGTATTACAACGAAGATTTGATACAACGCGTAATATACTTTCTTAAAATAACTGGTTTAATAAAATTATTGTAGACTAAATATTGTATTGTAAGTAGAAAATAATTTTTCTTTCGTAATTTATCGTATTTAATCTCGGTGGACGCAAATGACCTTTGTAGTCGAGCGTCCTAAAATAAAATAAATATAATAATAATTATATTACCTAAGTTATAGAACATTAAGCACGATACATAACTAAAAAAAAAAGGTATTTTAAAAATAACAAATACTCGACACAAAGATAAAAGATCGAATTCAGAGAAAATAAAATGACTTTTAGACAATAATTATGGACGTGTTGATTTATGTTAAATAGGAATGGACCGGTCATATAACAAGATTAATAGACTAGCGTTGGACATACTAGATTCATTTGTTTATTCACATTACAAATGAAATCGAAGTTATTAAAAGAGTGTGAAAAAATTAATCAGTTTTTCAATAATAAACATTTGGAATAACAATTAACAGATTCTAATAAGAACTGTTAATTGATATCTTCGCCCTTTACGTGTCTAGAAAATTTTATTTATAAATATTTTACACTTTGCATTATATTTCTCTTTTTTTTCCAGCTATTTTCAATCCACGAAGTTCATTGGTCCCTGTCGGGTGATTTGCTTACCTAATCTTCTCGAACTTTATTTACACCATTAATCCATGATGTCCCCCACATTGTCGCTTTATTCGCAAGGGGAGTTCCGGATGTCCTGCCTTATAACCAGCCCATCTCCATTTGATTCTTTTACGATTAATATTATATCCTTTTTGTTTTTATTTCTCTTTCCTTTTCAAACCATCTCGTTATTTCCTGTTCTATTGTTTATAACCTCAGTAATTTAATGACGTTTCTGTATTTTCATCTTATAAAAAATGTTTCTATTTTCTCGATAAAGGTATTTTGAATTTTCAGTATAACTAATAAATTACGATCGATACGCCCAGTACTTATACTCGCTATATTTAAATCATACCTACCTGAAAGCGTAATTTCCGATTGCAGAAATAATTATTATTACGACTTTCAATAACCTCTTCGCGTAATATGCAATCTCTTTATCGTAGAAGTCGATGTATCTCAAATTCAAGTGTATACGAAGACACTAAGAATGTATCCAAGACATCGGTTCTAGATTAATTATAGCCTGTTTAAACTGATATTCGCCACTGAAAACCGAACTAAATAATAATAGTATAGATGTAGTAAATGAGATTGAACGAGAAAAGAAATTATATAATTGAGGGAATAGTTGAATATTGGAGAAGAAAATATTTAGGGTATACGGATGGACATGGGATCGGCAGGGATGGAGTTTTGGTACAGTATAGTAAAATATTAAGAATAAGATAAGAGTTTTAAAGTAGACAAAAGAGGTAAAATTCAGGGATGGGCACATCGGAGTAGATGGTCTAATGAGGGAGTGATATGCGCGGTCAAGGCGGGGCCTGCTGAGTACTATATGAATATGTTGATTATCGTCGACGGTTAAACAAAGAGACTTACTAGAAAACAGAATAAATAATACAGATTGCTGCGTCGTCTTTGAATATGCACGATTTTATATAATGATTAGTTCGGTCATTTATCCAAAATGGCATCGCGCTATCTGGTCAGACCACTCTTATATCAATGTCATTTGCTACGTCAAAAGAAAATCTGGAATTCGTGAAAAAATATCGGTCTAGTTTTTTCGATATTTAGACACGTATACAGCAATTTCGTTGTTACTCGTTTCCGGGATATCGTGCTAGGAAAACAAAAAGGTAAGAAAGACTAATCCTAATACACTAGTTTTAGGTAAGTAGCTGAACAGGATCCGCTGCTTGAGACCGGGCGTTATATACAACATTAGAACGATCCGTCTGCTAAGATAATTTTTAACGAGTTTAATAAAAAAAAAAAACAAAAAAAAAAACCGAGGAAGCCAGCTGTTTGATTCTGAATCAATAAACCACTATATGACGCATTTCAATAAAGACAGCTATTAAAATTATACACGCCTGTTCTTTTAATTAATCATTACGCCTAGGTAAAATTAATTAACCTACTTCTTCCTGTACGTAAATACCCCACCCGTCTGTTCGTTGGATTATCTTCGATAGTAGTCGGTCGATCTGATCCGGGTATTTTACTATAACCTTAAAACCATCGTGTGTCATAGCCGGTGTTCCACATTCTCTACACGCTTCAACCGAAACGACAAAAATTTCTTATCGCAAGAAGAGACCACCGCTCGTATAATTGACTTCTAAAATTAGTACGCTCTGCATACGAAGTAATCCGAAAAGGACAATAAACGCCATGACCCGGAGATAGTAGATTATTAGACGACGCCCTCCGCAAGCTTTCTAGTTATTAGGTTACTTAACCTTAAAGCGTTAATTTCGGATTATAGTTTGTATTTAAAAATATTTTTATAATAAATTTTTTATAATTTATTAGTCAGAATTACAGAAGACTGACAAAAATTAAGAAGAATTGAACAAGCCGTTTAATCGAAAAATCAAGAAGAGAACACATAATGAGCTCGATGTTCGTCTTATGTATCATACATATAAATTAATTCACTAAAAGGAAATAAAAATGAATACTAGCAATGTTTATACGATACTTCATAATTTAAGCTTTAATTTTATTATAAAACATTTGATAAGATATAAACGGTATACATTATATATGGGAATAAGAAGAAAAGACAAAAAACTTTATTTAAATAGTACGATATATATATATATATATATGTATAATACATGTGCACAGCATATTCTTAATGTTCGGTATCTGATAGCTTAAAAGTAGCGCTGTATTAGAGCAAACAATAATAAAATATAATGTAAATATTCGAGGTTATACAGGAAAAAGCAAACAAACATAATACGGTGGTAATGCGACATAGAGTAGTTAGATTCGTAATGCACATGCACACACACATACATATATATGAGTAACTGTATAAACAAAAATAATTGAAATGAACGCTGAATATTATTGACATAATCTATGCCTGATAACTTAACGTTTGACTCAAAACTAGCGCTGTATTAGAGCAAACGATAATAAAATATAATATAAATATTCCAGGGTTTTACAGCAAAAAGCAAATTAAAACATGCGAAAAAAACAAACAGAATACGCTGGTAATCCGACAGAGGGTACTTAAATTCGTGCGCACATGCACTCCCACATACAAATAATTGCGTATCACCTAACGAAGTAACTGTATAAACAAAAATAATTGAAATGATTAACGTACGGTGAAACAGCAATATCGTAGTCGACTAAAATATTAATTAAATTATCTTTTTTTAATAGTGCCGTGTTTAACTACCGAAGCTATTACGGAACTGGTGATTTAACAGTTAGATGTAGTAACTGTGGTTGGAGGAGGAAAGGAACTCCATAACTGAGGGAATAGTTGAAGAACTGTTGGAGAGGAAAGCAGATAGAGTACGAGGATGGATATTGGGCCAGTAAGTGAGCGGTGTAGGGCAAAAATATGGCAGATAAGAGAGGGGTTTGGGAGTAAACAAAAGGGGCAAACAGCCGGGAGATTGGTACGTTGGAGTGGTCATGAGAGAGTGATATTAGCACTCAGCAGGCTCCGCGCCTTGATCAAATTATTCTGAGTCGTTTTGCGTGTATTCTAAAATTTTTTTATTAGATTTATTTATATGAGAAAGTATAAAATGCGCAATTCTACACATCAGGAAGTTTTACATACCTGGAACGATTTAGTATAATTAACAGCGATTTCGTGTTCTAATAAAAGTAGCAGTCCACCCTATATATATATATATATATATATATAAATATATTATAATATTCTTCAGGGTTGTCAACCGTACGAAATTCCACCGTGCATTTCGAATCCAACATCAAACAGTCCTAACGATTGTGTACCTTATGGAAATGATGAAAGACCTACCTGTGAAGACGGCTGCACTAATGCGAACTATACAGTACCATTTGATAAGGACGTATTTAAAAGTAAGCGAACTATTGATTTTTTCACGATATTTATATACGAAAAAAAACAATACGTACATAAGGATAACCGCTTTAATCGTGTAGGATAATTTCGTCTCGTATAAATTTCCGAAATTGCCAAAAAATGTCAGTTTTTTAACGAGTATTTTATAAATAAACTATGGAATTTTATCGAAACGGTATCCGAGATATGAAATTTTAATTATATTTACCAAAGCATAAAGCGAAAAGCGATGAGAACAAAAATCGAAACTTCCAAAATTTTATGGAATACACGAGGTCGAGGAGCACAATTTTAAAATTCCTGATTTTCGTACTTGCACAGATTACTTAATATTAATACAATGTACGTATTTTCTTCATGGCTCAATCTTTTGATCGGTGGTCAACATGTAGAGCATTTTACTTTCAAGTTTCTAGTTTTCGCCTTTTCTTCCAATTCCCGGTCAAGAAATAAAGTCGAGAAATAAGGTCAAAGAAGAAGAAGAAATATATATCTACAAAACGTATAAACAAAATCATGAATACATGAATAATTGAATAACGAAGAATATTAAATACCTTATATATATATATATATATATACCTTAACAGTTAACTTACTAATGTATAACTACATCTAGTGTGTATGTAATAAAATTAAAATTTAAAACGTAAAATTTAAAGTTTTAAACTTTTAAGTACAGGAAAAAATTAGAAAAAAAAACCTGCAAGAAAACAATAAAAATTAATTTAAAATTTGAACTTAAGTAAAGAGGGAATAAATAGGAAAATAATTCTTAAACGAGTAATCTAATTCTGCGGTGTTTAGAATATCGTACGATGAGACTATGTCGTAATCGCCTATAGTGTTAATTAATGCGCTGTCACGCATTATACAATTATGGTGAAATTTACTAGATAATTTGTTTACACAGGTAAGTATATTTAAAAGGTCTGCGAATGCGTATCACGCAATTTAGTACATCTACGGGCGTTTAATATCATCGTATATAAATAAAATGTATACAATGAGGAGATGATACATAGAGAACAAAAATGAATAAAAGAGAAATGGTGTACGTTCCGATAGATCATTGTCGTGAAAATGAAAACTCGGGTACATCGAACGTCGTAGTATCGACCGAAATCGTTAAAACATATGAAAAAAAATAGAGATATATTCGAAAAACTAATATATCTGGAAGATGTGAACAAAATGAAATAAAACGAATCTAGAAACGTGAAAAAATGTTTAAAAACCCGTCAAAAAGGACGTAGATTATATCAGATCATTGTTCAAATTCGTAGTAATAACAATATCTGTCCTAACCCGAATGTATCGGATGTATAAAAACTTTCGACGGAACAGGCGTCACTTAAAGAAAGTGGTAACGCGTTGAAATCCATTAACCATTAATTTATTCGATTAACAGCGAAAATATTAAACGAGGGGCCAGATCGAATTTAACTCCTCGCGTGGTGCTTGTTTTAGGTTTTGAACTAAATTCGAAGTGCGATCAATGGCTTGGAAAAAATCTCTTTCATAGACTTAATCGATTTAATAGCTGATGAACTTATTGAAGCTAGCTCAAAATGATTTTGTGTAAAATTAAGATCACTCGAGCAACGGTTAGGAAAATTATCGAAACTACACCATTCAGTTCGGACGATCGAACAATTGTAAAAACGCTGGGAGTCTGAGCAGATTATTATTGACAAGCTCGACTCAAGTTCGGTATTTATACTGAAATCGACGGCCTAGTATATAAAAAAGAAAAAAAAATGAATATTGCAAATAGAAAATTTTGAATATTTTCGATTAATAATTCTAAAAATTTAAATATCCGTTTCGATCGTTATTTAATATTTTGTTCATTTAAAATACTTTTTTTTTTTTCGATCGTTTAGCAAGGGGCCTGAGCGGAGTAGCAACTAGACCGGATATCAAAGTCGTTTTAAATGGTAAAGGTCCTTTAGAAAATAACTTCGCAGTCTACACCGACCTTTTTCACTATAAATCAGGTATGATATTGTAAAAACGTATTTATATACATCCTCAGTTTTACTTCTGTTCGACGGTTAACCCCTTTTCTGTCATGCATTACAAAATGTTGATTCGAAATTATAAAATTTTATACAGGTGTTGATTATAAATGATAATTTTCTATATATTTATATGAATATTTTTAAAATTAAGACGTTTTACGTCAACTAGAAAATAGTAAAATTTATTAGCAGTAAAATTACACGCGCCATATAGTGGACATTGTGACTGAAACGGTTAAACTATGTTCCTTAGTTATCAATTTTTCACGCGAACTATAACCTTCTATTCTACTAAGCGCGTAATATTCCCGCTTTTTGAAAAGGTACACACACTGGATTTAAAATACGCACAAATTCATCAAATTTCTTAAACGTCTTGGAAACCGTCTTTTTACCCACGGCAAAAAAAAAATAATATTAACATCGAATACATATATTATAGATGTATATATATATATACAAAAGTTTTATTTTTTACAATTTATATACATCTATGCACGCGTGTGCGTATATATATATATATATATATATATATATATATATATATATATATATATATATGTACACGATACCGGAATAAGACAAAGTTGCTATTATTTTTATAGCGAACTATTTTGAACTTTGATTTAAAAAAAAAAAACAAAACAGGACGAATTTAGAAAATACTAAAATTAATCTAAAATAAAAAATAATTTCCGAGTGAAAAAAAAATTAAAAAATAATTTCCGAGTGAAAAAAAAATTAAACATCGATTTGAAACAATTCGTTCGACAGTTTATTAAAAATCGTTTTAACCCTAGATCTCGAACTATAATTTACGCAACCCGTTGATTTCAAAGTCGACAACCGTTTCCTAAATTAGTCATTTCCCTGAAATCGATATATCTCGACAACTATTAGTCGGATTACTGGGTGAAATTTATCGTCGTTACGAAATAAATGTAATTAAATTAAATCGTAATCGATTTCGTTTTTATACGATTATTATTATTGATTTCATTAGGCGTGTACAAAGTATCGAGAAACGCTACGCTGATCGGTTATCACAGTGTTAAAATTATCGGTTATGGAGTCGAGAAAGGTATCCAATACTGGTTGGCTGTAAATTCTTGGGGTACGAATTGGGGTATAAACGGCACTTTCAAAGTCGCGGCTTATACCAATAATGTAGGATTCGAAAGGCATTTAATATATCCCGTATTACATAAATAAATGTTAAAAAAGGAAAAAAATACTAAATCATCTCCTCTTAATGTTATATATATATATATATATATATATATATATATATATATATACATGTATACATGTATGTGGGTGTGCATATACCGTGGCGTAGCCAGAGGGTGGTTTTGGGGTCTGAACCCCCTTGGATTTAATCTGATAATAAGAAAATATATACTCGTTGTTAAATGCAGTTTTACATTTGTTAAACCTATTCTGTTTTTGTTTTTATTTTCATTTATTTTATTTAAATTTCATTGAAGTAAATAAATAGATTTGTAATATAGGAGGTACGACTAGAAGAATTTTGTAAGAAAACGCGAAGAATAGATTTTAAATTTTAAATTTAGTTATTACTACTTCAAAAAATATAAAATCATTATTTATCGTTTATTTTATTGTACTTTGTAACCATCTGTGTCCTCAATAACATACTATTAGTGTATTAGTGTGTTCCAGTGACGTTAAATATTTCTGCCGTCTGTCGCTTCTAATAGAATTACACATTCGGGCGTCTAATAAGTATAAAAATAACTCTACCTAGTTGGATTGCTTTAGGGGTTTAACCTGAGTTTTGGTTATTTACTTAAAGTTCAATTTAACTTGGGTTTACTATTATAATTTAGTTTTGTTTGAACCCCTCTCTTCAATCAAGTCCCGGCTACGCCACTCTGCATATATACATATAAACGGCTAATTATATTTATTTATTTTTTCATATATACCACAAGTAATTAAAAACCGCTAAGTATTTTTATAAGTAATTCCAATTTATTTTATTTTTTTTTAGATAATTTCATACGTCTTAAACGAGAGAAAAACATAGGTTTTTTTTTTCAGACGATTGTAAATATATTTTGGTTTTAAATTTTTTTATAATTTATACATTTAGCGTCAATCAAATGTCCCTTATGACGAAGACGGACGATTTCATGTAAATATTTTTATAATTAAAACATTCTATGTTCGACCAATGTCCTTCATTTTTTTTTTTTTTACTAAGACTGATAATTTCATACGACTTAAACGAGAAAGTAAAAAAAACGTAAACATCATTTTTTTTCCGACGATCGTAAATATATATATATATATTTTTAAATATTTTTATAATTTAGACATTTAACGTCAATCAAATGCCCCTTTCAAAATTAATGGAACCGGAACCAAGTTTGGAGATATACATCAATTTTGATGAAGAATTATTTTTCAAAATCTGTTTTATAAATAAATCTATAAATGAAATTACGTCTGGCTAGTGAAATATGTATATCAAATTTTAAGTTGTCGTTCTATAAATATTTTTGGTAATTTATAATGTATATTGCGTACGCTTGAAAATGACGTAATTGTCTTGACGCAATAAAAAACTTAATAATGATTAAACTGTGTTATATTTTGTTTGGTTTATTGTGCTTGTACACCTGATTTTGAATTGAACTAATTTCGATTTCGTCAATTTTCCAAAAAATGTAATTCCCCGAAATACCACAGCGCAGGTGCATATAAATCTTCCGTCAAACAGTCTGAACGTTTTCATTTACTTATTTGATTACTTTCACATTTATACGTGGTGCGAATTATATTAATTTTAAAAAAAAATCCTCCTCCGTTATTACAAGGAAGTTTTAACATTTCAACCATTTTTCGAATCCATTGTTGTCTCTTATAGTCTGCAAATTTTAATTTCCATAATTATGGAAATTCTCCGTATAGCGATATAAAAAATTCTTTCATATTTCGCGCTGAAACGTCCATCGTATTAAAAATAATAAAAGAGATATACAGATTTTTGTTTGTCGAACAAACGCGCTGACCTGCAAACTTGTTTGTCAAACAAAACGACTTAATCGAAATTTTTGTCAAACAAATTGACAAACGTGTGAAATTTAACAAATCGTTTGAACGTTTACAGCGTGGCTAAGTTCGAACCGGCTTTCTTTGAAAAGTGAAAGCATCGTTGATATGTCGTCAAATTTTGTATTTCTTTCGTGCATTTTTTTTTCTCCTGCAAGTCGTCATTAGTTGAGTTTACTTCAATAGTTTCTCGACCACAGATTCGTACTGTCATCAGGAGCTCGGAATTTACATAGTCGTGTATCGGTATCGACAACTTCAGTCGTCGAAACAACTACGCATCGAAACTCAGAGAGAGAAAAAAATCGGACAAAACGAGAATCAGGTTGTATGTAGTTCTTCAGATAATTTTTATAACAGTAAAACGGTTTGAATGTAATTAATAAAGCTACAGCTGGTGACTAGACCTCTATTATTTCTTTTTCCTTCTGTCAATACATAACTATCTGTGTTTAACGATATACTCTAGGTGGCTAGGTGTCGATGTTAAATTGGTACACGTTTAAAAGGAATTGAGCACTTAAATTGTTAACATTCTTAAATTCGCACACATGCGTACAACCATATATATATATGTTTGTAAATTTTATATATTGATAGTTGATTGTGTTGTTCACCACGGTCATTATCAGATTTTTAATAATTATTTTCATTTTACTTGTAAAATTGTGTTTTTTAAAAAATTTTTGTGTTGTATATTTTTATATTTTATATTTTACTTTTGGACATCATACATCGCAATAGTAAATGAAAAATTTAAAATTCCACCAGTATACAACTTTTACAGAATCCGGAAAATAGTATTGAAGAAAAAATTAATATAAAAAAACAAAATTAATAAACAAATATATTGATATTAAATTTCAACAAATCAAAAAATAGACAGAACTGAAGCAGACAGCATTTTTGGATCATATTTTCACAATCATCATCACATATTTTTAAGTAATTATACTTAATTTATATTTTTAAAATTATGATGTTTTAAAATATTTCACTTGATAATGGCGTAAATGCCGAAAAGCTTTGTGTTTTCTTTAAGAAAATAAATATTAGTGATTTAACTAATTTTCAATTGATTTTTTATAAAAAAAATCACTACATTCCACATTATACAAAATTATATATATATATATATATATATATATATATATATATATATATATATATATATGTATATATATGTATATATACATATATAAGGGTGTGTTTGTAAATTTATTTTAGCTTCAATCGATGCTTAATTACCCTCTAAATGCATAGCACTAAACTAGGTACTAACATTAAATTCGTATGTTTAAAAGGAACTGAACACTAAATGAATGAGATTTTTTAATAAGCACACGTGCATATGCCCAATATATGAGTGTATAATATAAATGCGGGTATATATATACATATATATATATATATATATATATATATATATTGTAACAACCATGCTTGTTACATCGTTAGTATTAGTGAGCAGTTAAAAGTGATAGACTGGAATTAGAATTAAAAAGTATATATCGAAATTTAAATTAAATTAAAAATATATACGTGGATGATGAAAGAAAAAGAAATAGTATATATATAGGTATGTGTGTATATACATCCGGTCGGCGTCGCGAACGTGACTTTCCCAAAGGAAATATAATAAAAAGAAATATAATAAAAAGGAAATAGAATGGAGGTAGACTGATATAAGTATAGATATATGTGTATTGGGGAAAGCACACTGGCGCCGATAAGATTAGAGTTGTAAAAGATCCATCAAAGTTAGTATAAAAAAATGCTGAAGGGAGACATATATAATAAATTAAGCATTGTCATGGCAAAAGCAAACAAAAAGAATAAATATAGCATAAAAATGGATTCAGTCGGTATTTTGATCGAAGACCAAAAGAAACAGCTCCGAATTTTCTGATTGGTTAGCCCAAAAGAGAAATCGGAGGGTTCCACCGAAAACCGTCAATTTAGGAATTTCTAATATCTATAGAATTCCTAGGAAAGCAAGTATGTTGAGTGTATGTGTATATGTATATGTTACCTGATGCTGGCTGCCGTACTAATAAGTATATTATATATAAGACTATATATGTATATATGTATAAGTATATAACCTTTAAATATAAGGGACCACGGAACTTGTCCTTGGTTCAACTATTTTCGTCGAAATAGACAAAAAACCATTAAGGTTGAGAAAAGATCAAAACAATAATTGAAAAGAAACCGTGGTCAACAGTAAAGTAAATAATAAGTACAACAATGATAAGATACCTATGTCGCCTCCAGAGTCCTGGAGAGTAATAAAAATAAAAAGACGAGTTTTGTCGGAGTTTTAGTTCACGAGTTCGCCAGTTGAGTTAGTTGAATTTTGTCAGTCGACACAGTCAGTTTTCGAATCGTCTATGGGTAGGTCGAAACAGCGGTGACGTTAAGAAGTGAGGATGGATCGTAGGGACTTCGATCGTGAAGCCCATTCATCCAGGCTAGGGACAGTTCCGTAAATTAAATTACATTATATTAATAAGTTATTAGAAAATTTCCTCATTTATGTTTTAAAAAGTTAAATAGTAAAAATAAACGTAACCGAAAATCGCGCCCGTTCGAGAGTCGTAATTAATTTTATTAAAAATATAATAAATCTTGAATAAAATAAAAACCGCGTTCATTTTTTTTATTCTTTGTATTAATTTATCTTATTATATTAACGGTCGTGGGCCAACCCACGTGGCATCCCGGACATACCTCAAAGTCAGAAAGTCGGTAACGTTGTATGTTTAATATTTATATTTAAATATTTAAGTATATAACGTAAATAAAAATATATAATAAATGCTAACGATCCGTATGTATGTGTATATGTATTTATATATATATATATATATATATATCGTACGGGTCGTTACAATATATATATATATATATATATATATATATATATATATATATATATATATATATAATCTTTGTACTTTACATTCGAATCATTACATAAATAATTACTGGTTCTGAATTAAAATTTCTTTTCACCCTCTTAATACATACTACTGTTGTGAACACCTTCAAATTTCGATAATATTAATAAAAATGTTGATTTATCGACTTTTTTTTTTTTTTTGTGTCGTTTGTTTGTTTTTTTTTTTGTTTCGTTCAACCTGAAACCAGTCCAACCGGGTCGGTGTCCCCATCTCGACGGTAAAATTTCGTACGATTAAACTGTGTTATTACATCTGTACAACATCCTATTTTCGAAGGGACGGTAAAGGTTAAAGTCATTAACACGTACGTTATTTTAAAACAAGGGGGCCATTGGCAATCTACTTTCTATTATTATTATTATTATTATTATTATTATTATTATTATTATGTGTAATGTAGTTTACTTTCAGTTTCATTGCCCTCCCCGAAATAAATACGTTTTAAAAATTGAATTTATATAATTTTCGGATTTTTCGCTTACACAAAATCTATAATTTTCATTATTATTATTATTATTTAATAATTACTTTACTTTACTTTTGCGTATGTCCCTGGGCACGGGATCTATATGCGCTTCGTCCTATAACTTCAGGTCCAATCGTTTTAGCCATTCCTTCGCATTGTGCGTGAGATCCTTTATCTCGGCCCAGCCTCCTTGTAGAGCCCTCGTAGGGGGACTCCGTTACAATATGATCGATAGTCTATTCCGTACCACAGTCGCATTTCTGGATATTGAAAAGGCCCCACAGCTTTAGCATTTGGCCTGTTCTACCATGACCGGTCCTTATTCGGTTCAATCGAGTTCACGTTATTTGAGGTAGTTCAAAACCAGCTGGTCTGAAGTTTAGGTGGTCAACCAGCTTTTTACCATCTGGGTTACCTCTGCCCCACTTCTGCTTCCATGCATCTACTGAGTTAAAATTGTTCTTAATGAGCTCCTGTCCTGGAGCATGTGGAGGTTTTCTTGATTTCAATCTTTGTGGTGCATTGAGGTTTTGATGGATCGGCAAAGTTTTTCGATCATATTTACCCCATTCCTTCACTGCAGCTTGTTGTCTTCTGATATGTGGTGGAGTTGCATTAGATAGGACAGGGAGTCAGGCAGCTGGTGTTGATTTAATTGTTCCTGAGATTATTAGCATGGCTGAGTTTAACTCAGTGTCCACCCTCTTTGTATGGGCGCTGTTAATCCATGTTGGAGCTGCATATTCTGCTACTGAAAAGGATAGCGCCAGTGCTGTAGTACGGAGAACGTCTGCATTTGCACCCCAAGTTGTGCCCGCGAGTTTGTAGAGAATGCCGTTTCTGGTTCTGATTTTTGCTGCAGTGTTTTGTAGGTGTTTCTTGAATGATAAAGTTCTATCAAGGGTCACATCGAGGTATTTTGGTGTATCTACGTTCAGCAATTTCTTATCATCAACCTTTATATTAAGTTTTATTTTGGATAATTGGTTATTAAGATGGAAAAGGGACACTACTGTTTTTTCCTTATTGAGGACGAGTCGCCAATTATTGAAGTATATCATTATTTCCTTGAAATCTTTCCTTAACCTGGTTTCGGTTGTTTTTATTCTGTTGTGTTGGATTGCCAGTGCTATATCATCTGCGTATATGAATTTCCTTGCGATTGTTCTTGGCAAGTCGGAAATGTATAAATTAAACAGAATGGGGGACAACACTGATCCTTGAGTCAGGCCGTTATTTAGTACTCTTTTCCTGCTTTCTTTTCCTCCAACAACGACTGTGAAGGTTCTACCACTTATCATATTGTTCAGCAGTTTGTAACGTTTTTGGCTTGGAACTGCTTTCAGGAACTTTGAGAGAAGTCCTGTTTTCCATGCACAAGACACAATAAATGCTACCGCAGTTTTTTCAATCCTTGCTTCCTTGAATATAGGTGGGAGAACTCCAGTGTCAATGATGTTAGTGAAGAGCTTGCTTATCCATTCCTTGGTTTTTTTCCCCGAACTTTTTAACAAACTCCGGAAATATTTCATCCTTTCCAGGAGCTTTTCCAGTTTTGACTAGTTTAATAGCTCTTGTTATTTCAGACACAGTAACAGGGTTGCATAGGTTTCGTCTTGATCTGCGGCTTGTTTTAAGCTGATCATCTTGTATCTTACTTCTTTGCTAAATTGTTTATTCGTGTTGTTTCTATTCGAGGATTTGATTATTTCCCCCGCTATCTTGTTTGGATCCACTGAGTCGTCCTTTCTAGCTGCTGTTACATCGCCTGATAACTTTTTCAGCACGTGCTTTTCTGTTGGATTTTTGGAAGTTAATGGTCTCCATTAGGGTGTTCCATCTTTCCTGCCTATTTTTATCCAAGGTGGAAATGAGATTTGTAGCTGTACCTTCATCTTTTTTGATCTTCAATTCTACATATGCTTCTCGGCATTTTTCATTCCAGCCTGGTACACATTGCTTTCGAAAGCCTGATGTTACGTTTAGCAACTGCTATTACCAATCCTTTAAATCTGTTGTAGTTGGATGCGGTTGGATCGATCCATCGTACTGCGTCATCAAAGTTTTTTGTGAAACTGTCCCAGTTTGCCTTTTTAAAATTCCACCGAGGCTTTGGTACTGTGTTGACGTAGGGTATTTTAATTTCTATTTCAATTAATACTGGTCGATGTTGACTCCTTGGAAATGCTCCTAGGATTTGTTTTCGAGCTTCTATAGGTAGTCCCTGGGCATTCTTTTTCACCAGACATAAGTCTGGGTTAGTATCTCGTTGCAAACGTGCGGAGTAAAATGTTCCTGGTTGTTTAGGGTCGTGTATTAAATATAAGTCCTCAGCTTCGATCCAAGTCATGAGACTTATTCCGCTGGTGCTGCTCTCTAGGTAACCCCATGAGGTATGCTGACAATTAAAGTCTCCAGCAATCACTGCCGGTTTATGTCCAACTGAAATAATATTTTCCCAGTTAGCTTCAGGAGGTTTATATATGTTGATGATTGATACTCCTGCCACTTCAATTATATGGTGTATTCTGTTCCATTTTCGGTCCTTCCTGCATCGATAAATGTCCACTCGATGTCGTTTCTTACAAATGTGACAGTTCCATATTTTTCATTGCACACCACAGCTGCAGGGTTGTATCCGCTTATTCTAGCACGTTGATATAGCTGCTTTGAGTTACCTGTGTGTAATTCTTGCAGGAGTAATATGTTAGCATCCGTCTCTTGAGCTAGCTTGTGTAGGATGTCGCTCTTCGATCTACTTATTCCTTCTACATTTAGCCGTAGAATTCTGATTGGGTCCTTCGTCAGATAGCCTTGAGAAGGGCTGTTTAGTAGAGGTCTAGTGATCATAATTGCCCAAATAAGACGAGAGGCACCATGTAGTACAGTTCGATGACGGGTTCCCCGTATTATAAAACGTTTCCAGGCGCACGACGTGGACGTGATACGGGGCGCGCCCTATAATAAGGGCGACGGTTGCACTAATGGGCCGTATGCACCCAGGGACTTACTGTAGTCCTAGATCTGATTTAAAAGGTTCAGTGAATCCAGGAATAGGAAAACGTTATGAATATGATCGGTAGATTCAGATAAAAGTTGAGACAAGGAAAGAGGAAGGCTGTTGCGAGAGCATGACAGGATATTAGTACGTGAGGTATAAGCAGTTGCTACATTTGGCAAAAGGGGGACAGAGTGGATGTGCCTTGAAGAAGACAGGAATCGGTAAGATTTTAGTGGGATATTCGAAGTCTGATAAGGATAACACTGAAAAGAAATTGCAACTGAGATGGCGAGCGTATGTGGAAAGAAGGACGTTTCCCTGGCAGCTCCGTCAATAGCCTAATTTCCAGGAAGACCGATGTGGCTGATGAATGCAAATGAAAATTACGGAAACTTTGTATCTAATAAGAAGGTCATGTATGCGTTGTAAAAGTGCACATTATCCGTAAAGTTGTGCAAAGACTTTAAAACATTGAGTGAATCAGAAACGATAAAGAATTTAGAAGGAGATTGCGCCGTGGACAGGAACTCTAGACACTTGAAAATAGCGAACGATTCAGCCGAGTATACGAAGCAGGACTTAGGAAAAGCGATGAGTGACAGGGGGTTTAATTATCTTTAGACCAAATAACAAATGTAAATATTGTATTTATTTCGTATTCAATATATTAAATATCGTCGGTAAACTTAAAAAAAAAGAATAATAATATATTATACCTGGACACAGTGGTATCAATTGCGATATAGTGGATAGAACAGTTGGAAAAATAAATCGAAGTAATAGAGTAGGGAAACATTTAAAAAAACACGGACGAAATATATATACCTCGTATAAGTCAGATAATAAATGAATGACGAACATAATATGAAAAGATCTAATATAGGGAAGACATACTTCGAAATTCAAAAAACTAAAATAGACGTAGATTTTATACGGCATATACGTCCAATACATACAGGCCATGAACTCCCCGGAAACATTACATTATCGATTAGTTTATGGGAATGCGGAGAAATTGACTGGATCGAACGTATTATCCGGCAATGCGATATAATGATCGCAGAAAAGATTTTATAAGAAGGAGAAAATGACGTATCATTTTATACGACTATGATAATAACCTTATTACAGATTGCGTACAAACCCGATCGAGAACCGGTTTACATGTTATATCGGTGCGTAGAACATAATGAAATAATCGTGTAAAATATAAGTTAAATTTGAAATTCAATTAACTAAGTAAACAATGTAAAATCGTCAGATGACGAAAGGTAGGCTTGGGAGGGGGAATTACAACGAAAGGGGAATGAATAATTTTTCGGGTTTTTTTTTTTTATTTGTCGGTTACAAATCGATTAAGAACTAAAAAATTTAAACACGTATATTTCAAATTCAAAATTCAAATTAAAATTTATTTCAAGTATCCCGGTTATAATAAAAATATTTAGCGCGAATAACTTTAGCTTTTCGCTTTAATCGCGTTCAAAGTTTGAGCATCAAATTTCGACCATAAAGGAAAAAAAAGTATTCGTTTGTTCGAACGAGCATCAGACACTCATCGTGAAGCGATGCCAAACCCAACCACGTTATTACCTACAGCGATGTTTTAAACCGATGATTTATATTAACATATATTCCCGTCCGCTCTCGCGCAATTTCTTATACGGTGCGAGTAATTCTTTACGCGCCTTTTTCCTTTTTTTTTTCTGATTTTCTTACCGGTCGACGGTGGAAGAACATGATCATTAGACTGAGTAGTAGAGTAGTTAGCCCGACATCTCCAAGAACATTGAAAGGTCTTTGTTTCTAATATTTATTAGATAATAAACAAATAACAGAACTATAAACAGTACATCGGTATATACGAAATTAATACATTATCACACGCGTTAAACCGATTTTAGGTTACTAATCTCGTTACCAGCGCTAACACGAGAAAATATAATATTCGAAACTTTTCCGCTCGACTTCGTCATCTTTAAAAATAAATAACGACCTCATCCGATAGAATAAGAATACATCAATACAGAAAGATGAATACAGTATGCCATTAAAAAGTCAACAAAAATCAAAACTAGTCATTTAACGCTTGAAATGTTTCAGGTTCGAGATACGTTATTAAGCGGTAATAATGTAATGCAACACAGAATTCCCCGAATGCGGTAAAATTAGACACAATCGAATAAATGATGTTGACAATTTCCTACGACGTCGTTTATATCAAATTAATTTTAAAATTCCCTCTAGGCAGTAGGGAATTATATTCGATCGGAACAGCGTTAGATATAGTCTACCTTCTCAATCGTGATTTATTTATACGCGGAATTTCTGGTCCTAGTGCTATCGGAATGAAATTTTAAATTCGCTAGCGTATAAATTATTATAACATCATTATTTAGTCGTAACTTCGCCTAGGAGTATCGTGATCAATATTTTCTACTTCCATCCTTGACGATCTTCAGCATCATGAACGCATCTTGAAAATGTCATCCGAGATGCTGTCACTGTATCCATCTAATTGGTACTCTGTCTTTTGGTCGAACGCTATTCATTCTTCCCATAACTATTGCTCTTTCGATTCCATCATGTTTTCGTATGATGCAAAAAATTTCGTAATACGTTCGAGAACTTCCGTTGTTAATCTGCGGGTTGTATTCTTTCAAAATAGACGCATTAGTACGCTTTTCCATCCACGAAACTCGAAGGAGCCGCCTCCAGCACCATATTTGGAAACTATGCGAATTTGTTCGGACTTTCTGATCGTCCACGTTTCTGCACCATGCAGAAATATTGAAACAACCAGGGTGCGTACAAGTTGAATTTTAGTATTTTTCGTGACAGAGGAGTCTTTCCATATCCGGGTTAGTTTAATCATGCCACTCCGTGCTAGTTGAATTCTTCTCTTCACCTCACCTTCAGAGCCTCCTTTGCTTTCCAACAAGGATCCCAAATAAACGAACTTTTCCACCGTTTCATAACCAGGAATCGTTTTATGTTTTTTCTTTATTATATTCTCTTCGGATCAATCACCATTAACCTAGTTTTTCCACTATTTATTTGTAGACCATAGCATTTACTTATATCTTCTAATTTCTTCAATAGTCGTTGCATTTTTTCCATGTTACGTGCTATCTATATCGCCAGCAAACCGTAAATTTGAAACTTTAAGCCCTCCGACAGAAACACCTTCATTCCAACTCTCTGAAACTTTCCTCATTATATGTTCTCCATATAAATTAAACAATATAGGTACACATCCTTGTTTTACATCTTTTTTTACAGTAAACTCTTCTGTGTACCGAGTTCTAGCTTTATAATGTTCTGGTTGTGTTCATATAGTTTTTTTTGAATCAGATGTACAAGATACTTTGAAATATTTCCCATAGTTTGCTCCAGATTACATTATCGAAAGCCTTTCGATAATCAATGAAACACAGCACTATAGGCACATTGTACTCTATTGATTTCTCTATTAATTGCCTTATATTTAGGATCTGTTCCCGCGTACTTCGTCCTTTAACGAATCCAGCTTGTTCTGTGGCAATTTGTTCGCTCATTTTTCCGCGGATACGATTGTTAAAGATTTGTAACATTACTAATGGTTCGATAATTATCACATTTAATTCTCTTTTCTTTCTTATATAGAGGAACATATATAAAGATTTACACCATTCATTTGGCTATTCTATAGTTTTCCATATAGCGTTACATATAGAATGAAGCATCTGCAAGCCTACTTCTCCGGTATCAGTCATAGGATTTCTACAGACTTTTGGTAGATAGGTCCTCAAGATGTCCATCTGCATCCTCGTGTACCCTGTCACTACTGGAATCACCTGCCTGGGGATTTCCACCAGTAGCCGCTGTTGATCCACGACTGCTTATTTGACTAATGTCTTATTCGCAGCTAACCTACATATGTATATGTCGTTTCACTATGTGGACGCGCCCCGTTCCGGTTAAAGCTCCGGTCACAATGAAAGTAGGCCAAAGGCAACATCGATAACGTACCCGGTATTTAAATGTATTAACCTGTCGTATGATTCTATTATTCATTTTAATTGACGTCTTTTTTATTCCTGTCTCTTTGCTTACTACCATAACTTTAGTGTTTTATTGCAATTTACGAATATACCCATTTTATTAGATTCCGTGTTCAGAACAAAAATATTCTCAATACGTCGAAAAGAACTTTTACAGATTCAATACGGTATTTATCTGTCTACCACCCTAATGGGGTATCCCATATGACGACAGCGCCGTTTAATAAAGTGCGAACTAAAAACATCTTTAATTTAATTAAAATAGTCGTCGTAATAATAATGATATATATTTTTTTTTTAAAAAACACGCGCACACATTTTAAAATTACGAACAGTGGAAAGTTTTCAAAAATGATGTCGCACATTCTCCGTATTTATATCGAGTCGATAAATATTCACGATTTATTCTGTTCTTGCGAAATGATATCCGTGCTATATAATTTGACCATTCTAGACCATTCTTTAGGATAGTGTTCCTGTATATGATCCAATACCTTCGTTACTTGTCTCATTTCAATCGGTGTACATTCGGGACACGAACCGCGAAGTAACGAAGGGGCGTATCCTGCACGAAGAAAATTATTATAAACAATTAAAAATAATAATTACGTTTTTGTCCGAATCAATTTTTTTATTTATTTACTTTTTTAAAGAAAATAAAAAGTATATAGATCTACATTTTTATAAACTAAATATCAGATGGTGCGAACACTGTTGTGTCAGTTGAATTCGTTGAAATGTATTATAAGCCTGAAAGTAGTTTTCAAAATGAAAAACGGTTAACTATCGTACCAAAAAATCGCAACAAATGAAAATAAAAGAGTAAAAGTAAACAAAAATTAATAATAAGACTTAAAATCACTAAAAATTTAATATCGAGCGAATATATAAATAAATATAAAAATATATTTATAAAAATATAAGAAAATATTACTTTAGTTATGTTTATTACAAAAATTATCAAAAAGCGATAAAACGGTATTTTTAAAAATAATCTTCAATTCGCTGTCGGATTATTTTACAAATGCCGTTTTATCGTTTTATCGATAATTTTTGTCATAAATTGCGTATCTAAAGTGCCCCCTTTCACTCATCTAAGTCCGGCTCCATATTCTCAGCTGAATCTTCAAGTGTCTATCTTGTCCACGGTGCAATCTTCTTCTAAATTCCTTATCCTTTCTGATTCACTCTATGTTTTAAAGTCTCTCCACAACCTTTATACGGACAATGCACTTTTACAACTCATACTGCTTGTGACCTCCTTACAAGATCTCAATTTTCCATAGTTTTCATTTGGATTCCCAGCCATGTCGATTTTCCTGGAAATGAAGCTATTGGCCGAGCTTCCAGGCAGCTTGCTTCCACACATTTCTGCTCACCTCTTCCTCTATAGCGACGTAAAAGTTTTTCTGAATCATATCCAAATCCTGGTGTCGGGTGTGGAAGTCGCATCTCCTTTCACTATCTCTGCTGCCATTTCCTTTCAGAACAAGAAAGAAAAATGTTATCCTTACCAGACTTCGAATATCACATTCAAACCCATTCCTATTTTCTTCAAGGAACAGACCATCCACTTTGTCCCTTTTTCCAAGTGTCACAATATACCACACATACTAACATCCTGTCATGCTCTCACGACATTTAGAATCCAGCACAACCTTCCTCCTTCCTTACCTCAACTGTTATCTGAATCCGCCGACCACATTCATAATGTTTTCCTGTTCCTGGATTCATCGAACCTTTTAAATCACATCTAGCACCGCAGTAGGTCAATGGATGCATATGGCACGCTATTGCAGCCGGCGCCCGTATTATCAAATAATAATAATAATAATAAAGTAATATTTTCTACATATTTTAGATTTTTATAAATTAGTATATATTTTTATTTATATATATATATATATATAATATATATATATATATATATATATATTCACTCGATAATGGCTTAACGGCCGAAAAGCTTCGTGATTTTTCGTAAAAAAAATTTTTTTAGTGATTTTAACTTCTTTTTTATTTTTTATTTTTTTAATTCACTATATTTTTAAAAAAAAATATTTCGAAGAATTATTCAATACGACACTTCGCTAAATTAGTTTTACAAACTCGACGAAATCTGAATTAAAATAATCGCTTACTTTTTAATTTCCTGCCAACCGGATCGCAAACGCCTTCGCTTAGAGCGCATTTTATTTGTCTTTGTAAGTATCGTTTGTCACTCAACGCCGCTTCTAAAGTTTGGTCCGATATACCTTGAGGTTTTTTCTCATTCGGAATGGCGTTCGTCAATACGAGTACGCAAAATAGAGTGAAAATTATCTGGAAAAGTAACAATATCGGTGGAAAACTATTCGCGAATTTAAAAATAATTCACGCGAAATACTTAATCCGAATATACGGATGGTATATAAAAATTAGAGGAAATCTACGATAGCAAAAGTCGCGCGGTGATTTCGAATGAAATATGTAGAGAAATTGAAAATAATCGATCCACGAACAGAATCTTCCCCACGTATTAACGAGGGAAAATATTAAATACGATAAGGAAGTGGCATGATGACGTATGCGATTAGACGAGATTGGACCATTGAAGTAATCATTTATTTGTATAGCGATAGGACTAAACGTATTTTACGGATTGATGTCCGTAGACCGAACCGTTGCAGCCCCTTAGACCTTCCACATCGGCTTGATTGTAACTCCGAGTATCGTTTATGACCATCTCCAATCCTGTCACGACACCCATGTAGACAAATAGCTTATTGTAAGCCAGATTACAATTTTATAAATATACAAAAAAAAACAATATGCGTGTTCGCGAAACAACAAATAAATGTTTCGTTATAAACATAGATAAATAAAAATGTAAACATAAATAATCAATAGAAAAATATTTGAAAACGAAAGTAAAATTACTGAGATAAAAGGAATATATATATATATATATATATATATATATATATATATATATATATATATAACGTTATTAAGATGTATGACTAATATAAAAAATACGAATATGGACATATTAAAAAAACAGTAGGTACAACTTATTCAAATACTCGAGAGAATTTATACGAATAAACGCGTTAGATAAAACAGCTAACCGAACAAGAAAAATTAAATTAGCGTTCCAAATATATATATATATAATAAAAAAATAAAAATTGCGGCATTATAATAAACAAACCCGACGGACTATATGTGTCGAAATGTTTAGAAATGAATGAAAGGAAAATAATACGCAAAAAAAAATTTAGGACCGAGATGTGATCGAGAAATATGTGAAAAAAAAGGACTAATAAGGAACAATACGGGCATATTGAAGATATTATAATCACAATGAAAAAAAGGAAGAGACAGCAAATTGCCCGGTTTCGGAAAGTTAAAAATCTTGATCAAATTAACGCGACGGAATAAGATACTATGAATAGGAGCAAGTTCAGAAGCAATTACCAGAGATTTGAAGAAAAAGTGAAAAAGAACTGTTATTAAATGGGCATACGAAAGGAAGCAAAAAAATACAGAGAAGCGATGAAGAAGATTAAAAGAAAAAGGAACAAATTGTGAAAATATTATGCATAGTCCATAGCTGAAATGCTGTTAAGAAAAATGCGAAGAAGGAACGTAAGAAAATTTAAAAATAAAGCGAATTAAATTAAAGAAAATGAAACTTAAATATCGAGATAGATTTTTCTATCAACTTGTTTATTATTATTATTATTAGTATTAGCATTATTATTATTATTATTATTATTATTATTATTTTATAAACATCGTACCCCAACAAACAACGCATGGATAAAAGAACAGGTGTTAATCTAATGTCTTCATTGAAGCGCAAGATTGTGATAAAAAAATGAGAATGGAAATAAAATTGAGAAGAATGATCGAGTAGAATAAATTTTAGTACACGAAATAGATTAATATACTCGTTTTAATGGTTGTAGGATCATTTACGTCATTTCGCTTTGAAATTATCTCGATAATCGATTTTTAATTTCGATACGTGAAATTATCGTAGAATCCCGAGTCAAATGTAACCCTGTTTATTATACCATCTTCGAGACTCGGTTATTTTTAACTCTACTTTTTAGATAATTTTAAATATTTTTTTTTTTACGTGTAATAAATATTTTTATAATCGAGATATTTCGTATCGACCAAATAAGCGATATATCGGAGACGATTTCGTTAGCGTCGTTAAAAGTTTACTCACGACGTACGCAGAACATCGACGCTATAAAACAAAACCTAATAATCAAATACGTTCCTTATTAGTAAATTTTTTAAAAATGTAAAAAATAAAAAAAAAAATTATAATTAAGTATGTATAAATTTAATCAAGCGTCAAATTAAATTATATTTAATTTATTTAAATATATATATATATATATATATATATATATATATATATATATATATATATATATATATTTCCAACATCGTACTGTTAATGCGCGAGGCTAATACCTACTTTAAGGGAAAATCAGACAAATTTATCAGAAAATTAAAAACGTTAATTCAATTTTATATATATATATATTATATATATATGTGTGTGTGTATAATATAGATATATGGATATAGATGAAATAAATTTTACCTGAAAAAATAGTGTACGCATACTTTTAGATTAAAGCAAAAATCACCGCAGCGAAATAACGCGTCCACTAGATTTATTCTTAACGTTTGAACCGGTGAAGTGATTCTGCTAGTCTGTTAGAAATTTCTCAAACAGATTACAATCGGTCGTCATCTTCACGATTAAAAGAGAAAGTGCGCATACTCGCCTGAAGCCATCTTTCTCCTCCTTCAATAAACTACCTAACCTTGTATCCCTGTTTTCTAAGTTCACTTTTTAAGACCGTCTCCGCATTATAGCATTAGTCAGTTCGCCTAATCATAAAAATTCAAAACAGTCGTCATCACGGTTCGACCGATTCCTAATAAAACATTCCATACTCGTTAATAGTATTATCGTTATGACGAATATTATTATTATTATTATTATTATTATTAAGAACCATCGTTCTGCGTGCATTCGATGCGATTACTCGAGAACCTGAACATCCGGTTATCCAAGAAAGAAAGTTCCTTTCAATTTTCACGAATTTTGTTACGTAAAGTTTAAATAAATACATCAACGCGATCCTCCTTATAGTATGTATCAATAGCGAGTATTAGAAAAAATCAAAATTCAAAAATCGTGTACAGAAATTTCGATACGAGTTTGTACAATAGTAAAAATAATCATTACAAAATAACACTGAAGTATATCGAAATATCGTAATGGTTAACGATAATATTAATAAATAAGATTTTACAAAGCAAATGCGCATAAAATTTTATATAAATAACCCCTCCTATAATGGACACCCCTCTTAGCGGACGCATTTTTCAGGTACCGTCGTAGAAAGTGTGAATAACAACGCAGGAAGGAAAATGTTTTAGATGTAAGGGGATTGTGTTTAATGATAAAAATATTGAATTATTTAAACCAATTTAAAATTGTCGACGTGGACAAAAGGGAAATCGGGACATATAACTTAAGAAAAACGCTAAAATATAAGATACAAATACCGAGAACAAAGTATGGTAATCAGACTGATAAATTTATCAAATGCTGAATATAATATCCGATGATATAATAAACGAAAAAAAAAAAAAACGATTTTAAAAGAAAAACTCAAAGAATGGTTACCAGGCAAATAGAATTATAAATAAAATATTAAAAAAAAAGAGATGTAAAATGGTGAGAAAAAGGGATAGACAACTTGGATATCAGGGGGCTACTGCAGGCACTAAATAAAAATGATAATGTAAATGTCCAGAAAATGAGTGAGGCGTATAAATCGCTTTTTAGAATGAGTGGAATACTATATTATATATATATATATATATATATATATATATATATATATATATATATATATAGTTGTATGTGTATGTATATATATGTGTGTTTATATGTGTACGTACACGTACATTGGTGTATAAATATTAATTAATTAGTTTGACAAAACGGGGTTGACGGTATGAGGTAAAATATAATTATACACGTGTAATTTTTAATCTGAATAGATGATTTTATAGTGTGTGTCAGTTTATATATGGTTGTGTGTGTGTGTGTATGTGGAAATAGTGTTGCATGCATGTTATTTATTTTGCATGTATGTGTACTAATATGACTGTGTAATTGTAAAAAAAAATTATTCAAATATACGAGTTTACGAAAAAAAAAACCTCTTTAACGGACACCCTATACAACAGACGCGGGCAGTAATTTCGATTCCCATAGTTCTTTAACGAACAAACATATGATTTGTTTGTGGCTAAAAATGATCGTAAATTTCTGAAATCCCGGCAAAATTAATAATAAATGTGTGTATGTGCGTATAAACAATATGTCGTGTGAAAAGATGAAACCGTTGGTGATATGAAAAGCCTTGAAACCGAGATATTTCGCAAGATCGATTTATTTGGAGTCGATTATAACGGAGTGGTTACATCAATTGGACAATCCTCCTCGATTTTCTATTTTTTCCCCTCTAATCCGGAACTGATTAGAACGAAATAATCTACTGGATTTTATGTAGGTATATATATCAGGAGATAGAGGTTTTGCCCATTAGCAAATCCAACCGCCTTCGAGTAATATTAGAGTGTACTGAAATCAGATCTATGATTCTTTTCCGTTTTAATCTTTTTGGTATTTCTTCATTAAGTAGGTTCGCTGCCAATGGATTTGGATGGTGTTGAAGTCTTGATAAGTGTCTATGAACAGCCGATTTAATCTCTTCAGCGACGTATCGCACATGTATGTCGGTATGTAATGTCCTGTTGGCATGGAGCATATCAACCGTAGTATTTTATTCTGCCTGCGCTGAGTTCGTTCTACGCTAGTTGCCGAAGCACATCCCCGCAGTTCTGCCGCGTATAACCATATAGGCTTCAATATTGCTTTATTCAATTGCGAGCGAAGGCCTAATACAATTGTTGCATCTTGAGTTCTAGCTCAATGTTCTTAGCTTTTATATGTTTCAGCCAGGTTAACGTTTGATCCAAATAAACACCGAGATATTTAGTAGACTCGCTTTGCATTAGTGACTTAGAATTTATCGTAACTTTATATTTATCGCGTGCAATACGTCGTCTGGTAAAGATGATGTGATTGCATTTTTGCTCATTGATTACAATTTTCCATCTCTGCGACCATTCAATTATGTTGTCAATAGCATTTTGAACATATTCAGTGCAATTTTTTGGACATGGATGAGATGCCATCACTACCGTATCATCTGCAAACGTAGCTACAAATACGTTTTCATTTATCGGTATATCATTGGTGAACAATGAGTACAGGAGAGGTCCCAGTACGCTCCCCTGCGGCACACCTGCCTGTACTTTGCGTATAGATGATTGTTTATCAGTTATCACAACTCGAAAATATCGTTCATCCAAATAGGATTTGATAATGTTACAATATTAATCAGGCAAAGTCTTCTTACATTTGTAGAGTAGGACTGGATTCCAGACGCGATCGAACGCTCGCTGATTATCCAAAAATACTGCAGAGCTTATTTATTTCTCATCGAACCTGTTGCACTGTTGAGCGACCAGTTCGAAAACCAAATTGCTGATTTGGAATTATTTGATCTTTGTCAATTATCTTTTGAATCTTTTTTTTATTTTCAAATACTTTAGAGAGTATTGTAAGTAAGGAAATTGGTCGATAGGAAGTCAGTTATTCAGGTTTTCCAGGTTTCTGAACCATAATTATATTTGCAAATTTCCCTAGTACTGGAATTGTAATCTCATGATTGCGTTGAATATATATATGTTAATTTTACTATTGATTTTCTCGGTAATTCTTTTAGAACTCGACTGGTAATTAAATCATAACCAGGAGCCTTCTTGTTGCTCAATTTCTTGATTGTGGATTTAACTTCCGCAGGAGAGAAACACTCGATTACTGTTGGTCTTGAAGATTGGTTTAGGTACTCACGAACTTCAACTTTTGATCAGTTGTTATTTTATTTGGGTGAAAAGTTTCGGCCAAATGTTTGGAAAATAGTTCAGCTTTAGTGTAATCATCTGTAGTCACCATCGTTCATTTTTTAAGGATCACTTCTTTTTTTCTTCTTTTTTTTTTTAGGTATTTCACAGATTTAATAATTTCCAACCTTTGAAGGATAGATTGGTTACATATTCTGTAAATGTATCGTTTTTGAAATTTTGAAGCAACGCTTTCAGTTTCCTCGTTTGATGATCTAACGCTGTTTTATCACGCAGATTTCTCGTTCTCATCCACTGTCTTCTTAGTTGTCTGTTTGTTGCTACTCGCTGGCGCACATAATACGGGTAAATCGTAGTATAATTTATTGTATTTTTGATCAAAGGAGTGCTTTTACACGCTGCATTTATTATACGATTAGTAAATAAGTTGACACTATTATCGATATCTTCATTTGTTTTAAGCGAAATGCGAAGTCATGCTAGACTCGACACGACCAGAGTAAATTGATTTTAGTTGACGTGATTTTAATCGGAAGTGTCAATTTTATTAATCATACACGAAAAGAATCAACCACACTAAAACCAAATGTTAAATTCTTTACAACGATATACCTGTCATTCGACGTCAAAATTTCAAAAAAATCTCAATTTCCAATAATAATATTCATCATGTTCGTCCTATTGGCTTCAATACTTTATAATATTTATACTGCAAAGATTCCAACCACTCTGGTTACTATACAGGCTACTTTTGCAGATGACATCTTAATTTTAGCAAGCCACGAAGATTCTCGAGAACAGATTTATACAGCACCATCTTAATAGCATTCAGCTGTGGCCGGTTAAGTGGGAAATTGAAATCAGCAATCGAAAATCGGTTCAACTTTCACAAAACGACGTCAAAATTGTTCACCAATCTTTTATAATGATCACACTATACCACAAGTATGCCAAGTAAAATATTTAGAGCTCATTTTAGACCGGGGTTTAACATGGAACACTCACGTTATTAATACAAGGAAAAAACTTGCATTGTTGATGCAACAAATGTACCCACTTCTAGGTCGAACCTCTAAGCTAATTGCAAATAGGGTACTATTATGTAACACACTCTTATTGCTCCTATTTGGAAGTACGGACTTGAATTATACGGATCAACTGCTAAATCACATTTCCGCAAGATTACAGCAATTTCAGTCCAAGACGCTGAGTGCAATCGTAAATGCGCCCTATTATGTTCGCAACAACACAATAATCTGGATATACCTACGATTGCGACCATATACAAACATCAGTAAAAGAAAATGCGTGAAAAATTTGGTCACAGTTCAAATCCGCTTATGACACGGATGTCGACATTCACTTTGTCAGATAAGCCTTCAAGACGACTGAAAAGAAAACAGTGCCGAGATGGCCTTGGAGTTGATTAAGATTAAATAGTGCCCGGCCTAAGCTGACACAAAGACAGCAAAACAACCTGCTCCATTGGGACAAGTTGTTCTGAAAGAAGAAAAATTTTACTTTAGATATCGTGTTTATGACCTCTTGATCAAATAGAAGTCAACCGAAACTTATAAAACGATCTGTACATAACATGTGTATATGTGTATTTTTGCAAGTGTGTGAGACAACTGCAAACGATGTCTAATGAAAATTTAACATCATAAATCCATTTAAATACTATAAATGATAAAGTGAAAATATTCGGTTTATGGTGAAAATTGCAGACACCGGATCAATCGCAAAATTATTATTATTATTATTATATATATATATATATATATATATATATATATATATATATATATATATATATATATATATATATATACATATATATATTATTTCCTACAAAAATAAATTAGAAACTTATACGTTTAAACAAAAGAAAAAAATTTTAAGAAGAAAATTGTATTTTAATTTTCTTAATTTACCGGAAGGTCATTTCTTTAGGTTATTAGGGTGATAATAAAATTCAAAAAAATAAAATTGAAAAAACTATTTACTTTTAAAATCAGGATAATTGAAACAATAATTAATAATAAAAAAAAAAAAACGATAACCATACAAATGATGGTGTCTGCAATAATAATATTATCTTTTCTTTTTAAATAACAAATAATTAAATAACTAAACCGAACTACACGTAAACGTAATTAACTAATTATAAATGACCTATTCTGTCACCCCTGCTTCCGGTAACTCGTTATAATCCTTTTATTCGTTGCTCATATTCGATTTTCTACTTCCCCATCCTTGTTATTCGCCTCATGCATGGGATAAACTTCAAAATTTGACCTCCATTACTTATATCAGAAATGTTTATTAGTTTGAGAGATAAAACGTTTTGAAAGATATTTATTGCTCGCTTCGAAAAACGTTGTAAAATATTGAAATAAATATTCACCGCCATATATAGGATTTTATACTCAATAGTTATTCTATTTTATGTACATTTTCCTAAAATACTATTTGGAAAATTCATTAATCTATTTTTTTTCTATATGTAATTTATTTATTTATAATGAAGCCACACAACAGCTAACAGCCAATTATAGTGTAGGCGTATAAATAAAATAATACATTGAATAATTTTTTCCTAATTATAAAATTAAAAATAAAAAAAATAAAATACAAAAAAAATACATTGAACACATTCACCAGCCTCACATCCATTAAACACACCAGAAAAACTACACGCATTCACAAGTCTCACACTCGTTAAAACATACATCATTCACACCCCATTCACACAATCTTACTCGAAATAAACGGACGAATAATCTTTAACTAATAAACGCAATATAAACCTTAACGTATATATTACATGTACATTAGTAAAGGAACACATGTACCAAACACACACCACATAATAACAATCTAGAACCATTGGACAACGGCGAAACTCCTCATCGCAAAATTTGTTCAGTAAGCAACTTATTAAAGAAATATCTGTTATCAAATATCCATAAAGGGAAATATGTTCAAAAGAGAATTATATAAGCGGAAAGCTGACGGCAACGGAGAACTTAAACCGAGGTTTGTTCGTGCACGCGGCTCACTAAAAAAACGATTCGATCGCATATTTGGTCTATAATGTAGGAGACGGTTGATGTTAAATACTCACTATTAACTCTACCGTTGCATACATCATGCCTTAATTTGGCTATTTTCCTTCTGTAGTGTAAAAACCTCACATCCATTATATTTCTTAATATATCGTAATTCATATATTTAGGGTAAATACCTGATAGACGGTAATATAGATATTTTAAAAATTTACACTGAACTTTGTCAATTAACCTAATATATTTATTATAATACGGATCCCAAATAATTGAACGGTATTCTAAAGGACTACACACTAATGCATTATAAAGTGACAGTAGCGTCCATGGATCTCTAAATGAATTTCTTATAATAAAACCTGGCATTTTATAAGAGCGATTAACAACATCGCTTACACGTATTGAAAATTTTAAATTGTCATCAATATTAACTCCGAGATCCCGCACCACAGATTTTTTAATTATCTGCTTACCATTCATCGTGTAAGTGAACGAGTACCTATTTCTAGAAACTCATGTGGACGCATTTGTCATAATTGAAAGGTAAATGATTTTCTTTGTTGCTCCACAGAACCAGCTTATCTAGATCTGTTTGTAAAGATTCACAGTCAGCTAGTGAAGATATAGGAGCATAAATTTTGAGATCATCAGCAAATAAAAGAAATTTTGAGCAAAGGTTCTTTCCAATATCATTGATAAAAATTAGGAATAGAAGGGGACCTAAATTCGAACCTTGTGGAACCCCTGAAGTAGGTGAATATGTATTAGAATGGTAGCCATTATACACAACATAGCTCTTACGGTTATATAAATAGGATTCTAATAATATTATAAAATCTTTCGACAGTCCAAGCAACTTTAGTTTATTCAGTAGATGTGAATGACTGTGTCAAATGCTTTACTAAAATCAGTGTAAATACTATCAACTTGTAAACCACAATCCATGAATCTAGAAATCTGATTAGTGTATGTAACTAGATTTGTCACAGTGGACTTGTGCTTCATAAATCCGTGTTGCTCAGGCATAATTTTAGTCAGTAAGTAACTGTTCAACCTAACGTATATTATAGATTCTAATAATTTAGCAGATGTACAGAGTATAGAGATAGGTCGATAATTGGCGATTAGCTGACGATCACCCAATTTATATACCGGTATTATTTTAGATGTTTTAAGAGAATTAGGTCAAATGCACTGTTTTCACACAAACCAAACACTTAGGAGTATTAATTGATAATAATTTAAAATTCTATAATCATTTCAATCATATTACAACAAAAATTAGCAAATTTATAAGGGTATTCAATAAACTTTATAACAATAACAATAGAATAAACTATAAGAAGGGAATAATATTATATGAAAGTATAATATTACCAAACATACTTTATGGCAGCGTAATCTATAATGATATGTTAAATATCAAACGATTTCCAAACAAATTAAAAGCTTTCCAGAGAATCATAGACTGGTGAGGACAGTAGCATCCATCAAGCGGTGTCGGTTATTTAAACGTTGTGCTAAGCCAAGATCTGCTCACTTTGATGTCGCTGTTATGAAAAATGCCAAAAAACGCAATGAAATGAAAGATCTCCTTGATCAAGCATTTGCTGCACTAAATACTAATAGCAGTAATGGTGTTAATCAAAATTGGGAGCGAATAAAAGGTGTGATAATCGAGAGTTGTAAGAAAATTCTTATGCGAAAGAAAAGTAGACACCAAGACTGGTTCAAAGAAAATGATAAAGATATTTCCCACCTTATAGCTTGTAAAAGACAAGCCTTTGTTAATTGGCAAAACAATTTAAGCGACGTAAAACTTAAGCAAAAGTTCTCACAAATAAAAGCGGAAGTTCGAAGAACAACACGTAATATGAAAAACAAGTGGTGGGAAGAAAAAGCACGTACAATTCAGTCGTACGCTGATGCAGGACACTACAGAGACTTTTTCGCAACGGTAAAAACAATTTTTGGACCGCAGCCATTTAAGAAAGTACCTTTACAAGATCAAGTTGATGTTGCGTGCAGATGGAAATACCACTTCGAAACCGTGTTAAATAACAACACTGAAGTAGACATGTCTGTGTTGAATGAATTACCGAGCTTAAATCACGGACTTGGATGAAGACATCAAGCTGGACGAAGTGAAGAAAGCAATAAAGCAGATAAAGGCGGGGAAAGCCGCAGGGTTGGATAACATACCACCCGATGCACTTAAACTGGAGAGTGCAAATATGATAAATGCACTGCATAATCTGTTCATGGAGATATGGAAGGATAAAATCATTCCTGAAGACTTTCGGCGAGCTGCCATAATTCCGATCTATAAAAACAAAGGAGACAGACGCGACTGTAATAATTATAGGGGAATATCCTTGCTTTCATCGGTCGGTAAGCTATTCGCTAGAATTATGTTGAATTGGATTGCCCCAGTCCTGGAAAGTATGCATCCTGAGACGCAAAATGGCTTTCGCCCAGGTCGCGGGACTATGGACTCTATATTTTTACTAAGACAACTGCAAGAAAAGTGCCGAGAACAGAATTCAGACTTATACGTGGTTTTTATTGATATTAATAAAGCGTTTGACACAATTCATAGACAGCTTTTAATGAAATGTATGAATAAAGCTGGATGTTCACAAAAGTTCCTAAAAATGTTATCGCTGCTTCATGAAGATAATGAAAACACGGTCATTTATGGGGATTGTAAAACCGAACCGTTCACCCGTAGTACTGGTGTGAAACAAAGCTGTATCTTAGCTTCAACGCTGTTTTCGGTGTATATGACGTTTGTATATCATATCATTTTTAGGATGTTGCGAACCAAGAAGGTGAAATTGTGCTGTCGTTTTGATGGCGGTTTATTTAATACCCGAAGATTTAAAGCTGGCACAAAATGTTCTAATGTGGAACTATTCGACTTTCAACATGCAGACGACTGCGCTATAGTGGCACACGCTTTGCAAGATTTGCAGGATGCCATTGATGTGTTGGCGGAAACATACAAAAAATTTGGTTTATCTATAAACGCGAGCAAAACGAAAATGATCGTACAACTGTCATCCGTGAATCGTATCCAAACTGAAGCTATATTAAAAATAAATAATGTACCGATCGAACGTGTTGAAAGTTTCAAGTACCTCGGTAGCCTGTTAAACGATGAGATCAGCCTAGAAGAGTAAATTCAGAGCAGACTGCAAGCAGCTTCAGCAGCTATCAGCAAACTGAATGGAAGGGGTATTCAGAAACAATCATATACTGACGTCCACCAAGCTAATTGTCCATAAGTCGATCGTTTTACCAACCTTGCTATATGGGTCAGAAACATGGGCTCCATATAAGAGACATTTACGAACACTGGAACGTTTTCATGGCAGGACCGAATATCTAACAGAGCCGTGCTGCAACGAGCTAATATATCGTCGATTCACATACTGCTTTATAAGAACAGCTTAAGATGCACAGGGCATGTTGCAAGAATGAGCAACACCAGACTACCAAAACAGATGCTGTTTAGCCAAATGATGCTGGGAAGTAGGCGTTTCTATCTTGGAATTGATATTCTAACTTCATACAGTTTTAAAAGTTTCTTTGATTTTTATTACACTTTGTTCACTTTGATATTATTAACGTTACTTTGTGATGTGTTTATATATATATATATATCATCATCATCATTGGCCCACTCGAGATCGAGTATGGGGGCACCGTTATTTGTGGATTCTTAGGTGACTGATGAGTCCAATTCTAGCCGCACATTGCTTTCCGCATTCATCGCAGGTGTAAACCACATCATCATTTCCGTTACCATGCACCCGTTTCTGCTTTTTCTTTTCTGCCGCTAGTTCTGCCCTTCATTTTGCATTCAGTAGACCGTCTTCTGCCATACGATTCTAAGCAGACCGGTTTTGTGCCAATTCGTGCCAGCTATCATAGTGGAGATACAGAGACTACATGAAACTCATATTCAGCGAATGCGGAATCCACTATGATAGCTGGCACAAATTGGCACAAAACCGGTCTGCTTGGAATCGTATGGCAGAAGACGGTCTACTGAATGCAAAATGAAGGGCAGAACTAGCGGCAGAAAAGAAAAAGCAGAAACGGGTGCATGGTAACGGAAACGATGATGTGGTTTACACCTGCGATGAATGCGGAAAGCAATGTGCGGCTAGAATTGGACTCATCAGTCACCTAAGAATCCACAAATAACGGTGCCCCCATACACGATCTCGAGTGGGCCAATGATGATGATGATATATATATATATATAAACACATCACAAAGTAACGTTAATAATATCAAAGTGAACAAAGTGTAATAAAAATCAAAGAAACTTTTAAAACTGTATGAAGTTAGAATATCAATTCCAAGATAGAATTTTTAAAATTCTAAGAACAATTCGATATGTTAACTATTCTTATTTTTTCACAATTTACACAAAACAATCCTCTGAGAATGAAATGATCAATTGTCGTATAAATGATAAAGCTTCAGTAAGGAAAAAATTCTACGTATATTAACATAAGTCAGTCCCCACCGGGAGGGTACTTTTTACCTCCCGGGCCAGAACTGTAACCGGAACCGGTAGGTGGGGGATAGTGGAATGGCCTACAGATATGTAGGTTAGCTGTGAACAAGGATGTCAGTCCGAATAAACAGTCGCGGACCAACAGCGGCTACTGGTGGAAAGCCTCTAGCAGATGATTCCACTAGTGACAGGGTAAGGAGACACGAGGATGCAGATGGACATCTTGAGGACCTATCTACCAAAAGTCTGTAGAAATCCTATGACTGTCTCTTCCTCGGCGGGTTTAGGTCGCCGTAAAAACCTGAAATCGTTATTACCTCCTAAGTAACAACCCGCTACCTTGCGGTCCAGATGTTTATGGAAAGGCGAAGAGAGTAAACCCTGACAGTAAACACTAAGAAGGAATATTTCTTTGGTACGTTGAATGTGAATTCTTTGTTAAGAGTAGGAACATTAAAACAATTAACTTTATGAAAGAAAATAAAATCCCAATTCTGGCTGTACAAGGAACAAAATTTAAGGATAAGGACATGATAATCTTTAAAGGGGTAAGAAGGGGGAAAATCCGATGAATAAAGGAATACCTCATCTCGGAACAGCTTTCATTATTCACAGAGCAATTCTCGATTCGATAAAAGATTTTTACTCGATTAATGACTATCAGTTTTAACTTTCTGCTGTGGAAATAAAACCTACACATTAATAAATTGCCATGCACCTATAAATGAAGACAACAAAAATCCACAAAAAGTAGAAAATTTTTGGGAAATCTTAGATCAATAGATGACTAAAATTTCGGTAAAAAATGTGAAAATATTATTAGGTGATTTTAACGCTCAAGTAGGTAATGAGAAAAAGTTTCAAAAAATGGTGAGAAAATTCCCAGTCCATAAAAAAACCTAATAAAAATAGTGAAAGATTCCTGGAAATATGTAATGCGTTTAATTTTAAACTAATATCAACGGCTTTTAAAAGATTGCCTAAGAGACAAATGACACGGAGATCACCTAACCCATGTTTAGGAGAGTTTCAAATTGATCATGTAGCTATATAATAATCGGAAGGAAATTACGAATGTCGAAGTTAAAAAAGGGACAAATGTTAAAATAAATCATTATTTAACCGCTATCAATTGAACTTCATTCTTGGGAAAAAAGTGCATCCGAGAATGAATATTAAACTTCCCAAGGTTGATGCGAATATGTTATAAGAAAAATGAACTTCAAAACAAACTGAATACAAAAATAAAGTCGGATAGCTGGGAAGAAATTAAAACGAAATTAATTGAAATATCGCATGAAATATCCACATTGAAAAGATCAATAAAACACATATAGTGGAATCAACAATATGATGAAGATGTGGAAGCAAGGAACAAAACACATGGAAAAAATCGTATTCCACGAAGAACGAGGACATACTCAATTTAAAGATCAAAGATCCAAAACAGCTAAAATAATTAGATCGACAAAAAAGGAAATTTAAAAAAGAACAACCAGTTGAATAGAAGAGAGTTTTAAGAAAAACAATTGTAGGATCATTTACAAAATAAAAACTTCGAAAATATCAACCTTCTAATTTATGTTAAAAATAAGGAAGGTAAATTAGCTCTTAATGATAAGGAAAACTGCAGTATTTTAGCAACATATTTTAATAAGCTCCTTAATTGTGAAGAGCCAAAAGAAAAATCTTCAAGACAATTAACAACGTCTAAACATAAAGTATCCCTAAATTATCGAGAAATTGGAGAGATTGTGAAAACAATAAGGCTTCCGATGAAGATGGAATAATTTCTGACATGTGGCAGAAAGCGGGCCCAGAAATGATTGGAAAATTACAAAGTGTAATAGAAAAAATTTGTAAAGTGGAAAAGGTGCCAAATGAGTGGAAAATAGCATTAATCCGTCCACTGCATAAGAAAGGGAAAAAAATTGTCAATAACTATAGAGGCATTTCACTATTGGCGCTGTGACATATAAAATTTCGTCTAAAGAACTTCTAAACCGATTAGAAAGGCAAACAGAAAAACAAATAGGTGAATATCAAGCTGGCTTCCGGAAAGGTCGATCTTGCGTTGAACAAATTATGAATCTAAAATCGATAATTAGACATAAAGGAATAAGAGGAAAGAACATAATTATCACGTTCGTAGACTTCGAAAAAAACCATACGATCCTGTTGATAGGAAGTACTCAACACTTTGATTTCATGTGGATAATAAGACTATGACGTTAATAAAACAAACCTTAATAAACACAACATCCAAAGTCAAGTTTCAAGGAGAAATATCCGAGGCGCTTGAAATTAAAACAGGAGTAAGACAGGGAGATTGTCTATCCCCTCTGCTTTTTAACTGTGTTCTAGAGAAAGTTATAAGGGAGTGGAAGATACTGCTGGAAAATTGCGGAATTGAACCGACACGATTTGGAAGCAAAAAAATTTGGGATCGAGATTATATGTCTTGCATTCGCGGATGATAATTATAGCCGATAATTTGGAAGATGCAGTGATTCAGCTGAACTCGTTAAAAAAACTATCTGAAATAGCTGGTGGCCTGCAAATTTCGTATAAAAAACCCGTTTATATAACCGATGAATCTTCGGCACCGTGTTATTGATCGACGAAATACGGAAAGGTTAAAAAAGCGACCAAATTTAAATATCTAGGTGAAATAATCCGACCTAATGGCTTAGATAAAGAAACGAATCTGGCGAGAGTACACAAGGTGTAACAAGCATTCAGTGTAACCAGAGAAATGTATAAAAAGAAGTCATTATCATAAATACAATAATACTGTAATTCAACGGGGCAATGCCTATATGCTGCAGAATGTCTGAATGTGAACACAAGAAAAGAAATCGAGCTCATAGAGAAGAAGAAATGAAAAATGATGAGGAAAATTCTGGGACCGAACATTAAAGGATGGACAACGGGTATTGTAATGCAACAAACATAGATATAAGAAAATTGAAAAGATACACAATAAAAAAAAGGAAGAATAAAATTTTAAGGTCACCTAAAAAGAAAGGATAGACAAACTAAAGCCATATTTGAATACTTTGAATGCAATCCACAAAATCAAACTTACGTGGTTTATAGAAACCGTAAAAGATATATATCAGAATTAAACATAAAAATTGAGGACGTAAATAATAGAACTAAATTCCGAGAGAAAATCAATTTAAAGGTTTTGCCGAAAACGTGAAGAAGAACACCGGTAGTAACGTATGGACAGAAGAAAGAAAAGCGCAGCACAGCTTGAAGATGAAAGAATATTGGTGAAGGGAAAAGAAAATCTCACGATCATCGGTTTTTCCATAGCTGACAAACATAAAAAAAAAAACATAGGTCAGTAATAATGCGAACAACACAAACTGTAGAGAGGCAATGAAACAATTAACACGCGGAAATGTTGTAAAAGAAAGAAACACCAATAACAATTTGAAGAAGAAAAAAGTAATCTTGGAAAGAGATGAAATATAAATGGTAGACTCGTTCGTTAGTCCGGTAGTATGCACAACCGCACCCACGTGTTTTGAACAACACAACGAGAAAAACCCATTCTGCCGCATCAAGTGACTTTGGTTGCAACGTATTGTTCGTAAAATTGAAGACTATTTATAAAAAACATAAGTTCTGTACTGCTGCGATACTCCATGGAGAAAAATCCTTTAACACTGCGAGGCATACAGGGTTGATTCACGAATTGAATAAAATACTACCTATTCAACATTACACATTATCGAAGTCAGCGGCGAAACCTTGTCAACAAATGCAATATGCACCGGTGTACCGTAAGTTACCTGCATCCTAAGGTCTTTTCACACCGGATGTCGTGGTTCGTAATATTTATACCGTTAGATTGGAAGATATCACTGATTTATTCTGCTACGCTAATGATCTACAAGAGTGCAATACGAAGGTGCTTTGGCTAGCTATAACATTGTATAGATCTGCCAGCCAACTCCGAGATCTTTTTCCAAAGTGTTCGATTAGCTCCGTTATGATGTATACTAGGCGCTTCACGATTTTTAAGTGTCTCACTCGACAAGTTGAATTCTTCAACTGTAGTAAACGAGTATTAAACGTTATCCTCCTCAGTATTTTCATGTCGCTCACGTTTGATATTCGAAACCTCTAATTTGATTTATCATTTTCCGTAAAATGTAGTCATCTTTAATATTTTTACGCATATTTCCTACATCCTTGTATTTCTAGACATATCCGTTTCTTGAAAACAACGTTAATATATAGGTTAGTTATTAGAGAGTTTCATTGTTTTCGCTGCAAATATACATACTTCGTAGCTCTCTTGATACTGTTTCATTACAGTTAAATAACTTGGAATCGTTTGTTCAAATACTTGTGAACTAAGATTAGTGAATTCGTCGTAATATTTAGATATACGTGTGATAACTTTTAAAGGGTTTTTTAAGCTTAGCTTCAAATTAATTCCAATCTTCATTGTGAAAATTTATAACTTCATCGATATATATTTCCCACCACCTCACAGAGAAAATGATAATACAAGGAAAAATGGACGGCAGAAGGGGAAGAAGTCGCATTCCAAACGGATAAGTGAACCGAATGAAAAAAAACACTGCGTTATCTTAACGAAAAGCCTAGGATGTATCGTATATAATATCAGATGATAGATCACGGCGCTCCGAACTGAGCAATAACGATGGAGGGGGCGGATAAAAATTTATAAATCAAAAATTGATAGCAGGTAACTGACAGGGGGTTAATCATTTCCCTCGGGGTACTGAAATAACGAAAAATAACATTTGTTAGAAATTTAGAATTAGTACCTAAATAAAACACCATGACGACGTGACGCAGTTGATCTTTGCTCCGTATAACTTTATTTTCAGTAAATAAGCTTAGAAAAGTTACTTTTAACCGCGCGTATGTTAGTAAATATAATCAGAATTTTATATCTCCGGTAACTTTTAGATTTAAAGTATGTCCGAAATATGTATTAAATTATGAAAGAATTATTTTTAAAAAAAATCCGATCGAAAAATTCCATTTAAAAAAAAAAAAATGATTGCGGTATTTGTGAAAAATGAATTTTTTTCGGTTATAACTTAGAAAATTTATGCAATGAAATTGTACTACACGAATAAAACAGTTACATACGTAACGATTTTTAACAGCATGTTGATTCTTGACTAAGCATATTATCCGAAAAAATCGCCCAGAAACTAATATAATATATGCATATGTATACAACATGTGTGGTATGTAGAGTATTTTCCTTATATGTACCTTCTAATTCTACATCGTGATCTAACAAAATTAATTTCAAATAGAGTAATTGTTTCTGGCTTTTTGTTGTTGTCCCTTTTCATTGCTCCACTTTATGTTGTCAAAATTGTCACTTAAATATTCGAGCACTAAAATGAAACGGAAAATTTAATTCAGAATAATAATAACAAAGAAAATAGCAATCATTTGTTTATATATATATATATATATATATATATATATAATGTGTGTATGTGTGCATTTATACATACATCTATATACACACATATATTCATAAAAGTAAGTAAATCTATTATTCATGTATATATATATATATATATATATATATATATATATATATATATATATATGTATGTATTTGTTACTTACATATTTAATGTCGCGTTGGAGTAGTTGCTAAAGTTCTCGACTGTCAACTCGATGGTCGGGGGTTCGAAACCAACACGTGACATAGAAAGTTTTCATTATTATTTAGTTGTTAATTATCACAAAACTCCGTATAACATCATATGGCGCGCGCATCTGCATCGCGTATAAATAGTGCCTAAAATGCCAGCTCATTTTGTACGTAAAAATAAATGTACAATAGCTAGTCATGACGTTTGGGAAGGAACAATACGGCGACAATGATTGTATATATATATATATATATATATATATATACACACATGTGGATGTATGTATGCATATGTGTGTGTATATATGTATAAATTCACATATATATATATATATCAATTAATAATTTATTTATTTACTTTTATGTTTATATATGTGTATATACATATACATGCAGAAGTAAATAAATAAATTATTCATAAAAAAAAATATACATATATATATATATATATATAGTGTTTGTATTTGTTATACATAGATTATATAATGATAGGATACATCCTGTGCTTTCCATTAATAAATGTAATAAGAATTTGTCATTGTGTAAAATAATCGTTACCCAATTCAATTAATGAAGCTCTCAAATATTTAATATATATATATATATATATCTGTGCATGTATGAATGTATGTATGAATGTATGTATGTATGTATGTATGTATGTATGTATGTATGTATGTATGTATGTATGTATGTATGTATGTATATATGTATGTATGTATGTATGTATGTATGTATGTATGTATGTATGTATGTATGTATGTATATATAAATACAGAAAGAGGAAAAGTGTTAAAAAAAGTGGGTTACTCTTCATGTTAATATCACATAATGCCACTATATATCTTCGGTATATTAAAGAAATAAAAATATACATATCTATATATATTTCTGTTTGTGTGCGTGTGTACTACTTTTGAGTACTCCGTGGAGGACAATTGCAAAGCAAATCGTATCGACTGGCCCATGATGCGTTGTTTGGCCAGTTCTCTGTCAATCTTCTAGTCGAAAAGAATCGCTTAAGTCCTTATCGACAACTTTCAAGTAGATTGAACTTACTTTTTTTATTAAATACGCATATATATGTTTTATATGTGTATATATATATATATATATATATATATATATACATATATATTTAATCGTGTTTAACGAACGTAACGTTTCAAAGTGTCGGTGTCGTTATTTCGCACCGTGAGATAACTGGGACGAATTGGAATTTAATATTGAAAATGTGTCCGTTACTATATCCTACACCCCGAGATGTGGTAACTCCTTAATCGACTTTTTTTTCCGAGGAAAGTAGTAATAATAATAATAAAATCGCGATGCGATCGGACGTATTTTCCGGCGTTCGTCTGATCGTTTTAATTTCGAAAATTTGGGGTTTAATTTTCTACGCGAACGACGATCGCGGCGACAACGACCGGAATAATTTCGCGTGCAAGATTTTCCATTTTCTCTACTCGACTTCGGCTACGATTTGTTACGTCTACATCTGCGTCCGTTATAATCTTCACTCTTATCGGCAAATCGAATCGGCGCCCGATAATTCGAAACTGTTGTCGAAAATCATTTACGTACGTACGTCTTTAAAATGTTTACTAGTACTGTCGATATTGTCGACGAATCTGGCGAAAAGTAAACGATTTTTAAAACTGTCGAAGAAACTTAATAATTTCGACGCGTCTATGAGTCGAAAATTACGACGGAACGTACCGTCCGACTATTCCAATACGAAACTTCAATCGGTTTGCGTCGTCTGGATAATCGCGGCGACCGTTTATAACGGCGTACAATTTTACGTCGAAGGTAACGGCCTTCAACTGTCGATCGCTTGGTCGACGGTTTGTTCGATAAATTTAGTCGTCACGTGTCAATTGATAGTTTTCGTTCATTTATTTCACGTACGTTTTCGTATATTTAACGATTTTTTAACGTCCATGACGATTTTTCCGACGTTAAAAGAACCGTCTACGAAAAATAATAATAATAATAATGACGATTATCGTAATCGACTGAGTAAGGCCAGTTTATTGAATCAATTCCGATTGAAAGAATTGAACGTGATGTATTTAAATATGAGAGATTTATTAAACGAAGTGAACGCTCACTATTCGCTACAAATTCTATTGATAGTATTCGAAACGGTAACCGTATTGATAGCCAGTATTTCGACTATTACATTCGACAGTGTAAACGATCAAACGATAGCCAGTACGACGGTACATCGTAATTTGACGTTGATTCATTGCGTTTTGAAGTTATTCAACATAGCCGCGTTGGTACACTTCGCCGAACGAACATCCCACGAAGTACGTACACGAATTACCGTTTTTAATGTATATAATTTCAGCGCTTACTGGTGCAACATACACTTCGAGCTAGAAAAACGGTGACCGACATTAATATAAACTTAGGCGAACGTGGTAATTTATATGCGATTTTAAACTTCTGTTTACATTTTTCACGTTGTTCAAATATAACGCGATATTTAATACAGAACGACGTAGATATCCGAATGGTTATCCGATTAATTGGTTAATGCTAAATCGAATAAATTACACCCCCTGGCTAAAGAAATTCGTCATTTGATTATAACACCGAATAATCGTTTATAGTTCTCGCATGGATCCCGTCGCATGTTGACATACAAGGTATAATGACCGAGCGGACAATGCCGCCAGAGATGGTACGTTACTTCAACCATTCCCACCCGATTAAATATGAAAGACCTCCGGACTTAATCCTCAGCGCGTAAGTCGTTCTGCACTTCCATTTACCAGCAAACTTCGATCGCTTCGAGATTCAACATTCCTCCGGACCCTATTTCAACAAATAGAAGAGACTATGTATTTGCTCGTCTGCGCCTAGGGGTCACATTAATATCTCACACAGTTACATTCTAAAAAACCTTCCTCCTCCTTTATGTGCTATCTGTAAAATTCGATCAATCCTCGACAAACCGCTCGGCCTCCTAAACATACTTTCCTACACGAACAATGCTTCCAATAATTTATTAAATTTTCTTAAATCCTCTAATTTATATCATCTAGTTTAACAATCCGTCCTTCCGGTTTATTTTCATATTAACTCTCCTTTCCCGTGCCTCCTAGATGCGGTAAATCTACAGGTATAAAATAAAATTACGTTGTTTACATTAATCAAGATCGAAAGTAGCGATCAAACTTAATGATAAACTTATATAACAGTTCATAATTGGGAAGAGTTCATGAAATTAAATATATCTAAGTATACAATTGTATAGTAAATTATGTCGATACCTTTCTAGAAAGTCGATAAAACAACACTTTTCGCATATTCATCTTTTTTTTTATTTTTTTTTTACAATAATTGGACTCGAGTCTAATAACGAAAAATTACCCATTGTCAACACTATTTGCATATAAACATATCATACGGACGATAACAAAAGAACAGTGAAAAAGGGGAAAGAAAAAAAATAAATAAAATAAAAAACAAATGAAATAAAACTTATTAATTTTAGATATAAATATACTTAGGCGGACAAAGCTGCGAGGATATTATTATTCAAGGTCAACAAGTAGGCAATCGAGAATGGGGGTAAATATTGAAATGTAAAATTTTATTAATAAAGCTCTACCTGTGCTATAAAGCAAAAATCACACGATTATCACTCTGAACAATACAAACTTTTACCCGACATTCAGTTTGGATTTCGTCCAAGATACACCGAACTACACAACAAACATCGAGAATCGCAGAATTTGTCGGCCATAATTTTAATCGTAATAAGCGTACCGGTCTGGTTTTGCTTAATGGTGGCTAAAGGGCATAAAAGTTTTAACGTATAAAATGATACGGTGTAAATTTCCTTCAGGTACTTTTAATAATTCATAGTTATTTAAGTAATCGATCATTTTAAGTAATAGTAGATGATTCAAAATCGACTATGAAAACTTAATGGGTGTTCCATAAGGTGGTATTTTGGGTTCACATTGTTCCAAAATTGACAAACACGCAGGTATATGCGGATGACATAGCGATATTTTGCAGCTTTTAAAAACCAGCCGCTATTAAAAATCAATTAGAAAACGGTGTACGTCGCATTTTAAAGTATTATATCGCAAACGGCAAATCGAAATAAATTCATTCAAAACCGAGGTCATCTCTCTTTTTAGTCGACCAATTTTGCCATCTGAACTTCTTATAAATTGGTCGGATATATTTGGGTGTTTCGTTAGATAAACGGCTAACCTTCTCGGCGCATGTAAAAACAAATAAAGCAATAAACGCAGTTTATTTAATCGTAATACACCTGAACGTTAATAATAAGCTCGACATTTATAAAGAGCCTTATCCTGCGATGACTTAGGCTTGTCCCGCCTGGTCTTCTATCTCGAAGGTGAGCTTTAATAAATCACAATTAATACAGAATAGGTATTTAAGTATATTAAGCACCGTAAGATAAACCGCAATAGTGGACACGCGTGAAATATTAAATTTACCCCCTTTTATTCAAGATTATATTCTTACTACTACAAGATTCCTCGTATATACTATTATTAATATTATTATTTAATAAAAAATAAATAAAGTATTTATAAAGAAAAATTTTATTTTATATTTAAAAAAAAAAAAACTATTATATATATTTATTAATTAAAAAATAATAATTTATTTAAAAAAAAATAATAAAATAAAAACTAACCTAAACCGGATTTATAATTAATTGCCATCCTTCTTTTGTAACTGTCTTCATCAAGTAACTGACAACTGAACTATTTAACGGAAAAACTAGAACTCTCTTGAAAATGAACAACCATCCCTTTTTATACATTTTTCTTCATTATTTACTGGCTGTAATTTATTTTTACTGGCTGAAATTATTTGATCAAACTAATTTACTGTTTTTTTTTTCCATTGACTAACTAAAATTAATTTTAACTATTTTATAATAATAATTTATCTACTACAAATCCGGTTTGGTTATATTATAATATTTTTAATATATTTTACTTTAATTAAATAAATAATTATATATATACTTTGTTTTATTATATTAATTAAATTAAATATTAGTTTTCCACCTTCAATATAATAAATTTAGATTTATTATAACGTGAACATACGACGATCGTCGTACTATATAACTCGTAAGTTCTGCGATAATTGTATATCGCATGAAAATCAATATATATCTCAACGATCGGAAATAACGATTGCAGGGTTTATGTACACGAAGTATAAGCATAGATAATATGCTGTAAATTATTAATATACGATTTAATCCGCTAACATTCTTCATATATGTGTGTGTGTGTGTGTATTTATATATATTACATTATCTATCTTTATTATTATTATTACTTTCCATCGAATAATAGAATGGGTTGTTGCTTTTTTTTGTATGCTTAATATGATGCAAACTGTTTTATGAAGTGGGTTCTTTTTTCAGGATTTTTATATTTGTCGAGCTAATAAATATGCTAATTTCTATTTATAAACTATATTATATATAAAGAATTTAGGTTATCAGCGGTAAGGCTATTATAATTCCGGTGCGCGTAATTGTTATATTTTTTATACTATTGTTTAATTTATTTAAATGAATAAATATTTTATTCTTTTCTTTTTTTTTTTGTATATAACTTTATTATTATTGATAGTCGTAATTTTGTTTTCTTTTTTTACACCATTTAATTATTATGCGCATTAGCGCAAGGTCACGGATTATATGTTGATTATTTAATTTTAAAAGCGTATAAAAATAAATGATTTGATTTAATTTTATTATTATTACTATTATTATTTATACATATATATATATATATATACATTTTTTTATGTGTGGCGAGAAAAGGGGTAACATATCTGAATTAAAGTCCGCGAGTAGTTTTTTCATAAAATGTACTACTATTTGATTGCGTGTTCTTTATGTATAGACGTTTTACCTCTATATACGTTTTATTGGATTGATTATGCGTGTCAAATCGATACACACCATTCAACAACAATAATATATTTGCGCATTTAAATATTTTCTGTATACAAAAAAAAAAAAAAAAAAATAAAGTTATTCAATAGAATTTTCTGTACCGAATATATCGACGATTCTTTCCAGAAAAAATTAATACAAAATCTTATAAAATATTATTTAAATTGACACCTTATTATACGATTGCAGGAAAAATTTTAATAGAAAAAAACCTGCTCATTTTCAATGTATCTATATGTGTATGTACGTATTGAGATATCATGGTCAAACGATACCATTTTACATAGGCGACGCACTGACCGAAATTTAACCCATTATCGCGCATTGTTTTAGTGTGAGCCCTGTTCTACTTTTCCTTGTACCGACGTATATATTCTAATCTGTACGCTTTCCGTACAACGTGGTCAAAATACTTCACGACATCGAACGGTAATAAACGTGTAACGATTATGTTCAATCGAATTGTTAGTAAAGCTTTTCCGAATTTAAAAAATCTTCTTCAGCGCAGCATTTCAAAGAATCTTTCTATGCGGAATATCTTTAGGATCAACGCTTCAGCTACGTACAATAATAACGAGCTCCATTTTGATATTTTCTCTTTTCGTATATTTTATTGAATCTATTCGACGTTTTATTTCTCAGTCTCGGAACTGCCGTTATTCGAAATTAATATTTTCTTGTATATATTTTTTGGCCCTCTCATAACACACCTCAATTCCTTCCATCTTAAATTATCTTCTTTTTCTGATTATTCATAATTAGGCCGAAACACACACATGCATATATATATATATATATATATATATATATATATATATATATATATATATATACATATATATATATTATTTACTTTTTTTTAACAGGACGGAAAAACATCATCCAAAGACACTGTTGTAAGTGCAAGTGCTGCTAAATTCCAAAATTTAAAAAAACCTTCCTCTATAAGAAAAGAAACAATCAATTTTAACTAAAATGAAGGACCTTAAAATTAGTAGATCTCCACACTATGATTAACCTATTTCGATGGTGGGAAAAGGGATGAAGGAACTCGGAATCCCTTATTCCATCAAGGGCAAGTATTCGAACGAGTTTGTAAACATATATACAGAAAAGAAAACGAAATAAATCTTATAACAAAGGTATTAAACTTATATCAAATTAGAAATTCAATGTAAATATTGACATCCGATATAAATATAATAAAAAATAAATAATACAATACTATCGACAAAATGAAAACTTTTCAATATAAACAATATCGAAAACATAGACCACATCAATTAAATTACTATAACAAGTTCCTGAACAAATTAAAAGAAAATACTAATAAAGTTAAGACTTTAAAAATAAAAAGCTCTGTTCGCCACGTCACAGGTTTAGTTACCTAAAATGTTTAGGCATAACGTTTGAATTAATTAATAAGACTAAGTCCCGCTTAACCTAAATTCAATACGCGTAATCGTATTCGAATATTCCACAAAGTTTTTATTATTTTAAAAAATGATGGCAAAGTAATTTGACTCATTAATTCCATATCTAGTACTTAAGGCAGAAAAAGCGATACACTGAAACAACTTGTGCCTTATGTCATACAAAGGGAAACAACATAGTAAACAGGAAAAATTATCAGTAAACCTGTATAAATAGAAACCAAAGTTACCATGCCCGGATAACATTTGAGCGCTATACAAATTTAATATATATATATATATTTAATATTTATATAGTATATGATATTTATTCTACTTTAAAATTAATACAATTATTTTAATACATAGGCGAATAGCACGGTTGTCATTATCCATCATTTCTTGAAAACAGAACATAACATAGAAGTTAAAAAAGGCGTAAGTATTACTTTTTAACAAAAATTCATTTAGCACTTTTAAAAATTTTATATATATATATATATATATTTAACAAAACAAAATAAAATCGAAGTTAATCACTAAAAAATTTTTTTATTACATAAACACGAAGCTTTTCGACTATGAATTCATTTTCAAGCTAGTCGAAAAGCTTCGTGTTTATGTAATAAAAAAATTTTTTAGTGATTAACTTCGATTTTATTTTGTTTTGTTAAATTCATGAAATCACTACTCTCCAATACATCATCATATATATATATATAATTATATATATATATATATGTATATATATATATATATGTATATATATATATATATATATATATATATATATATATATATATATAAATTATATATATATATATGTATATATATATATATGTATATATATGTATATATATACGTATGTCTCTTTGTATGCATACACGTATGAGTATATATTTATAATATGCCTGTAATAAAAATTACAATTAAATCAGTACATATTTTAATAAATGTCGCAAAGACACTTCCGAGGATGGTGTTGAACTCGCTTTAGTTCTGCCAGCGATATTATTTGCTTAGTACAGCTAGAACGTAACAAAATTTGACAATAGGGATGTATGAATATTTAATTCTCACCTCTTAACCGGTACTATCAATAATAACAACAACCTCCCTCTTTCCCTTTAAGCTACCTTAGTTCAATTTATTTTTTGACAAGAAAAAAATAAATAATCGCTAATGGATTTGGGCACTATTTATTACCTCGTCGCTTTTTCTGCGTGCAATTTAAACAAACGCCACAGATAAACAAATACCCATTTTATATATACATATATATATACATTTGTATATATATATATATATCATATCATCATCATCATCGTTGTGTTGTTCGTTGTCTAACGTCCGGACTTATGATGTTATGCGGAATGAAGTGCCACTGCTTTCTCTGTGATAATTAAAAGTCACGTAATGATGAAAAATTTTATAAACTTTGTATATCGCGATTTGTTTTCGAACCCTCGACCCCCGAATTGACTGTCGAGCACTTTAGCAAACAAGACGCTATATATATATATATATATATATATATATATATATATATATATATATATATATATATATATATATATATATATATGTATATAATATGTCAGCCAAGTTCATCTGGTACTGGTCCTAACATATTACAACAAATAATGTGTTAGGTGTATATCTTTCCGGCGTACATGTTAATAGTTGGAAATAATTCTTACAATACATTATACCGTATATCGTGTTTTTACATTAACAGTTAGAAATATTTCTGCTCGATCTGTGGTACCACAAAGTCAAATTCCACGCTAATGACTTCTTCGATGTGGACTATAATCTTATACAATCCGTGAGTATGATTTATATTTTATATTCCACTATTTTCTTCTTCTCTCGCACATTTAAATATACATTTACAGTTTACTTCATCTATCATTAATTTCTGTTCGAATAAGTGTAATTAACGGGGTTGATGAGATATTTTTGCATGTTTTGTAAACGCTGATAAACATTTATTAACATTATTATTATTATTATTATTATTATTATTGTTATTATTATTATTATTATTATTATTGTTATTATTATTATTATTATTATTATTATTATTATTATTCTAATAATAATAATATTCCAATGAATTAGCTCTTTCCTGATGTATTAAAATCGGTGGCACAAAATTATTTAAATTTAATAATTAAATGGAATCGAACAGTTTCGAACGCAAATAAAACCAAATATGTCATTTACGGGAGCCGATCAATAGACTTATTCATTAACGTAAGCATAATTGCAGATTATAAAATTTTAGAAACAATTATAAATTTTAAATACGTAGGAATAATTTTCGACAGTAAACTGGCGTGCAGCAGCCATATGACTCGTGTAGCGAGTAAACTAAGGAAATTAAACGTCTTACTGGGTAAAACAATACATATCTCAACATTCTATTTGCTTCGTTTTGTATCTTACGCTTTACGACTCGGTGCTTTCATATGGAATTATGCATTAGGGGCGGAGACGAAAAATGTCACTTAAAACCAGTAGAAACACTTTAGTTGAGCATATTATAGAGGTAAAAGCTAACACGTGTAAATAAAAACGATAAAATTACCACGATTGAATAAATTTCATACTAGGGGAGTTACGGTCGGGTTATTTGGGACTTGTATTATATAATGATTTACCTCGCTATATTAAAAATAATTTTTTTTAAATTACAGGCGCCGAAAAACAGTGACAAAAAATTTTTTTTTTTTTACGAGTAGTTATTAAGGATATTACTCGAAATATGAATTAATTAGAGATGATTACGCAGTTTAGGATTTATTATGAAGTTGGTTAGGAGGAGGTTGTTTACATCCGGTACATTGTTCTTCAGCTGATTGCACCGATATTGAGCAAATTTCTGGCAGATAACCACGATATGGTATAATGGAGAACAGCACAATTTGCATATTGGTGGTGGTTGGGCACTCAGTAGATAGGAGTGCATACTCAGCGTGTGACCAATACTCTGTTGACGGCTGTTTCCAACCTCGGTGTACAAACTTTACCAATTTTTGATGGCCAGGTCGTCTTTATATTTCCAAAATCAATAGAATATAGTTTTAAAGAAAACAAATCGTGATAAACACTCATAATTAACGCTGTTTGCGACGGTAGTTTAAATTATTGTCAACCTAGAAAAAATAAAAATAAAAGTTCGATCTCACGTGGAAATTTAAATATAATTAATAAAAATAAAATATTAAAATGACGAATTTTCAAATACAAAAATATTTAAAAATTTTAAATCGAATAAGAAAGTTAATTATATTTATATCGCTGGGCGTTCGTATATTTTTTAAAGATTATTTCGAAGAATGTGACTATAATTACCCCGTTATGTAGTAATTACTGCCAATTTGTATGTACGTGTTAATACGTTTACTTAAAAATTAATATTTCATCTATGAATATATAAACGTATTAGCATTCGTGAATGTATGCACATTTGTGTATATATATATACACATGTATATAGATGTGTGTATTGAGTTTATTATATAAATGTGTGTTTTTTGTATGAGTTTTCGCGTTGGCATGTATAGGAAAGTGCGTGCGTGGTTTTGTGTTGGTATGTGTATGAGTTGAATGAATACAATAGAACCGTACGCTTTATATATATATATTTAATCTCGCGCATAACGGATTTCGTGTAAAAATTTCAATTATAACTAAGCCTAAATAAATTTGATGTGATTTCGTCTATTATAATTATTAAATTAATCTTTCAAATTTATCCGTTCTTTTACAATTTACGTTACAAAATTTTACTAAAAAATTCAATTTCAGTCGATGAAAATTAATGATATTTTTTTTACAAATAACGTAAATTACAACTTTATATAAACGATATTTTTTTTGTCGAGGCTGTTCGACCTTTTGAATACTCAGTTCTCGTATGATCGCGCCATCATAAATGCAAATGTCTATACATTTAATAACCAATAGAATGTTCTCATTTCGCAGATTTTATCAGCTGCTACAACGTACGTAGTCGTACTTATCCAATTTCAGCTTGCCACTACGTCAATTTCGAAACCTGCGCTCGAAGGAACCTAAATCGCTCGTCGCCGATAAAAATTAGTCTTCGAATTTTAAAAATAATTTATCTAATATGTCATTGTTCTTCGTTTACAAATGAACACGCAAGGCCATCGCAAAAAAAAATACAGTGTAAAATTTGTCTTAATTGCGGTTATTCGATAAAATTAGACGTATTGCGCAATATGTAACGTAATTTACGACGTAATTAGGAAATATTTTTATATTATCTATTCATGTTCGTGTATTATTGTATAAGGGGCTACCCATCGGGGGGGGGAGTTATTTAAATATCAAGAAGAATAAATCTGGCATGGATAGCGTTCGGAAAATTGAATAACCTATTCCGTAACAAGGATATACCAATTGAAAAATAAAACATATGACCAGTGTATCCTACCGGTATTGTCATATGGAGCCGAGACATGGATATAGAGGAATCATAAAGAAAATTAGAAAAGTGTAAACGTCGCAAGAAAGGTTGATGATCAACATCTCAGACTCAGAGAATGACGAAGCCGCTGGATCAGAAAACAAACACACACTTGATGGACGTTATAGAACATATTGCCACAAGGAAATGGAATTGTGCTGGACATGTCGCCCGAAGGCAGGATATATATATATATATATATATATATATATATATAATGGGGCGCACCCAGGATTTGTATCTGGGGTGGGCTCAAACACCACCAAAAAAAAAAACAAAAATTAAAAAGTTCGCAATAAAAATGAATAATATACACAAGCGAAAGTGTAACAAAATTCTACAGGTAAAAAAAAAAAACGAATGAAAAAGGAGATAGAACTAAAATTTAGAATACAATGGCTTCTAGGACCAACATCAGATGCTATGCTGAGTAATCGGGTACTTTTATACAAAACCATGCTGAAACCTATACGGGTGTATAGTGCATAATTATGTTGTTGTGCAAAAAAGTCAAACACAGATAAAATACATAACGAAGTAAAATTTTACGCCAAATATATCGACCTCCATGGTATATGACAAACCATATAATTCACTCGGACCTGGGCATATATATGGTGCAAAAAAGAAATCCAAAAATTGCTAAGAGACACCTAGAACGGCTGCAGCATCGTCCTAACGAGTTCCAGCTTCTATATACTTAGCTGGACCTCAAGAGACCGAGGAGGACTATCGTGGACTTACTTAGTCCATTAACAAGTAGGTGGACTCACCATGGAGTGTGTTCTCCACACACAGGTGACTTACTGAATCCACTTCCTACAAAATTATTTAAAGTAAAAAAAGAAAAAATATATATATTAACCATTACATAATGCAAATGTTAAATGGGAAATGAGTTCTAAATTTGTACAGTTAATCGACAACTTGGTGCATCTGTTGTACCGTAGAATGACTGTTTCTATTCACTTATTAATAATGTTTTAACTATATTAGTGTGATGTTGCATCGATCATTTTCATATTTAATCGTTAGTTCGAACGTTATCTAATATTATGCGTTGTTTTATTTGTTGGCTTTTTGTTACGTTTGTGATAGTTGCGCAAATTAATCTTCTAAGCTATCGTTATTATGCGAGTACGCGATGTATTTATACATTACGTTTATTGACTGTATTTTAATTATTTAATAAAAGACGTATAATGTTAACACTTTTAACATCGCTTCTTTGCATGGTAACATATGTCCGCCAAAATTATGTATAATACAATTTTCTGTTTCTCCTACTATAACAAATCTTTTTAAATATGTTTTAAATCTATCGTGGCCGCTGATAAATTGTACGTTATAGTAGTTGAAGGTGAAATTTTTTTTTTAAATTTTTCGCTTAAATTTAATCCGTTATACTAATATCTATGGACGTAACTTCGGTTTAATTCGGTTGTGTCGCTTCAATCGTCTATATACAATTCTGCGAAAGAATAGCTGCTAACGGATTGATGTAATTTTATCGATATTTAATATTTTGCGTAGGAATTTAATTTTTTTTTTAGATATACTCATTTTAAGGTGAATAAAAAATACATAACGTATACGTACATAGTATATATATATATATATATATATATATATATATATATATATATATATATATATATATTATCTTTATTGCTCGCTACCGTGTTTGTTCTTTTTCATAGACCACATCCGTCAGATGGTACGATGTTCGCATCTTATATGTGATATTAATCGTATTTTATAATTGGATACATAACTGCAACGCACACACGCGCACGTAGATTTTATTCTATGCATCACTTTTCGCGTTGTACGATTTTTAGTAGTGCCAACACTTACCAGATTCGCAATATCATCGATTAAATTTTTAATTCGATTCTATTTATCATGCATTTTATTCGTCTTCGTATTAATACTCTATCTTTCGCCCGTGTTCACACAACAGTCGCTTCAATGTGCGATTACTATCCGCTCCCGTTACATGACTTAATTAAATATCGTTCTACTTACTTACAGTCTGTCATATATAAAATTCTTTCATTTTGGCATATGATCTTTTCATGTTATTCTTAAGCTCTGTAATTCGACCGCTTCGGCCATGTCTCGCAACTGTATATAGTATTGTTTGTAATATTACCGTTTTGTTTTTTTTGTCAATCTTTAGTTTTAATTTTCAATGTGTAAACCTTTGTTTCTAAAAACACGTTACGTCAGCTTGTTATAAACAGCCGCGCATCCAGTTTGCTGTTGTTAATTATGCTCCCAACATATTTGATCGGCGTCGTTTATTCTTCCCGGATTTCACTCGATACAACTCAATAATCTACATATTGTAATTTTTCCAGCGTTAAAATTTCCCACCCTGCTGTTTGCATCGAATTTTTTTTAACGATACTCCGTACCCAGACGCCCTTTTGTTCGATTTTCCGTTTATCTAGTTAGGAAGATCATTCCCAAAAATAAAGATTAAACAAATATAGCGTAAGTACGCATCTTTGATTCCTCAATATCGTTGTAAAAAAAAGAATTCTGCCAATGTCGCAAAATTATACTCTTCAGGCCGTCATGAAACCTATAATTGAAACAAAATTTGTGCTCTAGCATTTAAGTATAGTTACAGTGCAGTTCTATTAACCACATGAAAAACCTTTCTATGAATGTCATATATATATATATATATATATATATATATATATATATATCCTCAGCTCCTAACTTTTTCCTTAACTTTGTTTTACGGCATACAGCACACGTACTGTGTTGTATTCGTGCATTCGTGCTATTTGCAGGCGCTATTGTAAAATTGGATTTTATTGGTTGTGCGTAAAAAGTAATATGCCCGATAATTGGAACAATATGTTTTATCTCAGCCGCATCTTTGAAGGTTTTATCTACAATCGTGATTTCCCAGATCTTATTAAACGATCTAACGTACTCTAATGCAACGGTGTTATTCGTTTTCAGTCTTTTATTTACACGCGTAGTTCCTTCTTCATTAAGTGGAAGTTCCAAATCATAATATTTTCCGAACAGATAGATTATTTAGTACCTTTCCACTAGCGAGAAATCGTCGTTCAAGAACATTATAAAATACTCTTCCTATGTGGCAAATTCGACACAACCTGGCACGTCGGTATTATCTATAAAATGATTGTTACCAGATTTCCCAATTATCTAATTAAACCGATTAATAGTTACTTAAGTAATCGATCATTTTATACCATTATAAATAATGCGAAATCAAGTAGCAAATCCTGTTCTGCCGGCGTGCCTCAAGGTAGCGCGCTGGGGCCATTCTTATTTACATTTTTCATGCATGATTTCCCGCATATAAATAACAATGAGGTTGCCTTATACGCTGATGACACAGTGTTGTACTGCAGTTCCTACAGACCAAGTACTATCAGCAATAGGTTACAATCCGGTGTTGATCGTGTAATTAAGTATTTTTCTAAATGGCAAATTGCTCTTAATCCTTCCAAAAAGAAAGCAATTTTCTTCACTCGTCGAAGACCGTTTTTACCGACCAGACTTCATGTCAGTGGCGTTGATATAGAATGGTCTGACCAGATACGCTACCTTGGTGTCATTTTAGACAAGAGACTAACGTTTTCTAAGCATATTGACCATGCATCATTGAAGACAAACAGAGCAATCTGTTCAATTTATCCCATTTTCAAACGTAAATCTCGCTTAAATATTAATAATAAATTAATAATCTACAAGTCAATCATTAGGCCTATTTTAAGATCCAGTTTGGTCTTCAGTCTCAAATGCTAGTTTTAATAGACTGCAATTAGTCCAAAATCGATGTCTTAGATGTATCCTCAATGTCCCCGTATACACTAAAATTTCAAATATGCATAGTGCTCTGTAGATACCATATGTAAAAGACTATATCCTCAAACTATCCCAAAAATTTTTTCTCAGTTGTAGTGTGCACCGTAATAATTTACTTCCAGCAATAGGAAATTACGATTCCAGGCTAAGTATTAGATATACTAAGTATAAGCATCGACGCATTAAACATAATGTATTATTCTCATAACGTCATAATTTGTTTGCTTTCGTTTCCATTACTTATAAATGATATTACATATTCGTTATATAATTAAACTTATTATTTTTTAAATTACCGCTTTTCATTTGTGATGGTTTTTTGTCTGACCATCGATACCATTTTTATCTCGTATATTTATTATTTACCAGTTTATATTATTAGTTACTTTCATAAATGGAGAGAGCCTCCGGTACATTTATTAAATATTATTATAACTTTTTAATATAATGCCAAATATACGCGTTTTACGTTTAAAAAAAATTTAAAAAAATTTACCTGGATTTTTATTTGTATCTATCTCTTAGTCCTTCCGCCTACTACTTGAACATATATTAACTGCTATATAAAAAAGCCAATCTTTCCGTCGAACTCGTTTTATTTCTTCTGCATTCATTTTTCAGTCTCCTTGTTTCTTTTTACGTCTCAGCCTTCAAAACCTCAAATTCTGCTTATTTTACGACTACCGAAAGTTCATTCCAAGATTTTAAATTACACGAACCGGTTACTTATATTCGCAGAAAACTTCAAATCAAATATGACCGGATGTACAGTACTCTTAAATGAATCTGATATCATATGTTACTCACTATACTGCAATCTGTAGAACTATATAAAACTTACTGTCGATCTTATAGGCAATCAATGCAATTGATAATTAACTCGGCGTTTCTTAAATAACGACGCATCCCAATAGATAAAACCGTTTTTTGCATGTGCCAATATTTTTATGTTATTTAAATTATTATCTTTAATCTTCTAACTGGCTTATAGTCCGACGGTTTTCACGCGCGATATTAACGAATTTAAATTTTGAGCAAATATGCTATTCTGTTGTACTGCTGCTTGTATACCTCCATAACCGAAGAGACATTTAGATCGTCCTGAATTATATCGTTACGAATATAATATGACGCATTTACCATTATCATCAATATTTTCGATATGACTCTATTTTGTTTAGGCGCGTCTTAGCAGCTGTTACGTACATTTTTAAACCATTTTTCCAGAGACAGGATCTACGATAGTGTTGTAAAGTAAAACTTTATGTCTAAGACTTCGTTTCGATTGACTTCCTATCAGTAGGTATAACTGGTTCAGTAAGGATCTCAATTTTATTCTGGTGTTGAATACGTGAAGATTCCGTGTAAGTGTCAAAGGTTAATCCAAGATATTTTACTGCTTGTTCTTGCGGTATTCTACGATTATTTGTAATTAACAGGTAAACATGTTTCACGTTTGTTTGTAAATGTAATGTGCGATGACTTTTGTTCATTAATTACGATTCTCCATTTGAGAGTCCATTTATGCAGAAAAGATAAATGATATTGAATATACCTTGACGCTTCGTGAGGATTTTTATGTTTAGCTAATATAGCAATGTCATCAGCAAATGTGGCTAAAAGTAAACATATCTGCTGTATATATATATATATATATATATATAGTAAAGAAGTGGTCCAAGGACACTACCTTGAGGTACTGACCCCAGTATTTAACGCTGGTTAGACAGGACGTCGTTTACTTTGACCTGAAAAGATCTATCGCTGAAATAGGATCTCAACAAATGATAAATTTCAATTCGAAATATCTTCCGGATTTTATATAACAACTGTCATGCCAAACGCGATCAAATACCTTTGCCATGTTGTGCTGAGTCCAGCTGCTGACTCAACCGTATCAACAATTCGGCGACACTGATATATAGCCGAACGTTTCGATCTAAACCCGAATTGATGATTTGAGAGATGTGCGTCTGTCACACTGAGAATTAATGGTTGAATTAGTTTCTCAAATACTTTCCCAAATATGTCTAATAAACATATCGGTCTATAGGACGAAACATCTATAATAGGCTTTCCAGATTTGTGAGTAAATGTAATTAGATTGTCGTAATGAATGTGTAATTTTGGCAGTGCTGTATGATGTTACAATTGCTCCGTATAATTTTTTGCGTATGTTGCTGATTTTCCTTATCATAAGATTGAAAAATATTTTCAAGATCAAACGTATCTTTTCATGATCGGTTTTAGCTCAATCTGTATTTACTTTTTTGATGTGGTATGATGGAGTATCTTTCTCCTTCAATACTTTAGTTCCTTAAAACCCTCAGAATTGTTTAGGGGGTTAATACGCTGATTTCGGTAGTTCACTATTGCTTCCTTTAGTTGCCTGTATAATTCCCGGTAAACTCGGTGGATAGATATCTACGTTGACATTTTTTTGCGTGTTTTTCGTCTTTTGTCAGTTAACTCCCGTATTGCGATAGGCAATATGTCAAGTATTATTTACGGTAAATTTTTCCACTCCTGTTGATTGTTTATCCTGAATTGCGCCCGTTAGGTAATCAACAGCTACATCAATATCATACTGCGATTTTAATTTTATATTTAATTCTGCTTGTTCTTCTACTGTAATTTCAAATTGATTCCAGTTGATATAGACTTGTTAGTTAATCTCTTATCTGTTCTACGATATAGTGGAATTGTATCTAGAGTTTTTAATACTGGCACCTGATCAGAAGTCTACTAGAGTAGTGCAGCTTTTATGGGTATTATTTAAGCCTTTAGTAAAATAAAGACATCCGGAAGCTGGTTCGTATGCTTTTGCCAGTAATTGGGTGAAAATGGCGAAGAAACATCTAAATTTATTATTCAACTTAAAAGTTGCACTCCGCGTTGAGTTCTTGATACCCAATGAATGACGATGTTTTCCATTGTAATCACCTCCACGTATAAGTTTGCTACCTTGATGATGAAATAGTTTCGTACATTCATCATCCGATATGTAATACTTCGGGTGTCGGTAAACTGACGTCATAGTTTATTTCCTCATTATTACATGTTTTTATTTTAACTGCGATAGCTTGATATGCCTCTGTTTGACGAATAAAATGCAGATAAAACGGTTAAGGGCTTTTCTTGCGAGTACTGCGACACTTCCCATTGCTGTACCGGAAGGATGATTTCCACGGTAGCATTTGTAGTTTGATAAATCAAAGCTTGCCGGAATAATAATATGGATTTTCGTTAATAGAATAATATCGATTCGTATTGATTTTGATGAATTCCATTAGCATTCCGTAATACTATTGTTAGCGAATTTATACTTACCTTGTTTAAATTCATAATAATTTATTTATTAAGTTAGTTAGCATATTAACTCATTAAGGGGAATGAGTTTAATGTTTCGCTAATCCATTGTTGTCCATTTATACTCTGTGAATTATTGTATTTTTGTGCTCTTATTGATGTAAGGTATATTTTTTAAAGTTAACCAAAGGCTCATTTGCATATAGATTCTCTCTCTCTTCACTCTCCTATATCTCACAAATTCACAAGATATTACAAAATCCCATCGCAAAAGATATAATTTCAGTCATCTCTTCCATTTGGCTCAATATTACCTTCGCACGGATACCGCAGGCATCAGGGGAAACAAACTAGTGGATTTTGCAGCAAAAGAGGCGTACCTTCGATTCCAAAGTTCCCTCATCGAATTACTTAAAAATTAATAACATCCCGACTAAGGAAGAAATAATCAGGAATATAGAATGAAGTTCTTACTATCAATAAACTGTGTTTAAATAGGTCAAACACCAGCGTTCGGAATACTTCATCGAACGTAGTTTTCATTTATTTCATTTTTACGACTATTTTATTTTAACTGGCGGATAAATCTGTCGAAAAGTAATTTGTAATTCAATTAAAAACATAGGCCTTTATATATATATATATATATTTGAATGCTTCATGGGGATTCCTGTAACCAACTGAAATAGTAAAATCATTCACAAATGTAGCTTAATGTTATAATCGGTACTTCTGAAGCAATCCCAAAACGCCACCTTGGGGAACGGATGCCAAAATCGCTCTCGTACACTAAATATAACATCGCATATTCGAACTCCAAAAGGTATTTTATTGAAAAGGCTTTACGATTGTGGGTTAAGAGGAAATGTACATAATTAGTTTAAAACATAAACAGGCGCTATGTTACAGAGATAATGTAGGAAGTAAAAGTGTAACACAAACTTTTGACGTTCCACAAGGGATATTAAGTCCCTACTTGTTTTTAATATGCATATAAATGACACGTGTAATGTTACGGTTAAAGGTAAGATATTTAGCTACGCGGACGATACTGCATCAGTGATTACTTCCCGTCACTCATATATTCTTAAACGCATGGCGCAAGCTGATATGTAATTGCTGGATGGCCGAAGCGAAACCGACTAATTGTTAACGAAAATAAAACAACATATCTAATTTTATCAATCCCTTCATTTGTGGAGTGGTATGAAACTTATGCTAAACGATAAATATGAGATAGAAAGAACGCATGAAGTGAAATATTTAGGGATTCAATTTAACTGTAAGTTAACGTGGAATAAACATCTTGTTAGCTAAAAAGACTAAGGAAATTGAATTACCTTTTCTCGTATCTAAAGCAATATTTTCCTGTTGAGCGTCTTAAACGCTTATATCTCGCTTTGTACCACACGTATAATACGTATGTATATATTAATCCACACTCTTATATTATTAAATTAACAAATTAAAAAAAAAAAAAAAAAAAAGTTATTGAAATTACGACAAAATGTACGTTTAAAAAAAAGTTAATGAAATTGAACGATGATAATGAACATGAAAAAATAATTCAGAAGAAACTTGACACACTATAAACTGATGTGTCACATTATATCCACTAGAAATTAAGTGCTTTAATCGTTTCTTATTTTTAAATGGAACATTCGAATTCACTTATAAGACATTAAAAATACCATATTTACTACAACATAAATATTCGATAACTTCAAAATATAGTACTGCTCCAGGTACCACGAATAGAAATGCGGATTAATAAACTTATTTTGAAAGATATCAGTGTGACAAACGTAATGTCAGCACAGGTCCAAATATATTTTATGTAATTCTTTGGTCACATTAGTGTAAATATGATAGGATGAAAGGATCATAGTTTTGGAAAGACTGTCGTTCATGAATGCGTCCTATATATATTCTATTTCTTCGACCACATTATGTGCAATCATGATAGGATAAAAGAGTCATAGTTTAATTCTGGACAGTGTATACAGATGTGGCGTTTATGAATGCGTCATTCAATTTGTGTAGCGCACACGTCTGTATGCGGTATCGTTCGACTCCTATTTTGTAGTGTGTCACTCGTTCATTTTGTTCTTTGAGCTACAACACACTGTGCTGGGGCGTCATCAAATGAGATAGTGTTCAACGCCTATTTATACGAGTATTCAAAATTGCGCAGAAAAAATATTTTATGTATATGAAAATTATTCTATACCAGATCAAAGGGAAATTAAGAAAAACGCGTGTAAATTTTATAAACGACACCAGCAAATAAAAAAAAAAAAATGAATAATAAAATATACTACAATTACGAGTGAAATGATAAGAAATCATTAAAAAGTAAACATCTAGAAACAACTTCAACAAACTATAATGGCAGTGGCACACCAATGCATAATGTGTAAATATAAAAACAAGTTGTATAATGTGCTAAAAAATGTATCCAAAAACAAGAGAAAAAAAATACTTTCAAATGATAACAAGGAACTAGTGTCAATTCACAAAATAAATGTATCAAGTAACTCAAGTGCCTATGTTTCACTCCACCTAAACCAGTATAATCAATTCCTAGCTCGCACTAGAAAAAAATTATTAGAATTCAATGGATATGTTTAGACTTCGTGGATATTTGCAGCACACAGAGATGCAAAAAGTGAAAAAAATATGGTCTCCCGAAAAATTTTCCAATGAAAATTACATTGTCAAAAAGATAAATGATACAGATTGATGTATAAATTGCATTTCCACAAAAACACAAAATTTGTTCCTTATAAAAATATTCTAATTAATAGATTAAAAAATATAAATGGCTTTATATTAAAACTGTTGAAAATATTAAATCAAATACCAACTTTGGCAATAAAACTTTTTTTTTACTTAAAAATTGATTACAAACATGCTTGCCAAATCCTCTTCTTCAGAGAATTTTATAATCAAAATTATAACTTATTATGTTAAACAACTGAACTGTTACAAAAAATATACCTTCCATTTTAATGATTAAATAATCTTACTTATTGGTTTGCATAAACAATATCATCGCAATCAGTTTTCATACTTATGCTCTATATATATATATACCAAATGAACCCCAAAAACATCTATACAATTAATAAATAAATTTATCAAAAACAAATTGCAGAATTTTTTAATATGTGACTTTAACATGCGTCTCCCTTATTTTGAAAAGCACATTCATAATAACAAAAACTGTATCTTCTTTAATGTATTGATCTAGGATAATGACCTAGTCTTCAGAAACAACCTCAAACATTTTCTAATCATAATTGACTTAATAGATTATTCGAGACTTTACTTTAAAATATCAGGCATAGTAGACTTTAATTTAAAACATTTTAACACTACACAAAAATTATCTCATTTCCCTGCAACATAAAAAATGATATAAACCCTCTAAAAACTTTCAAAGTATATAGAATTTCATAAAAAAAAAAAAAACACTTGAAACGAAAATTAGCAACTGCATAGTAAAGGTATATAGCACAAAAATTTAATCTCTCATCTCTTATTGGTCAATATCAAAGATCCACTATAGTAGCCTCAGCCGACTAGTGGAATAAAGAATTACAAATGCTCAGAGAAAAAAAAACAATGTTAGACACCAAAAGACTAGAACAAAAATCTGATCTTATCATATTGCTCTAGTGTTGAATGTATTAAATCGAAACTTTAAAAAATAATTATTAACACAAAATTTGAATATTAATAAATTTCTCTCCAATAAAATCATTGCAAGAAACATATGCCATAAAGATTAATATGGTTTTTAGAACAGCACATTCAGCAAAAGTGCAGCTCTTAAATTAGTTAACAATATAACAAACTACTTAGAATGTGTAAATAAGACGATATAAAAAATACATTTAATCATTCTAGTGGTCATCCATTATCACAATTTTAAAATCAGAACAAACCAATCAATTGCAATTAACGATAAAATGGAATTTTCTTCTTTAAATATATTAAACTCTTAAATAATAGAAAAACCACTATAAAAGAATTACCAAAAAAAAATCAGTAATCTTGTTGACATCCATATTTAACGCTATTATGAGAACATCATATTTTCCATTTCAATAGAACAAATTATTACGATCCTAAAGCCCGGAAATGATAGTACACAACCCTCATCGTACCAATCTCGCTGCTATTTATTTTTTCAAAATTACTGGATAAGTTAATATTAGTCAGACTAACTAACATAGTGGAAGGAAAGAAAGTTATTCCACAACACCAATTTGGTTTCAGGAATACTCACTCTACAGAACAACAAATCCATAGAATTATGGAAATAATTGAGGATGATATTCGAAACAAACTATATAATGAAGCTTGTCTATAACAAAAGCATTTGACAAAATATGACACGAAGGTTTATTATACAAAATTAAAACAGTATTTCCCGAACAGTATTATCAACTTATGAAATCATATCGAACGAACAGACATTTTTGTGTTAAATGCTGTGATGAACCATATTCAATTAGAGCCGGTGTTCCTCAGGGAAGTGTACTGGGGCCACTACTGTATACAATTTATATATGGCGGACCTTTCAACCGTTGGTAATTGTCAAAATAGCTACTTTTGCCGATGTCGCATTGCTCATTGCTCAAAACAAGAAGCCTGAAGTGGCAGTTACAGCACTACAGGAAAGCTCGGACGCTGTTCTACAGTAGGCTCAATCCTGGAAACTAGAAGTGAATCCTAATAAATGCACTCTCGCTCACGGATATGATCATCATAATTATCTATCACTAGGTCTACCAGGTTATTGTGTATCATTCGAACCTCTCCTTAGCCAATAGACATGTAATGCACTAATAAAGCCAATATGGACTTATGTTGCACCAATATGGGGATGTACAAAAAATACAAACATAAATATAATACCACGCTTTCAAAATAAAAGTTTAAGGCTGATATATAGAATGCGCCGCCGTTACCAGTGAAGCTATTCATCGCTAGCTTAAGGTCTGCATGGTTGACGAAACAAAACAGATCGGGTTCGAAGTCATTGCGCATAAGCGGACACTGCAATGAGCTAATCGCTGCCCTTCCGGACGTCAAGTCTACCAAACCATTGAAAAGAACTAGAACTCACGACCTAGTTTAAGAGATGGGCTGAATACATCAGTGGATTGATACCATTCATGGATAGCCTACGTGACTAGGAATGAATTGGCAAAAATATAAATAAAAAGTTGATTTTATTTTAGAAAAAGAAATTATCAACCAAAAAATAATGGACAACTACATAATAAATGAAGAATATTTTGATAATTTACTGGCTGGTGGTATGCGTAGTCAACTTATATATAAGTGAGTAGTTTTATATTGTAGTTATTCAAAATTGAATTGTACTAAAAATTGAATTGTACTACGATAACTACAATTCAATTTTGAAACAAAAGAATCATAGTACAATTCAATTTTGAAACAAAAGAATCATAGTACAATTCAATTTTGAAACAAAAGAATTATAGTACAATTCAATTTTGAAACAACAGATTCATTGTACAAATAAAAACGTGATTTTATTTTAGAAAAAAATTGTCAACCAATAAATAATGGACGACTATATAATAAATAAACAATATTTTGATAATTAACTGACTGGTAGGATATGTAATCAACTTATATATAAGTGAGTAGTTTTGAATAAAACTACTAAACGGACAATTTAAACATAACATAATATAGTAATAAACTTATTTATTTGCACTAACCCCTTTTTTACTGTATCCGATAATTATGTTACGTATTTTCATACTTTTCCTACAGTATTTACATAAGAACCGAATAATCAAAACGATATATTTTAAAAGTTTAAGTTTCAATATTAACATTTATCGGAAAATTTTAACACGACATACTATTACACTCGGTTCCAAATCGATGAAGACGACCTCCGTGCACTATTCCGACTGCAACTGCTTTCTTCGAATAATGTCTGGTGTAAGTCCATGTAAGAGCAACGACCGGTTATTTTGATAATTAACTGGCTGGCGGAATTATATAAGCGAGTAGTTTTATTCCCAACTTTATTCTATCTTTTGTGAATTTCGAATAGAATTTCGATCTTTCGTGAATTTCGAATAGAATTTCGATCTTTCGTGAATTTCGAATAGAATTTCGAATGAAGTTTGGAATAAAACTACTCGCTTATATAATTCAGCCAGCCAGTTAATTATCAAAATAACCGGTCCTTGCCCTTACATGGACTTACACCAGACATTATTCGAAGAAAGCAGTTGCGGTCGGAATAGTGCACGGAGGTTGTCTTCATCGATTTGGAACCGAGTGTAATAGGTATGTCGTGTTAAAATTTTCCGATAAATGTTAATATTGAAACTTATTTAAAATATATCGTTTGATTATTCGGTTCTTATGTAAATACTGTAGGAAAAATATGAAAATACGTAACATAATTATCGGATACAGTAAAAAAGGGGTTAGTGCAAATAAATAAGTTTATTACTACATTATGTTATGTTTAAATTGTCCGTTTGTATTTGGAGTACATAAAACGAAATTTGAATCGTAATTTGCAATCGAAGTTATGAACACATTATTCTGGTGTAAGCACTTATTGGAAAGATCAGTCGATAATTTTAGAACGAAATCTCTAATGTAGGACAAGTCAGTAACTTTACGCATGCTGTCAATTCTAGCGTAGCGAGATAAACAAAAATGAGGCGTCTATTTTGAATGATTTATATAATTTATTAAATGTGACGACCTTCGATACCCAACTCCAGGCAGGACAAGCGTAACAAACTACCGAATAGATTAATGTTTTATTATCTTGTTTTTAATATTAAGGAAGGACTTGTTGTTAGGAAGGAGATACAAAGAAACAAGGCATTATTCATGTTAAATGTTGAATATATTGGAGAGTAGTGATTTTATTAATTATAAACCAAACAAAATATAACAAAATCACTAAAAGTTTTTTATTGCGAAGCTTTTAGTGCTTGCGTTAAATTTCGTTTGGTTTATAATTATGTTGATCGCGACATTATGTCGTCTTTAGTGAAATTCAATTATCGAGCATCTCAACCAGATTAGGTAATACACCATTCTACTAGGAGTTTCACGTCTGCATGGTGATTGTCTATTTTTATTTCTGTTATTTTTCGACGATAGAGACAATTAAGTTTTCGACTTAATAGAAAACGCTCGTCTCTACATTACGAATGTGCGCTTTTGATTATCGTGCATTTAAATTCCGTTATTAAGAAATGAAAGTATTTTCTTACGCAAAAGAAATAATAAACAATCAGTATCGTCGGCTGTTCAATCCGGACAATCGGATATCCGGTAAAGAAGACGCGGCTAATAATTACGGTCGAGGTTTCTACACGGTCGAAAAAGAAATATTAGAAACGGCCGCGGAAAGTATACGAAAAATGACCGAACTAACCGAGTGCGGTTTCTTTCCTTTTCAGTCGATCGGAGGAGGTACCGGAGCGCTCCTAATGGACAAGGTAAGACAAGAATTTCCAAAGAAAAATAAATTATCCTACATCATCTATCCTTCACGGAGGGTAAGTTACTTTTAAACTTTCGTATACAATACGTGTTCTGTTTTAAAATTTTCCGAATACGGACGATACGTAATAAATAATTTTGGGGCAAACGAACTAATTTTGACGGAACTTTCTTAATATTTAAGATAATTTTAAAATTAACGGCGTAATAAAATATTAATAATGGGAGCCGTTTATTAATTCTTTTTCTAGTTTAATTTCCGATGTTACGAAAACCGATTACGTATCGTGATTAATTTAGGACTGATTTTCGTACATATTTGTCGATTAGATTCGTTCACCCTAAAATATAGCGTTGATTACATCGAAAAGAGTTCTATAGTTAATTCGGATATTTCGGATTTATTTAGGGAAAGAAAACTTAAAGCTCGCAAATATAATTAATATTCGGATTATTTCGTCAAAATATTTTATATTTAAACAGACAGACCGGTGAAAAAATAAATAAATAAAAACATAACCCTAAAAATTTACATACGGTGATTTTGAATTTTAAAAAGTTATGCCACTAACCCCAAAAATTTACATACGGTAATTTTGAATTTTAAAAAGTTATGCCACTAACCCCAAAAATTTACATACGGTGATTTTGAATTTTAAAAAGTTATGCCGCTTAAAAAAAAAAAAAAGCTAAAAATTACTCGATAGCATTTTGCGTGAAAATTTAAAATATATCGCTGAAACGTGAAAGAAACAAACGATTTTTTAAACAAGAGTAACAATCGCATTCACGAATCGATATATGAAATTTACAGTGTAACGACCTGTTCGACATACATACATACATACACACATAGGGATGATGCCAATTTATGTGACGACCCGTACGATATACATATACATATCTACCGATCGTTAGCATATATATTATATTTACGTTATACGTCTAAATATTCAGATATAAATATTAAAAATATAACGTTACCGACTTTCTAATTTGCTTTGTTCCTCGAGGTATGTCCGGGATGCCACGTGGGTTGGCCCACGACCGTTAATAGAATAAAAATAAATAAATAAAACAAAAAAAAAACGCGGTTTTTATTTTATTAAAATTTTATTATATTTTGAAAAAGAAAATGAATTGCGATTTCGAACGCGCGCGATTTTACGTTTATATGCTTACTATGTTACTTTTAAAAATATAAGTTAGGGAAAATAACTTATTCATATATAGTTGACGGAACTTTCCCTAGCCTGGATGGACGAGCTTCACGGTCCAAGTCCCGACGATCCATCCTAACTTCTTCACACGACCAACTATTCGACTTAACTCGACTCAACTGACTTAAACTCAACTGACTTAAACTCAACTGACTAAACTGGCGAACTAAACTCCGACAAAACTCGTATTTTTATTACTCTCCAGGACTCCGGAGGCGATACAGGTATTTTATCATTATTATACTTATTATTTCTTTTCCTTTTTACGAAATGCCGGTTTCTTTTCAATTATATTGTCGTCCGACCTTTTCTCATCCTTTATAGTTTTTTGTCCATTTTTGACGAAAATAGTTGAACCGAGGAAAAGTTCCGCGGTCCCTTATATATTAGAGTTATATACTTATACATATATACACATATAGTCATACTCGCTTTTCTAGGAATTCTATATATATTAGAAATTTCCTAAATTGACTGTTTTCGGCGGAATTCTCCGATTTCTCTTTCGGGATAGCCAATCAGAAAATTCGGAGCTGTTTCTTTTGGTCTTCGACCAAAATGCCGACTGAGCCCGTTTTATGAGCTATATTTACCTTGCTCTTGCCATGTCGATTCTTAATTTATTATATATCTATATTTCTTTTCGGTATTTTTTCTATACTAACTTTAATGAATATCTTTTACAATCCTAATCTGCTTTCCCCTACATATATATCTATACTTATATCACTCTAGCTTCATTCTATTTGTTTTTTATTATATTTCCTTTTTATTATCTTTTCTTTGGGAAAGTCACGTTCGCGACGCCGACCGTATGTACATACACACATACATATATAAGTCTACTATTTCTTTTTCTCGTAATTCACCTTCACGTACATATTATTAAATTTAAACTTCCAAATATACATTTTTAATTCTAATTTTAATTTATCACTTTTAACTGCTCACTAATACAGACAATGTAACAAGCACGGTTGTTACAATAGGCCGCGAAAAATTTATGTAATCATAGCAAATATTACATCCGTTATTATATTATTCGTTAAAGGTAAATAAAAAAGATTTTATACGGAATTGTATAGAATTTATGTGAAAACAAAAACGGATTCGAGAGAAAGTTACCCCCAATTTTAATTTTGATCTCTATTATAATTTATAATTTTAGTTACCGACATCTACAGTCGAACTATACAACTCGGTGTTGACGGCTCATTCCACCATGGAAAGTATAGATTGCGCTTTCTCGATGGATAACGAAGCTCTGTACATTTGTAGGAAAAATATCAGCTTGAATCGATTAATAGCCCAAGTTTTCTCGAGTATCTCCGTTACGATTTGACGAATCGATCAACATCGATCTGTCGGAATTCCAGACGGATTTAATACCATTTCCGAGAATTCATTCATTTACGCGCCTTTTGTATAGCAAGAAAAAGCGACTCACGATAGCGCGACCATCGCTAATATAACGAACACTCGTGCAATCCGTCTCGAGATGGCTTGCTGCATGATGTATAGAAATCTAATTACACCGACCGATTGTCACAGCGCGGTTGAGAGCTAAAGGTATGAATTTCGTTTCGTGGTGTCGTTTAAAATCGGCTTCAACTATCAACCGCCGATTATTAACTCATTATGCATGTTGACCAATACAACCGCCATTACCGAAGCGCGAGAATTGATTATAAATTCGGCTTGATGTACGCTAAACGAGCTTACGTGCATCGGTTTTTTGGCCGAAGGTGTGGAAGAAGGCGAGAGAAGGATTACGAAGAATGCGCCAAAGACGAACCAGGCGGCGGCGAATTAGAATCCGAGACGGCCTAATCACCATCCGCTTAATTTTTGATCGTTATAAAATTAACCGTTAGGAAAATGTTAATTATTGTTTCGATTTTTATGATTCTTATCGATGTAGGTCGAAATAATTATTTACCCGATTTATTTTTATTAAATTATTCCTCTGTTCGGAATAATATTTCGACTTAATCGCGCGTGGAAATTATATATTCAAATTTAAAAATTGTGGAAATGGAGTTTATTAATTTTTCTACAAATTACTTTTTTAATAATTAACCGCAAAGTTTTGTCGAATTTACGTCATCGAATAAATTTACAATAGAAAATGAGGCATATAAAACGGGTTTTGTATATTTTTGACGAAAACCGTTTTCCACGTTCATCCCCGATAAAAAAAATACTTTTTCCTTCTTGGCTCAAAATATATGTAAAACCACAATTTCTTAATAAAATGAATCCGGACGAATTTGTTTAGTAACCTATGACAACGGTCTAGATCACATTTTATATCGCACTATCACCAACCTTGTCTATAATGTCGGTGATATTTTCATTCGGCGCAGATGGTACGTTACTTAAAATTATCTACGAGAATATTGTTTCAATGCAGATAATCCGTCTTTTCTGCCTTCAATTTCGTCTTCAGATAGTTTATTGATTTTATTAAAAGCATCCGCGACATTTTTATTATCATAACTTATATAAATTTGCAGTCTATTTTCTTATTTAAACCTGCTAACTTTTATTAAAAGTAAAACCGACTCAACTGAACCCGTCTCCTCGGTTAGGGTTTTTTTAATTTTGACTCGTACGCCTCCTGACAATTCGCACATAGACTTTTTAGCGCTAGATTTTTGTTTCCACATGCACACTCGAAATGCAATACGTTATCGCAATCACCCCCGTGATATAAAATCACCATCGTTAGGCAAAGCAAATCGCGCTTAACTACATTTCGTAGAGCACATTATATCGGTGACCGATTACCAACTAAAGAATATCTAATTTATAAATAAACAAAAACAATCTCACCGTGTCCGATGAAAACAAGAGTAAAATTTTAAAAAAGATCGTTATCATTTTAGAGCCGTCGATGAAATCGAGAGATAATATCGATTTATCGAATAGATAAATTAAAATGAAACAATTACGACGAATATATTTATATACACGTATAATTTTGTCCGAAAAGCGACTGTGAATTTTTAACATAACCGGACACTAATGAATAAATTAATAATAACAGTAATAATAATCAATCAGTCGATATCAATAAATCAACGTATTTCGGGAAAATAAAAAATTACAAAAATAAACATTACATATATAATGCTCGCAAATGCATATCGTGTGCACGAGTAGCTAAAATTAGATTTAAATTCAAATTAGTCAGTATTCCTATAACATGAGAATAAAAGACAAATATTCGAAATGTAAAAAATCGAGCATTTTCATACTACAACTCACATTAAAACATAAACGATAAATCTATATATAATATACACACTCCACTTAATATTTTCATGGGTTGTTCATTCACTTCTAGTTCTCGAATGTATATATACATACACTTATATGACAATATTAAAACTATAATTTATGTGTACTAGATGCATAAACGTGAGAACTATCTACATGTTATAACGCATATATTGTAATAATAATGATTACAGGTTAAAAAGCTTAAATATTAAATGTGTAAATTCTTTATTTATAAATTACGACAAATTAAAGTTTAATCGCTTATGTTTGTATTTATCTAATTTGAACTTCTTATGTTTCTTCGAATCGTAATTACTAATATTCGAAATATACCCATTATCGTACAACAAACATTTCTCGTCGAAATTTCGCGTGTTATTGAGAACATAATTATACTTTGGAACATTAAGAATCCATGTTTTGAATTAATTGTAATTTGTTGAAACTTGTATACCTGCATTTGAAACGCAACTTCAGGCTGGTCAAGAGTACTGGGCGAATAAAGTGTCTTATAGATTATATTATTTAATAATGTGTATAACGAACAAATGACTTTATTTGCTTTAAAGTTAACATAATTTATGTGCTTTGTGAAATTTAATCAACTATCCAACGTAATAACCAACTAGCGAACATTTTTTTACCACCTTTTTAGAGTATTTCTAATTCATTAGGTAATATTTGTTACGAACAAAAAGAATGATCTCTGTTATCGCTTCATTTTTGATAATAACGCAGTACGTGAGATAATCCTGTTTACGGTCTCTACGAATTGCATTAGGTATTACAAAATAATGCAACGTCATCATAAACATAAAGATTAAATAAAAATGGGCCAACATACTTTCTGGATTGTCTTCTTAGTCGATGTTCAATCGTAGATAGTACACAAATATAAATTCCAGCAACATAACACATATCAAAAATCAAATAGTAGAGCAATGAAAAATTTAAAAAAAAAAATAAATAAATAAGGATTTCTAACTAAATAAAATCATCTACTTTAACTTTTACGCAAAGCGCTATTGTCAAGAATTTAAATAAATCTGCACATTAAATATTAAAAACTTCGACAATCTCCATCATTAAATAATAAAAAATAATAATATCAAAGTAAATTCTTTGCATTCTCCTAGTAAATAAGTAAATAACAAATAATGCACGACATTTATTTATTCAAAAACCAAAATATAAATATTTTTAAAATTAAATATCGCGCAAATCTATTAATTGATTTACACAATATATGACGAAATTTTTCCTACATAAATTGCCAATGAGTCGAATATTTTCACAATCCTTTTTAACCAATTACTATTTCATAAAATGTTAACTGCGTAAATATTATTGCCTAATGATTATATCGAATATATCGATAAAGTTAATAGAAATTTCTTACGAGCTACGGGTATTATATGAACGTAATCAGAACCTTAAAATATATTTGATTATTTTAGTGTAGTTTGCTATTAGTGGAGTTAGCTGTATTTAGTTTATAAATTAAACTTAAATTAAATGATGATTTCGTTATTTTCTGCATAGAAAATATGCCTTCATGATGGCTACAACTGTAAGTAAATATAATGCTGATATTTACATATTTAAATAAAAACCAAATTTAAGATTTTTCAATCTTTATTTTGATATAAATTATGAATTATTCACCGATGAAATGTGACAGAAAGGTAATTTTTTTATCATTGTTATAAATAATGTTATTGTTTAGGAAAAAACAATCAGTTCTATATACTTCCAAACTATATTTAACAATCAATTTTCATTTTGCTAAATTTGACAGTGAAAATTATGCATATGTGAAGCAATAAAATAATTAGCACATTTCTTTATAACTTGTTGATTTCGCATATTGTTAATAAACGCTTGTAGGTTAACTCCCACGATTTTAATAAGTTCAATTTATAGAAATTCAAGATAAAAATTTTGTGAATTTCTGAACCTTATGAAATATAAATATGACAAACATTCGTGAATCGTGCTCATACACAAATATACACGTGCGTATATATTTTATTTTTATACTGTTCTTTATTTGTAAATCATCTACGTAAATATATATTATTATAGAGTGTACGTGTTTTATTTGAAATTGGACATGAAGCTTCGATTAGAAATAAGAAAACATCTCAAGGATTCACTCATGATTGGGAATTATTTGTCCGTGGTGCCGATAATACTGACATTAATTATTTTGTAGATAGAGTGATTTTTAATCTCCATGAATCATTTCACAATCCGAGGCGCGGTAATAATTTATCTTAAATTTCACACGTATACTGTGTATCTAATCTATATTAACACTAACTAAATTGTTTGAATTAAATACATTTTTCACCTTGCTAAATATGACGTAATTGTTTTGTTAGAATAGTTTAATTGTTTTTATTATAACTTAGTTTATCCAGTTTTATAACATATAGTTGCTTGAAGAGACGTGTACGTTGGTGAACTTAAGGATAAATATTTCTAACCTATTATTTAAAAAAAAAAAAAAAAAAAAAAAAGTAACTGAATGAATGGGTAAAAATTTATTTACATCTACATTTCATTTATATCTGCGATAAGTGTAATAAAAAATGCGATATTAAGAAAGAAGTTACATAACATCGTCAAGTATAATATACCAAAGACGAAAAACAATTTGATTTCATTTCCAAATGTCAAGTTTTGAATATGTGTTAACAATAATCATCTATATTAACTCTATGCAGAATCCGACCTAGTACATCAAATCAATTGAAACAAGTTCTCCAGATTGTTTTAATTCGAGCAATTCTTTTTTTTTCCTTTTTATTGAAAATTTTAGAATGAAAAATAATGTACATGTTTCATTCTTTACGTTAATGTATCATATTCATATAATTTTTAGCAGTTTTATAAATTTATAAACAATGATGGTGTAACCAACCGAGTAACAAAGAAGTGCGAATAGATGTTTTTGACTTTATCTGTGAATATCTAATATGAAACAGTTATCAATGTAATTTCTACTGCCATTTACAAAAAATTTATCATGTTTAACGATATTACGCACATTTTAGTAAAATAATTGAAAATAAATATTACTAATTTATGTATAATTTAACCGTGTTTTGCTATTGCTAGTCACGTGGTTAATTAAAATTAAAAACTTCGTATATTAATATAAATCGCATAATCCAAGTAAAGTACAGCTTAACTGTAGCACATCTGTTGTCAGAGATAGTGTTCATTATCGGATTTACACGTTTATCACCAGGTAGAACATCCATATATTCAAATTGATTTATTAAAAATAACAAGGTTTCTAATAACAGAAAAAGGAGTAATATTGATGTTATTAGCAAATAAAGGAAGATGAATGTAAAATTATCACTAAATACGCGATTATAGATGATATTTAAATATAACGAAAAATAATTTCAAATTAGACGGAATATAGTTTAACATAGTGTTCGGAAAAATATGGAGGAGAACGTAAATGAACATTTTCAATGTGTGAACAGTTAATTGTGTTCAGTCATGAAAGGGGGAAAAAAGTCGATAATTAGTTCACATCACCTAATTCTCATCAATTCAAAGATCGATTTCGAACAGGTCAAGTTACATTTCCTGAGCAAGCAAATACGTTTATCATTGTTTTTTCACCGTTCAGTCATGGTACGTTTCGGTTTTTAAAAATAATCTTTCATTTTAACTTTTACTGGGACCAGTTAACTCAATTTGAAACGTTTGGAATCTAGTGATTTTTAAAAAATGAACAACTCAAAAGTACTTAAAATCACTAAACATTCTTTATTAAAAACCGCAAAGCCCATTATCAAGTAAACATAAAATATAAAAATATATACTAAATAATTATTTTATAAATACCGTTGTTTCACATTGCTAATTTCTGTAAATTGTATGCCTTAAATTTTGTATTTTTTAAATTGTATATATATATATATATATTTATTTTTTATTTTTTAAATTGTATATATATGTTTATATTTTATTTTTTAAATTGTATATATATATTTATATTTTATTTTTTAAATTGTATATATATATATTCATATTTTATTTTTTAAATTGTATATATACATTTATATTTTATTTTTTAAATTGTATATATATATATATTTATATTTTATTTTTTAAATTGTATATATATATATTTATATTTTATTTTTTAAATTGTATATATATGTTTATATTTTATTTTTTATGTTCACTTGATAATGGCCTAACAGTCGAAAATCGTTTTGATTTTTTATTAAAAAGTTTAGCGATTTTTGTTTGTTTAAATTGAGTCAATATTAACCTAATCAGATGTTGATTTAAATTTTAAATCAGTGAAAGTGATATATATATTTGGAAAATATTTTAAACTAGAATAAATATTCGCAATTATCAAGCAATAGATATAATAAGAATCATTCAATCGTAAGGATTATGTTTTCATTTTTTTTTTTTTTTTTTTAATGAATACATCGATGTTTTTATTAGTCGTATCTTAATAATATAAGTCGTGATTTAAACTGTAATCTAATTTTTTATTTTTTAAAATAGCTATTTTCTCTCATTTTTTTATAGTTGAGCTGTAGTTATAATTATATAAACCGTTATTAACAATTATTACTAATACACACGCTCGAGAATATTTTTAAATGATATTTGTACTTGTTGAACTAAAATTATTTTATTAATTTTTAGTGGTAAAAGCTCCTCCTTTTGTAGTAAAAGAATCTGGATATGCGGGGTTTAATTTGATGATCGATGTGTACTTACGAAATAAAGAAGAACCGCATAAATTACGTTTTAAATATCAGTTGACATTGCAAGAAACGGGTCCACCAATATCTCTTGTTAGAAAAGAAAAATATGTCTTCACAAATCCTTCCGAAGATTTCCGACGAAAACTCATCAAAGGCGGAGGAGTAAGTGATTAATGGCAGAATATTTATAATTTTTATTCATCCAAGAACTGTTTAAAAAAACAATAATAATAATAATAATAATTTTCTCTGTTTAAATTACAAATTACACTTCAGTTAATGGATAATAAAACAGTAGTAATGTATACAATACGAATAGATACAATTTATAAACTTGTAAATGGAGATCGTTTGACCGGAGGTTGCAAATTATGCTTAAAAAAAAAAAAAAAAAAAAAAAAATTAATCCAAAAACGAGAAATCGTATTTATAAATACTATATTAAATTATTTATTCTTTAGGGTGTTATTTTGAACTAGTTATAATATTGCGTTCTATTTTTACGTGTTCGAATTTTTTCGGAACAATGTGGAGAAATATGATTTAGTGAATCTGCTTCGATATTACATTTTGTCGGATTTATCGTAATAAAATGGTTAGGTATCGCGCATTCCTTCGATAATAAAGAGACGAATCGTAAGAAGCATGATAAATGTATAAACAAATAACGTTTGTTATACATAGTCAATATAGAATATACTTCGCATAAAAAAACCGTATACATTTGTAAGTTATTGATTCAGCGAATTCGTGTTATCCATACCTCCCGGACGAACATTACACTTACATTATTGGCATATTTACAAACATAAAACGATGTCAGTTTAAATAAATTTCTCTATAGCAAACATGAATAAACATACGATGATGACTGTACGTACTACTATTGTTGTTACGCTCTATTAAATATTTCTACTATCAGTAAGTAATAAATTCGATTTATAGCGTTAATTTTTAAAATTAAATAATACGAAAGAAGGAATTTAATTCGAATAGGAATGGAATGTGATTGTTGCATTTATGATTTGCTTTTCAAAAACTGTTTCCCATTTTCCGTATCACGTGAAAAGGAGTAAATAGATTCTTATTTAATAATTAAAAGCATTATTGTAATTATTTATATTTCTCAAGTGATGTTCTATCTCGTATTCATAAAGTATACACATCCTAGTATACAATTTTAGTTCGATTCGTCAAAATATTTAATAGATCATCGTGCAAACTGAACAATTACTCTCGGTCCGGTATTAAAAGTATTACATTCAAAATTGTATTCTTATTTAATTTTTATTCGTATTAAATACGCGTGACGATATTTATATGAACATGTTACTTAGAACCTTGTAAATTTTGTTACATAAAAATAACTTTTGGGTATTAAAATGAACATTTTTTAAATAATAATAATGCATTCAAGATACTTCATTAAAATCTCTAATGCGTTATTTCTTTTTTTTTTTTATTTATTAGATTTTTATGTTAATATTCTATTTATCGATGCATTATAAAATATGTGAACACCTTTTGTAAAAAATAACATATTTAGAATACATTACGTAACAGCAGTATCCACCGACGTATGTAAAGTAATGCCCTACATTATTGACGAACAAGTTTGTTTATGACTTAGAAATATGTTAGACAACAATAATATACAAAGTTCGTCAAAGGATAGTCCACCGCGAAAATTATAAATGTTAAAAATATCGAGCCTTTAATATTTTCCAATTTTAGGTTATTTGTTTTGTGTGTGTGTGTGTGTGGCATAGGTGTAAATATATTAAAACGTTCGTGTAGAAAGGAGTAGATAACGACGTGTTTAATAAATATACTTTGTTTATATATTTTAAAACAAAATAATTTTTTGGGGAACAAGAAATTTATTCGTTTGACAGAAATTTATATTTAAAATTCTTTTATTTTAATCAATTTCGAAAAACGACAGAAACTTGATCGAATTTTTGTTAAATTTTTCATAAGAAGAAAAAAGAAACTATGATCGTGATTTATTAATAATAATAATAAATAAAAACATTTGTGTTTATATTTATCCGCATAGGTCGGTGTTGGTGGAAATATGGATGCAGTATCCTCCGCCCGCAGCAGCAATTCTAACCAAACCACCGCTTCTGCGACCTCCACGGAGGATAAAAATAAAACAAAACCATCTTCTGCTCAAGAATCTCTAGCGAATAAAAAAGTTAAACCCAAAGTAAGTATATTCTTATAATCACGTTTACCTTTAAGATACATTCTCGCATTCCAGTTTACGAAGTAATCATAGTTAATCGACGAAAGCTGAATAAAAGCAGTTACAAGAACTTTAATTAATAAAAACTAATCAATAATAAATTGAGAAGAGTTAATTTTTCTCACGTTAGGAAGTAATTAATTGGTCTATTGCTCTCGAATTGAAAAGATTCTTGGGAACTTATTATCATTACTCAAATAATGATTGCTTGTATAGGACGTGCCCGCTGTCGATTTAATTACTAATATTTTACCATTAGATCTGTTTATAATAAGTATCTAAATCATAGGTGAATACAGACTCTGTCTAGATGTCACAAAATTACTAAATATGATCTTAGACATCGCACAAGCATTCAATAAAATGTGTCATGAAGGCCTGATCTTCAAATTAAGCCATCTGCTGCCAGGTAACCTATGTCGTTTGGTTAGATCGTACCTAACAGATCGGAAGTTCAGTCGTGAGAATGTTAAATCTACTTTTTTATAAAGGCTGGAGTTCCACAAGGAAGTGTCCTTGGGCCTCTCTTGTATTTCCTGTATACAAAAGATTTGTCTGTGGATGATGACATTACCACCACTGCAACACTTGCTGATGATACCACTTTAATGGCTGTTCATCAGTAGGATGTTACGAACAAGCTTCAGCAATGGTTCGATTCAGTATAGATTATGCTAAATAGGCAGAAATCCGTCCACGTTGTTTTCACTCTGCATACTGCTAGTAACGAATACCATATACTTTGATAATCAAACAATTCTACAAGCTGATTCTGCAAATTATCTAGGAATGCATCTAGATAAACGTATTAGATTTTATCTAAATATATTTATTTGGTTAAGTCATTGAACTTATATACCAAATAACAATTAGTTTTTAAACACTTCGTGTTGTATTTGGTACTTATTTGATTTTACAGTTAAGATCGTACCTTTAGTTGTTTTTTTTTTTGCAGTGTTTAAATTATTGGTCTGTTTTTAATGCGATGAAATTTCACAAAGTATCCAATAAATTATTTGTAATAGCCAACAAATACGTATCCCGTCACAGTGTTTATTCAAGTTGCCTATAGAAAATATTTAATGCATATAGCCTATAATTCGTGTAATACCAAGTGCGTATTCCTGTTGTCACACTTTCCGAACTGCCTGAAAATAGCGAAAATAATACCTATACCTAAGATTGGAAAGAACATATCGGATCCAAAAAATGTACGTCCTGTATCGTTACTCAGTAACCTAGGTAAAATTGCTGAAAAAATTATATTGTGTAGAATTAAAAAGTTTACAGATGATAATAATGTGATAGTAGAACAACAACTCGGGTTCAGAAAAAATTTATCAACTGTCATGCAACTAGCGCGAATTACTGACTTCATCACTGACGGTTTTAATCAAAATAAGCACACAGGTTTGCTACTTCTTGATATAGAAAAAGCATTTGATACTACATGGCATCTTGGTTTAATTTACAAAATTATTCAAATTAAATTTCCCGCGTATCTAATCCACCTTATTAGAAATTATTTGAGTGGCAGACTTTCTGTTGTAAAAGTGAATAATGTAAATTCCGATGTAAGGTCTGTTCTAACTGGAGTACCTCAGGGAAGTATACTAGGACCCTTCTTGTTTCTCCTTTTTATCAATGACATTCCTAAAATCACGAATTTAGAGATGGCTCTATATGCAGATGATACAGCAATTTATTGCTCTTCGTTTCGAACTGATACAATACAAAAACAGTTAAGTGATGGTTTCTCTAAGCTAAATAAATATTTTAGTAAATGAAAAATTAACATAAATGCTTATAAAACTCAAGTGATTTTGTTTACCAAAAGACGGCCGCCTTCACAGGATCCTGTAATTGTAAATAACACTAGATTAGATTGGAAAACGCATGTTAAATACTTAGGAGTAATTCTAGATAAAGGTCTCACATTCACCAAGCATGTTGAGTACATATCTAACAAAACACATAAAGCTCTTTTTAGTCTATACCCAATCTTTAATAGACGATGCCAAATTAATCCTGTTAATAAACTAATTATCTATAAAACTATATTAAGGTCAATTATGCTATATGCATGTCCAATATTATACAAGCCGTTCAAATGTGTCCAGATTACAACGTCTTCAGAATAATTGTTGCAGGATAATTCTTAAACTCCCTATCTATGCAAGAACAGATCGCATGCATCGTATATTAGACTTGCCGGTTGTGGGTGATATCATTAGGCAGTATATAAAAAAATTTTTTGACGATTGTAGACGCAGTCAATACTCAATAATAAACAATATAGGAGACTATACGCGTACTAGTCTTCAGTTAAAATATAAAAGATATAAACATAAAAGAATAAAACACATGCTATTATAATGTATCACCTGCTTTTTAATCGTATGTAATTTATATATTTAATTTTATGAACTTTATTAATATGTAATATATATAAATAGCTGAGCAGTCATATTATTTTGTTTATATTTATTATTACTGCCTTAAAATTCTTCATAGAGTTGTCCTGAAATTGTATACAGGTTTTGGTGGTGGATTTCCTGTAATCTAGTTCCGCGCTATTATTACTGTATTTATTATTACTTTTTGTTTTCATTTTGTATACGTAGTAAGAATTTGTTCGATATACGTAATAATATTGTTTTGACATTGATTTTTGTAATTTATATTGTGTGCTAAATACACTTTTTATTTATTTATTTATTATTAAAGTACTTAGCACGAACGGATCAAAAATGTTCGACGTTTTTGGTTTACATGAAACATTTTTACAAAATGGGATGGAATTTTAAATTTACATGTCGCATGTTTAATCCATTTTCTAAATAAATTACAGACCCGCGATAAGCTGGAGCTATTTAAAAATAAAATATATGATATAATTGTTTTTATGCGCTATGCGAAGTTATTAGCTTAAATGAGTTGTTTTATATTATAAATTATTAATTTTTCGATAAGCTTCCTAGATCTATACTATAATTTTCCATATACTATATTATAATCAAGAAGAAGAAAAAACGAGTCAGTAAATAGTTTTCTTTGTTTTAGGAGAGTGGGTCTAAACCCGAAGAAGAGTTAAACTCAAATGATCCATTTTCCATTTTTGGTCAACCAATTAAAACGTCCAAAACGCAACCACCGTACCAGAAGTCCAGTTCATCATCCAAAGATAAGACTGCCATTGTATCGACGTTAGACAAACAGGTAATGGTTTAATTGTTGTGCCTAATAGATTAGTTAAGAGGTTTGTGTTTTTTTTTAGTACATTTTCGTAAACATTTTATAGGCTTATTATGCTATTTTATCGGTGTTAAATCTAAAATACCTTTAAAACGTGTTTTCGTTTAAAAACTGTACCTGGGCTACCGATCTTTATTTGTAAAATCGTGTTTTTTTCCGAAAATATACTTAAATAAGAATCGCATGCTATTAAAAACCGTTTTATTTATATATATATATATATATCACTTTTTTAATAATTTTGTTTCATCAATTTCCAGAGTTATAACCAAAAATTTTCAGTTTTAACAGATATCAGAAGACAACGATATTTAATGTGTTTTTTAAATGTATTTTAAAATCTTCAAACGGATTTTTTGTATTTAAAATAATTCTTTCATAGATTAAAAGATATTTGCGGAAGATCCGATACCTTAAATTGAAACAATACCGAAGATATAAAATTTTAATCATATTTACTAATCTGAACATAACATTCGAACGGTCAATGCGATCGAGCTGAAATTTTCAAAATTTGATGGGGTGTCCTCGGGGTCGTAATTTTCATACAGACTATTTTGCAATTACTTTATAAATTACACGTATGTATAAAATTTCATCCAAATCTCTAGAACAGTTGCAATTATATATATATATATATATATATATATATATATATATATATATATATATATATATATATATATATATATATATATGCTGTAGTCTCTGTTAATAAGGATTCTATCTGTTCGTATATAGCGTCTACCGCTTCGCCCTTAGCTGAGGTAGTTGACATATAAACCTATGTTATGTTATATATTATATATATATATATATATATATATATATATATATATATATATATAAGAATTACTTGCTTAATAATATAAGATAAAACTATTCTAATCAGGAAGTTTAAAAAACCGCGATGACAACAATTTAATATATATATTTTGTTTATTAATACTTTATTATTCAAATTAATGTTTTACAGTTTGTTAAATTTACAGAAGTGCAATACACTGCACCGCCAGTTTAGGCTTAATCAGTGTACTGCTCTCCTTTACAATACTCGTATAGTATATAACAATATAGTAACCAGTTTTACACTCACATTTACGCGGGCTATGCGCCAGTTTCACTCCCAGTCATCTCATAAGTATACATATACGCAATTATAACTTCTTGTACAAGGTAATATTTAAACTATAATTTAGAAGTACTAGATGCATAAATGTGGGAATTATCCATAAAGACACATATATATATATATATATATATATATATATATATATATATATATACAACTTAGAAATTTCACACAAACACACATACATACATGTTCGCGCGCAGAAATATACTCATTATATATATTACTGAAAAGTTTTATCGCTGTTTCGCAAATTGCTAGTAAAGAACTTTAGTAACCCCGGATTTTCTTGTGCAGTACATTAAAAGCAAATAATTGAAATTTTCGGGCAGTGTATTATTATTATTGTGAAATCTTAAATGGTTTGTAATAGGGCATACAAAGAGTACATTGTGCCACATTCACACTTGTCGTTCTTAATTATATGAAGAAGAAATAGATAAGACCAAAATTTTCCATACCTCCTTAATAATTGGGTAGTGTAGAAATCAGTAGTATTAAATATAATGATTTCCCGATGAATAACAAAGATCGAAGAATCATGTAGGAGCAGCTTTTATAATTGATTTCTTCGAAGTGGTTAAAATTCCATTTTACAGCAGTCTGTGCCTATTTTTCAATCTCTGCGTTTCATTCTGTTAATATCTCAAAAGGTCGATAATCTTTCCCGACTTTAAAAGTTGTCGCCTCTCGGCTATAAAGTTCTCACACTATAATCCTCATTCCTCTCCCTTGCACTTTTACAGCGTGCCGGTATCTCTGTTAAGTTTAGCATGGATTCGTTGCCATACTGGCATTAGAGGTAATTTAGCTAAATGTATAAAATACATTGATTCATTTATTGCCTACGCAACCTGCATTGATCTGTCTATTATTAAGACAGCGCATAAAGAATACTGGAAATCTACTTGGAATAATCCCTATAATGTTACATAATATAAACTGCTTCAGCCTGAAATATCGAAATACAAGTGGGGTCTGCTCTGTGGTTTTATTGTCGCTTGATGTATAACATTTTGGGGGAAAAAATCGTCTATCGGTGACGCTTTTTCAAATGCATCTCGTTGCTTCTCCGTTCAGTTCACATCCTTCACATATCCATTGTATCGTAAGTGCAAGTCACATTTTCCTGAAATGTTCACACTACCTCTCGTGACAGTTTCTATCACCTTATCTATACATTCCTTTTCCTGTCAGTGACCGTTCTTATTCTCTACACTTGGTTTATTGTTAATTGTAGCATACTCGTGTAGTTAGAATTAAAATAATTTTATTTTGTTAAAATTTATGTTATAAATTTAACAGCTATGGAAGCCAAAAAAAAAAAAAATCTTGGTTTACGAATAATGATTTTAAGGGATGCTGTATGTAAATTAATTATAAAGTTTGGTCGCTACTATCCCCGCATTACTTTCTGATAAAAATATAATTGTTTAATAATATGACGTTTTTTACTTTAAGAAGAAGAAAGAAGAAATTTATTTAAATTGATGAAATACAACACATTGTGTATACTAAGTACACCGAATTACCACCCTTAGTAGCTAATACAATAATAATAACAATAACAAGGTGTAAAAGCAACGATGATAATATAGAGGAAAATTTGTTTAAAAAAAAACCTGCTACAAAAAAGAAAAACAAATACAAATAGCAATAAATTAAATTGAAAAATAGATTACAGTTAATTTACTTTAATATATAATAAATAATCAAATATATAAAATAACATAATTATGTTTGAAAATCGGTATTTTAGTTGACGATGTTTGTAGCGCGTATATTACGTAAACTGGCCATATTATAGTCCCCTATAACCCTAATTAATTCTTTTGTTCTGTACATTACGTGCAAATAATTATCCTAAAAAAAAAAAAAAAAAAAAAAAAATGGACATTAATTTATTTTAATTCGTAATTATTTCAGATTAACCAGCCGAAATCGTCTAAACATACTTCGAATAAACAAGAAAAGAAAGATAGCGATAAAGACAAAGAACCTCATAATGTTAGTAGCAATAAAGAGCGGGAAAAAGATCGAAGCGACAAAATTCAGAAAAATAAAAAATCGTCATCATTTGAAAATATTAACAGCTCCAATAATAACACGAGTAAAGAGAAAATTAATCAAGAGGAAAAATCTAAAAATAAGAGCGGAAGAGATGGTAGCGTTAACAAAAAAGACGGCAATAACGCTACTACCGATGAGAAAATATTTAATAAACATAATAATAATAATAATAACGGTAACAACAATAAAGATAATAACGAGTCTTCGTTAGAAACGTGCGTAGAAAAAGAAGTCCCCGCAACTAGCAAAACGGAAAAAAAAGAGGGTCATCGCGAGAAAAAACATAAAGAGAAAAGAGAAAAATCCAAAAATAAGCATAAAACGATTATCGACGGTAAAAGAGATTCTTCTAAAGAAAGTAACAACAGCGTATTATCGATAACGGAAAAGTCTGATGAAAAAATAACGGAAAACGATACAGACGCGGATAAGCAGTCATCTTTTTCCGGTAATAAAGATGACGTGAAAAACCAGCTGGCTAAAGCCGCGTATGGCGAAGAGAAAAAACAAGACGCGAAAGATAAAGATGTCGTTAAAACAGCGTACGACGATGTAAATTTAATTAATAGTAATAATAATAATAATAACGACCAGCTTTATAATAACCTTAATAATAAGAATAATACGGACAATGAAATAACGTACATTCAGGATAACGATGCTTCGTCGACCGCTGTGGCTAGTACTTTAAACTATATGCCTGTAAACGGAGAGCTTAATTCGGCGACTATAGCTGTAGAAAAGGATTCATCGTCGAAACATAGACATAAACGTAAGCATAAAGATAAAAAAAGTAAACGCTATAAAGAAGACAAAAAGAATAAAATACGAGATCAGTCGATTACCAAGGAAAAATTATCGTCCTCTTCGCCGGAGTTGCTGAACAAGTATCATCACTCGACCAGTACCGTTCCGATAGCTACTACGACGACGACGAAACAGGAAAGTCCGAAAAAATCGTCATCCGGATCTAGCGGAGCCTTGAAACAGTTATACGATCACTTGCTACCGGATTCGGAAATGTCCAGCTACGAAGACGAGGAAAATGCTACAGCTGCTACGAATGTAATCGGCGCTAATAACGATATTAAAGAAGAAATAGTTATCGACGACGATGACGATAACGAAGATGACCACGTCAAATCGCCGTCTATTCCCGATCCACCTCAGTCGACTATTTCTTCTACACTCGCGTCTGTTCCATCCGCAATAACTACAACTGCGGATACGATTGATTTGCCGCCGCCGGCTACGATAAACCCGATAACCGCAACAACGGTAAATAATCCGGATGAAAATAAAAAACGCAGCCGGTATTCCGAGAGCCGCGATAGAGATCCGAAACGTCATAAACGAAAAGACAAAAATAAATCGTCCCACGAATCCGTCCAATCAACGCCATTACTTAATGGCACATCGGCGGCAATAGCATCAACGATACCCGGGCCGTCATCGTGTGATAACGTGACGGTAGATACGCCGACGTTTAAACATAATACTAACGAAGTCACCGTTAGTATTAATAATAACAATAATAGTAATTACAGTAATAATAATAATAATAATAATAGTAATAGTCCGTTTAGACATGCCAATCAACATGATGAAACCAATGACACTGAAAATCAACAACAGCAGCCGATGTCATCGTCGCGTCAATCTACACCGATTTGTAATGGTACATCCCCAAAATTTACCGATGAATATGTATTAAAATTAAGACAATTACAACGGAAAATAATGTCCATTAACAATAACGAAGCTTTGCAAATGGTTGTTCAGATCATTTCGGATACCGGTCAGTACGAAGTTACGGCTAAAACTTTCGACTTTGATTTATGTATGTTAGACGAAAGTACGGTTGATCGATTGATATTTGAATTAGAGTAAAAGAATATGTTACTTTTATCTCTCTCTCTCTCTCTCTGTTAAATTTTTACGATAAAAGACTACCACAGTTTTGTTAAACAAATATATATATATGTGTATATGTGTGTGTTATTGTCTTTATGTGTTTTGTAGACGTTGGCAATGTCTTATTGAAGGTATATTGAAAACTATTTTTCCTTATTTTTACGTGGTTTACTGAAAACAATTAAAAGTTGTTTAAATCAAATTAATAATGATGTTTGCACAAATTTGTCGAGATATATATACTTTGGTTAAATTGTAGTTATTAACTTACCAGTATTTACGCATCAAATATATTTATTTATATATATATATATATATATATATATATATATATATATATATATATATATATATATATATATATATATATATATATATATATATATATATATATAATCGATATTATCGACATTTCAATTCTGAAAGTTGATTTTGAACTTGTTAAAAATGTAATTTATTCGTAATAAAAATGATAAATATTTATGTGCACCTATGTTTATAAACACTTATTTAAAGTAAAGTTTTTCTTAAATAATCTTTTTTTTTAAACATGCGGTGCAAAAAATCTATGTATATATATATATGTATGTGTGTAACCAACATTAAAGACATTTTAATTCTGAAAGCTGATTTTTAACTTGTAATAAAGATTCTAAATATGTGCACCTATGTTTATAAACACCTATTTAAAGTAAATTTTTTCTTAAATAATTTATTTTAAACATGCAGTAGAAATATATGTATATATATGTATGTTGTGTGGGTGTGTGACCGATATTAAAAACATTTTAATTCTGAAAGTTTCATTTTCAACTTGTTTAAAATGTAATTTATTCGTAATAAAAATGCTAAATATTTATGCGCACCTATGTTTATAAACACTTATTTAGAATAAAAATTTTCCTTAAATATTTTTTTTTTTTTTAAACATGCGGTGCAGAAAAGTAAACGATTTCAAAAGTTGTTAAATTCATTTTTGAAAATATTACACGAATGATGAACTGACCTCAGAATTTTATTATATTTAGATTTCCTTTTTTTTTTTTTTTTTGCGATATACCTTTAAATTTCGCCAGCAATAACTAAATCTGAAGTATACTAAAATAATAACGAAATAAACAGTCTAGATTAAAATACATTTAATAATAATGAATACAGATATCTGAGCATAATGAAATTAAATATTTTATTCTGTTTAACCTTACTATTTTTTGAACGACATAATATCTATATTTGGACGTTAACTAAATAATTCTAATAAAAATGTTTCTCGAAGACCCGTTTAGTAATTAGCCTTTTTCCGTAGAATATACTCTGAAAGTAGCGTGCGGTTAAATTGTTATGTTGATCAGTAATCGCGATTGTGTCGGTTTATCGTTTTAATATAATTATAAATTCCAAATCATATACTTATCTCAGATAGTTATTATAGTGCGTGCATTTTTTTGTGTGTGTATTTATGCGTGTGACCAACACCTTAATGATAATAATGGGTTTTTAATGTACATATTTTAATTTAACGCATTAATAGTTTCAATCGAAGCGTTAATGTTTAATTATCGATTTTTTTTTGTTTTTAAATTTTTCCCAATAATTTTGGTAATGTATAGAGAAATCTTTATACATACGTGAGTAAATTAATACCGGATAGACGAATTTTTCGTAACCTAAATCAATGCCTATTACAAGAAATTATGTTTTGTTTTTTTTATTATTATTATTATTATTATTAATATTAGTCGTTTATAAATAACTGATAATGAAGTGAGATTAAAAATTAATGATTTCGTTTACAAAATCTTATTACTTTGGCACATATGTGAATGTCGTCAAAATTGCGAAATCATTGTATCAGTTTTGCTCAAATTAAACCGTATTTTTTATAAATTAAAAATTAATTAGTTTTTATATTTTTAATCGGGATATATTGATTGATTCCATATTTCGTATTATAAAATCGGTTATCGTAACTCAGAAAGAATTCACAACGTATTTATTTATATATATGATTGAATATACGTATAGAATTTTTATGGAGAATTGCCGTCATATCTTCTACGATATTATTTTATTTTACGTACTTAATAAGAATCAAGATCAAATCGGACGGTCGGTGTATTTATATTTTATTAAAATTCGACAGCGCGATATTTTAAAAATTTCAGTTATAAAATAAATTTAATATACCTGTAAACATATTGTGTTTCGTGCAATAATGTTTGTTTCGTTGATTACCATGATATATATTGTTAAGAAAACATAATTTTAAATTACGCTGTTTGGTATACAGCAAATTACCTATTCTCACACGTTTATTGATATGAAATATATATATATATATATACTTCGTCATGACATTCGAATTTCGTTATTATAGTTTAATTATATTTATTTATCAATTCTATTTGCGCGCAATGAATGAACTATATCGAGTGAAGAGTTTACAGTATAGCGATACATTACGGTATGGGTATATTAAAAACGCATCCTCCTCCCATTTATTTCAGGGCTAAACGTAGAATTACAAATTGATTTTCTATTTTGAATTTTCATATTTTGGATTACAGCAAACAATATAGACTTGAATGAAAGCAGCACGATTAATATATATTTAAATTATTATCGACGAAGGCTATAAAAAAGAAAAATGCGTATACCGAGCAATAGTATAATAATAATAATAATAAGATAAACTGAAAGGCAAAATGACAAATATTTATAATAGAGTCGTATTATTCTTTGGCACAATCTAGAGAGTAAGTAGAATTCATTTATTTTTATACTTTTTTTAAGAATTCTTATATTGGACGGTTAATAGAACGTAATGGCAATCATCTCCCGGAAAAAGTTTACGAAATCGATCAAAAACTGAACAAGTTTTAACATTTCAAATCGAAAAATATTTTAAATTTATAAATTTGTATTGTAAGGACCACAACTAAAATAAGAACATGTTTGTTTAAAAAAAAAAAAAATCAAATATAACATTATTTGATCGTAAAATAAATACCGAAACTTTCATATTAATTTAAAACTTAAACAGGATATCGTCATTTATATAATAAACTGAAACTAATTAACAAGAAAAAAATCGATTAAAATAAGAAACTAACATGATTTTGCTTTTTTTCACAGACTTTACTAACGATAGTAAATACCTTTCTAATTTCCCGTTATTATGAACAACAGTAACACTTCTTTTCCAAATTTTTTACGAAATTAAACTATATTTATACCAATTATTTCCTTTTGTTCACGATCGCAGAATTAGTATTTTTAACAAAAATTTCAAATTTGATTTGTGATTCCAACCACCATTTAAAACTTTTCTTGTTGGTAATTAATTATAACAAATAAAAAATACCGCATATTAATTTTCATATTACCATTCAAACGTAATGTCAAGCGTTCGATTAAAGCAGAAACCCGAAGTTATGCAAAAAATGATGTTTAAACTTTCATTGGAACTTTCTCGATTTTTATTCTGAAATTTGGTGACACCTAATATAAACCTACTGATTATAAGAAACTTGACTCCAAGAATCACAACCATCGGAAGTAAAGATATAGTGTCGCTAAGACGCGGCATTTCGTGGATCAAAAACATAACACTTACCACTTTACTAAAATCAAACATAACACCTAAATAAAATTTAATTTAAAAAACATAAAATAGATGAAGCAGAAAATAAAATTAAAATTAATAGAAAATATATACAAATAAGAAACGACAAATTAATATAATATAGCTATACACATGAGTCATTAATGTCGCTCTACAGCGATATACCTAATGAAAAGGATTAAAGAAATATGCATAGTATCGATAAGGTTAATGAACATATATTAACGACTATTTATTTGAGTAATTTGTTTTTTATTTACAATGAATGACCGATTACTATAATAAACTTCATTACATGAACATTAAAGATATTCAATTCAATCGACTTTCCAACTGATCAATTCCGAACACTAGCGGACTAAAGTGGTAACTAATTCGAAAAACAACGTTCAACAGAAATTATATATGCAAGAAGATATATCATGTAAAAAATTATGATTTTTCATAAATGTTAATTTTTTGAACTATGTGCCGGTTTTAATTTTCTGTCTTCAGAATATCAATCATTAAAATAGAATGATTCTCGAAATGTAATAAATGATGAATATACTACTTGAATCAAATTTCTTCTTCTTACGTATGATGTATCGAAAAACATTATAAAATAAAATTAACATCCAGAAATTTTTTATTTAAAAATATTTAAAATACGCGGTAACTGCATATACACTGTGTAGAAGTAATGACAATGAACATTTTTCAGAAGGCAATTGATTTATAGAATTCCAATGTGCATGGCTTTTGTGGATTTTGAAAAGGCATTTGATTGCCTGAAAACCAAAGCAATAATACAGGCATTAGAAATATTAAAAATTAGTGACATATACGTATACGAATAATTAAATATATATACAAGAAGGCAACAGCTACGATTACAATCAATGAGGAAAAAGAAAACATTTAATTAAAAACAGGAATAAGACAAGGAGATGCATTCAATTGGGAACTGCAGGTGTACAGGTCGAAAACAACAATTTAACGCACCTTCTATACACGGATGACATTGTATTATTTGCAAATAGCCTGGAAAAATTACAATAAATGATACAGGCAGTCGATGATAAATGCACACAAATACGGCTTAAAATCAATAAATAAAACTAAATATATGCGCAATGAACTTGTAAGAGATAAATACAAGGATATAAATATAAACACACAAAAAGTGGAAATGGTTGATAAATTCATGTATTTAGGATAATTAAAGTAAACAACGACTTAGAAAGTGAAATATCCAGAAGAATACAATTATCATGGATGGCATTCTTAAAGCTTAGAAGCATACTTAAGGAAGTTAAAATACCGATAAGCCTAAAAAATGTGTGTGTTCGATCAGTGTGTAATGCCAGTTTTAACATATGCTAGTGAAACATGGATATTAACAACAACAACAAAAAATGGAACAAAAAATAAAAGTTAATCAGCGAAAAATGGAAAGGTCTATGCAGGAGAACACTTTGATGGACAAATGGACGACAAAGCGCATACGAAAAACAACAAAAGTTAAAGATGTAATAAGTATTATTAAACATAGTAAATGGAGGGACATGCTGAAAATCGTTGGATAAGTGCATCAACATCGTGGAAACCTGAGATCAAACGAGCCTTAGGACGACCAAGGATACGGTGGATAGATGAATCCAAAAGTTCAGGTCAAATTAGCGGGATGAAGCTCAATATCGCGGCACCTGGTTAAAGTTGGGTGAGGCCTTTGTCCAGCAGTGGACTGATAATGGCAAAATAAGTAATTGATTACCATTGCCGATACCAGTGTTATGGTAGCGATATCAAGTTATTTAATATTTCCCGTTTATTATTGTGTAGTATACTAAAAATCAGTTGAATCGTGATATTCACTTCAATCTGTACAGAAAAGCTTTTAAAAAATGTCAAAATTATTATAAATAAAGAAATTCGTATGAAAAAAAATCAGAGAAGTATCAAAAATAAATATGCAAGAAAAATATACATAATTGCTCCTTTGAATTTTACAGAACGTTTTCACTAAATAAATATAATAATTTGCCGAGTAATACTCCATACTCCTTTAGGTTATCGTGTTATTGTACATTTAGTCTACGTTTATGATGACGACTTTTAACTATAAAATTTAGATCTTTTTTAGTGACTTAATATTAATTTCAAATTCAGCAGTAGCTAAAAATAAGAATATTTTGCCTAAAGCTTTTATGAGAAATTATAAATTACTATTTTATAAATGATATAATCCTGTTTTTTAAATACTACGTAATTCCACTTATTACATTTCCCTAGCACGCGGAAAACTTAATTCTTGAAGCGTGTGTTGAATACAATAAATAATAAGTTAGTTATTACACTATAATATTCATACATTGTATTAACTGATGCATGTAAAATAAAAAAAGGAACCGCTTAAAAAAATCCAAAAAAATTAATATAACTATAATATACAAAAGTTTAACATAAAGGAAATACTGAAAATAAGTCTATATTTTTATAAACAAATTACACAAAAAAAAATATGAACCGATTTAATAAACACAAATCAAATCTTTAAAAATATTAAAAATTAATATTGAGCATTTTTATGATATGAGAAATACGATAATTAATCAAATTAGGTATTATAATTAAATACACATACAACCTTGGAGATAACCACGTATATACATCGCATATTTGATCGTATGTGTAGTTCAACAGGTTATGAAAGAAGAATGAAAGTAATATGCTTTAACAACATATTTATGAAATTCAATGGCGTGCAGGATTTTTTTTAAATATCGTGCAATCCAAGTCTGAATATATCATGTTGAATGAAATAACTGTTTCCTAACGGTTTAAGAACAAACACTTGAGTGTATGCATGTGGCGGATCATCATCAGTCTGTAAAGAAACGTATGACACAATTAATGAAATGATTATTATTAATTTACAAATTACTTTTTCAACGGATAGTTTAATTTTTAACGTCGAATTATATAGCAAAAACATTAAATCAATATTATCAAACGTAAGTCCAGACAATTAAAACACTAACTAGAATCATTTACATATTATTTCTGCTGCAGTGTAATGGTAAAGCCACTGTTATTTATCTACAAATCAATAAATCAACATGTTTATAAAAAACTCTACCTTAAAATGATAGCAGTAATTACCGATAACTATCTATCCATATATTTTTTTTAAATGTAGAATACACTTCCTCTTACAATATACGGTTATTAATTTCGGTAGAAAAATTAACAAATATATCGTTAAAGGTATTATATAACTCAATCCGTTGTAATTCTCTTTCATTTCTTACTCCTACGACTTATACATGCTTGCTAGATTGCCAGATATTCTAGATTTTTCAATTATTTGTCGTTTACAAAAATATCAAAGTATAGAATATAGAATAATAATAGTTCTTTCCTCTGATGATGTGCTTGTTCTTGCTCTGTTTGATGTGAAAGCTAAAATCAAGAATAACGAGCAACATCTTTGTAGCAAATTTACCAACTATAGCCTTCAAATATGAAATTAATTTAAAATCAATAAAGCTGATTATTTTGAATTTCTAAATTTAAATAACAAGTCATTATGGTTTTCAAGTAAAAAATTGTTAAAACAAAGTCAAGAGCCATTTCATATAAGACTAATAACTGGATAAAAACCGATCAACAAAAAGCCTAAGCATTTTCGGAACGTCTCAGTACTGTTTTTACTCCAAACAAGGATCTCAACAATGGTGATTTGGTTATAGAGGATAACTGAAATGAAAAAGCAGCTGTCCCCTGATTATAAAACGCTAAATACAATCCCAAATCATTAGTTTGGTTTTCATCGGAATACTGAACAAAGTGTTACAGATTATTTGATGCGATATCATCAATGCTTGAAAAAGGTGATGTAACGCAGGCGTTTGATCGGATCTGGCACGTGGGATTGTTGTTTAAACCAAAACAATTTTTATCATCGGTCCTATATAAATTCGTTATCAACTGACAGAACATTTGTTGCTAGAATAAATGGTCTTTCCCCGAGAACATAAAGTTTTAGCTTCAGTGTCACAAGGTAGAATATTATGTAACATCTTTATCCCGGATATACACGAATCAAATACTAGATGCTAATTCAATTCCCGAATATGCTAGTGTACGGCTGTTCAAAATCATGCGGATCTAATCGTAAAGTGGGCACATGAATGGTGTATAACATTTAATCCATCCAAATGCCAACACACCACCTTTACTAACATACACACGTCCTCCAATATGTATCTATGGCAATAAAATTTAGCAAACAACTGTGTAAGATATCTCGGAATGCATATTGACCGACGACTAACATGGCGGTTTCATGTGGCTCAAACAAGGAAAACTATGATTTCGCGAACCAGATTGCTGTATCTTCTTCCAAAAAGGAAATTTGCTCTAAACTTAGCTCTATAAAGAAAACTTTATTTAACTCTGGTAGCTCCAATCTGGAAATATTGTGGCATTGAATTATATGAGACTGCATATAAAAGCAATATATTGAGGATACAGCGACAGCAATCGAAAATACTTCATATCATCACATCTGCACCAAAATATGTATCTAACTTAACCCTCCATAATGACCTAAATATACCATATGTCAATGAAGTTTATATAAACCAGTATATAAAGTTTTTAATCATTTACATGTCAGCAGAATGCATTTATTTACTCCCCCTGACAATCCTACAAGACGATTAAAAAAGATATGGTGCAAACATGTTCTTCCAATAACTTGAAAAAGAAATAGTTCAAAGCACATGAGTCAACGATTTTAATAACTTGGAAGATCGATTAAAAGTTGAATAAACTTATGTGTGGCTATAGTAATCAAGTAACCCAATAATTCGGTGCTCCAACTTTAATAATACTGTCACTGAGAATCTAATCCTCACTGGAGATGTTAGATTAATCACATTTTTATTACTTACTATTGTTTATGATGTTTTGGTGCCGGTACAATGAACAAAAGAAGTTAAAATGCGAATTATTTCATGTGATAGATTTGTACAGCATGTGCACGCTTATTCTCTCTCTCTCTCTCTCTCTCTCTCTCTCTCTATATATATATATATATATATATATATATATATATATATACATATATATATATATAATACATATACAGATATAAGAATGCTATTCACGTCACTTTAAATGATCATGAAGTCCCTATCCAATATCAAGATGAAATGATTTTTCATTGAAACTTTAGTCATTAAAATGAACATGTATTATTATGTTAAAGTAATTTCACAGACTAGAATATAACGTAAAAATATATTCGTAAAACAAAAGTGTTTTTTCAAGGTACGTTACCTTTAAACGTCCAGAAACGATTATCAGAATTCCACCATCAACCATAGGTTGTGCATCAATTGTTGAAACTGCACGAGTTATCTGTTGAAATCCCAAGGCCTATAAATAAAATTTTGTTAAATATATAAATGATACAATTAAATTTCTATACCAATAACAAAATTATTTGTTATATGTAATGATTAAATGATCGAATTTTATAATTAAATAATCCAATTAGCCGGAGTAACACAAAATTAGTTAAATATTATAAAAGTGATACATACGCAAAATTTCTCGATAATTTTAGAAGCACCCTGAATCTGAACACCTTCAAATGTCATAAACGATGATTCTGCCTAAACATAAAATTGAATTTCAAATTATAATTACACACGAGCATATTTACGTTTTTTTTTATTTAATATACTGGCACATACTTAGAATGTTTTGATACATTTTGAAGAATATAAAACAATTTAAACTGAAATGTGGTTTCATAAAAATTCGTTTCACCAAACCAAACTTCAACGTCCTTGATTTGAAACATTTAGCAGCTTCTTTTATATTTTATAACACGCAATATTATACTAATTAACTTAAGAACTCACATTATACAAATTAATAAGATTTGGTCTTTGAGCCTGATCATCGAATAATGAATAATATTGTTCGACGAATGTTTTTCCCAAACCTTCAAATGTCATAATTTAATTTATTTAATTGAAAGAAAAACTGAAAAATTTTCAGTGAAAATAAAATTCAACACTATAATGCACGTACTTCAAAAAACGTTACAAATCAAAAATTTGAACCGTATAAACCAAAAACAAAAACTTACCTACTGACTGCACTAATTTCTCATAAAGCCAAAAAAACGTGCACACGATAAACTATACTGATATTAATTCTTAAGTATTTTTTAAAATTTCTGTTTAAATTAATGTTTAAATTTTATATATGTATATAGATATCAATTCATTATCATTTAAAATTATATTCATTGTTTATACAAATTTTCTAATTTTAATTTTGTAAACCCCCCTGAACATAAAATTTATAAAGAAGAAGAATCAAATAGTTTTGTCGATTACAAAGTTTATGAGTTATGCTTTAGAAAAATCAATCATTAATCAATATTCATTGTGTAACAATTAGGCTCAAAGACAAAATCTCATTAATTTGCATAATGTGAGGTCATAAATAACATAATATTATGTACTGCGAGTGCAAAACAAGTAGTGAAATGTTTTGAGGGTAATGAAACGAAATTTAGTAAATCGTGTTTTGAGGGTAATGAAACGAAATTTAGTAAATCGTGTTTTGAGGGTAATGAAACGAAATTTAGTAAATCGAATGTCTGATGTCTGTGAAACTGTTTCGATTTAGGTTTTATATTCTTCATGAAATGTATTAAATTATACTAGTAATGTAAAATTACATATAATAAAAAAAATGCAGATACACTTGTGTGTAATTGTAATTTGAAACTAATAAAAAATAAAATCGAAATATTTTTATCAGTTATTTTCTGAAACCAACAAAACGCTCGATATGACTACACGAAACAGCTGAAACAAATTTCAACTATTAAACACTTATGCCATATCCAGCGTCTGCATAATTTAAATAACAATACTCGTCGGTCGCTTTCACATATTCGCGTTTATCGCATTCATGTGCGATACGTTTTGTGAAACGATTTTTTTCGTTACTAACGCATCGTATTACGCTGGACATGGATTAGACACTAACCTTGAGGATGGCTGTAAATCAAAAAACGAAATACGATCGAAGATAGAGCAAGCAAATCTAATAATTACAAAAATTTAGTACATGCTAATTGGATAAGAGCTCAATCTAGACTTGTTGTGAATTGCGAAAGTTAAGCCTTGAAGTTTTTAAAGTGTACCTATATAGAAGGATATTAAAAGTTCCCTGGATACAAAAATTCAGCAATGAATAAGTTCTCAATAAAGTCAAAAAGTAAAAAAGGCGCATTTTGACAGGAACTATGTACAATATGTTGCAAAATATTATAGAAGGTAAATTGCTGGAAAGAAATCAGTGGGCGGTTTTTAAAATTTATGGATTTTTTAATCTATATAATATATTGAAAACAATAAAATAAAAAGTTCCCGTATTACAAATGTTATGGAAATATTTAGTTTATTATATAATTATTAAATATAGCGATCAATTTTTATAATTTCATTAACAAACTAAATTTTTATCAGGCTAGTGCAAGTTGCCGGTTAGAGTACATGGCAACATTGCGGGCATCAGATAAATTCGGCTTATATCATTACATGTGAGTGCGAATGTAGGAATTTATTTTTCAAAAATGGCATGTAAAGGAATTAATATTTTTAAATACAATTTATTGATTTATAAATGTTATAAATATAGAAGGCAGCTAAACATTTTAATTGAACATAAGTGTAATTTTTATAATGTTTGCGCGAATAAAAACGAATTATATGAAACAGATCTACCTTTGAATTACTTCTCTGGCAAAAGTAATCTGTTACAGAATGTTATTTCCGGAGGTGATGAATATATTAATTAATAAAAAAAAAATGTAACTAAATACATTTGTGATTGTAAACTGAATTATTTTGCATGTGAGTTCATAAAGTTGTTCCTCTAATATTTATAGGAAATAAGCATTTCATTAGTTCAGATATTCGATATAGGTTAATGCAGAAAGCTGACGATACAATTCGTAAAGAACCTAGTCTTGAAGATGACGAGGACAAAGAAAAACGTATGAAGGCATGGAAAAGAATGAAATTAAGTCTAATATTTATGGGTTCATTTTTCACGGTATTTGGAATATATTCATTTTATATACTGGGTAAGTTATTTTCAAATTCATTTCAGAGCAGAAAATTTTCCAATTTATATAATTTCAACGAGGCATGTATATTTTTGGACTAAATATATTTTGATTGTGAAATCATAATTACATATCGATAATGTTGAATATATTGTATTTAATAGGATCTCCAGACAGAGATGAAAACAATAAAGTAATCGAAGATGAGTTCAGCAGTTTGCCATTAATACAGCAATTGTGTCGACGATTTTTGTTTAAAATCAGATATTATACAAAGGTGAAATAAAATAAATACATTTTATGAATAGATATATATATATGGGTATGTATGTGTTGTAATAACTACATTTTGATCTACCTTTATTATAATCAAATTTTTTTAAACATGCTATCCACCCTTTCAGTATTTTTGTGAAGCTCAAATTTAATTATACCAAAGAGTTGAACAGCTCATAATTATTATATCTTTTTTTATTAAACATATATTTCTTATTTTAACACATGTTCTTATGTATAAACATATTTACAACCAAACTAAATGTAACAACTCAAGCCATCCACACACTGTGTTAATACTTTATAATATTTTAAAATTTAGATATATCACTATAACTATTCTCTAAAGTTCTAGTCATAGTAACTTACATACCCGGCAGGTATCATGAACCAGAGGCGCAGAAGTTGAACGAGAATGTGATGTCCTGGTCATCATTCTAACGATGGTGTTGTTGTTTTGTATGTTATCATTATTGTGTTTTGTTTTTAAATACTTTGCTCTTTTTTTATTTTTGTACTATACTTTTAATAGGTTAAAATATAAGTCACGACAGAAATGCAAACCAGTTTCACTCATCAGAGTATAGTCATTTATAAAAAAAATAGCTATCATATTGGTGCATTATTATTACTATTATCCATATTTTTCCAATGTTGATGCCATAATAACGAATAAGCGTCCCCCCTTCTTAAGTTCGAAATATTATTTTTATGGTTATAATATATGTAGAAAGATGCCGATTTTGTTAAATAACACAAGTTCGATTCCTAATTCAGAGATTTCAAAATTAATTATGTACATTCGAATATTTTGAATAAACAAAAAGTGATGATATAATAAATGAAATTTAAAAAAATAATCAAACGAAACGTTAAGAGAGAAATAATTTTATGGAATAAAATGAAACCTGTATACGTGATAACAGTTTATAGAGGTATTAATAAACCAATTAAAATAAAACTAGAAAATAATTGCGTAAGACAAAATAATGGAAGTTATCATAATGATTTTGAGTTTGCAGAAGTTGCAATTACGACTTTTGAAAGGAAATCATAAATATTACGTGTTTGGTGGAATATTTTCAATGTGTTACGAACAGATAACCTGCTCTGGTTGTCTGATAATATATTGTATTTAAAAAAATATGTTTAAAGAAATATATGAAGATAGTCTTAAAGAAATAATTATGAAACGAATTTACTACAATTTTAGATTTTTGTAAATTCATGTTTAAAAGTTGAACAGACTTCGAATTTATTATATCCGCCATTTTGTTCTTTTCTGCGTTGCTGACAGTTCTCATTTCAAGGTGCTTCCTGTCTCTTGGATCTCTCCCTTCGGTTTTCGCCTGTAAACAAATCATGAAAGTGTTACTTTCTCCGATCTCGTATCCTATATATTTACACATTCTAATAAACATGTGGCGTGCTATCGTCTGTGTTCCAAGGCCACATTTCTCCAACACATGCTTGTTTTTCATGTCCTTGGTTTAAGGAATTTTCAATAATCTCAGTATTTTCATTTCAAAGGCCTCTAACCATTTCACACTCTTTGCCCTTAATGATCATGTCTCACATGCATATTTTAACATTGACATGACATAAAAATTAACTAATCGAAGTTTTAATTTGATAAGTGAGCGAAATTTTCAAACATTTAATTTGACACAGCGATTCTTGTTCTCATTTCTGTTATATATCACCCATCATTGGTAAAATTGTCCCTAAATAACAAAATCGTTTCACCATTTTCTATAATCTTATCTCCGATTTTTAATATTACAGTTTTACCTCGTGAATTTCATCATTTTAGTTTTATTCGCGTTTGCAATCACACCCCATTTTTCATTTGATTTATTTAGTCAGCATTGTCTGCATTTGCTTTATAGATCCTACTATTATGACTTTATCATCGCATAACTAATATAATTGATACTCTGTCATTTATTTTAATTTTAAAAAATTGACGTTCTTCATTTAATTCTTCTATGCATACATTAAACAGTCAAGGAGATAAACGACAATCTTGATGAATACCTCTTATTATGGCAAACCTTTTTTCGGTTTACCGTTTACTTTTACGTCTACGTTTTGTTTCCTGTATAATGTCTTCAATGGTCCCTGTTGCCTATCTATACCATAGTTTTTTAATATTTGAAGTGTTTTCTCGTGATTAACTCGGTAAAATTCCTCCTCGTAATCAATGAAGTGAACCACCTAAAAAACTCGTTTAATGATTATCTAGAGAAACACTGTGGCATATGCAAATTTTACTCAAGAATCCACACTAAATTAAGCATAAAAATGTTTACAGTTTGTTTTCGATTCTCTTGTTAATTATGTTACTTACTTTTGCGTATGTCCCTGGGCACGGGATCTATATCCGCCTCGTCCTATAACTTCAGGTCCAATCGTTTGAGCCATTCCCTCGTATTATGCGTGAGATCCTTTATCTCGGTCCGGGCTACTTGTAGAGCCCTCGTAGGGCATTCCGTTACAATATGATCGATAGTCTGGCATTTCGCACCACAGTCGCATTTCTGGATATTGGAAAGGCCCACAGCTTTAGCATTTGGCCTGTTCTTCCATGACCGGTCCTTATTCGGTTCAATCGAGTCCACGTTATTCGAGGTAGTTCAAAACCAGGTGGTCTGGATTTTGGGTGGTCGGTCAACCATCTTTTTACCATCTGAGTTACCTCTGTCCACTCCTGCTTCCGTGCATCTGTTGAGTTAAAAGTTAATGTTAAAGAGCAGTGAATCATGAATAGTGCGATGTTCTTCGCAGGTTTTTGAAGCAGGCAGCTTTCTTTAGAATAGTTATTTCTTTCGGCAATGTACCTATATATCATATTTGATCGAATAAACGTAAATTGTTTATGTCGATCCACTATTACATACAAGCTTTCTGATTAGCCTTGTTCAACCACTTATACTTATATCATTGTTGCACTTAGCACAGGCTCTACCAATATTTCTCTGTTCTTCTCTGAGAGTCCACTCCGTAATTCATTTTATCTCTGTATTGTATATGCCGAGTTCCATTTCAGCTGCCCTTCTTGTATCGGATTCTGCTTTGAAGCAGAATATTAACTGTTCTTGTGTACGCGTATATTACACGAAACAATATACTTTTATCTCAATATATGTATATAAATTTAGTTTAAAAATAAATCGTTTATGTGTGCGCGTGATTGTTATGATATACTTTTCTAATTACTGTAACTAAAACACTGCTAACATCGAAATTATAATAATTTTGAAAAATAATTTAATATAAATTTTATATATATACATACATTATACATGGTTTGTTTTCGCTGAATACTCAAAATTATCGTTTAGTTAGTGTGTTATATATATATATATATATATATATATATATATATATATATATATATATATATATATATATATATATATATATTGTCGAGTTTCTAGAGTGTTCGATTGTCAACTTGACTGTCGGGGGTTCGAAGCCAACACGTGACATAGAAAGTTTTCAAATTCTTAATTATCGCGGAGAAGGTAGTGGTGGCACCCCACTCCGTATAACATCATATGCATGCGCATCTGCGTTGCATATAAATAGTGCTTTAAATGCTAGCTAAATTTTGTACGTAAAAATAAACGTGCAATAGCTAGTCACGACGTTCGGCAACGAACAATTCGACGATGATCATATATATTGTATTATGTGCGAGTTTTAATCACGTTTACTATTATATGATATATTTAGGTCATTCAAGAACCTTCTCAACAGAAATTGCTTCCAGATCCTTTGGAATATCCTTATATACAACCGCCTTATACTTTAGTTTTAGAACTGACGGACTTGTTGGTTCATCCTGACTGGACAGTAAGTTTGGAACGATTATGATAACTAACATATATTTTTATACTATGCAAAGCGATTGATAAATTGAAGTACATTTAAAAAGTGTCTATAATGCACGGGTAACAGTGTTTAACAGTGATCCAATTAGATAATAAATATTTTATTCGATTTTATAAATTTCACGTTTATATATATATATATATATATTTTATTGGAATCTGAGCTATGCAAATAAAAAGAACAATATATGAGTGAATCGAGAGATAATTGTGAGCAGATCGCATCAGGTAATGTTAATGGCATGTTCGGAAAACCTTAGAAAAATGTAAGATAATTGAAGTATTTATTTAGTCTTAAAAAAAAGTAACAAATCTTTTTTTTTTTGTTCTTAATGTGCACGTATGTAAGTAGGAAATAAATACACGAGTTCAGTTAAACATATGTAAAAGTACGACGGTACATAGCCTCTTTTCAATAAACAGCCTGCCGGTTTTGAATTATGCTATAACAGCAACGTCTTTATCTATATGACCTTAGATAATTTTGTAGATGCAGAGTTCGTAAGTACGTCTCGGAGCATTCGTCGATTTAGTTTTCGGACCGGATTATTTGACAGTGTCGACAAGTAGATTCGCCGAATTTGAGGGTTTGGGTGTTTGGAGCATTCGCCAAAAAATGTTTGGTATTTATTCTGATATACCTGCGAGACTGTGGTCACTTGCAGATCATGGCGTAACGTATCATTACTGAGAACAAATCTAATGGCAATAAAATCAATATCGCGATAATGTACCTTTTCAGACTAGTTAGGCTGCTTGTTTTCATATTCCTTATATTTTACATACGATAAGCGAAGTATACGTTCATTTGGGAAACCTGCGAAAAAATATAATCAGAATAGTAATTGAAAGGTAAATTTCAGATAACTTCAAACATTTAGATAATTCAAAATAAAAATCAGTTAAAGAGATCTTTTGAGGAAATTTGAAATAAAAATTGTTTCAGATAAGGACGCAGAAGAAACAATTAAATTTAAGAGAAAAAATAAAAAGTTAACAAATATTATGTCGAGTGTTGTGATATTATAGATGGAAAATCAATAAATAACGGGGAAGTTGTGTTTCTTTAAATAAAAATTATTATTAATTTTTAATACTAATGCAGAGATTTGATATTTTTTGCGCCACGAATATTAGAGATTTTTTAATTAGTTTTGTTTATGCATTGATTAAGATAATTTTTCTACTTTTCGTTTACCTCTATGTCATTCTTTTCGTTATATTCTTATCCTTATTACAACTATACTGACTTGACTTTCTTTATTTTCATTGTGTTCTTGTTAACATTCAAAGATAATAATTTTCGACGCGTATCTTAAAATTAAGATTAAATTCCGTAATTTTTAATGTTTTAAAATTGCAGTATAAAACCGGTTGGCGATTTAAAAAACGACCAAACGTCGATCATTTTTTGGAACAAATAGCACCTCCTTTATTTGAAGTGGTAGTTTTTACCGCTGAGCAAGGAATAGTGAGTATGATTGTTCAATATATGTAATAAAATTATCTTAACGACTATCCTTAATATGCAGCTTACCAAAAATAAATGGTAATATTCGTTTTAAGTTGTACGTTTTATAATTGAATTTTTATAGGTAACTAATTTCATATATATATATATATATATATATATTCGGAAATATATAATTCAATTATACACATGAGTAAATAAAAACATAATTTAATTTTACGGCAACAACACATACATACAGATAATATGCGACTGACACGCGTACACAATATATATGAGAGAAAAGTCATGGAGAGTTGATATGCATCGGTGTTGTAACAAAACATCTACGAAGTTACCAGAAGATAAAGACGAAACAGCTATGTTCGCCAAACTTCGGTCGGAGTTGACGTAAAGAAGAAATATATATATAATATAGAACATTATATAAGTTTTGTTGGGTGCATATAATTTTACATATATGTATCTAAATTAAGATGGTGTTAAAAGATAAAACTAAACTTGTGTTTCAAGTCCAAAAACAGAAAATGGAAGAAAGAACATAAATTAATAATTATTTTTCTTTGTCCACGTTCATAATGTTAAACAATTAATCTTATACTTTTTATCTTAATTTTGGAATATGTGGTTTACTGGACAAATTGGAAGAGTTGATGATGGTAGGTGTCGAAATAAAATATACGTAACTAGATACCAACGATGGACTAGTATACGCATGTATAATTTTGCGAGTGAGTAGGAATAAAGTCGACTCTCTCTCTCTCTCTCTATATATATATATATATATATATATATATATATATGTGTGTGGGGGGGGGTGTTGTGACAGGTCCAAAGGATAGAATGCGTTTTCCACAAACTACCATTAGAGGTTTACATGAAATCGGTAAAGTTGAGTATAAATATAACTTGAAAATTTTTTACTGATTTTCATCTTTATCATTGATTTTTCTGGACTTCTTGCATTAATTTCTTAATATTTCATGAAACTGTAAGTCTTTATTATATAGTGCCGGCAGTGACAACATAACTAATTATTAATTAGTTGTTCCTCCATTTTAACGGCTCCCGTAAGGACGCATACTTTCAATATCTCAGCAGTATTTCTATCCGATTTTAATTTTATCCTGGAAATGGAAAGAAATTAACATTTATTACATAAAGAACTGAATTCATCGAACGTTTTGTAGCTAAATTTTCAGGTAAAATAGAGACAACCTAGAAAGACTCTTTAGGCAAAAGATCAAAAACCATCAATTCTGTAATAAGAAATATGAAGATAGCGACGCTGTCGAGTGCTAGTCTGTTATGTTAAGATTACAATCCTTCCATTTCTTATTACTATATACGTATCGTTTTTTTTTTTTTTCTGTTTTTTTTTCAAAAATAGTATATTTGATAGAAATACAACTTTATATTATGAAACTTAAAGTGACAATCCAATTAAGTTTAATGCCACTCTAAATTCCATTTACAATCTTAACTTACATTTTTAATTCGATATAATACTATTATCATCTAAAATGAATAGTGAAAATAACAATATAAGAACATTAAATCTTAGTATATCAAATTATAATTTTTTCTATTATTTATTTCCTCAATAGCTAACATGTTGAATTCTTTATATTTACTATTTACCAATTCTTCCGCTTTACATTCTATTACAATATCATTACAATTACATCCCTGCAAGATATGATAAACCGTATCCGCAAAATTACATCGAATACAGTTATCAGTTTCAGCAATACCAAAACGTTTTAAATAAGTTTTGAAACTACCATGTCCGGTAATAAATTGTGTGTTATAATAATTGGGAATAAAATAAGTATTACGGAATCTATCATTTATATTTGGAAAATACTGATACGTTAAGCCACCATATGTATTCCACATGATTTGATATTGCTCTAAATAATATTGATTGAGTACTTTTTTAAACTGTTTATCGTTTAAGAGTTTGCCTTCGTATTTATATTTGTTATTAATATAATCTACTTGATTAAATTCGTGTGTTAAATTAATATTGTTTTTAATGTAAAATAAATTAATGTGTTTACGTATTTCTAAGTCTCATAATTCCGGCTATTACTATCGAAGCCCAGTAACTAGTAGTTTTATATCCTTTAATCATTTTAATAGCTATTGTTCTTTGAAATGATCTTATTAACGTTTTAAACCTTTTAATTTTTAACATATCATCGTAAATACTACTGCTACAGATTATATTTGGCATAATTATGGATTTATACATAATTAGTCCTTTATTATAATTTACTCTATTATTGTTATTATAAAGTTTATTAAAAATATGTAAAAATTTGTTTATTTTATTCTTAACATCATGGAAATGGTTATAGAATTTTAAATTGTTATCAATTGTAACTCCCAGGTATTTTATACTTGTCACGCATTGAATATTAATATTATTATTTGTTAAATTTAATTCTTTGTTTTGAAATTTTTTGTTAAATAAAATATATTTTGATTTTGTCATATTAATATTTAAATTATAATCATTTAAAAATTTTTCAATTTCCTTATACACTCTACATATATTTACTTCCATAATGTTTTCCTTCTTATCCGCAATTATCATGGCTATGTCATCGATGAAGGTAACAATTTTAACATTTTCAGGTATTTTAGTTTTGTAAATTCTAGAAAATACCATATTCCATAAATACGGACCTAAAACTGATCCTTGCAGTACTCCTGTCATTAACGCATGTTTCTTCTTGTGTGTACCAATGTTTATAATTGTATATCTATTATGAAAATAATGATTTAATATATTTCTTAGATTTTGATCTAGTCCCATTTCTTCTAGCAGTAACATTAATTTATTTAAATTTAGGCTATCAAATGCCTTAGTTATGTCCAATGTTACTAGGGCTACATTGTATCCTTTATTTTTAAAGGTTTTCACCGCTTTTATTACTTCAAAAATTGCCAATTCCGCTGACCTGTTCTCCAATCCGCCATATTGATCTTTGTTAATTATTTCCATATCTTGACTTAATTTTTTTAGTTTTTGTAGTATACATTTTTCATAAATTTTGCTTATATTTGAGAGCAAAGATATTGCTCTATATGAGCTTGATTCACACATTGGTCTGTTTGCTTTCGGTAGTATAACAGTTTTGGATACTCTCCATATTTCTGGGAAGTAATTTAATTTAAACAGGACATTTATCAATTTGTTGATTAGCCCAGGTATCTTAATATTAAATATTTTTAGCATTCCATTTGTTGTTTTATCCAATCCTGCTGATGTTTTGTTATTTAAATTTTTTATAATTTCATCTGTTTCATCATTGCTAAATTGATGATTTACTGTATTTTCTTTAAATTTTGGCTTAAATGGGTTTGCATTGATGTAGAGTTTGCTACAAAGTATATTTACTTTGTCTTCATCTGTAGTAGCAACCCCATCTAATGTAGGTATTTGTATTTTTTTATTTTTATTTAACAATATTTTGTATTTTAATCCAAATATGTTTTTATCATCCATCAATTTTTTCCATGCATTCTCCTTAGATTCTTTAATCATATACTTATATGATTTGAACTCTTTTTTGTATTCATTGTAGAATTTCAATTTTGTTTGTATATGTTTGCATCTATAATATTTTTTATAAGCTCTGTGTACTTTATTCCTTTTTAATTGTAATTCTCGATTCCACCAATAAACACTACTTTTTTTCCTTACAACATACGATTGATTTAATATTATTTCCACGTATATTTGGAACTTATTTAACCACTTCTCAATATCATCATGGGTGTTGCATTTTACCTTTGTATCTATCATACTCTTATATTTTGTGATGTTGTAATCCAGTTTGTTGTAATCTATTAGTTTATCAACCTCTTGTTTTTGGACCACATTTGTTAATTTAATATTGAATATAATATAGTAGTGATCACTAAGGTTTATTTGGTAACTAACATTCCAATCCTCAATCACATCTTTTAGGTTTCCTGTCACTAATGTTAAATCTATTGTACTAGTTTGATGTCCTCTTTTGAATGTAATTTGATTTTTTTTATTAAGTACATGTAATTCGTGTAACTCAATTAATTTCATTAATTCTTTACCTCTTGCATTATTTACCTTATCCCACATTATATTACGAGAATTTAAATCACCAAGTATTATATATATATATTTTTTTTTTTATTATTATTATTATTTATTGAAACTGAAATATTGACAAGATGGAAAGAATATTGCAAGAATTTAATGGAAGAGATAGGTGAACAAAATAGATGCATAATATTCAATAACGTTTTTGAAAAGGAACCACCCTTATTAAAAGATGAAGTACGCTCAGCCGTACAGAAACTAAAGTCTTTTAAAGCAGCGGGAGAAGATCGCATTGTATCGGAGATGTTCAAATATTTAGGGGAGGCATCAATAGATATTTTCTATAGCATATGTCAAAATATATGGAGTACAAACATATGGCCAAAGGATTGGACAACATCAATATATGTCCCAATCCATAAGAAGGTATCGCGAGATATATGCAAAAATTATAGAACGATCGCCCTTGTATCGCATGCCAGTAAGATAATGCTGCATATTATACATGAGAGGCTTAAGTCGTACATACTACCACAGATATCAGAAGAGCAATCCGGTTTTATTCCAGGAAAAGGTACGCGAGAACAAATTCTGAATATGCGACAGATAATAGAGAAAAGTCGCGAATTTAATATTTCAGCGTACATTGGCTTTATAAACTACTCCAAAACATTCGACTGTGTACAATGGAGGACATTATGGCAGATATTAGAACAAATGGGCGTACCGCGACATTTAATAACATTAATTAAAGCGCTGTATGACAATAAGATTGGAAAAGTAAAAATCAATAATAAATTAACTGACGCATTTAAAGCTGAAAAAGGTGTCCGTCAAGGATGTATTCTGAGTCCCATTTTATTTAACATATACAGTGAATGGATACTTAGGAAAGTACTCGATAAATGGGAAGATGGTATAAAAATAGGCGGAAAAATTATTAATAATTTACGGTATGCTGATGATATAACAATAATCGCCTCATCAAAAGAAAAACTTTTCACCCTTTTACATAAGCTTGAGAATGTAAGTAAACAAGCTGGATTGAAAATAAAAAAAAAAACTAAAATAATGATTATCGACAAGAATAACTGCAGTCGGCATCATATACAAAAACTGGATACGATACAAGTAGTTGATAAATTTGTATATTTTGGATCACTAATCACTAAACATGGTGCATCTACCGATGAAATTAAAAATCGAATATCAACAGCTAAATTGGCATTGGGACAACTACAAAAAATATGGAAAAGTCACGACATCTCAATGAGTACGAAAATTCGCATAATGAATACTCTAGTCTTCTCTGTTTTTCTATATGCTGCGGAATGCTGGACACTAAAAGCAGCTGATATTCGGCGCATTGATGCTTTTGAGATGTTCTGCTGGCGACGAATGTTGCGAATCTCGTGGACAGAAAAGCGAACCAACCTCTCTGTTCTGAACGATATAGGATCGGATCTACGTTTACGAGACATAGTAATACAGCGCATAATGAGGTATTTCGGACATGTGGTACGTCGGAATGGAATAGAAAAATTAATTCTTGAAGGGATGGTAGCAGGCAAAAGGATACGCGGAAGGACAGAAACCAGGTACACAGATAGGATTAAACAATTAACTGCGGCCTCATCGCTCCAGCAAGTTATAAGACTCGCGGAAAATAGGGATATATGGCGAACAAGTTTGAAAGGAATTGGAACTCATAATTTCACGATACTCGGACCGGATGATTATTATTTATGTACATATTAATAATATGAAAATATAATTTTGATAAATTGTTGGGTGGGATGTATGCAAATATAAAAATTATATTGATTATTTCAACTATTATAATGTTATATTCGTTATGTGTATAAATTGTATTTATAGGTATTCCAACCTTTGATATTATAAATAATTTCTTATGTATTATTTTATTATAATTTTTTGGTACATAATTATTTTCACATTTATCTGATATAAATACTAAATATAAGTTTTCAGAAATTATATTTGCCAGTACTATATACGTATCGTTGTTTATGTCTAACAACTCGGTTGTGTAATGAAAAAAATTAATAAGTGTAAAAGTCAGCAATTCGTACGTGGATTGTAAAAATTAAATTAAAGTATGAACGCGATGAAAAAAAAAATTACGAGCATTATTATCGTGTTATTATTTAGAAGCAGCGGTTAAACAATCAAGTGATGTTGCAATATGCTACTAATAAAATTTGATTGGCAGTATACGTCAAAGGAAAACAACTGGTGATCGAAATATTGAAAAATTTTTAGTACCAATCGTGGGACATTTTAGGAAACAGTGAAATATTTTAGTGATTATACATTCAGTTATCAAGGACCAAAATTGAAATCTTGCTAATTAGATGATTTCTACTTATAGATAATTCTAGATGACTCTAATGCGCACAACGAATTATTTCACTGAAAACTTATAAGTTTGAAATACGTATTTTACAATTTACATATCCTAGGATTCTCTTCCTGACCAATGCATCGGATAATATTCAACAATCATAATTAATGTCTGAACACACCTGCTGTTATTCTATTACAGCTGACACTTTTTTTTTGTCTGTTATTTAATATGGCAACGATGAAAATTAACATGCCACAGTATATAAATACCTACGAGAAATTATTATTTTAGAATCACATACTTGTATATCTTATATATATATATATATATATATATATATATATTTTATATATATATATATATATATAAGTGTATTTAATAAACAACAAAAAAGTAATTAAAATCACAATGCGCTCCGGCTGTTAAACCATTATCAAGTGAACATAAAAAATAAAATATAAGAATATATACACATTATAAAAATATAAAATTTAGAGGTACTAATTTAGATATATAATTTACATAAATTAGCGATGTGAATAAATGGTATTTATAAAATATTCTGATAATTAATATTGTAAACAACAATAAAAAATCAGCGATATAAAATTTATACATATACTATAACACAATAGCCAGCAAAATCATATATACGCTCGTATTTACACGTTATGTGCACTTTAAAAAAATAATAATAATAAAATTTGCAATTCATTCATTTGTTTATAATTAATAGTACTAAGTATTTATCTAACGTGTATATGAATGAGGTTATCGTCCCAATGTATTCGTATATTATCAAATAACTGTGATGTAAAATTTTTTTAAAAAGATTATTTATCGTTAATTCGCGATTATCTATTTTTTATAAAATACATTTTTCGTGGCAGACTGTCTTTCCAATATTAAATCAACTGGATAAAAATGGTGTAATTGTTTATCGACTTGTTCGTGATTCAACCGATTTCATCGACGGCCATCATGTGAAGAATTTAGATTGGTTAAATAGAGATTTAAGTAAAGTCATAGTTGTCGATTGGAATTCTGAGTCGGTTAAACTGCATCCAGATAATGCGTTTATAATTCCGAAGTGGACCGGAAATGACGACGATAGAACGTTAATCGATTTGGCAGTATTCCTTAAAAGTAATTATCACATTCAGTAGCACACTATTAACCGTTTTATATATTTATATATATATATATATATACATTACGATGATCGTCGTATGTTCACGTTATAATAAATCTAAATTTATTATATTGAAGGTGGAAAACTAATATTTAATTTAATTAATGTAATAAAACAAAATATATATATAATTATTTATTTAATTAAAGTAAAATATATTAAAATTATTATAATAAAACCAGACCGGATTTGTAGTAGACAAACTATTGTTATACAATAATTAAAATTAATTTTAGTTAGTCAATGGGGAAAAGCAGTAAATTAGTTTGACCAAATAATTTTAGTTAATACAGCCAGTAAAAATAAATTACAGTCAGTAAATAATGAAGAAAATCGAGTAATTTTTGTTTAACAAGGTTTAAGAAAAAGGTATAAAAAGGGATGGTTATTTATTTTCAAGAGAGTTCTAGTTTTTCAGTCTAAAAGTTCAGTTGTTAGTTTCTTGATCAAGACAGTTAGGATTAAATTAAGTAGGATGGTTGAAATAATTACGAATCCGGTTAGGTTAGTTTTTTAATTATTTTCAACTAAATTATTATTTTTATTAATAAATATATAATAGTTTTTTTTTTAATATAAAATAAACTATTTCTTTATAAATACTCTATTTATTTTTTAAAATTTAATTTTTAAATTAGATCTTGCATTCTCGTATAAATTATTAGCGATCACAACAATAGATTAAAATTAAACTCTCGTTTAATTTTTAAATTAGAATTAAAGGCTTCTTACAAAATAATAATAAGAATATTCACTTAAAAAATGGCTACTTTAGTCGACATACTAATGTCCGATATGAAAACAGATATATCTAACACGGAAACAAAAATGTCTACAGATATATCTAACTTGAAAACAGAAATGTTAGATTTTAAAGTAGAAATTAAACATGACATCCAAACAGAAATATTTAATCTTAAAACGGAAGTGAAAAAAGACATGTCGGAAACAAGAAATGACATAAAGAACTGGAAAAAAGAACTTAAAACAGAAACGACAGAATTGAAATTTGAAATTGAGAATACAAAAACGAAAATTATGAAAATAGAGAAGGACCACAAAGAGGACATAAAAAACATTATCACATATGTGGACTCAAAAACTGAAACGATAAAGAAAGAACTAATCAATAAACAGACAGAATCACAAATTGAAACCCTTGAACTATCATCGGGAGAAATGGAATCTCAAATCACCCTGGTAAACGTTGAGCTGTCAAAGGTGAATACCAACGTACATGAATTAAAACATAAAGTGACACAGATGAAGATTGAAAGAGATAAACAAAATGAGAGGGTTCTAGTTTTTCAGTCTAAAAGTTCAGTTGTTAGTTTCTTGATCAAGACAGTTAGGATTAAATGAAGAAGGATGGTTGGCAAGTAATTACGAATCCGGTTAGGTTATTTTTTTTTTATTATTATTATTTTAAGCTAAATTATTATTTTTATTAATAAATATATAATAATTTTTTAATATAAAATAAACTATTTCTGTATAAATACTCTATTTATTTTTTTAAAATAATAATAATATATATTTATACGAGCATTCACGCAATATATATATATCCTGAGAGTCTTTATAAGGACAGTAAAACGTCCGTAAATGTAGACAATGGTATATGGTCCAAACCGTTTAATATAAAACGTGGAGTAAGACAAGGATGCATCTTATCTTCTTTATTATTTAATGCTTATGGTGAACTTATTATGAGGAAGGTTTTCCTATTGGAGGAAAACGTTCCAATTTGAGATATGCTGATGACACAGTGCTAATACCAACTTCAAAAGATAGTCTAACATCATTCTGTGAGTAATACCTTCGGGCTTCGAATAAACATTCAAAAACCAAAAATTATGATTATTAATAAGGTGGCAGAAGTTTATTCAGCTATAAATGGATTCCAAGTAGTGAAAAAAAAATTAAAAGAAAAATTAATACGAGTCGCGCTGCAGTACATAGTTTAACTAAAGTATGGCAAGATTCACATTTATCGATAGCCACTAAAATTCGAATAATTTCACATATGGTTGCGAATTTTGGACTATCAATAAAAAAGGAAGAAAATAAAATACAAGCTTCCGAACTATGGTGTCGGCGGAGGCTTTTAAGAATATCGTGGACCGAAAAAATCACGAATAGGATAGTCTCACAGAGAATAGGCGAAAAATGCAGTTTATTGTCTGCAATACGCATACGGACTTTGCGCTATTTTGGTCACATTACTAGACGAAATGCTCTGCAATTAGAAAAACTAATATTGGAAGCCAAACCACCCGGCAAAAGACAAAAAGGAAGACCGCATCGAAGATGGTTAGGTCAAATATTGGATTTAATGTGTCCAAAAATAACAACACATGATTCAGCAGGTTGGCAATGGACAGAAAAAAAACATTCACGAGTTAATTGGATTATCATGATCACGACCTCCTATGGGATATAACGACAATCCATCACCATCATATATATATATATATATATATATATATATATATATATATATATATATATATATATATAACGATAAACTTAACTTAGTTAAAACTAACGTATTAGAATCTTTTATATCTCAATTTAGTATTGAGTTAAATTATAACACATTTAATAGCAAGAATTCTTTCATTAAGGAAATTAACGTAATTATATTTGATTTACGGCAGAAAAGATCGAGCGATAGTTTGACTGGTAGAATAACTTTTAAGTTCTATATTAGCATAGAAAATAGATTTAACGTCATAGACGAGCTAGAGATAAATTTCTACTCTAGTCAAGTGCTGTCGGGACACGGCAATTTCGGTTCGTATTGTAAACGTTTTAATATAAGATCGTCAGATATTTGTTTATTTTGCTATTAGCGATTCGGTTGAACATTTTCTATTTGAATGCGCCTTTACCGAAGATGTTCGTAGAATTAGCAGTTTTTGTTGCTCGCTTGTGAATGATTAAATAGTAATAAACAACTCGGTAGGTTTAAATATTCTAAATGTTAAGTCGTTTAATCATGATGTCAATATCTCTTTGCATAGACGTACAAGGTTGAATATGTGTTAAATAACGCTGTGACTAAACTAATGTATCGCAGCTAAATAACAAATATACAATACATATTTTTATATATATATATATATATATATATATATATATATATATATATATATATATATATATATATATATATATATATATATATATATATATATATGGTGGCCCAGAGAAGACGGACAGTTTTGTTTTTTGAAAGCATAGTTGGTAAGACTGCTACAACGCAAACCGCATACTCCACGTTTAGTGTACACACGAGAGATTCATTTTTGTCCAGTTTCAGTTATCATGGCATCCTATAACGAGAAGGAGCGCGCGTTTTGCGTGGAACGTTATTTTCAGCGTGAATCGATCTCAAAAAAAAAAAAAATCTAAGAAAATATTGTAAAGACTGAATGAAAGAATTGCTGGAAATGACGGTTATCCGAACGATATTGTGTTGCATAAATAATTGTAAGCTAATCTCTCGTTCTTATATTTCTAAATAAAATTTTATTCAACCATTTTTGCCGAGTAGTTTTTGAGTTATTCAAAAAATAACAAAGCCGTCCGTATTCTCTGGGTCACTCTATATATATATTATATAAAAAAATAACGGTTTTCTGTTGTGTCCTAATCCAACTTCCTCGAATATTGTTAAATATAAACGACACACTGAATATTCGCCTTCAACAATACATTTTAAATGTATCTCGCGTTGGATATCTACTATTTTTAGCGCGTAACACACAAAAAGTGCGAGCGTTTACACGAGTACTTTTCGATATCCTGCAAGATGTGTTAATGCAATCTTCGCTTTTATAATATTAACTTCCTCTATTGACCCGGTAAAAAATTTGAAAACTTTTAAAATTTGTCGCTATATGTAGTTTCTGCCATCAGCGATCATAGTTTTATGTCTGTTTATTTATAATAATTTTATATATGTATGTAACAATTACATTTACAATATCCTTTGTTTTCACGTTTTAAAACACATTTATAATATTACGCATATTAGTAGTTACTTAATGCTAATTTGCTGTACTAAATATGATATAAAGTATATTTATATTAGAAAAATTAAGCCCGTTGTAGAGCGTTGGCTTCTTATAATCATCGGACGTCCGCATATTTTTGTCCTCATTTTCGACTTTTTCCTGTCTAGTGTTAAAGAGATTCGGTGCATTTCCTAGTCCACCTGTTTGTTTTCATTCGAATAACGTGTTCGGTGTCCAATTCTACTTGATTTCCCGTATTTTTTGGAGAACATCTTCCGTTTATCAATCTTGTTACCCCAATCATTATTCCTTATATATCCATATAGTTTACTTATTATTATCACGTGTTAATGTGATTAGAAACTATTTAGAATAAAGTTATCCGTAAATAGTCGTTAACAAACATACGCGCTTGTCTCCTCAATTTACATTAATAGTTCGCCGTTTTAAATAATTACAGCTATTGCGTTTAATAAGATAGAAGACGTTCGAGAAGTATTGCAGTACTACCGGCGCTTTGATGATCCCATAGAAGCTTTCCGAGAAAACCAGAGGAAACTAGCTGTAAGCGTAGAACGATAATATTACTTTGCCAAATTAAAAATAAATACAGATTTACTTTTCAATGTAATAAAAATAGGACTGAAAAAAGTGTGTGCGTCAGTACATAATTTAAATTTAATATTGAAAATTTTTGTGTAAAACCCTATAACTTAGTCCAATTTAAGTTACTTCTATGAACTGATCGCCTTCGATGAAAGGGATACAAACGGGACATCACTTTATATGTCTAATTATATTTTGCAACGAATTTATCAGCATTTGGAATTAACACTAGATTGAACGTTACGTTCAATCTAGTGTTAATTTTCCTGAATTTGTTTTATTATTATTATTTTTAGCTTTAGTTCTCCCTATTTAATTGTATATGTCCGAGAGAAATCGGTTGTTAACTCTGTTCGATTATATAATGGTAAGATTACTATACCACGATATGCATTTTTAAACGTAAAAGATAAATACTCCATTGAACATTGTAAATTTTAGATGAAATACATATTAATTTGTCCCTTTAACCCGTAAGCGTGCACGAATTATTTTAACCCTTTCATTGTGACTTTCCAAATTTTTATTCGAAAATTCTGTATTTTGGTATGTGATCTAATATAAACCTCCTAATTATACAAAAAACTTAGTCCCAGCATCACAGAACCATCGGCAGTGAAGATATAGTGTCGCTGAAGAGCGATATTTCCAACGCGTGGATCAAAAACATAACAACACTTCTACCACTTTATTGGGCTAAAATAACGTAAATAGACATAACACGAATAAAATTTAATTTAAAAAATAAAATATATAAAATAAATAAGCAGAAAATAAAATTAAAATTAATAGAAAATGTAAGAAATATACAAAAAAAATGACCATTACATGTGTGATATATTTTCATTTTTGGTTATTTACACTTTTTACAATAATTATACGTTTCGTATTTACACGACTCGTGTTTACAACGCGAATTAAGATATTTATCATCTACCCTTGACAAAGTGACGAATATCATCATAATGAAGTCCTGCAAAAGGTTCAATTTCCCTGTGAATGTGAGATGAACCAGGCACAGACGAGGCCGAATTAAAAGTTGAAGGTCTTTTCCTCTTTTTTAATTCTTTGCATAACATCAAATTCTCAGAAATTGCCCCCCGAAAATGTGATAAATCTATTATTTTTTCGGTAAACCGAGTGCAGCCGCTCTAATCCGAATTCTTCCCAACTATTAGTCACTGCCATGTTAACAGCATGAAAAATTATATGAATTGAATGACCTATAGAGGGAAAAATTGTATGGATTACCTCCATATACTTCAAATTCATTATATACGTTATCATCCTCCGAATCACTGTCAATAATTAATGTATCATCTCATTATCATATTAACAATTTCTTCATCTTTTACATACTGATCCATCTGAAAACGATCACATTAGACCTATGAACAATATTTATTTTCATAGAAATATTTCATATAGAAAAGTTATTATTTTTTGTTGCAATGATATATCCACCAAGCGTCATTGTCGTTCATCAGCGACATGCACTTTCAAAAATATATGTATGAAAATATAAGAATGTAAAAGTAATTACAATTACTGACAATTATCATGTATAGTGTCAACTTACCGTTTATATAAAATGTAATGCAAAAACCGTTTTATTTATATTGTGATATGATACTGATAATTACACTAAATTCACTAAAACACAGTACACAATGTAAACAAATCTGTTTATTGGCTTTCTAATTACATTTTAAATCCGGCGAGTAGTTACGATCGATTGTTAAAGTGTCGCTGTAAAACGACAAAGAATGTTCGTGGTGAAATTAATATAGTATACCTAAATATCAGCCATTAAAGTAGTTTTGCTCTACAGCGACATATCCAGCGAAAGGGTAGTGTCTTTTCTTAAAATAATTTTTATAATAAAAAATTCGTTAATTATTATTACAAATTTATTAAACGTAAGAATTAAAAAAAAAAGATATATATTTTATATATATATATATATATATATGCGCGTGTGTGTGTGTGTGTAGAATAAGTCTATATTTATTATAGAACGGTATATTATAAGTTATTCTTTTCTTGTAAAATTTAGTTAATCAAAATATACTTATTTTCTTTTCTTTTCTATTTGATGATGCATGGTGTGTTGTATATTATTTATTATTAGGAGCAGTTGGAAGAACAGGAAAAGATAGAACAATCAAAGAAACAACATCCTCCGTTAACATCTCGTTTCACTAAGTCGTTTACTTTTTAAAGTACATGCTGTTGTGTGTAAAGCATAATAATATATTGAAGTACGTGTGTAATGATGTATGTAGTTGTATACATATTGAAGTATGCATATATATATATGCATATGTATAGATATATATGTATGTGTGTAAGTGTATGCGCATATGTAAAAGTGCAGGAAAATGTAAGTTTTTTAAGCTTAGAATTTTTCTTTTAGTGAATATACATTTTTTTTCTTTACGATAAACGAATTATAATGGTAACATAAAAATGTTAAAGAATATCTAGTTTAAAAAATTATCGAGACGTTTAATATTGAATATGGTATTATTCTTTTCATGAATAAACTAAATGTTAATTTTTGTAAATTATAACACTCTGTAAATTTAATTTGATACTTTGCTTCCGTGTAGTAGATTCTACCTGATACATTTTTTTTTTTTTTATCTAACGAAGCAATGAATATTCATTAATCAGATAATGATCGTTATGGTAAATCTTGAAGTATGTGATTCTTATGTTAAAAGTAGATTTTTCAATGTTATTTTTTATGTAATTTTAAATTTTTATAATTTATATATTTGAAGTATAAATTACAAAATTCTTAAAAGATAAATTTCACTCAATCTGTCAATAGGAATTATGTATGATACATTGTATTTTTATATATTAAATAAGAGTATTCAAATATAATATGAAGTGTTATAATTGATCTTTATTGTACCCTTACATGTTAAATTTTAGTACATCATATTGAAATCAGTTAATTTGCATATGATATTATTACATTGATCTAAAACGTCAAATTTCTCCGTTTATGTATATTCGACGGTTTTTCAGTAGTAATTCTCATGTGTATATTTGTGTGCGTGTTTAATTATGGCTGTTTTATTTATATAATATACATGTATTTATAATATACGTGTTCTATGTGTGTGTGTTTAGAACAGCTGATTTATTTATATAATGTACGTGTATTAGAAAATGTATAATTCAATAAACAGCATTAGTTTTTTATAATAATGAGAAACATACAAATTTAAAAATATTTTCAAAAAATGTTTTTGTATTTGTATTTATTTTGAAGTAAACTATTGTATGTATTCTATTTTTTTATTATTATTTTATCAACATTTCTCTAAGTACACATAAATAAGGCATCCGTTGTTGCAAATTGATTTTGAATATTCGATATAATGAATATTAAGAATACATTTTTTTTTTGGTATACAGCAACCGGTTGTATCATAATTTTTTCGATTTCATATTCTCTTCGTTTGACATTTGTATGTAAACTTTTGATGAAATAGGTGTTGTTTACTTATTAAGCTACCCAGATCAAAATAATTTTTGAATTTCTTGTTCAAATGTTAAGTTTGTTTGATAATATTTCTTCAGAAACATTCGCAAAATGCGTGGAAATGAAGACATCGTAGTTGAAAATGTAATCGGATTCGTTAATTATTTATTTGTTTATACTTTTTAAATCGAATAACGCAGACTTTGGGTTGTGTTCTATAATGAATGACTTTTAAATTCTAAAGTTGTAATTTTATATCGTTAATTATATTTATAAAAATTTTATATAAAGTTTTTTGTTAAATAAAATCTGAAATGATTTTTAAAAACCAGATAATATGTTTACTAAATTCAAATTCAATATTTATATTAACTTTCTACTGACATGAATTCATTACTGAAAAACAGAATATATTATACTTTTGTAGTTTAATGAATTTACCATCATTATTTATTTTTATTTAGGATTTCCCCCAACAGTCTCTCTCTCTCTCTCTTATATACCCGCTATTCTAGCTCTATCGTCGAATCATTATGTTAACACACTACCAATCTTCCTCTTTTCGTATCTGTATTTTTTTCCACGTCCCCTTGTATTTGTTACTATCATCGAGATAGTTAAATTGGTGTATTATTTCCTAAGAGCAAATTTCTTCAATTTCTATTTGATTATTTCTGGCTCCACTGATAATCATCTTTATTTTCATATTACAATTTTCACTGACATCTTTCAATTTTCTTATTATGTTTTCAAGCCAATCTTTTGAGGAGCCTAGTAACACATTCTCAACGTACTGCAAATTAATAATTTTATGACATCTTGTAATCACACTTTCTCTTAATCTATTAAGTACTTCACTCATTATGTATTATGTACTAGCTACATATAGAAAATAAGATGACCTGTTGTCGAACTCAAGCTTTAATTACTTAGAACTTTTAACCCTTACAGTATTTATATGACTTTTATATAAAAAGTTACGTAATCTTATTCCGATGTCACATAATAACCGCTATGGTTTTTTCAATTTAGTTGAGTCAGATTTTTTGAAACTAACAAAACACGTGTATGTTTCTAGTTAAAATTCTCTTGCTTATTTACACATTCAATATGTATTACTTAGAGCTCCGACCGGATACGAATCCTGCTAGTTTTGAAATCTACGATATATATATGCTTTAAATATCTTGGCTGTATTTTAAAAAATTTTACTGGCATTAGACATTAGTACGGTAAGTTTGTAATTCTGACAATTATGGTGTGAGTACTTTTTTTGTATATTGTTATGATAGTTGATCTACACAATTTATCCACATCCTTGCAAATTCCGTGATGTCAGTTCTTTTTACATTTTTGCTATCATACCGCCTCACTTTTTTTTCTATACGTTTTAAAATACAGAATTCTTTTTTTATTTCATAACTGTTTTGATCGTGTTTTTTTTTTTTGTTTCATTGTAAGTATAAATAATTCCTCCATATTTTGACAATGCTTTGTTATTGATACTATTGTTTACGGTCACTTGACCGCAATTTGTTTATGCTAGTACGATATTTTGTGGAGTAACTCAGTTCATTGTGTTCTACATGCTTTTTATGATAAGGGTACTTTTATTTCTGTACATCCGTTTTATTTTTTATTTATTTTTTTGTGGATGTTTCTTGGGTCACCATGGTTTTTCATTATTCTATTAGATACAACGTCGCTGTGTCATCCAATGTTGTTATTTCGTTTTTTGATTTTTTGTGTTAATTTTGTATTTTCTTTCGCATTATCCCATGTTTGGATTGAATTTCTTTTTTTCTTCTTTAAAGCGGAGGGGGAAAATCTTCAAAAGAAAATGATGATAAAAAATATTTTAGTTCTTATTAGGGAACCAAAATCAGTGTGTGAGATTTTTACCCACTAAAAACTAAATGGGATTATTAATATAATAATGGAGCTCGCAGCACCAAGGCATAGAACTCCACACTTAAATTAACTTGAGATAACATAGTCCCTTGTTCTATCTAATATAAATTCCTAGAGTTTATGCTTATAACTTAAACTTAAGTAAATAAATATTATAAATAAGGATTAAAAAAAAGCAAGGATTCGTGTAAAAAAAAATTAAAACAAAAGAAAATGGTAAAAACTTATACCAGAACTTAAATACAACTCAATTAGAAGATAAATAAATCAAACTTATAAAAATGAATTACAAAAACAAAAATCAAATTCCTACATTATCTTAAAAACTAATTACTAATAATCAGAAACTTAATTATAAAATTTTAGCTTACAATTATACAAATACAAACTCGATTATAAAATATATCAAACTTGTAAAAATGAACTACAATAACAGAAATCAAATTCTTACATAATACTTACAGACTAATAATCAAGAGTTTAATCACAAAATTATAAAATTGTAATAATTATAATAATGTAAAGTAGATGATGAACAGTTGACAACAAAAATTGCACTGGTCCCGGCATCACGATTGATTTAAGCGTTAATTAGACAAAATTTTAAAACTTAATTCGCATAACCTGTTCAGCATATATAAGGAAATTTTCAACTCTTGCTTAATAGAAAAATTTCTGTGCTGTTAATACCAAATTTACGATGGAGGGCAGCAAAAGTGGTACACACAAATAATGTATGATTAACATCATCAGCCTCGCCCACAGTACAACTGGTGCAGACCGAATCATCAGCGCGCCTCTAAACCTATAAAGATAGGATTAGATGTGATATTTTATATGTGCCAAAATTTTATAGGGTTTGATAGTATCTTTCTAATTGCGGTTTTCATTTAGTATGGATTATGGAACTTTAACTTGATACGCTTTTAGTGATTTATGATCTAAATAACATTTAGTTCCTCATTTTAGTGTTAATGTTACAAATGTTTCAACGTTTGTTAATTGCTAATTAGTGTGTGGTCGACCCGATTTTTTGTTTTCTTTGCTAGCGAACAGGCTTAATTAATGATAACCCTCAACAGACACGTAGATTAAAAAGAAAAATACCATTACATATAATGTAACAATTAAGGTTGAGTCTCATTGGAGAACACCTTACTACTAAACAAATTGATATATATCCTGCCATACATGATGTTTAATGCTAGCTTTAGCAGATTACTTTTAAAAAAATATATTAATGTGTACATACCATTAAACGTGACATTTAGAATTATTTATTAAAATTATATAAAAACCACATATTGAAAAACTTGCACATCCTTACAAAACTGGAACGTCATATTTTGGCTATTTTCATATTTGATTAATATTTTAGATATTTTTTAATGTTCATAGTTGTTTTACATTTATGAAGCATTATACAAAATTTAATTATAAATTAAAAATTGTTCGTTCAATAATAATTTAGTGAAAAATTTGTATGTACATTGTAATTTGACATTTCGAATACAAATAAACATCAAACTTAATAAAAACGACCTTAACGCTAAGAAAGCCTAAAAATTTTTTTGCAATCAAGGAGATAGCCCGGTTTTTGTGGTTTAATTTGTTAATTATATTTTATATTATCAATGTTCGTTACTCCTTTAGGTACTTTTGTTTGTTAGCCAATGGTGTTTATTTTTTAAAAATGAACAATTCGTTAATTTCATTTTTCAAGTTAACTAGTCAACGACTTAAGAAAAATGATTTCTTTCAATATGGATTACCATTATTTATCTTTGTAATCGCTGGTTCCTATTTTCTTGATCATTTTATGAATATGAAGTAATTTTTCAGGTTGTAGTTGTATATTTTTATAATAAAGTAAAGGCTGATTTTCGTGTTTATATATCTTTGTAAACCGTGAATAATGATAACTACATAATCACGACGAATGTGATATTTTTGATATATTTATAATATTTATTTTTATATAAGGTTGCAATACGTGAAGATGAACAAAAATCAAATCGACTTTGATGCTTTAGAAAAAAAAGGAATTCATGTGAAGACGAAAACTGTTAATCTTGAAGAAGAGTTAAACAAGATAGAAAAGGTATTATGTTTTTCATAATAAAGTCATTTGTTAAACTGTCTTTTATTACATGATATAAAACTAGCTATATTTTATTAATATAAACATAAAATATAGTGTCACTTTTTACATTTAGAACCCAACTACATTTAATATTTGCGCGATTTTTCAAAATATAATAAATGCAACATTAAAAATTTAAATTGTGTTCAAAACAATTGTATAATCAAAAAGTAAATGTAAAAAAATGATCCAACTATAATAATAAATAATTTGTTGTACAAAGACGCGTGTAAATTACCTGACTTCAATAAATATTAAATTAATCTATAATTTTGTACATCAAAGGTACAAAGCTTATAGAGGCAATTTCTATGATAATATAAACAAGCAACCTACATACGATTAAATTGTATTGATTTGTTATATAATAAGCTGATAATTTTCAATCTTTTTCGTACTTGATCACTACAAACTTCTAATTATTTCTGGTGGCATGTTATCGTTATATTTTTGTGTCTTGTTTTGTATTTGTTTTTTATCCGCTAAAAAAAAGAGAGGCAATTTTGAATTTGTGTACTATATTTCTTTTTTGATATCGAATACTAGTGTTTTCAACTGATAAAGAACATGTGATTAATTTTAGAATGTTCATAAAATAAGTGATCGAAAATTAACGTTTTAAAAGTAAGAGTTTTATTAACCTTTAACATATCACGTTAATATTTTCTATCCTAAATCTCGCGTATCTTTAGAATATAATTTGATTTCCTTTTAAATATGTAACATACAAATTTTATAAGTAAAAAATGTCTCTTATTTGTAATTTTACGAGTTTAAATAAAGAACGTTGTGTGAACAACTTCTTCACATACTCCAAAATTCTTTATGAAATAATTTTTTTTAACCTTATAATATACATATAACATAATTGGTATGTATACTACATGAATACAAATTTAATATTTTATGCCGTTTTAGGATATTATACAAGTCCGTCATATTTGTTTAAAACTCGTAATTTTGAAGTAAAGTTTGATGTTTTATTATACTTAATTTTTATACTATTGTATTAAATCGTTGTAATATATATTTTTTCCATTTAACAGGAAAATGCATCACACGATTGGAAAAATATTCGAGCTCCTAGATTTTGGGAAGATAATGAAGAATTTTTAAAACTAAAAGAAGAACAAAATAGGATTTTAAGTGAAAGAATACAAAATGAAAAATTATTGCAAACGCAACAGTAATGTTTGTAAGATTAATATAAATTGTACGTTGAAATGTTTTTTAAATTCTAGTTATATATATATATTTTTAATTGAGATTAAAGTGATTACACTTCACTCATTTTTGTAGTTATTTTTATCATTTCTATACAAGACGTGAGTAAAAATGAATAGCATTTTCAGAAGAAATAATGAATATGTAGCTGATTATATTTTTATTTTAGAAAATACGTAATCGTATTTTTTATTAAAATTCCAATAACATATTTTGCAATGTATTTAGTTTACCTATTGATAATGTTTTGATATACATTAAGAATTTATAGCACTCAGAACGTAGTAAAATATGAAAAGTACAATGTTAACTAACTACGCTGTGCTTAATAATTCTCTCTTTTTATTTTTAAATAATATCTTGTTTTGTGTAAATCGTGGTTAACGATATTACATTTTTATCGAACTATGCAATAAACTGTCTTAAATTCTTGATTAAATGTCGGAAATCCTACCAAAACACCGATTACAATGAAATTGGATGATTTATTCCAATTTTTAATATTTCAAAATAACTAACTCAACGTTTAGTACATTTTTAACTAACGTTAAAAACAAATTATATAATTAAATATATATATATATATATATATATATGTAAAAATAAATAATGGGTTTGATTACTTGTAATAATAAATAAATAGTTTAGTTTTCATTTGTTTTCACTTCAAATTCATTCGTTTATTTCCCTAAACTCCAAAAATTGAAAAAACCACTTGTAGATGAATGATGTCAGTTGTTCATTATTGATTCTTAGTAATTAGCGCACTTTGTTCAAGTATGTTTTCCAGATTAGGTACCGCTATCAACTAAAAGTGACATTAAAAAATTTATACTTCGCCTAAATAACTGTATTTAAAATATACATAAATTATCGCACTTTTATTAGTCAGTAATTATCAACTGGATTTAACTAATAGTTTAATCTACATTAATATTTTACAAATTGGATAAAATGCGCGTTCTGTAAATTTAAATATAAGTATATGAATAAACACGAATTTACTTTAATTCATATTTATTCCTTAATTTTCAAAATTTATTTATTTCGTAACATCTCGACATTGTTCCGGTGTAATTAAATCTTTTAAGCAATGTATTTCTGGCTACGTTATAACTTTTACGAAAAATACATTACAAAAGTATAGTAGGAAGGATACGTGTTAAGTTTTGTTAATAATGCGCAGTTTTTAATTTAAATAAAAATAAATTCGTTTAAATTATTAAAATTACAAAATATGAGTGTGTTAATGCATATAGATACAGTTTTTGGTGTTTCTGTAAGGACAGTTTCTTTGTTCATACTTTATATTTACCTAGTGAGTACATTAAGTTTATTTATTTATTTGTTAATTATTTGTCTATCATATAATGAGTATTTTATGGATATTTAATAAATATATTCCGTTGATACTTCTCAATACTAAAAATGTGTGGCCATAATAATGTATAATTGTTCACGAATGTAGTAATTTTATTTTCTATTTTCATTAGTAGTGATTTCATAATATTCACATTGACTTATTTTCGCAGATTACTTCAGTGATAAATATACTAACATATTCTTTAAGTAAAGTAACACCCGCTGAAAGGAATGAAATAGTGAATTACGGTATGTACTCAATTCTGTGCGGCTGCATTTTTAAAATTACATGTATATTATAAATTTATTGTTCATACTCGCATGTGTTTTTAGTGATTTCGATTTGTTCATCTTATACCTATGATTCATGTAAACTCGTGTTGTTATTAATAGTAAAACATAAGGGTTGATATAAATTTTGTATCGACATACTAATTTTCGAAATTCGTTAAAATACAGAGTTTTATTTAACATTTTTTATTAATATGTTAATGTTTATTTTTGTCTGTCAATTGAAAAAAGTAGTTTTTTTTTTTTTTTAAACATTGCACCGAAATATTATCATAAGCAATGATGCTCGCGGTAGAAATATAAGGGAAGATAAAGGGAAAAGTAAGGAATAGAAAAGGAGACAACGTGAAGAAAAGATAATGTATTTTAATCTGGCAGCTCCAGTGGGATGTAAGATTAGGATTAAGAATAAGACTAGGAAATGATAACCGTGCTAAAAGCCAAAGTGGGTATTACTGTAGCCTATAAGGTTTAATCTATGAAGTACAATGTACTTTAAGTAATAGATAAAGCATAACGACACCATTTCCTGCGTCTAAGACGTCTGGATGGATTTCCTGGAAGGTTTGGCGTATACATGCGACCGATGTTTCGATTTGTACTGTGTTGTAGTTTTTCGATCTTTTGTATTGTTCTGAGTAGACATCAGTGAGGAATGGTATATGCAACTCTGAGTGTACCGTTAAGTTCGAAACGTACTTAGGCGCGTCATAATGCGGAGCGTCTTGGACTGTTCCCTCTAAATCTTTGCCAGATTAGATTTTGAAGCTGTGCCATATAGTTCCAATCCGTATCTCCAGATAGGAGCTATTATTGTTAGATACAGTTGACGTTCGATGTTTAGATTCAGAACCGATTTTCTTCCCAGCAACGGATACAATATTCTGCGCCTATTAATGATATTTTTCTTTGTTTGCGTAATATGATAACTCCAGTTAAGGCGCCTGTCCATGTACATGCCTATGTAGCGAACATAGCTAGCTTGTGGAATCACAGAATCATATATACGGAGCGAAGAGGAGATATTTTTCCTGTTATGTAATGTGTTGGCACTTGGCTGGGTTGGATTTAATGCACCAAAGATGTGCCCAGGTGGCTATCTGATTGATGTGATTCTGTATAGCCGCGTCAGTATATTTTACGTTGGTATTACTTTACAACACATTAACTCACTACGAATGGGTGTAATAAATAAGATCGGCATTGAAAAGAAATTAACTGATACTGTTCTTTTTTTCAATTTGGAGTTAGTCTGTCTTCGAGTGAAGGATAATGAGAAACGTCATTCATTAATTTATAAATGCTTAAATAAAAACAGCGGACATATTTATTGATTACTTTTAAAGATCTATTTCAAATAAATGCTGCTTGGTATTAAAGTAAGAAACTATGTTTTGCCTCCACAATGTAAATCGTATTTATGTCAGTTGCGAAAAAGAATTTTTATTTGATTTCATGCACATATGTATTTTTCGTGAAATTAGAAATAAATGAATAATTTTTTACATTTTTAACTGTCGGAATCTTGATTACATTGAATAATAATGATCGAGTTATCTTACCATACTGTTTCATAATTTTATCATATCTTTGGCAGATTCGACTTTTTAGTAGTAGATATCTTCGTGATATTAATAATGCGGAAAACACATATTTCTTTGTACATAAAAACATCATCACATGCACAAGGATTAAATAATTTAGATATTTTATTTTTTTCTGTCAAAAAGTTTACGATCAATTAGATCCGCGGACACCGAATCGTCAAGAGGTTGCTGAATCATATGCAGACACTAGTAAGTATTTTAATATGTTCTGTTTGTATTATAATAAACTATTTATAAGTTTATGCTTATCACAATAAAACATATATCAGAGTAACTAATAGCTAGAAGCACGGGAGGAAAACATATTAGATCGAGTAGTAGAGGCATATTTTATGTAGGGAAAAAATTAGGTTGGAGAAGGTGTTAATGTTAGTGAGAAGTGGAAGGGAAGTCGAAAGGTTTACTAAAGATGTTTGGGAGGAATTTAAGAGTAGTACCGTACAAGGCTGTCGTCTTTGCGGCAATGTATATTTACACTCCACGGTCGGATTGTTGACTTAACCAAACGTAATTTATTAGCTGTAGAGACAGAAAGACATTTTTGTTCCCATAGGTACAACAATTCCTGCATCTTTGGCTGCTCTTTCAGCCAGTTCATTGTCATTAAGTTCATTATAAGCTGAAATCAAAGAAATGTGACTGTTGTAGACTGTGGAATTAATAATTTTCTTTACGACCGGGTGTTGTTTGTGATTGTATACATAATAATTAGCGAGTCTAAGCAAACGGTAGTCGATAATGATGGGTCGCAGAGATTGCTTGTAAAATTGATCGCAAGGTATAAATGTAATTCAGCAGATTGTACAGTAAAGTACTGCGGAAGTGAATAGCTAATAAGCACTATTTCATTTTCAATGACTAAGTAATCAACGAAGGCGCCACAGCTGGACCCATCTATATAGAAAATGGTTGAACGAGAGGTGCATGATGAAATAATCTGCTTTATTTTGTAAAAAAAAAAAAAAAAAAACAGCCAGTTTGTTCATGGTGGTACTACTGCTTTGGAGTGATGAATTAATCATGTCTCGTGCATATGTATGGCTTTTAAGATATTTACCCGGTAGAATGTGTTTCAGAGCATCTTGTTGCGGAAGACTTTGATGGTGCGAAGTCAGACGCACATTGTATAAACAATTTGACCAGAAAATGATTATGGTAATAGTATAGTGGCGATTCATGTTTCTGTTAAACTATCGATTGAAGTTGTAAGAAATGCTCATGTAGCTAGAAAGAGAGTTGAGTTGGATATGGCATTTAAGATTTGAATCTAATTTTATACTTTTTTGAACGAATATCGCAATAATTGATTCGAAGTAAGGAAATCCTGTCAGCACCACAGGAAGTGCGACCCAATTTTTTTAAGAAGGATTTGTTTAAGTGTATAGTTGTCTGTCGTAATATCAGCCAAGGTATCGAAGGTGCAGATGAAAGAGGTATATCAATGAGAATAATGTTTATAGAATTTCGAACGCAATAAAAACTGCATTGCCATAGACTTGGTATTGGAAAAAGACAGGCTGTCGTCTTAGCTTACTTTGTATTCCTGAAGAACATTTTGATCTACAATAACATTTTTATAGCTCAGAAAGTTGGTAACATCATTTGCAAATAATTAACACTACACTGTAGGGATTGCGATATTATTGATCAATACTTATCTTTAAAAAACTCTTCTTTGCAAATTGTGAATTAATGATATAACCTATCCGCGCTAAAATTTCCTTTTTTACAGAAGTCTATTTATAAAAAAAAAAAATAATAATTTTCCTTTGAGCTTTCACTGTTGACGTTGGTTCAATACCTTGTGTATGGAGATTCTATCAAATAACTTCAGTCAAAAAGATTAAAATTATTAGCTGATGATTCAACTATAGCATTCTGATTATAATTGGTGTAAAGTGGGGCAGTTATGTTGGAATCCGCATTAAGAGCGCTGAACATGATCATTCTATTTTAATAGTCAATTTAAACGGTGGTATACAATCCGCTCAAAGACTTTACAGAGAACAGAAGTAAGGGAGATTGTAAGGTAGCTATCTGCATGTGAAAGATTCTTGTTACATTTGAGAACAGGAATCCTGATGGCTATTTTCCAAGCTTCTGGAAATATATTTTCCATCCACATTTGTTGAAGATTTGTAACAGTAAAGTTAATACTGATGGAGAATCGTTTTTGAGCATGCAAATATGTAGCTTAAGCTTATCATAACAGGGTGTTGCTTATTTCATGGATTTGATAGTAGAATTTAATTCTGATTGACTGATTTATTTGTTATATGTGTCCAAATTGAACTCATCACATTATTTTTGTAAATGCAGATTTAAATGTTTTGCCATGATTTTCAGGCGATTTCTGGTAGTAATTCCCAAAAAACCGGATTAAATTTCACTGGGATGATAAACATTTGTATCATTTAAATTAAAGGATGATGGAGAAGAGCAAATATTTGGCTGCTCTCGTGCATGTATTTTGGATCAAACTGCAGTGGATGCTGAGGACGCTGTAATACGTGGGTTGAATTCTTTCCATAAATTTCACCTTGTTTATTAGAGTAAAAGTGAAGTCACCGACAATGTTATTTATAGAGTACGATCACTGTCAACTATATCCGAGTGATGAAAAACATGGAAACTGCTGACTAGTGAAGACACAATCAAATATTAAGTTGACCAAATATGACACACAAAACTATAGTAAGTAGGTTCTCCCGTATTGAGTATACGTATAATAATTTTTCTATTAGGCGGATTCTATGATTAGAGTGATTGTTACAAAGGATCTGGCTGAGAGAAATGGAGTATAATTTCAGTAGAATGTTGAAGAAATGAGCTTTATCAACAGATTCATCAGGTGGAAGATAGATTGAACAACGCGTGAATGTTTATTCTAGTTGAATGAGAGCGCATACGCTGAAGTTCTCTGGTAAGGGTAATCTGCTAAAATGAGATACCGCTTTTTACTGCTACAAATACTTCACCATGCGCATCAGATTCAGAATAAGGATACGATTTTAAAATATCATCATTATGTATAAGGTGATTTTGATCGGATTTTAAACGTGTTTTTCGAAGAGAAATTATAAGTAATTGATAGGTGGCTATAAATGACTTGAGTTCTTCATTGCGGACATAAAAACCATCCTAGTTCCAGTTCACGATTGTAACCAGTTTTTCAGAATGAATAGATGATGATTTATCGGGTTCATGATGACTTGAGAAGGTCCTAATTATTTTGGTAAATCTTATTTTTGTTCCTCTACCAGTTAATAATTGATAATATATGTTGATTAGGGTAATTAGACAATTTAGATCTACAGTGCAAACTTTGATAGTTGATAAGGAGCCACTATTTTTTATTTTACACATGTCATAATAGATGAATTAGAGAAAGAGATTATGGCATTATAATTAACTTTGAAGTAAGGTTTCAGTGGTTGAAGATGTTTTCTTACTGAGGATCCAGAGTCTGTAATGAATCTGTTTATCAGGTGAATTTATAGGTGGATTTTATGGTATTTTCAAGATTAGGGTCTGCTACACAATCATCAGCTTTATGATCCCTAGAGTTGTATTTAAAACCGACAAATTCTCGAACGAGACGAAAATACGATAGCTTCAAGAATTTAGAGTTAAACGTGTATCCAACCTAAATACCGAACTGATGTGCAAGAGGGATAACACCATTTTCTATAGTAAGAGTTAACCCTAACTTAAAAATGACTTGTTCGATTAATGTTAAATCAATATTAATGTTAAATACGGTTGGAAAATGTTGTATTGGGAATAAACGACGCAATATCACCAACGTAGAGGGGAATTTTAGAATACAAAGGCATTTTTGTCAGTTCTGAGAGATGCCACTAGTTGATAAACTGGTCGACAGTGTACTTATTAAAATATAATGTTGCGAAAACAATTTATCAATAAATAAAATTGCTACAATATCTTGGAGTGCCTGGGGACAATAATTTATGTTGTAAAGTGGGTAAGTGTACTAAACAATGTCTTCTGTCAACCGTAATGCTTTAGATAATTTCAACACTTCGAGATTGGTGTTTGTTGATTGAATTACATACAAAACTGTTGCCATTTCTTCCTTTTTGCTAGTTTAAAGCTTCATATAAAAATTTCAACCAGACTCTAGGGTCAGGCTCATCGTAAAGTCATGGTTCTGAAGCTGCAAAGACAACAATTGCCAGTTGTTATACTTATAATTCCACTTTAAAAAAAAAAAAAAATACTAGTAAAAAATTCTGTTACCATCATGTGTATCATTTATATCTACTTCAGTTAATATGTGGCAGTAGTCAACTCCCCGCAGTGCCGGGCATTCTAGTTAGTTATTGAATCTAATATAGGAGAACAATTAAATCTAATGGTATTCTTATTATTATTACAATTATCGTTATAATAATTATAATAATAATTATTATTATTATTATAGTGGCGACTGGAAGAATCAGAGCTACTGCTATTTCTTCTTCATTTAAAGGAACTAGATGGGAAATTTTTGTTACTTACCGCTTCAGGAAATAAAAATGCAGGAATAACTACAACCCCCTACAAATCGATTTGGCCTCGGAAAATGAAACATTTTCTAACGTCATGATTGGTTGTAGCTTAAGTTGTTCCTGATAAACTGGATAGCTCAATAACGATTGTAAGCCAAGTGATTACCCTGACATCTAGCACGAAACAGAGCTGCTGGAAAATTTGTATTTATTTGAAATTCCGACGACTTATACAACTACTTTTGCTATGGCAAAGTTGCTAATATGGCCAAATCTTAAACAATTATTAAACATTTTTAGTGTCTTTAACTTTACATAGATAATAATCAAAAGAACAGTGTAAAATCGGACACTAAATTGACACAGAATTTTATTTCAATAAGAATAGGAGAAAAGGAACCATCTTGATTTATTTTATTCAGTCGATGTGTGTTGACAATTTTAGCGCTTGCCGCGGAGGAAGCAGTAAGTTAAACGATTGTAAGATCGATCGGAACGTCCGTTACAGTACCAAAAAACGAAAGAATAATGTTTGTGGTATAAAACAATGTGTATTTTATGAATAACTAACGTCAGGAAAAATAAATCGATTCTACACGGATATTGTTCAACATATAACGATATCGGTTAGGATAACCTCTTTACAAATATTAAGGTTAGATTGTTTATCCCAAAAATTATTCTTATTACCATACTACTACCGTTCTCATCGCCATTATTAATAATTATTCTTCTTATTATAGTTATTATTGTTACTACTACCGTCATTATTAAAGATAACATTATTGCCACCACCATTTTTAACGTTGTTATTCCGACTATGTGCAGTACTACTACTACCACCATTGCGACCGCTGGTGCTGATCAAGGGACGATTCCCCCCTGTACGCTACTGACGCTTTTGACAGTTTTTTTTCGCGGTACGGATTAGCATCAATTCACAATATCGGCTAGAATGTACGTGTTTTTAATCACGCGAGATAATGTGTGCGAATATGAATCGTGCTTATTTTTTTTTTGTAATTTCAAAATTTTATTTTATTAAATTTTTTATTTATTAATTACATGCGTATTTGTTCAAACATTTTCTTCAAAAACAAGAGGGAGAGAGTTCTATATAATAACGTAGCAAGTACATAGGTTAATTACTAAATGCACCTTATCTATATGTATATACGCAACAAATTTCTCAGTAGACAACAACAGATACAAGATGTGTTCTTTATTGTGACACTAACGTTATTACGTATGCACGTGTTATTATTTCTATTCTATTGAAAATATCGTAATTCTACCCTTATCGATATCGTCGATCTACCACGAACAATAGAGTACCAACACATCAAACGAATTTATGTACATATTTTTAGTTTACGTATTCATTATTATTATAATTTTGTATTTTAAATTTATACCCCCCTGCTCTAAAAACGCCATAATATATATTACAATAAGAAAATAAAAGAATTAATAGTATAATTGAAACTTTTTTTTTTTTTTTTCAGTAATTCGGATACATAATACTTTCAAGATCATCCGGTTCGTAGGTTTGATTATAGTCGTAGTTGTGATCGTATCATGCTTATACGGAGTACACACGGTAATTATAACAAATGTACATGTATAAACAAGAAACAAACATTTTAATTTTTGGCTATGTATTGAATGAGAATAACGGCCTTGAAAAAACCTAATAGGTTATAAGTATCGTTAATTAATTTAAAATTATCTTTTGATTAATTTTAATTAAACCGCGAATTTCAAAAGTAATGAATAAAGTAGTTAAAAATAACATTGTACACAAAAAACTCTTTTCTTTAAATTTGCTCTTGGTATTAATGTAAATTTCAAGTCTGCAAAAGGAAACCCGCGTGTGTGGGGGTGATGATAAAATTATATTTCAGTGTGTTCGTGAATAAAAGCATTTTATCTAAAATAGTTTTTCGAATTTATTACTAAATTCAAATAATTATATAAAACGCATTATTTTTCATGTAAATACAGTTTAAATAATTTTTTTAGTTAGAAAAACACGCTCATTTTCAGGACTAAAATTAAATAAATGATAAATATATATATATCTTCTTTCTCTCCTCAACCTAATGGTTGGTGGGTTAGTTTGGCCATGTTTGTTAGGAGCACGCACGTGCTTTTACAGCGGCATAACTTTCTTCGTTTTTTTTACTTGATCCATGTATCTTTCTGGGTCTGCCTTTAGTTCGTCTTCCGCCCGTCATTCCTTCGATTAAGATCGTTCATCCATTTCGAATGTCTAATCAGGTGTCCGATCGTTCCATTTCTTTTCCATATTTATCGTGTTTCGCATATTTCGTTTCTCGTTTATCTCTCGTAAAACTTTGTGATTGGTAGTTTTGATGTCCACGGTATCTTTAACTTTCGACGTCAACACCACATTTCGAATGCGAGGAGTTTTTTCTGGTTTTGAAATCGTCCATGTTTCTACTCCGTAACACTTTAGATAAAACTCTTTATAAACCGCTTTCTGACATTAATTAATAAGTTTTTTGACACCAAAACAGGTTTTTCATAAAAGCATTTTTTGCAAGCGCTATTCTTCTCCTTATATCATTGATGCTTCTACCATCGGATGATATTATACTTCCCAAATATGTAAATTCCGTCACTTGGTTTATTGGTCTGGTTATTCAATAGAATGTTTGTACTTTGTTTACCGTTTTTTTTTTTTTTTTGTGCATACCATTACTTTGGTCTTTTTGGTGTTTATGCTTAATCTACACCTTTCTCGTAGAGCTTCTTGTAGGCCTTTCTCGGTTTCCGCTATTATTGCTATATCATCAGCAAATTTTATCGTATTATTCTACCACCTATATTTAATTCACTTTTGTTTTTTTTTTTTTTCGAAATAATCTTCTATTTCTTCTTCAATATAGCCATTGAACATTAGTGGTGAAAAGTTACAAGCTATCTTTGCTTTTTGTTCGCCTATAAATATTGATTGATTTCTATACAGCTGGAACAGTAATCGCCGATTTCTGAAGTCTATGCCTTGTTTCTTTAGTAATTTAAATAATATATTCCAATCTACATGATCGAAGGCTTTCTCTATGTCTACAAATACGATATAAACCGCTTTTCCTATTTCCATTGATTTTTCAATAATCAAACGTATGGAAAGCTTCCCTAGTACCTCTGTTTCTTCTAAAGCCGAACTGATCATCTCTGAGATTGTTTACGATTTTTGATTCTATTCGATGATATATTATTTTCGTGAAAATTTTGAAAACATGGGGTAATAAATTCAATGTTCTATGATCTTTGCATTCTTGCAACTTATGTATTTTTGGTATAGACTCTAGCAATCCTTGCTCAAAAAATATATTATTTCCACCTTGTCCTTATTTTTAATTAATTATTTCCCATTTTCGTCTCTTAAAATAATCGCTTTTTCCTTTTCTCCGAAAAATGTCTTTTTATATCATTGTAGACTTTTTCTGTATTTTCTTTTTTCATATTATTTCTTCTTTAGCTTTTCGGACTTCTGTATTTACCATATAACTGTACTTGTTATATTCCTGATGGTTATTATTTAACTTAGTCAACCTTCTTAATTCCATTAGTTGCAATGTGCGTTTAGATAACCATAATTTATAGATTACTTTTTCTTCTTTGACTACTTGTTCTTCCGCAATTTTGGTTATTTTCTGCTTAACATAATTTCATTTTTCATTGCTCGGTAGATCTGTGTTGAAAGCTTTATCTGTTTCTTCTCTAAATACTTTCTGTAATTTTTGATAATTTTTAATTTTCTTTATGTTCCATCTTTTAAATGTGATGGTTCTTCTTATGTTTTTCCTAATCTATAACTAGCTCGTCATTATTACTGGGATGTGATCGGAGTCTACACATCTGCTCCTGGATAGTTTTTACCAACCTTTATTTGATTTTGATATCTGATGCGTACTCTGATGTAGTCTAATTGGTATCTTTTAATATTACAGGGGTTCTTCAAGTATATCTTCTCCTTTTTGGTTGATCAAACATTGTGTTGGTTATGGTTAGATCATGGCTGATACCTACCATACTTCCCCCCCCCTCTTGTTACGTTTTCCAAGTTCATATTTTTTTGTTTGTTCTATCTGCTGATATACTTCTTCGATTTCTTCATCAGTGTGTGTGTGATCGTTGGCATATAAATTTATATTAACACTAAATCTTCAGGATCCGATTCGATTTTTGTTAAAATGATTCTATCACTATATCCGCAAATAGTTTTCACTTTGTTCGCTACACGTTTATTTAAGAGAAATCCAACTCCTGCCATTCGATCATCCGCGCCACAGTAAATAAATCTGTAATCTGTCGCCACTTCCTAGCCATCTTACTTCACTTATTCGGAAGATATCTAATTTTAACCCTTCCAATTCCTGTTTTAAATTTGCTAATTTGCCAGATTTCATTGACCTCACGTTCCAATTCTATATGTATTCTGTAATCGTTTACTCCGTGCATGTGTGCTTCCTCCTGAAGAGTTCTGTACGCAAATGGGTACAGAGGAACTCGAATCCCTCTCCATTACTACAGGGGATCACCCATTGCCTGACTCAAGCTTGTCCCATGGGTGCAGCATTGTTATTCGATCTTTCACATGCCATTTTTTGTTAGGAAAATATACGGTGATGGTTTCCCGTTACCTTCCACCGTATTTTCTGTCGAGGTTTACTCTCTTAACCCTTGGATAAATATCCTAACCGCAGGGCAGCGGGTTTTGTTTTCTGTTAGGGTTGTCTCCCTTAGGCCTTTGGGTAAAAAAAACCCTAACGGTTGTTACTGAGGACATAGGATTTTTTCAGACTTTTAGTAGACAGGTTCTCAAGCTGTCCATCTGCATCCTCTTGTCTCCTTGCCCTGTCACTACTGGAATCGTCCGCCAGAGACTTTCCGCAAGTAGCCGCTCTTGGTTCGCGACTGTTTATTGGTTATTCCCAGTTGGCCAATTCGACTGGTCATTCCACTATCCACCATCTGTGGACGCGCCCCGTTCCACGGTTAGAGCTCCAGATCCCAGGAGGTACATAGTACCCCTGGGATATATATATATACTAGCGGCTGAACCGTTTTGATGAAAATTTTTATTTTAATAAAGTTATTACGTACCAAATGTATAATTTTATTTTTTACTTTTTTTTTTTATTTAATATTTCTGATAAGTAATAATTTAAAATAAAAACAATTTAAAAAATTTACACGAATAAATTTGTAGGTTATGATGGTTGGTTAATCAATGCACACGTAAATTTGATATCATGTAAAATACTCACTTTATCGCCCTAAATTTGTAAAATGTATAGTTTTTTACGTATACTTCAAAACCCTTCACACACACTAATTACAAACTTACGGGAAAATTTTAATTAGCACGCGATTTATTTTAACGCGATAATAACGCAAAGTTAAAAAAATTTTTTGAATACGATCGGAGAATAAACTTAAATTAAAAAAAAAAAACGTATTTTCGAATATTCGACACTGCGATCGCAGCGCTGTCTACTGGATTCAATGTAAACCATTCTGAAATTAACAAAATTTATAAATAAATGGTTAATTAAATGCATTTTTCAATCGACCTAATTGTGAATCTAAGCCATTCTCGAATCCACTGGAACACAAAAAAATTCATGAAAATAGGTCTAGCCGTTTAGGGTTCAGTGACATACACACGCACAGAAGAATTATATATATAATGATATTTAAAAAACAATATAAAATGTTTTAATTTGTTTTATTTCACAATTCAAAATTAATATCTATATTTATAATACATATTTATCTTATATTTTTCAGTACACAGCTGGTTATATGATTCCGTACTTGATTTATTCTGGTATTTCGTTAATATTGATCGCTATAACGTCGGTCATCCTATTACTAATGTTGTTATTTTTTGCTATCGCTTTTATTAATGCCCAACCCGCATTGATATTGGTGTTTATCATAGTGATGTTGGTTACGGTTTTATTATTAGGTAAGGTAAATTTTCATTTTTTATTGTGGCACACGTAGATGTAAGTAAAAATCTAACACGTATAGGGACATGTTCAATCACATAATAAATAACATATATTTATTAAACACTTGATAGTTTTAATTCTCAAAATTAAATTCTACAACTCTCTTCCACTATCGAATTATATTCACCAGGCTTATCTTACTTAACCCTGTTTTTAACATCTGAAATTCTTCCTTATTTACTATTGTATACACAACATGAAAATGTTATTTATTGATGCATATATTGTATATATGGAATCGAAAATCATTAAAATTGAGTAACAAAATTTTATGTCTATGTAATCATTATTCTCGTTAAATTATATTCGATAAATTTTTATGTATTTAAGTGTATCCAAAGTGTTTACATGTAAAAATTAAATCTGTTCGTAATATTATCTCTTCAGAATGTGTTTTTAATAATCCAGTAATGCTAAAAATTAACGAGTAAAATTTTTTATATATATCCCTTTTATTCTATTACTACTCTTCAAATCACTAATCCGATCTAAACTGGAATATGGTTCCATGTTTTATGGAAACGCTTCAACAGTATTGTTAGGTAAGTTTGATCGCGTGAAAAATGAATGCATTAGGCTGTGTATTGGTGTTATTAAAAGCACTTCGGTACCAGCACTAATGGCAAAGTGCAAAGTTCCACTCTTACAGCTTAGACGGAGCTATTTAGCCCTGAAACTGCTGAAACGTAGGATGAATAATTATCGCTTCCCTATGTCTAACACGTTCAGTCATGTCTATTGCAACGGGCTTTTTTCAAATAGAAAAATGACCTTGCTTTCTTCCGTTATAACAAGGTTGGAGGAGTTTCGTGTACGTCTCGCGTGCATGCAAGCTCCTTTTCAATTTATAGTATCATATTTTTACTTCTTCAATAAACAAAATTCATCCTTTTCCCCTGAAAACTGCAGTCTGTATCCTTCTACATTAATCCTTCCCACTTTCAATAGTATTATCTCCAAAATGTTTCCACTACACACTCTTATTTACACGGATGGATCAAAGTCAACTCGAGGAACGGGACCAGCAGTATTCATTTCAGCTCTCAATATTAGTAACGTGCACAAATTCTTTGTTGCCTGACCATATTTTCCGTATGCAGCTTAGAGAAAGTACCCTCTGTCCCCTCCATTCTGAACAAGCAGTTGCAATCCCGATCATGTTTTTTCTTAATGCTCTGCTATATGTGAATGATAAACAAGCTTGTTGTATAGTGTAAGTAGTGTACAATGGCGCTAGCGAAGTTAAATACATATACACACACCCGGGAGAAGTGACTGTAATCGCTTTGTTGTCACGACATTTCTAATGATGATATTTTTGCGTCGTTCATCGTATTGAAGCTAAAAATTGAAAAGACGCTAAATTTTTCCCGTGGTAAAGGTATAATGCGTATAGTTTTCAACAGTATTGATGTGCTGTGTAACGTAATTATTTTTTAATCAAACAAATGTGCAAAACGATGGTGGTAAAATTTATCGACTGAAAATTGCCAAGTTTTAAAGTTTTAACAATGATTTATCAGTCTGATTTTGAATACAAATTTCTTTAAACACTTTTTATTTTATGTATTTCTCTTTTTTGTACGTTTTATTACAAAAATTTAAAATATTTTTTTTAGCATTCGAATTTTATGTCTTCTTAATCTTTTACAATTGTTACCGCTTGATAAATGAAAATGCTGCTGGTTATACTGCAGAATAAATCCATCAACAAAATTTAAACGGTGAATTTCAAATTATATTATTACTGCATAATGAAATTCTGATCATTTTACGATTTATGTGTGCGTTATTATAATAATCTTCATTTTTATTATTACTTTATTACTTCAATTTTTAAATATTTTGTATTCTTTAATTTTTATTTGATTTATAATTATTAAAAGTTTGTAAATATACTTCATTTCCCCTATATAACATTTTTTTATTTTAGTTCACATGATCAATCTTTCTTCAGTAAGATGTTTTTGGTAAATTTAATAATTTTTGATTGGTTCAATGTTTTTATACATGTAGTAAATGGTTATGTTCCAAATTGATAAAATTCACATTTATTTTGTTACGTTGGTTTGTGTATTTCTATTGTTTCTTCTCGCACTATGATATGTATCGCTCATAATTACAATTACTATCGCTGTTGTCGCTGTCGTCATTATCGTTCAGTGTTTGTGTGTGTACACATTTCACGCCTATGCTGCCTCATTTCGGCGTGTTATCGACGACACGCGCCTTGCCGTCTTATCTTTTTCCTTGATTAAATTGATACCAAATTATGAGGAATGGCAGTCGCCCAACTCATAAACATTTAGATAAGTATACAAAAGAGACTATTAACTCTCATGAAGAATCTGCTGTCCTGCTGAAAAATAGGTTTTTGCTCATTTAAGTGAAAATTCTAATGAAATAAATAGCAAAAACAATTCTCACAAAATAGTCATGACTGATACCCAAGCACATAATAATTCTGTTAAACTACTTCCAATTCATATCGAGAACGTTGTTGATTTTATTCAATTATGAAAACAATTATTAGACTTTGCTAAAGAAAACTTATTTTTAAAGCTAAAACATATTAAATCACTTCAAACAATTAACCGTAACATTGTTAAATACTTGATAGAAATGAAATATAAATTTTATACATACTAACTAAAAAAACTCGAACCATTTAGAGTGGTTATAAGAAACATTCACTCCTCTACATCAACTATAGTGATCACTGAATAACTAACCAATATGAGATACTTTGTTAAATCAGTCATAAATATACATAAGAAGACAAAAATGCCGTTATCGCTATATTTTGTTGATTTGAATCATCATCCAAATAATGCAAATATATTTTAGGAAATAGGCTCAGTAATTAAAATAGAGGAACTCCGCAGAGACATAAAACTATCCCTCAGTGTCATTAATGCCAGTTATATGGCCATTCTAAACACTATTGTGTCAAATCATCTCACAATTGAATGTCAAAAACCAGCCTCCATTCCACCTACTTGTGATCTCTGTAAGGAGGCTCATCTAGCTAATTATCTATAAAGAACTGCAACATCCTTGTAAAGTTACTTGACATGTTTTTAAAAATACTGACCATCCACAAAACCAAGATCAACATGAACGAAGGAGCGTCTATAATTTCACAAATTGACTGTAAGAGTCGGATGTTAGCTGGCTCAACAATGCCATATAGTTCAATGTTATAAATTCAAATTGATTTTATGACTGAGTTGTACAATAATAGTTGGTTCTCAACCGATAGCTTTGAATGTTTTTGAAAAAGCGATAGAAGTGCATAATACCATATCTGCAATATAAACATTTACAAAGAAGGACCTATAATATTTCCTTATGGAACTCCTGCTTGAATAGTATCTTGTCCTCAGGTTGAAGAGGAGGCAAGGATATTAGACACAATCGGAGGCCTGTTAAACATATTGCTTATATCTTGAGAGAGTCTGGGGTTAATATTTTGTGTAGAAGAGTGAGAAGTTTGGTGGTTAGTCGAGCATTTAAGAGCTGTCGCATATGAAGATGTAGATGATGTAGACATAATGTTTGATGATTTAAAAGGAATATTAATATTGTAACAACCATGCTTGTTACATTGTTTGTATTAGTGAGCAGTTAAAAGTGATAAATTAAAATTAGAATTAAAATGTATATTTGGAAGTTTAAATTTAATAATATGTACGTGAAGGTGAATTACGAGAAAAGAAATAGTATATGTATACGTATAGGTGTACGTACATCCGGTCGGCGTCGCGAACGTAACTTTCCCAAAGAAAAGATAGTAAAAAGGAAATACAATAAAAAAGAAATAGAATGGAGCTAGATTGATATAGGTATAGATATATGTATTGGGGAAAGCACACTGGCGCCAGTAAGATTAGAGTTGTAAAAGATTCGTCAAAGTTAGTATATAAAAAATGCCGAAAGGATATATGTATAATAAATTAAAGATTGACATGGCAAGAGCAGACAAAAAAAGGTAAATATAGGGCTCAGTCGGCATTTTGGTCAAAGACCAAAAGAAACAGCTCCGAATTTTCTGATTGGCTATCCCAAAAGAGAAATCGGAGGGTTCCGCCGAAAACAGTCAATTTAGGGAATTTCTAATATCTATAGAATTCCTAGAAAAACAAGTATGTTGAGTATATGTGTATATGTATGTTCTGTTACCTGATGCTGGCTGCCGGACTAATAACTATATATATATGGCATCCGATTGCGAGTTGATTGGACACAGTAGTGTTTAGTGAAATTATATATTCCGACTTGAAGATACTAAACTGTTTCAGAAGTAGCCAAAAAATAAACAAGCTAAGAAATGTGACTAATCCAGTTATTCTACAACTGATAATTCATAATACGCTCTTTATCACATTGGATAAAGAGAAACTGGCAAAGAGATAATCTTAAAAATTCCCCCTCCTCTCATTCTCTCTAGATATGTCCTAAGTTGTGAATGGACCATAAAAAGTATCTGATTTTTTTTCTGCTCCTTCATCATTATTGTGCTGAACTAAAGAAAGAATATATAACAACATTGATTTGATCCAAGTTATTTTGACTTATCACATTTTAAATTGTATTCAGTATATTCAAAATTATTTTTTCAAAGAATATAAGTGTTTGTTGAAAAAAATAAGATTGATACCATCTTCATGAACTTGAAAAATTACAATATTCCTAAATATAAAATTGAATGCTTTATATTGAGAAGTAAGTTCTTTTGAGTATTATACACAGCTAGTATAGTGGTACTATTTTATTAGTAATGTATTAACGACAATGAGTACATAAATAAAATATTGCTATTAAGTATTTACATTATTTTTCAACGTTTGAATGTTGAAATTCAATATTTCTAATTTTATGGTGAATGGTGTAATTTTTAAATAAATTTGCCGCATGAAGAAATAAACTGTACTAATAAGTACAAAATTCTTTTAATTTTTAATTTATGTTGATGATATGTATTAAGCATAACAAAATAGTAGGTGTATTGAATTACTAAAAAAAAATATCAATATGTATTGAAAAAACTTATGGTAATTGAAATTGTTAAAAATATTATACCAATCATGCTTTTTCACTGTTTATTTATATATATGATTTAAAACAAGTATAAAATAAACAACAAAACAATAGTTAAAATCAGCGGGGTTTTTTCTTTATGAAAAGTCACAAAACTTTTCAGTTGTTAAGCTATTCCAAATTTCCAACGAAATAAAATTTATATTTACATAAATAGTAATATAATAGATTTGTTATTGTATTAATGTTTATGTATAAATTATATATTGTTGGATGTTTTTATTTATTTTTATTTTATTTTTTATTGGGTTATTGTTTGTGTATACATTTTGTATTGTTGATTGTGTCGTTTACCACATTCACTATCATAATTTTTGTATAATTTTTATAATTATTTTTCTTATATTCACTTTATAATGTTCTAACAGCCGAAAAGCTTTGCTATTTTTCATAAAGAAAAAATTATAGTTGTTTTAATTCCTTTTCTGTTAGTTATTTTTTTTCTAAATCACTATCCATACTCTTCAAGTTTTAAAACAAGTTTGTTTTAAAGAATTGTACAGTTGTAATTACAGTTGCTAAAGCAGATTTTCCCATTACAAATTGTTTCTTTTTTAAATATTGTTATACATATTTAAATATTAGAAATGTTTTCACTGTTTGTGTTCTTTTTCTGAACATATTTAAAAAATAAAAATATTAAATGCTGTCGTTCTTTACTTGACCTACATAACGTGGAGGGTTAAGATCATTATAAAAATTAACCAATATTCACAGAAGTATGAAAATTTGAATTTTAAACAGTATTTATCCTTATCAAGTAATTAAAATTGAACCACTACAGTCTCAATCCCCCTGCGAGAACTGCTCGAGAAATTTAGTTGATTTCATCTTCTGTCTCGATTTACTAAAAGTATTTTTATTTATCAACAAAATTATTATCTTACCCTCATTCGTGCATAGTATAATATTATTCAACAAGTGGAACAAATTATCATAGACTGAAAGTGTACAGAAATTCAGACTGTGAAAACATGCACTCTGCGTAACATAATCTACCTGATCATATATGGTGATCAAAAATGCTTAAACAATTTTTAAATTTTTTGCTTTATTTAAAGTATTTTCATTACAAATATTCATATCACTTAAGCATAATTCCGTGAATGTTATCACAGCAATTATTTTTACATCTAATTTTATTGTATATTTAAATTATTATTATTTAAAATAAGCTTAAATGTGTGTTAAAATTTGGATGATTATAATTATTTCGAGATAATTTTTCCTGCTTAGATTTAGAGGTACATAGTGCGTCCATGAGTAATGAGACTGTCGCTATTAAATTCAATATCACCGGCGTCATCTTTAAGTTATTTTAGGTAAAACCTTCTTCTCTATCCATATAAACTTTAAGTCGATCGGAGGTTCAGTAGTTGTTTACGCGATGTGTAATGTAAATTGTCATAATCCCGGAATTTAAAAAAAAACAATGTATGATGATTAAGTTTTGTAGCTGGTAAAAGTGCTACAGAAACAATTGAAATGTTTAAATTCGCGAGTAGAATATAAGGAAAGAAAATAAAGAACTTGCAGTATGAAAACATCACTTGTGTCACAGCTGTGTTGACGAAACATGTTTTGGACTGCCGCTGTAGAGAATTACACATGTTAGGCCGAATTTGTGGAAAGATCGTTTTTTTTTTTTTATCTTGTTGCGCGATAATGTACCTACTGTCAGTGATCAACATCAAGTTTTTATACCCCTCCACGCCTTATTTAAGTCTCCTCGATCATTTTCTGTTTCATAGCTGAGGATGGTGTTGATTGACTAAAGATAGATTTAAATCAAAACTTAGAAGAACGTGTGTCAACATGTGTTTACAATGTAATAGAGACTACTTTGAATAAAAAGTTTGTTGAAAAAATTCGGTGTTTCTTTTAGCGATAGTCTCATTACTTTTTGATTGCACCGTGTATAATAGTTTCTTTGATATTTTTTTTGCGAATAAATTTCGTATGCGGGTTTTGTATACATACCACGCAACCACGTCAAGGCTGCATTAGTCATGTATATCTTGAAATGGCCCGCTGCAAGGTTAGATGGATGATATGCTTGATAGATTGTTGTTGGTTGAAATAGTCACAATCAACGTTTATAATTTCCAAGTTAACAGTTCATTGTATTGCTGTTTTCAGTGTGGATATGATTTAATGGTAACCAATTTTTGTGAGGAAGCTAGAAACCTTTTATTGCGATGCCAAGATAAAAGATCATTTCGCCATTCCTGTATACTTATGAATTCTTGAATTATTAAGTTTTATACTGTAAGAAATGTCCGTTTCCTCCATTTTATAGTAGAAGTTTTATTTCTATTCATTTGGAGACGCTTTTGATAAAAATATTGTTGAAGGTTTCTGATATCAATTTCCTATGTTTTCTTAAAATATGGGACATGCTTGTTTTGAACTGCCAGCTCAGTGTTGCCGGTTCGCAGTATGTACATATAGATTAAATAAAAGCGAAGATAGTAGGAACCCTAGTGTGGGAGTCCGTCGTTAAGTCGACATGATTTACTTTTTTAACCCTTGAGTCGTAGAGAAAACATTCGATTACATAACATTTCATTAAGAAACATATATAATAATATACAAGAAAAAATGTTGATAAATTCCTTTAATAAACAATGTCGATAGACTACGTAATAAGCTGATGACAGGTTAATAAAGGTAGCTCATTTAAGAGTTTTCTTCCATTTTCCATGCAGATAGGTAGATATAGATAAGTATATTTATAAAACAAATACATGGTACAAAAATAACGAAATTATTAATATAACGTATTCTGAATGCAGTTCTGACTACGTTTACTAAATTAGAAATATGTCCAGTTGCTCATTTAGCTAAAATGAAAAATACAGGAAAAATAACAGCCCCAGTACGTTACCTTGAGGTACACCTGATCTTACTGGATAAATTTGGGATTCTTCTTCACCATATTGAACGCAAAGGTATCGTTCTCCAGGTAAGATTGTAACAGTTTCGACAATTGATATGGGAAATAATGTTTGACTTTCTGTACTAGTCCTTAATGCCAGACACTGTCAAAAGCTTGGCGTATATCTAGAAATATCGCAACACAAACTTTTCTTTCTTCCATGGATTTTTCAATCATATTAACTACCCGATGAACTTGCTCGACGATGCTATGTTTTTTTCTAAACCCGAATTAATGATCCGGTATTAGTTTTTTTATACTCCATAAGTGGTAGTATTCTTTTTGTAATTAGTTTTTCATACAATTTGGAAAGCATGGGCAATAATGAAATAGGACGTACTTGGTTCTGTTGCCGGTTTGTTTGGTTTTTTAATAACTACAATTTGTGAAAATTTTAGTTGGATTGGATAGTATGTTAGTCTTTCCCTCTGTACTTTGCTGACAACAAACGGTTACTTTGAATGAATAAAGTAGGTTGGTGCACATTATCTGATTATTATTATTTAAATATGAATAAGCGCATTATGTTGTATTTATGCTGTTTGAAATTCTTATATATTTTTCACATACCCGCATGCAAGATCCTTGTAATTTTTAAAATAATAAACTTAACATCAGCATGTGTTAATATTTTTGCGGCGGGTGTTCAAGCTTTAGTGGACTGATTTCATTACGATATGTTTTACTTTACATAATTCTACTGTTTTGTGATATATATATTTTTCTTTTTGAGTGTTAAATTATAAAAAGTTGTGAAATTTATTTAAAGTTGTGATATCATTTAAACCTTTAGAAATTTGCATCAACGCGCGTAATGCCGGCGATAAACGTAATACGTATACTTTAGTTTAGTGTTCAGTTGCATACAACACGATGTGTTTTATCAATTTTTGGTGCGGGGTTATTATCCGTAGGATGTAGGTAAGTTTAATTTTTTTTTTTAGAAAGGATGCTTCATTGTTATTTCGTGAAAAATATCACAGTTTCATTTATGTAATTTTATCGTTTTAGCTAGTGTAGTTTTTAGTTGATAAACCTGTTAAAAAAATGAAGATGGGTTTGCTGGTCCCAATGGACACAGCATGTTGTGGTTGTCATATAAAATCGTTATCTTTACTTTTTCTCTATTTACACCTGGTAAGTTTGTTATTTCTTTATTTTATTAATGTTGTAATTATAATTTTTTATTCTGTTTAATATAATAAATCATGTATATAATTTATTAGATATGTTTGAAACGGTTAACTAAGTTTTGTTATAAAAGATCAAATTTTGTTATCTTTCATTCAATAGACCTGTTTACGTGTAGTACTTAAAAGTTATGCACGAAGTCTCCAAAATTTATATTCTAAATAAATTTTCTGTTGGTTAATTTTGGTTAATTATAATTTAACATTTAAACTTTTTAAACAAAAAATGTTCAATTTATCTTATTGGTAGTCGTATAATTTTAAAATTAAAGTTGATATCACATGTTGTTTAATTGTGTATTTTCTAAATAATTATGTTTGTATAAACGTCAAAAAATTAATAAATAATATAATTAAAATATAAATAAATTTATTGCTTTATACGTAAATTTTAAATAAAAGGCGTTTTTTTAACAAAAAGCCAAAATATAGTGATCTTGACGTAAATAGAAATCGTACTGTTACGAATGTTATTAATGATAGTGGTGTGTATAAACTTATTTGTAAAGATTGTAACTTTGTAATCGTATACACAGAGAAAAGGTAGAGGGAATTTTAATATTAAGTTTAAAGAACTTACCGTGTTATGAAAATGATGTTTTCTGACCATTTTGTACATAATGAAAACAATTTTCATCCGACTTTAAAATCTTATACGTTTATATTTTCGACACCACGCACATTTTCTATAGAAAGTACTGAACATATTGTAATCAACCATGAAGTTTAAAGTTTTTTTGAACTCGCAGCTTGTTTATATTTTTAATTTATGTAATAGTGCGGTCAATGCATATGTAAAACTGAACATAATTTACATAGTTATACACCTGTTTTAGATTGAAATTCAATACATTATAAAATACTGTACATGAGTTGACATTAATGCGATTTTTTAAATGTTTAATTAATTAGAATTAGGGCATTTTCTCGAATTTCTTTTAAACTAGTAAATATTTAAATTAACATATAGATCGCAAATAAGTATTTTGAATAATTTTGCATGTGAAACGTACTAATTCATATATTTGTTATATCAAAATATTTATTTTCGTTACATTGGTACAATGACACAAGACATTTCCGATTACATTATGTATTAGGGGATTTTGAAAGCCATTATAGGGTTCTTTATTTCTTACAAAGGTAAAAAAATTACATCTTAATGGAATATGCATTGTAACTATCTCATATTTTTCCAGTGTGAATTATATTGTGAATCAGATAATTTTTAATTTGCTATTTTCCACCGATTTAAATATATAAGTTAAGCTTTATGAGCTTTACATTATTTAAAAATTTCATATTAAACTATTCAATTTCTTGTTCAACTGTTTTCAACTATTCATTGTTACTATCTACAAGCGACATTTTAATTTTCTTCCCATATTCTTAATGTTATTTAAGTACTTATTGTATTAATATTTATTTTGGAAATAATTATTTTTACTAAATTCGGGATGTTCGACCTTTGTTCTTTAATGTATGACTTTTGATTTATACCACTATTTTCTTGAATTCAGTGGATTAGTAAACTAAAATGTGAAATATGATATTTCAAGAATAGATGTAAAATTTAATTTTCACATTTACATTTTGATTGTAGTGACAAATTTTACTACTAGTCATACAATTTTTCGATAATTATGAGAACACAAGGTGGTTTAAACGCCGAAAACCATATGATTTAGTGACGCATGTTTAATTGTTTTTTTTTTTTTAATTTTATTTTATTTTCAATCTGTCCCGTGGGGACAATAGGCGAATTTTATTTCAGATTAACTTCATTTTGTAAAGCAGACCTTGGTGCCAAACCTTGTCGAATGCTTGTTGTATATCTAAAAATGTTCCAGTACAGTATTTTTTGGTTTCAATACTTTGGTATATGAACTTTGTTACTCTGTGCACTTGTTCTACTGTGGAGTGTTTCTCTCTGAAACTGATGATTTGGAACGATGTCGTTTTCAACTATAACATTCATTAGTTGTTTCAATAAAAGCTTTTCAAAAACGTTAGATAATATTGGCAAGAGACTAATAGGTCTCCATGATGTGACCTCGTGAGCAAGTTTGTTGGATTTTGGAATCATAATTATATTCGCCACTTTACTGTGGAGTGTTTCTCTCTGAAACTGATGATTTGGAACGATGTCGTTTTCAACTATAACATTCATTAGTTGTTTCAATAAAAGCTTTTCAAAAACGTTAGATAATATTGGCAAGAGACTAATAGGTCTCCATGATGTGACCTCGTGAGCAAGTTTGTTGGATTTTGGAATCATAATTATATTCGCCACTTTCCACTGAGGTGGAACGTGTTTAAGTTTTAAGATGCGGTTGAATAGTGTAGTAATGAAAACATACGCCTGTGTGTATTTTCTTTAGGTAGTTTGTAATGTGTTTTTCAAACTTAGAATCGCTGTTTGAATTTGGGCAGAAGAGCAAACACAACTGCCTTCTCAATATTTGTTCTTGCCCAAGATGCATTTGGCTTTTTAATTGGTGGACTAGGCCGTTGTGGTCTTTTGAAAATTTTTGGTAACTTCCATTAGGAATATTGGGTGTCTGTATATGGTGTTAACTTGGAGAGGTAGCTTTGAAGAGAGTCATCCTTTAGTTTAGCGATTGCCTGTTTGGATTTGCAAGTCTTATTGAATTTTCTCTTTTTAATTTTCCTTTTATTTAATATCATTTTTTGATAACAGATAAATAGTTATTTACATATTTAGAAGGATGTGTTGTTGATGTTATCTTGTACGCAGCTTCATGTACTATGACTGTAAAATATTCCACCGCATTATCTATTTCGTCAATGTTTTTTATGCTAATTTTTAAATTAACGTTAGCGTTAATCCATCATCTAAAGCTCTCCCAGTCTGTTTTTTTATTTTGCTTTGTGATGATTGTCGAGCTAACTACATCAGCATATCATCAAGTTATCACATCATCTGACCACTCACCTGTCATAGCCACAATAATTCTTACTTTAATGCATTTTTTCCAAACCGGAGTGAAATCGAAATTATATAATACTTTATTTTACAATATTTTGTTAGTAAGAGCTTTGAAATATTTAAACTTTATTTATACATTTCATTAAAATTGTTCTAAATTTAACTTAATTTTATGTTATTAGCTCACATTACTACTTTATTTTATATTATACACGTTCATGTATGCATGTATTAAAGAATGTTCGAACGGGCGTAATAGTCATTAGGCATCAAAATTAAAATAAATTAAATTGACCTTAAACAAAATTGGATTAACTTTTTTTTTTTTACACTATATCGCAATATATTTAATAAACATCGTCTACTAATTTCAATGACAACAGCATCATCTGGACTGAGTGATAAACGGTGAAACTAATAAATAAAAATTCAATCTTTGGTAAACAAAAGAATCGGTCTAGATTCCGGAATTTATTTGTTAATAACCCGTAGCAAGGAGTTTAAAAGGTATTTGTTTATTTCTAGAATTTCCAGGTAATTAATCACCTGGTTGTTCATGGAAATGTGTAAGATTTGAAAATCAGGAGCATGGTCACAAGAATGGTGAGAAAAAAAAGATTAGTTCTTTTATTTTTCTATGACACAGTATATTCTTTAAATCGAATAAAATTTCTAGCAATTTTTCCAACTAATAAACAGTTACAATCCTTGCAAATAAGTTTATATAGATCATTTTTATTAATAATATTTTTAATACTAAGTTTTCTATTAAGTAAACTATTAGATAGTTTATTTGTGTTCAAAAACACTATATTATAATTATACTTTTCAAAAATATTCTTAATTTTAATGCCACCAAAAAAAAAGATAATTTTATACAATTTTTAAAACTTTTATCATGGTAAGAAAGAGAAATAGTCATATTATAAATTAAATTATAGTTATTGTCATTAACAGCTGCGACGTGCTTGACAACGTTTAGTTCTATAGATTAATTTTGCGAGGAATTAGGGAGTTGAAGATTGTCATTTTTTGTAAAATTGGATGAAGTGTGTAACCAGGCTTATTAAAATTATGGTAATTATTGGTTAGAAATTAAGAAAATTAATGTGTTCTTAATGGAATGTTCTATAGTAAATTGAATGTTTGTATTCTTATTATTTATAGTATTGAAAAATATCTGTATTGGAACCTTTCTAACAACAGATGATATTGTCAATATAATAAATAGTAATGTACGAAGAGGGACAATAATTAAGGATTGGATTAAAATAATTTTTCTCAAAATCATTCATATAGATTTCAGCTAAAATAAGTGATAGATGAAGACATTTTGAAAGGTTTTAAATTTGTTTCTAAAATTTACACAGATTGATAAAGCATAAGGAGTTCATTGGATACATCAAGGTTTTTAAATTTTAATTTCTTCTTCCCATTAACGTCCCATATACTGCTGCAAGGCCGCAAACACGGACGAGAAGACAGATTAGAAGTAAAAGGGCAGATGATTGGATGAATCGAGAAGACGATGCGTATTATATGGTCCTTCAATAATTGATTCAAAGTCGATGGCAGAGTTAATTTAGTGCGCAAGGAGCTGTGATTAGTACAATCAATTAGGAGATCACGCACTGTGATGATATTTTCGTCGCAAGAATAACGCGCAGGAAGTTGACACTGAAGCAGGTAACTGTGAGTGATAGCTGTATGATTAAGTCTAAGACGACGTATAATTATTTGAGCTTTCCGCGATAAGTCAGAAGCAGTCATGAAACGCGCAGTGTCTAATTTTATTGATCTTAATTTGGCATATGCATCCAGAGAGACTGCCACCTATGATTTAATTGATGGGATATTTATTTTAAATCATTTACACGCGGAATGGCAAGATTTGGATGAGGAAGCATGGCTGTTGCTTGTTTGGAAGCCCAGTCTGCCGTATCATTGCATGCAATATAAGCGTGGTCAGAGACCCAAACCATTATTAGCAGATCTATTGGGTTTATTGACCACAATAACTTGATGATCATCTTAGCTTTGATGTTGATAAAAGGAATTATAATTAAAGATAGCCAGAATTGCCGAGGATGAGTCTCTTAATATCGCAAATTGAGGGTAATCTCTGATTGGGTTTTCAATTATATATAAGATAGTGAGGAAGATAGCATAAAGCTCAGCAGAGAGAATGGAGTAATTAGGTGGTAAGAAATAGCGCACAAGGATGTCGTTTTCTGTAGACACTGCAGGTCCTACATTGTTTAAAAATTTAGAGCCATCAGTATACATAGCATCCGAATGTTTCTGTATTTCTAAAGTGTAGAATTGATATCCTGCCTATATTTGGACTGAAGAAGGGTCAGGTTTAACTCAAGATCTAAGTGTTGATAGCTCAATAGTAAGATCTCTCAATTCTAATAAAAAAATTGAGTGATTGGGATGCTATTGAATGGTTGACTACTGGAAGATTAGGAACTGTTCTTAGATGAGAATAGAAAGAAACAGAAAAAAATATCGAAGAAATTTCTAGCTCTTTAGTCCTTGGTCATTTAGTAAACTAGCCGTCGGAGTAGTGTGAAATGCTACAGAACAGGTTCTTAAAGCTTTGTTATTTATAGTTTCTGACGATTGTAAGTGGGATTGTTTCGTATCTGCATATACTACTGTTCCAAATCGGCTTATGTAGTATTCACAAACAGAAGAACAAATAATGCTCCAGTTACAATAAACAATAATCAGATACCAATACTAGATGAGACCAAATATTTAGGTATGCGACTCGATCAGAAACTTACGTGGAAACAACACATCATTGCTAAAAAGAAAGAGATTAACCGTTTAATAGCTTCCATGTATTGGCTTATTGGAAGAAACTCGACGTTAACGATCGACAATAAATTGTTAATCTACAAAGCGATTACTAAACCAACTTGGAGCTATGGCGCCCAATTGTGGGGTTGTGCAAAAACCACTCGCATCAAAATAATTCAAAGATGCCAAAACAAAATACTGCGTATGATAACGAATGCGCCCTGGTTCATAAGAAACGATGACTTGCGTAGAGACCTAAATGTTCCTACTGTAATTACAGAAAACCATTTTCAAAGTGATTAGAGGGAGACACTGTGTCACCAATTCAAAGTTGGAAAGATCGATTTTCAAGGAAACTTTGAATAATGATAGCAACACGTTCATGTAAATTCCATCTATGTAATTTTTTAAACAGATTTATTCGTGAGTTATCGGTCAGTATTCAGTTCCGATTATGCTGTAGCCAATAAAACTAGTAGATTGTGTTTGTGAAATATATTGTGACACGGTATAACGAGGTATTTTTGTTTTATTTTGTTTAATTTCAATTTAAATATATACCAACAAGAAAAGTACTACAGAGATACTTTTTGATTTAAAAATAATTTAATTACTTAATAAGCAACAGGCGTCTGTATTTGTATCCAGATGATAAACACAGTCCTAAATACTCTTTTAATGAGGAAAAAACCAGTATTATTCATGACGGTCAGAGATTGCGGTAATGTTTGCCTGTTGAATATCCACATTTAGGTACAATAATGAAACGATATGCAGCACATAAAAGGGAAAGCTTGTGCAACAAGTTTAGTTCCTTAAATAGAATTTTTGTAATTTAAGTATCGGTAATCTTTCTGATACTTTTTAATCTCTGTCAAGATAAGCATCGCTCGGTATAATAATAATACTGACATTATTAATTTTAATAGTCAATAATCTCACCTCCAACTTAAATATTACTAGTGTTATAGAAACATCGTAATTATTTATGGACGATATTCGTGAAAACGCTTTTTTGTAATATTAGAATCTAGGTAAAGCCGAAATATTACGATTTACAAACGACTCCCTAATTACGAAATGGAATCAATAAACTAAAAACAGTTTTTAACAGCCTCACACATGCTAATTCATTTTTGCTGAACAAAAGGAATTAAATGTATATGTATCGAGTAGTTTATTATACATATTCAGCGTCATCCGCCGATTTCTGAAGATGTGGTCGGTAAAGAAATTTTGAATAATTTGGAAAGCAACCTTCGCTTACGTTTAAAGGATGAAACGTGAACAGAACGCTAATTAATCACGAAATCAGCTATGTAAATCAAATTTCTTGGAAGTCTTCTTCCTCAATATGTATGTTTTGTGTAAACTACAATTTTCCGTACAACCCAGTATGAGCCCTCCAAGACATTGCGTGTACTGTTTGAGGTATGTGGCCACATATCAGTACGGTGTAGATCTAAACCGTAGGGCGTACATTGTCATAATGAACATTACTCGGGTACTTGTCCCAAAATAACCGAAGAATCAGATATAAAAATTAGCTGTGTTAACTGTAAGGCAAACCCTTCTTCAACAAACCGAACTCGTATATGCTGATTATCTTAACATACAAAAAATCATAGCGTTTGACAAGAAGTTTATTATACATATTCAGCGTCATCCGCCGATTTCTGAAGATGTGGTCGGTAAAGAAATTTTGAATAATTTGGAAAGCAACCTTCGCTTACGTTTAAAGGATGAAACGTGAACAGAACGCTAATTAATCACGAAATCAGCTATGTAAATCAAATTTCTTGGAAGTCTTCTTCCTCAATATGTATGTTTTGTGTAAACTACAATTTTCCGTACAACCCAGTATGAGCCCTCCAAGACATTGCGTGTACTGTTTGAGGTATGTGGCCACATATCAGTACGGTGTAGATCTAAACCGTAGGGCGTACATTGTCATAATGAACATTACTCGGGTACTTGTCCCAAAATAACCGAAGAATCAGATATAAAAATTAGCTGTGTTAACTGTAAGGCAAACCCTTCTTCAACAAACCGAACTCGTATATGCTGATTATCTTAACATACAAAAAATCATAGCGTTTGACAAGATCATTCGCAAAGAAAAAATTAGATTAATATTAGAAGCTTTCGTATATTCGGACATTACTGTTGTACCCAAAATTATAATCAGCGTTTTTCTTTTCCCAATAAGCATTTTATGAGCCGTAGTACAAATAACCTTACATCAACTATACGTACACGAAATTTTTCATATTCCTCTTATTTGTTAAATTTCAAGTCTGGAAGGACCTCCCAGTACTCGCAATGGCAGCTCACGATGATAAATTTCTCTAGTCTAATCAAAGTAACCATCGAGATATAAAACGTGTTACGACTTCATCCGCCGGTAATACTTGTTCTGCTAACATTAAGCAGAAAAACAAACAACATAGTTTTAAAAAAAAATAAAATAAACTAACGATCGAGATCAAACCATCATTCAACAATAGTAATATTGAAAATAATAATAATAAAACAATTTGTTTTCTAATAACAGTGTAAGTATGAGCGCTTGTGGATGAGTGTGATATGTATGTATTTTAGTGGATGAGTGTGATATATATGTATTTTAGATACGTAAGCATTTTAGTTTACTTATTTATTTTTTCCCTCAACTCGAATACAGGTTTGCTATTCCGGCTACAACTGTGTTAGGTATATATTTCCAATTAGTAACCATATTCGCAATTTTAAAATTACCTTCTACAACCTTAAAATTGAAAATGTATTCAACGCTTCGTATTTTACAATGGAACTGTCGCAGTATTTCAATAAATAAACCTAACCTCTAAACTTTTATTTTTGATATTATCCGCGACTTGGCTGATTATACACTAACTTTTCGGATGATAGACCTGATGGTTATGGAGGATGATACGCCTATTTTAATACGAAGTATCATCCCTCATTATCGTCGTGATATTCGATCAACTTTAAATGACAGTCGCTCTAATGATGTTTGTGATTCTATCGAACACAATAATAAGGGAATATTTATTTTTTTATATTACTGCCCACCTCCTCTTTTTTTTAATACAAAAAGTTATTTATTATAAATAAAACAAAATCATAATAACACGGTTCAAGCACTAAAAGTTTTTTAATTGCATAGCTTTTCGACAGTTACGTCATTTTCAAGCATATACAATAAATATTACGTATAAATTACCAGAAATATTTATTCACTTGTTGACACTTAGATTATTTTCCGGCACACTAGAATGGTGAATAATAAAAATTAATTCTTCCTTCTTTTTCTCTAGCATAAATGCTAATTTCACAAATTTTTTGGATTCATTGTGCATACCATTAATTAGTAATTCGTTCTTTGACACCACCTTATATGCTCAATTTTTCAATCTACTGTTTTAGATTCCTATCCCACTCGTCGGTGGACTCGATTGAGAAAATTTTGTAAATCTACTTGGTGGGATATAACATTGTTACAAAAACAAAGTGTACGTTTTAGCAAACTAATTGTAGGTTACTTCGCTTACAAGAATCAGCACCCTATTACGAGTCAGTTTAGTCAGTTCCTTTTATCTACAAAAAAAAAAAAAAAAAAAAACGGACATCTTGGAAGCAATTTGCGAGTTCAATAAATCGTAACACTTCTGCATCTTAGGTTTGGAATCAGGCGAAATCATTCTCTGAACATCTCCTCCAAGAATAACCTAAACCATATAATCTTGATTGGTCTGAAGAATTTGTCAATACAGGAGGCCCCTGGTTATGTTCTAAATTTGCACAAACTTTCTCCTTCTTATTCATCCCATCCTTATACACCCGATTTTAATAGTACACAGATTACACTATTTAATACGATTACCTTACCTGAGCTTATGAGTTCACTTTCCTCTAATAAGAGATTCTCTCCCGGTTGTGACAGTATCATCTCCCCCTTTTGCAACTACAATATTGTTAAACGATTTTAATAATTTCTTCCAAATTACCTACCTTCCACATGAACAGACTAAGTTCGTTGTAGTTCCTATTAAAAAATCCACCTATAGTCCAATTTGCTTCGTGATGGGTTTTATTTAACAAATATTTAATTTTTGTGTTTTTTCGTCGGATTTCTTTTCTATCCCCATCTTATATAACTGATTAACGGAATTCCTTTAGGTTTCGTCAATGTTGGCTGCAGGTTGTTCACTAATCGTGCACTCTTCCTATACTCAGTCCAATTCTTTTTAATATATACACGTTCTTCCGTTACTTCAATTTCAACGAGCATTACATATTCATATTTCGTCATACGTTGATTACTTTACATTATCGTATTTACTTCGGTATAAACGATGACATCGACGTTTTTATATTTTAATTCTTAAATCGGCGTATAAATAATTAAAATTTCATATTTATATTTTGATATTTTAGCACGGTGTTATCTTTTGCTCTCTATTGAGAGTGTTTTTCTCGAAAAATATTTCTCTGACGAAATATAAATATAGAAGATTCGATTAATTGAAAATATGAATCTTGAAATGTATGTCCCGTAATTTAAAAATCTTCGAAATTGTGTTTACACGTTCTTATTGTTAAAATGTACATACCTAAAAAAATCCATATTAATATCGTATTGGAATGTATTTATTATCGCGTTTAATTAAAATTATCGTCGGGCCGTATTATCAGTTCCCTTCATTTTTATCTTTAATACCGTCCATTTTTTCCGCTTTTTTATTGATCAATGATTTTTCCTCACGTCGTGTAGTATAATTTTTATGATTTTTTTTTTGGTGTTTGTGTTTCTATTTAATTAATGTTATTGTTATCAGTAGTAGTAGTCTCTCGAACCGTTGTTAATGCTTATATAGAAGCATATGAGTGATACTATTTAAATAATTATTTTATTATCTTTATAATTATTTATGTTTATTTAATCTTACGTGAAAGTCGTAGGCGAATGATATAAGAATAAAAAATTATCGTGTGAAAACAAAGCTGATTATTATACGCACTCGAAAAAATGTTAAGCTTGAAAAAAATAAACAATTTAATCGATAACTCGTATTTTACTATACGCGATAGGATATTGCATGAATTGTGTCCGTTTTGTTATTATGTGTAATCACTATAGCGTTTGTTTATTCAATTTATTCCTATTGGTAAAGAAAATCTAGATTTGCCTTTGATCAGAGATGAATAATTTGTTAAATCATATTTTAGTTTTTTTTTTGTTTTTTTTTTGTGGTAAACTATCGCTTATAATATTTCTGATCAGCATGCTGAAATTTAAATGAGCGAAAACAGCGAATTAAAAAAGAAATTCGAGTGACAATTATAAGTACTGTTCTTTAATAATTTCAATATATAAGAATTCGTATTTTGAAAAATGTTCGACTGGTCATTTTTTAGTTATAATTGTTTCGTTATTTTTTTTTTATGAAATCCCGTCGAAATGTTAGTGTATAGTCCTCTTTCGGAGAAATTCTAAAGAGTACTCTAAATTATTAGACGATGATTTTCAACACATTTCGAATTTAGATTCTCCTGCGTTGAACAGTTATAATTTTATTTATTAATTAGTTCGTTTAAGGAAGTAAATTAACCCTTTAAGTCATATATTATAAAATTTTGACACAAAATTATAAATTTTATACAGGTTTTTATTATACAATACTGCTTTTTAGGTGAACTGTAGATAATTTTCGACTCATTTATATAAACACTTTGAAAATTGGGACAGTTAACGTCAACCAGAAAATAGAAAATTTTGTTAGAATTAAAATTTCATTTACTTTATAGCGGATAAAAGGGTTAAAGCGAATAAGAAGGTTAACGGTTCACTGTTTCTTAGGTTGAATTAAATTTTTTTCTAATTTTTTCAACAAATTTTTCGTGCATTTAAAATATTTACTTTCGTTCGTTTTTATTTCTTTTTTGGTAAAAAAAATATTTTCGAATGTTAAATTGGCATTGTGTAATAATTTACTTAATTATTCGACTAAATTCTGATTAAAGAAATTATTTTTACAATTAAATAAAGAGGTGTAAACTATTTGTATAAAAATTTAATTATACAAAATTAATTCTTAATAACGAATTTTAATTTGCTTTTTTTTTTTTAGTTTGCGAAATAATTATACATCATGTCAATTTGAGAAGAAAGTTGGATGTGTGCGAGTATTTTATAAAAATTTTATAACTTTTTCTTTTTAAATGAAAAGTATAAATATTTATAATCGTTAAGTAATTTGTTATTTATAAATCATAAATAAATTTAAGATTTGATTTTTTTATAAATAAAATTTTATCGAGTTAATATTTTAAATAGTCTACCGAGATTGAAATTTCGTACAAAATGTCCGATGTAAATATTAATAATAGTTACGTAAAATTTTTCTTAAAAACTAAACTTTGCACGTAAATAATACTTCCCTGTATATTGGATACCGAGAAGTAAAAATGTATCGAAAGTGCTTAATACTCCGTCACCTAATAGAAATCGAAGTTAAAATTGCGTGCGCTATATTTAAAATTTAAAGTATTAATGCGTTTTTGTTTTTCCAGGTATTTACAATAACAAGTTTTTCGGACATTTCTACCGAGATAACACCCGAACAACAAAATGCAACCGAAGAATATAGTAGGTGTAAACGTACAGTATTTCATTTATTTATATATATATATATATATTGAAATATTAAAAAACATGTTTTTGAAATATCGGAAGTTGTTTATGCAATAATATAATTTGTATCTGATAACGCTGTGTTGGATCATCTTATAAATAAAATTGGTGTGTATATAATGTCAAAATCACAGATTTTGTAAAAATTCGCACGGTATTTATAATAAAAAGAATAGAATTGTTATAAAAATGTTGTCTGTCTGCTTCGGTTAATCTCTGAAACGGCTGAACTGATTCAGACGGGACTTCCACTATGTAAGAGTTGATACTATAAACAGTAACACAGGCTACTTTTATTCTAGAATAAGAATAAGGGTTTTGTGCGCAAAATTGTAATGCGCTAAAATAGCGTTGCCCCACTACTGCACGCCCCTACACCCTATCCACACGGAGTGACGCCTTCTATCGGTACTCCTCCCAAGGCTAGACGATGTCTTAATATGGTCCTCTTGTTTCTTGATGGTTAGATAATACTTTTTCATTTGTTTAGTTGTCTTATTTTTATGCTGTTTCGTTTTCTTCGATTAAAATTATTTCGTTAAATTCTTATGCGTAAATATTCAGTAATAAAACATCGTTTTCTAGCAGTGAGATCTTATTATTTGGCAAATATACAAGTAATAATTAGCAATCGTTTTAATATGTGCGCGTATGAATAAATTTTTCGTGAAGTCTGCAGAACAAGCAAACTTACTTTTTTTTTATTAAAAATCGCGGGTAGTATACTCAAATTTATAAAAATTATAAAAAGTCATGTCAGATGTCAACGTACTGAAATTCCTTGACATAATTATCCTCAACAATTATTTTACTTTTGACAATAAAATCTATAAACGAACTGACAGCATGACTATGTGCTCTAGATTAGCATTCATTTTCACAAATATATTCATGGAATATTTGGAAAATGAAAAGTTCTGTTTTCGATATGTGGATGACACGTTCGTGATTTGGCAGCATAGTGAGAATTTTGATGGATTTGAATATGTATCACGGTAACATAAAATTCACAACGAAAAAGAAAATAATGGCGAACTAGCGTTTTTAGGCGTATTAGTGAAGCGGGCTACATGCGGAAAATTAGCTAACCTACACACAACTAATAAGTATGTGCATAAACATTCGCACCGCTGTTCCAGTCAAAAAGTAAGGATCTACAAAACTTTGCTACACAGATGCGAAACTATAGAAAGATATGGATAATATAAAAGATATTATGATCATTAATGATTTTGACAAGAAAGAATGCGTTTCACCGGCAGAAAAAATTCGGTGTAAATAAAAGACATTAACAAAGAAGAATTCGTAGTTAATTACCTTATATAAAATACACTACAGACCGAGTAGGCAGAAGTTTACGAAAAAAAAAAAAAAAAAGTTAGATCAGGATTTGGCACGTGTAAAAAATAAAACACTATTTACAAAGTGTTAAGGATCAACTCTTCAAAGGGCATATTGCGGGTGTATATAGAGCTCGGGTACATTGGACAAACTGGTAGAAGCATCGATCAGAGATTAAAAGAACACAAAGTAAACATAACATAAAATATAAGTCTGCAATGGCTTCACATCAGTTCCCTGGAAATCGCGAAATACAATTTATTTTTATTTTTATTTTTTGTATGCAATCTGTATTTAATAACAATAAGCAGCAGTGATGGCATGTTAATATAAAAATCAAAAGGAGGATAGCAACCCAATGGGTTCTGATCCTATTTATTGATTAATACTTTTACGTTATTTGAATATGCAATTTTGAAGAGTAAGGATGTTGAAGTTGGAGAGGATGGAATCTGTGTATTCGTTTGAATTTAATGCAGTTTGACAACAGGTTCTTTGCTAGTATATGTGAGTGCTGATTTAGGATTTCATCTTTAACCGTGCTGATCTTCAAGTCCTTAAAGATGTCGTCATTTCGTATGAACCAAGGAGCATTCACAATTTTCCGTAGGATTTTTGCTTGTGTTCTTTCCATAATAGCTATATTGGATTTAGCAGCAGTACCTCATAGCTCTATGCCATTTGTCCAAATTGGCTTTATTATTGTTTTGTAAAGTATATTTTCTAGAGGACGAACTGAATTTCTTCCAATAAACCAGTCCATATTTCTCAGTTTCAGTCTGCTCTGAGTACCGTAATTTCGAAATCTTGCCCAAAATGGATAAATATAGTTCGAGGATTGTTCGAGAAGCAATTGAATTTTTTACGGAATCTTTACTAAATTTCAACAAAGTGGAAGCTTAATTCTGTTCGCCGATATGAAAAGAACAAGTTAAAATAAGAACAACTGTAGTCTTTCGCAGAATAATGATGGGAAAAATATTGATAAACAAATGTGCACACAACAGGTCATTTGTTTGTTCCAAAATCTGGACATTTAGATTGCGTTCCTCTAAGCGTAATTGTATAAATATATCTACGCATTAATAACCGTCCTCAGTTTGAAAATGAAAACTATAATTATTTTCGAAACGTTTTAAAAAAAATTAATATACCGAAAAAAATCGGGGATTTAATTTTATTTATTTTAAGTTTATACTTGACAATTTATAACTCGTTGTTTATTATTTAATGAGTTTTCTTAATAGATAAATGAACGATAAATGTACGTAATTCTTTAGGAACCGGATAAGCCGTATTTATATGATAAAATTGATGAACCGAAGAGACACCAGTAAATAAATGTATAATGTCGCTGTGTCAATCTTAAATTATATATACATTAATGGTTCTCATCGATGATAGTAAAAATCAAAAGTGTTTGAATAAATTAAATCAAATAAATATTTCGATTACTTCATACTTTTTATTGTTTAAATATAAGATTTTATAATTCTAGACATTCTTTACAGTTGTTGCATTATTCGTCGTGTCGGTAATTTTGTTTTTCTGCAATTCGGCTTGTTCATCCCGAAACATCAAAAGTTTTTTGTAAAAATAAATATATATTCTTCTTCTTCTTCATCAGCTATTTTCGATCCACTGCTGGATGTAGCCCTCTCGAAGTTCCTTCCATTTTTTCCTGTCAGCCGCTTTACTTGCCCAATCTTTTCGAAATTTATTTATATCGTCAACCCAACGTGTTAGTGGTCTGCCTATTCTACGATTTCCGTCTGGAGTCCACATTGTCGCTTTATTTGTCAAGAGTTCCTGGTGTCTTACCAGATGACCAGCCCATCTCCATTTTGATTCCTTTATACTTAGTATTATATCCTTTATTCTTGTTGTTTCTCTAAGCCATTTATTTTATTTCTTGTCTTTCAGTGTTATGCCAATCATTTTCCTTTCGATTCTTCTTTGCGCTAGTCTTAGCCTTTACTCCATTGCTACTGTTTTATTCCACGTTTCACTCCCATAGGTCATTACCGAGAGCACGCATTGATTAAACGTTTTATATACGATTAATTTAGATTTAAATGTTTATTATCGATATTAATATCGTGTTAGTTAGAGATGATATTAAGCCGTGTATTGGTTCATTTACGATAATATATTAAAATAAAGTTCGATTTCTATAACTATCGTTATATTAAATGATGTAATATTTATTGTGTATGCTTGAAAATGACGTAATTGTCGAAAAGCTTTGCAATAAAAAACTTACTAGTGATTAAATTGTGTTATATTTTGTTCGGTTTATCGTTATATTGTTATTTTATTTTCGTTTTAAAATTTTTTAGAAACTCAATTTTTCGTGGGAATTATTTCAATAATTAAATAGGCGACTTCGCAATATATCGTTTTTAGATAATGTTTTAAAACCCGGAGCGATTATCAGTCTGTATTTATTAGGAGTTAATGAGAGAAGTCAACTTTTCTAGTTGTTCGGTTTGATTATTTTCTAGTTTTCGCCCCTCAAAATTTTTGCACGCAATATGTTCAATTTGAAGACAATTAGCGGCAGTATTAATAGAATCAATTTACGTATAAATTAATGGACTACTCCCCAATGGTCGTCATTCCTCGTTGATACGATATTATTAGTTTATATTATTAGTTACTTTCATAAATGGAGAGGGCATTTGTTCCGGTACATTTATTAAATATTATTATAACTTTTTAATATAATGCCAAATATACGCGTTTTACATTTACATTTACATATTATTTAGTTAGTTAATTATATTTGACTATTTTAATCGTCTGAATCGAGTACAGTCTTTGATAAACTTGTGCGTTAACTGACTGATAGACGTTCTATATATCCTACGTTGACTGGTTCTATTTCTACATTAACTATCGGTACTTGCTAATCTTTAATTGCACGGTGTCTATCGATCGTAGTACTATTTATTATTAGGCTCTTCGGATGATCGCTATACGAGATTTAATTCCATAGGGACCATATAGGTTTCTACATTGTTTTTTAAAGTTGTACCTTGTTTTCTAAGAACTTGTGCGTTAACTGACTGATTTTGTAGACGTTCTATCGTTGACTGGTTCTATTTCTACATTAACTATCGGTACTTGCTAATCTTTAATTGCACGGTGTCTATCGATCGTAGTACTATTTATTATTAGGCTCTTCGGATGATCGCTATACGAGATTTAATTCCATAGGGACCATATAGGTTTCTACATTGTTTTTTAAAGTTGTACCTTGTTTTCTAAGAACTTGTGCGTTAACTGACTGATAGACGTTCTATATATCCTACGTTGACTGGTTCTATTTCTACATTAACTATCGGTACTTGCTAATCTTTAATTGCACGGTGTCTATCGATCGTAGTACTATTTATTATTAGGCTCTTCGGATGATCGCTATACGAGATTTAATTCCATAGGGACCATATAGGTTTCTACATTGTTTTTTAAAGTTGTACCTTGTTTTCTAAGGATAGTATTCAATTTTTTCCAAGTAAACAATACATTAATTTGGATAAAATGTGATATACGTACGGCGAGCCAGAAAAAGCGGACGGTTTTGTTTTGATTCGTTTTTGTCCAGTTTCAGTTATCATTATAACGTGAACATACGACGATCGTCGTAATATATATATATATATATAGGGAGGTAGCAATTGTGTTTTGAGACGATGTTGCTTCCATACACACACACACACACATAAACATATACATTGTGTGTGTAATATGTCAGTTTTCAATAATTTATAACGATGATTTTAAGATGAATGATTAATTAAACGAAGTAATATTCGTTGTCTCAACCAAATGCTCGCTAACCCATTAAATTTCGTGCAAGTATATTTTATATGTTGGCCAAATTAATTACTGACTTTATAACAATAATTAAATTTTTCGTACCTGATTGACGTTTTCTTAGATTAATAACTTCATGGAATTATTATTTTTCCACCTGCTTATATATCTTCCTAAAAAAATAAATAAATAAAAAGTGTATTTCGAAAAATATAATTAATTATAACATAAAAGTACAAAATAAAAAATAAAAAAAAAAAAAATCAGCCTTAGAAATTGTAAACGAATAATATTATTTGTCGTAAATATTACGCGTGATATATCGTTTTAACTTTATTTGTAAATATTATCACTCTTATTTTTTTATTTATATATATATATATATATATTTTATATATATATATATATATTTGTTTAAAGAAAATCGATGGAGATTAAATAACAGAATATAACGATGTATATTAAAATGTTATTTTCTTAATTTAAAGAATCGAATTATTTAATTTTATACGGCGGAAATCGAAATTGTTTTATTAGTAATTATCAATACGTATGTTATCTAACACGCATTAAATTAAGTAATTTGATTAATATTATTGCGTACTCTACGTGTATCGTGTATGTATTTCGATATAATCGTTAAATTGATTTTTCGATATAAATCCAGGATGTAGTTTTTATCTTAATCGATTGCTTAATATTATAAAAAATTTAAGTAAATAATAACTCCGATATTAAGCAACGCACGTTTTTACGATTCCGGGATCGTTTTTCGATGTTTAACGGATTTTCGAATATTTTCAGTTTGTCGTCGAGTTTAATTCGCGTTTATTGCGTTTTAATCGAAATATATATTCGGTATATTTGTAATCGGTATATATATATTTTATATATTACTCTACACATTTATTACGTTTCTTCTTTTTCTTTTATCTCTCGAAAGGGCTCAGTCATGTTAAGAAATATGTTATCGATCTTCACGTTGGCCTGTTCCGAGCAGCCAGCAACGCTTCGTGTATGTTTAAGACGATTTTAACCGATCAGCCGAGCGCTCTTTTTCCTATTCGGTTTGAAAACATTCATTAGTTTTTCAATCCATCCACGATATTCTTAATAGCCACTTGTACGACCAGCTTTCAAACCCGTTTATTCTGCTAATGCACTCAGCAATAAGGGACCGTATTTCGCGTAAGTAGCTAATCCGAAAGATTAGTTCGGTGAATTCAATTTTGTATTTCAGCGCTGTATCGTTTCGGATCTTTGTTAGTCTAACTGTCGCGCTAATGTTAATCTGCCTTTTTATTTCCGGTAAGCGGCTTCTCTACTGTTGGTTAACATCGGTCCCAGATACGCAAAGTTATCCGCGAGGTCAATATTCCTCCGCATATACTACTTTGCTCGACCTTATCACTTTTATGAATTATACTCCTTACATAAGTTTTCTAGTCTCGCCGTGAATTTAACCGTATTTTCTTCGGAACTGCTTAACAATATCGTCAGCATATCGTAGATTATTAGTATTTCTTATGTATAGCAAATGGTAACAAATGGAGATGGGCCGGGGACACATAGGCCGAAGAATAGATAACAGATGGACAAAACGGGTATTGGAATGGCGGCCAATTGGCAAGAAAAGAAACAGAGGCAGATAAATCGTTGGTGTGATAACTTAAAACGTGTTTCGCTGGAAACGATTGGATAAGAATTGCTCAGGATCGTAATAACTGGGAAAGCCCAGCAGTGTGCTGATATAGACTGAAGATGAAAATTATAAATTACAAAACCGATACATCGATACTTTCGGATTATAAATTTATATTGTTGGCCTAAACGAAATCATATAATTTACGCGCATTCAAGGGGGTAGGATTAAGTTTTTCACAGTTATTTCTCGTTAAAAGAACCGCGTGACAGAAAGCTATACATACGTTTGTACTTGGAGCAGGACGATTCTATTATTCAATAGATAATAAGAAAGTAAGGGGGATACCGATAATATTTTTTTCTAATAAAATAATATAATACCCGTTTAAATATATTTATAAGGAACAAGTGTCTTCGGTATTAATTTCAGTCGAAGAAAATTAATACGATACATAAATTATACAAAACTTACAGGCTGTTTATAATTACGTCTGAATATCTCGTCTTCTCCAGCTGGAAGTAGGAGATACTATCTTCTAACGATATCATTGCGATAATGCTACGATCGCCCGGTTTAAATTAACGTCGGTGTGTGTGTTTATTTTAAAAATTTTCTGTATGTATTTATGTATCGCTGTGCTTGTATAAATTTAATTTCGAATAATATTTTCTTGTTTATAGTTAATAGATTCGTACCACGGGAGTTACCGAATAGAGATGCCGTCATCAAATCGTATATCGATACAAGTACGTATGTTTGAAATAAAAACCGTAAAAATTGATTATTTTGAAAATTTTACGTGTATCGTATTTAAATTGAAATAAAAGCATTATCGTTTTCGAGATTTAAAAATTTCCTTATCTTTTGCAGAAACGTACTAAAATATTCTGCGCTAATTCGAAAAAATAATAATATATAAATGTTTGAATTTTAATTTTGCCAATTAACTCCTCGCAACATTATTCTGAGAAATATATCTCGATAACTGTTTAGAGTATATTCTGTCGTTACAAAGGCGGTGACGTGTGTACGATATTTGCGATTGAATATACTACGTTTCTATTTTTCTGCGCTCATTATCGTATAATAATACGTTTAATGGACGGATTGCTGCACGACCGTGTGAATCTGTGATTTCGATAACAATTGAAATATGTATACACGCGATCGTCATTGAAGAATAATAAACGTGATTTTTGACCGATTTTATTCAATATTTTTTATTAACAATTCGAATGAAATATTGTCCATAAACATGCGATGTATTAAGTAATTGAAAATAGTCGTATGTACAAATTTCGAAATTTCGCACCCCAACCTCGAATATACGCCCGCAAAATTTCGAAAATTTCTATATTTTCACGTCGTCTTTTTCTCGAAAATTATCTCAATTTGAAAATTTCAGCTCGTCGATAATCGTCATATGCGTCGGTAAATTAATTAAAATTTTACGTCTGGAGTACCGTTGCGACCTAAGGTCTTCCGGAAATGTTTTTTAATCTATGAAAGAATTATTTTAATAAAAAAATCCGATCGAAAAATTCCGAAATTCATTAAAACACCTTCCGATATTCGTCAAAATGGCATTTTCGGTTATAATCCAGAAAATTTATGAAACGAAATTTTACAAATTGTACTTACGTTTTTAATAGTACGCGATTCGCATATAAATATATTTTCCAAAAAACACCATTTTACAACAACAACGATAAAAAATATCAATTTATCGGTGTAACGACATTTCTTAGAAATCGTGATTAACGAACACCGTGTACTGGTTCAAGTAAATAATTCTAGAAAAAATTCATTTATTATCAGAAAAATTTACTTTTCCAAAAAATTTCTGAGTAATGTGACGGATATATATAGTTTTTCCCCTACTAACTGCACGGTTTCTCTGTTTTTAGTAATGCCTCGCTTGTTAGCCGGATTAAGATATTATCAGATTCAAGTATCGTACTGCATGTTTAAAAATTGTTTATTCCTCATTTCTAATACATTTCTAGGAAATATATGGATATTTACAATAAATTATTAAATGCGCGGGAATTATCATTTAGAGAACAATCGATATTCTATAAATTCAGGAGGTTCCATTTTGGGTGTGGTGCAGCTATATATGTTAATAAAAGAATTCTTGATCTGGCCAATAAACAGCAAAGAAAGTTTTTACTTCGAATGACTTCATGGACTATTCCAACCTTTGCTTCTTGCGTCATCTGTGAGGTACGGCCTCTCGATTTCTTGTGGAAACGGCTCTTACAGGTGAGCACAGACTCGTTGTAGGGAATGGTGCGGGATTGAAACATTTTAACCTACTTGAGAATATAATATCGGTGCAACCAACGACCGATGTTAAATTCTGAAAAACATATTACTTCTCTATTATTAGCAAAGTTACAAGTCAGGTGGGACAATGTTGTTACTAGTAGGAAAATGTTATGCCTTTCTACCAGATATATCAACGCAATTAAAAATGGTGAAGTTTGATGTCAACTTCTAATAGTGCGCGAGTGTTGACCGGTCATTGCAAGTGTGGATCCTATCTGCATAGGTTCCAGCTTGTTAGTGATCCGGTCTGTACTTCGTTGTACTGTAGGTGAGATTGATGGTATTTAACATACTCCGTTGCGTCGCATATTTCGTGTTGGTATGGAAGCAAAAGACGTTCTCTTTCTGGCGGAATAGGTAATGCGACTTAAATTTAAAATTTCCTAGCTTGCAATTAACAATCAACTGTGACCCCAGCAGCGGAGCAGTTCTTATAGCGTAGTCAACTATTCTTTTTTTTTTATTAACTTTATTCTAACTTACGCATTTTATTTAATTTTAAGTTTTCTTTTATTCTGTTCAATTGTATCGAAGTTTTTCTTATTTTTCTTAAACAGATTGTTTTGTTTTATATTGATAGTAGTAATACCGATTTATAATGTTAACTCTATTTTCCGATTGGTATAAGATTATACCACGTGCTTCTAATTATTTTATAAATTTTCTCTTTTTATTTTTATTTTCTGTTTCATCTTGAAGCTAATTATTATTTTAATTGTGGCATAGTTATACAATTTGTACAAATGTTTTGGCGTTTTTCTTTCTTCACTATTTTTTATTACTATTCGAAATTCCTCTAAGTTCGGCATAAACTCTTTAATTATTTGTAGTTGATGAAAAAAGCGACTATGTAATTCCTTCTCTAATCGCAGTAAGTTAATTTAAGTGTGGAGGGTCTCTGTATTTGTGCCGGGGCCCTTATCATTATATTAAACTCGCTTTGTTTGTACGGTTTAGCGGGTAACTAAATTTCCTTTTCTATTAGCGTCTTTTTAACCCCTCCCGTTTAAAAAAAAAATAAAATAAAAATGTTTCTACATTAAAATTTTTTTAATAACGAATTTCTTCCACTATTACCGCGTAGAGTTATAAAGACGTTTTTCTTTTTAAAGGTGTAATCACAATTTGCAAATTTTTTCAACTTTGTACGAATAAAATAATCTGTGCGATTTTCTATACTCGAAAATATTTCACGAATTGGAAAATTCCACGAATTCGTACTTAATTTAAAAATTAACGAGTAAAATGGAAGTTTTTTGTTTGTAAAAGTACTTTTTTTTTTATCGTGTTTCTATCTAGTGAACGCATTACGTTTTGTATGTTGCGATAACATTAACGCGAATTTAATCAAAAAGTATATATGTCCTGGATAATGAATTAAATTCTACGTAAGCGTAGGATTATCCAATATATATTGAATTAATATCACTCGTGTTCGTATTCTAAGTATAAGAAGTACTCGTACGTTAATTAGTATTTAAACCATTTAAAAAAAAAAAAATAATTAAATAGTATCTGCTAAAAAAATAAAACACGCAGTTAAACACTTGGTATAACCCGAAGTGGGAATAAATTGTGATAATTTTAATTGTTTGATTTTTTTTATTGAAATTATGTAAACCGGCAATTGTATATGTATATCAAATTTAACGAACTTTACTAAAAATCGTATGTAATACATTCAAAAGAAGTTGTTCGTTTTTGTTTTTTTTTTTTAAATGTATAATTACTAATTTTTTATATTTCAGCAAACCGAGTGTACGAATGGTTTTTGGATTTTGAATTTTTAAATCGAATAGTATCGTTGGTTATCATCAGTTCATGTTTATACGGGATACACGCGGTAAATACCTTGAAGCCTTAAATTAGTATATATATATTTTTTCTTTATCATTTAAAAAATACGCGTATTGTAGGGGGTTTTGCTCTATTTTTATTTGTTCATTATGAAGTAAATTAGTAAGAATTAAACATTTAAAATGAAATTTGTTATTGAATTTAAGGTGTATATATATATATATTTTGTTGCATTTTAGCTTCGCTCTTTTGAGGATTTTCATGTTGATCGCGTGAAGGTATGTAGCATAGCAACCCAGGGCGCCTAACAGAATATTTTTGAAAAAAAATAATGAACGCTGAAATCCACATTGAATAAGTTTTGTTAAGAAATAGAAATAAAGTATTTGGCAGAAATTAAAAAATTAGCGCATATATATATATAAGTCATATCGCAGAACAGCTGACCATACTGATTACATAAAGTTCAGTAGAGTAAGGGCTGAGATTAAAAAGTTGATTCGGTTATCATTCAGAAATTATGTTAATAACGTTGAAAAAAATATACAAATCAATCCCAGTAGATTTTGGTCATTTGTGCAAAACAAGAGAGACTCTCGTGTTTCGCCTACATTTATGAAGTACAATGGCAGAAATCTTGAAATCAGTGAGGATATATGTAAATCTTTTGCTGATTATTTTGTTTCATTGCATTCGTGTGGACGCACATTAGATAATGGTGACATTGAAACTGCAGCTAGTATTCTTAAACTCAACTCTATTTCTTCTTGTGAATATGATGAAGCCGTCAAGAACTTGAAGCCTAAATTTTCTACTGGTCCTGACAACTTACCACCGTTTATATTTAAATTGTGTTATGATTTATTAGAAAATCCTTTAGTGTATCTGTTTAATCTAATATTAAAACAATGCATTTGGCCTAATTCTCTTAAAACATCTAAAATAATGCCGGTATATAAATCGGGTGATCGTCAGCTGATCACCAATTATCGACCTATCTCTATATTCTGTACACCTGCTAAATTATTAGAATCTATAATATACGTTAGATTGAACAGTTATTTACTGACTAAAATTATGCCTGAGCAACACGGATTTATGAAGCACAAGTCCACTGTGACAAATCTAGTTACATACACTGATCAGATTTCTAGATTCATGGATTGTGGTTTACAAGTTGATAGTATTTACACTGATTTTAGTAAAGCATTTGACACAGTTAGTCATTCACATCTACTGAATGAACTAAAGTTGCTTGGACTGTCAAAAGATTTTATAATATTATTAGAATCCTATTTATGTAACCGTAAGAGCTATGTTGTGTATAATGGCTACCATTCTAATACATATTCATCTACTTCAGGGGTTCCACAAGGTTCGAATTTAGGTCCCCTTCTATTTCTAATTTTTATCAATGATATTGGAAAGAACCTTTGTTCAAAATTTCTTTTATTTTCTGATGATGTCAAAATTTATGCTCCTATATCTTCACTAGCTGACTGTGAATCTTTACAAACAGATATAAGTTGGTTCTGTGGAGCAAAGAAAATCATTTACCTTTCAATTATGATAAATGCGTTCACATGAGTTTCTGTAGAAATTGAAATAGGTACTCGTTCACTTACACGATGAATGGTAAGCAGATAATTAAAAAATCTGTGGTGCGGGATCTCGGAGTTAATATTGATGACAATTTAAAATTTTCAATACATGTAAGCGATGTTGTTAATCGCTCTTATAAAATGCTAGGTTTTATTATAAGAAATTCATGGACGCTATTGTCGCTTTATAATGCATTAGTGCGTAGTCCTTTAGAATATTGTTCAATTATTTGGGATCCGTATTATAATAAATACATTAGGTTAATTGACAAAGTTCAGTGTAAATTTTTAAAATATCTATATTACCGTATATCAGGTATTTACTCTAAATATATGAGTTACGATATATTAAGAAATATAATGGATGTGAAGTTTTTACAATACAGAAGGAAAATAGACAAATTAAGGTTTCTTCATTATGTATGCAATGGTAGAGTTAATAGTGAGTATTTAATATCAACCGTCTCCTACGTTGTACCAAGATCAAATAGGCGATCGAATCGTTTCTTTAGTGAGCCGCGTGCACGAACAAACCTCGGTTTAAGTTCTCCGTTGCCGTCAGCTTTCCGCTTATATAATTCTCTTTTGAACATATTTCCCTGTATGGATATACACTTTAATAACAGATATTTCTTTAATAAGTTGCTTCCCGAACATATTTTGCGATGCGAACAGGACTTTCGCTGTTGTCTATTCCAATGGTTCTAGATTGTTATTATGTGGTGTGTGTTTGGTATATGTGTTCCTTTACTAATGTACATGTAGTATATACGTTAAGGTTTATATTGTATTTATTAATTTGTTGAAGATTATTCATCCGTTTATTTCGAGTAAGATTGTGTGAATGGGGTGTGAATGATGTATGTTTTAATGAGTGTGAGACTTGTGAATGAGTGTAGTTTTTTTGTTGTGTTTAATGGGTGTGAGGCTGGTGATTGTGTTCAATGTATTTTTTTTGTATTTTATTTTTTTTTTACTTTTAATTTTATAATTCAGAAAAAATTATTCAATGTATTATTTTATTTATAAGCCTACACTATAATTGGCTGTTAGCTGTTGTGTGGCTTCATTAAATAAATAAATAAATTAATTAATTAATTAATATTAATATTCATATATATATATATATATATATATATATATGCAAATTATCCAGTAAGATAATCTAAGCGATGACGACGAAATTAAGAAATGAAAGAAGAGCAAAATCAAAAAAATACCAACTGTGAACATACTCGAGAAAACAAAGAAGAAATGCAGGAATGCAAGTTTTAAAAATTACCTAATCAATAATTTAATTATAAAATGAACATTCATTTAATCTTAATTTTTTTATATAATGTGGAATGTAGTGATTTTTTATAAAAAATCAATTGAAAATTAGTTAAATCACTAATATTTATTTTCTTATAGAAAACACAAATCTTTTCGGCATTTACGCCATTATCAAGTGAAACATTTTTAAAAAATCATAATTTTAAAATATTAATTAAATATAATTACTAAAAACATTTGATGGCGATTGTGAAAATATACTCCAAAAATGCTGTTCTGCTTCTGTTCTGTCTATTTTTTGAATTGTTGAAATTTAACATCAATATATTTGTTTATTAATTTCGTTTTTTATATTAATTTTTTTCTTCAATATTATTTTCCGGATTCTGTAAAAGTTGTATACTGGTGGAATTTTAAATTTTTCATTTACTGTTGCGATGTATGATGTCCAAAAGTAAAATATAAAATATAAAAATATACGAACACAAAATTTTTTAAAAAACACAATTTTACACGTAAAATGAAAATAAATATTAAAAAATCTGAATGTAATAATATTAACGTCGCTAGTTTAGGTTGTGCATTTTTTTTCTTTTTTCAATTCCGCTGTACCTTGCGGTTTCTTATTATCAATTATTATGTTTTAATTTATTTTTCATTACAATTGATTAGATTGAAAAAGTCTTATTAAAGTTATCCGGCTTTTTAATTATTTTTCTTTTTTTCTCTTTATTCGTTGAAATTCCTGCATTCAAAAATCGAGTGAAAGGAATCATCTAATTTTTCTCCACAGTATTTATACATATCCGATATGTTTAATTAAAACCTTTCACGCGATATACTCTAAATCATGTTAACTATTCTGTTGACTTTATTTCTTATTTTCGTACCAAACTCGATTTATTATCAGATTTTTTAATATTTATTTTCATTTTACTTGCAAAATTGTGTTTTTTAAAAAATTCTGTGTTCGTATATTTTTATATTTTATATTTTACTTTTGGACATCATACATCGCAGCAGCAAATGAAAAATTTAAAATTCCACCAGTATACAACTTTTACAGAATCCGGAAAATAGTATTGAAGAAAAAATATAAAAAAACAAAATTAATAAACAAATATATCGATATTAAATTTCAACAATTCAAAAAATAGACAGAACGGAAGCAGAACAGCATTTTTGGAGTATATTTTCACAATCACCATCATATATTTTTAAGTAATTATATTTAATTTATATTTTAAAATTATGATTTTTTAAAAATGTTTCACTTGATAATGGTGTAAATGCCGAAAAGCTTTGTATTTTCTATAAGAAAATAAATATTAGTGATTTAACTAATTTTCAATTGATTTTTTATTAATTTAATCATTTAACATAAAAATTACATATAATAAACATTTTATATATTATTTATATAGCTTTAAGCAAACCTTAATAATTAACTTAATTATTAGCAGATCGATATTAAGAGTCAATATATCCGGACTATCGAAGTCAATTACCACTTATTTCGTATTATACAACGAAGTCTTATTTATGATTTTAACCCTAAATCACCGTTTAATAACCTTTTACTATTTATACATTTTAATTATTTCTAATTTTTCGAATAATTTCATTATTTTATAATTTTCTTTATGTTTAATTTTTTTTTTTTTTTAATAATATTTGATCTACGATTAGTTTCATCTTTATACGATGTAACATGTTTCTAATAAATCTTGGTATATTCGTTACAATTTAATTTATACGCTCGCGATTTAACCAATGTATTATTCTATCATCGTCTCAATGAGTTATTGAATCTTCGACGGAATATTTTGCTTTCTCGTATTCAGAAAAAATTTCCATTTTTCCTTGGTCGTTTTTTGCTATTTGTCATTTTCCATGTTTTGCAGTTGGCGATATTTTAACGTAAACTTTGTTCTATATTTTTCAAGACTTTGCACAAAAAACTGGTAATGGTAGGAATTAAAATTGTTCCACATCTTTTATGCCTGAAAATGAATTATTTAACTTTAGTTATTCTATTCAAAGCGCCTTTATTTATCGGTGTCCTATTACGTTGTCAAGTACTTATTAATTATTTTTGTTATTAAATACTTTTAAATTATTACAAGTTTTTATACATAATTTTATAACTAGGTTGTGTTGATTTATATATATATATATATATATATATATATATATATATATATATATATATATATATATGTATATATTGAAAAATGTTCAGCATCTGTTTCATTATTTTCGTCCTGTTTTCATGGAATTTTAAACTTAATTCCGCTTTCAGTTGTTCGCCGAAATACATAAACAGTATTTAAGTTTGTCAGTATCGGTAGAAATCTTCATCATTGAACCGCTAATATTTATTATGTTTTGCGAATGATCTGAAGTACCTGTGTCCGCGAATGATTCAACTAGTGTGTGATCAACATTAACCTTTTTAGTATTAAAAAAAAAAAAAAAAAATGAATAAGTCCGGAAGTTTGTTTACATCAGTTGGTCAGTATGATGGGATTCCATGAAACGAACGTATTTTTCCGAATAAATATAAGATTAAAGATTACCGAAAAATCTACGTCAATTGGAATGAATTTTTATTTATTATTTATATGAGATTTATTTTTTTAATATGTATCGACTGTTTACAATTCTCTTCGCAATTTCGGTTTGTTACCATTTTCAATATTGAACCATACTCCAGATTTTACACAAGCAAATAACAATACGTAATATATCTTTTGTTACCGTCAAATAATTGACGCCGTGCGCCGAATTATCCATTTATTTCTATGTGGCGGTTCGGCTTTTATATACTCAAGAAATATTGCATATTAGAGATTTTTTTTATGATTAATATTAAGATTCATTTTTAATTTATAACACAGAAAGCTGGTATTTTTTAATCTGATAATTTTCACATATTCCATTTTTCTCTTTTAATTGTTCGTTAGCTTTTCTATAACTTTTATCTGAATTTTTTTTTTCTCGTTTAATACTTCGCGAGTTTTTTTTTTTTTTTATTTTATTAATTGCTTGCAATCTGTTTTGTGGGACAATAAGCAGCATCGCTAATGACAATATATTATCAAATGAACGCTGTACAATTACAGCTATTCACCTTATTAGTTTATAAAATCAGAATATGCAGTGCAATTTAGTTTGGCAGAATCTTTCAGCATACTATTATTTATTAGATTAACAGCTAGTGGATTAACGTGTTAAGTCGTTGCTCTTAAAATTCTGGCTAGGAGATCTTCCTTTACCGTAGGTATTTGTAAATCTCTATATAAGTCGTCGTTCCTGACAAACCAAGATGGGCATATTATACTCCGTAAGACCTTCGCATGTAATCGTCCGATGATCTTAAGGTTAGGATCGCTGGTTGTTTCATGGATCTCAATACGTCCGGACAGGTTTAACGGCCTTTTATTTTATACCGATAAATGCAACACGTTTCCATTTTTTATAATTAACTATTTCATTCACACTTATTAGATGGTTTCTTCGGACGCCTGACCAAAACTTTGAGCGGTTGTGAATGCGTGGATATATTTATATAATCTAGTATTTACTTTATGTACTTCTGTCTAGGTATTTTTTTATATATCGATTCTTCTATTATCTGTACTAGATATTCGTTATGTCCGTGGCTATGTTCAAAACATTTAAGTATTTTATTTTCGTATTCTGAATAAATTTATTTTTTGAACTCTGTCTAGTCCCCATCGCATTTCAATTTTTTGCACAAGATATTTTCCGGTGTAGTGGAAATTTGCTTCCATAATATCGATTCCAAACCGGGTAAAGCTCAAAATGAATAGTCGACATCATAAATAAAAGTTTTGAGGAAAAGGAGTATTGTTCAGCGGTATTTCTCCACATCGAGAAGACATTCGATAAAGTTTGGCACGTTGGCATATTGTACGAATTAAAACTTAAATTACCTCACGAGTACTTACCATCTAATGAAATCGTACTCGACAGAAATATATTCCCACGTTAATGTTAACGAGATTTGCTCACGAATTCGTTCAATATAATAATGAGTGTCGCAAGGCAGTGTACTTGGACCAACACTATACCAGCTATACGACTTCCCAGTTAACGAAAATACAACCACAGCTCTGTTTGCCGACGACACCGCTATTCTCCCAACCTAATGTGATAACAATTTAGCAAAATCGTCTACTACGCGTAGAAAAATTTTTTAGTCTGTGGAATGTCAACGTTAACGAAGCAAAATGCAAGCAAGTTTTATTTGTCTTAAATAAGGATGAACATTTACCGATTAGCTGAATGGACAAACAATTCCCGCATCGTGTAACGTGAAATATCTTGTATTACACCTTGATAAACTGTTCACTTGGAAAAATTGTTGTTATTGCCAAACGAACAGCTGAACATTACATTACATGTCGCAACGTGTATTGACTGATAAATACTAAATACTGTCGCATAAAAATAAAATATTACTTTATAAAGCAATTTTAAAACCAATTTGGTCATACGGTGTCCAGTTTTAGGGTACAACAAGCAACTAGACATAATAAAAAGTCTTGCGGAATATTGTATCAGCCCCGTGGTATGTCCGCAACGACGATATACACAACGATCTCCGTATACCATCAGAAGCTGTGCAAGAAGATACCTGCATCGGCTTGAAACCCACATCAATGCACTTGTAGCCAATATCCTACGCGATGGCGTGTCATTCAGACGACTGAAGAGACGCAGTCAGATCGTATTAGAAAACCGACCGTAATGATCAAATAGTTTTTCATATAATACAACTATAAGTTAAGGAATAGCGACCGCCGGGAAGCATTCCGTTATAGCTTTAAAACAGATCAGTGTTGCCTATTGTTCAGCGGAACAGATTGCGTGCGTCTTATAAGCTTTAAAAAAAAAAAATCATCCACTAGGCTGGTTAATCGTTTATCTAGGTTTCATCTCTCTCTCTCTGATGATACAAATTAATTTTTCTTTTTATTTTATTGTGAATATTTTTAGACGTTAATAAATTTATTCTTTTGTTAGATGCTAGTTTTACGGATGAAATTCTTTCTTTATGTCTTGTATCTTTCCATGCTTCTCAATTTTTCTTATTTTTTTCTCCGTCTATCTTTATTTCTCTTCTATCTTCTTTTTAAATTAATACATTTTTTTTTTATTGCTTTGTTTTTATTTATTCGCATGTCATTACGTTCATAATTTGTGTTAAACATGTGGACTAAATTAACATCTTATTCATATATTCGTACAATGGTCTTTATCTTGATTGCATAATGATAATGACAATTTTATTTTAAATATTTGTTTCGAATGTGTTTATTTTTAACCTTTATTATACTAGTAGAAGTTCATGAAAAATAAAGAATCGAATGTTACGTCATACGTCCTAGTTTATTTTTTTCAGCTCAACATAATTTACATATATATATATATATATGCCCATTTCAACCCACTGCTGGGTGTAGGCATATCCCAGACCTTTCCAACATTGATCCCTGCATGTTTGGCAATGTCGTCTCGCCACCGTGTTGTTGGTCGGCCCCTTTTCCTTTTCGAATACAATGAGCATCATTGCGGGACATGTTTTGTCCACCTGTCATCATGTCTACGCGCTACATGTCCAGCCCACGCCCATTTTAATTTTGATATTCGCTCCACCGCGTAGGTCAATTTTGTGCGCTCCCTGGTCCAAGTAATGGTTTTCCTGTCTTTTAACTTGACGTTTAATATTATCTTTTCGTGAGCTGTTTGCGTTTTCCTGATTTTCATAATCATTCCCTTTGTGAAGCTCCACGTTTCTGCTCCGTATGTTAACACCGGTAAGACACATTGGGTATAAAGTTTGCTCTTCAAACTGTTCGGTATATCTTTATTTCGAAATATATTGGACAACTTTCCAAATGCAGCCCATGCGAGAGATATTCTCCTTCGTATCTCTCTATCTGCATATTTTCTCCTCTGTCTGTAGTTATTTCTTGTCCTAAATAAATACACGATCGTACCTATGTGTTCCCCATTTATCTTTACTGACATACCATCCGTGTTATTTATCATAACCTTTGTTTTCTGTTTATTTATTCTTAATCCTATTTTTCTAGATTCCGTTTCAAGTTCGTTCAGCATACATTCTAATTCTTCTTTATTCCTGCTTATTATAACTATGTCATCTGCGAATCGTAGGTGATTAAGTTTTTCGCCGTTTATTGTTATGTCTTTCGAATCCCAGTTTAGTTTTCTGAATATACCTTCTAAGGCTGCAATAAATAATTTTGGTGAGATCGTATCACCTTGTTGCACACCTCTTTTTAAAGGTATTTCCGCAGTTCTTTTCCATAGCTGGACTTTCATTGAAGCTGATTCGTACAGTGTTCTGATAATGTTCACATATTGCTCTTCAACTCCGCAGTTACATATTGACTGTAACACTGCCCACATTTCAACCGAATCAAATGCCTTTTCGTAATCTACAAACGCCATATAGAGTGGGATGTTGTATTCTTCACAAGTTTGTACTAATGTTCTAACCGTTAACAAATGATCCATTGTGCTATAACCAGATCTAAATCCTACTTGTTCCCTCGGTTGGTGATAGGCTAGTATTCGTATTATACGGTTTGTTATAACACGGGTAAATATTTTATATATTTGGGACAGCATAGGTCTATAGTTATGTAGCAATTGCGTGTTCCCTTTCTTATGCATCAGAATAACATCTGCTTCCTTCCATGCTTGTGGGTATCATTTTATTAGTAAGGCACTGGTTGAATAATGATCGCAGTGCATTTACTATTGCAGGACCACCATATTTCAACATTTCTGGTAGTACGCCATCAGGTGTTCTGCCACTTTTTAGTGACTTGAGAGCATACTTAACTTCCTGGTATAACATTTATCGTTGTTATAATTGTTGCTATTTTGGTTTAATTGTTATTAACGGGTGAAATATCTTTCAACTTGTTTAGTTATTTCGTTTTTGTTCGTTATTATTTCTCCCCGTGAGTTTTCAATTTTTGTTAGTATTTTTGGTACCATTCGTCAAAACTTTTTTTTAAACACTCTCGGACCTTTGTTTCTTTCAATTGTTGTTTTTGTTACATTAGTATTAAATTTGCGAATGTCATTCCGAATTTCTTTTCTTATCAGTTTATTTAACTCGGCCCATTCGATTAAATTTTTGTCCTTCGATGGTTTCAAACCACGTCGCCGTTGGAGTAAAGCTTTAGTGTTCTCGCTTATTTTCTTTGATATAATTTTGCGATTTGAGGATATTTTTTCCGCGCATTCTCGCATCATCCTACTAATATTAGTAGCTGCTTCGTTGACTGTATTATAGCTTATTTCCTTTAATTCTTTCTCTAATTCCATCTGGTATTTCAACTTATTTTGTACAAGTTTTTCGGGATCAATCCTTATTCCCTTCAAGTATTTTCTGACGTTTTTGTTAGGCTCTACATCGATTGTTAGTTTAGCTCTTAATAGTCTATGATCACTGTCCGTTTTAACTCTGTTTATCACAGACACGTCACGAATTATTAGAAATTATAAAGTCAATTTCATTTTTATATTTGAAGTCCGGACTTCTCCAAGTCCACTTCTGCTTCGGATTCTTTTTAAAAAACGTATTCATTGCATATAACTTATTATGTGCTAGAAAATTAACCAGCATTTGTCCTCGTTCATTTCTGGTGCCAAAGCCATGCTCTCCAAGCGCGATTTCACGTTCATCCTGCCGGGAACCTATCTTCGCATTAAGGTATCCAATAATCGTGGTCTGCGTACAGCAGTCGTTGTCAATCCTGTATCTGTTTGTAGAATTCATCTACTATTTCGTCTGAGTATGTTTCCGTTGGTGCATAAACTTGGATGATTTTAAGGATTTTATTTGGCGTTAACTGCACCAGTATATATGCTACCCTATCCGATATGCCGGCGTACTTAATCACCTTATCACCCCATTTTATAATGATTAAGAAGCCTACACCATTTATGTGTTTTGAATCATGTCCCTTGTAATAAAGCATTTCGTTGGGATCTTAACTGTATGGTATTTTCGCCAATTCTTCTTACTTCGCTGAGTCCAACTATGTCCCAATTAATAATTACTTAGTTCTTCTTCGAGTTCTAATAGCTCATCTTCAGCTGCTAATGTTCTTACATTATATGTACTTATATACATCAGATTCGTCCTGGTTTTGTCCCTTGATACACAAGATGCTACGTTATATCCGGGCGGTTGTTGTCTAAATCGGTGGTTGCCTCCTTGATTTATATTTAATCTAGGCGGTAAGGAGACATTTGTCACTCCGGTTGCCCATTTTCGCCTTGCCTGATACGGCCTTTCTTTCTTACAGTCATGTCTGGGTATGAGTAGCCTAATCCCCTGTGCTGGCAAGGCAAATTGGAGGATGCATTTTATCCCTACTGCCATGTTAGTCATTATGTAACTTTATGCATTAACTGTTAACAATATTGTTGTAATTATTACGGTTATTTGTTTGATTTTATTTGTTTATTTATCACCCTTAAAATTATTTCGTCTAGTTTGTATAGTATAAGTAGAATTATTACAGGAGCAGAGGTAATAAGGCTGTGTTATTCTGCCCCTGATTTTCTGTCAGGGTTTACTCCCTTAGTCTTCGGATAAAAATCCTACCCGCAAGACAGCGGTTGTTTTCTGTCACGGTTGTCTCCCTTAGCCTTTAGATAAATATCCAAACCGCAAGGCAGCGGGTTGTTACTGAGGGGGTAACGATCTAAGGTTTTTTACGGCGATCTCAACCCGCGAGGGAGAAACAGTCGTAGGATTTTTGCAGACTTTTAATGACCAGGTCCTCAAGCTGCCCATCTACATCCTCGTGTCTTCTAGCCCTGTCACTACTGGAATCGTCTGCTAGAGACTTTCCGCTATTGGTTCGCGGCTGTTCATTTGACTAATGTCTTATTCACAGCTAATCTACATATCTGTAGGCCATTCCACTATCCGCCACCTGTGGACGCGCCCCGTTCCGGTTACAGCTCCGGATCCCGGAAGGTACCCCCCCCCGGGATATATATATATACATATAAATTCGAATTACGTGTAGCGATAATTAGAAGGAGGACGTATCAGTAACCTCGGTTTTATTTATTTATACATCGTCTTTTTATTTATTAGGAATTTGTTTTTTTTTTCTTTTAATTATTTATTTATGATTTTTATATCTCTCATTTAATAGCGTAAAGCGAGCTTTATGGTGCCTTGGGTAGTTTATCATGGTGTCGTATTGGCACTATTCGGAGTCCTGTTCCTGTTCCTGATAATAGTCGTGTTCGCAATTACAGTTACCGTCGGAGCGCCTACTTTTACGTTTTTACTCATAATCGTCATTCCGTCGTTGATTTTAGGTAATGAGTAATTATTTAACGCGTTTTAGTTATGTTTTGTAATTAATTGGAAAATTAATCGTTTATTTCTGGTTTCGAAGAAAACAATGCGACCTTAGATTGTTATCTCTAAAACGTGTAAGATTTGAAAATCGAAAGGAATATGTTCGTTGTTAAGGTGGTCAGAAAACTTGGAAGGTCGGTTCTTCCATTTTTTCTTAACGGCGGTACGTTGTTTATATTTAATATTGAAATTAGGCGCAGTTTTCCCTCTCACGTATATACTGTTGTACAATCTTTACAACAATATTCATTTCCACATAATCGGTTAAATATTCAAAAATAAACCAGAAAATTATCCAGCGGACTAACGTAATTAATATAATTTTATTTCTTCATTTTAATCAAATGTTGTTGTTGTTTCCTGAAACAGCGCGGAAAAAATGTTCAGCTTATTTTAATCTTAAGCTCGTTCAGAGAGAAATTCCTCGATCACTAGCGTCTTAAGTAGGAGATAGAAATAGGTGATAAGTAGTGATATTTCCGAGGATCAACACTTAGTGATGAAGAAACAAATTGAATAAGTTAAAAAAAAAAAGATTTAAAAAAGTACCGTACCCTTGTTTCGCGAAAGCTTTTATTCGTTGAAAATAAGCTAACTTTTGAATGTGCGGCTTTATAACGATTGTTATTTAACGGCGCTCATCTCGACGGAAGGGTAATAAATTAATTTCTATAGTACTTCTACTTTTCTGTTATCAGTACCATAGAGCAGATTCACAGGGTTGTTGATCTTATTCACAGAAGTTTTGAAGAAAAGAAATTTTGTCCTGCGGTGTTTCTGGACATTGAAAAAGCATTTGATAAAGTGTGGCACGATGGCCTACTTTTTAAAATAAAATGCAAATTACCGGTTCCTTATTATCTATTAATAAAATCTTACCTCTCGGAAAGATACTTTCATGTTACTATCAACGAGACAGTTTCAAACATCTATCCGATTAAATCTGGAGTACCCCAGGGCAGTGTACTTGGACCGGTACTGTATCAAATATTCTCTTCCGATTTGCCGACAAATGCTAACACAACTACAGCCATGTTTGCTGATGATACCGTTATATTGTCTGCTGACTTCGACATCGTGACAGCAACGAATCAATTACAGAATCATCTAAAGGAACTTGAAGCATGGCTTACTTATTGGAAAGTCAAAGTCAATGAAACAAAATGCTCGCATGTTGTGTTCACACTAAAAAGGAATTGTACGAATTATCCAGAAATAACGCTCAATGGGGTTACAATCCCCTCCACGGATAGTGCGAAATACCTTGGTATGCATTTGGATAACAAATTGACCTGGAGAAAACATATTACTGCCAAAAAAAAAAAAAACCAATTGTTTATAAAATTTTCCAACATGTACTGGTTAATTGGGAAAACATCCAGACTTCCAATTGAAAGTAAAGTCTTGCTATATAAGGCGATCCTAAGACCTATTTGGTCTTACGGAATAGAACTTTGGAGTTCAGCAAGCAACTCGAGCATCGATATCATACGGTCAGCTCAAGATAAGATATTGCGTACAATAATCGGAGCGCCATGGTTCGTGAGAAACGAGGATATACGAAAGGATCTACAAATACCATCAATTAAAGATGCGATTTATAACCGTAAGGAAAGATACATTCAACGGTTAGAAAACCATATTAACCATCTGGCGCAGAACCTGACAACAAATCGTTCGGAATTCGTACGCTTAAAAAGGCGTAATATCGTTAATGTAAATACGCTATAACGCCCATAAATAGTTCTGTTATAAAATAAGGAGCTGTGGCCGATGGGACACGCTCCACTAAATAAATATATTTGTTAAATGCTATCTTCGCCGCTTATTGCCTCAAATAGGCAGATTACAAGCATATATAAAAAATATATATATATATATATATATATATATATATATATATATGCCAAACTAAGATGGAAAGAGCGTGTAAAAAAAAAGGAAAGAACTTGAATTAAAATACAGCAAAATGTATTGGCTAATTTGTAGAACATCTAAACTCAGTATTCAAAATAAACTGTTGTTGTACAATCAAATGTTGAAACCGGTGTGGACCTATGGCTTACAATTATGGGGTTGCACTAAACCAACAAATATAAATATTATACAAAAATTTCAGAATAAAGTGCTGCGATGTATTGTCAATGCACCCTGGTACATCCGAAATACGGATCTTCATAGAGATCTTAGTATAACGTCTGTCAATGAGGAAATCAAGAAAATAGCGGTAAATCATGAAAAAAGGTTATCCAGACATCCAAATCCCGAGGTTATGAAACCGTTTGAACTCTGCCACTGATGTTACTCGTATTGGAGATACACAGAGGTGCAGCAGTACCGACCAAAATGATGATCTAATCCAATGGGAAAAGATTATTTTACTCATTTTCTTTTTTCTTCCTATCCTATTAGGTTAAATAAATTAAGTAGTTAATTAGTATTTACTCTTTATACTAGGTACTATGTTTATATTTAAAAAAAAAAAATATTCGCTAAAATATACTTCTTCTTCCTTTGGACCCTCGGAAGGGTGTAGTGATATAACACCGTCGCATATGCTATTCTCCAATCCTATCTGTCTTGAGCAGCCAACAATGCTTCATGTGGATTTTATCCAGTTAGTGATTTTATCTGGTCAATCCAACGCATTCGCTATCTTTCACTTTTCCCCTTCCCGCATACTTTCCCGGTAATTATCAGATTTTGCAGAGAGCCCGTATCTCTGTCCTCCTATGTGTCCGAAAAATTTCAAGAATCTCTCCTTTAGGCCCAACTCTTTCGAACCCGTCTATTCTATTAGCGCAGTCTACAGTGAGGGACTCGCACGGATAAGTAGCAATTGAAAACACCAGACGGTGCAACAGGTTAAGCTTTGTGTTTATAGACAATGTCGTATCTTTCCAAATCGGAACATATACTACCCCCGTATAATTCGTTACATCAAAAAATTAAGTTTATTAAAAGTTATCATCCTTTTGTTTTTCTCTAGAATTTAGCAATGCTGTCCGACATCCATATTTCATTTATTTATTATGAAACATATTTACAACGTCCGAGAACTATAACTCTTTTCGGTCATTTCTTTTGCGAATGGTAAATTTCTACATTTTCTTTTATTTTTTCAAAATGTCTTTTCGATGTCACACTGAAAAACTGTACTCATTCTAATTTTAATGTCTCGTTCGTGGACGAATTTCTTGATCGTACCCTAGCGTTTTAAGTAAGTTTTATGAAAAAGTGAAAACTTTGAATAGGCGGTCAGTAGGTGGCGCTATCTCGCGGGAATATACGAATATATTAATTAAAAAGGAAGGAAATTATTTTTCCCCGCGTTTATACGGTGTTCATCATGCTAGGCGCATATTTTTCTGATAATTGTCACGATGCTACATATATATTTTTTTAAGTCCAAGCACTTCGAAATACGTATTTATTAATTTATTATCGTGGCGTATGGATGTCGTTATTAGTTTATCACAAACGTCTGATTTTTGGCATGAGCTATGTAGAAGTTACTACAAGTATAATTTCCAATTTTATATATATATATATATATATATATATCGTGATTGTTTTTTTAAAACTAATTCTTAGTATTGGCGAATATTTCATAAAATTCCGAAATATAAAATAATGCCGAAAGCACTATTTCTCTTAAGTTCTTTGCTTTGATTTTTTTTTTTTTATAAAATTATACGCGAATAGATTACGTGTTTAAAAAATCGCTCGAAAAAATAATTATATTGAAAAGAAATTTATTAAGTGTTTAGTCAGAATATTTTTTTGGTTATTTTTATTATTATGAAAATTGGCCGAGCAATTTGAAATTGACAATAAATGAGTCTAAGAGTAAGTATATTATATTTACCGAAAAGGGAATTTCTCGAAATCATAGGCGGGCAAAATTATGCAAAGTCGAACCGTGAAATATCATGGGGTTCACCTTGACCAAACCTTAACGTGTGCTCAGCATATTAGAGCGAAGAAAAGGGAACTGAAGTTCATAAATAGCTATACCGACTGCTTGGTCCGCATTCCCGATTTCCCTATAAGGTACTACTGTACAACGTCCTATTAAAGACTGTATGATTATATGCAACCGAACTATGGGGGTGTGCGTCTAAAAGCAATGTTAACAAAATTCAGACATCAAAGCAGCGTGTTACGCGCTATAGCGGGGAAATCGTGGTAAAACCGTACGGTCCACGAATATATAAGAGACGGTAATACACATGGCGATTCAGATGTATATGTGGAGACTACCCACTAGCAGACAGTTTACCGAAGAAAACAATAAACAGATTATAAGATTTAGAAAAAAGAACCATAATGCATTGGGTGTAGCCGATTCAAAATCTAATTTGAGACCTTGCTAATGGGCATATTCTTAAAAGATCAAGTGACATCTCAAGAGATAACATATGGTTGATGGCATAAATTTGTGTCAATACCTGATAAGAAGGGGGGATTAAAAAAATATATTATAATAATAATATTTCGTTATAGTGTCATATTTTAAATTTAATATTATCGATATCGTCGTCATATTCAGTGACTCGATTCCTGTGTAACTTTTCTTGTACTACGTGCGATGTTATCTACCACTTTCTCGCTTATTCGTTTGGATTCTAGTTAGTTTAATCAGCTACGTGATAGTGTTCATCCATCGCCCCGGTAGTCTGTCACTTTATTATACGACGGCGATATTTTAATATTTAACATCGGCATCGCGGAATAGATTTTTTTTTTCTTCAATTTTCAAGTCTTCCAGAATTATCGATACATTTGTTCAGTTTATAATGACGCACTTTTCTTGCCTAAATCTCAAAAATTATCCACGTTTCTATTCAGTATCGCCAACGAACGGTGTAATCCTTCCGGATTTAATTCGTATATTCAGACGTTTTCCTTGTATATTAATATTAAATTGTAATTTTACGTTTCTTTTCTAGGCATTTGGTATTATATTTTCTTAATCGTTTACAATTGTTATTTACAAACAAATGAACGTAATGAAGCTTTTCGAGTGATGATCGTTTGATGAAGCTTTTTATCCTGTCGCGGTTTTTATTGATTTAATTTTTTTTTTAGCTTGTCCGCGATGATGAAAAAAAATCAAGGTAATACAATTAAAAATTGTTTTCCCATTAAAATTAAATATTCGTTAATTATTTAACCCTATAGTGAGGGAATTTTTTATTTTTTCAGAAAAAATCACTTTAATTAAATATCGTCGTGCAATAATTGAAAACTAAAATTACGCAATCATGACAGTGTAATACTGAGGATGTCCCAGAAATTGTGCTATTTACATATATGAAACATTATTCATTAATTAGTACACAAACAAAAATAAATTCGACTTTTAACGAGAGAGTATACATATATATATATATATATATATATATATATATATATATATATATATATATATATATATATATCGTAGTGAGAAAACCTAATAGTTAAAAGCTCACAATTGCATTTAAATCCGTAGTTAAAAGCAGACGATTACATTTAAACCTATAGTTTAAAAACACGTGGAAAAATTTTCTCGAAAATTTAGATTCATACAACGCTGTTATGCATAAAATTGCGTATTAACAACATTTTCAAAACGTACATATAACATGTCCTAGAATTTGTTGCTTATTAGTAACATTATGCACCGTAGGGTTAAATACGTGTAGGTTCGCATTATCGTTCGTTTTCATTAAGCTTTGTATTAGTTAATTCGCTCTTTTATATATATATATATATATATATATATATATAATATATTTATTTGTTTCAAAAATATTGTTTTATGGTTATTTTTGCGCGCTTATATTTTGGATTTATAGGCTGTTTTGTTAAAATATTCGTTTTATATTGGAATACGTCAATATTTAATGGTAGTAGTTTTTACGGTTTTACGGTCAACAAGCAGTCGATTTTTAAAAATTTATTCGGTATATAAACATTTTTTTTCGTACTTTTTAAACTCCGTATATTTATTGATAATTTGCCAATACCGATGACGATTTAATCTAGTAAAATGCGTTTTGTAAAACAATTTTTTTTTTCTAATCGGAGATAATATGATCTAGACGTAGTCAAAAATTTACAAGAATTCTCAAAATTCTGGATTAATTTAAAATTGACAATTGATATTGTTTATATTTGTGATAAAATGACATATGTTTTTTAAATGTCTGTTGTGCGAATTTTGAAAATGTTTATCGTTTCAATACTTTCGCTACTAAGAAAAATGTGTGTTTAGTAAATATCTCATCTAAGAGTTTTATATATATATGTGTGTGTGTGTGTGTGTGTTCGCGTGTAATATGTCCACTATAGGTGAAATTTTAATGTTAACAAAATTGTTTATTTTCCGGTTCTCGTGAAATGTTTCAATTTCAAAAATGTTTATATAAATACTGTTTCAATTTCAAAAATGTTTATATAAATACAATGAAAAGTATGTGCAGTTCACCGAATTAATAGTATTATATAATAAGACGGCCGTATAAAATGTATAATTTTGTGTCAATATTTTATAATGTATGCCTAAAAAAAAAGTGTTAAAAAAATAGTTGAAAAATAAAATGTTCTTTTATAATCATTAAATTAAAGAGTACGGTACTTTATTCTTACGTCATCGTTTTCGTTCGTTTATGCGTGTAGCTGTTTTAATATTTATTGGAATCTTTTTTTTCTTCTTAATTATAACTTTTTATATATCGAATCAGTTTACGGAATGAACTGAATTTTCACCGCGAATATTCTGTGTTTTTTTTTATTTATTATTATTATTATTGTAGGCTGACTTATCTTTCCCAAATGAAATTAGTGGATTAAATTATTTGAAATGTATTATAAAAATAATATAACGTTAGAACTTATGAACTTATAAACGAATTATTCGAAAATATAATAATAATAATAATAATTCATCGTACAATATCGAACTAACCGAAATTTTGTAAATGAACTTGTAGAAAATAATATGAAATTAAGGTTTAGCAGTGTGTTACTATATAATGATCGACGTTCGTCACTTTTAGCGAACATTTGGTGTTCATAAATAAAAATTTGTATAAAAATTCGCGACGTAATAATTTATCGATCGATCTGAATTATCACATAATTCTATATTAATTTTTCGATCGAATGTTACGTAAATAAATGTGGGGCTATTAGATTAATCGTGATACTAGATCTGTTCATAAACTCCTTTTGGTGAAAATACTTCTTCGGTAATATTACGCCTACTCTTATTTGTACAAGCGCGAATCAATCCGACTGTAAAAGTAGTTAGTGAACGCATTAGTCTTTGTCTGTTTTAGCCCATGTTATCTCGATTATCTCAGAATTTTTTTTTTTTATTATTATGAGGTTGCTATCTATAATGATGTACACACGGATTCAACGTTTTATCTATATCTATACTATTATATAAAACTGAAGTGTCTATCTGTGATTTGCGAATATTTTCAATATAATTATTGCATTGGGCTATTTTTATCGCAGAAAATATATTTTTGTAAATTTTTGCTTGTCTGTCTGAACTTAAAAACTATTAAAGCAATAATTATGAAATATAGCTTATAACCTATATCATCGGATTCGTTCTAAGCTTTGTTTCACATCGATATCACAAATAGGACAGAAATTAGAATAATTTAAAGTTTTAAAAAGTAAGCGATACCTCTGCCAAATCGTTTAAAATTTAACACGTTTTCATGTACCTTCACTACCAACATACACAATACAAACCAACGTTTTGTTTTGCTAGGGGCGTGACCGAAATAACGGGCGGGTATATATATATATATATATATATATATATATATATATATATATATATATATATATATATATATATATATATATATATATATATATATAAGAAAGACAGTCGTATGGTATTAAAAAAATAATTACACAGGCGAAGCCGTGGGTAACTCCCAGTTTTTATATATATATCGATTTCGTGTGTTTTTTTGCTTTGTTTTTAAATATATTATGCCTTCCTAACTCCTCGGCTTTCTTTTATTAATTCGTTTATTTCAATGCTCTAAATATTTTGATCATTCATGGACATTTTATTCGTTTGCATAAGTTTTTTTTTTTGGCCCGGTTTTCGCCTTTTGGGCAGTTTAATTAAGTTTTAATTATTTAGTCATCTACATTTTTATTCATACAAATACATTTTAGAGATAATGGATTTATAAATATTTGAATGACACTCAAGGGCGGAATCTTTAATACTTTTTCAAAAAATAATCTTCTTTTTGATTCAAATTTGTCACACTGCCGTATAATGTGATCTATCGACTATACTAAATCACAATAATCGCGAGTCTTAATTCCTAAATGCCGTAAGTGAGAAATGTTGTTTGATGATGTCTAAAACGTAATCTGCGTACCGCTTTTATGTAGTCTCTATATTCTTCTTCACATACTGTGGATTGCAATTCGATAGTATGTTTTACTAATATATAGATTTTCCCTTTTTGTTATGTTTCCGTTGTGTATATATATATATATATATATATATAACCGATCCTTGACAACTGTAATATAATCTTTCCAGCTTAGCTTTATCCGCCTACTGTTATTCCGTTCACTTCTAGTAGAGGTTATGTCTCGTTTCCATAAAGTTCAAGAATCCACTTAAAAACCTCTTCGGTGTTCAGCTTTTTAAGTTTATATTCTAATTTTCATTTCTATGTTACTAACATTTTTAGGATTAATGGCTTTACTGCTGAAAAACAGTCTATCGCTAGTAAAATATTTTGGTCTCTACTGCTTTTTTTTGTTAACGTAGTTTTTTTTATTTTTTATTTTTTGTATCCCTTTGTTTGTAGATTTGTGACTAGCCTGTGGTGGCTATTTAACAAATGTCATCCAGTGGTCAATCGCCTGTGTTGAGACTACTCCCATCGTAGTATCCTCCTATTTGTTTAACGGATTAAATCCATTGTATTTATTGTCTTTAATCTTCTAGTGTCATTCTCTGTACGCAGCAGTTGGGCCGCTAGTTGTTTGGGGTGAATATTTAGCCGCTGTAGGTGTTTTTCAGCAGTCTTTCTGATTTCCTCCTGTACAGGACGTATAACCAGATCTATATGTATAGCGTAGTTCGTCATTTACCACGGCGCTCGTCGTTTTCTTCACACAACCTCAAAGTTTAGCACCGTATGTTCATATTGGTTTCAACATAGTTTTGTACAAGAGAACACGGTTGTTCAGAGTGACTCCTGATTTGGGTCCTAGAAGCCAGTGCATGTTTTTTTAGATTTATCTCGCTTTTCTTCTTGTCTATATGTATTTTCCATGTTAAACGACTATCCAGATATACTCTCAAGTATTTGATCATATCTTGCTTGGGTATAACTTTATCTTCTAGCGTAAGTTTTTAATTGTGCCGAGGTCTATTACTAAATGTAATATGGGCTGATTTTTCTGCATTTATTTCTATTCGCCAGCGTTTAGTCCAGTCACTGATTGTATTTATATAATTTTTCAAATTGTTGATAGCTGTTTTTGGATCGTTGTCTGCTGCAAGCATCATTGTATCATCCGCAAACGTTACAACTTCTACTTTGCTGTCAATAGGCATAGCTGCAGTATATATAGTATGTGGCTCCAGTACACTACTCTGGGGCAATCTCGGATATATCTTCACCATGTATTACACAGAAGTATCCATTATTTAGGTACGATGTAAGTAGATACTCCGGCACAACCTCTCGTAGTTTAAACAAAAGGCCGACGTGCCAAATTTTATCGAAGGCCTTACTTACATCTATGAAGACAGCTTCGTTGGAATATCTGTTTTCAAGTCATTTCTCTATTAAATTGACAACTTGATGGATTTGTTGTTTAGTGGAGTGACTTTGTCGAAATCCAAACTGATAGTCCGAAATTATTCCTTTTTGGTGTATAAGTTTGCATCATTTTTTCCAATAGTTTAGCAGCTGTTGGTAATAAGGATATAGGCCTATAACATATGATATTTGTCCCATCTTTGCCCGGGTTTTTTATCAACATGACTTTCGCAACCTTCCATTGTACAGGAAAGTACGCAAGTCTGACCGCGACATTAATTTAAATGTATATGTTAATAATTAAATTCCTTTCTTTGGAAGCTCCTTTAACATTCTCAGAGTTATCATATCAAAGCCGGATGCTTTTTTAGGATTTAATAATTTAATTTGCTTACCTACTTCGCCGAGTGAAAAGAATTTTATTTTGTTACTGGTTGCAATAGGTTAAGTTAAAACAGGTAACTGTGATAAGTCTGTATTACAGTGATTAGATGTAAACACTTTCTCGAGGTATTTAGCAAAAAATTCTGCTTTTGCCAGAGGTTTCATCGCTGAGTTTTATTGGCTGGATAGGTAATATTAGGTTTTCAACGTTTATATATATGTCTTTGAATAATATCATTTTAAAACGCCATCAGCAGTTTCATCGCATTATTGCATCTAAGCATGACTTGCATCTAAAAATTATGAAGCTTTTTTCACTTGTAATATCTATTGTGATATCATCGCATCAATGGAACATTTTCAGTTGGTAATTTTTTTCTTTTCTTGAGTAATTTCATTTACATTTCATAGTGCTATTACTAATTGAACGGTGCGTGTATATATATATATATAACATTTTTATTATGAAATTTCTCAATAACTTTCGTCAAAAGTGATATTAAAAAATTTGTTCTATACTTAAGTTTATATATTAATTTTGTCGCATTATTAGTAGTAGTATAATTTTATATCTAGATACGCTTTTAGCGGGTGAATATCGATAGAGTATTTGTTAATTGTAATAATTGTAGTTAGATTCATTATGTACGTGAATATTTTTCAGCGCATGTGCTTGCGAAGATTTTTTTATTTTTGCGAAATTGATCTCGTTGCTTCTTATAAGTAATACAGGTGATGTTTTATTTTGATTAATGTTTAAATTCCTTAGAGACTATAAAGTCTGCCATTTATTTCTATAAGTTTTACGCCTAATCGAACAACATAAATTAAATGGTGTATGTGTAGGGACGTCGATAAAAGAAAAATCTTATCCGCGTGATAATCAGTGACATAATATCTCACGGGAAATATTTTTTTTAATTTTAAATAAATTTGGATTATTTTTCAACAATATCGTCCTCGAAGTAATAAATATATCGATATTTTTAAAAGTCGAATAAGAGCCATCGTAGTAAATTAAAGAAGCGAAAATATATTTAACCGCATTCAATATACGCTATTAATAACAACATTTTGCAACCTCTGACCAATTCAGTTATCCATCTAGATGGTCGATAAATGAGTACTAACTGGCTGGAAAGTAAAATTTAAAATTCGTTGACAAATCACTCGGTATTAGTTTATCAATTTTCAGATCGACGAGAATCGTTTAAGTAACATCTATCAATACCCGAGTTGTCGGATCTTGTTCTGTAAGTTTTGAATCGAAAATACACAAATGTTACCCGAAATAATATCAACAACATTCATACGTTCTATTCACACACAAATTAACTCCATCGCCATTCTGTACCCATCCTTGCGATGAAGACCATATCGCCGATGAAAACCACATTTTTCGGGTTGCAGTTATTATGGAATGTATGGGTCAAAATTCCTGTCATGTATTATAATCTCCCAACTAATCTCAGATGCTTGCTCAATGTTCAATTACATATCAGCCTGTAGTATAAATATTTAATAAGACATATCATCCATTTCTTACAGCCCCGGATGGAATCACTAATGCCTATCTAAATTTTAAAAAAAACACTTTGATGTAGAGAACACGCATTTAAAAAAAAACATTAACTTACAAATTTTTAAATATCGAACTCATATTTCCTTTTAGCCTTATGCCGTACACTATGCAGTGCGTAGGCTATTCCCAATAATTTCTCTATCTTGCTGCCTTAAAGCGTCTACCGATATCATTAATGTTGCTCCAATCGTTAATGTTTTTTTATTCATAAATTTTACCAACTGACGTCTTTTACTCTTCCTTGCAGCATTAGGCTCAAAATATTATTCTTTTCTCCTTTTAGAATATAACCTAGATATGTCATTTTTCTTTTTCAGTGTTTTTTATGATGTTTCTTTATACGTCAGCTCTTTTCAATACATTATTATTTGAAACTCGTTTCCATTCTATACAAAAATACTGAAATAACGTAGAGCAGTCTATAACTTTTTAGTATTAGCTGGAGTGGAAAATCATTAGCGAGCATAACTTATTTTCCGGAACATTTCCTTTGCTATTCTTCATATTGTTCTTATTTCCTCATCATTGTCTATTTTATCGTTTATGGTTAGATGACTCATGACGTTATAATCACCTCTTTTGACCATCATGAATTTAATCTTTGATGTATTAATTCGAATACTATATTCTTGACTTACAGCAGAAATTTGGTCTAACATACATTGTAACTCTTGAAGAGTTCTCGCTACGATCGTTGAATCGTCTAAATTACTGATTCTTTTCCATTTACTTTTATTCCGAATTTGTTATTTTTTTAGTCTATAAAATATTAAGTAAGATCACTAATGAATTTACCTGTTACATACATTAAATTATTTTAATGAAGAATATAATTTTTTTATAATGAGAGACGAAATAGAACAAATGTAGTTAGCTCACGGATACTATGATAATTATTACGTATAACGCAAAAATGTCATATTATAATATAAATTAGTCAATTTTTTTTTTAAATTTTCATAAATTTTAAATATCTCTAATTTCATGAAATTCGTCATTAATCGTGGGAAGAGAATCCAAAAAATAAAAGCTATTTTCCGATACTTCATTTCTACGAAATAATGTATAAAACATTTATTAAATATATAAAAAAAGTGATTATTTATTTTACCTGAGTTGTAGTTTGGTGCATTGAGGGTTATTTATTTGTCAAAAGGTGCTGTTCACGTCAACGTTCGATGTTTTATGTTGCATTTCTTGGTTTTTGTTTTTTTTTTTGAACACTGAATATTTGCCACTTTAAGACGTTTAGTTTTCAAAATAACTACCACGATATTAGCACATAGTTTTATGATTTTTAAAACGACGTTACTATAATTGGTAATCATAAAATACTAATTTAATATATAGTTTGCCGATGATATTGCAATTCTTGCAGTGGATAACAATCAGATTCATGCCATAAAAACTCCAACGTGCACTTCATCGAATTAGCTATTGGACAACGAATTGGAGGATCAAGGTTAATGAATTGAAGTCGGTCCATATTACATTAACCGAATCGTTTATCCAAATTATAGAGTGGATTTAGGAAACCTGACGATCCCGCAAGCATCTTTTGTAAAGTACCTTGGAATGTACTTATACAACAGACTCACTTGGGAAGTCCATGTCTGGATGAAATAAAAACAAATAAAGAATAAAACTAAAGAACTATACTGGCTCATTGGTCCAAACTCACAATTAAATATGAACCATAAACTGTCACTTTACAAGCAAATTATCGCACCGATTTGGAAATACGTTGCTGCTTTATGGGGATGTACAAGCAATTCAATTTTTAAAAAATTCAAGCTAATCTTATAATTAATATGTAGTTATAATGAAAGCATAGTTAAGGACCTAGCCATTGGACTAGTGTGCCGCAATAATTATATTTAGTATGTGTGTACGTATTAACTTAGTTACAAAATTAAGATTGTAACAATTAATAGCCCAAGGACTGTTATTTAAAAAAATAATATATATATATATATATATGTATATATTGTTTATTTAACGTGAGAACAATTTTATTTGAAAAATATATACAGGACATTTCGCGTGCATATTAACTAAATTTAATTTATCGGCGGTCTTATATTTATTACCTTTGTGATAATAGTCTCGAATTTTAATATAAAATTTTTATACGGCTGCTCAATTATAGGATTGAAAGTGATTTTTGTATAATTCGTATTTCGTTTAATAAGTGAATGATAATTTTTATATGTTGCTTTGAAATAATTTTACTCATTTTACGCTTTATATTTTTATGTTGTCAATAAATGTAAATAATATTAATAATCACGATAATGGTGATAATTAAGAGAATAAACCAACATTGTAAAATATTACGGTTGCAATACTATAAACTATAACATGTAGTGCATGCCAATTTTTAAACATAATCTTAAAACGATAGAAATGAATAAATTTTCGATCCATTTTTTCTTTTTAGTTAAAATAGAATTATTGAGTTAATTCCGATTAATAAATAATAAAATCTGTACTATTACTTTGTTTACTTCTGAAATTCCTCTTGTATTCGACGTTTCGGAACTTCCATCATCAAGAAAATCGCTATGAAAATTTACGCCACTATATAAAAATGTTCAAATTTTTATTATTGACCGAAGTTGAAGGTTAGTAAATATTAAGATAGATATTAGATTGATTTTAGTTCATTTAGTAAATATTTTAAAGAAAAAATAACTCAGAAAGTTATAATTGATAACGATCTTGAATTTACTTTCATCCGAAAACTCGTTAATTATTTTTAAAAACGCGATGTTGTAGCTTGTTTTATTTTTTCAGCAATTTACAATAATAATTTATAGTTTAGTACATAAAAAATTTTAGAATTAAAAATAAAAATAATACACTGATAATAATTTATTTAAAATTAAAATAATTTGATTAAATAAAAACGTACCTAAAAAAAACAATTGTCAAATATTTTTTTCCAGTTATTTTTATCCTCCATTACTAATGTTACGCAGCCCGTTTAAAAAGTGAATTATAATAGTGTGTCAGTATCTCTAACATGATTAATTCTTCCACGCTTACTTAACTACTACGTTTCAATATGTATAAGGCCTGTAAATTTAATCCGCCAAAAACTTGATACAAAGTTGTGGTTTTTCATACATACGGCCTTATGTTGTTACCCTATCAACCAATAGAAATCTTGTTCGCCGGGTGTTGGTTGTCGTTTAATTTCGACCGTTACTACTACTGTTTGGGACTGTTTCGCCGTTACTATTTTAGTTTTGTATAATCAGTTGGTTTGTGTTTGCTGCTTTTTTAGTGACTGTAAAATTTGAAGAAATAATTTAGAAGTATTATTGTAAAAAGTATTCTCAAATTAGAAAAATGGGTATATTAGTTCGTTTGGATACAGCATGCTGCGGTTGTACCGTTAGATCAGTTACATTGTTTCTACTTTACGTGTCTTTGGTAAGTATTATTTGTAAACGTGTTCTCGATATATATATATATATGTATATATGTATATATTTTTAATAATTGAACGTAAAACATGCTCATCTATAAATAGTAATAATCAGTGTATATTGTTGTAAAACATTGGATGTATTGTATTCGATTGAAAGAGCAGTCAATAAGTATTTATGAACTACGTTTGTCAATATATATCGATTCAAAAGATGAATGAATTTGATATGAATGAGTTATTTACATACCATAACCTGTTCGGATAAAGCTGAAATAATTTTTTCAGACGTAATGATTATAAAAACCGACGTGTGATTAATGCGGGGGTTGTATAAGTTAGACCTTTAAAATATCAAACCGGAAAAGCCTCATGTCCGAATACGTTAAATTTATGGACAAATTATGTTGTCCAGAACTGATTTATCATTTATTCCTCGTGTAGTAAATGAACTTATTTAGTTTAAAAAAAAAAACTCACTGTTTTAACCCTAAAATAATACTATTAAGCTAACCATTAGTCGATTTACCTTCTTATCATTGTGAATTTTAAAATTTTGATACTGAACACTGCTTAAACTTTTTAATACATTTATTTTAAAATAAATAAAGCGTATAAAACATTATGGAATTTAAAAAAGTTAAAAGTATTTTGATAAAATTAACACAGTAATTATAGTTAAACATATTATTTATATAAGTGCTGTTCGCAATAAAAATCTAAAAATATAACCTGCTTTCTCCAGCACAGGACGACCGAAGTTTACTCTGTGTTCTCAAAAATTGACATATTACATTTTGAAGAAATTGTTTTCGTCATGTCTTTTTTCATATGAACACAACCCACAAATTTTCCTCTTTTTTTTTACTTCACTAGATGATGGAGGAGTGGGAACGTTTGTCTTAAAGTATTTTTATAATCGGAAAAATTCAATTCTTAGCCGCTATTAAATTTTCGCAATCAAATAAATGAAATAGAAGTATTCTATTAAATACGAATATTATTTAAGCCTTAATTGTCGAATTGTAATTCTTATCTAAAGAATTTGTGACGTTCAAATTAATATATAAAAAAAGAAGAATTTTGTAGGGAATAATCAGTACTTAAATTGTTGTTTTTATTATTTTTTAAAAAGCTTTTTGCGATTTACCCTTATATTAATTGTTGCAATAAGTATGTTCTAAGATTAGGTTTGTGAGAGTCCGATAACTTATTCGAGGTTAACTGGCGCCTTTTTTATTCAGAGGGTGGAAATAAACGCCCACGTCCTATCGTGAAGAAAATAGGGGTTATTTTCCTGGCGTCATGTTGGCGCCGTTTAAATTTAATGGTTGTCCATAATGTTGAGCCGAGAAGTGGCGGCAGGGTGTTCGATGACAAATGAAAAATGTGAAAAATGATCCTTGAAATTTAATCAAACAGTTATGTATAGTAATTTATTTTAGTGTTCGTAATGTCGACTTCGGTACGGTATGTAGCGGAGTAAAAAGACGATATAAATAAGATATTAAAAGGTTTGGTAGTGCTCCAATATTATATTCGGCAGTGAGAATATTTTCTTCACTCTATCATTTGTATGTAAACACTTACATCCATGACATTTAAAATCTTTCAAAATTTGTGACGTCATCACTAAACCGTTCCTTTTTTTCGTTTTTTTTTCCTATCCCTGTTTCATGTATTCCGTTATTTTCTTTCAACACAGTGTAGATGCTTAAATTTATTTTCGGTATGTGTGTTTGCAATCGTGATGTAATCATCTCTGAAAGTTTCGTAAATGCTTAGTATGAAATTTAAAAAATATATTTTCCCGTATATATTCCTGATATTTGTGTTTGTAATATATTTATGTAAGACACACACACATATATATATTTATTTCATCACATAATTCATCAAAAACTACATAACGAATATTCTATATTTCATTTAAGAAACAGGACTTAAATCATCAGTTCATGTTTTGTAAGGGTGACATTATAAGTATAAAAATATTTCTTTTCTATATTACGCGTCTTTATATTAGTTCTTTTGTACGGTGCGCCATCTTGGGCGTTACGTAATTATGATTTACAATTTTCGTTTTTATTATTTTCTGTAAATTATGTTGAAATTTTTGTTGTTGTAGACGTACAAGGTCACATATGAATACTTGCATTTTTCAGTTGTATTTTTTTTATTTTTCAATTAAAAATTTACTTTTGTAAAATTCAGTGTTGTTTTTATTAAAAATCTATGCACGATTAAATGCCTACTTTTGTCTAATTTAGTATTATATAATTCAACTTTTCGAAAAAAAAATCAATAAAATAGAAAATTTGAAACATGTGGTATGTATGATTTCATATATATCTGTAACGTTGAATAATTTCGGACGCTTGATAATAATTCGATTATAATGAAGTAAATGGTGCGCCTCGGAAACAGAATGTACTTAGCAGTTTATTGGATTTTTATGCCTGTAGTAGAAATTTGTGTAAATTGTTTAATTCGCATATTATAAAAGTGTACTTACATAATATTAGACATATTAACTTCTTGCATGTTAAAAAAACCTTTAAATTTTCTGAAATTCGGATAATTTTTCTTTCAAATATATTTGCAGCAAATAAAAGTTTTCGCGTTTAAAAAATATTAGTGTGGTACAATATTTTTCTGTAATTTTTGATTTCGTGTAACATAATTTTCGGTACAAAATAAGACTAAATAATTGATAAAATAGGTATATAAAAACAATAATGTAAAATTTTCTTTCAAAATAAACGATTTTTTAAAATACACAATGTTATCTATATTCCATAATTTTAAGTAATTTTTTTTGTATAGAAATTTTTATAAAACATTCGATGTTATTTGCGGGTTCAGTTGTACGATCCGATCTGAAAATAAAATAACATCTTTGACCATAGAAATTTCGTATCTCGATTTTGACATCAAAATACAAGAAACAATAAAATGAAATAATTTGCTTGCTAACTTCTCCGACAGAGTCGTTAGGTGTAATTTTAACGAAATGCGAGTATAATTCGTAAAGCACGCTCCGTATAACGTTTTAGCTGACCGTAATTTGAGAAAAAATAATATTTTTTAAATATAATCTAATAAATTGTTAGAAATCAAATTTCGCACCAGTGATCTATTTTATTATACCACTCGCGGCTAATTTGCATGATTTACTCGTCTAATTTTCTTTTTTGTCGTTGGTAATAAAAATGTACGTTCAAATATGCAACCAGTCGTGATTATTAATGGATCGCTTAAACTTCAGGCGGGGACGACTAGTCGTAAATGTACATTATTTTTAGCGCATGGAACTAAAAATATCGCATAATTGTAAATTCTTAAAGAAGTAGCGGATTTAAGTGTGACTAGGTCCAGTCCAAGATGCCGTCATTTTAAAATAAGTTTCTAAAAATATACATACACAATAAATCGTGTTTAAAAATTAATTTTTTAAAACTTATTATATTAAACTTTTTTTTATATATTGTAAATTTTAGACATTGCGTGGGTTTTTTTTTATTTTGCATAAGTAATGTTATTTTCGTAATAATCGCATTTCTGAGTAGTACTATTTAGAGAGAAAGCAATAGAATTTATTATCACAATCGACGGAATACTCGTTCACTTTTGAATTTTTAACGTTTTTTTTTTTTTTCATATATAAAATTTGAGTTTAACAATTTGTTTATTGATACCTCCGAATTTTACGGCCTCTCAAATTGTGACGCCCTAGGCTCGGGCCCCATGGACACCTAACCCATAATCCGCCACTGTATACGTTTTTAGTTAATATAGATATATTTGAATTTGTTTATCTTCTATTTGCTTTGGCGGCTTTTTAAATAGGATGTTCAGTTTCTTTAGTATTGGTTATTTACTGATAATTAAGAACGTTGTTTAGTTTGTTTATAATAATTTTACATAATTAGATCGTAAATTAATTTATTGCTAAACCTAATTTCCGGGCGCTAATTAATCGTATCGCTAGTCTTATCAGTTATTATTTCTATCGTTATTAATTCAGCGTGTTCAAATAAAAACCCGACCCTGCTTGCAAAATTTACGAAAATTTTATTTTGAGAAACTTTTTAATTTTTATGTTTTCTTAAAAGATGGTGGTGGTCAAATTGTTCATAAATCGAACTCTGTGTCCTGTTATAACATATTTTCATTTGATTAATCGAAAATGCAGGACGCGTTGTCATAAATTAACTCCGATCTGCTCTTCTGATTTCATTGCTTCAGTACATGTTGGAGATTTTGATTTCTATTAGACAATTTCCGCTGTACGGTTCCCGAGTTCTTGAGCTGCTTCTTGTCCATTTTTTATACTTTCTCAACTATAATTTCATTCTATCTCTTATCCTTTTTTTCCCCCTTTAATATTTCGATTATGTTCGGAATATGTATCACAAACATCTACTAACGATAATTACGACTATAATAATTATCTTACCCTTAATACGAAAAAAAAAATTGTTACAATAGCTTAAAACGGACCATTAATATGTACACAAATTAAGTATTGATTTTGCAAAAAAGTACTTTTATTACACGTTAATATTCACAGAAACGTGTGGACTTTTTTTTTATCGTGGCGAGTTAAATATCTCGGTGTATTTTTAAATCAGTATTATTACTCCTTGTTGAATGAATAAAAAAAAAAAAAAACACGATAAATTTACATTAAATGATTTGCGCATCAATGATGAATTTTAAGATTATACGTTGAACAATCGATACTTGAATCCATTGCGAATTATTAGAAGAATATTACCTTTTGTTAATAAACTAGTATACGTTACCTTTTAAACAGAAATAAAAATAATATATTTAATTTACTTCTTTCAAAGCTTTCACTTAAAGACAACAGTCTGTGGAAAATCTGCAAACAGTATACAATATAATATGTCTCCCACCACCCCATGATTCATGCTCTTATCAGATTTTTCAAATACTTATTTTCATTTTAATTGTAAAATTGTGTGTTTTTTTTTTTAATTTTTGTGTTTGTATATTTTTATATTTTATATTTTACATTTTACTTTTGGACATCGTACATCGCAACAGTAAATGAAAATTTTCCACCAGTATACAGCTTTTTCAGAATTCAGAAAATAATATTGAAGAAAAAATAAATATAAAAAAACAAAATCATTAAACAAATATATTGATGTTAAATTTCAACAATTCGAAAAATAAACAGAACAGAAGCAGAACAACATTTTATGGAATATATTTTCACCATCAAATATTTTTAAGTAATTATTTTTAATTTATACTTTTAAAATTATGATTTTTTAAAAATTTTTGTTCACTTGATAATGGCGTAAATGCCGAAAAGCTTTGTTTTAAGAAAATAAATATTAGTGATTTAACTAATTTTCAATTGATTTTTATAAAAAATCACTACATTCCACATTATATAAAAAATCAGTAGTTATATTTTTCAGTTTTGAGAACTACACAACAAATATCGAGAATCGCAGAATTTGTCAGCCATAATTTTAATTATAATAAGCGTATAATGTTCCGGTTTTGCTTGATGTTGCCAAAGCATTTGGCATAACTTCGTGTCAAAATATCACGTATAAAATGATGCAGTTTAAATTTCCTTCTTACTAATATTATTTTCTAAAGTGTTAATATTTTCGCGTTTAATATTACTCGAACAAAAAATCATATTTAATATTTGTTTTCAACGCTGGTCTTAAGATTTGGTAGCGGATTTTAAGACAGAAACACTATTAAATTCCGTGATATACTAAATTGCTATTTAAAATGAAACGGACATCGATATATTTGATGAAAAAGCGACTGTTAATCTAGATGAGACATGCACACTCTTACGCGATGTGATACGACAAATTCAAGGAAACAGTGCACGGGACACGCCACTAAACACTTTTATTGGATACATTATTGAAGGAGACACAGACCATAGTGAAAAATGAAAAAAGACGCGTAACCGACCATGGAATACTAGATCTTTCAAGTTTATGATGATGCTGAAATTTGTTCTTGAAATACGATATGTAAGATCAGCTACCATTAAACATTTGTTAGGTATGCTTACAATAATTATATTTATGTAATGCATTTTGGAAACTTGAAGATGTTGGAGTTAATTTTATATATTATGTGAAAAGTGTTATGATGTATTAAGAAAAAGGAAACTGTAAACGTTGAAACGAATTTATTATGTATTAGATAATTTTTTTTTAATTATAATTTTTATTATTATATGGGCTTGGGCAAAGTTTACCCATTACAAAAGCATGTTTTTATGTTGTTTTCTACATGGTGTGAAGAAGCTTCTGAATGTCCAAGTCCACATTTAAAATTGAAGGATGTACCTTCCGACTAAAGAAATGCATGGCTGAATCCTTTTTTTTTTAAATGTTTCATACGGGGGATACATATTTCATGTTTCCCGTAATTGATAACGATTTTACGTTAGGATAATATATTTCACTGTTTATAAAGATAGAATTTCGTGTTTTGCTAAAAAATTATTTATAGTGTATAAATATATTCCAAGTAATTTAAAAAAAAACATTACGTAAGAGTGAACTAAACAACTTTATGTTCGTCCTAATGCGCTAGATGTTTTTCTACCTGTTAGGTGACCTTGAAACAATATCTGACCTAGTGTTAACCAAAAATATTAGATGCATCATAAAGTATACGTATAATGCTACGATATTGTAGAAGAAATAACGGGGAATTTGAGGACAATTAATTTCGTGGTTATTTGAGGTAATAGGATATTATTGGACTATATTATAAAGAGGGATGGATGGTTAAATAGACAGAAGAGAACGAGATAGAAGATATCACCGTGTACATGAACAACGGCATAATTTTAAATAACGCCTATGTGAAAAAATACAAACAAAATAGAAGACTATTAGGAATAAATTGAACGCGCATCTTTTAACGCGAGGATTTTATTATGTTTTTAAATTGAAATTTCGTTAAATACATCGTCAACCTCGGTTGTTTTAAACGAGATGTTTAGTTATTTTAGACATCTGGTGCGAATCATTTATTTAGTTTTAGCGCGTATTAATGTTGGGGATAGTATCAACAGTTCCCCTGGCTTACATACGATCCCCATCAGGTTAAATATAGAACGGTGTAATTACGTTCGGCGTGTGCCTGAAAATTCTGTTTATCGTCGATTTCCGCGCATTGTTTCTCCTGTGTATTTATTAATTGTCCTCGAGGTTAAATTTGCGTACTTCCTAAAATTGAAATTACGCCCGAATAAACGCGAATTTTTAATTGCACCAGCATCAGATCTAACCATCTAAGGTCGTTCCAACAATTTTGTAGCAGTAAGTTCGTAGGCCTTTTACCGGAAGGGGGGATTCTATTTCAATTAACGAATAATGTAAAGACCCCAATTAAATGCTTCATTTTTTTTTTTTTTTGACCCTATAGTATTAAAGTGTCTAAAATTGTTGTCACATTTTTGAAGGTCTCGTAAATTTCAACGTTGATCGGGAACATTGCCTAAACAAGCGTGGTTAATTGCGAGATACTGGAAGATCGATAACTAGCACGCGTGTTTGACGAGTCGATACAAAGTGGTTGATAGCGACACTAGTTAACCCGAAATATCGCGGTATCTTCGTTATGAGGATTAAAGAAAATAATATATAAATGTGTTTAAATAATTATTTATGCGAATTTTATTGACCTGTTCGTGTTAGAGGAAATTTGTTTTTGCCGGGCAAATTCTTATTCGTCCTTAATGTACATTTTTTTTTTTTTTTTGTTGTTTAGAATGGTCTTCTACAGTGTTTGTCCATTACAAATAGTAATATAAAAATTAGGTAAAAAATATATATATATATCGTTAAGTTATCAATCACGAATGAAAACTTGTATAAAGATAAATGTAAATTAGCACATTACTACGAGTAGCATAAGATGGGGAAAATAATAGATAAGAATTAGATTTGATTGTATAAAACGGGAAAATCCGAACAATATGTGATTTTCGTCAGCAATAATGTTGTAGTGCGTGAGCATAGAATGAGATAGTATGATGATTTGGAATGGTGAAGAAGGGAGACGATTTTTTCGAATCGTAGTCTACACGGTGGCTATTATGATGAATTTGGTTAATTGACGTATACTGTAAAACCAGGCTAAACTTGAAAGATCAGTCTTGAAATAATTTGTAATGCGAGACATTGTGTTATTCCAGACTGACCGTCTTTTTTCAATGATATTTTCTTTTAAAAAAAGGTTTGGGTATGTTTATGTCTTTTTTGCGGGTACTTGTTATAGAGGAATCCTAGATAAATTGTTGAAAACTTTTATAGATTTACGCTATATTTACATCTTGAAATTTTTGAATGATAAAGGAAAATTATTAACTTGGGTTGTTGAAATTATTAGTGAGAATTATAGGTAGGTAAGAAGCATGATAACTTTGTGCGCATATAAATGGATTGAATTAAGGACATTCTAAAAAAAAAATAGCGAGGGTGGTATTTGTCTGCATTGTGTATTGGAGTCAAAATTTTTCTGTATTAGCAACTGCGTATGTCCACGTCAAGAGTATGCTGATGATTAGAGCACCGCTTTTGATGTAGGAGTGTGTTATTTAATTTGAAAAAAGTTATAAATGAATAAAGCGTAAAATAAAACACGTATATAAAAATCGGTAACTTTTTTTTTTTTTTACTATTTAGTTGACTACAAAACACGTTTAATAATTTTTTATTTTGATTTTAGATTTAATTAATTTGGGAACTAATGAATCTTCTTAATTCCCTATCATTATTTCGAAGTAGTCGCTGAGAATATTTTCAAGTTCTCGTGAAGATTTATTATTCCTCGTTAAAAAAGTTTTGAAATTACGATATTAAACAATTGTTCAGAATCGTATATTTTTCGAATTTCTTAAGTGAATATGAGGCGTACTTGAAAAATATAAGAGGAAATGTTTGCGTAAAATCCAGACTGCACTGTCCGTCTGTCGTCGTGAAGTCACGATCGAATGTTGAGGCGAACCAGTTTCGGTTTGTTTTATTTGTGTGATCTAACCGATCTCTGTGTACATTTCGGTGAGTTTGTTTTTTTACATTTACATGTTTCTGTCAAGGATGTTCATACTCGAGCAAAAGTGTAAGCAACAGACTTTTGAACCAGTTTTGATCGACCATTTTCTATCTGAAATAAATTATTCTTATTATAATTTTAAATAAAAAATAAGCAATTTGTTGTTTTTCTAAATTAATTTGTTTTTTTAATTTTTGGCGGCGATTTTTTGTTATGTTAAGTTACTAACTAGTGTGTAGATGACTAGATTAGTGTTGCGTGTAAATATGTACACTGGTACACGGGAGTGACCTTTATTTATCATCAGGCGGTGGTAATAAATTTTAACCTTATAATTACGGGTCCCAATTGCTAAAATTAATACATCAAGGTTTTATTATATTTCTTTTTTTTTAATAATTTAATTATATTTTGCACTATATCGCCTAGGCTGTTTTTATGTACAACTATTTTAATTACGTGTAGTTATCAATTATATCGAAGTTATCGATTGATGAAAATAAATACGTTCTTTTCAGAATGCTTAAACAAGACTTTTTGTTGAATTATTTATATTTTATGGATATATATATATATATATATAAAATACTTTTGTTCTTCTACGTTAATTTCGATCGCAGTACAAATACCTGGTGGTATTTTTTTTTCTACTTTAAATTGATTGCGCTGTAAAAATTATTTGTCCCCAGAATTTATTTAAAACTAAATTTCATTTTCAATTCATTGCGTATTAAAATGATTTTATTTCGACGTACATTATTTCTCGTTATGAAGTCTATTTTTTCATTCAGTTATACTTTTTCCTAAGAAAAAGATGATTCCTGATTCAAAAAATATTGTCTTCATATATATATATATATATATACAGTGGCGTAGCCAGACTTGGTTGAAGAGGGGGTTCAAACAATGTTAAATTGAACTTTAAGTAAATAACCAAAACTCAAGTAATTTTTATACTTATTAGACGTCGAATATGTAATTCTATTAGAAGCAATAGGCGGCAGAAATATTTAACGACACTGGAACATACTAATAGTAGGTTATTGAGGACAGAAGGAGATGGTTACAAAGTACAATAAATTCCGCGAAAAAATAAACGATAAATAATGATTTTATATTTTTTGACAGAACAATACATAGTAATACTTAACTAAATTTAAAATTTAAAATCTATTCTTCGCGCTTTTCTACAAAATTCTTCTAGTACCTCTTATATTACAAAACTATTTATTTACTTCAAAAACAACAAAATTTAACTAAAACAAATTAAAATTAAAAAAAAAACTAAATTGGTTTAACAAATGCAAAACTTCATTTAACAACGAGTATATATTTTCTTATTATCAGATTGATTCCAAGGGCAGGTCAGACCCCCAAAACCTCCCCTTGCTACGCCACTGTGTATGTATATATATATAATAGCCCATTGTTTATATAAAAATAACGTACAATGGTATGCTCGGGAGACGAGCAATGTGACGAATCTGATATTTAAACAAAAAAAAAAAAAAATTGAGATTAGATTACATTTATACTTTATATTCGTATTCGATAAAATACACCTATTTTTCAAAACGACCATGATTTTTTTAATTACATGTGTATAAATTATCGCTTTTATGTAATTTCAGCGATTACGAGTACTTGTACGTCATGAACACTAAAGTGTAAAAGAAAATCCTATCGTACTGCGATAATTTTCAAGGATATTTCACGTGTAACAAAAAATCGTGTTCATGCACCGTCCAAAATTACGAAAATATTTTTCTTTCTAAATCAAATTTATCAAATATTGAATTTGTTTCTAATAAACGATAAAATTTTTGCAAGTAAATTTTGTTGGAATATATTTTATGATTTCAAGAAAATTTAAAATACTTATTGTAATCATCAATAAGTGCGAATGGTTTATTTGTAAACTATGTATATACGTAAAATGCATGTGTGTGATTGAAGTTTCCTATTTATTATCCTTATTTATTTTACGTTTTTATTTAGACGAATAGGATTGTTTACCGTTCGCAATCACATCGGTGACGGTACTCTTTATATTATTTTCATTTTTGTTATTTAAACAGTATGACTCGATTGTATTTTTTAACGTTTCAACTGTATCGAAGAATTCAGTATGTACGCGAATTCTTCGTGTTATGTATGATTCACGCAATAGTTGATTAAAATATTATGTTTTAGAAAGAAAGAACTTAATTTTAAGTACCCGATACCTTAATGTTTATCTTAAAACTAGTATTCGAGCAAACAATAATAAAATATATTATAAATATTCGGTTATACAAGAAGAAGAAAATAAAAAATGAGAATATGATAATGAGACAGAGAGGGTAGTTAGATACAAATTGCGCGCGCGCACACACACACACACACACACACACTCACTATGATCACGTTATATACAATGTTTTTTTTTTTTTTTGCCATCTGAAATTGCTTACAATCTGTCTTGTGGAACAATAAGCAGTCTTACTGATGATATGTTTATTAAATGAACGTTGTGCAATTACAGCTATTCGTAGTTTCTCTCCTTAATAAAATCAAGGTCTGTGGTGCAGTTCAATTTGGCAGAATCTATATACACGTAATGTTAGATAAGGTTTTTTGTATATGCCTGAAAATGACATGATTGTCGAAAAGCTTTACGTTAATAAAATTACTTTTATAGTGATTAACTTTATTTTGTTAATTATATACAACTAAATATATAAATAAAAATAATTGAAATAAACGCTGAATATTATAAAAAATAGCCCGCGCTTAATTCTACAATGTTTATACCTACAATAACGGTCGATGGGAATTTGCGTGTTGTAGTCACCTACAACATTAATCAACTTATTCTGACGTGTTTTGTGTGTATCGAAAAAATTTTCTATGAAAATGAATATGAAATGAGCAATTCTGAATACATATACGTTTTGCATATCTCTGACGATTTAATATAACTCTGCAGCCGTTATTTTGGATCAGTTGACAAAAATCAATGGATAACAAGCCGAATGAAGACGCTTTTACACGTACAACGTACTAACCCGCGATATATATATATGTATATAATATAATCGTAACATATGTATGAATGTCGAGTACATAAAAAAATATTATGAACGATATTGACGGCGAAACTAATCCAGGCACACGGACACGCGCAATAATATATGTAATACCTTACATTCGAATAACGACCGCTATTATATTATGTAATTTATTCGTTCACGTTGTGAGTGCGCCCCGGAAAAAAAAAAGGGAAATAGAAATATAATACAACAAAGCTCGAAGGCTGATACACAGAGTGGCATGGTAACCAATGAATCTATCCATCGCGAACTTGGGGACTGCATGATCGACGAAGCAATAAAGCAACGAGCTCGAAGTCATTGCGCATACGTGGACGCTGCAATGAGCTAATAGCTGCCCTTCCGAACGTCAGCACGCTAACCGCACGATTGAAAAAAACAAGAATTCGCGACCTAGTTTTGGTGATAGACTGAATACATCAATGAATGTATATCCCCCCTCCATACAAGAGAAGATGATAATGCCGTTCGTAAATAGCTAATTGGCTAGGAATGAACTGGCGGAAGTAGGAAACATTTCTGGTTTCTAGAAATCTTAATTTAAATATCATAATTTCGTTAATTTAACGAAATTTTACTTAAAATTATTCTTGAATATTTTTAAGTTCTCGAAGCGCGTTTCTTCTTTGTGGTTTTTCTAATTTACAATTCCCCATGGACCTTACCGTTTTCTTCTGTCAGCTTCGCACCCTTGTAGGTTAGCTTTCCGCGTGTGTGACTAAACTAGAATTATATATATTTAAATAATTGCAAAAGATAACGCGCCTTTATGGACGTGTGATTTGACATCGCCATTGTTAGTTGTGTTTGTCGGTGTTAAAAATCGTGCATATCGTGATAAAAAGCTGAGTTGTGTCGACGCTTTGAGGTGATTTGGCACGTATGTAACAAAACTAACACGTACGATATACATTCCTTTAATTTTGTAGGCAGCCTAAAAAACGGCAACGTCGCATTCGATTTGTATTTTCTTGGTTTTATTATCCATAAAAATATATTTCGACCTTGAATAATCTTATTTCTTCTGGTACCCCACACGTGTGTTTCTATTTTATTTTTACATCGGCTTAAGTGTTCGTTCACCGCCTCACCCCTTCCCCTTTATTTCAGCCTTGTACACCATTCCAGTGTTCAGACGCTGATGAACCGGGTAATTGTGTATGTATATATATATATATATATAGAGAGAGAGAGTGTGTTTGTCGGTACGACACACTGAAACTTAACCCAGAGTCCGGCTCTAAACAGTTTTGTTATAGAAGACGTAATAAAAATTCATATTCTTTACTTCTCCCTTAATTTTCGGAAACATCTTCGTTTAGAAGAAGGGGACACAGCTGATGTATTTGTATTTGTATGTTATATATGTATATATAATGTACGCGTTAGCATTATGTTTGTGACCTCGAACCCTCATTTCTTGTTCTTCCTACTTTAATTGGCTTACATTATATGCCAAACAATATATGTATATATATATATATATATATGTGTGTGTTTGTGTGACTCCGTGTGGAAGTTGAACTTATGCCGGTTTTGCAATAAATTAGTAGCTCGTCTATACTCTTCGTTTCCTCATCTCTTAACATTACTGGGAATTCAAGGTCGCATAATTTTCGGCGCTTAAAATTGCCTACTAGAGTAGATTGGAAACATTTACACAACGTACGTCATCTTCTATATATTTCGAGTACGAAGCGTTTTATTAAGTAGTGTTTTATTTTACATTTAAATCAGCCTCCTTGCAAGATCGAAACAAAAAAATATACGTCATCGTCTATATATTTCGAGTACGAAGCGTTTTGTTAAACAGTTTTATTTTACATTTTAATCAGCCTCGTTGCAAGATCGAAACAAAAATTGTCACAGTAATGATTTTGAATTAAGTACCGGAGAATTTTTTACGACGTCCAGCTGACAATGCAGAAGCTGATTAGTCAGCTTGTTAGAATGATGCTGCAGTCGTTGTAGGTGTCTCTTAGCATTTTTTTGTATTTCTTCTTGCACTGGACATACGCCTAGGTCCGAGTGAATTATATGGACCATCGAGCTCGATATATTTAACGTTACATAATGTAAACTGTGTGTACCGGTAAAAATACCTTACCAAAGTGAACTGCTATAGTAATATATTTATCATGGTTATTTTGTATTAGAATATATATAATGAAAATTTACAGGAAAAATTAAAACCTGTAAAACCGGTATACTTAAAAGTAATCATTTACTTTACGTACACGATGATTACGACGAAGTAACTCTGATTTTAATACAGAGCAAAATTTATACTATGTAGTTACTAAACTTAATTGATTAGAAGTTTTTGTGTTTTAGACGTCTATGTTTATACTTTTTATACATAGTTTTTAGTCGCCTGGAATCGTAATATCCAATATATCTAATGTGTGTGGATTAGTGTGAGACGGAACACTACTAAGTGAAGAATTTAGAGGATAGGTTTAATATATAATCTCTAAGATAGGGTATGTTAATGCATAAATGAGATTCTCTCGTATTTTGATCTATTCAATATGCATCGGAGGCACATCTGTTTTGTATTAGAAGACCATACTGGGTACGCGTAAGTTATTTTGTATTGGAGTTGTTTACAATTTGAAATAGAAGACCATACAGCGCACGCGTAAGTTATGGACGTATAAGAGTTTTATGAAGAATCATTTTATTATGAGAGTTCAGGAAGTATTTTCGGTTAAAGATAGATGACGGAAATTGCTTTATCCGCTTTAATATTAATACGAGATAAGTGTCGAGTAAAATTTAGGCGGCTTTCGAGAAAGACATCATGATAGCGTATTTCATTAGTCCAGTGAGAATTTAAAACTATTACGACCGATGTAGACCTATGTTGTACAAGTGTGAAAGATGTCTTAAGATTATTCAGCGATGTGTTGCATCCAATTTATCGGATGCCGTAGTACGTATCCAATGAAGTTATATGGTGAGATTTAGAAATAGATAGTTGAAGTAACGAAGTCGCGGTGTACATCGAGGATGTCCTGAACACAGAATATATATTAAAAAAATATATATATATATCTGGACGAGAATTGATAAATCAGAAGACTAACGATATGACCTGAGATTTTGACAGTTTGGCCGCCAACATCCGCAGAGTGGAAATATCAAAAAGAAGAAGAAGTAATTATCTAGAACAGCTGACACGGTTGCGCATAATCAAATCCATTAGCAGTTTTACACGTGGATGCATCATCTACAATAAGACTTGTGTTAACCACAAAATAACATAATTTTCTTTAAGAGGAAGCATCAGTGAGTGCACTACCTGTGACTTGTAAAGAATGTTTATTGGATAGCGTGACATCTTCTTCGTTAGTTATAAATTCGTATTAAAAACGAATAAAAAGAAATTATCGTAAAAACAACGATCTTAATTTTCTTAAGCCGAAACCATTTTTTGAATGTTGTAAGCTGCGTTGTGTCGCTCCGGAGCGAGTCGCACAAATGTTGATAGTTTTGAATTTTTTGCGGAAATTACTTATATATATATATATATATATATAATGATGAAGTCTTTGAATCGCTAGATAATTAACAGACACCGGGATAACGATGTCTATTCGATACAGGAATTAATTATTCTAGATTGATTTTTTTTTCTGTAATAAATTATTCCCAACTGGATAGATCGATAATGTAATCAGTTTAAAATTATAGTTTATATTTTATTTATTTTGTTGTTTTTTTTACCGTGAAGATTATGTTCAAAAAAATATATCAAAGTTGTATTCATTAACGGTTTTAGACTAAAATAAATAATTTAATATTTGTGTCCGATTTAATTTACTTTTCATTATCGGTATTCGATCGTTGTAACGGATCATCTATATGTACGATTTATTAATTCGAATTTTAGTATTTTTAAGTTTAATATCTGTTTAAACGTTAAAAGTAATTTGATTATTGCTTCTTAGTTTAATTTTTTTTTTTTTAAATTGTAATTATATTAAAATATTTCGTAAATCAACGTCAGGAAGATATCGTGTATAAAAATTCGTTAACACGTGGCTGCATTTTATTACACTGGCAGTCATCGCCCTGGTATAAAAATAAGCCTATAAATCAGACTCCTGAAATAGGCCAGTAGTAGTGTGTGTATTTTTAGTTTCGGTTAATTAGCGCTGAAATGGTGCGGGGAACGAACCATATTTGTAGTTTTTGTGTTTATTCTGGTTAGAACATTTCGTCGATTTTGTATAGTATACAATAAAGACTTTAAACATTACATTTGTCGCATATATTTATTGAAACGAAAAAAATGTCTAATATAACCAATTTTAATACAAATTTAAAAAAAAAAAATTAAATTTAACAAGTTATAATACTAATATTTGGTGCGTGACGAGTATAAAATATTTGCTTGTAACGATTGAAAATAATTTATAATTTTACGATTATTTCCCGTAATTAAAAAAAAAAAAACACAATATTATATACGATGATTCGTGAATTTAATCCAGCGGAATATATAAATAGAAAAGTCGTATATGAAAAAAAAAAATAAAAAAGTTCAAAGTTATACAAAATAAACATTATTTAGAGCAATATCAAAATCATGCGGATATAACGGATTAAATCTCTCGAATTTGCAGTACACGGTACGTTAATGGATATACAGTAGGATATAATACAAATAAATAAGAAATACTTTAATTACAAAAATCAGTTAAAATCGCTAAAACTTTATTTTCTTGAAATTCACAAAGCTTTTCGGCAATTACGCCATTATCAAGCGATATTTAAATTTAGATAAAAAAAAATTAAAAATAAAAACACAAAATATTAAAGATAGCATTGATTTAGCAATAACAAATAATAATACATTATTGAAATCAATCAGTAATAACAAAATAGAAGATAGAAATATATTTAAAAATTCAGGAGTCAATAAATTAAATTATAATCAATGTGAAAAAGAATATATACGAGAAACAGGCAGACAATTTGTAACGAGATTTAAAGAACATTTAAACTCATATTGCAAATAATGATGAAAAATCATAATTTGGAAAACATTGTGTGTAGAATTAGAACACAAAATAAATAATATTAATCAAAATTATAAAATTTTACATACAGAAAAACATTTTTAAATAAAAGAAAACTACTTGAAAAAATTTGAAATAATAAAAGAAAGAGATAAAAATAATTTATTAAATTCAATGGTAAATTTTAAGGAAGAATTACTTTTAAAAAGGATATTGTAAAAAATTGTATTATTTCCGGCTATTGACTTTTGATTATTATAAAATATATTTTTCACTGTTTTCAAACATATTTTTTAAAAATCAATTATTTTCTGGTATATTACTGATATTTTATTGTGTTGTTTACCACAGTCGCTGTCAGATTGTTTTAAGTATCTACTCTTCATTTTATATTTATAAATTTCTGAACTTATATTTAAATTTATATTTTGTTTTTTAATCTTTTTTATCTAAATTTAAATATCGATTGATAATGGCGTAATTGCCGAAAAGCTTTGTGAATTTCAAGAAAATAAAGTTTTAGTTATTTTAAATGATTTTTTAAATTAAATTAATAAAAAATCACTACATTCCACAAAAAAAATAAGAAATACTAAAAATTATAATTTATTACATCAAGGAGATAATATTAATTTTATTTAGATATCGTTAAGTATAAATAGATATTAAAAAAATGCGAGTAAATAATTGCAAGCGGAGTTTTTATCAATAAACTTAGATTGCCACCTTCAATTTTAATAACGTAAATTTTTGATTATTAAATGAATATATACTATTATGAAACTAAAAAAAAAATAGTTAATTTTCGAATTCATTATCTACCTTGTTAAACCGAAAAAATTGTACATATAAACGGCGCGAATGATTTATAATCCCGCGTTGGTTAAAAAAAAAATTAAAGTCGATAAATCATTAATCATTACGTTATAGTCTATATTAATATCCTTTATAAGTAAAATCAGAGAAGTTGGACGTTTTATTTCAATGACTCAAAAACTACTCGACCAAATTTATTTAAAACTAGAAAGACGAGAGATTAGTTTACAATAATTTATGGAACACAATATCGTCCGGATGATCGCCATTTTTATAACAGTACATTTAATTTTACAACATTTTCGAAGACTCGAGCATAGGTATTGAATTTTTTAAATTTCTTCAGGAATCCGAGTTTTCAGGTATTCCAGATTTCCTCCACGCTAAACACGGCTCTTAAGGTATTCCCACGAAAAAATCGCCTAACTTTGAATTCTTTTCGCAACTTATTTTGCACTGTAGTGATCCGAAAATAATGTTTCACGCAAAAAACGCTCTCCTTCTGGTTATATGATGAACTGGACAAATACGAATCTCTCTCTCTCTCGTGTACACTGAACGTGGAGCACGCTGTTTGCGTTGTTGTTACTGACTGTGCGTTATTCAAAAAACAAAAAAATCCCTCTTCTCTGGGTCACCCTATAGAAATGAAACTGTAATATTTATCGGAGTGATATTTTCTTCTTGTAAATTTGGTAATTAAATAAACTCGCATATTTTATAATTTATAACTTATATTGTAAGGCAGTTTAAAGCACTATCAATTTTTGCCTACGCCTTATTTCGTTCGTGGGTGTATATTTTTGCGTTTTTTAATTTACTTTATTTGAAGAATTTTTCATATTATCGGAGGGCTAATATAAGATGTTTTACATATCGAGCAAAACATTAATATTCATATTTTAAAATTATCTGAAAATAGATTCAAATTAAGGTAATAGTTAATACTTTTCGAATATATATTTTTTTACTACTGTGCTCCGTGTAATACTTTTGATATCCGATTTATTGTGTGTGTGTTTTGTTAAGCAAAATATTAAATCTATATTATTTTAATTTATTAATTTTATAGAGTCTTTCGCACTGTTAGTAACGAAATATTTTTGTTATTTATTAATACTTACGTGGATTAGCTCTAGCGCATAGCCTTTTGCGTGAAGTTAATAAAAAAAAATGTTATTTTTTTTAATTAATTCCGGATAAAAAAAGATGCACCTAGTCTAATTATCATTCATTTAAACTTTTGCGTTCAACGTGCCTTCAATTCTCCGGGCACGTGTGGTCCAATTCAGTAATCGAAAAATGATATTTATGTAATGCGTGACTGATTACTTATAGGCGATATAAACAATGTTGAATTTATTAAGTAACAAAGGAAAGAGATGTTAAACAGATAATGTATTTTACCGGCATAGTAAGCGATCTTACAAATGAGTTTATATAAAGTTTGGTTAAAAGTACTAAGAGTTAATAAATTCAAATATGCGGGAGAATTATGCATCAGAAAAAGAAGCAATCAAATACAGAATCGATCGAATGAAAGCAGCATTTTATCTAACAAAATAAGTATATAATAAGAAATTTTTATCAAGAAATACTAAACTGCGACATTATACAACTATGATCAAACCAGAGACGTTATACGCGGCGAAGGGCCTAAAAATGAACCAAAAGAGATTAAATGAACAGCTTGAAATCGCAGAAAGGAAGATCGTATGAAGAATAATAGGACCAGTAAAACAAGGTGAAAAATATATCAAACGAAGTAATCGAGAAATATACCAACATATTACTACCGCGATCCGGAAAAAGAATTCAATTTTATTATGGACATATGCAAAGAATGAAGGTCAGCAGGCTCGCCGGGAGATTAAGTACATGCGAAAACTAAAAATGAATGGTACACGGTACACAGAGACTAAAACGGACATGGCGGAACTGAATATTATGCCTGAAGATGTAGAACAGCGATTAATATTAAAGAAGAAACTATTTAATTGTAATAAATTCGCGGAAAAGCAAGGAGGAAGACACAGTGAAAGGATGAAAGCAGTATGGGAAAAAAGGAAGAAAAATGGCAAGACCGGTTGATAACATAGTCCACCAGTGGTTACTTCGAAATTATACACACACACATATATATATATTTGTGTGTGTGTGTGGTTTGAGATAAAAAGAGAAGGTAGATTTTTACGTGGAAATAATAATAAAATCCGAATTAAAAAGTAACACATGTCGTTTAAATTTTAAAAATTCCGCCTTCGATATATATATATATATATATATATCAACCCACATGAATGAGTATAAATATACTGTCGAATTAAACAAGGTTAGGAAAAAGAAGTAGATATTAAATTATTAACAATAATAATAGAAAATGAATAAATAAATATATAAAATAGATTTTAATTTATTTGTTTGAGGTAGTATTTTGCCGGATGCAAAAACATATTAAAAATATCGAATGTTTCAAAAATAACGTAGGTGGCTAAACAGAAAACAATTTCAAAGGTCATAAGAAAAAGAAAGTTTTGAGTATATTTGATCCCAGTCACATCCGCTGATAACAAATGTGGAAAAAGAAGAGGAAACGTATTTTTCCCTATTTCAATATGATAACGGAGAACATAACAAGTCATCTGTGACGGAAAAATATGGTTTGCTTATCATCGGATAAAATACATTAACGTACAGTAAAGTGATAGGCAAATAAAAATCTTTAAAATTGCTAACGGAAAAAATTAAAAACAAAAAAACAGAACACCGTTACAGTTGCTTATTATCGATGTAAGTTAAATTTAGCACATGTAAATGTGCAATGAAATTATATATTCAACGTTTTAAGAATTTATCGATGAAATTTACTACAATTCCGAGAGAAACAAGAAATGCGAAATATTTAAAATAGTATATAAGTTTTTTAATTCGCCTGCGTTTATACTTTTTGTATGTATGTTTTAAGAATAGATAAATATATTATATTTGGACGTGTTTCCACGAAAATAGTAATAAGGAACTACGATTGTCAGTGTTATATATTAATAATAAGAATATTACTAATCGCATTAAACATAATTACATTAGCATTTTTGCAATTTACAGACTTCCTTAGTGTGTGTATATATATATATATATATATATATATATAAATTTTCTAAGGATATCAAATATCTAATGAGAACACACTCTAAAGTTATACTTATTGGCGATAAAATATGGAATTGTATTAATAGTATAATTCTGCGGGCACTATTTTATATAATGTATCTATACGAGATAATTTTTACATTTCAACTCGGCGTGAAACAACTTATTTTTCTGGTAATGAATTTATGAAACGTAGCGTGTTAGATTTCGCAGTTTTGAAAAATGTTACCATAACTACTCCTATTTCATTGAATTTTCTTCTAATCATAACCCGATATTCACTGAAATTAGGGTTACCAAACAGTTAGTTAAACAGAAGTTTACATATGATTATTCGCATGCTAACTGGAGTGAATTCAAGAGGTATCCCCGATCACATCCTGTTAAGTGCGTCTATTGCAAACAATGTTGAAATTGTGGGTGCACAATCTTCTTCCAATTTACCGTTAGGTATACGCACGCTTATCAGATTTAAAAACTATATTAGAAGACGGTATATTAAAAATTATGTCGAACCCTGCGCTCGAATATTAATTTTTAAATCGATTAACTAAACTGTTGCTGTTACAAACGTAAGAACAATCTAATAATAACAGAATCGCTTTAATCATCGGTTAACTAATTAAAATGAAAATATACGTTTCATTTCGAAATAATTACGTTTATGGTGAAAAAACTATTGCGTACGAACATTATAGAGCACGTATTATGATTCCAGTTATCAAAGTTCGGAGGTCAATAAATATATTAAACTTGAGCAACTTTTGTCACTCCGAAAGATATTTATAATACTATTAAATCAATTAAAAACATTCTCTAGGATATGTTAAAATTTCATCTATAGTAATTAAGTAGCTCCCGTTAAAGGCTATCGTAGAATTTACAAATATATTAAACTGCATGTTTAAATTCAGTCATGTTCCGCACGACTGGAAAACCGCAAAAGTTATGTTCCTAAACCTGGGAAAGGCAGTTGTCAGATATATTCCGGCCAATTAGTTTAGCAACTTAAGTAAGGTCGCAGAAAAAAATTATTTTAATCGAATTAAGGAAACTCATGCTCCAATGTACAGTTTGGTTTTTGTCGAAATTCTTGTACGTCTCGTCAAATATCTACGGTAGCCGAGTTTGTGATACATAATTTTAATCGTAATAAACACACTATTATGTTGCTCGAGCATTTGTTATGGCGCGCAGGAATTTTATACAAAATTATTAAATATAAATTTCCTCCTTATTTAATTAAATGAATTAGTAGTTAAACTTTTTATGTAACAGTTGATTCAGTCTCTTCAATTAAAACGTTCTGGGGGGGGATGTTCCGCGAAGAAGTGTGTCGAGACCGTTCCTTTTCACATCGTACTTATATGATTTTCCAGAAGTGCCGAATGCACAAGTGGAACTCTATGCAGACGATGCGGCTATATAGTGCATTTAGACCAGCTACTATCTGGAACAAACTTCAAATCGGCATATCACGTATTCTCACATATTTGTGGAAAATTAGTATCAATCCATCGAAAACCGAAGCAATTTTCTTTACACGACCAAAATTTGCCAAATAATCTGATGGTGTCGGGAAACATTAACTGATCAGATTTGTTTTTTTAGGTGTTGCTTAACAAACTTCACTAAAAACATATTAACTATCTTAAGGTGAATAAATCCATTTGTTCCATGTATCCCGTGTTTAATAGAAAATCATTCCTTAATACACTCGATAAACTTATTATTTATAAAACACTAATACGCCCGGTATTTAACTTACCCTCATCCTGTTTGCTGTTCGATATCGAACGCTAGTTATAATAAATTGCAGTTCGTCCAGAACAGGTACCATAGGTGCATACTAAATGCTCTGCGTTATACGAGAATAAATTATACGCGTAATATTCTATAATTACCTCGTGTTAATACATTCTTAATATATGGTGTAATTTTTTCGATGATTACGTGGGAATGAGTTTATCTAACCCTTTCAGTCATACATTATACAATTTTGACACTAATTATAAATGTTCTACAGGCGTTTATTATACAAGACTTTTTTTTTTTATAATAAACATTGCACCGAAATATCATAAGCAATGATGCTCGCGTTAGAAATATAAGGGAAGATAAAGGGAGAAAAGTAAGGAATAGGAAAGGAGACAAAGTGAAGAAAAGATAAAGTATTTTAATCTGGCAGCTCCAGTGAGATGCGAGATAGGATTAAGAATAAGACTAGGAAATGATAACCGTGCTAAAAGTCAAAGTGGGTATGTAACCTATAAGGTTTAATATATGAAGTACAATGTACTTTAAGTAATAGGTAAAGCATCACGACACCATTTCCTGCGTCTAAGACGTCTGGATAGATTTACTGGAAGGTTTGGCGTATACATGCGACTGGTGTTTGGATTTATACCGTGTTGTAGTTTTTCGAAAAATCTTTTGTATTGTTCTGAGTAGACATCAGTGAGGAATGGTATATGCAGATCTGAGTGTAGCGTTAAGTTCTAAACGTACCTAGCCGCAGATGTCGTAATGCGGAGCGTCTTTGACTGTTCCCTCTGGATCTTTGCCAGATTAGATTTTTAAGATGTGTCATATAGTTCCAATCCGTATCTCCAGATAGGAGCTATCATTGTTAGATACAGTTGACGTTTGATGTTTAGATTCAGAACCGATTTTCTTCCCAGTAACGGATACAATATTCTGCGCCTATTAATGATATTTTTCTTTGTTTGCGTAATATGATAACTCCAGTTAAGGCGCCTGGACTGTTTCTTAAGCGAGCTGTAGATAATTTTCCAACGTTATTATAGAATTATCTTTAAAATCGGGACATTTCATGTCAACCAGAAAATAAAAAAATGTTAGCATTTAAATTTCTATGTACCATATAGTTTGACATCGTGACTGAAAGAGTTAATATTACGATTCCAGCTAGCTAATGTTTTATACATAATATAAGCATAGCCGTTATTCAACTTAATTTATTGTAATGGGCTATTCGCTTATTCGTACTGCTCTAATTTTATTAGCGCGATGTTATATATTAATTATTTTCATATTTAATCGTTAGTATCTAATATCACGCTTTGTATTTGTTTTTTCATTTTTTCTTCCGCGTTGTAATAGTTGTACATTCTTTGTTTGTTACCTGAATTAATTAATTAATCTTTTTTTAAGCTTTCGCGGTAAGTTCCGGTACACGATATATTTATAAATTATGTTTATTGGCTGTATTTTAATTATTTAATAAAAGATTTATGTATATACAGCCAAATTAGGGATCATCAGAAGTGGAGTTTGTGAGATATATAATATTGAAAATAATATCGTACATCAAATTTGATCCTGCCGCCACAAATACCAAAATTAAGATAGCTTTCTGTTTCAACTTTTATTAACAAGGAATACATTATCAATGTAACGTTAAAACTCATTATGGATGCGCGTAAATTATATAATTTCATTAAGGCTAATAATATAAATGTATAATCCAAACTGACCTATATATATATATATATATAACTCATATGACCCGATTTCTGGCATTGGTCACTGTTTCTTGAAAAGTTTTATCCGGTAAATTCGATGTTATTATTTCCAGTCGTCTTCTTCTTCTGCAGCGTTCCCCTTGTATTTTGCTTTGTGCCGCCAACATGAATATTCCGTTTTTTCTTATCTCATGAGCTATGTATTTCATTTTTGAATGTTGTCAACTATTACTGGTTTCTTTTCATCTACTCGGATTAGTACATTATTATTGGTGACGAAATCTGTCCAGGGAATTTTTAACAACCTGCGGTAACACCACATTTCGAATGAATTTATTCTTTTTTTACTACTTGCACTTATGGTCCATGTTTCGCATGCGTATTGTAGTACTGACCAAATATAACAACGCATTATTCTTTTCTTAAGTTTTAAACTTAATCTCGAATCCTTTAGTGCATGACTCAGGTTGTTAAATGCCTGTTTCGCCATGTCAATTCTCGATTTGATTTCTTCGTCATCTCTCCCATCATCAGTGATGAGGCTACCTAAATATCTAACTTCCGTTAAGCTTTCTAACTTCACTCAGTCGATGTTAATATGCACATTCTTATTTTTAGCTCTTGTGAATTTAATGATCTTTGTTTTTCTAATATTCATTTTCATTCCATATTCCAAACCGATTTTATTCATTTTATCCACCCTTTTTTTGTAGTTGTTTTTCTGTTTCAGCGAGTAATACTTTATCATCCGCGTAACTAATTTCGTTTATACGTTGTCCTTTTATTTCCACTCCCATTTTTTCGAAATTTGCAATTTGTTTGATTTCTTCAGCATATATATTAAATCTGGGTGAGAGTGGACATCCTTGGCGTACGCCCCTTTTAATACTGTTTTTCCTATCCGAGAATTCCGTATTTATCTTGATTTTTGCATTTTGTTCCCAATGCAGATGTTTAACAAGTTGGAGGTCTCTGTTATCAACATTTTCTCATAATCTACAAAACATGCATAGAGTTCTCTGTTTGCATTCAAGATTCTTTGTATTATTATTTTTAGTAAAGCTATTGCATCTCCATTTTTGGGGACAAAAACCAAACTGTGTATCACTCAGGTTATCATCTAGTTTTCGTTCTATTCTGCTATTTATTATTGAAAGGAGCAGCTTCAGCGAATGACTCATTAGTGCTATTGTTCTATATTCGGAACATATTTGCGAGTTACTCTTCTTTGGAATTGGTATAAAATTTACGCTTTTAAAATCTTCTGACGATGTGCCTTCTTTATATATTTTATTAAAAAGCTGTAAAAGTTGTTTTTTCTCATCCTGCGTTATACATTTTATCAAATCAACCGGTAGATGATCATCTGGTGCTTTGTTCCTTCTGGTTTTCTGTATAGCGTTCTCCAATTCCCACATTTCGATATTTGGCGCTTCCTCTTTCGTTGTTTTAAAAGATTTTGTTCAGAACGAGTATCATCTGTATACAAATCCTGTATATAATTCGACCATGTTTCTTCTTTTTAGAATTAGTTATGCAATATTGACCAGATTTGTTCCGTATGCAGTTTATGTTATTTTTCCGTTTTTTATCATCATTTCTTTAATCTTTATATGCATTTCTCGCATACTATGTTTTGAATCTAATGTTTCAATTTCTTTACATTTATCTTTGTACCAGTTGCTCTTTGCCTCTATGCTTTTTTCAGAATGTTCTTATTCAGTTTTTTATATTCTAAGCCTATCTTTCAGCTTCCGACTACTATCTATCTGATTTATAATCTCTTTTGTGTTTCCTTCTTCCTTTTTGTGGTATTGTGTTCCTAGCGGCTATTAGAATCTTTTGTTTCCATGTAGTCCACATGTTTTCTGCATTTTTATCCAGATCATTTTGAGATGCTGTTTCCTTTCCTAATTTATGTATTCTGTTTGAAATTTTTCTCGAAATTCGCTTATTTTCAGTTTATCGTAATCTAGCCACCGTAACTGTTCGACATTTTTTCTTTTACATTTCTTCAGTGTTATTTGACATTTAACGACTAGTAAACTATGGTCAGTATTACAATCAGCTCCCGGATAGGTATGGCAGTTTTTAATTGCGTTCTTGAAGCGATTATCAATTAAAATATAATCAATTTGGTTTCTTGTCCTTCCTGTCAGGACTTATTCGTGTATATAGTCTTCTTCTATGTTGCTCGAACCATGTGTTGCATATCACCATATTATTTTTTTCGACAACATCTATGAGCATTTCACCTCGTTCGTTTGCCATATCTGTATTACTCATAATCATAGTTGCTCTTGGGAATTTAATGCGGTGGTTTCCCGTTGCCTTCCGCATGATTTTCTGTTAGGGTTTACTCTCTTAGCCGAAAGGACCCGGTTTTAAGGCGCCGGATACTCGCCTACTATCTCTAGATTGGAATTCACCAATCCGACTGGGGCACATATGCCACGAGCGAGTTGATAATAGTCTGCAGTTGTTAACGCAGCAAAAAGCTTAACGGTATTTACTAGCAGACACCTTCGGCAAGTGAACCATCCTCCATTATCAGCGATGTTGTGTGAGTTCCGATTTAGCTTTCCTAATCAGCGCTAAGCCCGCCGAATAGGAAATGACCACCCTGCACGACGTGGACGTACGGAACTCACGTGGTTGTTATTTCGTTTCTCCGCCGGTGGGACTAGCATACCATATGACGGTCGAGTGACTACTTACTAGAGAAGGTGACTCTAGTTACAACAACCTGTGCCCCAAAGGTGTAGTTTTTCTACAACCATTTTTTTATTATTATTATTTTTTTCTGTCGTACAGGCTAAGATTAGCCACAAACGACACTGCTCAAAACTAAGAGAAGAAAAAAAACCCACAAAAATAATAATTAATCTAGCTGGCCCAACGGAAGGCTATAATCACGATAAGAAGGGTTCTTATTCCAGCGTACGATGCAACATCACAGCGAACCATCTGACTGCTTAGGTGATCGGAAGAGCATCACACCATTTTCTTATTTTTAACAGATGATATACTTCATTAAAAAAAAAAATGATTTTACTTTTATTTATGATCGATTTATAATAAACAAAAGGAAAATCATTTTTTTTTTAAATGAAGTATATCATCTGTAATGTTGGTTGTAGAAAAACTACAACTTTTCTCATGTGTACGTGTTAAATAATCACTGCGTTATATACTTTATTCATTTCGCAGCATCGATAATGATAATATGGGTGCTCAACAGCATTCCATTTAATTAATTTTTGTTCCTTTGTTAAACTACATTCTTTTATCTCTCTCTCTCTCTCTCTCGCCATACGAGCGATGCGTAGGTCCTATTTTTCTGTAGTTTTGGGCGAGTATTATTTTTATATTACGACGAGGAATCGCAATGAGGTTGTTATAAAATTCTTCGTCCGGCGAATGAATTTTTGTCACTTGCGAGCAGATGGTGTATCGTTGAAATTAGCGCTTGGTTATATGCTGCGGTGTATTCGAACATTACAAATTAACGTCAGGGGTCGACGACCTCTTGGTAAAATATACGATTAAATAATAGTTACCGGTTTGCGTTAAGCCGGTATTATATATTTATGGTTGGAAGTGTCGTGTTTTTGTTTTTTTTTTTCATTCCATCTTTAGTGTACATTCGTTTGGGCGTTTACGAACTGGCTGCGGGCGAGCGTGATTGTTGAGTTGAAAATGGCGATGAATCTTGTCAGTTTTAGAATAGGTTTAAATTCGTTTTATTATTAAACGTAATAAATTAAAACAATATTTTGTTGTCTTGGAATTCTAACTCTATAAAAACGAAGTTTGCAAAGTTACCTGGACTTGGGCAACTGGTTGCTGACTGTGTCGTCGATATAGGCCTAAATGAAATAAAACTTTACTGTTGTTATTAAATTTGACGAAAGTTTCATGTGTACAGGAATGATTTCAGAACTAAGAGCGATGGAGTTGCTCTAATAATAAATAGTAAATAATCAACTCGAACATTATCCCATTTCAATTTCCATGCTGGGTGGATGTCCAAACAGCTGGTATTTCTTTAGTTATTAGCAATAGTGAATACATATACTATATATTCTGTTTATCGACCTCTTGACACCTCTCGTTAATTATATAATGATACGGCATCAGTTATAAAAATCAACTCGAAAGTCGTAATTTGTGAGTATCTTAATGAGAAAAAATTAATCTGAAATTGTTATAACGAGATAGTCGGCATTCAATTATATGTGGCTTCCCTTAAATTCGATCTTAACATTCTTGCACTATGTACATCACATATTATCCGCATTCGAGCGATGCCGAACGTAGCGTTATGTTATTGTTAAGAATGTTCATTCTATTTCGATACTTATTCAAGTTAGCTTTGTTCAGACTAAAATCATGTTCTTTTATATTTAACAAAAAACAAACTATTATATCATCGTACAACTTCAAATTTTTTAAATGGAAATATTATGAACTTTTAGTCAACAATAATTTAAATTGCAAGTATCCTATTGGTAATATATCAGACGTTAACAAGGCCATTAAAAATCTACAACGTGTATTACAATATACTGCTTCTCCGAATCAATTCCTCAATAAAGCGTACGAGTGGACAACACAAAACGGTTAGAATTCTCGGTATCAAAAACAAAATGCATCCACTTCTGCAAATTAACGAGCTGTGATAAAACCCTAATCGTTACCGCTAAATAATGTATCAATCTCTCAGACACAAACAGTCAGATATTTCGGCCTATTCGATGAGATGCTCTGCTGGTGGCAACACAAAATTGAATTTGATGTAAAAACTATCTAACAGCTCTTTTGAAGCCGACAGAGCCGTCTTATTCAAAATTTATCGAACGATAATAAGGCTCTGTTTAGATTATGGTGCTCTAATTTATGCAAAATCATCGATTCTGCTTACTTTAGATCCGGTTCATCATTCAGCTATTCGATTGACTCTTGGAGCTCTTCGCACTAGTCCAACAATTAGTCTATTAATTGAAGCCAATGAATGGTCGCTAAAATTTCGTCGAGAGTACTTAATGATGAAGATACGTGTACCAAAAGCAGATTACACACAATAAATATAAAAAAAAAAAAAACGTCATCTCTCCACCCAACAGGATTATTTTAAACTCATATTACAAATATCATCAAGACTTTAAACCTCTTTCAGAACAAATAGATCGTCGCAAAATTTAAATATTGACGTATCATTGGCATTATACAACAAAAATATGTCAAAACAAAGAGCCTATGACGGACTAATGACATCATTTGATTCATATGAAAAATTCTATACAGATCTATGAAAGACAAGCTACGGATTGTTCCGTCATACAACGAGATATCACCGTAAGATACGTTTTACCAATCGAATTCTCAGTGCTATCCGCTGAACTGATGGCAGTCAACTTAGCTATCGATTTGGCTAGAGACTTACGGTTATAAAAAATAATTATTTTTACCCACGTACTTTACTTCGTTCAAAGCATTAATCTCGATCTCTGAAAATCTAACCACCCGATACCCTAAGATATTCACCTGTCAGCTAACTAACACATAATACAAGAAACCATCATACGCTGGATCCCTTCACACTCCAAAATAAAGGAAAATGAAGAAGCTGACATCGCTGCGAAAGAGGCGGCAAAGATGTTTCCGGTACCGAAAATTTCAATCCCAATACAAGACGAAATACACAATATCAAAAACCAATTTCACGAGGCACGGAACTTACGCTTAAAGCGTATTTCCACAACCAACAAACTCCAAAACGTCAAGTTGAATACAGCTCCATGGAGGGCAATCATCCCATCGCGACGTGATGATGTACTAACTCGGCTCAGAATTGGACATACTGCATTAATCCATAATTACATAATAGACAACAAATCAACCGATATACTGCTACTGCGGACCGGAGACTATAACAGTCGAACACATGCTAACAAAGTGTAGGCCACTTCAGAAACATCAACCTGGTGGCAATATTTCAATTCACACGGCACTCTCTAATAATCCGGCGGGACTTGAAAAAAACAATTCAGTTTTTAAAAGTAACAAATATATATCCGTTCATTTAATTAAAACAGCTTCGGTGCCTCTAACCTAAGTTGTGGTACACCGCACCTTAAAAAAATAAATCCTATTAATTTCTCTAATAACAAGTACCATGTTTCGTGTAATATCAGGCAACTAATCCGGATTAAAAATCGTTGTCGAATGGTTGTTCCAGAAAAAAACAGAAACGTTACAAACTCTTGCATTTATAAATTGTTTTACGTTATTCTTATCCACGCGGTAAAATCTGTACTAAATATAAAAATGAAAGCCGGAATAGAATTTTGTTAAGCCAAACACACGTGACAATAGTCTCTGGAAAATTAGCAAATCTTCTGTGAATTGCATTCCACCACTTGAATCGGGTACTAGGATAAAACTGAAAGTCCAATATTATCGCGAGATACATAGACGAAATTTCAGTTTAGCTACGAACCATCATCATGCAATGATTACGGGGATAAAAAAAATATATATATATTTATAAATAATATGTTGATGCCGTCCATTACTTTAATTGTGGTTAGTCCTACTGAAGTTAGAAAACGCATTAAATTATTAAAAATTTGGATGTAATAATTTTAATCTTAACAAAAATACTGGTCTCTTGCTTATTGAAACGGAGAAGGCCTTTGGATATAGTTTGGCACAATGGTCTTATTTATGATTAGAATTTGACCCTACATTAATACTACCTGTAAAAAAAAAAAAATAAACTATTTAGGTCACCGTAACTTCCGTGTTGAAATTAAAATTCGATATATATCCTCTGTTAAAACTATCCTGCAGGTGTACTTCAAGGTGGTAGTATACTTGGTGCGTTTTTATTCATTTTTTATCTATATCAATGACATTCCTACACGTCTAGGTGATGAATACAATACTCTATGCTGTTGATATCGTTCTGTACATGTCATCTCTTGTCGGAATCAGCGCTATAAAAAGTCGAGACTTGACTTTTAACGAAATTAAGAATTTTCTAGACAAATGAAAACTTACTGTAAATACTTATATAAAAGTGAAACCATAATTACTCGTAGAATTATATTGGATAACTCTATTATAAACTGGAAACATGGAAGTTAAATATTTAGGTGTTATCTGAGACAAAAAATCATAATATAAACAAAGCAAGAGCAAAACTAATTTTATATAAATCCTTTATTCGTCCCTCTAACTTATATACGCATGTCCCGTTTGAAATCGTATATGTAAAACTTCAAATAGTCCGAAATAACCGTTACTCTATGCATCTAGATATACCGAAGTCGAAAAATGCAAGATACGTTCCTATATACAAGATATATTACCCGTATATGTTATCCACTCATCACTATCAGAGCAATAGTAAACTATAATTGTAAATCATTATATCATTAAGATATAAAAACATAGATGCACAATCTGCTTTATTAAGGTATCTACTATACTTTACATTAACTTCCGGTTAAAGGCTTCCTTATTGATATACGATATCTACAATTTTATTTGTAACAATTTACTTTACTACTTATATATATATATATACATATATGCGTATATATAAAATAACGGATTGTATGTCTTTGTTAGCAGTTTTTTTTTTTTTACTTTTTTATTGCAATTTAATATACTTTAATTAATTCTTAACTTTTACCCTTTATTAATAATCGTAGTATATATAGTTACGATTATGGTACAGATGCATAATCTTCATTTATATGTATGTAATTATTTGATTTATATATAGAAAAATATACATCCTTATTCTTGAATTAGGAATCAGTGTTTTTGGTATTACTTATACGATGCTGAAAGCTGGACATTATCGACGTTGACTGAACTACTAAAACTCGCTGCTTTTGAGATTTGAATATATCTCGGAATACTTACAGCAAATAAAATGGACTGACAAAATGCGAAACTCAGAGGTGCTAAATCGATTAAACAAATGCGAAATAAAAGAAATCGAACAGCGAAAACTAAAATACTTTGGAGACATATAATAAAAAATCAATTGAAAATTAGTTAAATCACTAATATTTATTTTCTTAAAGAAAACACAAAGCTTTTCGGCGTTTACTCCATTATCAAGTGAAACATTTTAAACATCATAATTTTAAAAATATAAATTAAATATAATTACTTAAAAATATGCGATGGTGATTGTGAAAATATGCTCCAAAAATGCTGTCTGCTTCTGTTCTGTCTATTTTTTGATTTGTTCAAATTTAATATCGATATATTTGTTTATTAATTTTGTTTTTTTATATCAATTTTTTCTTCAATACTATTTTCCGGATTCTGTAAAAGTTGTATACTGGTGGAATTTTAAATTTTTCATTTACCGTTGCGATGTATGGTGTCCAAAAGTAAAATATAAAATATAAAAATATACGAACGCAAAAATTTTTTAAAAAACGTAGATAAAATCGCCGTAAAATACTCGCAAGTCCGTTTTAATTTTTTTTTTTTTTTTATAAATGGGTTTTAGGTATGAATACTAAAATTACGCATTGTTAACACTATTTCCGTATAAATATATCGTACATCAGATAACGAAAGGAGTAGAAAAAACCACACACTCGGATATTAATTTTAATACACGTAGGTGGCGGGATCAATTAAATAGGCAACTGAACAGGAGCGGGGGTAAATATTTAAATGTAAAATGTTATTAATAAAGGCATCTCTTTATCTCTGCTAAACAAGTCACAAGCAAAAAATCACACGATTAGCGAGTTTCCGCCTGCACACGATAGTATACAGAGGGAATTGATGGACTACTAATGAATGGCTAGGCAATTGTGGTTGGAACGAAGTTTGACCAGGATGGAAAATAAAAGCCGAGCTGGAAGTTTGTAAGAGGCGTAATTGCAAGAATGGACGTTTTAAATTATGTATAGTAGTATATTAATATAGTAAATATAATTTATTTTTATTTATTATAAAAAATATATTTTCCCATGTACGTATTGGGAATCGAAAAGGTAAATATAAAAAAAAAAACAACACGATTTTAAATTTTTCATCCGTTCTTATTTTTTTTTTATTGCTTCAAATCTAGAACTGATACATGAAACTAGATGGTGTGAAGATGAGAGACTTGAAAATCAGCCGATTCGTGTAGTAGCTCGATTTAGAAACTATTTATGTATATATATCTCCTTTTGCGTTCGAGCCTTCTGCTAATATTTGTTTATATATATATATATATATCTGAATTCTTTTTACTTCACTGTTTGAAGCACATCCCCCATAACTCGATATCATAGAGCCGTACTAGCTTCAAGATCATCAACTTATTTTTCAAATTTAATTTTCATTGAGGTTCGAGTAACCAGTGAAGGTTTCTCGTTTTTATATCCAGTTCAATTTTCTTGGCGGCTTTAATATGGTGTAACCCTATAAACGAATAATCTCTTATTCATATTTTTCAGGTATGTTCAATATTATCATTCAGTGGCGGTACCAGCGATTCTGGTAATACCGGAGTAAAGAACGCAATGAGGGATATAAGTATGTAATCGTTGACAAATCTTATATATCATTCTTCTTTTACTGTTTTTTTTTTTTTTTTTTTTTAATGTATTATTATCGTTATTATTATTATTTAAATAAATATAATTTATAATAAAATAATTTTCCATATTGTTTTTTTGTGTGTGCGTGTCTGTTTTTAATTATCAATCTAATGACGTTATAAATGTTTTGTAAATGAATTTTATTGTTCGTGGTTTATATTACATAATAACGAACTCGGCTAGTTGTTTGGAAATAATAAATTCCTAAACCGTCGATTTCGAAATTCGATTAATGCGAGAGAAAAAAAATCGATAATCGATAAATAACATTCTGTACGATAATCGATAAGCTAACGATGAGTAACTTTTATCCATTTTTACATGTGGTATTTTTAAGCATATTTGTCATCGTGTATTTCCACATTGTCTGTAATATAATAAAAAAATTCGTACACGTAGAACATTTAAAATAAACATTTTACATATATATATATATATATATATATTCGGAACAGCCGAGTGGCTAAGAAACGGACTTCTGTACGGAAGGCATCTGGTTCGAATACGATTTATGACGTAAAAATATTAGAAAAATAAAAAATATAAATAATCCTAATATTAACAACAACAAAGTATATTTGCATAAGTAATAAACATAAAAGAAAATATAACACAAGGGGTTACAAACAATGTGTACCGAGGATTACTACAATAACACAGTAAGAATATAAATAATAAGGCAAAACAAAACGTTAAATGCTGCAGGAAAAAAACAAATAAAAACCTGCGGCTAGAAAATAAACACGTTTTCTAATTAAAAGTAATACATGATAGTAAAGAAACTTAAGTCTGAGCTACAAAAATATATTGTTTAGGTTGTAAGTTCTTAACCCATTAAGGCCCAACCAACGAAATACATGAAATTTTTGGCATACGATCATTTATAACTTACTAATATGCACATAAAATATTAAAAATTAAAAAAAAAAAATTTACCCTCCGCTTGCTTGTCCACAATAAAATGTTGCGTTTACGCAACTTTGGGCGTACGTAGGTTCTTTTTTTATTACACCGTATCTTGTTTTTATTTTATAGACGAACATATGTTATAAAATATACAATCTAATGTTTATTTAAAAAAAATTATTTGTGAAATTCCTTAAAACAATTTATGTGCAGGTGAATATTACATTTATTACATCTATAAATAGTTGTGCTTCCACACATTCTACATCTCCTTCTTTTATTTTATTCCTCCTCGATTAAATGGCCTATACGATCGCATCGAACTTCATTTGGTAACGAATTTTTCGATGGCCGACCTTTAATCAATTTTTCTTCTTTATCACTATCTTCGTCTTCAGTTTTGTTTTGAACTTCTTCGCGTTTTATTAGACTCATAGCTAGGTATGATCTGAATTGTAATTGTGTCGTATTATCTTCATTTGCTAGTTTATGTATTTTCCATGAATTTACGACTGCACTATCAATTAGATTCGTAAACAAGGACGACTACCATTTTTTACCTCTGACCCGGATTCTGTAGTTGGCAATTCTATTATCATGAAGGTCTACACCGCCCATATGTTGATTGTAATCTGCGATTACTCTTGGTTGATTTATCGATACATACTTTTTTTCCTTCCAATTATATCTTCTAGCTTTAACCAATGGTTTCACTGTACCATTGTTGGTAGCCACGGTTACTATAGAATTGTCATTTCACTTCACCATCATGACTTCGCGCTGATATCAAAAGCAAAATCAAGTGAAGCCCTTTCGTTTTTCTTCATAATTTGGTTAGATTCCGGGGTACATTTTACGGTACGGTTTTCGCGAATTGTTCCACTCGCAAAAAAATACGGTTTTAGTAAGTAAAACAGTATAAGAAGAAAAAAAGTTATCGAAAAATACACAATGATTTTATGGTTTTTTGACAACCGAAAGCAGTTCTGTAACCACATATTCGCCTAAAGATAATTTCAAACTTTCGTCAACTCTTTTGCCACCATAAGGGATAAATTCATATAAATAGCCATTTGAACTACATAGACACCATAGTTTAAATCCAAATCTTATAGGTTTTCCTCTAATAAACATTTTACAAGCGTGTCGTCCGAAATATGGCACCATTTCTTCATCGATTCAGAGGTTGTATGAAAAAATTCCAAATTGAAGATATTTTTGATTCACGATCTCAAAAATAAGCCATAATTTTGAAAACTTATCACTTTTATTTAATTCGGGACAAATGTATATTTTGTTTGATGGTCATGAACTGATTACGACTCATACAGCGTTGAACAAGTGGTAGTCCCTTGTCTTCATCTTTTGACGAATACAGTTTGGTATTGAGTAAAGTATGGTAACCAGTTAGAATTAGTATACCAATAAACTGTTTTAGAGCAGCAATATCAAGATGAAATTGGTGTCGATTATTATCATTGGCATACTTATTAGAAAATTCAATAATTTTTGACAGAACTTCATTATCAAAATATGTGTTATTGTTACTAGCAATGATAGTTTAGAACTATGAAAAAGAACTACGCTACGCCCAAAGTTGCGTAAACGCAACTTTATAAAAAACTGGAATTAAATTCCATTAACGTTATAACTTTTTAGTCAAATAAATTATATTATGATAGAAGACAATTCAGAGAACTTCTACATCCAATTTAAGAATAAAAAATATTGTTTGAAATAATTTTAAAAAAAAATAATAAAAATGACCATGAATTCCTGTCGATTTTCACTAATTTTGAGTAATTTTTTACTTGCATCAACATAAAAAACGGGGAATGCAAATACAAAAATTGAATCTTGATAATATTAAAATTAAATAGCATTGTTCGAAATAAAGATAAAAAAAAAGCAATTTGGCCTAAAAAATTGAAAAAAGTAATGTTGCGCTTACGCAACTTTGGCCCTGGGTTAAATAAATACTATGTATATACGCACATATATATACATAATATATAAATACATACACATATAAAAAGTGAATGACACGGATGTCGAAGGAGCTTACTAAGTAAAGGGGTTAAATTATAATTAAAAAATTAAAATTAATTACTACATAATGTTATGTTTAAGTAGCCTGTGTTTATATTTGGAATACATGAAACGAAGTTGCTTAGAATCGTAATTGGCAATCGAGGAGACGAGTACGTTGTTTTGGTATGAGCATTTAATAAAAAAGCCAGTCGACAGCTTTAGAACAATATAGGACAGGTCAGTAGCTTCGTGCATACTGTCGCGTCTTGCATTGAGAATACATCTGAGGCATCTGTTTTGAATGACTTGTAACTTGTTAAAGGAGGTTTTTTGGGGCGGATTAGTGCTTTGTAGAGGATTATCTTGTTAATGTTGAGAAAGGACTTGTGATTAAGAATGGAGTCCACGGAACAGAAGGCATTGTTTGTCTTGATTGTGATATTATTTATGTGTTTAGTGAAAGTAAGTCTATTGTCGAGGATTACACCAAGATAACAAACCTTATCGCACCACTCTAAAGTGTTTCCCTGTTCCATCAGATTGTCAGGTACAGCAGGTCTCCTGCGGGAGAAGAAAATAGCTTCGGTTTTGTTTGGGTTTATGCTAATTTTCCATTTATTGTAAGTACCCGCGATATCCCATACTGAAGTCTATTACGAATTGTGCTAGGTCTATGAGAGCTGCAGAATATCGCAGCGTCGTCAGCAAATAGTCTCACTTGCGTGTTGGGTGGGTTTGGAAAATCATAAAGATACATGGAAAACAAAAGTGGTCCGATAATACTGCCTTGCGGGACACCCGCAGAGCAAGATTTGTTAGACGAGACAGCATTACCTATAGATACATAAAAAGATCTATTGCCTAAGTAACTATTGATTAAGTAAATTAAGCATGTTGGAAAATTACATTTTATTATTTTATAAAGAATACCTGCGTGCAAAGTTGTATCGAATGCTTTAGCAACGTCAAATAGTACCATGCCGGTATGCTTATTTAAGTTGAAGTTACGGGTAATGGAGTCGGTTATTCTGCATATTTGTTGGGTTGTAGAGTGATGAGAGCGAAAGCCGAATTGAAAGTTTGGAAATATGTTATTGTTGTCGACATGGGATAATAATCGTAACATAAATCACCTTTTCAGTTATGACGTGGAAAGCAATGGCAAAACACCACGAAGAATACCATGTGCGCGCTGGTAACAATACAGTACGTTACAAAAACACACGGGGCTGCATTGTGCCGTGACAATAAAGCGATTTCAGTTCTCTCGTGTGTGTCTGTCTATCTACGCTAGCGCCATGTTATAATTGCTTTGTACACTACTTACCCTGTACAACAAAATATGTATTGGTAAATAGTCGCCTACCTCTGATACGGAGGCGGCACTTAATGATGATGAGATATATAGTCTCTGTCCGTAGTTTTCATCGTGGCTACTTTACAGCTTTATGTAGTTCGACTGTGTCCCACCGTCTCATATCTGCTAGCCAGGACATTTTTCTTCTACTCCATCTTCTCTTCCCTATAATTTCGCCATTCCGTGTTAGCTGCATAGTATTTTTCTGGATGCCTGGAGATATGTCCAAAATGTTTGAATTTACTATATTGTATAATTTTTAGTAATTTGGTCATTCGGTTAAGATATATCTATATCATCGTCGCCGATCTCAGGAACAGTTAAATCAACGCTAACTGCCTGGCTCGCTATCCTATCTAATGTAACCCCAGCCACATATCAGAAGGCAACAAGCTGCTATGAAGGAATGGAGTAAATATGATCGAAAGACTTTGCCAATCCATCAAGCAGCATTGCACTACGAAGATTGAAATCAAGAAAACCTCCGCATGCTACAGGATGGGAGCTCATTAATAACGATTTCAACTCAACAGATGTATGGATGCAGGAGTGGGACAGATGCAACTCAGATGGTAAAAAGCTGGTTGACCATTGATCTACCTCGAATAACGTGGACTCGATTGAACCGAATAAGGACCGGCCATGGAAGAACAGGCCAAATGCTAAAGCTATGGGGCCTATGTCCAGAAATGCGACTGTAGTGCGGAATGCCAGTCTGTCGATCACGAGCGCGGAATACCAGTCTGTCGATCATATTGTAACGGAGTGCAGGAGGCTGAGCCGAGATAAAGAATTTTACGCACAATGCCCGTGTCCAAGGGCATACGCAAAAGTAAAGTAAGTCGTCGTATTGTTTGTTACCGAACGTTGTGACTAGCCATTGTACGTTTTATTTTTACGTCCAAAATGAGCTATCATTCGAGGCAATATTTATATGGGACACAGATGCGCGCACATACGATGTTATGTGGGTGAGGTGTCACTTCTCCGTGATAAGTAAGAGTTAAATAATGATGAAAAACTTTCTGTCGAGTGTTGGTTTCAAACCCTAGATGGCCCAGTTGACAGTCGAGCACTCTAGCAATTACGCTACCGCGGAAATATATATATAAATAAACGAGATCATATTGAAGATAATATAAACGAAAGTGATGTAAACGGAAGGTGTAATATAGAGTTACTTGAATATATAACATTGTTACAAAAACTTACTAGGACGGTTACAAATAGTATGAGGTCCGAAATCATCACCATCGTAGTGGCATTGGTTACATTTAACCGTCGTGATCGTGACGATGCATAAATATCTCTTCTATAGGTTCCGATTATCCTTTGTTAAATCTACTATATTGGATATCTAGAGTCGCCGCCGAATATTTGTTGTTAGCAAGTCTATGTGCACTCATTTTTTCCAATCGTTCGCTCTAAACCGCATCTCGCATTATATGTAAAAAAAAAAAACAAAAAAAACCGCGTATTTCCACGTTTCGACAGTTGCTGATGGATATTTAATCATTTGAAACTCTTTGATTTGTCGTAGTACCATTTGTTACTCAACATTATACGTACGACGTTTCTAAAAAAGAAAAAAAATTATTTGGTTTTTTATTTAGTCAAATTTACTTTAATTCTTTATTAGCACAATGTAAACATGGTATTATGGCAAATGAAAATATTCTTAAATGATAATAAGATATAATGAATAACATGTATAAAATAAAGTTATAAAATATACTTCAGCGAAGAATAACTGACAAATAATTTAGAATTGTATGAACTTTGCGAAGTAAATCACGTCATCATACAGATTTTAGAACTCTATTAATAAATTGAATATATTTTAACACAATATGAGATTATGTAATCGGTGTTTTACAAAATTAATAATTTATTTATTATAGTCCGACTAATTTTCAATCGGTTCTAGTGAAACCTTCTAATATCGATATACATTCGAATACTTCTCAATCGGTTCTAACGAAACCTACTAATATCGATATTTTCTACGTTCCCACATTTTTAAAATAGTTAAATCATGTTATAATTACTGTGATTATTAAATCCGAAGTAAACTTTGATGAACGCAGTAAAAAAAAAAAAAAAAAAAAAAAATATATATATATTTCGTCGAAATGTGATTACTTCATTTCAATCGAACCAAAATAATGTAATAGTAAAACAACCTACTAGAAGATATTAGTCGAAGTGTAACTAAATTTAGTCGGATTTAATCGGTTTTGTATTCTAAAGCGACTTCTCAACGTATGATGTACGAATTAAATAAAACATGAAATTTACTTATATGGACAAAATTACATCTTTACAGGATTTACAAATATATTTAAACATCTTATATAAAAAAAATAATAATATTTAATCAATTCCTTAAATTAATAAACAAACAAACGAGTTAGTCGTAAGTCGATTATGTCCATCGCTAATTTTATATATTGGAAGATGTAATATGCAAAAATTGAGAAATAACGTAACAACTAAAACAAGTTCACAATTCGAGAAATATGCAAACTAAAATTAGCAACTGTTAAAGGGATAAATCGTTGAATAGAGTTAAATGATTAAATGAACATTTCAAATGTGAAGTCGAAACTAAGATAACCAATACAGACATAATAATGATGATACAGTAAATGAACCGCAAAAATGTTAGTAAAAAAGTAACTTAATTAGAAAGCTGGTTTGCATTTTAGGTAATTAGGATTGATAATTTTAGTTCATTTTTATTTTTAACGATTCGTTCGCATTGGATTAAGTCGTCTGATAATAAAAAATAAAACACGTTGGCAATTGTTTCTTAGAAAATCACTTATTATTACATTTGTATAATTACCGAAGAAAAATTGTACGGACGTGTATATTTTATAAATTAGTTATAACGTATACGTCTTATTTTAACTTAAAGGAAAAAGTTCAATGTGTGTGTGTGTGTGCGCGCGCTCGTGGTATGTAAGTACGTGTGTGTATTTATGTTTAGCTCGTTGTATTTTTATATTGTATTGCATTTGTTTCGTGTATTGCAGTCCATTCTAATCAGTTATGAAATATAACTTGTACTTTATTTGCATTTATATATTCATATCCAAAACCAAATCACACGCATCCCCGACTCAATCGGTTCCTTTTTCTGATACGAAGAAGAAGATAGTTACATATACACTGATGCTAAACGAGTTGTACACGTGGCGACATCCGGAATTTCCCGGACAGGCGCTAAATTGTTCCTTTTTGTCTATTCTAGTTTCCCTGTCATCAAAACGAAAATTACTTGGATCAATGTGTGAAACGTCGTTTTGTCGTGATTGAAAAATTACATCGCACACCTAGGAAAACGTCTATGTAAAAAAACAATGGTCAATAGGTTACCAGCACAATACAGGATCGAACTGAAACTGATATATTTGACGATAGTCCAATTGAGGGATTGCTATATTATAACCTTCATATTCCACCTTGATAACTTCTTCAATTCACCTAAATGTAGCAATGTGAGCTAAACGTTCAACAACCGTGTGATGTCCGATTAATCTACGAAAGAATTGTTTGCAGGAAGAAAATTCCAAAATTCATTAAAAAAAAAAATTGGACATTAATGCTCCGTCATTTTTGGTTATAATTCGGGAAATTTGTGAAACGAAGTTTTACACGATTAAAGTGGTTATAGTTATGTATGTAATGACCTTTATGCGATTCGTATCTAAATGTATTTTCTGAAAAAACACTATCCCCCAGTTACTATATAATATGCGTAGGGAAAAATAATTGGTAATGTTGGAAAATAAAAACCAGAAATGCTTAATTAAGCATTAAAGTTTGTTTCTGTACATAATGCTTTGACAGATCGTAATTTGATGAAAAGAGGAAGTGTAATTTGACAACGATCCCTTCATTTACAAGAATTTAATTTTTTGTTCGGTTTTTTTTCTTTTTAAATTTTTGTACTCGCATAAAATTTTTAAAACCGAGACAGGTATTACAAAAGAAAAATTAAATGAAATATTTATATTATTATTATTAATATTAAATTAAATTCAAGTGTCGTGTATAATAGCAGCCAAGGCTAAATGCACGGTAGGAAAAACGGATTAGATTTCGGAATAGAGATCGGAACGGTGGTAGATTCGGCAATGATAATCTTTGAAGAAGTAGATGAGTGAAGAAACGCTCTAAGCGAGGTGTATGAGGAACAGTCAACTAGAATGTGGCACACGGAAGACGCACGAGTATGACGTTTATGGCCCAGGCGCATTCTGGCATGATGATCACATCATTTCTGCGGTTTAGAAGCAAAGTTATCCATGGATCGATCGAGTGTTCGATTTGATGTAATTTGTTGTTTTGTGAAGTTAGCTCTGCCACTTCCTTTGCCATAATGCAAGAAGCCCGTTTATGATGCATTTCTTAAGGTCAGATGCTGGAACTGGAACACTGGGTACCGGCAAGCATGTACCAGCTTTTAATATTTTCATTATTATTATCACACAAACACAAAAATCGATTTTTTAAAATTCATATATGTCTGTCCCGATTTAACTCAAAAATTGTTAAAGTAATGATGATGTAATTCGCACAACTTATAACCTATATTATCGGATTCGGGTATATATCACAAATAGGACAGAAATTACAATAATTTAAAAGTAGGAAATGGTGATATCTCTGTCAAATTGTTTAAAATTTAACACGTTTTCCGTTTCGAATGTACCTTTACTACCAACACACGCAGTACAAACCACGTTTTGTTGCGTTAGGGGCGTGTCCGAAATAACGGACGTGTGTATATATATATATATATATATATATATATATATATATATATATAGTTAAAAGAAAGAGACCGAATTATCGAATTATATTTTCGGGGGTGTTAGCCTAATTGAATAATTCTTCAATGCCAGTACAAAAAATAGGAAACAAAAAAGAAAATGTGATTATTTTTCTTAGGGGCGTAAAAAAGCTGGTTACATTGATAAAACACCCTAAAAAAAAATTATCGTTGTATAGTCAGATTGTGAATAAAATTAAAATATTTAAAAAAAAAAAATAGTCATCCAGTCGCGGTACCAATAAATTTTAAATCTATTCAAAAATTAACTCCCTCTTTATATAAGTGTTGGTATGCTTGTTTTTGTTCCTTTATTCACTACGATTATAGTAATTACTTTAATATTTTATTCCTATTTTTTTGGCATTCCATATCTTTCACTCTGGCCACCCCCTTGCGAATTTGCGAAATTTCCGTCATGCCCAGTAATCATTTTATAATTTAACTTTATCTTATCCACTTTTTTAATCAACAATACTTTTCATTACTTTTTTATTTAATATTTTTCTGAATTTTCGTAATTTAATGAAAATTCTTTAATTTTCATTATAGGTGTTTTTTGGGGGGCGACCTCGCTCTGTGCGTTCCCAGAGGCATTCCATGCCGACGGTGCACGCGAGGTAAAGACATGTAATGTCTTTATAGTCTCGCGGAAGTAGCGTAGCAGTCGGAGAGCCATTTTTTTATTTATTTTTTTTTTCCATTTAATAATTAATTGATATTATAAAAAACGTGTGCGTTATTCTAGGTACAAACATCGTAGAGTTAGAATGTAGGTCACGTTTATAATTAGTGTCTATTTAATTTATTTCATGTATGTCTATATTCGTACTCGTAAGTTACACCTTATCGCGACTATTTCTGTCATATTTCCTCGTATTTTATTTTCTTTCAAGTTTTATTATTATTATTATTATTCGCTTTTCCTGTAGTAGTGGCATATTTAAATTTCGTTAATCGATCTAACTTAGTACTAATTTAACTATTGAAGTGGTACTTAATATTAAGAATTTGTTGTTATACCTGTATTATTGTACTATTCAAATAAAAGTTTCTCTTCTAATTCAACATGTATGTGCGTATGCAATGACAGATAGATGATATATATATATATATATATATATATATATATATATATATATATATATATATATATATATATAGACAGAGGTTGGTTACGGATAGGATATAAGAATGAGTTAAACGAGTGTGTGACCTGTGCAGACACGGAACATCACTTTATCCTGTACAATGAACATGTTGAATAGGCCAATCACTTTGTTGAGGTAAACTGGAAAATCTGATCGTTTCTTGAATTTAGGGAACACGCAGAGCGACGCATATCGCGGAAGATGTTGCTGGAAGTGATTCTGTAGTAGACATGATTCGCAGTTCGATCTACTTCTTTATTCCTCCCACATACCACTATGTTCAGGAATCCAAAGTACACTGCGGACTTTGCTTGTTGGTTTTTCACAGTCAACGGATGAATGCATGTGGAATTTTCTTTCATCTGTTTGAAGCGAGTGTAGCAGTGACAATTTCCTGCTCATTTTTAGAAGATGCAATTAGTATAGCTTGCAGAATTGCAAACAGTTCGCACGATTGTACATATTATAATACTGGACTGTATCACCATCATTATACACGACAGCGTAGCCACAGCGGTCTTAATTTATTTTTGTTTCATCTGTATAATATATTGAAAAGGTGCGGGTATTGCGAAAGGAGTTTACTGATTTTTTGTTTAGATATGTTTCGGTTTTCGGAGCAGTAACTTTAACATCGGCATAAGGAATGACCACACGGTTTGTCTTACAAGCAGGTAACATGGATAAATTTGTGGGGGATCAGAAAGCTGAATAATTTTTCTCTCTAAAAATAATTCATTAACGCGTATTATAAAAATTTTTACACACATACATATATATATATATATATAAATTTATTCGTGTGGTATTTACAAATGCAACTAGAAAGTAGTTGTGTATTTTATGCTGTGTGAAAATAAATTTTTATTTAAAACGTGAATTAATCAAAATGTTTTTTTTTTAATGTTTAACAGTAACTCAGCTTGTAAATGAAAAGGATCCTGCTCAACGTGAAGCTGAGATTAATCGATATAGTGAAGCGAGTAAGTGTAAATTTTATATATATATATATATATATATATATATATATATATATAATTGCGTAACACATATATAAATTGGATAAAAAGTGAAAATTGGGATAGAAATAAATGAAAATACGACGAAATAGTGAAAATGTCTAAATGTACTGATGACACAGGACGTAATATCAATAATATAGTCAATTATAAAATGTAGTAGAATTAACGATGTATTATGAATTAAAACGTTTAATTCGCATTTAAAAATTAATAATAATAAATACTTTTTTTTTTTAAAATTTACCAAAGTAAATGACAAAATCTAAACTAGTGTCTGTATATATGGCTCTGCCGGTATAAGAATTGATGGAGAATATTATTCAACCATTTAATATTTGCAGTAACTGAATTAAACGTACATTCGAATAAAATAGTACTAAGAAGTAAACTTGCACAAGACCAAAGTGTAAAATACTCAGAAAAGTGTACTAATAGAAATAAATAATAAAGTGGTAAAAACACAGTCAACGAGTATGTCGGGCACTAAAACTTACTACTGACAAGAAACGAAATGTTACGCAGACAGAAGTACATCGCAGGATATCATTAGGTAGCTTTTGGGAAACTAAGTTACACGCGTATTTATTAAAAACGACGACGAAATACGAAAACTGTAGCTCGTTTTATTAGGTTTTACTACGTACCGATCGCAAACGTGGACTTTCGCCATAGCAAATATTATAACGATAATAATAATAATAATAACGCAAACAGCGCGGGAAAAATTAATATTAAATATAACACTTTGATCGGAAGCAAAATACTAAGATACGAAAGAAGGCCGGACGAAGCTGAAGTGGATCTGGGCGCAGGGCACATAGCCAAAGGAAAGGATGATAATCGATGGTCAAAACGAGTGTTGGAATGAAGAAACATTAGCAGATCGTTGACTCGTACGACGATATAACTCACGTAGCGGGGAAGAACTAGATTCATAAAGTTCAGAACAAAAGATTGGATATATATATATGTAGTTTAGAACGATTAATTTTGATGGGAATATAATTTTATAGTTTATATTTAACTTTGTTTCTACATATTTTTCAGGGGAAAAAACGGCGCTATTAGAAACTTAGAAACCATTTCTCCTTATTAGTAAACAAATAATTCGTCCCAACTAAGCAACAACGAGAAATCAATTAAAAATCTATAAAGTTAATAAAGATACTAAAATTAATACGCGAACAGAATAAAATGAACATTTTAATATTCGTCGCCGAGCGTTAAAAAGGCAACCACGTTGTACGACTAAACGAAGAAACTAACAACTATCGAAGAATGAATTTAAAACAATAATGAGATCTATTAAAAATCGATAAACTTAAATCGATACTGAAATTAATACGCGATCAGAATAAAATTATTGGATATTTAAAACCTATAACCTCATTCTGCGGCCGATACCCCGCAAACACCTACTACCGCTCCCCATCATTATTATTTGTAGCAGCTCGTATTTTGGTCCTCGCATCAAATGATACGTATAATTTACTAGAATTTTATCAATTTCCGATTAATTCCCAATCGTTTTTCATTAGTTTCGTAACTTCTTTATTTGTTATTTTTGCTGTTCATGGTTATTGCTTGTAATCGTCCACGAAGCCAAGTCTCAAACGATACTAATCGGGTCAGTTTTTAATGTCCAAGTTTCTGCCGCGTAGATAAAAAAATGCAGATTAATATCGCGACTTTGCAAGCAAAATTACTCGATATAATTCGAAATGTGGAGGTAGTTAAAGCGGAAATTGATTTATGTAGGTTTTTATAAGAAAATTTTTTAAGCGAGTTGTCATTAAAAAGTTTGGAAATTCTATATTTAAGATTTTTCGGTATTTTAATCGTTTGTTACTTTACGGTAATTATATATCTGCCATATATATATATATATATATATATATATATATATATATATATATATATATATATATATATATATATATATATATATATATATATATATATATATATATATATATATATATATATATATGTATGATGCCCCGCCATCTGACCTAATAAAAATGAACAGAAATCAATATGATTTTTGTAGTCTCACAAAACAGAAGACGTTGGAAATGTTTTTGGAAATGCCCTACACCGACCGATGGGTTGATATAGACATATCGTGGGGTACATATGTATTAACTATTGTGTTTGGAACGTGTTTTTGAATACTACGTATTTAGAATGATTCATTTATGTCAGAATTGGATATTATCTTTTATCTTAAATAATTTTGCTTATAACCGGTTTTATTTTAATCGATTTTCAGTTTCCAAATGGGGTTCGTCGTATAACCACATAAGTCAGATAATATCGTTGATCATTATTGTGGTTACCTTGTACGGTGTACACGCGGTAAATATCCGGAATAATTATATTTTACTTTTTTTTATTTATTTTTTTCAGACGGCGTCTTATATTTTTCTGCGTAAGCCAAAATAATAACAATTGTTTCCGAAAAATGAACAGTATTCCATAAAATTCTTTTAAATTTTATGTCCGATTTAAAAAAAAAAAAACATTGTAAATCGGATTTGTTAATCGAATTATAAACGTAACGTATACGATAATTTTGAATTCTTCAAATGACGTGTTTTTTTTTTGTATTTCTGTAATTGTGTAACTTCCGAGCAAACAACATAAATTATTTGAATTTTTGCATGGCGATATTTCTGTGTAGACGTTTTTCCGCAATGACGAATATCTTTATCGATGATTACGATTATTATTGCGTCATTATTTGATATATACAAGAAATGAAATTAAAATTTAAGAAATATTGTGAAAATTTTTGATCACGATGCGAGGGAAACTACGTTGAAAGAATCAAACGAATATATTTTTACGATATAGTTAATTATCTAACAATGTGTAGATTAACGAAGCTTTTCATTAGTTACGCCGACTACTGCTTATAAATGAATTTAATAACAATTAAGGATAGTAAAATAAAACCAATAATAATTATTATTATTATTTCACAATAATTGGGCTAAAGTGTAATAACCAAAATTACCCATTGTATACGCTATTTTCATATAAATATATCATACATATGATAACAAAAGAACAGTGAAAAAAAGAGGGGAAATAAATAAAATCAAAAACAAAAGAAAAAAAATTAAAGATTAATTTTAGATACATACACGTAGGTGACCAGAGCTACGAGGATGTTGTTATTCGGGTCCAATGAGTAGGCAATTGAGAAGGGGGTAAATATTTAAATGTAAAATTTTATTAATAAAGGTATCTCTGCTATAGAAATCACATGATTAGCGTCGGCTGTGTTTTCCGCATGCACAGGGCACTATACAGATGGAGTAAGATTGATAGGGTACAAGTGGTTAGCAAAGCAATTTTAGAACGAAGTCGCTGGAAGGTTTTTACGAGACGTAAGTGCGAGAATGGATGTGGTAGGGAGGTTAGGTTGAATAGATCTATAAAAGTTTTAAACCGTTTTTACAAAACATAGACTTCCAACGATGAAGAAGGTCTGCTCGAGCGGATGCAACTAAACAAGAAGAAGATATCCTCGGAATGAGAATGCCTTCCGATGCCCCAAGTTTTACAGCCCGATCGCTTACTTAATTTCCCTGGATACCCTTATGGACTGGGACCCAAACGAAAGATACAACGACACGGTTATTGTATAAATAAAATAAATTTTCTACAAATGTAATCCCTATGGTAGGGTAACCTAAGTTTTTTCAGAAACAATAAGAGAGTCACTTGCTGTTAGTATTTCCCCCCTGATCCCATTAGATCTGATATATTGAATGGCTTTGAGAGATGTAAACGCAGTACAAAAAATACAAAATACTGCTTCAGTAAGTTGAGCTGCCGTATTTTTTGAACCATCTGTAAAAACTAACATGTAATCTGGCTATAAGCTAGCTGTGATTGTATTCATTTGACAATGACTTCCAGTTTGAGGCACTGGAGAAAAACATCTAGTGTCAATATCGATTTTTAAAAAAACACACTTTTAGGGAATGGTTGAATATTTGAGAGGAAAATTGGGTGTTCTCAAACAAGAATTTTGAACGAGTTTTAATCCGTTGAGATGCGATTTACAGACGCCACTGAAAAGAAAACAGCCATATTCTAGACAGGTGCGAATGGCAGCAATATAAATGATACGAAGTATACTCGAACCAGTCCGCCCACCAAACAGAAGGTAGACACTTCAAAATATTATAGGCTCGGACAGATTTCCCTGCTAAGTCTTTGATATGTGGACCCCATGTCAATTTTTGGTCAAATATAATCGAAACGTTTCTGCGAGGTAAAAGTGAGTGGTTCCCAGTTTATAACCGAGAGATGAGTCGGATTTAGCTGTTTGAGGGAGAAAACTATACAGGTCGGCTTACTCGTTGATAAAGATAAGTGGGAGTCATGCATAAAAGAATTAATGAAATCTAAGGTCTGTTGTAAAACATAGAAACATTCCTGTAAATGTTTTCCTTTGTTATATACAACAATATCATCCGTGTAGGAAATACAATATACCTTATCTGGTATTTGAACAAAGAGAGGAAAAATGTACAAGTTGAAACAGTAGAAGGATTAACATAAACCCTTGGGGGAGACCAGGCTGTTCTGAGTAAACGACTAAAGTAATTTAAAGGGTGAAAAACAAGAGTACGATTAATCAGCAGATTATGAAGGAAAAACCGCAAGGTGTTTAGGAATACCGATCTGAATAATTCGATTTAAAAGAGTCCGAATATGGACATTATCGTAAGCTGATTGAATATCTAGAAAGCAGAGCTCTGTTGATGAAAGGAATCATATACATCAGCCGTAAGGTAGGCTAGACAATCCATTGTAAAATATCCTGGACGGAAACGATGCATAGATTTTGGGAATTTCCAATTGGTCTGTACGAGTTAAAGTTATAGGCCGGCTTATCTGTATATTTTTTTTATAGCTATAACAAGGAATTTGCGCAAATCTTCAGGGACAATATTATTAGTCCATAAGAGGTTATATATATATCACATAAAAGGGAAAGAGTGACATTGGAACACTGTTTAAGCAAAGTACGGGATCGAATCTAAACTGGGAGAAGTGTCTGCTTTGCAGTTGATAATTCTTATAAACTAATTTCTGCTGTTAACATCTGAGATTGTTGGGAGGTATGGATCTGTAAAAACAATAATAATAATAATGAATATCATATATAAGAAATATAATTGACAATTTTGAATTATAATCAAACTATATAGGACGCGTAGTTTCAAACTGAAATGCTCGACAAGTTTATTTATCATACTGATGTACGTTCTCTTACAATCTTTGTTTGAGAATAGGTAGAAGATTTTATTATATTCATAATGTATTATTATTGTTAATTATTATTTAGGTTATTGTATAATCTGAACATGACGTAACTGCTAAAAAGCTTAAAGATTATTCAGTGATTGATAACTTCGTTGGTTTTTTTTTTCAACATAAATCACTAGAATATCCTACATTTTATATATTATATACTTATGGGTATGTTTGTTTATTTGATTTTGATAAAATAAGTAGGAATATTGGTTATTTGATAAACGAAATATAAATAATTATTTTATTGGTTTTAAAAGTATACATATGATGAAAGATGAATAAAGATATCGATCATCATAACCGAAAGGAAACCGCCAATATTAAAAAAAGTCTATTGCGACCTTAAAAAAAAAAATACAAGCCAACATAAGATGAAATTGTTGCTCGAAGATGTTTATGAATTTATAGAGGTCCTAAACGGAATTTGCTTTGTATGTCGATTCATGAAAACGGAGCACGAAATTCGTTTATTACTATAAATAGCATTACGTGAATGTTTGAAATCGTACATATTACCACAAATACCGTCAGAACAAGCCGAATTTATCCGAGGAAAAAAAAAGCAACGTGAACAAATTCTAAAGATAAGACAAATGATCAAAAAATAGAAGTATTTCAGTTTGAGATAAAGTAAACAAATTTCATCGTGTACGATGTAACTATGATAAATACTCGATGAACTTTGCATGTTCCAGCTAGTCGAATCGATTTAATTAGATTTCTATAAAGTTTAAATAGTGGCAAAGTAAAAGTCGCTAATAGATTTACTGATGAATTTAAAGTAGAAAAAAGACTAAATAATACATTACGGTGTGCATGATAGAAACACGTGTATACCCGTGCGATCAGATGGTTTGGTGAAACTGATTATGGTAGAAATGATTAAAGATCGTGCAGACAAAGAGGAAGACCATCATTACGGCTGCAAGAAATTATTAAACCAACCGAAGATAATGGATAAACGGTGGCCGTACAGATATATAATATATATGAGTACTGTTTTAAATAGCGTTTATAATAAATAGGAACGTATTTTGATAGACGTAAAGGTGTAATGCTTACGTGCATATTTAATGCATGATTCCGCCTAAAACATGTACCAAAGTATTTCAGAACATCTGAAATTATTTACTGTTAAAATCAGAGAAGCCTGCACAAACAGTAAGCTGATTACTATCATCGATATCTGAGATATTTTAAAAACCTTTTTCTTAAACGATTTAAGCCACTTATAAATTTATCAGATCATCAATTCGGGTTCCGTAGCAGGCAATCGACGATTGATCAAATACGACGAGTGACAAGAAAAAAACAATAGAAACATCCTCGAAGAAAAGAAGTTCTGCTCGGCAGTTTTCTTTAGATATCTCGCAAGCTTTCGATCGAGTTCGGCACGACGTATAGATAAAATGTGTTTCCTCAAAAGGATAGTTCAAAATATGCATTTGGACACTCGACTGGGAAACTTATATAAAAATAAAGAAAAAACAACAAATTGGCGACAAATGTATCGGTTAATTGGTCAAAATTCAAAGCTCCGTCTATGTAATAAAGTCTTCTCTATATGTGCAAATTATTCGACCCATTTGGACGTATGGAGTCCAATTGTAGGGCCGCGAAAAAATCAAATAGGTAAATTATCCAACGCGTACAAACAATTGTGTTCGGTTTATGACTGGTGTATATGGGTGAAATGAGGACGTCCATATGGAAATCCTACTTATTGTTGAAACAATATGGCACTTTACTAACACGCACCACAAACGATGTGTAAATATACATCTCTTTCGTAAACTGTGTTAATTTAAATTTACCATTCGTACTAATTTATACACGAAGTATAAGATTGTACTAATTAAAACAAAAAAGGTATATATATATATATATATATATATATATATATATATATATATATATATATATATATTATATATATATATTTATTTGTAGAGTTATTAAAAATATTTTTTTGTGTTTTGTCAATTTAGTAATAGTTCCGTTAACAAGATACAATTATTGATTCGTTGACCAACACATATTTCGAACAAAAATTTTACTATTTACACATACTGATCTTTCCTATTAATTTTTTAACGGTTTATCGTCAAATAGAAAATATGAAAACTTAGTAAATTTGATACGCACCTTGCAACTAGTCATTTTCCATAAATTAAAAAAAAAAAAATTATATATTTATATATGTGTGTGTACCTGTATTTTATTATATTTTTCTTTTTACGAATTTGTACTCTAGGCGATGAATATTAATACTAAACTTTCTTATTACGGAAAGCTATACTCTTCCATCCGTGTAATGTGTGTGTTATCTGTACGTTACATAGTGTTTCTTTTATTTTACAGAAAAGAGCACCATTTATGATACCTTATTTGGTTTATAACGGTGTCGTGCTGATAATCATGGCTGTTGTATTTGCGATTTTATTGATAGTTATTTTGGTGATCGTTATAACGGCTCACGCATCTTTTATGTTTTTCGTGGTCCTTACCTTTATCCTGTCGCTGATTTTCGGTAATATCGTTTTTTTGTTTATTTTTTTAACTTTTATAACGAACGTATGACTATGACGTATAAACAAAACGGGTGCATTTATGAAAGTATACTTGTACCAGGTGTGTTTGTGTGTAAATATTTTAATAACGTAACAATAACGATATATTGACTCGATCGGGAACGTGTTTTTTCTCTATACTGCGTGCGCGTATATTTTCGTATATATTTTTCCTTGGAAATGCAAATAAGTTTCAGCGTCGTAAAGACTACGAGGTCTCTACACGCCTATTTTGAATACCCGTTTTCGGAAGATTCAACGACATCGATTATAACCTTTAACAGTCGAAGTAATTTTTGCGTTAACAAAGTTGCCCGTTTTCATAAAAAACATTCTTTTTGTTTTTCGACGTAAACAATTTTCAAAATACGTATGACTCACTTTAAACTGTAGACATTCTAAAAATCCAAAGTATGTAAGGATTGTCGGAACGTTAAGGTTGTTCAATTCGCGCGCAGTCTGATTTTTTCAATATTATTTCTGTTTGCTGAAACATGAGCGGTTCTCGGAACAATGTCGTAGCGATTACAGATCGCCAATTAACAGAAATTGGCCTAATTCGCAGATTATCAATAGTAGACGTTGATGCCGTGAAATATAATGCGTAGTAAACACGATAGAATTGAAAGGACGATAGTTACGAAGAAAATAAACGCTATACGACCAATAGACAGAACACAAATTAGACGTACAGATGCATTGATTGCCGCAACATAGATATTATTTTCATGATGCCGAAGTGATCGCCAAGGTTAAAATTACGACCATAGAAGAAGTCACCTTCCCTACTTTATTACTATCGTCTTTTTCATAATTTTTTAAAAGTATATAACAAAAGAATCTTCAGCGTATCATCGGGTCGGATTAGTTGATGCTGCATAATATCCTTAAAAATAAAATCGGCGGAAAATCGAGAGAAACATGTTTGTAATAACTTTGTTAGAAGACGCACAGCGGTAAATCGGAAACGTGGAAAGTCTATTGTCATTAGTTTTACATAATGCAGATGTTAAAGTTGAAGTAAAGTTCGTTCAGTTGGAAAGTTGATAATAGCGCGTCGCCCGACGATATCAACTTGAGAAGATCGGGATCGATGTAAATTCAGAAATTCCTAAATATCGTGAGGTATTTTCCACAGTGCGCCTACGAATTCCAAATGTTTTAGCGAATATAACGTTGTCCAAGGTGAACGAGGATCACGCGTATTTTTGGATTTTCTCGGTGTTTATTCCGTAGCGGAAATATACAGCGTCTATTTAGACAGCTATCATAATGGAAAAAAAAAACTTGACATTCAATTAAATACAGCAACGAGGCTTATTACTGGAACATCACAACGCCTATTCGATAAGATCACCTGGCATGCGAAGAGAAAAATACGAAAGAAAATCCGACTCTCCCCGTGAACAATTATACACGTTCACAACAAAACGACTGCGAAGGCAATAATAAATAACTTAATTAGTCGAAGAATTTGCGGACGTACCGAAGTGACGAGAACAGTGGAACTTGTCACACCCCGACCGTCGGAATCTGGTCCCATATTCTGATATTACGGTTAAAGGATTTTGCTCGTCGGGATTTGATACAATTAAACGAAAATTGACAATGCAGATACGACAACTGATTTGTTTATTATTTAGATAATGTATTTCTATGCGTACGAAGCGACTAGCTCCCGAATTAAAAATTCACTATTTCGACAATATCGTACATCGTATCACCTACACTCCTAGACGCGATGTTTTTCTTACGCACACATTTAGGGTGTTTCATTTTTGATGTATTCTTTTTAAACGATTTATAAAAATAATGATTTACTATTATTATCTGTAAATAAATGAAAAACAATTAATTTATCCATCGTTGTAACAACCGAATAAATATTTACGCAATAAGTATTAATTCAATTCATAAATTAATTCCAATTTACAAACTTACATTATATGTGCAACGTATTATATCCCCAAATTTTCAATTCGATACACACAAACATAATAAAATTTAGAAGATACACAAAATATAATTACATATAAATACGTGAATTTTTCGTGCACGAACGCCGATTTTACTACACGGGGTGGGGCTTAAACCTCGAAAATCGCGCACGCGTCAGTTCTCCAGGAGTAATGATTTAGGCTGGTGTGAATTATCGAGCAATTCCCGTTTACCGCTTTTACAAGAACTACGCGTCACTTCTGATGAAGATGCGAAATTCGAAGGACGGGACGTAATTTTGCAGCGGGATGGCGGCGTATTTCAGCTAAGAAGTTCGTAATTACAATGAGCGTTTCGCTGATTGGATTCGTAGACATCGTTTGGCCCCCAGTCTTAACCGTGTTAGATTTTTCGATTTGGGCCATGTTGAAGGACCGAGTTTTTAGGCATCCGTTGAAGATTTCAAACACTGGGTAATAGCTGAGTTTAATATTAAATCCATCGAAAAGCCATTTAAAATGTATTCAGATGAAACCGCTTCGAGCGCTTACTGCGAAAATGTTTGTGATATAATTAAATAAAAGTTGAATTTCGTAAACTTTCGACTTTTGTAATAAATTTGTTGCAAGCTGACTTTTGCCCCTCCCTGTACTTAGTTAATGCGCGAAATATTGTGTAAAAATGCGAAAATGAACACCACACCCAAATTGTGCCGAAAATAACAGAACTAATATAAAAACAAATAACGATAAAGAAATAATAAAATGAAAGACAGAGAAGTAAATAAGTAATCTCATATATATATGTGTGTGTGTATGTGAGCACACAACACTTGCGGCCAAAGGAACGAATAAAAGTGATACCGAGGTGGTCAAATCTCAATACACCCCGTACGTATCTGTTTTTAATTACCACTATCCTCGAGATTCTTACTAAATATTATTAAGTTATTATAGTTCCGTGCTGTAAAATAATAATAATAATGCGTTATTGTGTAATTATTTTCAATGGGCCGCTCCTAATTTATATCTAATATATGTCTGTGCTCTTTTTTCCAGCGATTTCGTATTATATTTACATAATTATCTACAACTGTTATCGGCAAATAAAGGAAAACAAACATGCTCCCGGTGTCATAACTTACGCAGCTTAAAATACACGTTTCGCGGAAGAGTGTTTTTTTTTTTATTATTATTTTTTAAAGTTCAGCGCATAACATAAGTTTGTTTTAATAATACAGCACGATAAGTTTAATATATATATAATATAAAATATACAAAAATATTCTTACTTTTTGATTATTTTACACGTTAAATTTATGATTATTTAAGATAATGGGCGTAATAACACTGAAAAATAAATGCACGTTTAAATGTTATATTTTTGATTTTCCACTTTTACATCTCGTTTATTATTTCTGTATACTTAAATTTTTTTTTCACAAATACGTTTTGTTCGTTTTTTTGTTTTTTGTTACGTACTTTTTATTTGTGCGAAATCACGTTGCGTTTGTTTCTTAATATACGTTCCGCATTTGTGGTGTATTTCTTCAACCTTTTTATAATCTTTATTGTTATCATTCATATTCGAAAACTATATTTAAATTGATTAACACTAAATTTTACTACGACGAAATTTTAGTTCAAACGATCAAAACCTATTTTCCAAATAAAAGTATAATATATAGCCTTTATTTCGCCAGAAATATACTAACAATATTATATAATAAGCATGCCGGACACATATAAATAATATTTAGACATCGTTATGAACATCACATAATTGGCACATTTTCTTCCATTCCGTTCTATCGGAGATTAATCGCAACCAAGTAGAATCCATCCGGTGTCTGGAGTCATCTTCCTACCTTAACGGTTGCCTACCTACACTTCTATTGTAATCTAGAATGCGCTATGTTCGCGGCCAAATCATCCCGACGAATCATGTGTGACCAACCCAGTTCCGTTATACGCAGACTGTCATCTTCGCAACGTCCTTCATTTGGATTTTTACATCTTACGGTAACGAATTCGGTCAATATTTCTAATTCCAAGTACAGATCTTTTCATCGCTCTCTGTACACGACGAATTTTGTCAATATGTGCGGCTTCCGTATATCACGTTTGACAGCCACACAGCAAAACTGAGACGACGCATCTTTCCCGAATACTATCTTTTTCTTTTAGGTTAATTTTCCAGCTTATATTTTTTAGAATTCCTTTTAAACTAAAAAATTTGTTCCACCGTAATTCTTGTCATTTCTTTGTCCATCCAATCGTCAAATGATAATATATACGAACACACAGTGGCGTAGCCAGACTTGGTTGAAGAGGGGGCTTCAAACAAAACTAAATTTTAACAGTAAACCCGAATTGAACTTTAAGTAAATAACCAAAATTCGAGTAGGTTAAACCCCAATAAGCAATCCAACTCACCAGAGTTATTTTTATACTTATTAGACGTCGAATATGTAATTCTATTAGAAGCAATAGACGACAGAAATATTTAACGTCACTGGAAGAAAATCTTAGTTAATCACCAGAAATCAGCTCATGTCATATTCACTCTCAGACGATATACCTATTTACCAGTATATATTGATGGCATTGCAGTCCCCAAGGCAGATTCAGCCAAGTACCTTGGCATGCATCTAGACTCACGTCTGAACTGGAAGGTGCATGTCAAGATGAAAAGAAAACAAATTTCTCATAAGTTACGGGAAATAGACTGGGTGGTAGGGCGGTATTCAAAACTCAGTTTATTTAACAAAGTTTTAATATATAACAAGCTGATTAAGCCGATCTGGACATACGGCATCCAGCTATGGGGCTGTACAAAGCAGAGCAATCGTTTGATTATTCAGCGAGCTCAAAACAGCTGTTTGCGGACTATCACAGCGGCTCACTGGTACCGACGAAATCGTGACATACATTCGGACTTAAACATTCCGTGGGTCGACGATGTAATTCGCTGCTTCGCAAAGAAACATACAAACCGACTTCACCAACATCCAAATCCTGAAGCATCAGATTTAATCAATCGGAATTGTGAATTAAGACGCCTTCAACGAACAAAACCACATGATTTATAATAGTTAGATTTAATACACCTTTAGCGAATAATATCGCACGACTTATTAGTTTATAGTTCGTATGTAACTGTACATATAAATATCTAAAGTTATGGGTTCTATTTTATAATTAATACTTATTTATCTCATAGATAAGATTGTATTATATTAACAATTACAATAAAAAAAAAAAAAACTGGAACACACTAATAGTATGTTATTGAGGACAGAGGAAGATGGTTACAATAAATTCCGCGAAAAAATAAACGATAAATAATGATTTTGTATTTTTTGAAGGAATAGTATAATACTTAACTAAATTTAAAATTTAAAATCTATTCTTCGCGTTTTACTACACAATTCTTCTAGAACCTCCTATATTACAATTTATTTACTTCAAAAAGAACGAAATTTAAATAAAATAAATGAAAATAATAAAAAAATATGTTTAACAAATGTATTTAACAACGACTACATATTTTCTTATTATCAGATTGATTTCAAGGGGGTTCAGTGACTACGCCACTGTGAACACACATATATATACATATATACATCGTTGTCATATTGTTCGTTACAGGGTTGTACATAATTTTTGCATACAAAATGGGCTAGCTGTCACGACACTAATTATGTGTAATGTGAAGCGCTATGTCACTGATACGTTGGAATTAAGATTTTATACGATTGTGGAATATTTTCCTCGTAGATTAGTAATAATCAATATTACCAATTGTCCGGGGAAGCTGATCAGTCGCTCCGAATGGATTTAATAAAAAAAAATATCGGTTTAGCGTCGCGTCATTATGTCGAATAAGCGCAACCGATTATTAGATATGCTTGAAACGAAACGATCAATTCGCTACAAAATCACACTCTTTGATTGGGGTGAGAGATACGCGAAATATGCGTGTTTATTACTGCTCGATTAGATTTAATAATTAATAATTAATCCGCGTTGAATTAGTTTCACGAAGGTAGATTGTTTTTATTGGAGCGAATATCGACAATTTAAGTCGGTCTTCTTAAAAAATATAACGAATATTATATGACACGTACGAGTGAGCGTACTCGATTTTTCTGTCCGCATGTGTGATAAAAGATAACGTGGATTTAGGGTAAATTTACGACGAAGTGCGAGAGTTTAATAATTCGCCTAAACCTCTTACTATATGGCGTGGTATTTACACAGTAATTATAAGTACATTTTATACATATGCATGTGTGTGACGTCATCGCTAGTACAAGGAAAAAATATCAACGAGTGTAAATAAATAAATATATATGTATGACTTTATCATTGTTATACGAAGATAATACAGCTACTTTCGTCGCTTATATATAAATATAGCGGATACAGTTATAAGTGTTTCAATAATTTTTTTATATTTGTAGCACCTATATTCGATTATTTAACAAAAATTTGGCGGTAAATTACGGATCACTATATAGCGACAATTTCTGCGCGAAATAAATCGTAATTCATCGTCGAAATGTTTATTAGCGTACGGAGATTTTTTTTGTTGTAGGATACTAATGAATTCTATATATCAATAATAAATATTTAGATAAGATTTAAGGTTTCGAAGAACGTCAGATTTTTCATATACAGGAAAGGGCAAAAGTCGAAAATCGCGCATGCGTCGAGGTGGTAAATTATCCAGCGGGTAATGATTTTAGCTGGCGTGAACGTTATTGGCCCCTATTTTTTCGACAGATCGGATTTAGTGCTTTTACAAGAACTACGCGTCACTTTGGACGAAGATGAGAGATATTATATAGAACGTGACATAATTTTGCAGCAGGATGGCGCTTCGGCACATTTCAGCTTAGAGAAGTCTGCAATTACCTCTTGACTAAGGTCTCCGGACCTCCGAACCATGTTACAGCGGAATCTATGTCTGCCGTTATTTATCAATTCAGTTACATGTCTGTGTCATTTTAATATAAAACTACCCTCTCGGTAGTTTAAATATTCTTTTCGAATAATTTCATTCTTTAATCGCGTTGTTCGTTGGATGTATGAAGTTAGATTTGTTACAGCATTTATTTAATTTGAATGCCATAAACTTTTTTTGTTGTTACCCCTAACATTTCATAACCCTAAATCCTATCTAACAGAAGCATAAACTCAGCAGTACCAAAAGGTTCGGTACTCACTCTACTTTTCAACGTAGCAACGAATGAAGTTCGTAACATTTCAGTCAACACCTGCAACATGATAATCTATGCGGATGATATAATGCGTTGGTCTCTGGGATAAATAAAACGGGGAAGACATTCGCAAAATAAATTAAGAACATAATATAAAACCTAGGCTCACGGTTTAACATTAATAAAATTAGAATAACAATATGGCAAACATTTTTCAAATAAAAGAGAAATATAGTACTATACAAAATACTGGATATTGAAAAAAATCATTAAATTTTATATATAAAAATACCACAAAACTTCTCGGATACTAAGTCGTTATCAAGTTGACAAAAAATATAAAACATAAAATTTATAACGAATATTATTATTTTTTTTTTTATTTTTTTTTTTTGTAAATCGCGTATATTATACTTTCATGTCCACTTGAAAATGGCTTAATAGCCAAAAAACTTTGTTATATTTTTGTTTATAAAATATATTTAACTACTCTTATTTTATATATATTTTTTTAATTACTACATTCCGCGGCGCTGTTCAAAACACTAAATATTTCTTGCTCAGAAAGAATTTGGTTATTTAGTAGAAACCTTCAGTTTGTAGAGAGTTAGTGACGAAAACTTTTCATGATGGTAAATATCTTTATGTAGTACGGTGCGATGAATTAAAGTAAAAAATGTATTTACAAGAAACGTATTTGGGGTTTTAAATGTAATCCCGTTAATAGTTTTAAATTATTCATCATTCGACACATGCTGTACAATTTATTCGGAAAAATTTGTAAAACATTTATAACCACAACTAAAAGTATTAACAGGAAAATAAAATTTATAAAAAATATTTCACTTTAACGTATGATTCGAGAAAAAATTATATGCGCACCTTGTAAAAGAACTAAATTCTACAATTAATGAAACGATTCTGGAATAACTACTCTTTTCATAATTTCAAAAGTCTAAACGATAGAATTATAATTTTTATATATGTAGTGCCTTCATTTTTTTTTAGTTGTAGACCGAAAACTCTCTCTCTCTCTCTCTCTCTCTCTATATATATATATATATATATATAAAATTTGAGAATCTGACCATCAAATGATGAAATTACTTTAAACGACCTTGATTTATACATACAATTCGTCACTATACATGTTTCAATATTTTCAAATTTTAAACAATTTTTCGATAAATATAATTTTGAAATTATTTACTCTATTTCTGTAATATAGTTTTTAAAAGTAAGAATTTGATAAATGAACACGTTGAGAATTGGATATTGTTCAGCTTTGACAATTTAGATATGGTTATAAATATTACGCGCATAGAAGTTTTTTACTTTTAAGAGAGAAACATTAATGCTGAACAGGTGGAATGGCGGTCACCTAAGCCAAAATTGTCATATTTTTAGAGTAAGCCAATCTTCCTGATACTGTCCTAATTGTATACCTTCAGACACTTACGTTACTTAAGGATGGCTACGTTCTCTCGGTGTAAATAATTATTCCAACTATTAAGAAATAAGTGAAAATGGCGATTGAACGGTTTTACCCCTCACTACGGGTAATACCGGTCACTTTTTTAAAGTATCAGAATATCAAACATAAACTCGTCAACAAAGTAGAAACTTATTTTCAATTAGTTTTTAATACACATACATATTATATTAAACGTCCAATGTAACAAAATTCACTTTGGGCAAGGTGTATATATATATATAGAAGGTGGTCTTATTACGCGAAAAATTCGTTTTTGCACAACGAACAACACGTTTTGGTTTAGTATACGTTTCCACAACTTGTGTTATTCGTATTAATGGTAGTATTAGTCTTCTTAGTTTTCATTAAGTAAATTATATTATACATCGATTATTATTTTTCGTTTTTATTGTAAGAATTGGGGTTATTTTTTAATTTAATTAATTGAAAAAGGCAACAAACAATTCTGACCCATATTGAAAAATACATATATGAGTTTAAGTATCGAAATATATATACGCTTTATCTACTGGAACTTTTAAATTTTTTTGTTTAATTTTCTATTCAGTAATTCACGATGTGTCTGATTTAAGCAATATAATCTGATGAATGTTCTTTATTTTATAAATGCGTATATCACTTTCTCGGGTATTGCAGGAATTTCGTGAACCCTCTTATTTAATTGTTTTTACCACGATGAAACAAAAATCGTATCTTCTAATAATTTTTTCCCACATTTTCCAGTTTTTGAAAGGTTCGCATAAACCGCCATAAATGTCGAATCGAGCGTAAAGAACAAGATGGAGAACTTTCTGAAGTTTTCATTGCCGACTCTGGAAAATCTTGTAACTTTTTTTTTTGCAATCCAGCTAAAGAGGTAATTTATCCTTCAGCACTAAGAACAGTTTCATTATTTTCTTTACCTTCTTGAATAATATGAGCTTACACTATCATTGCATTCTATCACATTTGCAGTTTCCGGACTAATAACAGTTTTTTAAAAAATGTTTGGGATTAATTCATCCGCTTCATTATATGTATTTGTATTGTTTTGTACGATTCCTGTATTTTTACCAAGCATTATCAGACGGATTCAATATAATGCGTTTAGAGGTTGGATGATTATTTAATCCGGCTCTCGTTGTTATTTGCGAAAAAAAAATTCTACTGCATCCTGATTTAAACGTTGAGTTAATACATAATATGTTATACTTTTCAGCTAATTCTATTAATAAATTCTGAAGTGATTTTATTGATGTTGCTATTGCTTTATGAAGAATCTGGAGACAACTTTTATTCATACATCTCATCGATATCATTTCATCATTTTTGTCCAATATATTATTTTGTTCTTCTAATAACATGCCATAAAAAGATTTATATTTTAAAATGGTACATAAGAATTTATAACATGGAGCCAGTTATTAATAAGTTCTATAAATCCCCCAGGTTTTCCAGCTTTAATATGATCATTTCCAGGTTTATATTTTTTTAATGCAATTGCTATTGTGTGGCAAAAGCAGTTCAGTTGAAAGCATTGCATTTTGTCTTTGCATATTTTGACAATTTATGTGTAGATCATTTTTTTATAACAAATATTTATTCCAGTTTTTATTAAACAGTTCGCGTACTGGTTCTTTATTTATTATTGTACCTGACTTCGATAAAAAAAAATCCAAAAACCAATTTCTTTATAATTTTAGTAAATGTGGACTATCAGCGAAGAAAGTCTCCAGAAACCGGAGGTGTATAGTGTGTTTCTTCTATCGTAGGGCATTCATTGACTTTCATCTCATCAAATAATAATACAGTCGAACGATTCACTTCCACGTCGTTACTACAAATTTTCATCGTGTTAATGACATCTGTTAATATTGCTGATCTCATGTTTACTTTTGATGTCCATCGCTACAACGATGAAATTCCCGGTAAAAGATAAGTCAATGTGTTCCTAAGGATAAATAACATTTTTTGCTGATGTATAAGATTGTAAAAGCAACAGAAATTTCACGAGCTCCAGTTTATTCACTTTCTTTTTTTTTAAAAAAAAAAAAATACATTTGTCCGATTTTCAGTCAGAAAATTATGTAATTTTTTTTCTTTATAAATTTATTAAGTTTTTTTTTTTACTCTAAATAGAATAGCATCTTTTAATAATCGGGTCTTTTATAATAACTGTTTTCTATAAATGTTAAATATTTTTATAATTTTTTAAATTTCTTCTTGCAAATTTGTTATATTATCTGCAGTATTTTTAACTGAACTCGGATCATTTTTAGCGAGGATTTTGTCCATTACAGTTTTTTGTTCTCTTTTTTCCATTCTTCATTTCCTGCTAGTGACTATTAGTTTAAAATTTTGTAAGGCTGATTCTGAATCTTAAATCTCGTTCATAATCGTCTTCTAAAAAAATGAACTGAACACACAGGGCATGAATCTGGATTCCAATTACCACACTTCGTTTACCCAAGTGAACCAATTTTTTTTTTTAAAGTAGAGTTTTTAGGAAACGTGTGATACATAATTCCATTAGTTTTTGCGACGTTGTTATTACATGTGCCAACTGTACAACATGTTCCAGGCATGATATATATTGCTTTACCAACGTAATTGGAAACAGGGCGATTTACGAATATGAACTAAAGTCATATTCTAACCCGAATACACATAATTCAAAATAGTTTATGCGATGAATGTCAAGAGGATATCAACCATATCATATGAAAATGCGAGAAATACAAACAAAATTGAAATAATATGTTACGGGAATTATTAAAATACAAATACACACTTCCTCTAAATGTAGAATCAATAGTAAGTGACGTAAACAATGCAGAACCAGTCAAAATCATATATAAGTTCATAGCCCAGAATAGTATAGAAATATAATAACCCAACTTTAATAGTCTAAAACAAGAAAATCATCCTATAAATGGCCAAAGCGACCTATGGTACAGGCCAAAAAAAAAAAACTTGAAAATATGAAATTAAAAAATTGGCATGTACACAAACAGTGGAACTAGAGAAAACCAGAAGTATTTTTAAAGTAACTTCTCCCTATTTGAAATTCTTTCGATCTGGAGACTTTCGTTTATTTAAAATTAACATTTTAACAAAACAACATTTAGTTAGATGATCAAACGGTATATTTTTTATTGAACTTTATCGCTGAAATCATTTAATTTACTGTTCCTAAATTATCACTTAATGAAAAATACTAATGAAATCGTTATACATAAAGTGCAAAATAAAATAAACTAACTACATATCAGTAATAGAAAGACAAATATACCTAATTTTGATTAATTATAATTTCAAAAAAGAAACAATAACGAAAAATACTGTATTATATTTAAAAACACAAAAAATAAAATTATTTCTGAACTAATAACTCCTTTTGTTATATCCGCTCAGCGGATGTTGACGACCAGTCATCTGTTAGATTTTTTTTCTCTCCAGTCTTTTGTATTCTGCATTCAGGATAACCTCGATCTACCCCAACTTCGCTTTCCTACTACTTTTCCTTGCGGTATTAGTTGCAGCAATCCGTATTTGTTTCCCATTAAGACGTGTCCTAGATATCGAACTTTACGTTTTTTTTTTTATAATTGTTAGTAGTTCGCATTCCTTCTGCAAACGCTGCAATATATTTTTGTTACTTATTTTTTCCATCCAGCTTATTTTCAGCAAACCCCTATATACCCATATTTCGAACGCCATGATTTTTCTTTAGTGCAGCTGCCGCGAGTGTCCATGTCCACTCCATGTAGCAGTGTTGCCCATATGTAACACCTGGCTATCCGCAGCTTCAGTTTTAATTTAATATCATTGCTACATAGTACATTTTTGTATTGTTGGGATGTGTTCCGCGCTATTTCTATTCTACATCTGATTTCGGCATCCGAGTTCCCCTTTTCCGTTATTCAGCTTTCGAGATATTTGAAGGCCGAAACTTTTTCTATGTTTTTTCCATTTATCATTATTCTGTCTGTATTACTTCTGGTCTAGTTATTTTCATATATTTTGTTTTTTCTACATTTATTTGAATTCCCATCTGTGTAGCGCTTCTTTCTATACCTCTAATTAGTTTCTTCAGTCGTTCTCTGGAACTGGCTATAAGAACGGTATTATTTGGGTCTAGCGCCCATGTCACTCAACCAGTAATGTTGTACTAAACACTATTGAATGAGACAACCTTTCTTATAATAATCGTGTTTCACACAAAATAATCGCTATATACAATATAGTATAATTAAATGATAAATAGATGCAATAAGTATTAAACGTTAATTGAACTTAATTATAACATATCTTAGTTTTGGAAATTTAATAAATTTTCCTATAACATCTTTTAACATAATGAAACTTATCTTCAATCGGAGGGAACACATAAATATTTACAACTTGAATATATGCTTTATTAAACAGTTCAGCTATCTTGTACACCATAATCTTTCCATTTGTATCGGACTTCATATACAAATCACATTATTTGTTGTAAGCTTTCTTTTTAATGGCCCGTAAAAAACTACATCTAATAGCTGTAAACAATGCAACGAATGAGACGGAAATTACAATTATAAAGTTCAAAACTCGCATGCTTTCTCGGTTATGTGGCATCCATAGTTATGCTGTCAATGAAAACAGGAGGAATATATCCACCAGTTCCATTAAATGTGCAAATAACTAGTTTTTTGTCCTCTTTCTCCTGAGGATACAGCACCGACTCTCTTCTATCATTTGGAGACTGAAATGTTCGTTTATGAAAGTTTCGTCCATATTACATATTTTGTTTTAGACTAATCCATAACTTGTTTAATGTAATTAAAAAATCGTTTAATCTCGTCGTTATTGAAATTTACGGTGCATCTGCAAGAAGTAACATACATCGTATTCAGCAGCTGCAATCCCAAGATTCTTCGCCAGATGTCGAAGCTACTTTGTATCAAATCGTACCATTCACGATGATCTCTACATGGAATATGTACACGATTATCACGTCAGACGGAATAATCATTTTTTAACGACCTACGTACCAGCTCCAACCGCAATATTTCGAGTATGCAACAGCCATCGCTACCTGGTAATCCGATAAGAAGGGTTTTGGACCAGCAGAGACTTTCTTAGGATTGGATGACATTACGCTATAATCGTCAGTCCCAGCGATTTATTGAAATAATTATTTTATTAGTTCTTTGATTTTCTTCTACAACCGCTGCATATATTTTACTTCTTTCTTTATTTTTCTATAGATCATTCATGTTTATCTCTTCTACACGCTCTATTGATAGTGATCGGTACTTCATGCCACACTTTTGATATAAGTTAATTTGTTACTAACTTATTAGCTTCGCCAATAGTGTCATATATATATATATATATATGAATTTAGACAAAAATTAGGAGTTACCTGGACCAGAGCTACTCAAGACCGGAAGAAATGGAGCAAAATATGTGGTTAATTCATGAAGAGGCTACACCATGAAATACTGGTTGATCAGCTGAATATGATGATATATATATATATATATATATATATATATATATATATATATATAATTATCGTCGTATTGTTCGTTGTCGAACGTCGTGACTATTGTACGTGTTTATTTTTACGTACAAAATGAGCTAGCATTCAAGGCACTATTTATATGCGACACAGATGCGCGCACATATGTTATACGTTGTGAGGTGCCACTGCCTTCTCGGTGATAATTAAGAATTAAATAATATGAAAACTTTCTATGTCAATTACATCTGGCTAGTGAAAAATGTATATCAAATTTTAAGTTGTCTTTATAAATATTTCTGGTAATTCATATGTAATATTTGTTGTATATGCTTGAAAATGGCATAACTGTCGAAAGGTTTTGCAATAAAAAATTTACTAGTGATTAAACTGAGTTATATTTTGTTTTGTTTATAATTTAGTTAACCGGTGTTCGATTATATCGAACCTTAACTTTTAACGATCGATTTACATTAAATTTCGAATGTCTCGTAATAGCTAATACTAGTGCCCGACCGAAACCGAAACTTATTTAGACATATTAAACTTTCCATTATCTGGTGTATTTTATACACAAATACAGACAATTAACTCATGTAAAATACAATAAAAAGTAATAGTTGCAATATTTAACAAAGATAGTTATTATTTATGTTATATTCACAATTTGACATTAAATAATAAATTGAAATTAGATTTAATATTCGTAATTAAAAAGTCTTATATTGTACGCTAAGAAAAGTAATTTTTCTACGTTTTCGCCAAGCAGGTTACTCCGACGATCTGCGTATATTTGTCCAGCGGCACTAAACAACTGCTCGCTGGGAACACTAGTAGGTGGAGCAGAAAGATACTTTAAAACGGCTTTTCTCAGGGTAGGATATGGACTACTGTTCCAATAACAATATATGTCAGCATTGCGTTGCAATAATGGCTCCGACAGATAAGATTGAATTATTTTTTCCAAAACCGTTTTTTGATCTTCAGATATGGTTGCCTGCATCTGTTTAGGAATATTATCGTCTATATCCCAAAGACTCTCTATTTCTTGCTGTAGGTTGGAGGCTGGCAATACCAATTCTGTAGAAATTGAGGGAACATTTTCTCCACCACCAGAAAGTATAGGGTCCTCCTCTACGTCGTCGTCATCCTCTGTCAAAAAATATATTATTTCTCATTGCAGCATCTACTTCATTGGAATTGAGATATTTCGATTTAAATCTTGGGTCCAGCATTGTCGCAGCCATCAATCTTTTTATAAAAGAAAATTTGGTATTCAATGACTCATACAATGAGTTTTTCATATTTGTCAGCATCTCATCTTCCTTTTCGGATCGCACTTGTAGCTTGCGCTTTAATAATAATATCAAAGGTATTACTATTGATATGCATGCGCCATCAAATGATAAATCAAGTGTGGCCTTATAGAAAAATTTCAAACCGGCTGTGAGGTTCGTTAAAACATTCCAATCATTACATAAAAGAGTATCAATTTTACCATATTCAACACTATACAAGTTGACTGCATTTTTTTGCTCTAAAAGCCTTTGTAACATCAAGTATGTGCTGTTCCACCTCATCTCGACATCTTGTACCAAAATATGTTCCGGCAGTCCACATTGTTTTTGACGTTCGGCCAATTTTCTGGTTGCTTTCACATAAAATAAAACCACTGTAATAATGTTGCACGCAGTTAAATCGCAGCAGGTAGTTGTTTGGATGGTTAAAGTACAGGTATAAAGTATAAACAATTATCTACATTTAAAACAAATATAAATAAAACATAACCTGCTTTTATAATTTTTACATAATTCTCATTCTACATAAATCTGAGTTAATAACTGAACAAAAATAACTTCAATACTTAACGTCCATCCGGGTATGCTCCATAGGACCAGGAAGAGTTTTAAAATGTTTTTTGATTTTGTTTTCGATATTTCTGTAAGAGCTTGTTGGCTCAAATTAATTTCTTCCTACGAAAAATGTTAACTCGCAATTCCTTGTCATTTTCATCGTTTCGATTCTCATCATTCGTACAGTTTATTGCAGTCACTTTTATGCGTATCTTTTGAAATATCTTCCGTTCAAAATCGACATCATCTGTCAATTTGCTCGTCTTGTTTGCCTTCTCGTTTTTCCTCTGATTCACAATCTAATTTAAATAAAATTCGACTAACATCTTCCCGTTTACTGGGTTTCATATTATGTAACTTGAAAATGTATTCCATTTTCATTCTCATACAGGACCCTAAATAAAAGTTACTTGCATTTTTAAGAAAATGACGGTAAATTACCGCCAGTGCGCCTGTAATAAGGTTAATAAATGCCATTGAAATATATCAGAAGTAAAAAAAAACACTTACCTAATCATTTATAAATGAGCAAAAAATGGAAAAAAAAACCACAAAACACATAAGCTCAACGCAATGACGCTAGCCGGTGAAGTATAATTAAACACAAGTTATAACCAGAAGTTAGCCGAACGACGCGCGACAATTAATGAGTCATAATTACACTAAGTTTCGGGGCTAATATTTGGCCGAAACCGAACCTTCGGTCGGTCTTTAGCTAATACCAACGTTCATTTTGAATATTAACAAGTTTTATATTTTCTCCCTTATTACCCAGAAATTTAGTTTTTCTTTATTAGCCAATTCACGTTTCAACATTATTTATTCGTGCATTTTATGTTTTTATTTACGTGCCTATGTATTCGCGGTTTCAATCGATAATAAATTAAAACCAAACGTAATTCTTTATAATGAAATAAATTCCAAGTCGTATATTTTATATGAATCATAAGGCAAATATATTCGCCTATCACACAATGTAATATATATTTTCACACAAATTAATAATAATAATAAAAAAGCTTTATCAAAATTCGGTCACTGAATGTAGTTATTGAATTTGTTTAAGTTCCACTTCGAATACTAACGTACTGTTAGGTGGAATTACCGGTGGAGATCCTTTGATACCGTAACTAAAAAAAAAAAAAAAAAACACGAAAATAAAAAAAAAATTAAATACGGTTTAAGTAAATCGTAATACCTACAGAATTGTTCAACGAACGAATTGATTTCGTTAATAAATTCCTCAAAATGCCTTATTTACAAATTGACAACGCTATATAAAACACACGCATTGAATGAACACCGAGATTTTCGTCCGACATTAATTAAGTGCGTGATAATTATAATATTTTAACGGGTTTTATAATATGAATGAAACATACCCCATTTCTGGAGGAATTGTAATTCTTCTCTTAGATCCTACTTTCATACCAGCAATTCCGATTTCCCAACCTTTAACGATTTCTCTCTTTCCTAGTTCAAATTGGAACGGATTACCACCGAGTAACTGATCGAATGGTTTATCGCTATTCAGCAAACGAGCAGTAAAATAGACGCCTACCTGAAAAATAAAATATGAATTAATATTTTATTTAAGATATTGAAAAAGTTAACTTCGTAAAACATTTCGATAGGTGGGGATCATAATAGCGAGCGAAATGCATTTCGTATTAGTTAAATTGGTTTTTAAATTCAGGAAAAGTAGCTTTATACAAAGTTGTATTTTCACGGAGAACGAACGACTCATAAAATAGGAAAACTGTGTTTTCTCCTATACAAATCGAAACAAACACGAAAAGCAACTTTAAATTTGGCATTGTAAATATATATATATGTTTTTTATATACAAATTTAAAATCATTTAAGTTTTTAATTTTAAAAAGTTACAATACAATATAGCTACTTTAAAAGTACATTATATTTTGCCGTAAAAATTATTAATGTTTATTAATTAATATAGAAAGCACAATTAAGAACACGAATTACGAAAATTAAATATAAATTCGCCGTAAGTCTTTACTTTTTATATATTTAGCCATTCGGGCTATTTCACGCTTCGCTAGAAAGTTTCAGGTTATACGACATTAATTTAAAATCGTTTTTATCGTTATAGTATTTAAATAAGTAAAATATTCGATTATTGTAAAAATCGACCGTAACAATTAGAAAAACTTAATATTTTTGACAGTAAATAATAAATGACTAATCATATTTATAAATCAATCCGATTTGTCATTAGAAATATAAATATACATAATATTTTATACGCGCAGTGTCACTGAAATTTATACGTAGAAGCGTATGAAATTATTAAACGTTCATTCTTATTACAAGATGATCCGTTCTACATTAAATATTTTACGAAATCGCAACAAATTTTTACTCTGTTAGTAGTGAACATCGTACACTGTGAAATTAACTACAACGTAAATAGCAATAATATATATTATTCAGACGTATTTATATTATTTATTAAACATACAATTATTTATTTAGACGGCACGCTTAGAAACAATTCTTATGTACTACTTTAGATTTCCTCATGCACTACTTTAGATTTCCTCATGCACTACTTTAGATTTCCTCATGCACTACTTTAGATTTCCTCAAGTACTACTTTAGAGGTTTTTTTTTTTTTTTAAATCTTCATTACGAATAGATACTTCATTTATAAATTCAAACACGATTAAGCGTTTTTTAAACTTTTACGTTAAACGAGTCAAACAACGATTACACGTGTACTACAGAGAACACATAAATTCGAAACAAATGTTGAAAAAGGAATTCTATCGTCAAAAAATTCAAAACGAAATTCGAAAGGCCGAATAATTCTGTGAAATTGTTCTACTAATTAAATTTTGATTCGGTTACAAACGTTCTTGATTATATTGTAATTTAATAGAAAAAAATCACTTCTACAATACAAGTTTACATACTGTATTTTGACATATGTAATAGGTTTATACAAAAATTCTTCACCTGTCATTATCGTATAAAAATTTTAGCTAACGCATTACCTTTATCCGAATAAGTAGTCTCGCGTAGTAAAAAAAAGAAGATAATAAACAATATTTGAAATATGATTTTGGTACATTAAACATTAAAGCGCACGATACTAATTCAGACACGCGCACACACACACACACACACACACACACACACCTGGAAATGTAATAAAATCGATTATATATAATTATAAAAGATGTTTTAGACAGAAAAACTACTTTAAAAATATACTCTAATAAACAACAAAAAAGATGTTAAAATTTTTCTTTTATGAAAAATCACAAACCTTTTTCGGGATTATCAAGTGAATATTTATAAAAAAATATTAATTTAAGATTACAATTCACAAAAACTCAGTAAAATGAAAAACGGTATTAACAAAACAATGTGACCTTGCTTAAATTATGATATATATTATGATCATTTTTTTTTTTTGTTAATATTATTAGATTCTATTTGATCGATAGATTTTATTTATTTATTTTTTGATAATTTCATTAAATCGAAATGTTGGACTTTTAATTTTCTTTAAATCACTATTATTTATGAAATTATACATTTGCTCTAAATATTCATCCTTATTTACGATTCCAACTGTATTAACCTTGTCTGCTTCGCATATCATTAAATTACTAATTTTTAATTTAATTCTATAATATCTTTCTTATTTTTATTATTTGTTTCTTTTTTAACATTTGTTTTAACTTTATTAAGGAATTACTATTTGTCAGATTGTTTCATTAATACCGTTCTTCATTTTGTTCAGCTCTTGTGAATTGTAATCTTAAATTAATATTTTTCATTTTTTTTTTTAATATATATATTTTTATCTTTTTAAATATTCACTTGATAATGGCATAATAGCCGAAAAAAGCTTTGTGATTTTTAATAAAGAAAGATTTTAGTGGTTTTAACTTTTTTTTTTAGGTTATTTTAATCAAAATCATTACATTCTACACTCCTCAAATTAAAAAATATATACTAGTTATTCATATTAGTTTTAAATTATTACCTATCAATCAAGAATTTTTCGTTGTTTCTAGAACTAAATCAATAAAATTAGCATTAAAAGATAATTTCCATATTTGATAATAACGTAAGTAACAATTTATTTTCGATAAATATTAAAGCAGCATTATCAAATTATGTTCAATATATATATCCATTTCCAAAACGACGTAAACATTTCAAATGACTTTAAAATATTGATCACAATTTTCAACAAAATACCTTCTTTCCGAATTTTGCTTCTGGACCATTTCCTAATTTTAAATCTTCAACGGTTACTCCACCCTTAAGAACAGTTTTTTTGATCGGCATCGACATTTTACTCTGCGCAACTGGAGGTTTTGGTGTATCTTGATGAGGCTTGTTAATCGTCTTTTTCGGCGTCGCTGCTTGTAATTTGTTCGGTGTTTTCTTGGTTAATCCTTCCGGTAAGTTAGTTTCCTGTTTATTCGCGGACGATAAGGAAACTCCCTTTTATAGAGAATTATTATACAATATATAGTATTATATTATTAAGCGGATTCTTCGATAAAATTCAAATTTAAAAATTGTTGTTTTTATTTATTTTTCAAAATTTTACGCCCTGAAATTGATATTAAATTATAAAGATTTTTTGGAAATTTTGATCATTTTTTAAACAGAAGTGTTTTACAGACACACACTCGCAAACAAAACGAATTCATTGAAATTTAACCCTTTCAGTCATAGTGTGCTTTGTTTTAGTGCTAAAAAACTGTTTATTTTAACAATAAGGTGATATCTAGAATTATCTAAAATACTGTATTATATATAATATGTTTTCGTATCTACCGATAATTTTCTTTATTTCAATTATCGCGTGCAAAAAATTGATAATCCGAAAGGTTAAAATAGCCTCATTACCTTTGTCACGATATAGGCATTTGTAACTTGTAATAATTTTACAAACTAAAATTTATATAAAAATAAAGCTTGTTTTGATATATATATATATATATCAAGGCTAAAACAAAAATCATGATTAAAGACAGAGTAGCTGTTAGCTTTCGGTGATAAGATCGTAGGATATGATTTTGAATATAATTTTATATACTTAGGATCGCTTATTTCTAATGAAGGAAGTTTAAATCAGGAAATAAAGCGTCGAATTCAAATGGGTCGTTGTGATATGATGAAACTGACTAAAATATAGAAGGATATTTCCACTGCTAAACACACGTAAATAAAACTTATTAAGGACATTGATATTTTCGATAGTATTATATGCAGCTAAATCACGGACTTTAGATAAGGTCGACATAACTCGACTCAACAGCTTTGAAATGTGATGCTGGAGAAGATTGATCCTCATACCATGGACAGCGAAACGAACTAATGAATCCATAGTGGGCGAGTTGAATTGCAGTTCTCCGCGTGATGAAAGTGGAATTTAGAAACACGGGTTAAATCGAAGATACAAAAGAAAAGACCGAAAGGTCGTCCTCTACAGCGTTGGACAGATATGATAATAAAACAATCTGGATTATCTTTGTATCGATGTGTAGAACGAATTAAAGATCTGATGGTACGATTCAGATTACGGGGGAGGGGAACGGCCTCATGATGATATATTACGAGTTTAGATTTTTTTTTGTTTTAAATAATTATACGGACAATACCTTGGACTAAGAAGATTAAATATGAGGAAGTTTTAAAATTAATGAAAACTGACAAAATGTTAATGATAGTAGTGAGAAAACGGAAGATAAGCCTTTTTGGACGTTTTATGCGAGGTGAAAAGTACAGGCTACTACAAACAATAGTGTCGGGTACGATTGAAGGAATAATGGCTCGATAACATAAAAAAATGACCCGGAGAATCAATAAGACAGAAGAATTAGTCAAAATCGGCTACAGAAGATTATCCACTCGATGCAAGATGATGGTTAAACAATACCCGAGAATGGGGTTGTACGGGAAAAAAGAGAAGATAGTTTATCACATTCTCACAGTACCGTCAACCTATTAATAATCATTAGCACAATACACAGTGCGTCAGTTATTGATGTATAAAATTACTTCATATACATAGTTTCTAATATTTTAATTTAGAACGAAGTTATTATATTTCAAAATTTTTCTTTGCTTATATATAAACATCATATACTTACATTAGTAGTTTTTTCAACATTTTTCGATTGTGGTGTTTTATTTACTAATTTTTTATTGATCGCCTTCGGAGTATGTTGTTGATTTTTGTTAAGTTTACCAGCAGAAAGTGATGTATGGAATGGAGTTTGTTCGGTTTCCGATTCATTTTCCTCCTCATCCGTTTCGATTTCTTCTTCTTCTTCATCTGAATCCATTTCACTGAAATCGTCCGATTCGTCTGTTTCATCATTTTCATCTTCTATCATTAAAATAATTAATTATGAAAATATCTGAATTAAAATATACGTAAAATTAAAAAAAAAATCCAAACCGATATATTTTTTATAATTCATTATTTTAATAGAGACCAGGAAGAACGTATACAGAATTAATAAGAATAATAATTATTAAAGTTATTATGTAATAAAACCTAAAATATATTATGAAACATAAATATGTGCCAGGGGAAAAATTAAAATATACACTGCAATATAATAACAAAAATGTGTTTTGCAGGTAAATGATTTTTAATAATTTACTATGAAAATAATTATTTGTTTGAAAATTTGATAATGCAATCGAATGTTTATTCTTTTGACAGAATAAATAACGTTAAAACTAAAGTCACATTGTGACGTGATGTTTATCGATGTAATTAAATTATATTTTATTATATATTGCCGTTTTTATTTCTGTGAATTATAAACACGAACGAATTTTAGTTGCATTCTTATCATATAGTCAGAAATATACTTATTATTGCGATATTTTTCACGTATTGGTATCGAACGGAAAAAATTTGAATAATCTAGTTTTATAATTAGAAAACCAAGTGAATTACCTTCGTTTATGCTTTTTTCTTCAATACCGAACTTAGGCTTTTTATTAGATACAGTTTTATCAACCTCGGTTCTACGTTTCTGCGAAGTCGACAAATTAGTATCATCTCTCTTTTTCTGTATCAAGTTTTGTTGTTTTTTAGCAGCCTGTTTCTGCGCCAATGCAGATAATACAGCGAGGTTGTCAGGTTTTGGTTTGTCTATCGAATTCTTAGAAAAGTTAATTGGAGTTTTACTTTTATCAATTACGTTCACATTCGTTGGTTTGGCCACTTTTTCGACTACAAAAAAAAGAACAAAACACAAAAATTACATATTTCGTATTGATATTAAAATAAAACGCAAAATAAATGATTGTTAGTGAATTGTCACTTACAATGTAGATATGTAATCAACGTCATCACAACCGTTTTCAGTTAGTCATGTTTTTAAAAAATTTGTTTTATATTATCGTTCCGTATATGAAAATTTCGCATTAAACTACAAATATTTCGGTGAATTTATTTTTATAATTTCCGCTGCACTTGTTTACAAACCGGAATGATTCATTACATATAACTAAATTTTTTACATGTATTCGTAACAAGGCAGATTACTCAAAAGAGCTGGATATTAATATAAGGTAATCGAATTATTTAATGATTATCAGAATACCTGTTTTTTTTGGCTGTATCATTTTTTCATCGAAATCATCTGTGTCCGCATTCAATAAATATCCTAAAATACAAATAAACAATTCATAATAACACTTATTGTATGGAATATCAATTTCAATTTTTACATGTATTCATAACAAGGAAGATAACTCATGAGCGCTGGAAATTGATAAAGATAATAGAATTATTTCTATGATTAAGAAAAGTAATACCTAGTTCCTCTAGTTGCACCTCGGTTTTATCTGAATCGTCTATATCCTCATTCACTAAATATCCTAAAACACGAATAAATAAGTGATAATAAGACATTCGTTATTTATAAAATTCATTGAATGTCGATTATTTTTTGAAATAAATCAAATACTCCGAAAAATTATTTCAAAAACATTTTCCCCAAAACTTGAGCATATTAATAAATCCGTAAATAATCAAGAAATAAAAATATATCCAATATCGACATATTAACAATATATGTATACCAACAACCTGAATCATATTAATGGATATTCATATGAATACAAACGCGATGGCATGTACGAGTAACTGATAATTTTTTTTTTTTTGACATTATACATAATCATTACATATCTAAGAAAAACGAAATATAAATTTTAAAAAATGAATAATTTAGCTTTACCACTTAAATGTACAGTTCCCGTAGAACCTGCCGTATAAAATGTTATTGATGTTCTACTCGTAATCATCAAGTCTAAACCGACTTGAGGATTCTGTTTCGATAAATGACATATTATTACATCTTTAGAACTGTCCGATTTTACATACACCGTTATAATTTCCTTATCTAAAAAAATAAAACGCATGTTTTAGCTTACACACCAAACATAACGATTAAATCGGTCTTATATATTTTAACCGTGTTTTAAGGAACTATGAATGTACATACCATCTTTAACAGTGTTCAAATCTAAAGTAGCAGCCGATATATGTAATACTTTTGACAGCTGGATGGGCCGGTGTTTAAATTGCTCCAAAATTAAACCTTTAAAAATAAAATAAATCATTGATTGCAATTATACAACTGACAGTTAGAACCGATGTTTAAACATGACTTATTATATAAAAATATTATTACCAAATACGGTATATTAACTTACCCCAAAACATTTTTACGCTTAATAAACGTACGTTCAAATATTAAATATTAGGCGGAAAAACAAAACAACGTGTACTCATACTCATAATTAGCTTATACACGGGCGCATGGGCGCTCTAACCGCGTAATCGTAAACTGAAAAAAAAGTTGACTTTTACTAGTCACGGCGTAATCTAATTCATAACGTGCGCTTACAAATTTAAATTTTACTAATTGTTAATTTAAATAAACAAGATATATATGTTAGGAAGATAAATGGTAAAAATTTAATATTTAAATATTTTACTTAACATGATATTTAAAAAACGATTAAAGTTCGTCATTAACATAATATTTTTAAAAGACATAGTTCTTTAGTCAGTAGAAAACTTGAATTAGTGTGTGACGTCATGAAAAGCAAGGACGATTTACGAAACATTACTTTAGTTTATTGATTTATGTTTATGTTCGATTGTTCAGGTAATAGTTTAAAAAATTTATAAGAAACTTTGTAATAAACTGTCTGAAAAGCTTTTACGCAAAATGTTTCGATACGGTAAAATTATTGATCCTAACTCAAAAGTGACGCGCAGTGATAGATTTGCGGAAATGTCTAAACAACAAAGATTAATAGAACAAAAGAAACAAGAAATTAAGGCAAAATTTGAAGAACGCCGGAAGCAAGAAGCTGAAGACGCTTTGAAAAAATTGGCGAATAAAGCCTCGGCGGATAGTAAAGTTCATAAGGGTATTAAATCGGTTGTTAATAGCAGGATACAATCATGGAAAAAGTACGTTATTGACTATTTTCTTTATTGGTTATTTTGATATGTCTTGTATATTTGTATTACGATGTTATATTTGTTTTTGCTATTGATTTCTTAAAATGAGAAAATGAAAAAGAGTTAATTATTTAACATGTTTATTAAAAGCGATGAACGGTGGAAGAAGAAATCTAATGTCGAAGTAGAACAAGAAGCATCGTTTTCAACAAATGTTTTTTCAAATGATGGTTCTTTCATCGATGAATTTAAAAAAATTACTCAAGGTAAACTGTTAATTGATAATTATATTAAACGCGTTTTTGGTCAATACTATAAAGTACCTATTATGACATATTCTTCTCATTTATTATGTTAACAGATTGGTTTATTTATATTTAAATTGTGACAGTTTATTATCAAGATGTTTAAAAAGAAAGAGTTTTTGTAATGATTTTGAAGTACTCAACAATTTAACACTTTACTCGTGATTATATATTATATTTTTTTAAAATTATTACAAGAATTACTAAGTTGAAATTGATTCGAATGTTCACTTTCAAAATGAGTTTTCATATATAGGGGTGTTAACTGCTCTTTGAAGGCGATTTTTCACTGTTGAATGAAATACAAAAAAAAAAGGTATCGTTTTTTTTTTTATTATTATTTCGATAGGAAAAAAGACGAATGTTAACTAATTTTTAGAATGATTAGATATAGCATACTTTTAATATGTGTTCAATATCCAAAATTTGGTATATTAATGTTGGATTAAAGTACCTGATATTTGTTTTTTAAGTAAATCAGACATTTTGTTTAGAGATATATGTAGTAATTTGATTTTGCAAACAAATTCCCTTACGTTTAGTTGAAAATAAAATATTTAATTCATAACATCTAATAATTTTTGGAAGAATACATTTGTTTTCAGCCCCTTTAGGCGAATAAGTAAAGCAGTACATTTAGTTTTATTTAAAATTTATACTTGTTCACATAAGAGCATTATCTTATTACTCATATATTTTTTTTTTTATTCGAATGGTTAGGTTTTAACTTATGTTTTATAAATTACTTAACGTTGATTTTTGATGTTTTTTTTTTATCCATTAATAATCATTGAAATTCTAATATGTGTTCGTCGCATACTATAACTTTATATATAATTTTCAGATGGATGTAAAGAAGAAATCAATGAAAAAGAAAAGTCGAAAGCAAATTCTGGTACAACATCTTCATGTAATACAAGAACTAGTCAGTCGACATCAGTTTCTTGCTCGTCCTCTGCTTCCTCAACAAATTTGTCATGTCTACCGGTTGCTACTCCATCTTCTCCGAGTGTGAATTATTATCCTGTTTATCCGATTCCCAATAATTTTGAGGCATTTAACCATCCCGTATATCCATATCACACTATGCGTAACCAACAGAATCATAGCATCTATGATAATACAGCTTCCACTTGTAATTTCAATAATGTAGCTGGAGTACTTCCACCGCCCCCTCCACCACCTCCATCACTACTTCCCCGATCACATATATTACCTGCGGATTTGATCCGACAACATGGTTCGAATGAAACTTCTTGTGAAAATCATTTACCGTCATCCTCTACGAATGCTATTTCTGGTTCGGCGATAACAAGAACGACCGATGAAACAGCAGATTGTTCGAATCTAAACGAAGCAATCCAGGGCAATGTAAATGATTTAAAGGATCTACCGGAGGATAATGCAATATGCGAAGATTCTTTCAGCGAAATGAAATCTGATACATCATGTAATGGTAAGAATAAGTTATGTTTTACAAAAATTTGCATTGGGTTTTCTTACAGATCTGTGTTATTTTTCAGATCTTTATTTGTTATTATTATTAGAGATTGACTCGATATAATCAGATAATGTAAGTTTGACATGCATAATTAATAAATGGAAACTGATAAAATTAAAAATTGTATTAATGAATATGAAAAAATTGTGCAAGTAACTTTTGTCATTGAATGTTGGCTTATAAGGTCGTAATTATAATTTAGAGTAGCAATTTTAACCTTTTTCTATTTAACTTAAGCTTTTGTTGATCAATCACGTACTATTGAATAAATTATTAGGCTGATCGTACGATTATTAAATAAAGGGATTTTGTTATATATATAATATTATTTAAGTGATTTAGCGATTAATAAAGTAATATCTGTTTTTTTTTAAAAAAAATGATATATTACTATATTTGATAGTTTATGGAAATTGTATACTTATCGCGTTACGGTTGAAGAGTGTAAAAGTAGTTGATTTAAAGATATTTTATATCTGTCAGTGATGATTTTGGAATTAAAAATAATAATAAAGTATAGATATAAGCTTATCTAAAGATGCACAAAAAAAAAAAAACTGAAATGTACATGAGTATTAAGGTAAAAGCTTTACTGAGGTATGAATCGATATGATTGATTACATCCTTGGTTGTCGTAGGAAATAAAATTCAATTTTGTGTTTTAATTGAAAATTTCATTTGTTCGTTAATTTATTTAATGGATATTTGAAAATAATTGTATATTGTTTTTTCATTGTTGGTCAAAACTTCATTTTTAGAATTGACAACATTTGATATTAAAGCAGGCAAAAATTTATACAAATAAATGTATATCTCATGTGTTTACATACCTATATACAAACTAATTATATATATATGTGATCGAAATTACATTCTTATTAAAATACTTTTTACATCACGGCAACCGCAATACAATTTTGATGTCTGTTAAATTATTCATCACTAATAATCAACTCTCTTATGTAACACTGTTAATATTATTGCAAATCAATTGCTCTGCTGATACTTTAATATACCGAGTTAGTATTCACGGGAAGTAGATATGGGTAGGGATATTTTTTATTGATTAGAATGATGAGATTACTTGGAGTTATCTAGTTTCTAAATCAGACATAATTCAAGAAGTCGAAAAGAACGCGATAACCGGGGACGTCAGCCATAAAATTGATGATACTGCGCAAGAATTCAACTGTAATCATAATAGCTTCGATGCCAAGGGTGATTGCGGTGATGGCAATGATAACGATAATAATTGTTTAAATGCTCTACCAAAAAAAATCATCGACGAACACGATAAGGAATTGGAGAAAATGACTACAATTGCGCGCATAGTTGCCGATTGTGGGGATCACATGGAGGATACTTTCTTACAGAGACCTGATAGTGCAGAAGAACTGCAGTAAGTTACTTTTACATGATTACCTCGTATTGTGTGAATATTTTATTCAATAGTATACGTTTAAGATTTCCGTGATTATTTTTCATAGTAAAAATTTTCATTCAGTAAAAAACCGTGTTCTGTTTATTATATAATCTTAGAAGAGTTCGGGTTCTTTATTTACGGAAAAAAATTTGTATCTATGTGCTTAATAAATTTCATTTCCGTAAGTCTGATTATGATAGTTCTAATAGTATTATCGTATGTTTTTCACCGTACCATTTTCTATTCTTCCGGTTATAAATATACTAGTATTAAACTACATATACGTGCTATTGTATACATGAATTATAATTAAGGTTAGATACGAAGCCAATAAAATGATCGCAACTCTAAATTTGAAAATTTGTTATTATCGTTACTAATACCTTGTAATTGCTATCGTATTTGATTACGTCGAAACTGCCCTTTAACTGCTAAATAAATTATTTACTTTTGACCAGTTATTTTATTATTTTATTTTACTCATCTCGTTTCTTCATAATTTATTTTGTTGCTGTATAATTTATCGGTTTAAAATTATTAACAATAATATGTTTGTGTTTTAGTTTAATATACATTTATGTAAGTCGAATCACATATCTCCATGTATTTATGATTTATTTGAATGACATGGTTTCGTATAAGTTACAATTTAAAAATGTTCGGTTTTTATCAGAAATAGTTTAATTATCGGCGGGATAGAAATAACACGGGGGACTCGGAAATAACAATTTCGAAACTATGAGTTGAAGACGATATGACCAGAAAATAGTAGATTAAAATATTTGCGATAGTTAACTTTAGTAGATGATAATGAAAAACATTTAAGAGTACGAGAAAATGAAAGAAAATATGAGAAACACGAGGAATTAACTCTAATCAATATGATCGATTGCTTCATATTTAATCGCATCGGTAATCTGATTACCGTATATAGCAGAATGTTCAATGATCTAAATATACAAGATGAACGTGACTTTTGGCTATAAACGAATCAATTTGCGTAGTGGATTTTATAATAATCTCTTTTTAAGATTTCGAAACAGTTTTAACGTTAAATCACGTCCATAGCAGTTAGTTGTTGACCGACCTGTTTAAGAAGTTCAGTTGACTGAGCAACCGAAGATGGGAAAATCTCTAGTAATTGTGCGCCATAAAATAAGATAATTTATCATTTTGTAACAAAGAAATCTGACGATGTAGTATGTGCATAAGCGCATAACAATTGTAAAATCTAATTAGTACGATATAAAATACCGAAATAAATAATTCAAATTCAAATTTATTTCAAGTTTCTTTTTGGTTCAGAGTAATTTAGATAAAATAAAATACCTTCTGCGTAATAAAGCACGAATGGCAATATGTACGACACACATACATCATACACGTTTACAAACATACACACTTACACGTAATACGATATTTTCCTATATGTTTGTAAAACAAATGATACACCTGTCGGAATCGAATGTATAAAGGAAAAATCGATAACGGGACGCGTGTATAATAAATAAACAACGAAAAATGAATTGAAATCAGTAAATTTTTTTCTATATGAAAAGTCACAAAGCTTTTCGACTGTTAAGTCATTACCGAGTGAATATAAACAATATAATTTATAAAAATATAAAATGTAAAAAATGTTATTTAGATACGCAATTTACAAAAATTATCGAAGTGATAAAATTGTATCTTTAAATAATTATCTGATAGCGAATGTGGTGAACAACACAATCAACAATGAGCGATATAAAATTTATGACGCAATAGCGCATGAAATAAAAATAAATAAAACATCCGACGATATAAAATTTATATTAACGTAAATAATTAAGTGCAATAAATATAAAGAACGAAAAACAATCGTTCAACTTTATGAAAAATCACAAAGCTTTTCATTGTAATTTAATAGAAAAAACCACTTCTACAAATTTATGTATTTTGACATACGAAACCGGTTTATAAAAAAATTCTTCACATAAATATTTTAGCTAACGCATTACCTGTACAGTAATTTATCCGAATAAGTAGTCTCGCGTAGTAAAAAAAAAGAAGATAATAAACAATATTTGAGATATGATTTTGCTACATTAAACATTAAAGTGCACGATGCTAATTCAGGCACACACACACAACTGGAAATGTAATAAAATCGATTATATATAAGTATAAAAGACGTTTTAGACAGAAAAACTATTTTAAAAATATACCATAATAAACAACAAAGATGTTAAAATCACTAAAAATTTTCTTTCATGAAAAATCACAAGCTTTTCGCCATTATCAAGTGAATATTTAAAAAGATAAAAAAATTTCAATCACAAAAAGTGAGAAAAATGAGCGGCATTAATAAAACAATCTGAAAGTGGTCGTGATATAATCAACTATCGCTAATATAAAATTTTTAGCAATAGCCAGCAAAATACGATGAATTAAAAAATATATTAAAAAATAGTTGTTCAATATAAAAATGAAATTTACAATATACTTCTTAGAATTAATTCTTCGTCAAAATTTATCATTGAATTTAATAAATTATTTTTATCTCTTACTTTTATTTTGTAATCTTAAATTAAAATTTTTTCAATTAATATTTTTTTAAAATGACAGCCTAAAAGCTTTGTGATTTTTCATGAAGAAAAATGTTAACTTCTTTTTTGTTGTTTATTTGACTAAAAATCGTTATATATTCCACATTCTTCAAATTATAAATATAATAGTCCGTAAAATAAAAATAAACGCGATTTTTCAAAAAGAAAAAAAATGTAGCGAATTTAACTCCTTTTTCGTTGTTTTATTATTATTTTTTAAATTATTTCAAATTTTTCGAAATAATTTATAATACTTCGAAAAATGAAGGAAAAGTGGAAATATTTCAAGAGATACTGTGTTTTTTTTTTTTTAGTAATACGAAGCGAAAATTTTTAAATTTAAAAATTCTCAATTGTCCTTGCAGATTTTTAACGGATAAATTTAGTCCGCCTTATATCGCTTATCGGCATATGGTGAATAAATTTCGGAAAGATTCGAAATATAACGATGATAATATCGATAAAAGTAGCCTAGCGAACGAAGAGAATAAGTTCGATGGACGTAATGAAAATTATTGTGATTCGGTACAAACGACAACCGAACAAAAAAGTGACCAATCGAGCAAATCGGTCGATAATGAATATCGTGTAATACGTAAAACGCCGGCGGACGTAGGTAATTTTTAATAACTGCTCGATTTGTAATTGAACGACGATATTTTTAATTTATAATTAGTTTTTTTTTTTTTTTCTAAATATAAAACTTTATTTACTTTTAAACTTTCACGATTGGTATCCATGCGATTTTTTTAATACGTGAAAACAATTACAGTTTTCATTTTCAAACTAAGCGCGGTTACTAGACTTAGCGATGTTGTCCAAATTTTGCGATAACAAGTCGACTGTGTGCAGATTCGTTTATCGATTTTTTTTTAATGCTCATTATTCCGCGGAAGATTCGAATTTACTAAACAATTGTTGTTTTCGTTTTATTTTATTATTATTATTTTTTTTTACAATAATTGGGCTTCGTTTTAATTTGTTTTCTCCTTTCTGGGCGATGACCGGTAATGAAAGTTGAATTTACCTGGTATCTATTCTCTTGGTTAAACTTTGGATGCTTAAAAATTTCTCAATTGCTTCTCGAACAATTCCGAAGCTATATTTATCCATTTTAGACGAAGTTTCAAAGTCATTCAAATGTATTTCGCGATTCTCACGACACTGATAGGCGTCTGTTCTTTTAATTTCTGATTGATGCTTCTACCAGTCTGCTCGATGTAGCGAATTTTATGCAACATGTCCCTCCGAAAGTTGATCCTCGACGCTTTGTAAAGCTAAACATTGATCTAATTTTTTTTTTTTTAATTCTGTTTTTGGTGCCTTTTTCGTTGTTCTGTGCGTAATTATATAAACATACGTTTTCGTGATCGCGCTGTCAGTTTGAAAATGAAAACCGTAATTGTTTTCGAAACGTCACGTAATAAAAAAAACTTGACACGATTTACATTGAAGAAAAATCGTGAATATAAAACGGTCTTTTTTTAAAATTCGATATTTTAAGATTCGGATTCAGAATGTAGCGAGAATGAAGATAAACGAAAAAGAAAGAAGAGAAAAAGTCGTTGGGCCCCCGAATCTTCTAAGGTGGATTTATCTTATACCGCGCCGAACGTTCCGTCCGAACCAGCTGCTACATCCGGTGCGTGTCCCGTTATTATTTCACCCGTTACTAATTTAAACGTCGGAGTATCGCCGGCAAATCCGTCATTCCAGATAGGTCAACATCTTCCTATCGGACCTTCTGCGAAAAATCCGCTCGGAAAGTTACCAGGTATAAATCACGGTCATTCGAATGTAACGAAGTGACTTAATTTTCTGCGTATAAAATGAGTTTTTATTTTACTTTTATTTTTTAAATTCTTACTTATTTTTCGACACGATGAAATAAAATGCGTTAAATGCGAAAGGTTTGTATTTAATGAAGAAAATTTTGGGTCTTATTCTTCATCCGCCATCTCCATTACAAAGGTCGACGATCAATTACAATCGCTTTCAAACCAGCAGTCCGATAATTGGTTAGACGAACAACCATAATAGCACGAGAAAATCGAATGAAAATAAAATATACTAAGTTACGGGTAAAGAGGACGAAATACGGACAACAACAGAAAAGTAAATTTAAACAAGAATAATCGATCGTCCGATGAAATGCTACTGCAAGAAAAAAATATAAGAAAACTTCAATAAAAATCCAAAACTGTCTAAGAGTTGAAATCATCATGGACGAAATTAAATGAAACATTTTAAACAGCGGGGCAGAAAAATTTACATAACGAAGAAAATAGTTAAAAATAGGAAAAAAGAACATTGTACATATACAGCGTATGGCCGAAATGTTAGTACACAGGTTACGTAAAACAAAAACATGAGTGTACGTTTAATTAGAAGATAGATGAGAGTGCACATGTAATCAAATGAGCGAGTAGGAAAAGTGAGAGTGAATTCAGGAACACAAAATAGTGTATGCGTATATATATAGTATATGCGTATTATATAATATATATGTATGTAAACAGTGCATATATATATAATATATTTCTATTTAATATAATATTACAAAAAAAAAATGAAATAAAAATATAGTAGCCTGCAAATTTGAGCTTATGGCTATCAGCAGCGAATATATTCCCGAGATAAAAATCGAAAATTGGTTCGATAAAATAATTTCATTCAGTTTAAGTGTACAGTCAATTTTATACAACTGCCGCAAGTGATCATATTTGTTTCACTTATATATTATATGTTGAACATTGTCTATCTCATTATTCTTGCAGTTGTAACATTTATTATCTCCAATTATATTTAATTTATTTAAATAATATGACCATGACCAGACGGTATCTGAGTCGTGTAGTAATTTATTATAAGATTTTTATTTTTCAAACGATTTGTTACGTTCGGAAAGAATTGTTTGTATCTCACATAAAATTCATTTAAAATTTATTATAGATCAAACTGTTTGAGAACTACTTTACTTATGATATCGTTTTTTTTTTGTTAGCATAAAAAATTAACGATCTTTTTTTAATGTGAAGATCAATAAGTAAGCTCGGTGCTTATAACGTTATATTAGAAACAGTGATATGTGAATCAATTATAAAGTTACGGCAGTTGCATTAAAGGCACTATAAAAAAATATCTTGGTATCTACTTGGATTCGAGACTTCTGTGGACTGAAGAAATCTCAAATATTATTAAGAAAATCTAAAAAGCTCTTAATTTCTTACAAGAGATATCTGTAAAGAACCGGGGTCTCACGTGATAACAAACCTTATGATTTACAAACGGCTGATAAGATCACAACTATGCTAAATCTGAATAAAGCTAAACAGAAAATAAAAAAAAAAACTACAAATGATGCAGAAAAAAAGCTCTACGATTGTGTGTAGCAGCTATGTCTACCACTCCTCTGCACATCTTATGTGCAGAAACTGGGGAATTTCCAATTGGACTGAGACAACAATTTCTAATGAATAAGTTCTTTTTGGCATACCATAGGTAATGTATTAACTGAAGTAAAATGGTTATACCAACATGGATTAATAAAATATTAACCCCAATTGTTAGCAGTTACGTTAGAACCAGATATCATCTCGATATACTAAAATTTGCTACATTACCGGCATATCAAATATCATATGAAGCTGTTCCTGTGAATGTTGAATTTTTTATAAGCACCAAATTGCCCAAAATAATAACATAAATAATAAGATATTTGATGAATTTCAGTATTTTATAATTACTTACACTGATCGTTCTCTAGATAAACTTAAAAATTGATATATAGCAAGTTTTCATATTCCAAAAAAACATATGAACAAAGCGTGTAAACTCCTCTATGCTAATTCATCTTGTACAGCAGAACTTCTAGCCATATTCAAAGCACATATTAAAAGATACTATAAAGAAAAAATTCAAATCGTCAGCGATTAAATTAGTTGTATTACAACTACAAGTAAGAAATGAATTGAATTATGGAAAATAGTAGCGGATATACAGAAACGAAATAATGAGATACAGTTCAAGTGGATACTATATATTCGGGAATGAAATATTAGACACATTAACCAGGGATCAGATATATGAAATGGACGGATTATATTACTCGGATTAAGCTGTACGATGCGTGGAAAAAGAAATATAAACCGATACCCGCAACCGAAGGAAATAATTTCAAACAAAACAAAATCATAGCGCAATTTAGTCAACATAAAAAGTTTTTATTGCACAGCTTTTATAGTGATTAAACTGTGTTATTATTATTTTTTTTACAATTCATAAAATCACTACTCTCCGATATATCAACATTCGAAGAAAATAATTTTACTATATTCCGATGCTATTTTGGTTTCAAATTGGTAAGTTAGAAAATATTAAAACCATGTTAAGAATGAGGATGGGTCACATGCGAATTACAGATCATCTAGCTAGAATGAAAATTATTAATTCGAGCCGTTGACTGCGGACAAGAAGAAGGATCTTGATTTGGACCTGTTGAAATTGTGTAGAAGGTCGTGAGTGTGCATCGCACAGTATGTAACAGTGCCAATTGCAATTCGCCAAATATTAGCAGAACCGTGAGCAAAAATGTTATATAAGTTTACTAAAGAAAACAAGATGTGTATTTAACATTTTTAAATAGACATATGTGTGTATAATCATGTAAAAATTAAGAACCTAGAATTAAACCGGTCCAAAAAAATTATATATACATATTCGATTACATTATTTGCGATTATCTGATTCTTTATATATAATATGTTTTTTTAATTAATACTTTATTATGCAAATTAATAATGTACAACTTGTTGCATTTACAGAGGAGCTGCACCACCGCTTAGGCTTAATCAGTGTATTGCTCCCTTTTACAATACTCTATAGTTAACAATAATATAGTAACCACTTTTACACTCGCATTTGCGCGGGCTGTGCGTCAGTTTCACTCACAGTCATAGTATACATGTATTACCTTATAACTTCTTATACTAGTTAATAATTAAAATTATAGCTGAGGTATGCTAGATGCATAAATGTAGAATTATCCATAACGACACATACATAGACATATACATATACAGAACTTAAACATTATATGAATAAATTCCACACAAACACCCCCGTACGTACATGTACGCGTGCAGAAATACACTCGTTATACATATTACCGTAAACGTTTTATCACGGATTCACAACGCAAAAACTTCAGTTGGAATTTCTTATGCATTACATTAAATGCGAATAATTGGAATTGTCGAGCAGTGTATTTGTCTCGTAGGTTAAAATTATTTTTATTGTAAAATCTTAAATGGTCCATACAAATAGTGCATGGTTCGCAGTTTCTACTGCGCCGCATTCATACTTGTCATCCATTACTTAACTTAAGAAGAAATAAGTAAGACCCAAATTTTCCATGCCCCGTTAATAATTGGATAGTGTAGAAATCAGGAGTAATTTTAATATTGCGTCTATTTAATATATTGGGGATTAGGCTGTGGGTGTGTCGGCCAGTATTATCTTGTTCCCATCTTTTTTGCCAAATTTCTAAGTAGTGTTGTTTTATAGCTTTCAGGGTATAGATATATTGAGTTCTGGATTCACTGCGAGAATTTAGGTTGAATGTTGAGATTATGGCGTTTGTTTCTTCTATTAACTGCTCATTAAGATATGGAAAGAAGTCCACATTTTTTATGGAAAACATGACTGCCGTTCTGAGCATAAGAAGATCGACAGGAAGTACATTAGCAATAACTACAGATGAGCTGTGTGAAATTGTTTTATATCCCCTGCAACCGTTTATTAGATATTTTCTTTGCATGCCAAAAAGTTCTTTACTATTTTAACTTTTAGCCGGTTTAGTAGGACGGTGGAGCAGTATATGCTACAGTGTTTTCCATCAGTGATTTGTATAATATAATTACGCACTTGTAACTGAAGCCCCATGTATTTTGACAGGCTCGTAACATTTTGCAGTATTTGGTATCCATTTTCAATATTATGTTATCAAGATGGTATTTAAAATTTGTTATCTATGATAATACCTAAGTATTTAAAGTATTCGACTACCTTAAGAATAGAGTTCTTGAATCTTACGTTAATGTTGTTTCTCTTCAATTTAAATGAATTCGTGAAAAGAGTGACAAAACTTTTTTCAATTGACAATTTTAGTTTGACATTATCTAACCAATTTCCTGATTTTATTAAGGTATCATTCGCTATATTTTCTAGTTCCACTTTTGAGCTTCCAGAAATTATAAAAATGAGATCATCTGCATATGCACAGAGTTTTACATTTTTATTGTAGCATAATTTCAAGGCTCCATTAAAAAGTATGTTCCAGAATAGTGCACCCAGAACACTACCCTGTGGACAGCCCATATTGGTTTCTTTTCCTGCGGACGCATTACCTACTTGTAAAGAGATCTTCCTGTTACTTATGTAATGGTAGATGATATTCAATAATCTTTTATTTCCAACTAGCAATATCTCTAGAGAATTAAACAGAGCGGGGTACCAGCAATTGTCAAAGGCTCTTTTTATGTCCATCGTTATAGTGATTACCTTATTTTTACATTTGAGATTTTTTTGGATATTGTGTATTACATAGTTTACTGCATGTTCAGTTGACAGGCCTTGCATAATATGTTAAAGAATCATATAATCGCACATAATGTAATCGAATTAAGCCTGTCGACAAGTTTATAGCCTTAAAAAATTGTAATTATATTAAGGAATGTGAAATGTGCATGTACATTTGTATATATATATATATCAAAATAAATATTTTAGAAAAGGAAAAAACGAGTATTCTATCTTCTACGTTTATTTTAAGGCGTTCCAAGTGCTATGATTAGTCAGGTAACAAGAACGGATTCGGCTTTATTATCATACGCTATGCAAGCATACGGCAAAACGAATCTGACCGATGAAGAATGGAAAACAGCCGAAGATCATTATAAGGTTAGATTTTTTTTTTTTTGTAATTTAAAAAAAAAAATAAAATAACCTCGTGTATTAAGTTGTAGTACACCCGTTTAAATTAACTAATGATCTATTATTTTAAATTGATGTCGAAGCCTCGTTTTAACCTCCGCTTTATTAAATTAATTCAAGTCGTAATAATATCATTACGTAGGTTCTTCAGAAAATAAGTTCCAGATTAATAAATAATTTAAAAAATATTATAATTCTGTTTCTAATTTAATTCTTTTAAATGTTTTCTATTACATAAACTTTTAATATATATTTTTGTAATAAAAGGGATGTTTAGTTGCCATTAAATGTTTCAATTTTAAAAATATTTATATAACACATTAAAAATTATATAGTCGCCTGAAATGCTATATTGTTCTTCTTCCTTGTACGCCGTCACCAACCGATAACCATCAAAATGGCTGTTTCGTCTTTGTCCTAGGACACCTATGTCAACTCTGTAGATTGTTGTATCAGCGATGCATTTCAGCTCTCCGTTATATTTTTCTCTTCCACCATAGTTTTCGATGATACCGTTCGAGACAAGTTGCAATATTTCCGGATGTCTGTTTATATGATCGTAATATTTTAATTTTCTATGGCGTACGATGTTTCCATTTGCTTTGATATTTTATCTGTGGATCGGTAATACGGTCTCTTTATTTAAATCTCCACTCATACACAAAATATTACTTTCCGCTTTCTCATCGAGTCATTTTCTTAAATTATTCCATAAACTAAAATGTATAGTTTCGTGTAAAAAATTGACGATAAAGGTTAATGATTTATCCGTTCGAAATGTCGTTTACTTGTTTATTCACGTGTTCACGATAATATTAAATTACTCAAAATTATTCGTGCGTTTTTTAAAAGTATTAGTATATTTTTACATATTAGGCGTAATGTACGTTTAATCGTGCATCGAATATAAATGTATGTAATTTTTGATTATTATTTTCAACGAAGCTAAACATATTTCGGGTCCAGACATAATTTTCGTTGTTAAAGCGTTCCCTTCTTGTGTAATACTGTACAAGAGCATCAGTTATATTCAACTTTCTCATATATATATATATATATATACTGCACGAGCTTTTGAACTGTTACGTCGGTCTATTTAGTTTGGTGGGGCCCATTTTGTATTTCTTTTCAGATTAATTATTCTTCTAATTATAAGTTGTAGGAACTCTTACGAGCTAGTCCGGTTTGATGTTTCGGAAGTTCGTATAAGATTTCGAGCATTTCTCGACATAATTTCTGTTGCTATTTATCGTCTATTAACTGCTTCCATATTGTACGGTATATAAGGTAGATGTAACGCTGGACCAGTCTTTAAATTCAAACATCTATCGCATCGTGTTGTTAAATGCCGATCTGGATTGAGCTCATCTATTTTTTAGCTATCCAATCTAACGTCTATTATATAGCCAATAGACTGATAATTATTTAAAAACTAAGTAATTAAATGAAAACATCTATTTTCGGTGGTTTCATATTTACAGATTCACGTGTTTTTTTTTTTATTATTAATTTTTAACTTATGTTAAATTTACTATTCTAAATATCGGTTCGATTTTTAAACAGACTCGCTGCAACTGTTTACAAAGATTAAAATCGGCAATATCGGAAAATGTTGAGACATATTAAGATACTTGGCGTAAAATCTTATAAAGATGTTAAGAAACGGGATTTTGTTGTTGAATCTGCTTACAGTTTTTTCAACGTCAACTTGAAATTCAGTTCCTTAATTTATATAGATATAACGGTTTTTTTTATACATTTTAAAAATTAAGAAGAAATTTTTCGAATGAACGAAATTATTTTTGTATTTTTATTTTCGTTAAAATAATTTATTCTTTTTATTATTATTATTTAAGCGTTATATCTTAATTGTTTTTTTTTTTTTTTAGTTGAATTTATTGTATCAAGATTTACTCCGTAAAAGAGCGGAAGTTGAAAGACTTAACGCCGCTGGTAAGAATAAGTACGAATACGATAGTGACGAAGACACTGAAGGCGGTACTTGGGAACATAAATTGAGAGAACAAGAAATGACGGCTACTAAATTATGGGCCGATGAATTAACCGAAAAAGCTAAAGGAAAACATCACATTGGAGATTTTTTACCTCCCGACGAGTTGGAACGTTTTATGGAAAAGGTAATTTTTTTATCCTCGCAATGTACGTGATAATTATTAATTCATTTATATTTCTAACGTTGATGTCGATGTTCAAGGATGTTCTAAAATTGATTTGATCGAATGAAACAATTTCGATTGTTAATCGTTTACCTATTGCAATATATAAGAGAATGTTTATATTGACCCCGTGTTAGACTAATCGATTTTTATTACCGATAATTATACTAAACCAGCGTGTGATTCATCATGCGGATAGTGCATTCAAAAATTTACGTAGATATATCGATCAAATAACACATCAACTTGGATTACAAATGGATAATTTATTGATGGATTTGATAAAATTAACTTTCAACTTTGCTCTAATGTTGTATAAACGTTGATTATCGTTACTTCTTAGTAATTCATCTATATATGTTTCAGATTTTGAAAGCATATTTTATTAGCTTTTAGTAATTTCGATCACAACAAATTTTGATATACGTTTATTTTATTACTGCCTACATTTTGTATTACTGGACAGTGTGTTATTGTAAAAGTAGATAATTTGTATTTGTGGAATAAAATAACCGACTTATTTCGAAAAATAATAATTATGTATATCTGATTTTTAGAAAAAATAGTTTTTTTTTTTAATAAGAATTTTAGAAGCTAATAATAATTACGGTAAATATTTTTTCTTCAGTACGATGCTTTGAAGGAAGGTAGAGAACCAGATCTTTCCGATTACAAAGAGTACAAATTGAAACAAGATAATGTCGGATTCCAAATGTTACAAAAACTTGGCTGGATTGAAGGACAGGGTCTCGGTTCTGATGGAAGCGGGATGATTAATCCGGTGAATAAGTAAGTTATATATATGTATGCATTTCTATGTATTCGTGTTGAGTTGTTTACCGGAAATTATATTATTTATGTTTTACTATGGATTTATTTATATTTGTTCACTTTTAGGAAAAATAAGATAAAATGTCTCTCGAACTGAGTGCAACTATTTTTTTCTCCGTTGCATTAGTACCGATTTCTTGCGAACGATAATAATTATGTTACAAAGATATATATTATTAAGACAATACTAGATTTTTTAAATACTTATTTTTCATTTATACTTGTAAAATTGTGTTTTTCAAAAAAAAATTTCTGTTTGTATATTTTTATATTTTATATTTTACTTTTGGATATCATACATTACGACAGTAAATGAAAATTTAAAATTCCATCAGTATACAACTTTTGCAGAATCCAGAAAACAAAAAAAAAAAAACAAAAATCAAGTAAACAAATATATTGATGTTAATATATTCAATTTAAACATTTCAAAAATGAATCAATAACAGAACAGACAAGAATAACGTTTTATGGAATATAGTTTCACCGTCACAATCAGAAATTTTTTAAAGTAATTATTTTTAATTTATATTCGCAAAATTATGATTTTAAAAAAAAAATTATCACTCGATAATGGCGTAAATGCCGAAAAGCTTTGTTTTTCATAACAAAATAAATGTTAGTGATTTAACTAATTTTTTAATTGATTTTCAATACCAGAACAGATGTAGTTTATTACTTTTTGATGTAATTATAAATGTATTTATTGGTTTTGCAAGATTACTATAGGTGTTCCTATGAATCTGTATATTATTATATATAAATTGCGACGATTAAAATTATACGTATTTCCTATTTTATGCTGAAGAAGTCAACTAGGGAATCAATCTTTCAATCACGTATTAAAGATCGACTAAAAATCAATCGAATGTCTGTTGCTGTGGAAATACAAGTTATTTGTAATTTATCATATCGCCTACGATTATAATTAGATTATGATAATATATATGTATCATTTATTTTTCAGAGCACCATCTTACATTGAAACTCACGGCTTGGGAATAGAAAAACCTGACGAAGTAACTAAAAATGACGATGAATATGATGCATATCGCAAACGCATGATGTTAGCTTACAGATTTCGACCGAATCCTCTTGTAAGTACACGAGTAATATAAATTTGGCGATTTCATTAGTTTTCTTAGAAAGCCCAATGAGATACAACTTTATTTGTATTAACAAAACAAAAACAATGTTAATCACCATTAAAATTTATTTTATTTACTTGCAAAGCTTTTCGACTATAAAGTCATTTTCCAGCAATATTTGCTTGAATATGACTTTATAGTCAAAAAGCGTTGCAAATAAATAAAATAAAATTTTAAACATTGTTTTTATTTTCTTTTGTTATTTCAAAAAATCACTACTCTCCGATACATCGACATTTATTTGTATTAGTTTTATGAACACGATCGATGTCGAGGTAATATTCTATTTTTGCATTTAAAACAATTTTAACCCGTTAATTATTAATTTTTAGCTATTTTTTGAGTTCGTCTATTCAATCTCGTAATTATTTTCAATGTGTGCTTCCTTTCTGATTATACGTGATTTTGAATTTCTTGACATTGATTCGTTGATCTTGCAATGTTTTAATTAAATGTTTTTACCGTTGAACAGTACTTTTATTAATTTGTTAATAAGTCGTGTATTACTGTTTTTGTCTTAATATACAATAGAATAGGACGCAACATTATAAACTGTTTATACGTAGTATAGAATACCAATTCATTAATAATTTGCATATTTTTACTAATCTTTTTTCACTCGTAGGAGTTTAAAAATATCTTTCTTTTCCATAGGGCCCATAATACACGGCTTTTTATTCGTTATTTTTTTAACAATATATTTATATTTTTAATTATATAATTTTTAAACATAATTTTAAGTTTTCATAGTTGATTACAATGCGATAAAAAATTTTCCGGTGTAAATCATGTCAATTTTTTCAATTTACGACGTCTCGAAAATATTTGTAGCTTTTTCATAAAGTGGAAAAATTTCATTTCTTTTTAAATACGCGAAGATTCATTTTAAAATTTTAGCGACCACTTCGTAAGAAATAAAAATTCTAATATAAACCACTACATCGAATACAAAAATTCTAGATTCGGTTTTACCAATTTCCGTGATTTTTTAAAAAATTTTTTATGCGATTACATTTAGTGTTTTTTTCAGCGTAATATTTCTCTGTTATATCAACTGGCGTTTTATTAGATAATATTAGTAATAGTGGTTATTTATTTTATATAATAATTGTTGTTACTTCTACACCGGTGTTTTGATTTATATCGTTTATTCTTTATTTTAACTTGAGCATTTTATGTAAATTACTTATTTCAGCTTTAATGGAGCATAATTCTGCTTTATATTTTACGGAATTTTATTCTTATTTTTAATAACTAGAATAATTTGGTATAATATTATAACTTAAACATTTGTGGTTAATGTTGATGTATTGGAGAGTAGTGATTTTATGAATTAACAAAACAAAATCGAAGTTAATCATAAAAAAAAATTTATTATATAAGCGAAGCTTTTCGACTATAAAGTCATTTTCAAGCTTTTACCAAAAACGTTACAAATTAATTTTCACTTATATAATAAAAATTTTTTTAGCGATTAACTTCGATTTTATTTGTGTGGTTAAACCAAATCTTAGTTCTAGTTTGTTTGATTATAACGTATGTTTTTAAATATTTAAATATTTTATTGTCGTAATTTGTAACACTATATTAACCAAAATATTATAAATCTCCACACCTGGTTCAGGTTCCATTTTTGTTGTATATTCTTGAAATGACGTGATTGTCGAAAAGCTTCGCGTTAATGAAATAATTTTTATAGTGATTAACTATGTTTTTATTTTGTTTTGTTAGTTTATTCCTTATGTTATAGTTTTTCATTTATTTAGACCTTGTTAGCTACTTTTTACTATAATTTTCAGTTATATAGAATTTCATCGAACAAGATATCTTTTGTTTATCTAAACATCTTCTAATTCTATAAGTTTTAATTTTGTTCTTAAATTATTTATTCGCGTAAATCTTTTCACGTTTATTCGCGTAGTAACATTTCATACCAGACGTGTGGAATATAAATTATCATCAATATTGATTTTTTATATGTTGTTAAAGTTATTACAAATAAACAAATTTTTTTTGTTTTCTGTCTGTTTTTACACATTTGCGCGTATCTCGCCTATTAAAGTCTATACTGCTCTTCTTGTGTTAATTTTTCTATGCTTATTTTAATAAACTTATTCCATTTATTTATATTTTTTTCTTATAACTTTGTTGTTCGTTTTAAATAATTTTTTAATACTTCGGACAATTTTCTTATTTCTATGTATCATTCTATCTTGTGCTTAATGTACAGTTTCCGGACTGATTATTAATAATTATAATTTAGTATGTTTCACTTTAAAATAATCCAACTATATACAGTTGTATAATAAATCCTTCTTACTAAAGTCGATAAAAATTTTAAAAATTGTGAATTAAATACAATTTATTTTTTCTTTAAATACTCTTTTTCGTCCAATAGATTATAATAACTGGTTAAAAATGTTGCGAACTATCTCCCGGTTAATTTTTGTTAATAATGCACTAATAATAGTTTTATTTTTAACTAGCTTCATTGAATGAAATATCAATTGGTTTATTCATTTTTTACATTGAAGGCGAATTTAATGGACATTTTCCTCCGAGAAATATTGCTGTGCGTTTTTGTGGTTTGCTAATGATATATTCGAATAAATAAAAATATACGATATAGTCGAACACGATTTCACGTAAGGACTGCAGTTTCTTCATGTTCCACTGTTGCAAGTGTCACTGACGGCCTACATAATTTTTTCCACTCATACCCTATTAATTCGGACGTTTAAGATTTTAGTCCTTTTCGAGATATATATGAAAAAGTATGTCACAGTTGGAGAATTAAATCAGGATGAAGGTACAAATCGAAAGGCTCCTAACGCATGAAAGATCATCAAAATTTGACTCTTCGTTTGCGAATTATAGCGATTTGGAAATGCCGACTTTATTAAAAAAAAAAGGTCTTAATTTTATTTTTGCTCCATCTGATTAGAGGACTCATGTTGGGCATAATTTTTCTTAAAAAATCAGCGACCATTACGTAATCGTTTCTTAGATACAGCAATTTGAAACTGAAAATTTTACATTTATCTTTTGTTTCACCTAAATGAGATAGATGTTGCATATAGATCCTTTTGAATTTTCATGTTTTGTTTAAATAATTCAATTTATTCGCTTCGCTTAATATTATCCAACCTAACCTAACCTCAGACTGTTTTTATCAGATGATTTTCGAACAGAAACGAAATGCTCCTCGTATTTTGCATATATCGAGAAAAGCTTTATATCGTTTGTAAAATTATAAAGAACGCGACCTACAAATATAAAAGTTGGATCACGTCCAAGATTGTCGCATAAAATTCCATTACGATATTTGTTTTTTCAATTATGTCCTAAGAATGTTATTATGTAAATAATACAATGTTAACGTTTCAGAACAATCCTCGAAGACCGTACTATTGAACTTCACGCACGGTTGTTATTTTTGTAATGGAACCTGTCAAAAATGTGAATTCTTCAAATATGCACGTATGCACGCGCAATTGTTATTATAATTTTACGTGTTATGCTTTTCTTCAGAATTATCGGGATTTAAATATAACTGTTACCTTTGCATACGACGTACGTATATTACTTTTATCTACCATGCGTACGATATATGGCCGATAAATTACGATTTTAATATCCTGTGCAAGAATTTTATTAAATATATTATGGTACAGATACACAGATTGTTATTTTTCCATGCAATACTAATTAAATTTCAAATAAACATTTGATATTGTGACTTGTAATGCAATACGTCGCGTAAAATAATAAACATTAATTACATTTTAATTTTTCTTATTCTTTTTTCGATATATATATATACAATATACTAAGTTTGAAAATTTGATTACATGGAAGTAGTTTATAAATATTTGTGAAAACCGCAAAAAAGGAATAATTAAAAATATTTTACACGTTGAAAATAAACGTGATAGTACGGTAAATTACGTTATAATAAAATATTAAATTAATTTTAAGTATGTTGAGCGAAGGAATAAATCTGTATTAAGGAGTAAATTAGAGAAGTTCGAGTTGATGAGTAGATACTGATAGTGCTTTTTAAAATAAATGACTAATAGTTTCTAACGATATTTGTAGAGGTAATAGCGTTTTTAGGCAATTTTGATACGATTGTGTTAATAAAGAATGGATTGATTTTTCTGATATCTCTAAGTGTGCTAAGTAAGTAAAGTTTTTCCTACATTAGTAACAAATAATCAAAAATATACAAGAACGCTCGAATTTATTTAACGAGTCCATCAATTATACGATATAATAACATTAACATTAATAATGAAATCATAAAATCAATTTAATAATTTTTGAATACAAATGAGCAAATAAGTACTTGTTAATAAATTGTCCGTAAATACGCGCAACTGTGCGGGCAACAGGCTAAAAGAAATAATTAAATTATAAAAAATACGACGGTAAAAAATCAGTATTATTATTCTAACTAAATTTTAAATTAAAATTAAAATAAATATTTAAAAAATAAAAATATAAATTTAAGATCACAAATTTACAAGTATAAAATGAAGAATAGATACTTAAAACAATCTGACAGTGACTGAGGTAAACAACACAACTATCAGCAATGTAAAATATAGTTTCAAAGCAGTAGCTAGAAAATAATTATTTTTTGAAAAATATGGTTGAACAGTGAAAAAATATATTTTATAATAATCAAAAATCAATAGCTAGAAAATAATATAAATTTTTTACAATATACTTTCTAAAATTAATAAATCTTTATTTTTATTTAAATATCACTTGATAATGGCGTAATTGCCGAAAAGCTTTGTGATTTTTTTAAGAAAATAAACGTTTAGTGATTTTAACTAATTTTTGTAATTAAATTAAATCTTATTATGTTCCTATTTTCATTCATAATAAATTCAAATAATTTCGTTTATGAGGAATTTTATTAACCGTAATTTAAGTTATTACTACTTTACAAACTTTCAAAATTTGATTCTAAATGTCTCTCAAAAACTTTGTTTTCATTTTTTTTACATTAAAACGATTTACCTATTTTTAAGCTGGCAACTCATAAATTTAACTCCTATTGGGAAAGTTTTGTACGCTTATCCTCCATTTAAAAAATAATATAGTTTAACGCGTTAGACTAAAGTCGATTTTGATGAGTGGTACATTCAAGATGCGTGTTCTTAAAAAAATAGTTGGTATGGTTATTACTGGTACCAAACACAATAACAGATTAAACAGAAATTTTATATCATCTATAATAATCAAAATGTATAAATTATTCATCATGCTCGAGCACGCACGCATATACACAAATTTATGGTAATTTTAACTTTTTTTTTGGTTTATTTTTTAAAAATCACTACATTCCACGCTATTCAAATTATTAGGGCGGGCAAACTGATTCGTATATTATTATATTATGCAACATTTTATTTGCTTGCACAAATAAGCTATTGCACGTCTATATTTTAAATTTAACATAGTGGTTTAGAATCATGTCTAGATGTGTTTCCTGTCACCAGTATATTATTTTTTAAACTAAACATTTATATAACAAATACCAAACAATAATCGTTTACATTATCTACCAGCGCTATCTACACATTCACAGAACTAATGTATCGATGTACACTATTATACCCATCACGAGTATTTGTTTGTAGTAGTTCATATTATTATTCGTTGTTGTTTAGTATTGAGTATTACATTCTTATTTATAATTTTTTATGTTGCGAAGTATTTAGTATTACATGTTTACTTACTTACAAAATTACGAAAATTGTTTATAATTGTGTACAGTAGTTGCGAAAAAAATAAGGTAGTTGATTGAAACGAAATATTTAAGTAAGTATTGAATTTTTACTTACAACTTACAAAATTGGTCAACACTTTTATAGAAGTACAATACTTATACTTATCGTTAGGGAGTGTGTATAATTATAAATATGTTCAATTAATTATTGAAGTCTACAAAAACTTTTTAAAGTGCAATTTAAATGTTTAATTTTTAAAATGCTTTTGTACTGAAATGTTAACCATCAGAGATTTTCAATAATGAGTTTGTACTGTAATGCATGAAAAAGAACTATTAGAAGGATTAGCATTAAATATAGTATTTTCCTACGAAATGTTTAAGTATTATTAAAAACTCCTATGTTTATACGAGGAGAAATTCGTATAAGGAATTTTAGGTTTTAAAAATTAAAATTGTATACCTTGAATATATAACTACATTAACAAATAAGTCTCGATAAAGCCGGGCTTTTGCTAGTATAGAACGTGTTGCTATTATTAGAATTTGACTGTAATTATACACTAGATATGTGCAGGATAATGGTGAATCATCGGTTCTTAATGTATAACCAATGAAATAATATGTTCGTTGATCGATTTGTTATTTCACAATCAACTGACAGCTTTCCTAAATTCTGGTAAATAATACTTTTATAATATCAGCATTATTTGTAGCGAAAAAAAGAGCTTATGAAATTAGATGCACGGATTTTTATTTTAATTATTTTATTTTATATGTTATTTTGGTGTTTTATGAAATAAACGGCTAACCTTCTCGGCGCATGTAAATTACGCAGCTCTGCAAACGCAGTGTATCCCTTATTTAATCGTAAATCGTACCTTAATGTTAATAATAAGTTATAAACTAAAGTGCTTGTTTGTCCTGCGATGACACGCTTCGCCTGGTCTTCTGTGTCGAAGGTGAGCTTTCATAAATAACAATTGATATAAAATAGGCGTTTAAGATTCGTATTAAGTGCCCCAAGATATACCAGAATGTGGACAAGGGAGATATAAAGCTCCGGTCCTCAAGTCCAAAATTAGTGAAAATTTTAACAAAATCACATTTCAATAGTAATAAATAGTAGTGAAATTATGTTTCGGTAAATCTCAAAATTTTTCGAAAAAATGACATTTTCAAAAGCACATGACGTAGCAGATTTTGACACAAGCGCTACCTTGAGGAGGAAATTTTCACTACTAATCAATCACTACTATTGAAATGTGATTTTTGTTCAAATGATAAAATATAACATACCTTAAATGTTCGAAATCATCTAACTCGTCTGCTGTTGTACAATCAGTAATAAAAAATTAACTGAAACATTTGAAAAACAATTTTTTTTATATTACATTTTAAATATATAATTAGATAACCAAATCTAATGATTTATTTCTAAATAATATATAATCATATAACAAATCTTAAAGTGTATCCTAACAATTTATAAAAAGTAAATTACGTTAATAACCTACATCATTCAAAAAATTAAAATTCCGTAGCAAAGTATATAATAGTTATAATGGTTTATAACAAAAATAATATCCTACACCAGAGCACTGTAATCGATCTTAGAATCGATACATTTGAACCGTTATATTTATAATTTAGTTCAAAATTGTACAATCAATAATAAATAATTAACTGAAATACTTGAAAAATACTTTTTTTTATATATTACACTTTAAAAGCTAGTTTATGCAAGAAAAAATCAAATCTTATATTTATAGAACTATTTAATATAAATTTATAAATAGGTAAATTTACTCACCGATATGCGCAGAAAATTCTCACTTTTCTTAAAAAACGATTTTAAAATGATTTACATACTTTTGAAATTTTAGTCATTTCTATGTTTACATACACGAAATAAGGAGACAAATTTCATGATTGTAACGGAATTGTGGTGGTTAATTTACGACTTTCCCAGTTATCGATAGTGTAGATTAATTAATAATATTTTATTTCAATAGTTATTTTAAACAACGTTTAAAAATAATTTATTCGATTAAAATAGCAAAATTATTAATTCTGAAAATTATGTTAATGAAGCTTAAAATTTTATTATTTTAGTTTAAAAATTATTCATAAATGGTTCCTCTATGGATGGTTTTTTAAAATCAGTTCTGTCCTTACTTCCTGTTGTGTTTGTTGATTGTAAATTAATTGTTTTTCTTGTTCTTACGAGTTTTAAATTTATTTATTATATTTCTATTTATAAATTATTTTAGTTACATATAAATATGTGTATCATTAATATTTGTTATCTTCTTAGTTTATGCGCTAATAAATTAATTAACTTAAGGGAATGGAGTTTTATTTCTAATGGATGTAATGGCAATCTAAAGTTATTGTGTTCATCTCTGGTTGGTTAAGTTATATTACATTTGTTTAAAGTTAGTTTCGGCTAGTTAGAATTAAATTTAAAGGAAAAAACGAGAATTGCACAATACCTGATGTTCACGTCTTTACAAAAATTAGTTCAAGGTGTATCAGGTTATCAAATCATTACCTGGAGCTTTACGAGTAGATATTCGTTTCAACTCATGTTCCACTTGTGCTGGGGAGAAGTAATGTGTAGAAAGAGGCAGCTGTAAAGGGTTGTTCAATAGTTGTACACATGTTCAGTAAACTGTTTATCTTCAATATCCTTGTTTGATGAGAAAACATTTACTAAATGTTCAGCAAAATACTGGGCCTTGGAGTCTCTTCTGATTCATGTTCCAGTTTAATTTTCAAGGGAGCAGCCACTGAGTCCTCTTTAAGGATATGTTTTGTAGTTCTTCAAAGGAAGTTATCTGCCGTGTTTAAATTTTGCAAGAATGACTGAAATATGTTGTCTTTATACAAACTTATTTCTGTCTTCATCTTGTTTCTGATACAATCATCATTTGAACGATAAACAAGGATATTTGTAATGCTGTCATAATTTTCGCGCTCTACGTGTGGAAGTTATACGTTCTCTAATGTTTAATGGATGATAGTTTTGTTTTCTGTTACAATGGAAATATGATGTAGAATAAACAGCACAATTTTTTAAAATTTTATTAGACTATCAATATGTGCGTCTACGTAAGAAGAGGATTTTAATCGAGTTTTAAGGTCTGAACTTTTCTGTATAGGATTACGAAATAAATTCCAATTTGTTGTGTTATTAGTTAGTTGTACATTTTTTATGGACTGAAGTGGAACTGTATCCAAAAGGAGCACAACTGGATCATGATCAGACGTCAAATCTGGCATTGTTTTACAAACGCTGTATAATTTTCCAATTCCTTTCGTAAGACGATCCGGGTGTCTATTATTGTGAGATGGCCAATATGTTGGTTCGTTCGGGGCTATAAATTTAAGATTTTCCGATAATAGAACTTGTTTAAAAGCTTACCCCTAGGATTTATTTGTTTTGAGCTCCATACGGTATGTTTGGCATTAAAGCAAGTTTTATGTCCTAGATTAAGAATGACTATTATATATGTTATAACCAGAAACCGAACATGAGCTATTTGCTGTCAGGTGAATTTCTGTGATAAATGCTACATCAATACGTTTTGGTTTAAGAAAAAATTCTAGCTCTAATTTTTTTTGCTGAAGTCCATTTGCGTTCCATAACATAATTGCTAGGGAAATGAGATTTATGAAAGCAGTCATTTTTATTGAATTAAAATAACATTTATAACTTTGGTAAGCAAGTTAATTAAGGGATTAATAATAGTTTTGAATTCGTCTAAGAAACTAGATAAACATTTTGTTAATATGTTCGAAGATTTTTCTAATAACCTGGATGTATTTTGCGGTTGGACTATGTTTTACATAACTAATCTGTTTTCTTTGTGCAGTTTTATTTGTAATATTAATATTATTCACACTGTTATCGTTTACATTATTATTATTATAGTCATTATCAACGGTATTATTATTGATTAATGGGGGGAAATTTACACGGTCTATCTTGTTATACTCGTGTATTCTACTTCTTGTTGGAACTGTGTTTAGAAACGATAATTCTTCTTTGTAAGCGGGACAGCCACGATAGTTTGATCTGTGAGGACCATTGCACAAGTCACATTTCGCTGGTAAATTTTCTGTTTATTAGCTAAGTCGTGTTTTTCCCCACATTTGACACAACGAAAAGGAGGGTTACAATATCGCCTAGTATGTCCGTAATTTTGACATATTGTGTACTGAGGAAGTTGTCTAGGTTTTCTTGGTTTCTCTACCGGAATTACCGAATGTAGTAATGAAGTTCCTTTAAAAATTTCTTTACTTTTCGTTAACTGGTTTAAATCAACGAAAAATAGGGGGAGGAGGGTATTTATTCGTTGTATGTAAGATATTGGTTACAGATTTCACCGAGTATCCTAATTTTTCTAATTCTGTCTTTATTTCGTTAGGAGGCGTTGTGTGGTGTAAATGACGTAGAAAATTTTTCATTTTCAGTGTCTGTAGTAGACATCTATAATATTCCGCATTACTGGGTATAAGAGTAATCCCATCTTTAGTTGCTTTACATTCAAATGCATAATTGGTGACTTCCATTTTTAAATCCATAACGAATTTTAGATAATTATCGATATTTTTAACCAGTATCGGCGGTGGATTTGTTTGGGGTGTTTTTCTTTAACTTTGCTCATGCTCTGTTGTGACATTACCACGGGAGCTTCACCAAATTCGGTTGTGGATTCCTCAGATCGCTGTTCACTGAGGTACTGAAAATAATTGTAGGTTAAGGTTTCACGTGTGAAAGATTTCTTGTGTTTTTAATTATTTTTGAAGTGTGACTTTTCGAATGTTTTAATACTGGGTTCCAAGAATCCTCATCGCTCACTTGAAAGGGGTGCGTTTATTACCGAGAGTAAAATTTTCTCCGTCGCGCTGTATTATTAAGGTACGAATGGATACATTATCGGAATATTTATCGATATCGAGAGTCGAATATCCTTTTCTATTACGTTCTTAAAATTGTTATTTAACGAGGCATCGATATTACCTGAATAGCTGTCGCGCCAGGCTTTATTTTCATAACTTATTCACGAATTTCAAAACTATTTAAATTTTTCTTCTGTACGTGTGTTAGTTACCGTACTCCTTCTAAACGGCTGCACCAATTATCATGAAATTTTGTGTGTGTGTGTGTGTAAATCGGGAAAGGTTTAAATGTACAATTGAACCCAACAGGTGTTTGGGGCGACCTTTTGGAATTTTCAGTTTTGTAAAATTTTGTAAGAACCGATTTAATAAATAACGATACGTTACAGGCGAATGTAAAAACCGCATGTAAATACGATCGATAGGTTTCGAACTACGATTTTTTTTTTTTAAATTGACGACTTGCCACCTTTGGCAGGGCATAGCGCTCGATGTAAACATTTATATATACATAACAACCCCGCAATCACTAATATATATATTTATCTAACACACAAAGAATACGTCATTGATCTTATGCTTATTATTATGTACGCGTTCTGTTGTACGTGCTACGTAACCGCGCGCGTTATAGCAGCAACTGCAGAGTGTACTATTACGTTCGTCTACTATCGTGCATATGATGTGACTGTATGTGTGTTTGTATTTATTTATACATACACGTTTTAGCGGCGATAGCGAAATATTTATATATATATATATATATAAATTTACGTTCTGTTGTGCATGCTACGTAACAGCGCTCGTTGTAGCAGCAACTATATAGTATACTATGCCCGTGTGATTTAAGATTTCCTTTGTTTACTACTATTTAATTCCTTAATCTGCTAATAGTAAACAACACAACGTTCTGGCAACACGTTTGCCGGGTCCGCATATATATATATATATATATTTTATATATATATATCATCATCATCATTTATCCACTCGTGTCCGAGCATGGAGTACCATCCGTTATTGATGTGTCCTGAGGTGACTAAGTAGCCCGATTCTCGCAGCACAATTCTTGCTGCATACGTTACATTTGAAGGTGCCAGTGTTGCTGGATATTGTTCCTGCCCTGTTTTTTCTTATCTGCCACGGTTTGAGCTTTTTTATCCGCACATTGTAGGCCATTTATAGCTGCACATTTCCATCCTTTCCTATCTATTGCTACTTTCTCCCATTTCTTGGGATCTATATCGCAATCTTTAAATATTTTCCCTAAGAAGTCTTTGTACCACCATCGCGGACGTCCAATATGACGCTTTCCATCCAACAGTTGACCATAGAAAATCTTTTTGGGAATCCTGTTTTCACCCATTCTTATAACGTGTCCGGCCCATCATACACAATTCTTGTAAAGCAACAGTTGGATAGATTGGCAATTTGCCCGCTTCAAAATATCACGGTTTGACACACGATCTTACCATCGGACACGCAGTATTCTGCACAATGAACGCTGGTGGAATGCTTCAAGTGAGCGTATGTTTTTTTGTATGAAGTCCAGGTTTCTGATCCGTAGAGTAACGTTGGTAATATTACAGCTTTGTAAATTATCAGCTTGGTTGGTAAGAGAATGTGTTTGTTATTGAAGACTCTTTTATTTAGCCTATTTACAGCGGCTGAAGCAGCTTGTATTCTGCCGTTTATCTCGTTACTTAATATGCTTCCAAGATGTTTAAAGCTATCCACTTGTTCGATTGCAGTGTTGTTTACTTTAAGTACATGTTCGCTTTCTCCTTTATTTGAAGGTGATAGTTGCACTAGCAGTTTAGTTTTCTTCTCGTTTATGGTTAAACCAAATTTATTATAGACCATCTCTAACGACTGCAATATATTCTGCAATTCCTGCAAGTTGTGGGCTACCACAGAGCAATCATTCGCGTACTGGAAATCTAAAATTCCTGTTTGCGAGCATTTGGAAAAATCACAGAACCGCTGTAAGTTTGTATGTATAAATGTCGTCATATACACTGCGAAAAGTGTTGGAGCTAACACACAACCTTGTCTGACTCCTGTGTTTATTCGGAATGGCTCTGATTCGCGATTTTGTATAAATACAGTGCCTGTGTTATTTTCATGTAGTAAGGAAAGCATTCGAACAAATTTTGACGGGCAGCCTAGTTTCTTCATGCATTTCATTAACAATTTCCTATGAACTGTATCAAACGCTTTGCTAATGTCAATGAACGCGATGTACAGATCCTTATTTTGCTTGTAACACATATATATTCGTGTTAACAAATAAATTTATTGACTGCGGTGGAATGAATCACCAGGCTAAAATGCAGTTGGCCTGAACATACCACAAGAAAAAACGATGATAGGTGGATCAAACTTATGACGCAGTGATGATCGATTTGTACGTGAGGAAGATCCATCACTATGTGGAGAAATGGTATCGTGAAATGCACAGAAATTAATTGGGAAGAAGACGTTGAAAATGTTTGAGAAATGCCTACACTCGGCAGTTGGTTGATATAGGCGGATCGTGATATATTCATTTAGTTTTTCATTGTGTGATTGTAGTAGTTTGTATTATTCCTGTGTCTCTCTCGGATTTTTTTTTAGTAGTAAGGGTGTCACTTGAGAACACTTTGACCTTGAGAACCAATAATATTTCTATTTTATCTGTTAAAAATCAAATATTATAAAAGCTGATAATTATACTATTTTTATCACGGTAAATAGAATACACGGTAGGGATCACGTGCAGGCTGCTTAGCAGCTATTACATCATTGGTGTCCAGTCGAGCTCGACGATGTACAACGTAAACGCTACTTTCGGTTCCTTACTCTAGCTGTGATTATATTTACAATTTTACATTCCTCTCTTTTCGATATAATTAATTTATTTTAATTTTATAACAATTACATTATATCTATTAACATTATTTAACGCAATTAGTATATCGTTGTTTTGTTTTTCAACTTGTTTAAACGCAATAATTTCGTTAAAAATTGTAGTATGAGGCAAGTTTCATTTAAATTTTTGGATATTTTAAATAATACCAAAAATATGATAAAAATTTATTTATATAAGCAAATATTTCACTCACCAAATTTTATTTATTGCAATTTTATCAATTTATTCCTTTTTTTTCGTCCATCGTCGGTATTTTTGCTTCCGTAGATTGTTCTTTTACTGGACTTCTTTTTGTTTAGCGTCTTAATTCTGATGAATGTTCGTGTTCTGACGAAACAGGAAATGGCGAATTCATCAATTCCGATGCTGCTGTATCTCAATTTTAAAATGTTGATCAATGTTTTCATTACCTCTGAATTCCTATCACTGCCGTGGTAATTGCTAAAATCTTTTTCCATATTATATACTATGTCTGTCCACTGCTCGGTTGGATTCATTAACGCACCCCTCGATATTGTTGCCAGCCAGTCTGTTTGCTTAGGTGGATTTATTTTTGTTGGATGCCCGTACTCAAAAACAGTATCTAGTCCTTTTTTTTTTACACGATATGCAATGTAACCAGCTAGCATTTTTAACAGATCTTTGTTTTCACCTTCTACTTGGCCCGACTTTTCTTTATCATCCGATAATGTCTCGATCACGCGAGTAAAGTCATTTTCTTCTTCGTGAAAATTTATATCTTTTTCTAATTCTTCGCATTCCGATGATTTACTTTCGCTACCTTTTTCAATTTCAATTTCATTTATTACGTCGACGCTTAATGTTACCAGCGCTTCATTCCACGAATTAGCAGTTTTTATTATCGAACCCGCATTTTTACTAAAAAGAAGGCACTTAATTCTTTGATTTACAGCAGTTGGCGAGGGATGATCATAAAATTTACCCAAGCCTCTAATCAAAGAAAAATAAGATTCAAGAATATGTTGGTTGCACCTCGCCCACATTATGTAAGAATATCCTTCACAATATAATTCAGAGAACATCCGCTGAAGACTTCGAATAGAAACCTGAAAAGCAATTTGAAATGGTAACAAATTCGATCTACCGATTACCCTTATCGATGTGCACAAATTATACAATTTTTCCAATGTCTCATTCTGTTTCACTAAATTTTTACCAAATGCGTTTTTCATTTCATTAGTTGGATGAAAAGGAATTCTCGAATTCAGCACATCGAAACCGTCATTAATTGTTTTTAAGAATTTTACAACATGATCGTTGCCTGGAAGTGTATAACTAATAGCATCAGCTACTGTTCTTGAAAGTAACTCAGCTGCTATCCGGACTTTTTGTCTCTCGATCCCCGAAAGAAATAAATGATTTTGATTAATCTTATAAGCAAATTTAAGATCTCCTTGTTTCTGTAATTCAATTAATTTTAGAAAAATGTCTTCAGTTACAATTTCACCGCTAGATAATTTGTATCCTTGATCAAGAAGATGATTTCTCAATAGTTTCAACGCATGAGGAACATCGTAAAAAGCCCAGATCTTACGATTTTCACAAAGCGGATGCGTAATATTTGTTTTATCATTATTAACACCAAGGTCGGCCATAAGTTTCCTATTTGATGGGCCCATGTCACATACAAACGCACGAACTTTGAATCCTGTAGATTCTATCATTCTAATGACTTCAAAAAATAAATTTTTATCCACTGCACAGTCAAAGTTATAATATATGGGTTGTTTCCATTTTCCAACGAGGCTACGAATAATCATAACCTGCACGTAAGAATGAGGACCGCGGATTATATCCGAAATGCTGTCGTAACATATATCAGATTGAACTTTCATTTCATCGAATGAAAGTACAACATCTTTTTCAAAGTCCGTAAATACTCTTGAATGTGATGTCAAAATATTTAAACTTAAATTTATAAAACCCGGGGCAACTACAAATTCGCTCAAACAACGTTTTATAGTCACTTCACTTGGAATGGAATACTTATAGGCTTCTTTTACGAAGTTGAAAGATTTTTTTGAAATACACCTTAACGATATTGCCTTCGATATGTCGTCAGAAGACCAGCTGGAACATTTTCCACTAACGATTACTTGTTGTTGACACTTCGAGAAAGTTCCTTCAAACGCTTTTAGCCGAACTTTTAAACTCGTAATTTCAGCCTTCGCTGTCTCCAAATCCTTTAAAAGGTTTTCGTTAGTTTGTTTTAAGGAATTATTTTCTAACTGTAATTTAATAAATTTATTATTATCGCTAATATCAGAGTTATTGGATGAACAAATTTCATTATTTGTTAAATCTATGTCTTTAGCGTTGCTTCCTAACAAAGAATTTACAACTTTTTTAGACTCACGTTTGTTATACCTTTCACTTCGTTCATTTTGAATATCTGACTCGCATTCAATTAATGTTGGTATTCGCAAATGAGGAATCGAATCCTTTTTTAAATTTTTCTTTGGTTTATACCCAAGCAATTCTGATCTCAAATCACGTTCAAAATCATTTTCATTAAAGTGACTAGAACAAACGCTGGCAGTTTCAATATTAAAGTCATCAGCTCTTTTGCTCATATGTAACCACTGTTTCCGTACAGCTTTATCTATGGGAAACCGATGAAAACTGATTTCTAATTTATGAACGTTTCTGCCATGATTAGAACACCCAGCGATGACACAACAAGGCATAGAAAAATATTAATAATAATAATATAGTATCAAAACGATCTAACCATTTCTATGTTGATGACGTAATATATCTATAAAAATTGATAACATAGGCAGTATTAAACGAAAAAAAACCACATAAATTGCATAAGTTAATTTATTGACCGTAATAAAAAATAAATAAAAAAATACTCGAACAAGCGGCGACAGAAGCACGAAATAATACGGAAGACCACGCGAAAGAACGGAACGACTACTACACTACAGTCGACTGTCTGTACTAGTGGGCACCGGTGACGTCAAAATTTCGTTTGACTGCTGCGCAACTAGTTCGTGATACCTACAGGGGCGTATTTCAACTTTTGTCGCCCCTACACCACACAAGATGTAAGGCCATCGATTTTCCAAAATTTTGTTACTCAAATATGTTGGTTCGGTTACAAAATTTTATTTTCTGAAAAGTGTTTTACTATTCTTAAACACAAAAATAAAAAATTTAAAGTCTATGGTATGAGTAAAATAAATTTTTTTTAAAAATAATCCATTTTTGTATTTACTGTATAATAAATAATTTACATTTGAAAACTTTATACTGTTTCAATAATTATAGTTGATAGAAAAAAGTCATGATGTTTATTAGCAAAGTTAATGATGTCCGTCCAATTAATTTATATTGTTTATCCTAATGTCCAAATAGCATTGACTATTTTTTTGAGTTTGATGGTATCTAATTGCTCGGGTGAACGTTCTTTTTCCGTGTTGCGACGCGTGAAAAATTATCTACGTTCTACGACAAGTCATGAAAGACTAAATGCTTTAACATTGTTATGCATCGAAAATGATTTGAATCGACGAATAAATTTTGAAAATTTGATCGAAGAATTCGCCTTAAGAAAGTCAAGAAAAATTGTACTATAAAATAATTACTTGTATTTTTTGTGATAAATATATCTGATTTAAAACTAAAAAAATTAATTTTTTTTGTTAACAAAATTTATTTTTGGTCCTACATGCCGCCCTCCCAAAATTTGCCGCCCTATGCCATGGCATTCTTGGCATTGGGGGTAATACGCCCCTGGATACCTACCGTGTATTCTATTTACCGTGATTTTTATTATTAATTTCCGTTAATTAATATTCTCGCTAATAAAAAATTTTCTCGGTGATAATATCTAGGATTATAATTTTTCTTAGAAAATCATTACTTTTAATAAAAAAATGTTTTATTTTTATATATTATATATTATTATTTTTTCAATGAATCAATTAAATGATGTTTGATCTTTCATTTTTTCAGGGTGCACTATCAAGCAGCCTGTAATTTCATAATGAATAAACGTTAAAATATCATAATTTTTACATTTAGGATTTTTATAATCTATTTGTTTATAATTTATTTCATTTTCATTTAAAAAATGTAAAACAGTTTTTTTTGACTTTAAAAACATGGGGGAAATCCCCTCATGTTTATTTCGTTATAGTTATTAATAAAATTAAGTAAATTAGGAGTAATTAATATCTCTTTTGTTATATAGCTGTTCCCATAATTCTAAAAATATTGGATTATTATCAATTTCTAATTTATTTTCTTTAATAAAGTTATCTATAGTAAGAAATGGTTTAGTGTTAAATTCTTGTAATAAGTTTTGTTCTTCTAAATATTTTTCATAATCTTCAGCTATTTTTTCTAAACTAATATAATATTCTCTGATTTCTCGAGCTACTTTAGTATTCAATCTCATAATTAAAGATTTAAAATTTTTAACAGTTAACAAAATCCATGTTTTCTGAACTAAATTATTTGGAGTTAATAGACTCTGAAAATTTAGATTATAAATCATTTTGATTTTGATTTATATTTCCAGGGGAGATGGTCATAACCCCTGAAATTTCATAATGAATAAACAATAAAATATCATTTGTAATTAAAATATTTTATTTATTTATTAGTTTATTCACTTGATTTATATCATAATATATTATATCTAATGTTCGAAAATAATATTCATAAATTTTATTAAAAAGTTCTAATATATAATTCGAAAGAAATAGTTTCTCCTTCAAAATTTATTAGTTGATTATCTTGATCTACAATTTGAACATAAATTTCTCTTATATCATATGTATTCAATGGATAATAACAATACTGTATTGGGTTTTCAACAATTTTCTCTCCAGTAGGAGTATTTAATGGAAAAGAATAAACAACATTTCCTATTGATTTTCCATTTTCATAATTAGTATTAACAAGATTACATTTAATACAAATTTTATTTACTAGAAAGATATCTACTATTGTATCAGAAAAAGTAGTAATATCTTTTTCTATAATTCGTTTACTAATTCCTATAAGACGTCCTATCGAATTCGGTGCTGTAAAATCTACTTTCCTATTTTCACATAATAATTTAATTTTATAAGTATTTGGTTGCGCAATTATAGTTAAATCAGTATTTTGAGATATTTTTAGTTTAATTTCATTTAAAAAATCTTGTACTTCATAAGTACCAGGAGGAATAGTAATTGTTTCTCGATCACCATTATCATTTATGAGATGAAATTGATTATTTTTTTCTGTTACATTTTTTATAGAATTATAGGCAACAAAACTAGTTAAACATATATGCCAGTCTTTATTTTTATCTAAACTTATAAGTTCTTCATAGCGATAACCAAAAATAGAATCTTTACCAGACAGTTCAATACTAAAACCCATATTGATAATATGTATTTATATTAAAAATATTTAATGTGTTTAGAAATACTTAAAATTAATGATTTTCTAAGAAAAATTATAAACATGGTTGTTATTAGTTATAATACTGAGAAAATTTTGACATGATAAAAAATGTTATATGCTTTAAAAAATCAAAAACACAAAAAAACTGGCAAATTCGTGTTTATTACTAATCAAAATTAGTTAAAAATTTTATTCAAAGATGACTACAAATAACTTCACTAAAATCTGGATTTTTATCAACATTATAATATACTTGATTTTTTATAGAAAGATATCTCATTAATTCAATAGGTGGTTTAACACCGAAAGAATCAAAATAATAAATTATTTTATCTTTTTAAAAAAAACAAACCCAGTGAGTTCCTTTTCAATCAGAACTATGTAAATTAATAATCATACTTTCATTTTTTCTTATTTTATTTGGAAGTTGATCTTTCATAAAAACTCCTCTAAAATAAGGTATAAATAATTCTCTCGCATAATTTTTTAATTCAATATCTGATAAAGGTTTGATAGGAATTTATCGGATTCAAAGAATTCATTTTTTTTTTAGAATTTATATAAAATCCTTGTCCATCTATTTATTTATTTTTTGTTTTACTAGGATTTATGTAAAACCCTTTTCCAAGCGTTTTTTCTGCTGCTTGAACATCTTTATAATGATTAATAAACTCTGCTACCTTATTATCCATATCTACCGCATATCCCAAATTTTCTTTATTTTGTGTTATCAATTTTGATTCTTTCTTCAACTAATTTATTGTTAGCTTTTTTATTATTATAAGCATTTATAAGATTTTTAGCTACTGTTGAAGCTACTGTTATAATTGGTAAAGCAGTCATTAAAGCTGGTAAAAAACCACCAGTTTTATTATTTTCATTTATATATTCTAATTGAGGAATTTTTAATTGTAATGTAACAGTTTTCTTCTCTCTTATTCCTCATTTAATTTATTTTATTTGATATTTTGATAAAGGTAAATAAGTTTCATTTTTTATACTATTTTTTGTTCTAATTAACTGATTATGATCTAAATTAACAGTAATAGGTTTCTGCAATTGTATTCCTTCTAGAATTAATTGTTGATCATTTTCATCTAAATTAAGAGAATATTTTATTCCAGCTCCTATCCATCTTTTAGCTTTCATAACATGTGTTGTTAAATATACGGCAACTTTTTCACCTAAACTCAAATCATTAGAAGTTACTCTTTTCCAAGCTTCTTGTAATTTATAATCAGCCTCATGTCTTTTATCAAAATCTTTTGACCTTGCATAAGCTATATCATGACTTTGTGCAGCTTCATCTAATTTATTTTTTGGTTTTACACCTTCAGATAATTTTAATTTAAGATTTGTACTTGGTCCAAGGTATTCATATCCAGGCACATGAAGTTCTAAAGGTAAATTATCAATTAATGAATTCACTAGCCCTGTACCATGTTTTTGTTTTGGGAAAGAACTCAATTGATTATTGATTAATTTCATTCTGTAGTCCTAATTCATTGTATATATTTTTATATTTATATCTTTATATTTATATTAGAAAAAAATTTATTAAAATTTAGTTTTTAAAAGTTCTTGATTATAAAATTTACCAAGAATTTCTTCTCCATCCTCAGCTTTGATAGAATAAGTTATAGGATTTGTGTAAAATATCTTATCAATTATAAAAATTTCTCTCGTCCAATTATTTTTATATTTATTATTAAATATTTTATTACAAGCAAATAAAAAGAATTTAAAAAAAGGTTTTATTACAAACTATTATAAATGAAGTTGATAACCATAAGGAGTAGTATTAATATTAGCATTTAAATATCTTTTATCATGATATGGTGATAATGCTATTTTATCCAATTCTACTGTATATAAACTATTTTTTTTAGAAGAAACAATTGAATATACTTTTTTTATAGTCTGTTCACTTTTAACTAAACAATTTTTATATGTTTCAAATTTTATTTTCTTTTTATTTAATTTTTTTATACCTTTACATACTTTCTTTTCTTTGATATCATTTCTAAATGTGTACATTTTTGATCTTAATCCTACCCATTTTCTAATCGGTATTCCTAAATATTCATCTTTAAATAATCCAGGAACTTTTTTATTCTTTTGAGGCATCCAGTTTATTTTGTAATCAAATGTGTCGTAATAATTTATAGTTTCTTTTATATCTTCATGAACATCATCAGTTTCAATATAAATAATCAAAGAATCAGTATCTGTTCCTAATAATCTTATTCTATCACCATATTGATTCTTCAAAACATTATAATAAAATTGATACATTAATAATTTAGATAATTCTAAGACAACAAATCCACCATAAATAGGTTTATTTAATTTTATTTTTTGCTTTTTCCTGGCAAGTAAAATAGTTTCTTCATCTAACATTATTTTTGTTTCATATTTCGATTGTTTAAGAAATGATTCTGGAGAATTTAATATTACTACATCAATTCTATTCCTCACATTTTCCATTTGTTTTCCATAGACTGAATTATTCATTAGTTTATAAAAATCGTTTTCAAAGTCATTTTTAGCCTCTTTTCTTAAATTTGTATTCATATCAATATATGGTTTTAACCATACTTTCTGTTTACATCTTATGTAATTATTAACACTTTATAAAATTATTCCTTGTTTCAAACATTCTTTTAACATTCTAAAATCAATAATATAATCCTTTTTGTTATATAAATTTGATATTAATTTTGCTATCTTTTGATACGTTTCCTAATTCATTTTTAATTAATGTTGTTTGATATTCTGATAATTCTAATTCTTTGGGTGTATAATGTTCTGGTAACATAGGATAATATTTAAATTTAATATGTAATTCTACAGGGATTTCTAAATCCACTATAAATGTATATCTGTATTCACTATTATAATCTAAATTAAGAAGCATATCTTTAGTAAAATTAGATGGTCTTATAACACCATCTTTTGATTCTGATAAATTATAATTTACAAATTCTCCTATTGGTAAAGGTTGACTTAAAGTCCATCCATATAAATTATTACAATCTAAATATAATATATAACTCATATGTTTTTTACTATTCCAGATTCCTTTATTTTCAGCTTCTTCTTTACTTAATTTTATTGTTTTACCAAGTTTTTCATCATAAAAGTAACAGTTATTAGCTAATGCGTGCCTATGAGGAATATTAGAAATTCCATCTCTAATTCCTTTTTCAAAAATCATAATTTTCTTGATCAGTAAGTAATTCTAGTTTTTGATTTGTATATTTTAATGGATGCAGCATCAGATAATTGAGGTGCTGAAATATAATAAACTGGATCTAATTTATAATTTTTATAACATGTCTCTCGAAAATTATCAAATATATCTTTAGTAAGAATTGTATCAAGTTTTAAATATAAATCATGATAATCCCTGAAAAGTTTACAATTGAAATGTTTATAAACAATCCATTTTTTTATTTTGTTATTTACTTAGTTATTTATATAGAAAAAATTTATAAAGAAATTTTTAATATTAAAAAAGTATGTTACCTCAGTTATTTTATTTTTTTATTTTATTTTTTTTTTATAGAAATTTTTCTATATAAATAACTAAATAAGTACACGATGGAAAATCGTAATGAAATTGTTGAAATTGAAAATAATGAACAAATTGAAATTAATGATGATGAAATATTTGAGTTTTATGAACACCTTAAGTCTGATTTTGAGAGTGATGATTCTGGGTATGATTCTGACGTAGCAGATTATTTCAATAATTTATATAGACCTGGGCCTGATTATAATCCTGATTATTTCTGATCATGATTCAGAAGCAGAACCTATGAGGACATAGAAGCTTTTTAATTATCAATGGAAAAATAAATATTAAAAAAATTCTGATAATACAGGTCCTGATATAGAATATATTCATAAAAAAGTAATATTTGTTAATAATGGAATATTACACTTATTTAGCAGAATTAGTTATCATATTGGTGGAAATGGGATTGATTATATAGACAATCCTGGTATTGCAACAGCAATGAAAGGAATGGTTTCATTTAAAGATGATATAGATTATGATGATGCCTGTTGGACTGTAACATCAGTGTAGTGTATTTGGCAACACTGTAGAATGTTCCACATTGTAGGAAATGTCTGTTCATAATTTGTAGTAAAGATTGTTTTATTTCTTATTTTCCATTTTATTATTATAAAGTGTAAGTTTTCCTAGATTAGAGGTTTCTCTAGGGACACAACAAGTGGCGACGAGGATGTTGAATTTTCGAACATTAATGTGAAAATTATAAAAATGAGTAATACAAAGTTAAAACAAAAACAAATGGCAAATATGGAAGAATTGCACTTTCCAAGAGGAAATATTGGTAACATACATGAATTTAATCCGAAAGAAGATGATTTTGAAGTATGGATCGAAATTTTTGAAATGTATTGCCAGGTAAATAGTATTACAGAAACAAATAAAAAAGCTGTATTTATAACATTGATTGATACAAAAATGTATACCATTAGAGCAATGGTGATACCAAAGAAACCTCAAGAAATTGATTTGGAAACGCTTATGAATAAAATTAAAAATCATCTTAAGCCATGATAACAGCAGAACATAGTAAATTTCATTCCCATATACAATTGGAAAATGAAACAATTGCAGACTTTATAGTAGAATTACAAAAGATAAGTCAAACTTGTGATTTTAAACAGATGCTAGAAGAAGCATTATGTGACCAAATTGTTCATGGAATTCGAGACGAAGCATTAAAAAAGAAGCTATTTCAAGAAGTAGAACTGGATTATAAACGAACGTTGGAAATTATAAATGCTTGGGAAGGAACAAGAATAAGTTTGGAAATGGATAAGAAACTAAATTATCAGAAAGTAAATTACATTCGAGGTAAACAGGTTATAAACTCAAGAAATGAAGTTACAAAATGTAGTTGTTGTGGTTATACTAATCATGTATTTAAAAATTGTAGATACAAAGAATATTATTGTTGTATATGTAACCGTAAAGATCATTTGGAAAAAGCTTGTTTTAAAATTAAAAACGTTAAAAATAAACAAGACAACGCTGATAAAAACGAAAGGTATACAAAAAAATGTGGTCAAAATAAATCATATAAATATGAAAATAAATTGCGTAACACAAATAAAAACAGTGTTAATATAATTGAAAATGATGAAGATATGTTTTTGAATGCACTTTTTAAAGTAGATCAAGACGGTAATAATGTAACGAAACCTATGTTTTTAAAGGTTGAAATAAATGGAATTAATTTTAAAATGGAAATAGATAATGATGCTGCAATTTCAGCTATAAATGAAAAAACTTACGATACACATTTTAAAGACATGTTTTAAATAGACCAAATAGTTATCAAAAAGCATATGATGGTAACATTATAAATACTATAGGGTATATTTTTGTAAAAGCTAGATTAAATAAAAATGTTGCTAAAAAATTGCGATTGTTTGTAATTAGAGGTGGAAGTCATTCGCTCTTAGGAAGGGAATGGTTTCAATCTCTAGGAATCGAATTACAAATAAAACTAAATGATTTAATCGTTAATAATATAACATCAGATAATGATCAAAATGTTGATAAAATTATTAATGAATATCCAGAAGTTTTTACAGATAAATTGGGAACATATAAATGGAATAAATGTGAAATAGTATTAAAAGAGAATGCCAAACCAAAATTTTTCAGACCTCGACCATTACCATTAGTGTTAAAAGAAAAAGTTGGAAAGGAAATTGATTGATTGGTGGATGAAGGAGTCTTAAAACCTGTACAGACAAGTGAATACGGTACACCAATCGTTCCTGTATCAAAAGGTGAAAATAAATTAAGAATTTGTGGTGATTATAAGGTAAGTTTAAATCCACATATTATCGTTGATAGATATCCATTGCCGAATATTGAAGAATTATTTACTAAAATCGCAGAAGGTAAATATTATTCTAAAATTGATTTATCACATGCATATCAACAATTAATTGTTGACGAAAAATATCGAAAATATTTAACTCCAAGTACTCATAAAGGTTTGTTTGAACCAAATAGAATTTTTTATGGTATAGCATCAGTGCCAGGTATTTTTCAACATGAAATTGAAAAAATATTTTTAAATATAGATAATGTTATTTGTTATTTAGATGATATTCTAATATGGGAAAATCTAAAAATGAACATTTACAAAATTTACATACAGTTTTAACCCGTTTAAAAGAATGTGGATTAACTGTAAATTGTAATACATGCCAGTTTTTTAAAAAAGAAATTTCATTTTTAGGATACATTTTAAATAAAAATGGAATATTTTTTGATCCAGAGAAAATTAAAGTAATAGTTGAAAGTAAAACACCTAATAATGTAAAAGAAGTGCAGATGTTTCTTGGTCTTATTACTCATGTGATGAAATTTATTCCAAATGCATCAACATTATTAAAACCCTTGTATGAATTATTAAAAAAAGGAAATGATTTTAAATGGAGTAAAGAATGTCAACAGGCATGAATTACGGTGAAACAAATATTGAAAGAATCAAAATTTTTAGTACATTTTAACAATAAATATCCGATAAAATTAAAATGTGACGTTAGTCCGGTTGGAATAGGTGGAGTGTTAATGCATGAAATTGATGGAATAGAAAAACCAGTTGCATATACATCGCATACTCTGACCGAGACTGAAAAGAAGTATGCACAAATTGATAAAGAAGCATTAGCCATAATTTTTTGTTTACAAAACAAATATTTATATGGTGTTTGTTTTATTTTAGAAACAGATCATAGACCTTTAACATTTATATTTGGGAATAAAAAAGAACTTTCAGTTGTTGTAGCAAATAGATTGCAACAATATACAGTTATTCTTGCTGGATATAATTATGAAATTAGGTATATAACATCAAAGCATAATATAATTACTGATAGTCTGCCTCGTTTACCAATTAAGGGTGATCAACAACAAAAAAATGCTGAAATATCACACGTTCATTTTGTAACAGAAATTTTCAATAAACTTAATAAAAATGTTATTAGTAAAGAAACACAAAATGATAACATATTAAAGAAAGTTTTTGAATATTGTATGAAAGGTTGGCCTAATGTAAAAATAAATAAAATACTAATCGAATTACGACCTTATTTTTGAAAAGATGTGAATTACATATTGAAAACAAATGTATTTTTGCTGATCATAAATTAATAGTTCCAAAAATATTACAACAAAAATGTTTAAATGAATTACATAGTACACATTTAGGTGTAGTCAAAATGAAAAGTTTAGCATGGTCATATTTTTGGTGGCCTGAAATAAATAAACAAACAGAAAAATTAGCATCAAGTTGTGAAATTTTGTTTAAAAATCAAAAAATCCAAATAAAATAAAGTTACATAAATGGAAATATCCTGAAAAACCAGGAGCTAGAATTCATGCTGACTTAGGTGAATATGGACAAAATACATTTTTAGTCATTATAGATCAGTATTCAAAATGGATTGAAATATATTGGGTAACATCAACAACATCAAAAAAATTAGTGGAAATTTTTAGAGATTATTTTGCACAATGGGGCATTGCAGAAGTATTGGTAACAGATAATTGTCCAGTTTGTCTCAAATGAATTTAAATCATTTTTATCAAAGAATGGAGTCAAGCATCTCACAGGAGCACCATATCACCCACAGAGTAATGGTGCAGCAGAAAATGCTGTTGGGAATTTTAAAAATAAATTGAAGAAAATGTTAGCATGTGGAGCAACTTTAGAAGAAGCAACATAAAGATATTTATTGGATTACAGAACAACAGATCACATAACAACAAAGAAACCACCAACAATATTGCACTTGAATAGACAATTAAGAACAAGATTTACAGCATTAATACAACAAAAAGAAGAAACAGAAAAGATATATTTTACTGGGAAATGAGAGATTCAGTTACAAGGAGATAATGTATTAGTGCGGAATTATGGACAAGAAGATAAGTGGTCCAAAGGTGTAGTGGAAAAAAAGGAAGAAGTAATGGTTAACATTCAGAAAGAAAATGGAGAGATAGTAAGAAGGCATGAAGATCAAATTATTAAATTAGGAGAGACAGAAGGGAAGAGAACAATAACTGTAACAAATGAGAAAAATGAGGAAGAGAGTAAAGGAAAAGAAGAGAAAAATGAGGAAGAGAGTAAAGGAAAAGAAGAGAAAAAAGTTGAAAGCTTGAACAATAATAATCAGGAGAAGAGCCTGAGCATACCAGGAAGATCACAGAGAAAATGCAGACCTCCAGATCGATTAAATTTATAAACAAAAATAAAAATTAAGGATTATATTAATTAATCTTCAAGTTTTGTTTAATTTAAGTTATTTTATTTAAGTATATATAAGAAAAAACAATATTTTTATTGAAAGAGAGTGTTGTCGTGTATTTGGCAACACTGTAGAATGTTCCACATTGTACAAAATGTCTGTTCATAATTTTTAGTAAAGATATAAATGCAGTGGCGGCTCGTGAATTTTTTCACATGTACTCGCTTAAATTCTGCAACCCCCTCACGAACATAAAAGAAATAAAAGTATTTACTCTAAACATTTTTTTCAATACAAAAATTTACACATAAATAAATTTGGACATTACAAAATTAATTACAAATAAATAATTTAAAAAATAATAAGTATGCTAACAATTAAGTAGGCAGGTTTTAATCTAAAAAATTATCGATAAATGAAATCCACTCTTCTACCATTTTTAACAAATTCGTTTATAACACGATCGTGAAATGTAACGTCGCGACGCAACTTGCTCAGGACATCCTTTTCAATGGAAAGGACAGTTAATTCGGAAAGTCTTTCTTCTCTCTGAGTGCATCGTGTATATGTATTTATTCTTTTTAAAGCTGAAAAAGAGCGCTCAGTCGTTGCAGTTGTAACTGGTATAGTGATAATCAGAGCACATAATCTTTTAACTTCTGGCAAAGCAACAGAAAGACCAGAAATTTCTAAATGTTTATACAGTTCGTGAACTGAATAATGGCGGAACTCCGGAGTGCTGTATACCACAATCAGTTCGGATTTTAACTTGGTCATGTCAAAATTCTTGCCATGAGGATGTCTCATTAATGCTTTGAATAAATTATCAGGAAACTTTCTTTCATATTGAATGAACATGTCTTTATCTAATAACGCTAAATATTCCAGTTTTTTAATCTCTGAAAATCTTTCCACAATTTGCATTGTAATATTGTCCATGATTTCATAAAAAAGTCGTCGGTATCCTACAGCCAGATCTTCGTCATTTGAAAAATTTCCAGTTCGTCGTCTTTTTACACCAATAGTGGAGATGCATTCATTCGAAGTTTGATCATAAATTATCTGAAATTCATCTCGTAGTTTGTTCAAAAAAGTTTTCAGTATCTGTACTTCTTTAGAAGCTAACTGAATATCGAATATTTTTTTCTGTAGGATATCAAAAAGTTTTGTGGCATGTGGAAATATCTTTTCAAAAATTTTTAGTACAAAATTGAATTCAAAATCTTGAAGATTATGGTGAAATCCTCGAGCGCATGCTCTAGTTTCGCTATCCCACACATCAGGCATAATTCGACGTAATTTCCTTTATTATTCGAATCCACTTTTTCATTGTGGCCCCTAAATGCTATTTCCTGTTGTGCCAAATAACACGTTACATCTATTAAACACTTGAGAATATACCGATTCTGCGTAACTTTTTCATTAAATTTAGTAATTTCTTCTTGATGAGTTTTATTAAAACAAGATTCTATTGTATTCTTACCGAACGTAACTAGAGAAATCATAGCATTAACATGGGAAACCAACTTTTCATGTCTGATTCTTAAATTATTAAAGTTACTCATATCGACAACACCTTGATTCAGATTTCCAAATGCATCTTCTTCTTTTGTATTAAATAATAAACAAGGCCAACAATATAACTTCTCAGGGTTTAAACATCCGCATAACCAACTGTAATCTTTGTACCACTGCACTCGAAAATTCCGAAAATATTTCTTTTTACCATCATTTACTTCGGTTTTTAAACTTAAATGTGGTTCAGGCTTACCAGTTTTTATTATTGCAAGTTTCTCATGAAATGGTCGAGAACTAAATGGTTTTTCAAATAAAGGTTCCATAATTATGTCTTTTTTATATAGTTAATAATTTTAAAAAATCACAATCGTATTCGAATACCGCGAAATTTTTACAAACGGCACTACAAGACGACGAAAAATCAAACAAACCATGTACAGGCGCGCGTCTCTAAATCCAAACAATGTACGTCTATAGTGTATACTCGCTAAAGGAGAGCGATTATAACTCCTACAAAATAACTGAAATATGCTCCAAGTAGTTAGAAAGAGGGAGAACTATTACTGCCGATGTACATTCCGCTTCCTCTGGCTGGTGTATTGACAAGGTCATGCGTTATTATACGGTACTCGCGTTTCAAAACGAGTACAGGTTAATACATCGTATGATTTGATCGATCCTATAATCTACAGCACAAATTGAAGGCGTTTCAACCTAGCGAACTGCGTTCTGTTATAATCGCCAGCCAGTACGAGTACAGTGCATCATTTAAAATGTAAGGTAAACGTGTATACTGTATATGCGCCATTACTCTTAAAGATTATTATGTATCCGCACTGGTAAACTTTTTGCATTCGCAAATGTAATTTAGTTTCATTTTGAAGAAAAAGAAAACTATAATAAAATTTCATAAGCTGTATTCTTCCATTTCTCTACTGTACTCGGCGAGTACAGCGATTACACATACGAGCCGCCACTGTATAAATGTTTTATTTCTTATTTTCCATTTTATTATTATAAAGTGTAAGTTTTCCTAGATTAGAGGTTTTTCTAGGGACACAACAATCAGGTTCTACAATAATTAATGAAAAGGGATATTTTTCTATTTTTATACCAATGAAAATAATTTTAGGATTTTTTGAAGATTATACAAATTATGTATATCGAATTCATCAAGAATTAAGATTAATTCTCATAAATACTAATTGCTATGATGTATTACAACTAATTGATGAAACAATATCAAAATCCCATACTATTAGCATAAATTTATTCAGAAATAATTTGTAGAATGCCTCAGTATAAATTTTCTCTAACTTATGAGACAAAATTTAATAAAGAAATAGCATCTTTTACCGAATATCATATGCATTTTAGACATTGTATGTATATAGAAAAAACTTCTGTTTCTGGAAAAACATTTACTTGGGATATACCTATTACATATTATAAACCACAGTATGTTATAATTGGATTTCAAAAAGATAGACATAATAGAATCCTAATTGATAATGGACAATTTGATCTTTGTAATCTTCAAAATATTCAAGTTTCCCTTAATAATAATGTTTATTATCCAAATAATAGGGTGAATATTATACTTTCTGAAAATAAATGTACTCAAATTTATGAAATGTTTACAAATTTTAAATATTCTTGTTGTGGAAAGGAAGGTAAACCTCTAATAAATTATAATTATTTTATAACTAAATACCCAATTATTGTTATTGATTGTTCTAAACAATCTGAAGTAATAAAAAGTTCTGCAGTAAATATTAAAATTAATTTTCAGTGGTGGGACTCATTTGAATCTACTTCAATAATTCATTGTTTAATAATTACAGAAGATACAGCTAGATATAATTCATTAAAAAATACTGTTATAGTTCATTGATAATTATTAATTATTTTTTATAAAAATTAATGAATTTAAAAATACTTAAAAAGTAATTATTTTAACATTTTTTTAATTAAAAGTAATGATTTTCTAAGAAAAATTATGATTTTAGATATTCTCACTGAGAAAATTTTTTATTGGTAATAGTACCGAGAAAATTTTGTATTGGTTATATCACCGAGAAAATATTTTATTTATTATAACACCTAGAAAATATTTTATTTATTATAACACCTAGAAAATATTTTATTGGTTATAAAACCGAGAAAATATTTTATTGGTTATAACACCGAGAAAATATTTTATTAGCGAGAATATTAATTATTGGAAATTAATAATAAAAATAGTATAATTATCAGCTTTGTTAATACTTGGTTTTTAACAGATAAAATAGAAATATTATTGGTTCTCAAGGTCAAAGTATTCTCAAGTGACAGCCTTACTACTAAAAAAAATCCGAGAGAGACACAGGAATAATACATACTACTTATATATATTATATATATGTATATATACATATATATATATATATATATATATATATATATATATATATATATATATATATATATATATATATATATATATATATTCGTGTCAACAAATAAATTTATTGACTGTGGTGGAATGAATCGTCAGGCTAAAATGTAGTTGGCCTGAACATACCGCAAGACAAGACGATGATAGGTGGATCAAACTTATGACGCAGTGATGACCGACTTGTACGCGAGGAAGATCCATCACTATGTGGAGAAATGGTATAGTGAAATGGACAGAAATTAATCGGGAAGAAGACGTTGAAAATGTTTGAGAAATGCCTACATTCGGCAGTTGGTTGATATAGGCGCATCGTGATATATTCGTTTAGTTTTTCATCGTGTGATTTTTAATGATCAGAAAGAAATCAGCGGGGTACTCCACTGCGTATAACAATGTACGCGCGAGTACTTGCTTTGCATATAATTAGTAGCTCAGTTTGTGCGCAAAAATAACGTATAATTGGGCTAGTTGCGATGTTCGTTCGGACACGAACGATACTACGATAGTCCCAGAGAAAAATCACTCATTATTCGGTACTGTGTCAACAGAAGCTAGAATAAATATATTTTCGTTTGCAACAAATTCTAAGTATGTGAATATCGTTCATATGTTGCGACCACAATTATGATGATGATAGACGCATTGTACATACGATGTTTAGATTTACACGCTTTGGGACAGCTGTGTTAATAGAGACAATGCGGAAAATACTGTAATAGATACTTCGATGTTCATTACTTTTATCCGAATGTAATGTTTACATATCGGCAGAAATAATTGCGCTCGTATCAGAATTATCTGTTTTTAAAAGGTTTCGTTGATATATCGAGAGATAGAGGTTTTTATTCTATTTCAGGACACATCGGTTGCAGCGGGCTCCCTATTGATCAGGAGGTACTATACGCTCCCTCGAAACCAGTTCTTTTTGTTTATTTAGGCTGCATACTTCTATTCTATTTGTTTTCGGTTTTCTCGTACTACTGTAATTGTGTTATGATCGTTTCGATTGTAACTATTATTATTTCAACGATTATTTAGTCGTCATCGTCGTGATGGGTCATATAGCAGTTTGTTATGATAAATCATATTTTCACAAGACGTGTACAATTGTCGCTACTGCAATATTTTATATATATATATATATATATATATATATATATATATTTTTTTTTTTAAATTTATGATTTTAAATATTCATTTGTTATTTTTTTATACAATTCTTATTTATCCTACGTGTGTGTTATATCGCGATATATATATATATATATAGATAGATAGATAGATAGGTATATAGATATATGTATGGCGAGTACATAGAAATAAGATATGATCGGGTAACTTTAATGGCTGGGAATTTGTAGTAGAATAAAAAAAATAAACAAACGCAATTTTAATTGTCTGATATTCCAACATCTGTAAGTAAATTGCGTTATTTGAATTAACATTATTTTCGAATTAATCAAACGAAATTATATTAAAAGATATACATACGTCAATACGAATATATTTTGGTAAGGAATTGTTCGAATCATGAGGATCCGAGATTTCTGGTGATTTTTTTTTACAAACAAAAGATTATCCAGTAAAATGTACGTCGATGGGTACACGGTTTGGCTACGTAAAAGTTAAAAAAAAAAAAGTGTACACTGTTGATCGTGTACCATCAGGATGATATGCTGAATATACCTTGTATCCGTGCAGTTTAAAACTATTCTCGTGTGTAAGGTGTGTTTCTGTGATATATGTCTATAGCGTTTTGATGAAGAAACATTTCTACTTCGTTCCTTTTTTTGCGAAATTCGCGTTCCATAACATTATCACGAGTGAATGTTGTTGGGTTCATGGCAGATTTTTTTCAATAATTTTTGTTAACAGTGATATTAATGTTTTTTTTGTTTGTTTTTTTTTTTGAAGCGGGAGGGGGTAAATCTTCAAAAGACAATGGATTAATGACAGATTTGAATTCATTTAAAAATGTATTTAGTAACACTGAAATATCGTTATTATTATTGTGCACGTTATTAACATTATTAGTATTGTTGATGTTATACGTGTATTATATTACTCTTGTTATAATTACTGTCATATATGGTTAGTTTCGATACCGCTATGAGATAAACTTTCTCGATAATTTATACTGTTCGTTTTTACTACATCAGAGTACCGATGATGGTTTACGTTTGTTCCACAGTTTGGATAGCTTTCATTTGCGTAATTATAATTACTTATTCGCGTCCGGGAGAACGGGAGAAGGATGTACTTATAGAATTGTGCCTGCTGCTTATAAACAGAACAACCTCTGTAACTTGCTGGGTGATCTTCATCAGATAAGGCATATTTTGCTGGCTCAGTTAGGTTTTTAGTACACATTTTTGTATCGTGTTTTCCGGCATATTTGACACATCGAACCGGTAAGTTACAGTAGTTTGCTAATACAATTGACACCGTTTGCATTGCTTCAGTCTAGTCTTTGTTCAGTTCTTCAACAGTGACAATTGTGTTTAAGAAACGGACTTGAGTCGACTTATTGTCGCATCTTTTGCATTCAGTGGATGTCTTATGTCTTTATTTGAAATATATATCGGGAAAAAACGATTCACGAGTTAATTGGATTATATATAGTCAAAAATATGCCTGATATAAGATTAAGATAAATTTAAATCGTCAGATAAGACTTTTTTTTTGTATCTTTAAAATTTGATAAAATTTGCGTTTTTTTTTTTTCATTGTATTCAGTTTGAAAAAAGGTTTATCTATATAACTATGAGTTAATTACGGTTGTTATTCAGGTCGATGCTTACTGACCCGTAAAGTCATGCGATAAGGAGATTCTAGACTCTCGAATAGAAAGATGTAAAGTAATATACGCCGGTTGTAATGTACTTTTAATGCGTATACACATGGTTGACGTATATATATGTTAAATTACACGTTACAAGCTCGGAACTAGACCTAAAGGAATTTAAACGAAGCGATAACAAATGTTATCTCCTGACGTTCGTAATAATGTGCAAATTTAAATGAAACAAAAAAAAAACTAAACAGAAATGAATCACACTATCCTCGTTTCGACTGATCGATAAAGTATCGAATTTTAAGTTTAAACTTATTCTAGCCCAAGACTGACGACGCGGTTCATGATGAAATTTGAAAATTTGTTGTCTTCTAAATCTTTCGGTTACGGGTTATCAAATTTTTACACTAAAAATTATTTAGATTTCGTACAATTAAGCCTGTTGTATTATAAATTTTACAACAATGCAAAAGTATACGTTATATATATTTCTATCGGAGAAAATGTTGAATATTTATTAGAGATTACTTCGTGACGTGATTTCTTTTTTCTATTATAAAGCTAATTTAAATAAGATAAGGATATTTCAGCTATTTAATGAAGCTTCTCTATCGCTGTAGTAAACTGTGTAATTCTTTACTTCGTGTGGTCTAGAATTTTAATACGTAGAATAATCTTTCGTGTGATTGTATCGATCCTCGTGTTTTAATTAGACACATCTTCATCCACACGTTACGATCTTCCGGTACATTGTTCATTAAATTTGTAAACGTGCACCTTGCATGTCTGCTGAACAGTCAATTTTTACGTCATTAAAAGCTGAAGCATTTGCCGAATACCTCTAGATGATCACGTCAAATAATAGATCTAATGTAATCAAAAGTAATGACATTAACATAGTAAAGCGGGTTGGCAATAATTTATGAGATGATATGATTACGGCGTATATATTATATATATATATATATATATATATATATATATATATATATATATATATATAGGATCAGCGGTTTCGAACGAAATGAATACATATTTCTACTATTTTTGCTTGAAATCCTAAACGCTTCCCATCTTAATCGATTGTGTCTATTCGACTTCGTTTAAAATTACCAAACCGTTTTTGGCGAAATATTTTTTAAGCGAAATTATCGTTTACTACGTCCGTGCAATTAATTTTAATTTTACTCGAATTCGATAATTAATGTAAATATTTCTAGGTTTTTTTTTTTCAAGGTGAACACCTGTATTGAACATACTGATAAAGATGACGTACGCGTTACGATAATGATTTATCACTCTGTTAATAAAATACGACAAAATTAAAACGGTTTAATCGATATAAAATAATGACTGTAATATTAAAAAAAAAAAAAAAATTTATTAAAATTTTATCGATAATAACTTAATAGAATGAAAGGAATTTAAGAAATGTGGAAAAATAATCAATAAATATATAAACCTCAGATTCGCGGACGATGTAGTTCTATTGGACAGAAGTGCAGAAGAGTTACAGACGATGATAACAGATTTAAATGTACACTCGAACAAAATAGGACTGAAAATAAATTTACATAAAACAAAAATAATGACGAACACAGGAAAAAGTGTACACAAATCGGAACGATAGAGCAAGTAGATAGTTACATATATACGTAGGTCAAAAAATCACAACAAATAAATGATAATGAAAGCAGAAGTGACAGGAAGAATATATCGCGGATTGGAAAATTACGCAGAGTATTCCGCGATAATACCGATTAATTTGAAACTGTGAATTATATAACAAATGCGTACTTCCGATTCTTGTACATGGTCCGGAAACATATACGAAAACAAATTTAAAAAGGATAAGAAAACCTCAGACAGCACATGAGAGAATGATGCTGGATATAAGATTATCTGATCGTAAAAACAATACACGGATACGTGAACAAACACGGTTGGATGATGTGGTGGAGAAAATGGAATTGGGCTGGCCACATTGCTCGAAGAGAAGATAATTACAGTGATGTGGCCGATGGACAGAAAAAGGAAACAGGGAAGGCCAATGACGCGTTGGCACAATGATATAGCAAAGGTAGCTGGGAAACATTGGTTGAGGAAAGCACAGGACAGAAGTGGTTGGAAGAGGTTGGGGAAAGACTTCATCCAGGAGTGGATAGATAAAGGCTTATCATCGTGATATATATATATATGTAAATAATTTATGTATAAATAATGAAATATTCGAATAATGATAATATTCGATTAATAATATTATTATTGATATAAAATGTAATATATACCTACTTATATATACGTGTAATAAACCGATAAACGAATTAATAAATACGGAAATATTTTTAAATAAATAAACAAATATATATATATATATAATATATAAAATATAAAGAAAAATCATAAACGTACGATACAAAAATATTATAATAATTAACGAAATTAACGAACGACCGAAAGAAATGCAATTACTTTCTGTGCTTTTTAAACGTATAACCGTTTACTATAAACAGATTTTCAAAATGGCTGCAATTTGTTCTTGCCACGAAACGCAATAACAATCGTTTATAATAAACTTCCGGTTTTAATAACGTATTTAATCGAACCGGCACCATAAATGATCTCTTTTAATACTCGATAATAATTGTACACGACTAGGTAGAAGTAGTAGAACAAGCCTGAAAAAAAAAAGAGAATATTTAAAAATATATAAATTATTAATTATAATAATTTGCGCGATGTAAATATAAATATCCGGCGATTACGAGCGAAATTTATTACGATATATTATATTTAATTAATTAATTTCATTTTTTTTTTAAAAGGATCTCAATGAACTGCAAATAAATCGGACATTCGTCGTGCATGATTTTCATGCGTTCAGGATCCGGGGCTGAGGTAAGTGTTACTCTTTTTTAGGTTTTTGCATATTGAATTTTAAACTTTTTCCAATTTTTTCACTTTTTACCACCATATTATTAAGCTTCTTGGTTATTTTACCTCTAACCTGGTGTAATGTGGACGCTTAGATCGTAAGTTATTTATAATTTTTAAACTGTTTACGGATTTTTAAAAGTTGTTCATAAGTTGCGGGTTCCAGTTGGTTTTTTATTTTTATTATTATAACGGCCGACCTAGTTATTTAAAGATGTTATTAATTTGACTGTCAATAAAGGTCTCCAAATGTTTTTTAGATTTTCCGTTGGCGCTCCGTATGTTTGATTTAAATAATTTTTTCCTTAATTCCATTTTAATTACATTATTGAATGAATCTCTTCTTTCACGAACGCTTGTTTATTAAAATAGAAAATAGTCCGTATTCGATTCTCATGCAATAACGAAAATGTTTAACGTGTGAATATTTTTCTTCCAAAATTGATGATAAATTTGTTATTATTTATTAATTTGTAGAATTACCAATATAACCGCGTAGTAAATATTAAAAACGATAACCAATATGGTGTTAGATTTGGTTGCTCTTACGAGCATATGCAGTTTTCCATTTTGTTACTTTGATTAAAGATGCACTTTAATTGTGGTAGTTGTCTCCTATGATATCAAAGATGCTTTTGATAATTGTAGGTGGTCTTCCGTTATTGAAATATTAAAAAGTATAGTAAAATTAGTCCGTATGTTCTCGGTACAGTTACTGATTATTTCCTATCAGAAGGCTGCTTCTCTTACTATTGCAGCTTCTACAGTCTACAAAAATTCTAGTCCCACCATTTAGAACATACGCCGTAGTTCATCATAAAATTGATGTTTTTTTCTATTGCCAGCGGATGATCTTTGTGTTATTTTTAAATCTACACAGAGTCGGAGTTTCTTAAGTTTGCTTTATGCATCTAAATACTTAAGAATCTACGATATCCACATCTAGGCTTAACTTTCTCTTCAACAAAGTGTAAATTCTCTGTCTTTGGTAATGCTTCTTTAGTTATACAGGTGAAAACACTAGAATTATTCGGATTCAACTCTTCGGAACTTGCTTTTAAGGAACGATTAATCCTATGTACATATGGTTATGGGCTGCAATTTATGTTAATAGGAAGCTGTTGGATTGTGTCAATGAACAAGAGCGTAAGTTCTTGCTTTTCATTTCTTCTTTGTATCGTACAATACTTTGATTCCTTTAGCCTTCTCAAGGGTAATAATCCTCACATTCGACAATGTTCCTGGATTCTCTACTGTGTGCTCAGAAACTGCCTTATGAACCTGAGTGCTATCTCTAAAATAATGGTAAAACACTAATGTTAACAAACTATTCATCAAGTTAGTCATAATTAAAGTCAATGAATTAGAGAAGAACGCCCGGCTAGAACGTACACTTAGTTAATGCCTAAAAAATTGCAATAGATATGAAAAAATAAAAATATTTGAAGTCTGTGGAAATAGAGAAGATATTCCTGAAGTCTGTAAGGCACTTTAGGAAAAATATTGCCAATTAGTTTGGTAAACTTTTCACGGAAATCATTTACAAAGACATACAATAACTTAAAACCGCTAAAATAATAATATAAACCAACAAAAAATATAATAATCGCTAAAAGTTTTTGCTTTTCGACAATTACGTCATTTTCAAGCGCGCACAAATATAAATATGTATATATGTAATATTTTTTTCTCATTCTTGAAAATGACGTAATTGTCGAAAATAAAAAAACTTTTAGTGATTATGGCGTTATTTGTTTTGTTTATATATTAATATTATTACAATTGAATTAAAACGTTACACGAAAATTAAACACTACTTACCGTAAATTAACGCGATGAATACCAAAAAAATTAAACTTTTCGGTTCGACGATCGTCATTAAAACCGCGCCAAGTAATACAAGTGCCCATAATATAAAATTCATCATCATTACAACGAGATACGGTAAAATGTACGCCGGTCTGTTCTGTAATCACGAATTAACGCAACGATCAAATATGAAATTATCGGCTTCGTGATCGATTTGAAATATAGGGTGACCGAGAGACAGTCGGTTTTGTTTCATGAATAGCGCAGTTGGTAACACTGCTACAAATCGAACACACGAGAAATTCGTTTTAGCTTCAATTATCACGGCATCCGGTTGTGAACGTTATTTTCGGCGTGAATCAATTATGAGAGTGCAAAGAGAGTTTCGAAAAGAATTGAAAGCTAAGCGTGGTTTTTTTTGCGAGAGCTGCGTTTATCTAGAAGACCTGGAAATTGGAATTTCTAAAAAAATTTCAAAAATTCAGCGACCTAAATGTATCGTTGCAAATGGCGGTTATTTGAACGATATCGTGTTCCGCAAATGGTTGTTAGCTAATCTCTGGTTTTTCCATTTTTGAATGAACTTTCGTTCAAAAATTTTGGTTGACTAATTTTTTATAGTTATTCAAAAAACGACAAAACCGTCTATTTCCCTCTAGGTCGCCCTATTAATACGAACAGAGGATGATAATATTTTATACTTAAATTGAGAATTTCACTCGTACAGTTATCGACGAATGAAACGTAAATATTTACGATAGATAATGAGCGCCTATACTAGCTGTCCAGGGAGTTCTGAAAACCTGAAATAGACTACCGGTCGTGTTGAAATGGGAAAAACCTGGAATAATATAACTGATCAAAATGCGTTATATCGGTAAATTCATCGTGGATACAGCTAAGGCGTCATTAATTGATGGAGAAAGTAAAAAACGTGGTGCTGACGTCGACTTATTTGTTTCGCGGATGAAAATAATATGTCTATTTTAGACGAAATTGATGTAGCACACGTTGCCATTGAAAATGAAGGGTGTACGACCAATGGACCGAACATGAACTAGACGGAAAGATATAGTGACGATTGGTACAGATACCATCGTCGAACATCGTCAAGTGTTGATGCGGATAATTTTTTGAAACTGTTAGACCGTTATATGTCTACGGGGGAATTACGATTCAAGAAGAATATGTATATGAAATAACAATCCTCTATGATTACTTTAATTTTTTATATATTGTGGAATGTAGCGATTTTTTTTTTATAAAAAATCAATCGAAAATTAGTTAAATAACTAATATTATTTTCTTATGGAAAAACGCAAAGCTTTTCGGCATTTACGCCATTATCGAGTGAACAAAATTTTTTTTTAAAAATCATAATTTTAAAAGTATAAATTAAAAATAATTACTTAAAAATATTTGATGGTGAAAATATATTCCATAAAATGTTGTTCCGCTTCTGTTCTGTTTATTTTTCGAATTGTTGAAATTTAACATCGATATATTTGTTTAACGATTTTGTTTTTTTATATTTATTTTTTCTTCAATATTATTTTCACGGATTCTGAAAAAGTTGTATACTGGTGGAATTTTAAATTTTCATTTACCGTTGCGATGTATGATGTCAAAAAGTAAAATATAAAATATAAAAATATACAAACACAAAAATTTAAAAAAAAAAAAATGAAAATAAGTATTTGAAAAATCTGATTATTTTTAATTTATACTTTTAAAATTATGATTTTTTAAAAAAATTTTCGTTCACTCGATAATGGCGTAAATGTCGAAAAGCTTTGTGTTTTTCCATAAGAAAATAATATTAGTGATTTAACTTTACCCTTCTTTTTTTGCAACCGTCGTTACCAGTCAGCTCGTAAAATTCTGATTCGGAAAGTTGCCTCGCAAATAAAATTTACTCCTCGTTTCTTATTATCTTAAAAATTCTTAACCTCTCGTCTGTTTTAAAATTATATGTATCGGCTGGCTCTTACGTTAGAAAATTTCAGATATCTTATAAAATTGCTTATAACTAGAGTATTTGACGTCGAATCATCTGTATAATATCATTTACCGCAAATAAACAACTCTACAGCGTCAACATTACACGGTTACTGATCAAATTCTCCATCCACATCCACGTATGTAGATTACAGTTCGGAAATGTCGTTTCCCTATGCATCCAGTTCCTTACAGCTTCCCGTTCGCATATTTCACATCCGAACGTAATATATCGAGCGCTGACCTTGTTCACCGTAATCCTTCTCTGAATAATTTTTGGAATCAACTTCCCTCGTGCGTATCCTCAACATACGCCCTAGACAACAACGCTTTTACCTTTCACTTTTCTTCTACATCGTTGGCTGTAAAATGACTATATATATATATATTTTAATTACACGGATACCGTGTTATTACACACGACATGATTGGGTCCAAGTTCAGTAGTGTATATTTATCTGTAAAGATATATAAGTGTTATGTATTTCTTTATTGAGTATCGTGATTTTTATGATAGCACCTGTGATGTTATACTACATCCAATTCCGACTGCTATAAATATTGGACTCTAATTAGTTTAGTCATAAGTAAATATATTTCGTAGTCAAACATGTAAGAAAAACTCGATAACACATAATATATATAAATCTTCGTAAAGCAGATTTAATTACCTGGTGAATTCCGCATAAAGCTATGACCGTTGATAAAATGAATATAATATTGTTCACTACGTAGCTGATCGCAATTACCTTATCTGTAAAATGAAAAAAAAAAACAATTATAAAATAATACATAATTAAACGAACGATTAATATTAGTCTGATTTTATATTCATCATTACGTGCCGTCTCCGTATCGGAGGTAGGCGACTACTTACCTATACATACTGATAGTTAATTAATTAATTGTGTTGTTTACCGCGTTCATTGCAAGATTGTTTTATTAATATTGTTATTAATTTTGCTGATTTTTGTGAATTCTGATCTTAAATTAAGATTTTTCATTTTATATTTTTTATCATTTATTCACTCGATAACGACCTAACAGCCGAATCGGATTGTGATTTTTCATAAAGAAATTTCAGTTAACACGTTTTTTTGTTGTTGTTGTCTAGATTAATATTAGTATGGTTTAACACGACTGTGCATGTACGTAGGTATGTATGTTTTAACTGAAATCAGTGGAAATTATTTAACACAAATCGAAGGGGAATGAAATATTTTTTCGAGTTAGACGATATTACAAAAAAAAAATACATACATTCGACAAAATTAGGTAACATTTTATATACAATAGATATGTGCGTGTATGCGCGCATTTAATAAAAATCATCAAATGACAATATTATTAACGACAAAAACTTAATTTAATACATACGTAATTTTCAGTTTTTTTTTTTTTTGTTTAAAAAAAAAAAATATAAAATATTTATCGATTTTTTCGAAAATAATACGATATTTTTTTTGTATTTTTAATCAAATTTTCAATAAATTTTTCGATATCGTTTATTTCATGATTTATTTACCGTTGGAATGCGCGTGCGCACAGTTTTCACAATTTTACCCATTTTGGATGCTATGGAAACAGGAACTGCATTGTATAATCTCATCGTCTAATTCGTCGTCGGAATCTTTGTCATCGATATTTTTCGAGCTTTGAACAATCTCCAAAATCGCTCTGTCTGTCATAATTGGGCCCTTACACGCATTATCATCGTCTACAGCAACAAATTCTTCCGATGATATTGTAAAACAGTTTAGTAATATAGAAACTTTCCTAAACATTTGATCGAATGCGGACTCGGTTTCAATTTTTCTCCGTCCGTTTTGGCACCGAATCACTGAATTCCGTGTGGAATGCAACGTAATTATGAAGGGCATGTGGTAAATCGATAGAGAAATGTTCTTTTGCTTCGGTTGCGAATAAATATTTTCTGAAGCGAACGCTTTCGATGGTGAAATTTTAAGAGTTTTGACAGGCAGTTTGTCCGGACCGTTTCGTTATTTCGTGTTAACCGATATTTCGTCTTAAGCGTTTTCGCGTTAAACATATTTCACTGTACACGTGTACACGTACATACTTATTATATAAATATGAATATATATATGAATATAAATATATATATATAATAAAATGAATAATTGAATTCAAGAGGCGAAGGACGAATTTGATCTTATTTCACACATTTAATTTATTCTTCGCAATTATGTCGTAGGTGGATGAATAGTGAGAAGTAAAAATTATGTCCGAGGAATAATAATATTAAATTGACAATTTATCCTGTTGTGACCTTTTCTAAAAGGCAAATGTTAATTTCGCGTGTTGCATTAAATTAGGGTCAATGAAAAATAGTATAAAGGTCCTCGATATACAAGTACACGCTCAATGTAATCAATACGGCAGATTGTGCAATGCGGTTTTTTTGCAGTAGTCATATTCATATATATGTGTATGCATATATATACACACACATAATTAAGAACATCGCAAAATATATAACTCGGCTACACCTCAACATCTGTATAAATCATATATCATTTTTTTTTTTTTTATCAATTTCAGTGGTTGTTTTTCATACTATAAAAATGTATTTTTACTAAAACCACGTTTCATTCGTTAATAATTTTTTGAACTTGCTTCGATCGCGTTATCTTGCAATGAAATTTTGTAGTGCTCTTTTTTTCGTATTTATCAAAAAGGAGGATGTCGTCTGCATATCAAACGTTGTTGATTTTTTGTACACGCCAATCAGAACACTCCCTTTATCAACGGCTAGCACTTTTTCCATTATATATATATATGTATATATATATTGCGTATATAAATCGAGTGTGATCGTTATCGTCTGATTTATAATGTTATTAACCGGCGGTTATCGATGCGATTTTATTTGTCTTATATTAACATTTGAATTTAAACAAATTTAATCGATTCGATTTGATTATTATTATTATTATTACCGATGGGAAAGCTGGTTGGCCGATATTCTATCAATGAGTTAATGTGTATATATATATATATATGGGTGTGTATATATGAATACAATATATAATACGACACGATTAAAGCGAAAAGACATTTCAATAATTTCGATCGTTAATTAATTATCGAGAGAGTAATTTTTTCTTAGTTAGATTAAAAACATGTTACATCGCTAATACATTACGAGTTTAAGTAAGGAAGACGTGCTTATAAGGATTACAATTGTATTAAGGGAAGACAGATAATGGGCACATCCGAAGAATATGATAAAGTTGGCATCTGCAGAGTGTGAGTAGAAGAGAGCTAATAAGCTGTATTTAGAATTGCGAAGAAGGGAGACGATTTTTTCCGGAATCGTAGTCTACACGATTATGAACCGGACGAACTTGGTTAATCTGTGTATATTTTTAAAATTACCTTAAACATGGAAGATGAGTCTGAAGCAAATGCGATATAAGCGTTGTATATTCCGGTATTTAATAGCGAGAATAAAAATATTTATTCCGGAATTAATATTATCTTTTATTAAATAAAATTAGTCGTCCGGTATGTTACGCAATAGTAATAATAATAATAATAATGGTGCTTACAATCGTCGCGAATATAAATTTTCAAGAACATTTCTCAAAATGTAGGATAAGGTCAGTGATTCCGGTAAAGCGTTGCGCTTTCTTCGTTCTTATATATATATATATATATATGTTTCTTCGTTTATTTTATTTTATTTTTTTTCACGTAAATAAGGATATAATAACAATATCGCGTCTCGACCGTACTAATTAGGAATATAATTAGGTAATTTCTGGTAAAGCTGTTGCGGTAATTATACTGTACTTGTCGTTTGTAACATTTCTCGCCCGTTACGTTATTTTTAATATTTAAAATCGTACGAATTTTTTTCTTAAAATTATTAATAATAACATTTTTATTCATCCGTTTTAATGTCAAGGACGTAGATAAAAATTTGAACGTTTGAGATATATATATATATATGTGTGTGTGTGTGTGTATAAACACACATACACATATATATTTACTTATTTCTTCACTCGAACACGTGTAAAATGCAAAACACACACACAAGGCCGAGTACGGATATATATATATATATATATATATATTTATGTTAGTACGATAATATCGAGGATAGGAGAGAGCGATTTGACATGTTCGCTGCCTAGTACACAGGTATCGCAACTACTATATAGGCTACGTAGATGGTAAGGTGAAAGTCTAGACAATCGCTACATAAAGTAATCGCCGTGATATCAAGGCAAGTGGAACGGGAAAATAATTGAAACGGAAAGTAGCATAATTGAAGATTACGTTATCAGCGAACTTGACTAAATAACATAATTTTTAATACCCGGAATAACGGAACTCTGTCGGAACGCTATGTGTCTCAATCGATTCGGCTAGTAGGAAATATATATATATTTATAAATGTCATGTGTATATATATATATATGTATGTATATCTAATTGCATATCGATCAAGGTTATTAACGAATGAATAATAAATATTTTTGTCTTAATTACGCGATGTAGGTTAACGCTTCATTTAAGAAAAATGTTCATACTATCTTTCCGCTATTTCGAAATTATAGTTAAAAATTAACGAATTTTGTTGTTTATACGTCGTGAACAAAATTTATTAATTTGTTTTCTTTTAAAAAGCCGAGTTAACCATCGATCGCGTTTAATTTTGTTTTATGTAAACAATTACTAAGGGGGTTAGATAACATTTAATTCGATAAGCGATTAATATTGATATCGAAATAAAATGAACAATTCGAATAAACGATTTCGACAAACAAGCGAGAAAAAAATTGTGTAAAATTGCATTAGGTCGTTATAAGCTGATCCGATATTTAAGCGAGCTTTTAGATAATGTGAACGAGGTATCGGATAATTATATGTTTACACGATACAGACGTAGAGTTTTTTTTCGTTTTCGGAGAAACGTCTGTCTACGCGTATGACAGATATTCGAAAACGACTAAAATTTGCCGTAATCTCTCCTACAGAAATACCTGAAAAAACTGACCGTTACCACTCGCGGGGAAGTACTGGGAAGGAAGCCAAAAAAAACACCGATATTTGGATGTTGAAATAAATAAGTAATGTCTCTAGTAAGGCGAAGAAAACATGTCGACCCGATTTAAATTTACAACCGACAGTTGGAATCTTTAATCAAACTCAGGTGGTTGAATGAAGGCAAGATTAGTATAGTAGATGCGGTAGTTAAGGAGAAGGGGCCGCGTGGCGACTCTAATTTCCATAAGAGAATTAGGGTGGTACTGTTTAATATGTAAAAGGAAGAGGAGCGAATTTATGAATGGTTCAGGCGTGAAATCCTAAGTTTGATAAGAATGATATTTTTGGAGGAAGTTCAGAAAAGGGACAAAAACCGTATATTTATTATTAACAGGATATCGATGGGCTCTTTATATACTGCGTAGAAGCAACGTAAAGGATGTTTATATAAAAAGTTGACTCGTGCCAGAAAAAATTTAAATAGGAAACCCGTAGAAATAAATTAATTAATAAAAAAATCAAGGCTAATGGCGCGAACAATATTTTTTTCCTTCTTATATCCGCAAATTAGACAATTATCAAAAACAAATTTTATCTTAAACGAATGAGCGGGAAAATGAAAAAAATAAGTATATTCCCCGATCTTATGCGCCAGATATTTCCGTTTAAGGTCTGAACTATTATCGGTGATTCGAGGCCGCATATTTCCAATACATATTTATTCGTTTTTTTTTTTTCTGTCCGCGCTATACGCCATTCCTTCTCGGGATTCGCATTTTAAAGGCTTCTAGCCGTTTTAAGTTTTCTGCGCTACAAGACGTGACATAGCACTGCATCGGCCGAAGTTTCAATATTTAATTTCCTATATCGTTAAATATGTATGCGAGATTTTCAAAGGCTTGTTTCGACAACGGAGATTCTTGTTTTCCATTGTGTATCTTCCATCGTTAGATATACGAAACCGATCTATTTTACATCTCCGATTTTCAAGACTGCGGTTTTATTACCCTCGTGAACTTCATCCTGTTAGTTTTTTATCGACGTTTATAATCGTATCCCATTTCTATTGTTTTTCTTTTTTTTATGTTTTGCAATTTTTTGTAATATTGTGCCATGTAAATTATTTGCTTACACATGTTATTTATTTTTTTACACACTTTATATAAATTGTATATATTTTTATATTTTATTGTTCTATACTTATAGAGTCATATAGATTTTGACGATTTTAAACTACTTTTTCGTCACCGCGTGTAACTTCGATAAAATGCAATTATACCGAATAGAGATTATTATTCGTTTAAAATGTTACGTTAGAACCGTTTAAATCGCTCTAAATGTCGCGTAAATATAATACAACCATCCTCAACCGTACACATACGTGTCGATAAATAAAAATCTTAACCAAGCGGAAATAGTATATCGGCAAAGGTTCGTGATGAGAGATCGTCTTGATAAGAGCCCGTTCGATTAAAATTAAAACATCGATAGAACTTAATTACCCTTTTAAATAATTAATCGCGAAAGGAAAAATTATTTACTAAATATATCGTTATTGTCCGTTCAGCGTGAATCATACTACCATTTAGGTGTACAAATCATTCGATAAAGCTTAATCGTACGCTCTCGTTGCTTTCTGTATATACACGTATCTCTCTTTCTCAAGGTTACATATGTAACATATATATATATACATATATGTAATTATGCACGACGCTATGCGCATGTAAGGAAGAAGAAAGCGAGATTATTTAAGCGGGAAAATGAGAATAAAGTTCTGTTTCGATTTTATTTATCATCAGCATTATCCTGTTTTCGTTAAAGTATCGACGGCGCGATTAAATTCGATTTCGTGCGAATGATGAAGACGGACGAGTTTATTGTTGTTCGAATAACTCAAAAACTACTCGAAAATTTTTGAATGAAATTTCATTTAAAAATAGGAAACACAGATTTTAGCATGCACGTATTTATGGAACACAATACAGTTCAGATGGCCGCCATTTGCAGCGATACATTCGTTCAATCTGTTTACAAAACTTTATCCCTGAATTTTTTAAAAATTTCTTCAGAATTCCGAGTTTCAGGTATTCCAGATTTCGTGGGCGTATTTCGTGAACACGGCTTTTAAGGTATCCCCCGCAAAAAAAATAAATCTGGTGAGCCCGGCGGCCAAACGAAATCCGTGCGACGCGACAACATTCGGTTATCAAAATATTTTTTTAGTATTGCGTTCTGCCGAACAGCGACACGATGCACCATCTTGTTGAAACCATGTACAACGCTCGGCCCAGACAAATACGAAGTGACAAGGAAAACCCGAATTTATCAAAAATAAGGCCCCACTATTCCTCATTTTGCCACTCCAACCAAGACGATTCTTGCTGTGTGACGGCTTCTACTGAATTTACATTAGATTCGGACCAGTAGCTGCAGTTCTGTTTACGAATCCGCGTAGCTGAAAATGAGTTTCATCGCTCATCAAAAGATTGTTTAAATCGATCTATGGTCCGGTACTTTTTAATTCCTGAATTATTCACAGTTTATAAGGATGAAAGTCTTGCATACGGCGAACAGTTTCTATTGACAAAAGAAACAGACGAGAAGAAAGTCCGGCACTCCGAATGATCGATGCTCAAAATCGATCGGGAAAATCTTCAAAAGTTTATTGTTAACAAAAAAATATATACCTATATATTTTAAGAGCAGCACTGGCACGTGCTACTGAGTTCCAAACTCAGTGTGGTGTTGTTACCCACTAAAAAACCCCTCCCTCTAATCGAAAAAAAAAAGTTACGTTTAAATAATGATGGATAGTCCTGCACATACCTCCACTAGATATTAATAAAATTAAATAACATAGAAAAATTATGTAAAAATATACCGTTAAAAAAGTATGATTAATATGAGTTTCTAATAAAGATATATACATTAAAAAGAAAGGAAAGGGAAGATAAATAAAAACGAATATTAACACATTCAAAGATGTCACACATTTCCTACGTAGTAGTGTCGTCTGTTCAGCAGAGAAGTCAAAAACGATACTAAAGTAAAGTAGGTTGCGCACGGCTTTTTTTTTTTAATTTTTTTTTTACAATCTGACCCCTAGGTCATTTAGAAAAATTTTTGACCATGTAATAACGTGACGGAGAAGCACCCAGTGGTGCTCACCCAGCAGCTGCTACCTTATACAAGGTCCAGAGGTTTATTACACTTCAACCTCCTGGTGTCACTGGAGGTGTTCAGCATTCTTTGAGCCAAGGTATTAGGATGACCTTCCAGTCTAAGTACATGTCTTTGAACGTACTGCTTTATAACATCGGACACATATGGAATATTCAAGTCTCTATGTAGGGTTGCGTTGGTTATCTACCAGGGTGCACCTGTCATTGTTCTTAATATTTTATTTTGAAACGTTTGTAGCACCTTTATATTGTTTTTTTTTGCACAACCCCATAGCTCTATTCCGTAGGTCCAGACTGGCTTTATAACTGCTGTATATACCAAACGCTTATTGGTCAATGAGAGAACACTATTCCTGCCTAAGAGCCAATACGGCTGAAATTTCAAAAAATCGTCATAGAATTTTAGTTGCGAAGAAAGCTGCAAATCACTTTTACGATGGAAGTCGACATGAGACGTTTTGGACACGGGGAATTTGGATCCGATATTATTAGCACTAAAACTTTAAGATCGTTTACTGTTATATAGGCGATTTTCCGGATATTACGACATATTCAGATCATCCGCACATAATCCATACATTATATATATATATATATATATATATATATATATATATATATATATATATATATATATATATATATATATATATCGTTTATTTTAGACGACAATGTCTCATCTATTATAAACGTAAAAAGTAAAGAGATAATACTTACACCAATATACGATTTTATCGGCGTCGTTTTCGGCTTCGGTAATGTTCAAACCCATCGTCGATTGATAATCAATTACTGTTGAAAAAAAACAACAACAATCCATAGAATTAAATTATTATTATAGGTATCGATATAATTATTATATGCAAATTATTATTATAGGTATCGATACAATTATTATATGAAATTATTATTGTAGGTATCGATACAATTATTATATGCAACTTTTCTGTTGAGTGTTGTGTTGCGACAAATAAATAACCGATTAATATTAATTATCGAAAACTGTATCCTATAGCTAATACTAAATGGATTTTCGATAAATAATGTACACTGTGCGGATGATACGGTATTCATAGTCGGTAAACGAGAAAATTTACAACTGACAGTTAATCCTATAATAATTTACCGCGAGAAGTATCGTTTATGAATCGATGCATCAAAAATGGAAGTAATCATAGTTGTAGAACTTTTACTCTCACACAGTCGTAATATTACACTCGGTGTACGATGGAGAATTATTAAATATTAAGTACTATCAACGTTACTTTGTATGTTTGAAAAAGTTGAACATTGAATGTCGAACGCGTAAAACAATACCATCAACGCCTAAGATAACAGATCAGAAGGTAGTAGAGTAAGGAAAACAAATATATATAATTAGCCTGACGAATAAAACAGGGAAACGAATTATCCGGGCCATCTGGTCGAGAATAGGGGTCAATATGAACAGTACTCGCAGATGTGATAGAAAATACCCGGGGAGGTGGTTGACCGTAGAACAATACGATGGCTATCAAATATACAGCGATGGATGGTTTATATATATATAGATAGATATGTGGATGTATACATACACTTACGTATGTTTGTCATAATTTCTGTACGTGTTTGTACATATATATGTAAGCTGAATATAAAGGTATACGAGTACATCATGCCGGGAAATAGTGGGGGAAAGCAAGTATACTGTGAGAATAGTCCTGTCTATGTGCCTGTTGGTATAACCATTTTGTACGCTCGCTTGCTCATTTTACAGGTTAACTCCCCATATATAACGCGCCAATCGGTTTCACTTCAAATGCGTTTAGTAATTTTTAACCGCTTTCTTGTTGTTTATTTCTGGAAACGGTTTGAGGCATTGCGAAATGGTTGGAATGAAATAAAAATACCTTCAAGAATCTAGTGAAATGAATTAGGTCGAGATTTGTTTTCTATCGGTCAAATATAACGACGAATCCGTATTAACGAAATTCTCTATACGTATTTACCATTAGTAGAAAAACATCGCTTATGTGAAGTTTGATTATGTCACATTTTGCGAAAATTGACGCGTATGGATCGGAAAATTAGTCGACGATATTCCCGCTAATATTATTACTATAATATCAATTAGCGCTTGCGTTAAATCAGTTACCGGTTAATTTTAACGGCTTAAGTAGTTTGAAAAATTATATTGAAATCACAGGCTACAGTGGCTGCTAATACGATATACTGGTGAAATCACGAAATTCGATCTATTAAGGATAAAATAAAAGAAAGTCTGAGTGCAACCAATTTTCTACGCTATTCATGTTAAAAACGCTATTTATCAAAATACAAAAGTTTCAAAATTGCATGATTATCGTCATTGAAATGTCTAATAAAAATCTGTTCGAACTTCGGGAGAACTTTGCGTCAGAATTTTTTTACCATACCCACAATTAATGTACGATCGACAATCTTGTATCGGAGATAATAGGCAATCCATCGATTTAATATCTTCGTGATTATCTTCGTAGTGACCGAACCGGATTCGTCTACGTATTATGTAGGTAGATAATAGCGCTACATCTAGGTTACGGGGCAAAATGCCATAAGGAAAATAAGGAAGTATAAAAATCAAGAAGAAATCAGGAGAAACCTAATAAAGCAGAACTGTTTTCCTCGTCGTAACGTAATTTATAGATCTCTACAAAATGAACGTTATTTATCTACATGTATTTTCTATAATATGTTGAATTATTGGAGAGTAGTGATTTTATGAATTAACAAAACAAAATAAAATCAAAGTTAATCACTAAAAAATTGTTTTATTATACAAATACGTACACGAAGCTTTTCGACTATTAAGTCATTATCAAGCTATTGTTAAAAATGGATTAATGATGGGTTCACCTTTATCACCTATTTTAGCAGAAATATATATGAATAAACTAGAGAACATAATATCTAAAGAAAATAATATTAAATTTTGGGGAAGATATGTAGATGATATATTAATTATTTGGAATAACAAGTTGGAAACTTATGAATTAAATAAATTTATAATAGAATTAAACAACTTTAATAAAAACATTAAATTTACAGTAGAAATAGGTAATAAAAATATACATTTTTTAGATTTAAATATTAATATAAACAATAATATTTTAGATATTGATATATACAGAAAACAAACACTAACAGATGTAATAATTCCAAACGATTCTTTTCATGCTAAATCACATAAAGTAGCTAGTTTAAGAAATTATTGTAATAGAGCCAAAATTATTTTAAACTGCAACAAAAACAAAATAAATAAAGAAAAGAATATTATTAAACAAATTGCCATAGCAAATAAATACAATCCGAATATAGTAGATCAATTATGGAACAAACCAAATAATAGTTCTTCACAACATAAAAAAGAAAAAGATAAATATTTAGGATCAATTAAATATATAGGAAAATACACATACAAATTTTTAAAAATCTTTAAAAAGTACAATATTATGATAGCAATAAATAATAATAAAACATTATTTAAATCAATTTGCAACAATAAAATAGAAGATTATAGGGTATTACAAAAATCTGGAGTATATAGAATAAACTGCTCAACATGTAATAAGTTTTATATAGGTGAAACAGGACGTCAAATAAATAATAGACTAAGAGAACACTTTAATTCATACAAAAATGAAAATGATGACAAGTCACTTTATGGTAAGCACTGTAGAGAAGAAAAACATTTTATAGAAAACATTACAGATAATATAAAAATTTTACACATAGAATATAAATTTAAAAAAAGAAAATTATTAGAAAAACTACAAATTATAAAACATAGAACTAGTAATAATTTATTAAATAATATGATTAATTTTGATGAAGAATTAATTTTAAAATCGGTTTTATAACTACATGTTATTGTAAAAAAAATTTTTATTTCTGGCTATTCAATGTATCGATATTTATAAAAGTTTTTTAGTAATATCTTTGGTTTATTTATAACATTTTTAACAATAGCTTGATAATGACTTAATAGTCGAAAAGCTTCGTGTACGTATTTGTGTAATAAAAAATTTTTTTAGTGATTAACTTTGATTTTATTTTGTTTTGTTAATTTTCTATAATAGCCGTCATTTTAGTGGTATAATACTTTTTGTATTATTATACGCATCCAACAAAGCCTAGATCAAACATATAATTTTATTACAAACGTCCATACACATGTATACAAGGGTATATATATATATATATATATATATATATATATATATTAATTTATATAAGAAAATAATAAATATAGAGTAGCCTGCGAAACTAGCTTATGGTTACCGGTAGTAACTATTAATATCTATGTTTAAATAATTCCGAGATAAATATAGGAAATTGTTCTAACAGAATAATTTCACTACGATTGTGAGCAATCGATATTATACAATTTTCTCCGATGGTTATATTTACTACATGTGTATATTATACGCTGGACATTCTTTATTTCATTAGTTATAAAATTACGACATTTTCCATCAGTGATGATTTGTAATTTATTCATATAATTTCCGATAGAACCGTAGTAAGTATGTGTGTCGCATAAAAATTTACTTTAAACTTTTTTGTTTTTAAAACGTTTAATTATTAATTAAGTTACCATTAGTTCGAGCATCATATCTCGATTTTTTAAATTCATTAAAAATCTGTAAATCAAGTTGTTTAAGATATTCTTTATTTATCATACCATTATGTTCTCTTTTAATTTAAAAAATAAGTGATTTTTTTAAAATATATATAGATCAAACACTCTTGCAATGAATACCAATATGTGAAGCAGTTATGTATGAGAATCTTAAATCGATCAAACATTTTTGGCAATTAAAATTTACATTACGAGGTAGCTGATTAGTTAAATGGTTATAGATGAGTATAAGCTGTACCAAGCGTTTATTCAGTATTAACTTTGAATTATAATTTAATCCACGTAATTTACCACCGATTGATTTAAAAATATAATAATATTTATCGACCTTTCATTTACGTATTTAATATGCTTATTATATAATAAAACCTAAATATTTAATACGATCAGTGTATCTAAAAATATTATTATTAAGTTTAATATTATTATAAAAAAAACTATATATATATATATATATATATATATATATATATATATATAGTAATTTATATACCAACATATATCGTATATTACGGAGATGGATATAGGTATGACCGAAAACGATGATATTTAAAATTGTTACGATTTGTTCGTTTTTATCTGGTATTAGTCAGTAGCGATATGACTGATTTGATAGGGAACATTTAGGGAACTCAGCAATTTTTAAGAAATTGAATAGTCGTTTATTATGGTAAGCAATTTTTAAGAAATCGAATAGTCGTTTATTATGATAAGTAGTAAGTTTAATTACAAGGTTAACTATCGATAAAAAGAACTTATTCTAATATTAGGTAATTTATTTGTTATTATTTTTAAAAAAAAGTGTTTATAAGGTTTACTCTGTAGGTAAATCATATCAGTTGAAAGTCTGAAATTCTCAGACTGCACCCTTTGTATTACATGCACATTACTGACGGTATACGGTTATATTGCAGTTCGTTCCGTTTGAGAGGCAAAACGACGGACTTTTAAAAACTAAACAGTAAATTAAACAGTGGTAACAATAATATATATATTTTTTTAATTACTAAAACCGATTGATGAGGAGTTGTGATTGTTTCAAGAATAAATAATAATTGTTCTCCAATTATAATAGATTTTAAAAGATAGACTTCTATCTAAAAAAAATCTGTGCCTTGCAGTTCAGGGAAGAAATGAAATTTAAAGACGTTTTAACTAAATTGGACACAGAGTTTTGTTTTTAATTTTTACGCGGGTGTGTACACACACACATACATACATACATATATATATATATAAAAAAAAGCCTATGTACGTGTATAAGTCGACGCGCCTAACATTACAAAACGTGGGTGTTGGTAGTGCGGTACATGTGAATGATGTATATATATATATATATATATATATATATATATATATATACATCCGTCCGTTATATCCTTGACACACCTAATGCAACAAAACATGTTTATATATAATCGCGTGCGATGTGTATATATATATATATTCGCCCATTAATTTCACTTGCTCGTTCAGTTATTCGGCTCTCTCGATCTCTCCTTCCTTTTGGAGGTTAACTCACCATATATACCGCGCCAATAGAAGTTTCACTTCAAACATTTATGTCGACATATATGTATATATATAATATACACAGGAAATTTGTTTTATTAGCTACATATATATATTTTTTAACACATACACAACTTATATATATATAATATATATATGATGGATATGACAGGCACGTGCGGTTACCGTGCATTTTATATATAATTTGCGCGGGCATATGCTGTTACCGCGCATATATAAGTATTTTTTTAAAGTATGTAAACTTCCGCTTGCATAGTCCGTTTGATATGAAATCTTAATTACATACAAACTTTTGTTTAGCACTTAGAAACAAACAGGTATGCAATGTTTTGCATGTAAAAACAGGATTTTCGATGCATATCTTCATTAGGAATGGTCGAATGATGAGTTTTTTACGTTTGATTCATAACCATCCCCCTACATAATTAAACCCTCCTCGAACGGTAGCCCCTTGTTACGTATAGTATAATTTGATTAGTCGGTGTTTCATTTCAATTATTACCTATATTCCGGGTAATAACTATCTTTTAAATTTTTCCCCTTTTTGTCATGCTCTGATTAATCGCATGCGATTAACACGGCATAACGACATTTCTAGTGCTTTCGTAACGATATTCTTCAATTGGTGTAATTATCATTCGTCGTTTAAAACGAATTATAGAAAATTTAGAACGTACTTGTATTTACTTTTTAAAGATAACGTTGTCATCTAATAAAATGATTAGGGTGATACTGGAATGCGCTGTAGTATATATATGACATTTTTATACTGTGAGAAGGCTTTCGACACAGTGGAGATCTGGGCGGTATACCGAATTCATTAAACCTAATTGGTATCACGGACAAATACATACAAATTATAAAGAACATTTATGAGTTTGTTACAATGCAGATAAATTTATGGAATAAAACGAAAAAATCCCAATAAAAAGAGGTGTTAGACAAACAGATACTATCTTATCGAAATTATTTATCTCCGCTTTGTTTAAAAACTTGAATTTTACTGCAACCGGTATTTGAATAAACAGTGAATATTTAAATCACCTCATTCGCGGACGATATAGTTCTAGTGGGCAGAAGTTCAGAAGAACTACAGATGATGATAACAGATTTAAATGTACACTCGAACAAAATAGGACTGAAAATAAATTTATATAAAACAAAAATAATGACGAACACAGGAAAAAGTGAACAAAAATCAATTAAATCGGAACAGATCGAGCAAGTTTATAGTTACATATGCCTAGGTGAAAAAATCACTACAAATAAAGACACGATGATGAAAGCACAAGTGGCAAGGAGAATATCACTATCGCGGGTTGCGCTTGGGGAATTACGTATAGTATTCCGAAATTAACAAATACCGATTAATAAACTATATAACCAATGTGTACTTCCGATTCTAACATATGGTTCGGAAACAGGGTCATATACAAAAACAAATTTGAAAAGGATAATAAAAGATCAGACGGGATATGAGAGATTGACGCTGGATATAAGATTATCAGATCATAAAAAGAATGCATGGATACGTGAACAAACACGGTTGGATGATGCAGCGGAGCGGATGGCTATAACAAAATAGAATTGGGCTGGCTATGTGGCTCGAAGAGAAATTAATAGATGGTCAAAGCGGATCTTACAGTGATGGCCAGTGGACAAAATAAGGAAACAGGGAAGGTCAATGATATAGCAAAGGTAGCTGGGAAAAAATGGTTGAGGAAAGCGTAGGACAGAAGTAGGTGGAACACATTGTGGTGTGGAAAGCCTTCATCCAGGAGTGGATAGACAAAGGATTACGGTGAGATATATATATATATACAAAACACCGTTTTACGTTTCTGGGTAGATGAATTGCGAATCATCTGCAAAATATTAGGCGCAATATCGTTTATACTCATACGTTATCTCCGCTATCAAGATGTTTATAAAGTGTTTTTAATCGAAACATACGTTACACAGATGCCGACGTAGATTTCTTACAACGATATTAACGTCATAAAGAACATGTAAAACATCATCACGTCGTTGATCAAAGATGTTTAGGTAAACATGTTTTTAAAGGTTCCGCCCCTCCCCCCCGTATTTGGGTATGGTTTTGTATTAAGGCGTAGGTATATGAATATGTAATACATACAAGATACTTATATGTACGGACATTTTATATATAGTATACGTCTTAATGCGGTATATTTGTGCAGACTTGTACGTGACCGATATGCAAAATCAGATAAAGAAACAAATGCGAAAAGTACACACACACACACACACACACAACACACATACACATATATATATATCGATATATTCGTGCAAATAGTTTTTAAATAAACTAGTTTTCAAGATCGGCCTAAAATACTTGGCCGCTGAAATTACCGGTTATGTGGCTAACCCATAAAAAAAAAATTAGAAACTATTGTATTGTATTGTATTGTATATTTTTATTTAAAGACGCTCGACATCTTGGTCATTTGCGTCTGCTATAACTTAAATAATTAAATACAACGGAAAAGTAAATCTATATCTTATGGAATACATTTATACATTTTAAAAAACTAAAAACATATTGAACGATAGCTTCATCATCTGCAAGCATTTCTTCTGTCGTCATTTTTCTATGTCCGAACGCTTTCTCTCGTTCCTCGGTGAATTCTCGACATTCAGTGATGACGTGACTGATGGACATTTTTTGATTATCGCAGTATATACACGACGGCGGGAGTCCTGTCTGGAGCAGTGGACCATGTGTTAATTTCGTATGACCAATACGGATTCTGCATAATACAATTTCTTCTCGTCTGTTTTCACGGTGAGATGTTTCCCAATGATCCAATTTGCCTTTAACTTGCCGTAAGTTGTTGTTGATTTGATTTGTCCATACATTTTGAGCGGCCATCATGATTGCCAGTATTATTTGCTTTGTTGCATTTAATAGATCTTTTTCACGTGCCGTTTTGATCTGTTTAATATTTTCCCATGGCGGGTTTGTAGTTTCTAGTGGCCTGATGTTAAACCGATTTATACGCAAATAGTTTAGATAGTCATTACATCTAATTCTAAATGGTTTGTTTTTGTCCCGGTAGATTTGATTTAAATTGGAATGAAATGTTTTATAGTAATTTATATGCGTTTTGTTACCGCTAAGTTTCGTATAGTATTTCAGTACTAATATAATTCGACGGTGTTTTAATGACAATATGTTTGTTTCTGCATGCAGGCTTATAACCGGACTTGTGCAAAACGCTCCACTGCATATTCTGAGCGCGTTGTTTTGGATTACATTCAGTTTTCTTAGCGTACTTTCTGCAGCTGAGTCGTATGCGATCGCACCGTAGTCTATTATTGATCTGACATAAATTCCATATAGTCGTAATAGCATGCTTCTGTCAGATCCCCATGACTTGCCATGCAACATTTTTAATAAATTAAGAACTTTCGTAGATTTTAGTTTTATGTTTTCAATATGTGGCTTCCAATTTAATTTGTTATCCAATATAAGCCCTAAAAATTTTGTTCTGTTTCTGTTTGCTATAAATGTATTATTTAGTTTTAACTTGATCTCACGTTCAGGTGTTTTCTTTGTAAAATTAATTACACATGTTTTTTCGGTAGAAAAGTGTATATTCTTAGTGATGCCCCACTTTTCTATTTCTGTTATAATCTTTTGTAATTTTTCTTCTATTTGTGAAATATTATTTCCTCGTAAATAAATTGCTAGATCATCCGCAAATATTGAGTAGTTAACAGGGTATTTGATTAAGTGTTGTAGATCATTTAGTGCTAGTATAAATAGTAGGGGACTTAAAACGGATCCTTGTGGCACACCTGACATTTGGTTTCTTTCAGTTGAAAGCGAGTTACCTACTCGAACTTTAAATTTTCTGTTTTGAAGGAATGCTATGACAAATTTTGGTAGGTTGCCTCTAAAACCCATTTCATATAGTGTATTTATAATCGATTCTTTGGATATATAGTCGAATGCTTATAATCGATTCTTTGGATATATAGTCGAATGCTTTTTCTATATCGAAAAACACGCATACAGTATATTGTCGCATTGTAAAACCATCTAGAATTTCTTGTTGTAGTCTTAATATATTGTCAATAGTCGACCGTCCTTTTCTGAAGCCACTTTGATGTTTGTCCAGCCAGTACTTATTTTCTATAGTCCACATCATCCTTCTTGCAATTATCTTTTCTAAAAGTTTGCACAATACGCATGTCAATGAAATAGGACGATAACTAATTGCTTCATATTTATCTTTGCCGGACTTTAATATCGGCACAATAGTTGCCTCGTTCCATTTTTTAGGAATTTTGTGTACTTTCCAAATTTGATTGAACATATACAGGATACATTTAGTATTTTCTTCTGTTAAATTTTTTAGCATCTCCGAATGGATATAATCTGGACCAGCAGCAGATCTTTTTTGTTCTTTTATCACGTTGTTTAATTCGTTTTGAGTGATATCTTGATTATATTCTTCATTATTTGATGAGTCCAAAGTCTGAATTGCTTCTAGTGATATGGGTACTGAGATGTTTATGCAAAGTAGATATTTTGTAATAGTGTTCTGCTATGACCTCCGCTATGTCTTTACTCTCATATTGTAGTTTTCCGTCCGAATCAGTTATCCCCGCGATGGTATTATCATTTTTCTTATTTAGAATTTTCCTAATTTGATTCCATACTTTTGTAATAGCGGTTTTTGAGTTTATTTCTGAAATAAAGTCTCGCCAACACTTTTTTTTACATTCGTTGATAGTTCTTGTTGCAGAGATCTTGCTTTTTTAAATTTTACACGGTTCTCATTAGTTGGATGACGCTTATATCTATTAAATAATTTATTTTTATTTTTAATAGCAGTCATACATTCATGAGTCCACCAGGGAATTCTTTTCTTCCGTAACTGTGGTTTTATTCTAGGTATACGTATTTTAGCTGAGTGCAAAATATTATTTACAATTACTTTATTCATTTCATCTGGATCGGTTAAATTTAGTATATATTTAAAGTCTATTAAGTTTTTAAAGCCTTCCCAGTTTGCTTTATCTATAATCCAGTTTTTATACCGTTCTCTGAATTGTTGATGATCTGTTAATATATTTATGATCTGAGGGAAGTGAACGCTGCTGTATAATTTCTTGCACCTTCGCCAGTACAACATATGGCTGATAGTTGAACTGCAGATGGTTAGATCTATGGCTGACGTAGTACCGTTATAGACATTAAATCGTGTTGGTTCGCCTGTATTCATAATACTGATAGTAGGATCATTTAGAAATTTTTCTATTACTTGTCCTTTATTATCTGTATGAGCCCCATATTATGTTATGGCTGTTGAAGTCACCTGTTAATATATATGGCCGTGGAAGTTGCTTAGTTAATGATTGTAATTCTTTTAGTCATACTTGATCTTCTTTATGTAAATAGATCGTGCATACCGTAATTGGTGTATCTAGAAATAATTTTACCGCGGTTACTTGATAGACTGACTGAATCTGTATGTCCTGTTTCTTAATACTATTGTGGGTAGCAATTAGGACTCCACCTTTGGAGTTACCACTCGTTAATAAATCACTTCGAGTGATATTATAACATTTTAATTTTAATTTGTAATTAGGATTTAATTTTGTTTCTTGTAGGCATATTATGGTGGGTTCTAAGTCTTGAATAAGTAATTGTAAGTACGGTAGTTTGGATATGACGCTGTTTATATTCCATGATATGATATTTATCATAATTTATGAATGATATTTATTTATGGCTCTTCTACTAGCTCGGACACGCTATCCATACTATCATCCTCGGACTCGATTTTTGTTATATTTTGTAATATGATTTCTGATTCTAATTTTTTCAGGTAGCAGGTAAGAGATCGTTTTGTATCTTTACTTAGAATAGGTTTGATTTCTTCTACCATATATATAACTCCTTGTAAATCGTCTGTATGTTTTCTTGTGAATTCTATTTTGTCTTTATGTCCTTTTAAATTTAGCAGCAATTTTATAAAATCATCCGTAGGAATAGGGCAGCTATCAGGATGAGCTACTATAAATGCATCTAACTGTGTGTGTATTTTTTCGATTTCATCCTTGTTTAGGTTTAATTGTGTAGTATTTTCTTCCATTTTTGGCCTTTTTATTTTTTTACATTTTTTATCTACACTGTCTAATTCATTTACGACTGTTTCGTGATATTTTAAAGCATCTACGGGATTTGATTCTGTGATGGTATCTTGCTGAATTTGGATCTTTTCATCCGGTTTAGTATTTGAATTTTCTGATTCAGTGTATGATTCTGTGGTGGGAGGGGCTGATCGTTTTAGCTGTTCTCTGTCTGTGTCATGTAACATATGACTTTCGTTAGAAGTATTTGGTTCTTCGCATTTGGTCTCTATTGGGCATTTTTTTGCATAATGTCCAATATTTTTGCATTTGAAGCAAACCAGGTTTTTATCTGTGGTTAAAAATATTCTGTAGTCTTTTTCATTGTAGTTAACCAATAATGAATCCGGTATGTATATTTGTTGATCATTTTCTTAAGTATAATAGACCGTACGTCTAAAGCTGCAGATATGTTGAAATATTGACTGTTGAAGTCCAGCTTTTAGGAATGTCATGGGGGACGCCAGTTTCAGATTGACTTCATCTGTAAGTATCTTTTCAATAACATCGTGTGGAATGATCGGGGATACATTAGATATAATCAGTTTTCTAGCCGGACTTATTAAAGGTCGAGCTTTTATTATTACATTGTTTATTTTTATTTCTCCCTGATTCAAAATGAATTCTTCAGCCGTTTTATTTGAGTCAAAATAGAAACACAATCTGCTATTGGACATGCGCGACAAAAATGTAATTTTAGACGGAGGTACATGTTTACTAAGTTCTATAAGATATTCTTCGTTTGTAAATTCCCCTATGACTGGGAAAATAATAGCTTGTTCTTCTGTAGGGAAATTGAATGCATTGCTAGCATTTTTTTGGGATTTGATGGCATTAGAAAAACTTATTGGTTCTTTCGGACATTTGTTTTCTGCTCTAATTGTAGTTATGTCGGATTTTGAAGCATTAACTGGATTATGTTTTGTTTGTTGAACAGGAAAAGTTGAGACAGAAATTTTTGATTTGTTCGTAGGTTGATTTGTTTTAGACGGAACTTGTACAGGTAACGATTTGATCTTTTTCATGTTGCTATCTTTTTTTGTGGCGGCCTAAATGGCCACACTGATTTTAATAATAACAAACTAATCTCATTATTTATACGCATATTTGTCTGAAATTATAAGACTTTTTTCTGAAATAAATAAAATAACAACATTGACGTAGTTAATGGAAATCTGTCCTGAAGATGTTGTAGCCAGCGGAACTAGTCTGTATGAAAAAATGTAATTACCATATTTTGTATAATAAGGAGTGTTATAATTTTAATTGTTTTTTTTTTTCAACCACTAATAAATAATGTTGATAATAATAATATCAAACAATTTTGTATGTAATCTAAATAACTATCATAAAAAACATTCAATTTACATTAGAAATTGGAGGTAAAACAACGCGTTTTATCGATTTATAAATAAAAAATTCATATAGATATATATACATACAGAAAACCTACACAAACAGACATATTAATTACTTGAAAAGATATACATTTCACCCAAAAATGTATGAATTAGCCAGTTTAAGATGTCTTATCGATAGAGCAAAAATAATTTTTTGATAAACAGTGATAAAGTGAACAAAGAAAAAACGCAAAATAGCAATCAGTAATAAAAATAATACGATTATAGCTGATAAAATGTGGAATAAATCTAACAACAATAAAAATACCGAAAAAGGTAAAAAGAATTATCCGATAAATTATGTAGAAAGACATATACATATGAAATAATAAAAATATTTAACAAATATAACATTATTAAGGAATAATAAAACATTATCGATTAATAACGACAAAATGGAAGATAGAAATATATTAAAAAATTCAAGAGTATATAAATTAATTTGTAATCAATATGAAAAAGAATACATAGGAGAAACAGGAAGACAATTCGCAATAAGATTTAGAGAACGTTTAAATTCATATGTAAACAATGATAAAAAATCATTAAATTAAAACACAAAATATTAATGATAAATTTTTACATAGAGGGAAAAACATTTAAAAAAAGAAAACTACTAGGAAAAATGAAAATAAAAAAAAAGGAGCTAAAAATAATTTATTAAATGCAATGATAAATAATGAAGAATTAATTCTAAGAAGTATATTGTAAATTTCATTTTTATATTGAACAACTATTTTTTAATTGTTATAATTTTTTATTATTTTCATTTTACCTAGGCTATTGGTTTTTGTTTATTTATAAATTTTATACTTGACGAATATTTTTTAAAATTATTTTTATTTTTACCGGCTATTGGTTTTTAATTATAATTTTTATATAATAGTTTTGAAATTATATTTTACGGACTATTTCTATGTAAAATAAAAAGTTTAGATTACTGAACGTTGATTGTGTATTCGTCGTCGTCTTATTTCATTTTGCTGATTTTTATCAATTATAATCTTAAATTAATGTTATTTTCCTTTTTAAACAGAAAGCTTTGTGATTTTTCATAAAGAAAATTTTTTTAATGATTTTAACTTTTTTTTAAAAAAAAAAATAAAAAATCTCCACATTCATCAAAATATGAGTCACCGGAATAGCTTAGTGGCTAGGGCACAGACTTATATACGGAGGGTACCGACTTCGAATACGATCCATCCGAAAATAAAAATATAAATAATCCAAATATTATCGAGTGGAAGACAGTGGAAAACGGCCATGCACAATACCATGTACGCGCTAGTACATAGTACACGACAAAAACGCACGTGCCTGCATTGATAACAAAGCGATTACAATCACTTCTCCCAGGTATGTGTGTCTATCTACGTTAACACCATATTATGGTGTCACCTTGTACGTTGCACTGTACATCGAATTATGTATAGGTGTAAGTAGCCGCCTACCCCCGAATTTAGAATCCTACTTATTTCGTCTTAAATGTAGAAGAAATAGATTTAAATTTCAAAATTATAATAATTACGCGCGGATATAAATAATAATCAAATGCAAGTCGATTTGAACCGTGCTTAATTCACGGACACTTTCATAACGTCGTTATCAATATTATCATTTATATATTTATAGTTTTGGCGCGTATTCCGTCAGACCTTTGGATGTAGTGGTATTTTAGAAAAATTGCGGGAATTTTACGAAATTATTTCTAAAATATTCGGTCGGTGTCAGCTGACGTAATCGATTAAATCGAATGAGAATTTTTATCTCGCATTCTTTAACGTCTATCGATAGCCTTGCCCTCCTAATTCCATGAATGTAACAAAATAATTACAATAAAATCAATTGAAAAATTAGTTAAATCACTAACATTTATTTGCTTGTGAAAAACACAAAGCCAGATATTTCGAATACTTATTTTTCATTTTACTTGTAAAATTGTGTGTTTTTTTTTTTTTAAATTGTTGCGTTTGTATATTTTTATATTTTATATTTTACTTTTGGATATCGTACATTGCGACAGTAAATGAAAGTTTAAAATTCCATCGGTATACACAACTTTTGCAGAATCCAAAAAACAAATATCGAAAAAAAAAAGGAAAAAAAAATTAATAAAAAATAAAATCAGTAAACAAATATATTGATGTTAATATATTCAATTTCAACAATTCAAAAAATAAACAGAACAGACAAGCGGAATAAAATTTTATGGAATATAGTTTCATCGTCACCATCAAATATTTTTAAAGAATTATTTTTAATTTATACGTTTAAAATTATGATTTTTTAAAATTTTTTTGTTTACTTGATAATGGCGTAAATGCCGAAAAGCTTTGCGTTTTTCACAAGAAAACAAATGGTAGTGATTTAATCTGTCAATTGATTTTTAAAAAAAAAGTCACTACATTCCACATTATAAAAAATTAAAATAATTACAATGTTAATAATTATAACGACGACAATCATAATAATTATTATAATTACGCACTACGATATAGTAATCATAAAAATAAAATGTAAAAAAATAATTATTAATATTATCAGTTTATTATTAAATACTTATTCTTCTTAATGAATACAATTTACTCTAATTATTGTAATAATTTTGATTATAATTACGATTACTATGATGATAATGATTATTATTATCGTTGTTATTCCAGCTGTAATTGTGTATAGGTGTATTATGATTCGAAATTAAATATTATTATATTATTTTTTTATTCATTATTATTATTATTTTCTCTTTTTTTTTTTTTTTGTATTATTTATCTGCTGGTTCGATTTTTATTTTTACTTTCCAGTTTGTCGAAGACGTGCATAATTTATTTCCTGTAGTAATTTATTTTTGTTCCGTAACGATGTCATAATTTCAGACAATCGATTCTGCCGTTACGTAGATAAGGCGCATTTGCAGATTCTATTATTAACATATTTCTGGTAAATGTAAATGCAAATGAATTGAAAAATTATTAATATTTTGGCCGTATTAATCGATAATGGAGAAAGACTCAGGAGGTGCAATCAAGGCGATAATCTCTCATTATACTAGTACCAGAATCAAGTTGCAGCCATTTATACTGGATCAGTGGGCGGATCCCACACTAATTTGTAATACAACGTTAATCCTAAATACCTAATTTATTACGATAATTACAATACAATTGAAAGAAATTTTAATATCATTCCATCAGTTATCCTCTTAAAAATCTTTTATTTATTTTTAAAAATTTTTTTTTGTATTTAATACTATTTTATTTGAGGTAAAAAGCCACTATGATATTACGTCTATGTGATGACTTGGTTACAAGAAGGGACTAACATTCGGGTAATCATAACAATTTTGCAAGATTAATAAAGACAAATGACGAACAGATGGTTTTTATGATATTAACTAGAAGTTACCCACGGCTTCGCCTGTGTAATTATTTTTTTACAGCTTTGTTTCACTCATTGATATCACAAATAGGACAGAAATTATGATAATTTAAAGTTTTAAAAAGTAGTAAACAGCGATATCTCTGCCAAATCATTTAAAATTTAACACGTTTTCAGGTTCGCGAATGTATCTTCACTACCAACACCCGCAATACAAATCACATTTGTTGCGTTAGAGGCATGACCGAAAAATAACGAGCGTATATATATATATATACATACATATATATATATATATATATATATATATATATATATATATATATAGAGGTGTGTGTGAGTTGTGTTTGGATATATATATATATATAACTGTTAAAAGAAAAACAGTGATATTTTAATTAAATTATTGTAACTTCTGTTCAGTTTGTGATATCAATGTGAAACAACGCTTAGAATCCGATAATATAGCCCATAAGCTAAGCAAATTTCATAATGATTGCTTTAATAGTTTTTGAGTTAAATCGGAACAGACAGATAGACATACATACATACAGATAGACAGAAAGACAGAGACAGATATACAGACAAATATTTAAAAAAATAGATTTTCAGTTTATGTGTGATAAAAATAGCCCAATACAGTGATTATAATGAAAATATTCGCAAATCGCAGACAGGCACTATAGTTTTATATATTAATGTAGATATAAATAGTACTTCGTCAAAGTATATATAGTTATAATCAAAAGCAATAACACACGGTATAATATACATTAAAGTAGCAAAATAGCGATCACTGTGTTCAGTTTGTGTCCAATTAAAAAACTTATTTCGATAAATCTCGAGCAATCCGGGAAAATAAAAGCCAGTTAAACTATTGTTAACTGTTATGTCTTATTTTTCATTACAACAACGTTTCAAGTAGGCTCCGTTATTTACATGCCCGGTTAAAAATTGTGTAAAGTTACGTAACCGGTATAAAAATTTTTCATTTGCAATCTTTTTCCCACTATTTCCCGTGTCACTTGACCTGTTTTCGATTTGCCTAGCGTCGTAATCCGTTTGAGTTAATTTCACTAATATGATTTCGTAACTTTCTCCGATCGAATACATTTTTTTCTTGTTTTATGATTTCGATTTAGTTGACCATTTCCAACTAAAAATCTATAGGTATTATTTCTGCTATAATGTTGACTGATGTATACGATGTTGCGCGATATCCGGAGATTTTAATATTTTCCTTTGCAGTTTTAGTAGCTTATTCCTCTCTTCTTCTCGCAATATGGGAAATATACTGTGGATCGGTATTCGGTTATAGATCCAAAAATAACTATTTAAAGTATTATTCTATAAAGAAAGAATAAATATTGACAGATAGACAGATGGAGTTATATGAAGGAGAAACGGTTTTAATAATATTAACGTAAGTAAATGGCTAAATATAAACCGATAGATAAATAGGTAGACTGACTACTTTTTTTTTTTGAATGGTTCCCCCCCATTCCCCACTTACTCGGTGGAGTGAATGTAATTGATACTTTGCTAGTATAAAAATGCAGGGAACTAGTCTGCTTTATAAATAACTGCGAGTAACTATTATGTAACTGAAACAAAAGAAAACATTCGATATAATTCCAAAAAAAAAAAAGAAGGAGATAAAAAGATGTATGCAATAGTTTCCTACAATGAGTAACTTATAAATAGGATGGAATAAAGGATTAAAAACATACTCCCCTAAACCATCAAGTATATGTGTGTGAAAAGAGTTTTGTATAAATGTACTGTAAATATAAAAAAAGCATATTACATATATAAACACAAAAAAATTAAATTAAAAAAAAGAATTATATACCGGAGGGAGATAATTAGGTTCGACAATGAAACATGATCATTATTGAAGAGGAGATGGAGCGAAGGAGGAAGATTAAGAGACGCTCGAAGCGAGGAGTATGAGGGACAATCGGCCAGAATATGGGAAACGGAGAGGACAACATTACAGCCGGGACATACAGGAGCCAAAGTTCTGTTAATGAGATATGAATGAATAAGACGCGTATGACTCAAGCGCAATCTGGTGATAACCACATCATCTCTACGGCTTGGAAGCGAAGTTATCCAAGGATCAACCGAACATTTGATTTGCCGCAACTTGTTGGTTTGTGGCGTCAGCTGCCACTCTTTCTGCCATAATGAAAAAAGCCCATTTATGACGAATATCTTAAGGTCACGCGCTGGAACTAGAATATTCGGAACCGGCAAGAACACAGTAGCCTCTCTAGCCGCTTTATCAGCCAGTTCGTTCTCACGAATACCAGCATGAGTTGGGATCCACAGGAACGTCACCTTCTGACTCAATCCTGCCAGTACCATTTTCGTCACTTTCTTCGCTGTTGAGTGCTGATCATGTCTGAAAACGTCGCAGAGAGCACGGAGTGCTGGAAGAGAGTAGGAACATATAGTCGATGGTTTATCAACTACATATATATATATATAATTTAAAATAATAATTAACATTTCAGATAAAGATAAAAAACGAAAACAACAGTAAAAAGGTTATATGGGTCAGGTTCGGTATAAACGTGCTAAGAAGAAACTTCCTCCGGCACCTATTGATTGAGCACAAAATTCTTTTATTAACATAGACAAGAGAGCCATACGCGTAAAGTGACCGAAGATACACTCTATAGATGGACGGTGGACAGATCGAGTGAAAGAGGTTGTGAAAAAAACGACGTTTTAATAATATGAACAGTTTTCAAACCATTTTTAAATATCCGACCAGCATTTTGACTTTATTCACTCATTGACGTCGTATTTAATGATGACGATAACTTCACCCGATCGAAACTTACGGCATCCGCATCTAAGGTATCCGAATCCGTTACTATTTGTTTAACAACGCCCTGCACAGAGGTCTTTCTTACTCGTCACGGTTCGTATTCTATTTATTATTCTACGTCATGTTTTTTTTTTTTGTCTTCGAACACTCCCGGATGTTTTTTGTTCTAAAGTGTCGACTTATATCGAATATTTGAACGTTTTTATTATTATTATTATTTTTGGTTCATTATTCTTTCATTCGATGCAAATAGATGTAAGATGAATAACGTGCCAATAGAAAATGCTCTAAACGATAGGTTCTTCTACATCATATTTAAGTTCGTCCTAATATAGCGTTGGTAATTATTTCAAAATTCGTCGGTGTTCCTCTTAAATTATTACTATTATTTATTAATTATTTGCTAATATTATGTTTTTTTGTTGTAATCGGTGAACACTTCGGCCAACATCCGACGTTTTTATTGTATCGTTTTTAAATCGAGACGATTGCCGTGATTTTCATCACGCGCTGAGTGTAAACAACAATTTTATTATTTTTATGGGATAATTATCGTCTTTTTACCTTAAGCAACTTCCTCAAGGTTACTTAAGTTTCAATGGATTTTCCAAGTAGACAACTTGTCTGATTTTTACATTTGTACACACACACAAACATATATACGTACATATATAACACGTTGACACATACACATATACATATATATATATATATATATATATATATATATATATATATATATATATATATATATGTTGCCGTCGATGAAAAATAAATTAATGAATTTCCAGAAAAAAACGCGAGCACCATCAAGGAAATTAAATTAATAATTCCCCGGAATGAACGTAACGAGTTTCGTTGCCAAATTTTAGTCGATTCATTAGATGGCTTCTAATATTATTAATTATAGTTGGTGCGTAAATTATACGTGGGCATAAAATAATTTTTACGTCAAAACGAAATAATATATAGTATACACAGTTTTAACATACTCATATATATATATATATATATATATATATATATATATATATAAGTATGTTTTGGCATATAAGAATTATTTTATGATCATATGAGTATCAGATATAACTCTACGTTACCGGGGAATTAATGGTAAACAGGAATTTGTGTTTTTGTGTACGACACCTTCTTTAAAATCGGATGGAACGCGTACTTACAAGGGGACGATCGGGGTTGCTTGTAAGTCACAACTGAGAGCTGCGCGGTGAAAAATAATACTTTTAAAATGTTCGGAATGATGTCTAGGTAATAATACAGGAACAATGAAAATCTACAATTCATACGGAAAATAATATCGTACATAGCGATATATAGAGCGACCCAGAGAAGACGGACGGCTTTGTTTTTTGAATAACACAAAAACCACCGAACCAAAAGAAATTTTATTTAAAAATAGGAATTCCCGCAATTATTTGTACAACAGAATATCGTTCAGATGACCGCCATTTGCAACAATACGTTTATTCAGTTTATTTACAATAATTTTCGAACACTTTTTCGAGCATAGGTCTCTGAATTTTTGGAATTTCTTCACAAATCCGACTTTTTATGTATTAAAGATCTCGTGGACGTGTTTCGTAAACGGGACTCTTAAGGTATCCGCACAAAATAAAAAAAAACAAACAAAAAAACTAAGTGGTCAAATCTGGCGAGCTCGGCGGCCAAGCGAAATCCGTGCGATGCGACAACATGCAGTTATGAAAACGCTTCTTTCAGCACTGCGAGCGTTTCTGCCTGTGACACGTCGCACTATCTTGTTGAAAACCTAATTTCGCCGCTCCAGTCCAGATGGTTGCTCGCTATGTGACGGCTTCTGTTCGATTTATTTCGGATTAAATTTGTACTAGTAGCAGCAGCTCTGTTTGTTTACGAATCTGAATAGCTGAAAGAGATCTTCATCGTTGGTCGAAAGATTGGTTAAATCGATCTCTTCGTCTTCGATTTTTTTCAGCATCGTCTCAGCAAAAAGTTTTCGTTGCGCATGGTGGGCACTTTTTAATTCCCGATTTATTACCAGTTTATATGGTTGACAAGTCTTCCAACAATATATGGAGGACAGATTCTCTCGATAGGTTTAAAGAAGCAGCATGACGACGAGCAAAGCGCCCGAAAATCCGAATGATCGCTTGTGGGCGTCGTCCGTGTTTTCCGGGACGTTTTTTATCCGTTGTTTGCGAGATGATACAGATTTACACCGCGCAACTTGGAATTCTTTTCGAAACTCTCTTAACGGTCGATTCACGCTGAAAATAACGTTCCAAGCAAAACACGCGATCCTGCTCGTTATACGATGCCATGATAACTGAAACTGGACAAAAACGAACCACTAAACGTGAGCACGATTTTTGAGTTATATCACCAAATGCGCTATTAAAAAAAAAAAAATTCTCTGGGTTTCCTTATATATACATATGCTAATCTCCGTCCTATTGTTCATTGCCAAACATCATAACATGCGCAGTTTATGCCATCTTTGCGTAGAAGATTGGACAGCACTAATGCCCTAATTATATAACGTTGGTGCGCATGTAAATTACGTTAGTGCGTTACTACTACATTTTCCGTAATGACTAACAGTTAACGATAATTGGAAACTCAGTACGGCGAACTGTGTTTGAATCGCTAACCGTCAAGTGCTCTAGCAACTATGCCACTATGATATTACACATGCCATCACACACACACCCATGAATACACATATAAATATATACATATACATATGCATACATACATATATACATATATATACATATATATATATATATATATATATATATATATATATATATATATATATATATATATATATATATATATACGTTTTCATCGCTCGAATATGTAAATTATAAACTGCTGTCATCTTTATGCCCTGCCACTTATTTTGAATATGTAATTCGGATTTTCTTTATACACCAAAATTATTGTCAAACATACATTATCAAAGAACAAATGTACGATTATAATTATGATTGTCCATTGCCGGCTACCTACTCGTTGCCGAAAGAGACGAAAGAAATCATACCTTCCTAACGAATTTCAGAACTAACCGCAGATCACTTTAAAATGATCACTTGAAGTTATTATTACTACTGTGTTGCTTTTTTGGCTGTTTTACCGGTATTTAATATGCTAACTGACATTCTGTGATGTGTTTTATCGATGCACGTATAAATAATTCGCAATTGGCTACATTTAGTTCTGTTTTGACAATTTGATAATTTAAAGTGTATCCTATTGTATCAAGTCAGTTTTTCTCTTTTTTTTAATTATAAGATACCGCTGTAATTATTAAAATAAAAACGGAACTTAATCAATACAGTTGTCCCTATGGCGTTGTATGTTATGTCATACGTCAAATTGTTATAATTATCGAAATAATAAAAAGAACTCGAATTATATTAATACATATTTATCTTTACAACTTTATCGCCACGCGATTAAAAAGTACCTATTAAATCAGGTCAATTTAAGACGATTACGCGTGTTTTAATATTAATACACAGTTTATTACGATTTATAACATATTAAACTTTCAGTAATGTTTCCTCCGATTTTTAATTAAAATATGCCACTCTATCGAACGTATACATATATATTTTTTATGTATATATTTATGTATATATATATGTATATATATGCGTGAGTATATATTTATTTTACATTAACTTGGGCCGGTTCACTACTTGACGTAGTCACTGTCTTAAATATTGTGTTTCTCGTAAACAAGTATCGTCACTTCAAACGAATTTATCAATTTTCCTTGTTTCTTATTAATTCCGAGCATTCCAACATTTATTTGTTTCGATATCTAAGTATGTTTTCGTATATATATATATAATATATATTACATCGCTACGTCCGGTCGGTACTTAAATATGCCTGCAAAACTTGGATAATTAGCGCAGATGGTGAAAAAAGTATCAACGCGTTTGAAATGTGGTGCTATCGTAGGCTACTGGAAATATATAACGGACAGATCCTATTACGAATAAAACGGTAACGAGAATAATTGAAAAAGCTTAAAACAGTGAAAAGTAAAATATATTATTCGTAAGATCGGAGAAGGCGGATTATTCATGACGGTCACACCAGAGGAAATACCATCGAAACCAGGAATTGATCGCTACATCTCGTGACTTGGCTAGGCGGGATATCAATTCTACACTTGAGAAATACAAAAACATTGGGTTGGCTATATACTGACGGCTCTTTAAACAATATAGGATGTGCAGTGGACAACGAGTACCTTGTGCGCTATTCCTTACCGCCTAATTACTCTATTCCTCTTTCCGGAGCTTTTCGCTATCTTCCATACTATTCATTAGCTAATATCGTCGCTTATCATTGTGATCGATTCAATGCGGCGGTAATTCCCGTTCAATAAAAAGTGGAATCAGTTAAAAACCCTTCAGTGCGTAGACAAGTAAGTTCTATTGTGTACGTCCTTTGTTATTTTTCCTCGTTATAAATCAATATATATATATATATATATTTTAAAAACATCATTATTTTCTTAGTAATAATAAGCATAATAATCATAATAATAGATTTCCGGTATACCTCTGCATACTATACCTTTATTAAAGGTCTTATGCTCTGTATTTTCTATACGTTATACTTTGACGTATTCGTCTAATTAGCGAGTAGTAAAGTTTATCAAGTTATTCATTTCACATACCTTCCACATGTATGTTCCGTTAAGCGCTCGTGATTTTATCGATTATGGAAGTCGTCGGTTTTTTTCTTTAAATAATAATTATTTATTTTTATATATTAACGGTCTTGAACATTTATTTCCCGTCTGCGCTATGACGTCAGTTCTTGTTTTACGAGTCACAGAAAATTATTATTCTCGGTATTATCGCTAGCTTTGACTAGTTGAGAATTCTTCACCTTCGTGTACTTTTGTATTCCTAGCATGTAACTTCGTAAACGTAATTAATAACGTCTACTTCGAATTAATTTATTCGTGTCACGTTCTCGTGATAGTTCGTTATCGTCGCAAACATCCTCAGGGAGAGGTTTTCTTAGATTCTTGTAAGTTTTATTAATAAAGTTATATCGAATTCTCGAGTGTGCAATTCAAACATTTCCCGATATTTGTTCCTTTATCTCCTTTTCTTCGATCTTTCATACTACGTTACCCGTCCGAAGCTACACGTGTCACTTGAGTTTAATCAAATATTATATATATCACGATATGCCTATATCAACCCACTGCTGGGTGTAGGCAGTCCCCCTCAGCTTTACCATCGACTTCTATCTTGTGCGGCTCGGATTCAGTTGATTCCTGCCCATTTAACAATACCATCTCGCCACCTCGGAAAAAGCATTAAGGACATTAAAAAATGAAAAAAACAAATTCGTTGGTAAATGTTATCGGGTACCGCAAACGTCGGGCGTACGTGCACTCTCATAACAGCATCAAAAAAAGGATGCTTGCAAGTTTCACATTTTCCATCAACCAATATGTATCCCAGCAGTGTGAAAGAAAGTACATCTGATCAATGGGAAAAATGATCAAGAAAATCCGCATTATACAAGGAGGATTCTCTCTTTACCAACACCGCCGAGATGGCCGACCAGTTGGCTTCCAACTTTTCTACCGTGTCGTTTAATTCCAGTTATAACTAAGAATTTTTACCGCTTAAACAAAGAACGAAAGCTACTTCATCAGCTTCGGTTTTGTAACGAGGAGGAAAACTACCACCGTCCCATATTGTTACGTGACTTAGAACACTGCATTCAATATATGTTGAAGCAACTTCATGCATCAGCCAAGTTATATAGTGCCACATTTTCAATCGGATGTCGAATAAGGGAACCTTCCTGGAAAATGGAAAATAGCCATAGTAATTTTAATATTGATAAAGGGAAAATAAAATCGAAACAACTAGATGTCGTCTCATTGCGTTAATCCTGAGCCATCTATTGGAAAAAAATTATCTAAAAGATCTAGACCTTATTCACTCCGAAGCAATATGGTTTCCGGAAACATCGTTCAGCAATAACTCCGTGTCCAGACGGCATGCAGTGACCGTACACACTTGTATGCTGTCTTTTTTAACTTGTAAAAGCTGTAAACGATATATAGTATACAAAAATATTACATGCTTATCAGCCTACATAAACTAGGAATCCGTGGCCGCATGGTCAGTCTAATTCGAAATTTTTCAACTGACAGACGAATCAAGATACGCTTAGGCAGTCAATTGTTTTATATGAAGAATGGTGTGCGACAAGGATGTGTCCTCAACATAACACTTTCTGTTAGTCATTAATGATATCATGCAAGTCATCCGAGATCGTCTGTGTTAATAATCTTCAAATCATCTTCACCAACTAGAGCCGGTAAGATCACACAACGGCGTATCAATGAAATAGCGAAATGGGCGTTTATACGCGGCTCTAAATTTTCAGAAGAAAACAAAAATCTGCATGGACTTCCACCGAATCACTAAGTGCAGTTAAAGTCACAAAATCTTCCACAATGGTTTAGAATTATATTTTAGACGCAATACTACCGCGGAGCAACTTCTGACAGCAAACTGGTATGGAGAGTGCATATCAAGAACCTTCAGCTATAAAAGTTCTAAACATATTGAAGGAAATCAAACATGGATGTAATGGAGGCGATCGAAACGATTACTGCTGTGACATTAATTCTTTCATATTCCTTTGTGTTTTCGAACACAAATTTTGACAGCTTACCTTCCACATCGACCTTTATTTTCCGAACCTCCTCTTGTGTACAATACTCCGAGCCATAGTTAAATTTCCACATCTCTAACTGTGTAATCAACATCAAAAAGAAATTTTTACCTCAATTTAGTACATTCATTCTCAGTCTTCCCCCTTTCTCCCAATATATATCAGTCACCTCGTTTCCGGCTTCTTAGGTCCTAATCCGTATTGTCAGCCGAATCCTTTGTCATTTTCAACTCCTAATAAATAAAACCATCCCCTTTCTATTAAACTTAATCCGCTAGATCAGTTGTTACTTCCTTTCCAATCAAGAAAGAAAAATTTTACTTCGAATAACCAACTCAAATCTTACCTATTCCTGTCTTCTTCAAGACACAGAACATCTTCTCTCTCTTTGTTGTCAAATGGCAAAACTGCTTATTCACCACATATTACCATCTTGTATATTATCATAACAGTACAGCCTTCCCTCTTCCTTACCTCAACACTTATCCGAGTCTTGACGCCACATCCGCAATATTTTTCGTCTCCCGCAGTCACTAAATCTCCTGAATCTGATCTAGGACCACAATAAATCTTTAGGTGCGTATAGGCCGTTAGTATAAACCCGTACTACAAAATAATAATAACAATAATAGACTCCCCGGGAAATTTAACGATTTTAAGTATTATAATTTATTATCCTAATTCATTCACAATATTAAATAATTTTAAAAAAAAAACACTTTTAAGTGTTTCTATTTTTTTTTTTTTTTTTTAAACTGGGCTTCCACAGTGGTTTACCCATTACAAAAAATAATAAATAATAGCCTTAATATGTAACTATACAAGTATTCTACAGTCTATAATAAACTTATATAAATAAATATAAATGTCCAAGTTGCGGATGGAGAGAAGCTTAATATTGACTGGGAAAGGAACGTGTACTGAGATGAGTTGATTGTATAAAGTAGAACGGGAAGAGAGGTAGTGAGAACATTCTAGAAAAATGTGATTTGCGTCAGCGGTGCAGTGAATGTCTGCAAGATGAGAATAGAAAGGAGATGAGATAAGGTGCATACGAAACAGTGAAGCAGGTAACCGATTTTTTCCGAATCGCAGCCTACACATGGTAATAATAAAATTGCGAAGTAGACTAACATGTAATGGAACATTGTAGGGAAAACAAGGGAGATCCGGTTGGAGTAGTTTGAACTGTGATGTGGTATATGGGTTATTCCAAAGAGTTTTCCAGCATTCTTTATGAGCTGTTTTAATAAGGGAGAGAATGTTATTTAATTATGTCCAGTTTTCTGTTAAACGTCTTTAATGTTTTATAGTACGTTTTGATATATTAAAATATTAGAATACGAGGTAAACAATACTTACCGGAATCTCTTATGTAATTCAAATTTTCCGGGCTCGTCGGCGGAGAATTAAAAACACCGGTTAGCGTGTATAACCACACAGCCTGTAAAACAAAACATCGAATTACTTTTTTTTTCATTTTTTTTTTCATTTTTTTTTTAATTATTCCAACGAATGTGAAAATCCATCGTGTAAATTTTTTTAACAACGCGTTAATTTTTCTACAATCCTTTCAATTAATTTAATTTTTTTCTTTTATATTCCCGCTTTTCTTACTTTTTTTTTTCAATTTTAAATAATTTATAAGAAAACTAGATGCCGATGTCTGTCGCAATCACATGGTCATATAGTCAACTAAATATACAAGAGACTGGTTACACTGAACGCTCGGCGAGTATGCAGTCTTAACTATTTAAAATAGATTATTAATTTATAAAGCCATCATAAAGCCAGAGGTTATGGTCTCATGTTGTGAGGCTGTGTTAAAGATATTAATCTAAATAAAAAAATACAGAGGTTTCAAAATAAGGCGACAAAACTAATTATCTCTACACCTTGGTATGTAACCGATGATAACTCGCATAGAGACTTAAACATTACCTATATCAGGTATGAATTCATCAATCACGTAAGATATGTAAACGGGTTGATGTGAATTACGATAACACACTAGCGATAAATCGCTTAGATAACAGCAGGGAAGTAAGAATATTTCAACCTAACATTTGACTATATTTCACATATATTCATTAAAATTCGACGGGGGAGCACTATCGGGTGTTGGCCCCGCATATGACACTTTTCATTTCTATAAAAATTGTACTAAAAATCGTGCCAGTTGTAACGAGTAAATAATAATTATAAAAAATATAAACATTTTACATGTACCATCTTCTTCCTTTACCCCTCGAGAAAGTCGTCACGATGTTAAGAAACAGCCGTTTTATCCTATCTTGAACAGACATCAGCGCTTCGTGCAGGTTCAATACAATTAACGGACTTTAACTGGGCAGCCTATCGCGTTCTAACTCTTTCGACCTTTTCTCGTTTCCATTCGCTTAATGATTGTTAAGCATGGGAAGAATTTCACACATGCTCGGAAAACCGCGGAAATCTTTTTATTATCATGTTTTATAAATATCTACATGCATCTAGTTTCTGAGAAATATGTTTATTAGTTTTCATATTCTTAATAACCCCGTATATGCTTAGACAAATTCATTTATTCCGCTCGATACAGACGGTTAGTAAGGGACCAGGCTTCGCACGCATTAGTAGCTATTATGAAGACTAGACAATTTATCAAAATTTATCTTTTGTGCTCAGTGTCAGAGTTGCATTCGTACAGTTAATAGTATGCATCACATAAAATATATTATTTCGCTTGACTTTGTCATTTTTATCTATTATTACGATTCTAGTTTTAGTTTAATTAGTGACTGTTCCTAGACTGATTTTCCAGTCCGTCCATGAATTTAATTTTATTTTCATCAGAGCTGCTTATTAAAGCAATATCATTGTTAGCACCTCGTAGAAGAAGAAGAATAAGAAGACAAGTATATTTTGATTGATTAAATTTTACAAGAAAATAATAACTTATAATATATAGCGTTCTATCGTTCCGAAATATAAAAAATTCCTTAACCGATAAACTTAATAATAATTTTAAAAAATATACACGAGTGATAGTTATAAACATTCATTGCTTAATGAAATTTACAGGAAAAATTAAGTGTAATTCATAAGTAAATTTTAAACACAATGGTTAAAATAATTTATAAAATTTAAAGAGAAAAACGAAAAATACAAAAAATATATCAAATAAAATTTATCTATAATATCATTAACCTATTGCTACCCTAATAAGATATGTTTAATTCGTCTATATTTATATTTTTTATACCTGTGTCGTAGAGACTGATAATCGTAGTTTCCAATTTCATTGACATTTCGGTCAATGCATTAAAGAATTTTAAGGTCCTGTTTTTTATTATTTCTCGTATATAGGGATAGTTTAAAATGTCATGCATTGTTTTAATGGGCGTGTATCTGGATTTGTTCAACACTATTCTTAGGCAATGATTTTGTAATCGTTGTAATTTGTTTATATTACTTAGGCAGGGTGTTCGACCATACAGGACTAGCATAAAGAATTTTAGGTTGAATTACCTGATTATAAATCAAAAGCTTGTTCACCGGTGATAGCGTAGATTTCCTGTTAAATATTGGAAACAGTACACTCATTTTTTTATTTCCTCTGTAGATACACTCGTTAATATGTTTAGTAAAAGCACCTCGTAGATGATTAACTACTGATATATCATCGTTCTAATCATACGGCAATTATCGCATAATATATATTCCGTATTGAAACAATGGTGGTGACAATAGACGTCCCTGATTCACGTCCTTTCTTAGTTTAAAGTTATTTGTCTTTATTTTGGGGTCACTTATACAACGGCCAAGCTGCGATTGTATAATTGTTATATCCATAGGTGTTCCCATCTTCTTCAATATATACCATGATCGATTTCTAGTACCTTTGCCGGACATTTCTGTTTACTCGAGTGAGATTTCTTTATGATTCCAGTCGGATTTTAATAATTGAGAGTATGATCTTGTTGGGATTAGTCTGTAATTATCGTATTGCAGTGCGAATCCTTTCTTGTTTGTTGCCTTAGTTCCGGGGTAATTCGTTGTATTTCTATGAATGTTTTACTTTTATGATTCGATCCGCATTCTGCTCCCGGTCTTACGACTACATTCCTGACTCGTACGCAATCTAGTTCGGTTTATCGCATAGTAATTTCGGGTTTATTAAATCGTCTTTTATGATGTTTAAACATCATATTGCTTGTAGCCATATTATTATCAATAACAAAAACTAAAAGTATGATATGTCCGCTATTACATTTCTGTGCCCTAGTTCGAATTTGCTAACACTTTTCCTAATGTTGCTATCAGTATCGGACTTATTTTTTCGTCAAAATCTCCCATTATGATAACCATTTATTTATTCAGTATTACCTTCAAGTTCTCTATATATTTTAATTAACGAATCGTCATTCCGTGTTATATGCGGACGTATACATTTGTGTAATGGTGTAGATTAGATGATTTACAATCGAGTTCATATTGATCATTCGGCCATTTATCGTTCCATACCCTTTAACGTAATTCATCGTATTTTTATTTATGAAAAATGCAACACCGCAATGTGAGTTATTAGCCGATCTAGGAGCGGATATAATATTCAATACTGTCTTCAAATGTTCTAAATTCTTCTAATGTGCTTCCGACGAACCGTAGATCTGAATATTTTCTCTAGCCAGTTCATTCTTCACAATGCGCGAAGATTTTCTTAAGACCTCGCACATTCAATGTATTGTCATATCTTATATTTGTCTTGCTCTATGTCGTCAGTAACATATTTTTCAAGCGGCCCACCTGGCTAGTCGCATTACCATGCCTAGTAGCCAACCTAACACAATGATGATTGCCAATCGGATCACATGGCATAACACTATATTGATTGACGAATGTTTCAGAACAAGATGGAAAGACGACAATGAAATTATGAATATCGATTAAATTGGCACGTAATATAGGTAAATTAGAAGAACGATGTCTACATATTAGAAGAAAGATCAGTGTTTATCGACGGTTTTCTTGGTATACATACATACTTGTGGTGAGTCAGGGACGTCTGTTGACACCACCATCGTTTCGATAGAGAATATATTATGCGACGATCGCCGGATGATTAGAACGATGATATATCAGTAAAGAGTTAATCATTTGCTTTAATAAGCAGCTCTGAAGAAAATAAGACTACATTTATGGAGAGACTGAAAAATCAACGTAGGGACATTACTAATAAACTAAGTTTACCGAGTATATAATCATCATCGTGTGTTCTATTGCCTTGTGTTGCTAGCCCCGACTATGTTCTTCCATGCCTTCCTGTTGCCTCCTATGTTCTTAATTTCTTTTTCTCTTTTAATTTAATCAATCCAGCTTGTATAATGGAATAATCATTTGTATACGAATTATAAGTCTTTGTGTAAAAAAAAAAATATGCAATGAATCACGAGTTGCAGTAATAGTTTACGGTTAAGGCGCGGTTCGTTTAATTATTTACGTACTTTAAGATTTAGAATTACATTATCGATAATTTATCTACATTAGCGTATCTACATTAATACTGTTGTAAAAAGAAATAAAACTTTAGCCATCTGTATAGATATTTATACAACGTTTTTCACGCCTTCTTTCGACCTTAAATACACTCGGGAGAAAACTATTTTATCACATCCGTTACTTTGATTTAAACGACATTGCATTACTCGCACATTTATCCTATAAGCACGTTACTACTTTGTACCATCCATAGAATTATTTGGGTAGGTCGTTAAAATAAAAAAATAAGCAAAAGTATATGATGACAACTAATCGATCAAAATTTTTCAACGAAATTTAATTTAAAAATAGGAAAACGAGTGATTAGCTTACAATCATTCGTAAAACACGATATATTTGCAATAATCATTCATTCGGTATTTAGAAAATTTTCCCAGAATTTTTCGAGCAAACGTCGTTGAATTTTTGACATTTCATCAGAAATCCGCGTTTTCAGGTATTCTAGATCTCGTGGACATGTTTTTCGTAAACCCGGTTCTTAAGGTATTCCCCCACAAAGCAAAAAATCGCGTAACTTTGAATTCTTTTCGAAACTCTTTTTGCACTTTCATGATCGATTTACGTCGAAAACCAGGAAAAACGAGCGCCCTCCTTCTCGTTATAGGATGTCGTGATATCTGGAACTGGACAAAAAAGAATCTCTCGTTGTACACTAAACTCGGAGCACGCGGGTTGCGTTGCAGCAGCCTTACTAACTGCGTTATTTAAAAAATAAGACTGTCCATCTTTTTTTTTGGTCACCCTATATTAAGTGTCATGAAAATAAGGACATCGTTATTGGGTCGGTAGTATTACGAATTATAAAGGGGGTCGTACTAAAAATAAAATTCGGAAAAATTTTCTTTGAAAATTTCGAACATTATTTTAATTATCGAAAATAACTGCCTTTATTTCATTTTTATTTAGCCGCTAGTAAGATTACAGATAAGATAAAATATTCTTATTACGTTGTTACTCCTAATCGTACGAATTTTGTTATTGAAAACGGTTATTTCATACAACATACGTACATACATACATACATATATATATATATATATATATATATATATATATATATATATATATATATACATTTGTGAATGAATGAATGAATGAATAACTATTTAACTACATTTTAAAATTATTATGTATGGCTACTAACGTTATTGATAACATTATTATCGAAGCTAAAATGATTTTGTTTTAATCGGCTATACCGGGCCTTTTTGAGCGAAGGTTTCTGTCAATTGTTTCCAATTATATTTATCTCGGGCCATTCTATAGAGCACTTCTGTTCCCAAAAGTTTTTCGAAATCATCGTCATATACAGTCTGGATTTTCTCCTCTACCGTTATGCTAAGAACTATTCCATTAGTTTGGTCCACCACAGCAGTGGCCCACCCACGAGGGGCTATAAACCCCTCAGAGGGCTTAGAAAAGTATAAAATATATATCAAGAAGGCGCCTAACTTGTAAGCTCCAAACAATTGTGCAACACAAAGGAAAAAAAAATGGCCGTTAGTTGGGCCGTTCGGCAAAGAATCTGACCCATGTCGTGAGCAATGCGTTTTATTGTTGTTTTTCGTTTATCGGTTTGTTCGGCTGTGTATATTTTATTAATTTTTATTATGAATTTTTAATTTTTTTTGGAGTAGGAGGATGTTTGAGTTTACCCCAGATACAAATCATGGGTGTGTCACTGCACCACAGATCATCTTTTTGGATGATGTTTTGGCTGGTGAATTTTTTGGAAGAGTCGTTAGTGAAATCTGTAGTATTTGGGAGAACCCCGACCCCAGTTGTCCATATATATATATATATATATATATATATATATATATATATATATATATATAATTTGTATCGGCATTGGAAATAGCATACACACACACATATATGTATATATACGTAAAAACATCTCGTGCATTCACAAAATTCGCTTCGTAACGTGTAAATTAATTAATTAACGAACTAACAATTAATAACACATACTCGTATCCAGTTAGTTTGGATCGAATCCAATTAGATGTACTACTATCGATAAAAACAGCTGATTTCATCCTTTTTTTCATTCGTTCATTTATCAAAGTAATGACTCGTGACGTCAGAGATTTGAATAATTTTATTAAGTTTTTATCCCCCGTTTTATAAATCGGCGTTTAGTAATGGGTCGTCATTTTTAAAGTTCGTCATTGAAGCTTTTACTCGGAACAGTTAGTGTCCTTTCGGTGTTATCAACATTATTTTCATCGTCATCACCATGTTGAAAGACCGCGTAGATGATCACGTACCAAAGGAATATATGGGAGCGGTATATGTAAAATAATTATTACGAATAAATAGGGATTACTATGTCGGGATTAATCAGCGCATTCGTTTACCGGTCACTTTACAGACCTTTATGATTCATATTTATTGCGTTTTTTTATCTCTGTCGTCGCATTTTTCTCCTTTTTATATCCGTCACTCAGTGTCTGTCTGATCCCTCCCTCTATATCTGTTTGTCTTATATATATATATATAGTACAATTTAATATATATGAATTCATAAAACAAAAATAGAAAATATAAATAAATTACATCATAAAGTAATACAAAAAATTACACTAATGCTAGAATATAATGAACTATAATAGACGGCGAAATTAGCTTAGGACTACTAGCAACGATTATGTATATACGTGTTTAATTTTGAATAATTCAGAAATGAAAACAGAAAACTACTATAATAATATAATTTCATTTAATTCAAGTGCCTAGTCAATCTTATACAATTGACGTAGGTGATTATACTTATAATGCATATTTATGTAGTACATTTTAATGTCATATCACTAATTGTTACCAGGGTATTAATAAGCTTAAAATAATATTAAATGATTTAAACCTTTAATTTGAGATTAATGTCGGCCAACTTTTACATGATAATATTAAGATTAATAATCGTCTGCCGACCATGTTAAGTACTTAGGTTTCATTCTAGACAAGACATTAGAGTGTAATAAACACATAGAATACACAAATAATAAGGTCAACTAGTATTGTTATATCTTTAAGTCTCTTGACGGTAAACTATGGGGATTAAACTATAAAATTATAAACCGAACAAAATATAACACAGTTCAATCACTATTAATTTTTTATTGCGCAAAACTTTTCGACACTTACGTCATTTTCAAGCGTACACAAAACATTAAACTATAAGTTCAAGGTAATACTCTACAAAGGTTTAGTGCAATCATTATACTCCTATTGCGGTGGTATCTAGTATAGTCGACTTACTAAGCATTTACAAAAAAGTTATTTATATGTAACTTTTTGTAAATGCTTTAAAATTACGTTATTGTCGAAAAGCTTTGCATTAATAAAATAACATTTATAGTGATTAACTTTGTTTTTATTTTGTTTTGTTAATTATATATATATATATATATATGGATATAAATATATATTTATTACCGTGTTTGCGATATATTTTTACACATATGTATATTATATATATATATATATATATTCATTTCTGAATATATTAATCCAATTTAATGTGGTGATTATTATTTTTTTCCATATTTTTTTTTTATTAGAAAAAAAAAACAATTTTCCACTTACCCCGCTCGCGTATAGGAAGACGAATGAAACTGTTTTTAAACTGCAACCGCAAAACGCTTCGTCGAATTTACATAAGCAGGTCATCTTTGTTTTTTTGTATTTCCTTACGTAAAATTCTTTATTTAAAGTCGATTTTAAAACTTTTCGAATGCGAAAGATAATTTCAAATTTTTCAAATTTAAACTATACTGATAAACGCGTATCGGTGATCGTAGATTATTAGTTTACACGAAGAAAACGATCTTCCCTTATAAAATATTTTCCTCTATTATTTATCGTTCAAATTTCGCGAAAGTTTATAATTAACGAAAGTTTTCGACAAAATCGCGAACGTTCCGCTCCGACCGACCGACCGACTGACCGACTGACGTTGTTAAATACGAGACGGATATTTAAAGTTTTTCGAGATATTAATTTAACAAAAAAATTCGAACCGAGCGAAAAATATACAAGTCGAGAACGAGAAAATAAAATTTAGAGAAAAATAACTATTACGACCGAACGCTTCTTATCAATACTATCGCCGTTACGCTACGCTACGACGGTTTTTATCGCAATATAGTATATATACATATATATGTTTTCTGTTATTAGATCCGAGAAGATGAATAGTATATGTATATATCAACCACCCCCTCTGCTACATACTCCAAACGAGTACTAGTCCTGTACCCGTCCGACGGTAATGTCAGGTAGTAATATCCCCTTGATTAAGAACGACTTTTATTGACGTAGTTTGAAGCTCCAGCAGTGATTAAACTTCCAACAAGCAACGAAACAATCATTTAGTCTGTATAACGAACGCATACATGGGGTTTTCCAGAGCGATATCATTTACAACGGTATTTCGAGTAGTTATCCATAGTTCATTGTTCGTTCGATGTATTTATATAACATCAGCTAATGTATACATATATATATATATATATATATATATATATATATATATATATATATACGCTGATGTGTTTTTTTCGTTTTTTTTTTTTAAATAATTACCGGCTTTTTACATCATGGCCGTTCGCAATTACGATCTCCGATGGTTTCCTTAAAATAAAAGATGTGTCAAGGAGACGCATACTCTGCCCCCCCCTTTCGTTAAGTTACTTCCACTTGGTATACTTTTGTCGACTTTTCTACCTTGTACCACTTCGACCGTCCGATTAAACCGTTTACCTTCGTGTAGTACAGCTCTTACCGTTAATTACCCGACCGTCTCTCTTTGGAAGTTGATTTACTGCTACTAATACGACTACTACTCGTTATTTTTATTATTGTAATTACCTAAATTATTGTGATTATTTTTTTTTATTACGATTATTATTAACATTATTATTATTATTATTATTATTTATGTTTTCGCTTATTATGTTTATCTTTTCGGCGGGGTTTATTATATAATATTGCGTGATTTTCATTTGCTATATTTGTAAGACGTAGACACGGTGGACATTAATAAAATTTATTTCCTCGTAATGGCCGGGATTAGTCTGGAAAATATCGGACACACCTTTCACGCGTTATTCGTAGTAATAATAATAATAATACCACTATTGATACTGCTAATAATAATAATAATAATAATAATAATAATAATAATAATAATAATAGGGAAAACACTATATAGGCCTGTCGGATTGTAAAAAAAAAAATAATAAAAATCTTCCTTGTTGTTCACTTTCAAGACATCGCCAGTCTGGTTCGACTAATATTTTTAACTTGTCCCCGATATTATGTATATATATATATATGCATAGTTGTTGATATATCTTTTCTGCGGAATGTACGCGTGGAAATCCTGATTTACCGGAAATACCACACAAAAGTTTCGTAGCGAAGCCCTGTAAGATTAAATAGAACGGCAGCTTACACTTACACTATATATATATATATTTAAATGGCGAAAATGTGAAGTCCTGAAATAAATATTTGTATTTATTTTTTTTTTACAATAATTGGGCTTAAGCGTAGTAACCAAAATTACCCATTGTGTGCAACGTTAAAAAATTCAAAAATAAAAAAAAATTCAAAAAAAAAAAAAGGAACATATTTTCGTAGAAATGCAGCTAGATGATTTCGTGCATTAACGCGATCGCCAAAGAAGACAGCAAAAAGCTGCGTGGCGAAATGATAAGAAATATATTCCTGCCTGCGAAGTGTCGCAGAACAAAAACTACTTAATCCTACAATTCTAGTACTGGGAAGAAGAAATATTTCTGAAGAAGTAATTGATTATATCAAGGATGTAACGAGAGCCTATTTTATGGTGTGTATGTGAAATAACTACATAAGATTCCTCCTTTACAGTTTAGATGAGTTATTTAGCGCTAAAATTCTTGATACAATTTATTCTATCACATTTACTCCAACTGGCATTTCAGGCTCAGACTATGCGAATTTTCCAATAAAAGAACAGCTTTCTTTCTTGAGAACTACGTTCGTTATCCTCCGTCGAAGGTCCGGGCTACGTTCAATAATATTATCAACTTTCGTAAGCACACCCTTATTTATACAGATGGATCGAAGTCGGCTCGAGGAACTGGAGCAGCAGTTTACATCCCATCTCTTAATATTAGCAGGGCATACGAATTATTTAACCCTTGTTCCGCATTTACCATTGAATGTGAGGCAGTATTTCTTTCCTTATCTTTCTTAATTGATACGAAGCTTCCCGGTAATTATCTCATTATCACCGACTCGCAAAGCATTTTGAAGACTATTGAAAGCAACGGGAAGGCTTCGGATGCACTGATTTTATTGAAAATTTACCATCTGAAAAACATGAGTATATTTGTGTCTTTCTTGTGGACATCGACGAATTCCCGATAATGAAATTGTAGATTCATTAGCTAAAGACGGGTCTTCTAGTGTTGCGGTATTCTCTTCAATTTCATCACTCGATATCATACATTTTATACATTAGAAACATAAGAAACTCTGGGAACAGACCTATGTGGAATACAGCAGTCGCTTCTTACTAGGTACTATCAATTGCAACCGTCTCTTCCTAGATTTCAATGGTTCTACTTTTGAAAAACATTCAGCGGAGAGGAATTATATTCATCAGCAGATTGCGGTTTGGGCATGGCTTGTTGTCGGACCGCCTTATGCAGCTTAGACAAACTCCGTAACTCTACATGTTGGACGTGCAGTTTGCAATCCTGATCACGTGGTCTTCGAATGACATTCTTTAATAACATTACGCTCTGAACTGTACCTTAAATTACTGCGCGCGTCTTGTAATGGTTTTCCTTATAACGTTTTGTCCCTTCTTCACCTTGATAATTTACATACGGACATAATTCCTAGAGACCCGAGTTTATAGAAATATCAGTTAGTAATTATAGTATCACGTTGGGTAGTATATCACGAACAATATTTTTAAAAAAAATAATAATCTTGGGAGCTTCTTATGGAGTCATCGTCATTTGTCGATGCGATAAATCCACGCAGGTGTTCAAGATGACAAAATATATGGTTATCTTTGAGAAGTATTGTAAATTATATAATAAATTTCGTATAGCGTTGTAATGATTGAAAAATATGTTCCAATTTCGCTTGGTGTAAAATTAGAAATTCTCCCGATAAAGATAATTTAGATGATAAGTTAACTAATTTAAGTGTATTAGGCAAGTATGCTGCAGAAATTGATCATGTTGCCAGTAGTAATAATTTTCACACGTACGTGGACCTATGAGAATGTTCCCCTTATGTTCGCATATATTAATGTTGTTAATTGCGATGCAAGTCGATTATTATAACGAAAATACAGATATCTGCATCCTATCGGAATCGTATAATAACTCTATAAATTCCAGCTATGTCTAACATATATATAAACGATAAGGACTGTTGTTATCATTAACAATTGTATTCTTCGTAAGTTATTAATTACTAAACACAATATTCTAGCCCTTAATATTGGAAGATTTATTCTAATATCCCGTTACTTATCCCTAAATAAATCTAGTTTTCGATAAATAATATCGATCACGTTATAAAACTTTTTCCAAATTTTGCCGTAATATTAGTTAGTGATTTAAATATTACACTAACTGAAATGGAGCCTTCAGACGGAGCTAAAATTCACTTTTATTACGTGATTTGGTATGTATATATAGAAATAAGTTAAAAATGATAAATCATCGATAATTAGCAATTATAATGGGAAGAGGATTAAAAATTTCATTTCCGAGTTCAACTGGACTTTTTAGATAGGTTTTGGGAGTTATTTTATCGTTTATGAATTTTCTGAAGAATTCCCACGTTGTTTTATCATTGTACAGTTTAGCCCGTTCTTGTTTTCCTTGAATTGTATTGCAATGACGCGAGTATTATCAGAGATGCTGTATCTCGTTCGAATTTATATCTAGATAATCCGTGTTTATTCCTTTAATTACGAAGAAATCCAAGCAGTCGTGTAGTGGATCGGTGTAGGTTGACGTATAGTTGACAGGTAATGCAGTCTAAGTTTTTTTGCGACTGCGTACAGAATTTTTCGTCGAGATCCTCAGCTAACATTTTTAGCATTGAAGTCTCCTCCTGCAATAGATCGATTCCCGAGTTTATTAAAATTCGTAAATGATATTTTCAGGATAGTTTGGCGGACCATATGAGGCTGAGATAGTAAGTGGGCCTAGCCGGTCTTCAATAACATTTATTATTTGTTGCTTACATATGTGGCATTTCTACTTTTCCTAATAAAAAGTGTTTAATTCCTTGTCGAATTATTATTGCAACGTCTTTTTCGTAAAGCGTCAAGATGAGCTGCATTATAGACTGTGTAGTTATTTCAAGACTGTAGTCGGTAGGCAAGTGTGATTCTGACATTAGCATAATGTTTACCTTATGGTTAGAAAAAAACTCTACGAATTGTAATTTTTTTGTGTTCGCGATCACGTAATTCGTTGTCAGATAAGATAAACGATATAATTTCAGAAATAATATCGTATTTTACCGTTTCTACCGCTTTTTTACCACATTTTTTTACCGTTTTTTACCTCAGAGCGAATTTCTAGTCGATAGTCGTAGGTGTTCGATCTTAGTTAGCGGTGTAACATCGTCAATTTTCGCGGAAAACGACTCCGCGTGACGCGGTTATTTCGTGCGTGCGCGTTTACGTTGCCTATAATTAATGCTAAACCGTTTTTTAAGTAAAAATAACTAACAATGGCCTATAGTTACCATGTTCGCGACAACGAACAATACGAGCATACATACTAATACATAATAATAATGAGACTCGGTAAATAATTATGTAAAAAAAAAAAAAATAAATAAAGGTTTTATCTGACGTCTGTATAATTAGATAATTATCGAAATAATCCATTAGTGCAACTCGAACTGTATAATTACAACTAATTCGAGATTATTACGGCTGTGAAAATGGACGAAGGTTATTTATTTTATAGCTTTTATATTAATTTTCTTTCGTATTCGTTAATTCTTTTAATAATTTTCTTCATTTCTGGCATATTATTTATTTATTTATTTGTTTATTTTTTATTTATTTATTAATTTATTTGGGAGAGTCTATAGAGCACGGACTTCTATACGGAAGGTACCGAGTTCGAATAAAAATTATCATAAGAAAATATAAATAATCCTAATAGTATTATCGCGTGGAATAGCAAACCGCCACGCGCAACACCATATGCGCGCTAGTAATAACAACATAGTATACACTACAAAAGCAGACGGGGGCCGCATTGATAATAAAGCGATTACATTCAATTCTCCCGGGTGTGTGTGTGAATATACGCTAACGTCGTATTACGATTTGTACGCTACTTACACTAACAAAATATTATTGGTAAGTAGTCGCCTACCTTCGATACGGAGACGTGACACTGAATGATGATGATTTCCCCCCCCCCGATGTTTCAGTTCGTTTATATTGTTATTCGCGTTAATAATAATTCCGTTTATTAACTATCGACGCGATAATAGTCAATTCGATAATAAATTCTATCGATTAATGTCGATTTTTATACGAATTCCGTACAGACGAACTTTCTGGAACTTTCCCATTTTTTTTTTTTTAAATCAAAAAAATCGTAATTTTTCAAATCACTTCGCGAAAATAGATCGGAATTTTGTAATTTAAATTTCGGAGTTTTTCTTTTCTCGTTAATATTTACTACAAGCTGACCAACGAGATAATTTAGCAGTATTTAGGAGAAAAGCGTTAAAGGAATAACACCCACATGATCTTACATTAGGTCCAACGGTTTATCTTAATCGTCTTACATGTCGTGTAAAACAGGCTTGATGCAAGGGTACTTGGATGATTTTCCAACCTCGTGGCTTTCTGTACATATTGCTTAATTTCACATACATCTGAAATGTTTGTTTAAATCGCTTTGAATGAATCGGTTTGCTACGTACTAAGGCGCATTTGTTATCATCCGAAAAATTTTATTTTAGGCGGCCTGTATAATTCTTACATTTGTCGGCAACAACCCCGCAGCTACTCATCGTATCGTCGGACAGGACTTATAGTCGCGGGGTATAAGATAAAAAGTTTATCGTCGATAGACAGCACGCTCTATTTCTGTCCATTATTTCGAAGTAATTTTAATCATCAAGCTGTAACCTATTGCAGAAGTATCACAACACACACACGGTTGTAATAAGAACTGTCAAAAAATCCTACACGATTACAAAAGTTATCCTCTCCTACGAATTTTTTAAATATGCGATATTATTATAATTTTATAATAATTAAGGAAAAACCGTCTAACAAAATTTTTATAAATCAGTTCGTTAATCGATTAGAATTTTGTATTTATAAATCAGTTAGTATAAATCGATTAAAGACAAAATATTTATAAACACTAGTTCGTAAATCGACTAAAAATTTTGTATTAGTAAATCGATTAAAAACGACATTTTTACAAATCAGTTCGTAAATCGATTTAAATGTTATATTTATAAATCAGTAAATCGATTGAAATTTTGTAATAAAATTTGCGGAAAAATAAAGTTTCGTAAATTTAGTTAGTACAATTGTAGTTAAATTTGACTTATTTAAATTTTAAAAGGAAAAAAACTTCGTTATGAAAATACGTGAGATTTAAGTTTATAAATTAATAATTATAAAGTAGTGTACTTATCTGTCAGGATGAAATCAGGTACTTGAGTTTTATGGTACTTTTCGTCAAATAATCAAATGTCGCTTCTTCTTGGCTCAGTTTTCGCGTCTAATACTTTTAATTATATAGTCAATATAAACATTTCTCGTAGATTCTTCTTTAAATAAGTTAGCACAACTTTGTTACCTACGTTTTTAACTTTTTTACTCGGTAGTGTTCCCTATGGAATATATAAAATTTTAATACTAACAAAATTTTACATTTTCTAGTTGACAGAAAATGTCTCAATTTTAAAAATATTCAGATAAAAAAACTCTGTCAGTCTGATAAATACGATAAGAAAAATAATTCATTTTCATATTAAACTCAATTTTGGCGACAGTACGATGTAGGACGAAATTTTAAGAATGTAACATTACCATCTCTTAATTAACAAAAACGCTTATTAAGACGTACTATACACTACTAGCCTGTTTGGTATGTTTTTATTTTTCGATAGGCTTAAAGAACACTATATCATATATGAATGTACATTACATAAAAATGCATGTGTGATTTTATTTCGTTTGAAACCACCTTCCCCGAGTCGGCGTACCACCACTTGGGATTATACGGCCGACCTGTTCCTTCCAAAGACCTAGACAGCTTTCCAGGCAGATGATCTGGTGGCACAATTCAGGATTTGCGAAGCTGTCAACTGTCCAAACTAATCACCTACCAATTTTTCCGGGTCCGGAAAACCGAGTTGGTAATCAACGACAACTATCATTCGGTGAAACTCTCGTTAAGGGACACTGTCACCAACAAGAAGCACAAGTGCGACTTGTCAGGTACTGAATGACATCATCTCGGGTGATGAGTTTGCGGCTTGTGCTGATGTACAGTGCAAAAACTTAATCTCCACTTTCAAGTGCGATCCTATAAAGGAAGTAGAGCAGTTGACCAGGTAGATTTCTGACGGAAGAAATCTGTCCAGCTTTCCTACACCGGTAATTTGGTGATATTTCCCGCGACAAGTACCTTCACGGTAACTGATCGTACACGCCGCGGCTCCATAAACACACTGACGAGGAGTTTCCCTGAGAGAGAAACGTTCCTCACAGCAGGCAAACGGACCGTGACGCGTTTCGAAACATGTCAACGCCCTAAAGGGCACAAATCATTCGTATTTTTCACGATCAATTATTCTTCTTCTTCTTCGCGTGCCACCCGATTTGGGTATTGCTTAATCATCATGTATTGATTCCACTATCTGATGGAAGGAGTTCCGATCTCTTGAGGCTTTGATTAGTTCCGCTGCACTCTGAATTCCAGTCCATATTTTAATATTGTCAAGCCAAGAGATCCTCCTTCTTCCCGGTTTCATTCTACCATTGATTGTTCCCATTAATATTATTTGTAAAAGGTGGTATTTCGATCCTCGCATTAAGTGTCCCAAAAATGCAGTTTTTCGTCTTTTTATTATAGTCATTTGTATCTGGCCAGTTCTCATAAGTTTTAACACTTCTTCGTTCTTAGTTTTACTTGTCCACGGAATTTTCCATATCCTTTTGTAACACCACATTTCGAACATCTACTGGGCAGTACCTTAATAGCACCGTCATACATCCAAGACTCTTGCCATCTCGCGAGAGCGACGTCATAAACTTCATTACGCAGGGATCTGCTTGTTTTGCGGCCCTCTGTAAAGGCGTTTTCTGTAACTAACTTGGCAAGCTTAAAGTCGACACGCAAACCAAGTTGCTGATTTTATACGCTCTCTGGCCTCGAGTTACGTGCGAACAGAATATCTCTCTCTTCCAGGTAACCCTCGCGTTATATCTTGATGCGAACATATGCACTTTTGTTGTTATAATTTTTCATTATAGGTTATTTCGCTATCTATATTGTGTTATAAGAACTTTAGTTAGAATTAACGCCATTAGATAGCGCGTCGATTTAGTCGTTATTTTACATTTGCAAGATTGATAACATAAATTGATAATGCAACCCAAATGATTAATTATAAGCGCATTACACACTTGGCTGAATTTATTTTTTCACAACTGTTCCTCAGAATTCAGTTTATTCAATTCTTATTTAATCGACCATATTTGCATATTGCTAAGTTTTTTGTTTTCTTTTTTAAAATGTTCAGAATAAATTTATCATTTCATTATGTTTATCGTGTAACGCCGGTGTCATAAATGTTAATTCTTTCATACTGAAATATTATCGAATTTTATCTCCTCGCGACTATATGTAGCCATTTTTTCTTTAAGTTTTTATGCAATACACGTAATTAATAGCAATGTCCTCGATATTGGATTTAAACACAAATTGTTAATTGGTTGGTTGAGCGCAGATTTCATCTTATACAGAAGACCATGGAGCTAAACGCGGGTCAAACGTCTGTTGAATATTGAGTAAGACACCAGTACGTATCCTACTCAAATCTTTCTACCTGAATTATGCCGACAAGTACTCTATCTCTAGTTAAGTTGTGTTTTTCATTCTCCAGACAAAAACTTCTTTTGCTAATTTTCCAAAGCAGTGTCCGCGCATATCCTGTGTCAATCTACCCTTAAGAGGTAAGTAAACAGATACAAGTGGTCGGGAAATAGTACTAACGTGTATTACTTTATTAGAAATTCCTTTTACTTGGAAATATGTTCAAGATTTGATTTTACGAATATGGCAGACCCTTTGTGAGCTTTGGGAATTTGTATGCTGTATAATACGGAGTACGCAAAATAGTATTTTCCACTCATATGTGATTCGGAAATTAATAAAATATCAATTAACAATCGATTTTGAAATAGTTCCATTTCTAGTTTGTGCCGAGGCATATCATCGGCATTTCGAGCGGTTTTTTTTTTTTGACTTCTACCATTGGTCGATTTTGCCGTCTATACTATTCCTAAACATGAAGTCATTATTAACCAGCTTATTCACTGACTACTATGAGCATAATTAATGTTACGAATTTTGTTGTAGTAACTGCGTAAACATTGGTTTAAAATCGTTTAAGAATGTTGTCAGGATATTGTCTATTTCTCTGTTAAGCTGTATTATGGACTCTTCGTTTCTTAATGCATGTGCGTTAAATTTTTGTTGTTGTTTTTCTATATTAATAATATCGTGCGATCGTCTATTTGCTACATTTAGAGTTGCACGGTGTTGAACATGATTTGTTTGTAACACGTCATCATTATTTTCCATCCGATATTTGGTGTTTTAAATACACCTCGTACCCTTTATAATTCGAAGGATGGGCACCTCCATACAATGCGCACGTTTTATACAAGATGTAGAATCATGATGACCCTCACATTTAATGCACTCCCGGGGTCTATTGCGGTAAGTTTGAAGGCTATATATTTTTACATCGCGTGCACTGCGCAATAGTTTCCATTTTTCTAAGAGACTCTACCTTTACTCTAGTGTGCATTAAATATTTTAGGTCGTATATATGACTGAAATTTTCAAAGCGGTAATGGCTGTTTTGTAATTCGGATCCACTTATATATGATACTATATATACAATAAGCTTATTCGTAAAAGCGACACTTTAATGTTATTTTTTCACGGGGTAGTTAATCGTATTAATTCTTCTTCATCAACGGTATAGACCAGTTGGCGCGGGGTCTGCCATACAAATTTCATCGTTTCCATCCAATTCGATTGTTTGCTAGATCTGAACCGACATCTTTAAGATCCATCCTTATAAAAACATGATGTCATCTTCGCTTTGGCCTTGCTATTGGTCTGTTACCGGGAAATTGAAACGTATGCGCTACCGATATCAATGAACCACTGCCATTATGTTGAGCTCGTAGCACGTGTCTATACCACCCTAGTCGGCTTTCACGGAGTTTGCTTATAATAGGTCGTTTCCGGTTCAGATCGGATAAATGGATGCCCATTGATCGTCTTAACGTGCGCATTTCCATTACACGAAGCGCTTGTTCTTCACGCTTTGTTATCGGCCAACACTAATCGCCGTACAGCGCAACTGGTCTAATAACTGTTCTAGTTCATCGTATTAATTTGTAATTTATTATTATATCCGTATTTAATTAATTAGTATTTTAAAAATATTTTTCTATTTCCAGTTTTGATATATTAATTATGTTATCTATGTTATGTTCTCTACGATGTTTACCAAACACCGACTCATCGTTATTACGTTTTTTCATTTAATTTATTATCTACTTATACGTAGTTAGTCCAGAGTTTGGACTTTAATAGCGTTCGTCTTTCGTTCGTTCTAAATCCGAGCGCATCTCTTATATACTTCTTTTATTCGTTTTCGGAATTCGGTCATTACATTTAAAACTCAAGGGTTAGATGTCACATTATTGTTTGATTCTAAGTCACGTAAATACCTTCCACAGTTTTAATTCATTATTATTTTTTTTAAATTATTAATGTCATCAACAGCTCCCCAGTTTTAATTAGTTCGTGATCGAACGAGTCACGTTAATACATCATGTTCGAGAGTTTACTAATCGGATTACAAGTATTAACAGCTGCGCGTGAAGGATTATATTACACATTCCGAAGATATTTTCCACAAAGAGCGATTTATGTACTGTACTGTCGACCGACGAGTAAATAATTCTAAAAATGAAAAACTATATGTCATTTTCGATGGTCAATAAAGGTGTACATGTTAATAGAACTAGATGAGAGGTTTTTACAGTAGGCCTGTTCGACTGTTTACATTCGGACAATACGATATTCCTTATTCGCGATAATAATAACAATAGTAATGATGAAATAGAAAAATCGGAAAAAAGGGTTTGATCCGATTATATTCGGAGAAGATTCGTCAATTATTGTCAAAATTGGTGGAACCGATCGACTATTAAGTATTTTCGCGCTCGCGTCGGTAATTTCGTAGGAAGAGGGGAGGTAGTAATGTTTTGATTGAAATTTCGGACACATTTGAAAAGACTGCACCACGTAGGGCATTTCTTTTATTATAATTTAAACGACCGTGGATGGTCTATAAACAATTTCTTCTGTACAGAGAGAAGTTCGCATGAACCGAAATAATACAACACCGACGAATACACCTTGTCATTGCTCTCGTAGTTAACAATTTAACAATGGCGGTTAACGATGACATTTATTTTCCTAATGTACGCATGTCGAAATCTAGTTGTGTTAAACGGTCGCTTCTATTATCCTATATTCTGATAATAATTGTTATAAAAATAACAACAATAATATAAATATGAACATCGATGTAAATAATAACGTTAAAAAGGAAACACGTTAGGCTTAATACTAAGAATAAATAGACTAGAAAATAAGTTCTTTAATAAGTCCATCGAGGTTTCATACATTCCTCATAATTTGAAGTGGGCTGCGTTTCCGACGTTACTACACTCGCGTTTAAACTTTTTACAGAACAGTAGAAACCAAACAATACTGATAATGATGATAAGTAATAAAGATCGTATAAAACTCTTAAACAATTGATTAGAACCAATCATTAGTGTTAACTTTCAAATATAATACTTTAAATATTTTTAAAAATACTTTGAACTTCTCCAGCACGAAATAGTAAATAGAAAACATGTGGCTAGAGCCGTAAACCGCTGGATAAGTGCGTCAACATCGTGGAAACCTGAGAGCAAATGAGCCTTAGGACGACCAAGGTTACGGTGGACAGATGAAATCCAAAAGTTCAGGTGAAATTGGCGAGATGAAGCTCAATATCGCGGCGTCTAGGAAAAGTTGGGTGAGGCCTTCGTCCAGTAGTGGACTGATAATGGGGCTAATGAACAAGAAGAAGAAGAAGAAGATATATAATTCGAAGCTAACTTACATATTTGTACGCCACCTGCGGACACATCAGTCAAATAAGCAATAGTGGACCATGAGCGGCTATTGGTGGAGAGCCTTATATAGGCGAATCCAGTAGTGACAGGGTATGAATATTAGAAACAAGTTAGAAACTGTTCATAAAACTCTGTCTTCCTACGACTGTCTATTAACCCTTAGCGGTTTGAAGTGTGTATAATTAAGTCTCACCTGCAATCCCAAATAATAAACCACTGTTTTGCGATGATGATCTTTGTCCAACGGGAAAATCCATTGTAAGGCAGTAGGAAACCACCACTGCGTTTAAATTCCTTGAGAATTACGATGTGCAAAGATTACAATTCAGATACTGCACCTATCGGGTAGGTTCAAATGTATCAGGCAATAGGCGTGGTCTTCTGTAACAATACAGATTGACTCGAGCCTCCTGCACCCCTGTTTGTGCGGCACTCTACGGATGAGGACAAACACATTGGAGGATTGAAATTTAATTCGAAGAATCCTCGGGTTACCAGTCTAGCAGTAAATCAAACTATAAAAACGACGTTAAATATTGGAAAGCCATTTAAGGATCACAGGTTAGAGAGAATCCTTTAGATCTATAAGTTTGGAACGTGTAATGTAAGAATGCTGTATGAATGTGGAAAACTTCAAAATGCCCTATTAGAAATGAAACGATTACGAATATTATTAGTATATGCGAACATAAATGGCTAGGTACAGAAATTGTCGATAAGAGGAAGGAATGTTCTAACTGCCTAAAAAAAGGTGTTGGAATAATTATCGCCTCTAAGATTGCTCAACATGTAATAGATTTTACACCAATATCGGACAGATGTATGTTTCTAGATAATGAAAAGGAACGATCATTATTTTCGGCGTGAATCGATCACGACGGTGCAAAGAGAGTTTCGAAAAGAATTCAAAGTTACGTTTTTTTTTTTGCGGGGATAAACTCGTCCACGAGATCTAGTGACCTGAATGAATAAACTCGTCCACGAGATCTAGTGACCTGAATGACTTCTAAAGAAATTTCAAAAATTCAACCACCTACGCTCGAAAAATTCTTGGAAAATTTTGTAAAGACCGAATAAATGTATTTGTTGCAAGTGGCGATCATCCGAACGATATTGTGTTCCGCAAATGATTGTAAGCTAACTTTCATTCGAAAACTTTGGTAGAGTATTTTTTGAGTTATTCGAAAAACAAACAAACCGTCCTTCTCCTCTGGGTCACCCTATAAATAATGAAAATTTTAACATAATAAATATTTTTAAAACATTATATTTCCAATAAGACCATTCTAATATATTATGGTCATAGTTACGTATGCGTGTGTAAATACATTAAGACTAAATCATTTTATAAACGAACGCCGACACGGCATATTACTAATAATATTCCAGTTGATGGGTACACATCCTATTATATTATTATTCATCTTTCGTTACATCCGTATAATCTTCAGTTTGGCCAGAAATATAAATTGACAACTGTAGAAAGACTAGTCGATCGCCGCTTTATAATTATTTCTTAAGCGCCACAACATTAACAATGCGAGGCGGCGGCATTCAGACGACCGGCAAAAGATTGCCGCTACGTTATAAAGCTGTTATGTGATCGACAATCGGTTTAGGCTTGCTTCATAGCGTGATTAGGCAGAAATACAAACATCTCACCTACTGTGAACAATTTGTGAAACTCTTTTCTCTTTGATCATCGAGATATATAAGGATGAACAAATAAAGTCGAAAAGAAGAAACAACATAGAGCAGGCTCTATATATATATATATATATATATATATATATATATATATATATATATATATATATATATATATAAATAAGTATATAAATAGTATAATCATAATTTGGTACATCGAACAGTTTCTTTGTAATATACGACAAGTACAAAGAATTGATGTTGTTCGTAAGGTGCCTGTAAATAAAATGTATAATAATTATCGACTTTTGGTTATCGTAGGAATGAGATGTATAGAAGAATAACTATGTATTTGTATAAAAAATATTGTAATTTTTTTTTAATAAAAAATATATATGTAGAATAAAAGTAAATTGTTATTTTCTGCAATATGGTAATCGGCGGGAGTTCGTAAAAACTTAAAAGTCGGAAAAATTAAGCTTGCACTTGAATTTAAAATCTCAGATCAGCGTTGAATCTACCGACATCGATGTTACAGTAAAAACAATTTTATCAGATAATGATAAAGTAAATAAATAAATAAAAACACGATAAAACAAATAGCAAAACTATAGTCGATAAAATATGAAGGAAAAAATCTTAGAATAAAAATATTGAAAAAGATAAAATTATTTACTCCCAATTTATAACGAGTGAAACATTAAAAGGAGTAAGGTGCCTTAATTGGCGGACGATGTATAAAAATCATTAAAGTTCGCGGATGAAATCCTACTGACAGACACCTGGGAAGGACTAGAGAAAATCGTACAAAGATTAGAAAATACGGAATAGATTTAAATATCGAGAAAACGAAGGTAATGCGTATCAGCTAAAAGCCAGTGGAAATGAATAGATCAGTTAATTGGGAAAAAATTAGAATAAGTGGAGTTCTTCAAATATCTAGGACATATAATAACGGAGAATGTATATTGTACCAGAGAAATCCGAACGAAGATTGCGATGGCAAAAGTGGCGTTCATGAGAAAATGTCATGTAATTACGCGGAACGCGCTCTTCACTGAGCTGCGTAACCGTACTGTTAAATCATATGTTTGGACATTTTACGCAGTAGAAACACGGACGCTAAATAAAAGGAATAAACGGAGCGAGAAGAGAAGATCCCTCTTGAAAACGATCAGGAAACCAAAGCTAAAATAGACATGTGTTACAAGATACAATAGCCTACTAGAAGACATTACAGAAGGAAAAACACCCATGCGCAGACGGAAAGGAGTAGATACAATCTCAAGAACGAAGCAAATAGTAAGACCTACGTAGAACTAAAAAGGTGGACAATGTGGATCGGACGATAATGACAGTATATATAATTAATATTTTTATGCATCTTCTCCAAAAACTGTTGTACTCACGATCAGCTCAGTGCGTATATAAAACATTCGTTTTATTTATATATTTCGTTTAAAACACGCGTATAAAAGTAAAAGAATTACTCGCTTTTTTGTACGACACGTTAATAGATGTGCGTTGTTCATCGCCGGATAAAGTCTTCCCTATTAAATGGGGCGAATTTACTAACCTCGAAATAGATCGGTTAGGGTTATCCGTGTAATCCGAAGAACGAACATCGGATTATTATTAAATGAAATGCCGACGACTAAACCGAAATATCAGCAGTCGTTAGGACGCGATACGTACGTGCATTGTGCGATATAACCCTCTAAACTTTTCATAAAGAGAAACACCACGGGATAAGATAATCAGTCAGTCTTCTCTTGTTTAGCTAATTTCTCAAGGGGATGACAATTGCGTAGTACTAATATTAACCTGTTATAGTATTACTGTACTACGTATAGTGTCTAATTTAACGAAACCACCCCTATAACTATCGGGGTTTTTATTATTTCTCGTAACATTTTTCCGTTTCGTTTAAAGTAATCAAAAGACCGGTTAGGATGTTTTCGTCGATCGGCCATAAATACCGAAATAATGCGAAATTGAAAAGGAAAATGTACCGTCGTCAAACGAAATTAAAAGAAAATTGTGCGGAAAACTTATACATCAAAACATATACGTAACGTCGTGATGTAATCACTTACTCGGGAGGACCGTATTTCCTACGAAGTAAATACGTTCGGTTTATTGATGACATAATTTTTAATAAAAAAAAATCAATAAATTATAATATAAAAAGTACAATTCGCGATTAATTAAAAATAATAAACGGTAGAAAAAAAAAATTAAAATGAATTACATTACTTATCCCCCGTTTAATTTAATTTAAATTTATTAACACTTTAATACGATCCGAATTATTTGGAGGGTTCGAATTGTTATAATATTTTTGTTTTCGAAGAAATTTTATCAATAATCGGAGAAAAGTCTAATAAAGCCAGTATTATTGAAGAATCCTTCGAATCTAAAAAAAAAAAATATGTGACGATCCTCGATGTTAATACGAGTGTGGCAACGAACGATTGCTTTATAAAATCCGGTGGTGCCCCACATCAGTTTTTTAAAATTTAAATCTTACCTCGACGAACGATACTGTGTTGTAGAATACGGAGATGAAGGATCAATAAAAGCCGATGTAGCGCGAAGTTATATCGGGTCCGTTGCTTTACCTAATTTTACGCAGTACATATACCTGTACCTAATGTAACACAGAAATCGCTAGTTTCGCGAATGATACAGCTGTTATTTATTCCGTTTAATTACAATCTGCACTTAATACACTATCAGTAAGCTTTTAAGCGGTGACGTATATCGATGAGAAAAAAATCAATTCGTGTAGTAATATTTACAAATAAAAAAATTTCTAATATCAAAAATATTAATATCAACAATGCGATAATTCCGGTCAAAAAAAAATCAGTAAAATATCTAGGAGTCCATTTGGATAGACAACTAACCTGGAAAAGTCGTATAATAGTAAAACGAAATGAATTAAATATAAAGTTTACGAACACGCTTCGACTTATCGGAAGAAAATCCAAATTATCGTTGCAGAACACAAGGTATTATTGTATAATCCAATTCTAAAGTCTATATATATGGAAGTTAACTTTAGGGTTCTGCCAGAGTAATATAGTGACAATACAACACTTATAAAGCATTAAGAACTATCACAGATGCGCCGTAGTAAAGCAATCTTACATTGCACACGGACCTAGATGTTACACTCGTGACAGATAAAATACAAGAAATATACACCTTTAACAGATGTTTTGTGTCTCGTTACATTAACTCCTTCCGGCACTGTGGTACATAAATTGTACCACACTTTTTATTACACTGGATGCACGGTGGTGTAAAAAATGTACCACATACTATTCTTTCTCAGAGAAAGGCACGTAGGTATAAAATTTATACCAGGAGGTATAAAACTTTGCCAGACAGCTTCTACTACATTGCCAATTATTCGCTTCACAATTATTATTGTAGTAGAGGTTATAAATAGCGTATTTAAACCTGTTTGGCCATGCGGCAGCTTCTTAACCTCGTATACTGTTTATTGTTGGGTTTTTGTGCATTGTTATATGTTGTTGTGTTCAGAACATCTTCAGGATTACGTAAAATTTTATAAAACGGTGTCGGGTAAGTTTAAACTTGGTTATACTCATTTTTATGGTGGTTCAATATTTGTACCACCATGCAACATTATTCTGGTACATTCCAATTTTTATTATTCTATTGTATTTGCTCACAACTTTTACTTGTAAAGTAAGTAAATAATATAATACCTAAATGTAATTTCAAATTTTAATGTTATATTATTTTTAATTTTTAGAGTTTTAATATGTATCGGAACCTCGAAAACAGTGAAATTTTTGAGATCTTACTTGAATCAATTCCATCAGATGGTGAGTCAGATACAAATTCTGATACTGATGAGGGTTTGGATGAGACCGTTGAAGCAGTTGAAAATGATGATAGTGGGAACAGTGTAGTAAGTAACATAAATAATATGAATACAGCACCGTTATCGGAAGATATCTCAGTAAAATGAGGAAAATATGATTCCCCATCAGAGCCACCAACTTTTATATCAGAAAGTGGTCCTACAAATTGCGTCCTTAGAATGGAAAATAAATCTCCGTGTAATTTATTTAAACTGTTTTTTGATGGAGAAATATTACACGATATTGTTTTTCAAACCAATTTATATGCCCAACAAGAAGGAAAAAAGTACCAATCAACAAACCTAGATGAAATGGATGTATTTTTAGGTATGAATATTCTTATGGGTATTAAAAAATTACCCAGTTATCGGGATCATTGGAGCACAGCTCCTGATTTGAATGATCCCTTTATTAGTAAATTGATGACCGTCAATCGTTTTGGTTGGGTGTTATCGCATCTACATCTGAATGATAATATGATGATGCCCAATAGGGGGAGCATTAGCTATGATAAGCTGTATAAATTGCGCCCATTTTTGGATGGAATAAATCATAGGTTCGGAAAGTTTTTCTCGCCTAATCCTTGTGTATCAGTCGACGAATCAATGATAAAATTTACCGGAAGAAGTGGTATTAAACAATACATGCCGAAGAAACCTATTAAACGCGGATATAAGGTGTGGGTGATGGCTGACATGTCAGGATATGCATTAAAATTTCAAATTTACACCGGTAAAATAGGCAACTCTGTACAAAGATTTCTTGGGGAATCAGTTGTCATATCACTGACTGAAGACCTTCGTGGTAAAAACCACCTTGTTTTTTTTGATAATTATTTCACATCGTATCATCTTATGAATACCTTGAAAGCGAATGGAATAAATGCTTGTGGAACAGTGAATAGAAGCCGCAAGAACCTTCCTGTCTTCAAAGCTGATAGAGCTATGACACAGGGAGATTGTGATTGGTACACTTCAGGGTCTGTTATGGCCTTGAAGTGGAAAGACAAGAGATATGTACATCTCCTCAGCAATTTTCATTCCACATGTAATATGAAAACGGTAAATAGGAGAAATCGGGATGGTAGTACACGTCAAGTTACCTGTCCAGAAGCTATTTCCGATTATAATCGATTTATGAATGGAGTAGATCATTTTGATCATATGAAATCTACATACGAAATTGATCGAAAAAGCAAGAAATGGTGGCATCGAATATTTTTTTATTTTGTTGATGCTGCAGTTACAAATGCCTATATTCTACATTCATGCCTTCCAGTTCCGTCATTGACATTAAAAAATTTTCGTCGAGAAATTGTTATGGGATTGGTGAAAACTAGACTAGTTGCTCTTGGTTCATCTTCGATAAAAGAAAATCTAATTCAGTTAAAAAACAACAAACCCTGGGTATCAAAGGAGGTCAGAACCCAGGGATCTGCTCACCAGCCTGTACGATCCACAAGAAGAAGGTGTGCAGTGTGCAGTTCAAGTAAGAAACAGATTAGGACTGACTGGATATGTACAATTTGCAAAGTTCCTTTATGTTTAGGGAAAAAGAAAAGTTGTTTTCAAAATTATCATAAGTGAATAATATTAATAAATATAATAAAATTCTTTTGACAAATTAATTAGAATCAAATTTATTTTGTATTTCAATATTTTATCAGGTATCAGGTAATTAAGTATATTGAATTTTTTTAAATCGATCATTATTAATTAACTACATAAAGTAATTTTTATTTGTAAGAATTGTGTAATATTTATTTTAATAATATAATTTGATATTGCTATGTATGATGTAATTTATTTATTTTATTTAGTGGGGCCTGGTACAAGATCATTAAAGTATATAGTGTAGAATTATTTCTTATTTGAAAAATACTAAGTCCAATGTTACGGAAATAGTTTTATTGCATGGTGGTACAAAATATGTACCACATTTTTCAGCTCCTGTAGCCAAAAAAATCAAAAAATTTTTGTAAATTTTTTTTAATAGGGCCATTTTAGTATATATTATAAGTTTCTTATCTTTGTAACACACAAACAAATTTCCAAGTTTTTCTTGTGCCGCTAGGGATATTCTTTAAGTTAAAAACTGGTGCCTGAAGGAGTTAAAGGATATTGGAACAATATTTGGTCTAATCCTTATCTATTACAGATCGATTCAGAATACCCATAAAATCGTGGTTTAGTGATATAAAAGTACCAAATAACATACTTCGATGTTTCATTACTACTTTATGTAGATCACGATAAAATCGTCTTCCATCGTCCCTATACCAATATAATATAAATTATCCTTTTTGTATCCTTCCGATGACAACAAAATAGCAGATGCAGATCATGTATTTTGGGAATGTTCTTACTACACAACAATCTTTATTATATAATCAAATTATATCTCTCAAAGTACCATCGCCGATAAATATATCTTACTATTAAACGCATTCGTGTATATTTAGCTATTTATAATTATATTGTATCAACTATAACGTTAATGTTTAACATATCCGTTTTAATAATTTTATACCAATCTGGGTGAAAAATCCTGTGCCCATTATAAAAAAAAAAAAAAAACTAGTAAATATGGCGATAAACTCTATTATCACATAAATGCTTATGCTGAGTAATCACAAAAACGATGGATACCTTCTTATATGTGGTTATACCGTAGAATACTTCGCATAATAAAATACGGAACACGTCAGTGTTACAACGTATGAATAAATGCGAGGAATTTGTAAATGAGGTCAAGTATCGTAAACTGAAGTATTTCAGTTGTGTAATGCGCAACACCCAACGATGTGTGGTTTACCGGTTAAAGAGGAGAAAAGTTACAGGGATGAAAAATGGCAACCAGGATTGGTATAAAATTTACCAGCGATAAGTTTGTAACCGACGTAGGACTCGCAACGTGTTAGCCAACGTTCGATAACGGACACGGCACAATAGTAATAATAATACAAATATACAAAAATAATAATAATAATCTTTTCGCATTCGATTCGACTTAAATTTTACCACTTCAGTGTTCAGCTAAAATTTTAGTTTTGCCGTTAGCTTCAATGATATCGTGCATTTTGCTGAGCACAACATATTAGTATGTAACGTCTGTAGTTCTCCGCTACTGGTACTTCTGTTCTTTCGACATTTCGTCACACTTTTACAGCTGTACGATCAGAGCCTGCTCGTGTTTGTCCTGATGCTAGTGTTTCCTCAGGAGGTCTCAGAGGATTTGGCGAATTTCTTTATTCCACTGGACTTTCCGATCCTTTTCAGGTTTCAGTTTTAATTCGTTGGGTGTCGCAACACTCTAGTGACTATATAATCGCGTTGTATAATGTGTGCGTTTGGTGTATATTTGTATATATGTAAATAAATAAATTTATTAGCTGGTAAATGTTTAAATTTTTATTATAAATGATCATTAGGATAAGTGTTTAATCGTCACCATTTTTTTTTTTTTTTTTGGTTTTGTGAGCGATGACTTTCAAATTAAACGAAAATCTGTTAAATAGTTGAATTTCGTGGTGAAAATTATCGTAAAAGAGTTGAGAAAATTATTATTATTAATATTTTCAAAATTGGAAAATATATATATATATATCTTCGGGTATTTTTATTAAATTGAAGTTAATTAATGATTGCACGCATCTGCAATTCCTAAAAGCATTTAAAGACAAATACACGTGGTATTCGGAGGTTGCACAATAAAACCAAACAATACGATGATGTAAATTAAATTTAGTTGAGGACATTAGAGTTTTTTGTTTTTTTTTTAAATATTAATATCGCTTTAATTAGTATATTGAGTTGTAAAAAAAACATTTAGATTGGAAATATTCAAGAAGTGGCAGGACAGATGGGACAACGCAGAAAATTGAAGATATACTTACGAAATATTACCTAATATAAATCAATATAATAAAAACAAGAAAACATATTTAAACTACTTTATAACAAGCATTGACTCAACCAGGGGATTGCAATTATTATCTAAATAGATTTAAAATATCAGAAGTGGATAAATACGATCAATGTAAAGTAGTGGAAAATATGGAACATATATTGTGCCACTGCCTAAAATATAATAAAAGAATTACCGACAAAATGGATATTAATAAATGGGAAGATCAACTTGTTAATGATACATTAAAGAAAAAAATCAATTCCAAATTTAAAAGGTGATGGATTATGAAAGTATTTGGGTTTCTGCATTGTTATAATGATATTTATATAATTATACATTATTTCGTTTTAAATATTTCATACGTTATTATAATTATCAGAAAATTATTGTATATATATATATGTACATATGTGTAGATATATTTATCTTTATTTTATTTTTATATTTATATTTGTTAGGGTGGATGATGAAAGACTCAACATAATAGAAAACCATTTATAAGGCCACTACGGTTTTTAGCCATGACCTTTTGGTTGTTTCTTGAGTACATCTGAAAAAAAAAAAAAGTATATTGATAAGATAGTTTTAATAAAAGCAAATAATTATTACAATTAATAATATATAAATAATAAATTTTAAGCACACACAGACATTCACCCTGTAACCATTTTTTGTTTAATTTTATTATTTTTAATTAATTAATTAGTTAATTTTTTTATATATATTTTAGTAGTGGATGGTAAGAACTAGGATGCAAAGTGTTTGGTGTCGTCGGCTCATTATAATATGGCGCATACGAGAGTGTAAGCTATATATATGTAAGAGTTACATTGCATAATGAACTACCGAGAGTTGTAAAAATATAATTATAAACGAATGCGTAAAGAAATGACGCGGTATATTAAATTCGGAAAATTTGAAACCGAGGTAAATGAATAATTCAACCGAAACGATTTATTTTTAAATTATCTTGTCCGTACCTAGGACAGTCGTTCATTTAATAAGATGGCGTAATTGTACATACAGGGCGGAAATTCCGTATTTCATTTAAGCCCGGAGCGACGTATAGATATGGTTTCCTGGCTGAAAAATTCTTTTGGAATGACAGCTTGGATGTGTATATTTATATATACACACGGCTATATGTTAAGACGTGACATACGACTTTTTCATAAAGATTATTATTTTTTTCGATATTTAGCAAACTGCGAACTATCTTTAAATCCTAATATATTTTAGTTATGATAAAAAAAAAAGAAAATTGATCAAGAATGAAATGGATAGGACACGTGTTAAGACATGATGGCTTATTGAAAGATAATATGGAAGGAAAAATACTCGTGCGCAGGCCGAAAGGAAGACCAAGTCAGACACTGATAAACGTAGTCGAGAAAGATATGTTCAAGTGAAAAGGCTAACAGCAGAACGGAAATGAAATAATGGGTGTTGGACGATTGGAGCGAACCAGGTCGAGGACTGGTATAGCGATTGATTGATAGCTCGTTGAATAATGTTGCGTTTCATTAAATCACGATTTGATTGGATTCCTTTTTTTTGTCGCATTTATCGATAATATTTTCCTATTTCTTTTGTCTGAAATTTCGTTCATATATCTCTTCTGTTCAAAATTTTGTGTATCGTTGTCGAAGAGTTTGCTATCATTGATTTTAGTTTTATATATATATATATATATATATATATATATATGTGTTTATTTATGTCTGATTGTTTATGTATATTTAATGTAACCGTTAGTTAGCATTCAAGTTGGTTATTACAGTTTTAAAAAAACGGTAACAGTTGGTAGCGGTAACCCGTGTCCCTTTTAATATATATATATATATATATATAACTTTTGACCAAATAATTTCGTTTAATTTTTTTTTTTTTTGGGGGGGGGACTAAACTAATCCCTTACCGAAAAGAGATAAAACTAGAAAATAATAATAATAGTAATAGATTCGTAATTGGTATGGACGTCGTCACGTAAGGCGTAATTACAACGTCGATGACGGAGACGTCTATTTTCCTTAACATAGCCTTCGACATTATACTTGTAAATGCAGAAGGGACTCAGTAATATCCCTTTCACAACGAACTGGCTGGGAGTAAAATGATTGCGCGGTGGTTGGGATACAATCTGTTCGAATTCTCCCACCCCTCCGATATGTAACGACCCCAAAAATATTTCATTACTTTGATATATATATATATATATTATAGTCTGTACTTGGAAAGAAAGATGCAATCCAAGGGGAGATAATGAAATGAGATAGAAAATTACTAAGGTACTACAAAAGGACGCGAATTGACAATAATTGACACGGTTGTACAACTGAAGCCGTAGGGGCTACTACTATAGGCGAACAACTCTGTGACCCTCTTCTGAATAACACAAACCGTTTATAAATGATGACAAGCAACCGGGAACTATTACCGAGCTATTTTCTAAATGACAATATTTATACTCTTCTCGGATCGTCCAAGCTTTGAACAATGCGATTCTTCTGACAATGTTAGTCGTTTATATATATATATATATATATATATATATATATATATATATATATACTTATATATGTATATATATATAATTTTAAGATATTATAATGTATACGGAAGTTTATGCCTTGTAACGGCGAATGACAGACTTTATTTTACGCGGAAATTAGGTTAACAATTTTGTACGTCGTTTCGAATTACGTACGGGGCTGATAAAAATTACGGGACCGTCGAATTTTAGCTCGTTAATTACTCGATCGATTGAGTATTTTTTGTTAATAAATAGTGTATTTCGAAAAACGGAATTAACTATAACATAAAAGTAGAAAATAAAAAAAAATTTGCGCATCCCGAAAACAGATTTCTTATTGCGTATACCACGATTGTAATAACCACGTACAATAATACAATAAAATATATTAAATCACAACCAAAACCTGTATTACACGACTACATATGTTCGAGATAGAATGATATAAATATTATATACGTTATAAATATGAGAGATGCCGGTGATACATTATAGTAATATATCCTCTTGTGCTTATATTTCTTATAAACTGCAAAGAAGTTCTGTTGTAGTCTCCTACTTGACTGGTTATTGAATATTTGCTACCGACGCAAGAGCCGGAAAAATTTGTTTTATTACTTCAGATATGTAAGGTAAATTCAGAGTCGTATGCGTAAGAACTACTCTAGCATATATCGGTAATTTGAGTAGTATTATTCTGCAACACTGATTCTGAAGCGTAACTTGGAAAGGTTAGAAGTACTAGGGACCCATGTATACTATTGGTGAAGTAGTCAATATGCTTAAGTATTTTATCCAAAATTATACACCTAGATCTTTAATGTCGGTTTTCCAGTGTGTATGTTATTTATTATGAGAGGTTCCGGTACGAAAGGTTTTCTTTTAGTAAATAATACAGCCTGCATTTTGTTTATATTAATTTTTCATTTCTTATTTTACGTACAAACGTATAATACGTATACATATGAAAAACATTACGAGTTAACAATATCATTTACGTACGTTATTATTTTTAGTAGAGCTAAACCGTTATATACGTTTAAATCTATCCTAATTTTGCATATTTATTACATAGTACTAATCATTAGGTTCTATATGTGATGGTTAAAAGTACGATTGAGACATCCGCGGACAGGGATAACTGATCAATATAATTTCTGTCAATGCATCTTGTTATGAAATAAATCATGTAATTCGAGTATTTTGTTGTTATCTGTTAGCCAATATGCAGGTTGTTCTCTAGTTTATTTTTCTTTCTACTAATTCTCCTCAGTAACGAGTCAAGGTTTCTATCCACGGATCGCAGGATTCACGATCACTAATGAGTGTGTACAGTCGTTGATTATTTTATCCGCACTCGCTGTGTATTTCTCATTCATTTATATTTTTTATCCTTTTTTTGGGGGGGGGGGGTTAATAATGTTAATTTGTAGTTAAAAGTATGAATTACATAACCCAGGTCGGATACATTACTTTTAGAAGTTATCACTAATTAAAAAAAAAAAAAGTTAATAATAATCAAATCAAATCATTTATTGTTTATACGCTATTAAAATTACGAAATAAACATATAATTTGTGTAAACTTCGGCTAAATAAGTTGCGCGACTTACGGATAATAACTAAATGTAAAAAGCAAAATGGCGACTACTAACAATAATAAAATCACATACAGAAAAAAATCTCTTCTACATTCATCTCATTATAAAATTAAATTTACCAGCGCACGTGTACCCAAAGAATCATAACAAAAACACAACACCGACATGTACGAGCATCTACGGACATAATAGTATGGACATACACGCAAAATTGTGTATAATAATTCCGTATATTCTCATTTACCGTCCTTTGTACTCCTCACTCAGATTGCCTCTCAACCTTCCCTCCTCACATTCTCTTCAAATATGAATACTCCTCTCTTACAAACCTAATCATGTTCTTACGCATGTCCGGTCTGTACTCCTTTAATTTCCTCATCCAGGTGCCTCTAACCTTAGTTGCTGCACGCGGCACGTTAATTTATATTAATAATAATAATATAATAAAAACAAAAATATAATAATAATAAAGAATAGTATTCCATTTTTCTAGTTCAATCGAAAAATAGAACTTCCTAAAAAAAAAAAAATACAATAAACAATAAATACTAGAGCTCGGATAAAAAGTAAAAAGGAAATTGTCTTAGAATTTTACCCGAGATTTTTCTATTCTTGGGGGGGATAAATCTTATCCGATTATATCTTATAAGTACCTCGCCTAATATATCTTCGACTTCCCTGCACCCTAACCGCGCGAAAAATAATAATAACGAAAAAAAAAGGAAGAACCTATTTCTCCGGAAAATTTAATCAAACGAAAATCACGGAGGGTCTCCTTTTCAATTTTTGAACTTTCCTCCCTTCCAGTGAAAAGAATATTATAATAATAATAATAATAATCACAAAAAAAAGAAGTATTTTAAAAGTTTCCGAAAGAAATAAAGTAGCAAGCTCGAAGAAGGGCGCGATTCTTTATAGTATATATTTTTATCTACCTTCGATTATTATATTTCACTCTTTCTACTTTTTTTTGTCTTTCTTTTATTCTTTTTTCTCGTCTAAAGCCTGTCGGTCGTTTTTGATATCGCTAACGCGATGAGTTTTAGAAACCTTACCGAAGTTTGTATACGAACAAAACTACTCGAACTCTCATCGCGTTATTCAAAGGCTTACGCTTGTACTATTACAACGCAGGATCTGAAGAAACAGAGAGACCGTCATGACCCAGAGATTAAGTTCAATTACTCATCGACCATCCCTATTATAGTTCGTGGACGTTATCGCTGGTAAATTATTACGCGGGTTTCACCTCGCGAACTAAATAATAATAATAATACTCACCATCATTTCGGTCATCTTCGTTATAATAATAATCGTACTAGTAATAACTTCTTTACAATAATAACGACACGTTGTAGTGGTTACAGTTGTAACTCTTCCTTACGAAGGAAACTAGTGCAAAACCGGCCAAACTGTAAAACCTTATTAACGACACATTTTAAACATTCCTCCCTTGCTTTATTTGCTTCCGAGTTCAGATATATATATATATATATATATATATATATATATATATATATATATATATATAATGTGAAGAGGTGGAAGTAAACACTGATTAGAAAAATAAATACCAAGGAGCTTATAATCGAGATTCTGCGGCTTTATTTCATTCATAGCTTGATTCTTCTCAAGGCTTTGCCAGTTTGTCAACATGTCTCCGTTGCCGTTCTACGCTCGTCATTCTCATTCCGTCCCACTCTCTCACACTCAGAATATGTATATGTCTATATAACGTATATATATTATTATTATTATTATTGTTGTTGTTGTTTTTATACACGGAAAAAATAATGCGAGATTTTAAAGAGAAACGTAACTGGCGCATCAAAGTGGGAAGATCAATTGCAGATGACGTAGCAATCGTGGGAAGTAATGAAAAAGAACTTGAAGAATCGATAAAAAAAACAGCGTTTGGAGCAAAAAAAATATAATATGTCAATAAATGAAGAAAAATCGGTAGTTACGAACTGTGCCAAAAAGCAAGATATAATAGATGTAAAAATTAACGGAAAACGATTAAAACAAGTAAACTCAATAAAAAGAGAACTTCACTAACGTCGAGAAATTTAAAAGCAGAAACTAGGAAGTACTTCGTTAAATCACATACGTACGGAGAGCATAGCGATGTATGGATCGGAAACTTGGAGACGATCAACCACCAAATGTGTAAAAAAAATGGGGTTAGGTGCTGGCATTTACAGAAAATTAGTTAAAAGTGACAAACGAAAAAGTTTTTAAAAACGTAAACCAATCGAGGAGCTTCATTCGGAAGCTGAAAAGTAGAAGAATTAAATTATATCGACATAAACCGAGTACAACTAATTGAAGGCAAAATGGAACGCGATACGGAGGACAAGAAGTAAATATTTCGATCAAATAATAGAAGACACGGGAGCAACAAGTTATTGCAAACCTTAAAGGAAGGACAGAAAAAAGACAATTTTAATTGAACTCACTAGGATCGTGAGAGTCATACATCCATTAATCTGCTGCGGATTGAGGAAAATATAAGAAGATTATTATTATCATTATATTATTATTTATAATTATTATTATTATCGTGCCGTGTCCATTATCGAACGTTGGCTAACATGCTGACAGTAGTCTCACCAATCTATAATTATGTTTTCTTTTTTTTTTCTCCGTGGCATTCTTCCTGTAATCCGATCAGGCTGCATCGTTTTGGGTGTCGCAGCATTACATGACCAAAATTCTTGAGTTCTTGTTTTATAACTTCCTCGCATTTATTCATACATTGCAGTACTTCTGTGTGTTGCGCGTACTTTATCTGTACGCTCCGTACGAAACATACTAACTACATTTTGAAGATTTATCCGTGACTTTCTGTTAACTAGTGACAGAATTTCTTAATTCTTCTAGCTACACGCGTCAGGTTATAATCGGCACATTTAATAAGTTTACAGTTACATTCACGACTTTCACGATGCAGTCCACACTTCACGCATCTGCTTGGCATGGTACAATTCGACGAGACATGACCGTAAAGCTGACAACCGTTTTAACGCTATTTTCACTAGTTTGATATTTTTCCCCATGTTACGACATAGTAGAACACGATATTATGACTTAATACTTTTCTAATAATATCAGCGCCAAAATTTTTGACTGGATATGGTAACTTCGGTGAATATCCGAATAGATTCATTTTAACTAACACACCAAACTGTTGGTACTGTATGAAAAATACTCCTGATACAATTCACCATACTACATATCAACGCTGTTATTTTAAAGAATATCGGGATAAATTTAAAATAGATATAAATTCCACACTTGTCATAAATTAAAAAAAATTATTCGTATTGGCTTCAAAGTACTTTCACTTAAAGATGCAGAAAAAATTGGTTCTAAATACAAATGTTATTCCAATATCGCTTTCTATATGTGTAAACGTATATATATATATATATATATATATATATATATATATATATATATATATATATATATATATTTGTATGTAAGTGCTTATATATATTTTTTCTTTTAATAATAATTCGTTTTTATCAGTAGTTGTAATAGTGATATAACAATAATATAATAATAATTCAATGGCAAGCGTTATAATCGCTAATAGATTTTTTTTTGCCCTTTTAATATAAACTAAATTATAATATTCTTAAGTTTTAAGTTTGTACATATAATGCACGATAATGGTTGAGACTACGTTTTTGTCTTTCTAATTGTTGTCTTTTAATACAAGTACACCCTGCAAAGGACTACACCCAAGTTTGGAATGCTTATGTCTTTATGAATATATAAACGATATATATGTAGATTAACTTATATATAATTTTCCTATTATCAATCTGCACTATTTATTTATTTTATTTTTTGAGTTATTAACGGTGTTGCACCTTCATACGTGCAATTTTTTTTTTAATATACAATTGTTAAAAAAAAAACGATAAATATTTTTTTTTAAAGAGGTAATTACTCTATTAATTAATATTTATTTATTTTTAAAAAAAGTAATTAATATTAATCGATTAGTTTAACATTTCGGTCGACATTTATGAACGAGGATAATTGAAATTTTTCCGACATTCGTCCCTTCGATTCGAAATTTGTTTTATTTTCGGAAATATACAAAAGGGTGGTATATAATTCGCGAACGGAAATAGTAAAGACGTACTTATTGAAAATTTTTCCCGGAAATTCAAAAGTCAGTAACGCCCGTTCGAAGAAGACGATTGATGATGAAATGGTAGTTGATTGACGGTTTTCTTTGTCTATCGTAGATTTCTTATTCGTTCTAGTTTACGAGATTTCGACGAAAATTCGGCTTAAGCGATTTCTTTTGATAATCAGATTAAGGTTGTCAAAAAGTCTATAACAAGTTTGGTCGTTGTATAAATACCGTTAGGTTTACCGTTGTAAAACAGCCACGATAACAACCTAACAATATAATAAATATCAACAATGACCACCATAACAGGTCGCACGTATTAGTCGTCCACTCGAAAATAGTTCATTCATAAAATTGTAGAAAATCTACAAATCCGTCGAAGACCATTATAACGACCGAGACTTATTTCTGAACATTATTATTCGCACCGTCGAATTATTGAAAAAAAACAAAAAACGAAAATATGCCCATCTCGCGTTAACATTAGCACGTATGTGTGATGATAGTTCAAACTTGCGCGCATACTTCTTATGTTGTAAACGGACGTATCCCCTGGTTACATTTAAATATTCTCTATGATGTATCTGTTTGCACTAATTCCCTAACTTAAATATAACAAACGTGGGAAACAGGCTCATATTCTACATCACCGGGAGAATGAACAAACCGACGAAGGTGTCCATTTCGATGGACACGCGGAATAAAACAAAAAACTAGACTCACATTGATTGCAGGTACGAGAAAGGCAACATGTCGGCAAGATTGGAGAACAGTGGTTCATACGATTTCCTGTTTATATCAACACGATGTTACCAAATTCCTTTTTTCGTTTGTATAATTCCCTTTAAACACGTTTCCCTCCAGGAATATATATATATATTTCGATCGCGGATATTTCTTTAATAAGTTCTTCCCGAAGGTCGGTGTTTAAAATGTGTGTGTTTCCTTATTGATATACATTCGGTATGTAAAAGTTTATATTATATTTATTAATCTGTCCAGGAATATTCGTTTATTCGAAGTGGAGTTATGCGAGTGGGGTGTAAATAATGTGTGTTTTAATGGGTACGAAACTTGCGAATGGGTATAGTTTTTCTTGCGTGTTTTAATTAATGGGCGACTAGTAAATGCATCTAGTTTTTTTTTTTTTTTTTTTTGTATTTCATTTTCTTTTCTTGTTTTGTATAATTGTTAAATTATTCATTTTATTATTTGATAATTATAAGTCTATACTATAATGGGATTTTAGCTGTTGTGTGGGCTTCATTATAATAAATAAATATTAAACGGACTACATATCGCAATTACAAATAATTATCTAATATAATATACTTCATCATATATATATATACATAATTCTTCCGTTTCTCGAACAGATTCGACAATTGTACGCAAACAGCGTTGAACGAAAACCAAAAAAAAAAAAACACAACAAAGGCATTTTCTAATACAGTTATTCCAACTCAGCTAATATTTACTTAACCCTTTCAGTCAGACATTATCAAAAATGTTGACAACAAAATTATTAAGTTTAGACGTTTGTCTCGGGTGAACCGTTGATAATTTTCAATGCATTTACATAAATGTATTTAAAAATGAGACTTTTTCAACCGGAAAATATAAATATTTAACATTAAAGTTTCACGTACCGTATAATGGACATTGCGACTGAAAGGGTTAATTTTTGATTTCGAAAGAAGTAAAAGGTAAAAACGACGACGTAGAATGAATCCGGGTATTTTATTTTAATTTTTTCGAGCAGCGTGTTAAACAATCTAGCGATTTTAAAAAAATAATCTTGAAAAAAAATTGGTTAAAATCGATTGAAATTTTTTTATATAAAAAAGATCGCAAAGTTTTTCTAATACGCCGTTATCCAGTGAACGTGAAATTGAAATATAAAAATATAAAATTTACTAAAAAATAATAAAATAAATACTCGATTTAGACGCGTAGAGTGTTACAAAAATAGCGAGGCGGAAAAACGGATATTTATAAAATAATTTGATAGATTCAAAATCAGATTTAAAAGATTTTTAACTTTGCTATTTTTTGTAATATTGTATATCTAAATCGAGTATTGTTTTTTTTCTACACATTTTATTTAATTGTTTTTCCTTTTATATTCTTTTTCTTCTCCTTTTTTTTTTTTTATAAATTTTATATTTTTATATTTTATTTATTTATTTATCGTAATGAAGCCATAAAAAACCAATTATAGTGTAGGCTTATAATCGAAATAGTACAATGAATAATTTTTAAAAATTATAAAAAAAAATAAAATACAGAAAATACTACACGCGTTCATCATAATTCTCACATTCATTATCCCATTCACATAATCCTACTCCAAATAAACGCACGCATATTCCTCAACAGATTGGCTTATTATAATTTATTTATTTATTTATTTTTTTTCGTACGATCTGCCCTTGAACAGGACAATAAGTATCATCGATATTTCACAAGTATTTCAACAGAATGCTGCCCAAAAGCGGCTATATACTAATCGTAATTTATTGACATTGTTGCAAATCCACTTGACAGTATTCAGACGTTTGAACTCGGTGGAATTACCTTTAAGATACTGATATGTTGTTGAATTCGCTGCATATATATCTACCACTGTTCGGTTTCTTTTACATCAGACATCTGGATATCCTTGTGCAGGTCGGTATTGCAAATATACCATAGTGCTCCAACGATGTTACGCAATATTTTGACCGGAAACGCTGGATTATTTCCAGCCCAGAGTTGCTGGCTGTTTCCCAGATTTCAATCTACGTCCACGTAGGTTTTTAACTTTATATATTAACAGTTTATTTTTAACTGATAGTAATGAATTCCGGCGCATTAACCAGGTCATACTCCGTAGTTTAATACGGTTTTTCCAGGTTAACCTCTGATCCAGGTGCATTTCTAGATATTTTACAGAGACGCTGGGTTTAAAATTCTCTTTAGCGTAAACGGGACATGCATAGATTTAGATTCGTTTACTGTAATTTTCCACGATTTACACTTCACTTCTCTCTATGTGATTAATATAAACCCGCATATGTTCAGCAGTAACATTAGAATCATCAAGACTTGATAATATCGCCGTATCGTCAGCGAACATAGCTATTGTACTGTTAATGTTGTTCGGAAAATCTGAAGTGTAAATCTGGTATAGTACCGGCTCAAGTATACTAACCCTAGGCACAGAAGAATGTATACACTATATTATATTTTAGAATAGTCATCATCAATATTTACCCCTGAAAGTATCTGTTAAGTAAGATTTATAGCGTATAATATTGAAGTGTAAAATTTTTCTTTAGTTTAAATAATAAACCTGTATGCCGGACATCGTCAAACGTTTTTTCTATGTGAATATTCGATGTATTGGTTCCAAAGTACCATGTTGTTTTCTAGAAAAAAAAAGTTTGTCCATCTTTTTATATAAAAATTTAATGAATTTTAACTAATTTTTTTTTTGTTTATACGTTATTTTTTTATTTCGAATATATATATATATCGGAACCGTTACGAAACTTTTATTTTCGAAGAAAAAAAAATCCGCTAAATAAATAATCCAGAATTGATTGGAAATTACACCCTTTCCGTTTTTATTTTTTAATATCGACGGCGAATTTCCGCTGGTCACGATGTAAAATCGACACCCGTGAATTTTGATATAAATTTTTCTCAGAAACTGCGTCCTTCTCAAACGGTAGGACATCTCTTTTATAGGAGGTGCAGTGCTGCACACTTAATTCAGAATGAAAAAGTAATTCCCAGTTATTTATAACATTACGTTCGTCTAACTCCGTATACGTAATTTTCTACCCTTTGATTAAAGGCGCGTACGATATTAACGAAAATAACGGCATAATGCAACAATCTTATTTTATATGTATATATAATATCTATCTCTATCTGTTCCTATAATATTTATATGAGATAGAGAAAGTACGATTGCTTATACACGAAATGAGCTTCAATAGCTTAGACATTGAAAACTGCGAAACCGTTGTAAACTATAGACAAACTATTATGGGCGTTATCTAAAACTGTCAATAAAATTTCTGTTCCACTTAATCCAAAACGACAATGGGCGTTTCGTGTACCCACCGTAGTGTATAATATAATTCGTGTTGAGCTTTTTAATATGCGAAAATTAGGTTAAACGTTTAGAAAAATATTCGCCACGATTAGTAACAAAGGCCGAATAATGCGTTCAAAAGGTTTTCGCCCTCTGTCATATTGGAAACATAACGTATGTATACGTACAAATACAAATATGTACAAATAAATAAATATATATATATACATGTACATATATATATATATATATATATATATATATATATATATTTCGATTTATAAGTGTGCAAATATATCCTATTTTTTATTTGAGAATATTCTACATGGAGCCCGCTGCGCGCAAATTATTCTGATATTTCGTAAATTAAAAAGCAAAGAGAAATTGAAATAACTTTAATTTTAAATAATATTTTAATAATGTAAACGATGTTGTTATATTTCTTATCGCTTAATTTTTTATTCATTAATTATTCACTTAATTATTTCTCTTAAACTTGTCATTATTTAAGCGCGTATTTTCGGAATAGCCGAATTTTCAAAAATTATACATTTTGACGTTAGTTTATTCAGTTCATAATTAAACTTTTACCGATATATATATATATATATATATATATATATATATATATATACGGTGACCCAGAGAACACGGACGGTTTTGTTTTTTGAAGCAGTTTGGTAACACTGATAAAACACAAACAGCGTGCTCCACATTTAGTGTACACACGAGAGACTCATTTTTGTCCAGCTTCTCTTATAAGGAGGAGTGCACATTTTGCGTGGAACGTTATTTTCGGTTTCGGCGTGAAATGATCACGGGGGTGCTAAGAGTGTTTCGAAAAGAATTCAAAGTTGCGCGATTTTTTGTTGTGGGGATACCGTAACAGCCTCGATTACGAAACACGTACACGAGATCTGGAAGACTTGAAAATTCGGATTTCTAAAGAAATTTCAAAAATTCAGCCATCCATGCTCTAAAATTCTTCGAAAATGTTGTAAAAAGACTAAATGTATATGTATTGTTTCAAATGGCATCTGAACGATATTGTGTTCAACAAATGATTGGAATCTGACGTCTTCTCGTTTTCCTATTTTTAAATAAAATTTCATTAAAAAATTTTTGTAAAAATTAATTCTTAATAATTTCTTTAATCTCAGTGTTATATTTATATGATATAATAATTTATGGGGGACAAACTACCATTGAACTGGTTATTTAATCTTTCTTGTCGGATATTTAAAATAATTACGTTCATGTTTTTTTTTTTAATTTTTAACATTTCATTGGTTTTCATATTGTACATTTACGTCAAATTTATTATTAAAATGTTTGACCGATCAGTAGGAAAATCTAACTCTGAAACGAACCGGGACATTTGATTTATCCCAATTTCTACTGGGATTCATTTGGAGAGCATTAATGGGAACCCTTTCACGCTAATTCGCATTTCGAACAATTGCTAAATGGCCTAGCCTAAGAGATAAATTTTAATGACTGTTTTTAGCACTTACTGATGGGTAGGCTGCTAATCATATCATCTGCAAATAAAATATTAAAATTGCCACATACATCAGCTAGGTGCAATTTAATTAAAAGGGGGGGGGGAAATGACATCTCGCCTAGTTGTAATTATATTATTAAAATGAAAAAAAATCTTTTAATCTTTACTATTTTCTTCAGTAGTAAACTGCTAGTGGGTTTATATGGTGCCGTAGTTTCTATGTATGCTTTTGAATCGCTACGCGTATATTACTTCCTCTCTGTACTTTATATCTAGATCTTCGTGGAGCGTACGATTTAAGACGTACCACGGTGCTCCCACTATAGACCACGCTGTAATTGACGAATATAAAAGAAAACTAAAATAAATTTTTTATATCGTATTAAAATTACATCTCGCGCAACATATGGCGAAGACAATACTTTTGAGAATATTGAGTTCACTAATAAAATCTAAATGCGATTATGGTTTCCCGGCTTATTCATCAGCTAAACATTAAATCCAATTCACCGCTTAGCTCTAAGGTTAGTTTTAACCGTTCTTCGATCTACAACCATAAATAATCTCTTTTAATAAAATTCTACATTCGTATTCATACAATCCCTAACCTGCCCATGTCCTTAACTTCTCGACCTTCTGATCTTACTCGACTATACTCAAAATCTATTGCTCCAGTATTAAATCCATCCTACACAATAAACTATGTATCCCATTACCTACCTTCTACAGCAACAGCCTTTTCCCAATACCACCGTTCTCGCCCCATCCCTTATCTTTCGATACCTCTCTGCTGGAACTATGTTGTCATACTTCTCAAAGTCGTTTACATTCCTATTTTCAAGATTTAATAAAGAAATACAATCATTACGATATCCTATACACAGACGGTGTCAGGCAACTACCGCAGTTGTATATTCAAACAATGTTATTCGATTTCCACTTCGACACAATTTCCGAGTCCTATCTACGGAGCTGTACGCAATTTCAATTGTTGTTCGTTATTGGAGAACTACAAATTAATGCTTACATCGTATACAAAAGATTATGTTTGAGCATCCTATGTTTATACTAACTATAGACGTAAATTGAACATTACCCATGATATTAAACGATTATCGCGGACTAGTCATGACAGAATTTACGCGTTAAATTTAGTATACGATCTTTAATATAGGACATAAGGTCAACGATTTTGTAGTATCTAGGGGGGGGCATTTAGTATGTATCTGAGAAATTCGTTTTGTAATAATTATAATTTGTAAACAAAAAAAAAGATATTTGAAACAAAACTCACAGCTGGATATACCGTGATTACAGGACGAATGAGTGTTTTATACAGAATTAATTTATTGTATAACTATAAGGAATGATTTTCTATTAATGGATATGCGGCAGATATGTTTTTTTTTTAGTTTTCGCGATAGCGCGATCGACGTGTTTAGAAAAAATTAGTCTGTTATCCAAAATTACCGCGAGATAACAAACATAGAATTAACTCTAATTTCAGCGGATAATGGAGGGACGTCTTCGAAGTTTAAATTAATTTGCCATTTTTTATAATAACGCAAGGTTCGATTTATTCCTGTCCGTAATTTAAGTACAAAGAATAGCTGTGTCGTCCGCCTAAATAGCAATCACAGAATATTAGGGAAATTTTGGGAAATAAGATAAAAAACAAGTAAATACTACCTTGAGGAGTCCTCCGCTGAGCACATTTTCATAGTTGACCTAGGACTCATTTATGTTACCGTAGAATAAGCTGTTTGCTAAGTAGCTGCGAATAACAGTAATTCCATAACGACAGAATTTACATTGTATCATTTTCTAAATAATTTTATGCTGAGGTGTATCGAAAGCTTTCGCTACATCCAACCATAACAGTATGTTTATTTTATATGGATATTATATGTGCATACGTATTGCGTCTATATATATATATATACATAGAAATTTTATATGTATAATGTAACATATACATACATCGTTACACACACACATATATATATATAATTTATTTATTACACGACCGCGATGTCAATTTGGCTTAGTCGCGGTATTCATGGAGTACAATATTAAATATGGATTATATTATTTCCAATGCGCTTTTTCAAAGCACAATTAACATTGTTAACGAACGACCTACAGTTACATAACGTTAAACCGTTTCCATCATGAATAACCGATTCATTATGATTAATATGACCGTTTTTAACTTATACTTTAAACGCGCATCGATAGTATAAAAGGGCATTCCAACAAGAAATGACAAACTGTACTACGAACGTCAAGTGCGCAGAATTCACAACAAATATTCGAGGATTTAAAACGCTCCGGATTTATGTACCGATGCTATCGTAATAGTTAAAACTTGACTTGTATAAAAATTTAACTTTAATAATTTCTTTAATTTAATTTTTTCTCCGATATCTTTCAATGATTTATACGTTAATCTATCATTACTACCTGTCTTGCGCTATATATTTAAAATTCGTAATATTAACGGTATTTATCGTATTGTAAATTTACATTATGCTTTTCGTTAAATTGATCTAAAATATAACAGCGAGTTATAAAAACGATGATCTGAACATTTTAAATTCAGATAACAACGCAGCCTGATACGTACTTAAATCAGCCGATAATATTCCAGTAACAACTGCAGCTGCACATGGTTCCATATAGAAAACCGATACTCGGCGACATGGTCAAACGGTGAGTACGCACTCGTGTCTATTGAGTGTCCAAACACCGTCAATAGGTGAAGTAATATACCACTAACGGTCTGTCATATATTGTTGTAATCTGCCAGAAATATACTCAATATCGTTGCAATCAGCTGGAAACAAGTATCCCGGATGTAAACAATCTCCACCTTCTAACCAACTTTATAATAAATGCTAAAAATTATCTCTAAGTTGGATAATTAGAGAGCTCCGGTTACTCGTAAAAAAAATCTTTGAGCTTTTAGAACTTTATTCATAGCGGAAAAGGTTTATATGTTTAATATATATGACGGAACAGTAAATAGTTCGTATAACACCGTTATAAATTATAACTGTATTATCGTAATTAACGTCACTTGATGTTATATTTTAAATCGATAATAATATATAAAATATTTTATTGACTTTATGGATTGCGTACTCTGTACGCTAATTAAAGATTGCTCCTATTACAGTACTTAACAATAGAAAATAGATTTATAACGAGGTAATTTATTCGAGCGTTATCGATAACTCGCTGGTTTGCTTATTACCGGTTACCATCGTACAGTTTTATAAATAGAAAAATCAAGACTACATTGGAGAAACAAATTTTCAAGTATTTTATAAATAAATCTAACATTATCAACTTTTCTGTAACGCTATGCATGTTAACTGCAGCCCACGAGCCATCAGTAAGGTTAACAAATTCTGCACTGTAATCGTTTATATATATATATATATAATATATGTGTATGTGTATGTGCTGTGTATGTTCTATATAGATTTTCATATAATATGCAAACAAATTAACTTTTTCGTATTTTACTATTCCTTTTCCTCTCTTTATCTTTAGCCGCTTGTACGCAAATTGATGTCGATTTCAAACGAACCGGAAACATGCAAAAAGATTTCAAAAGTGGCTTAATACATTTTGTTCTCTTTCAGTTTACGTGTGTATATCGTGCAAAATCTGTAAACATTTACACGTTCCCGTCTGTATTATTAAAGGGTCTATTATGGTATTTACATACTAAGAAAAATTGCGGACCCCCATATATATATATATATATAAATATAAATATATATATATATATATATATATATATATATATATATATATATATATATATGTATACGTTTACCTTCTGTTCCTCATAATGTATATAATACAACCATATATAAATATAAGCAGTCTAAGCACGTCCGATTTTTAGAAGAGGATCACGCGCGCATTGGCTTAACCAGAAAAATATTTCCATCCCTTGCGGCCGAACGTTCATAACAACCCCCCTCAGCGTATACGGGGCGCGAATCCCGCTAGAAACAATTTCCACCAATCGGCTTCGTCTTAAAGTTCCATTTCTCCGCCCACTCGGTCGCCGTATCTTTACCGAATACTAATGGCGCGTTATCGTCATTACGGATATTTCAGTTATTATTGTTGATCCCGATATTTTTGTTTTGGATCTTTATCCGGGCACCTTTGTAATAAACAAATATCCAACGTACACAAGTATAACTTTGTTAACGTTTCCCTACTTATAAACGCCTTATACTGCGATAACGCGCGATCAAGCCGAGCGTTAAGAGAAAATAAAAAAAAAAAAGTCCGAGCCGTATTTAGTTGACGATAACGCACACAGACGTGCACGAGCGCGAGCCGTACGAAAGGGTGTGATTATAGGCGGGATTTCAATCGGCTTTGGAAAGTCTGTCCGTGACGATAAATAGTAATAAGAAATCTAACCGTTCGAATCGGCGTTTGTGCGTCTACGTGTCTAATTTCGATAACGCTAAACTCGGAAATAACGTTCTACTAACGTATAAATTTTCGTACGGATTTATCGTAATAGTAACATTAAGCGGTAAAATAAATAATTTCGGTCTATATCAACGCGAAATGATGTGCACTAATAATAATAATAATAGTAATAGTAATAGTAATAGTAATAGTAATAATAATAATTACGATAACGATAACGATTTAGACGCGTTTCAACCGGGTTGTTTTCCATCGACTATACCGTACGGGCTAACTTTGACCACCAATTCTAAATTGACCATTACAGCAGCTCCTCCGGTACAAGGAATCACGACCGCTACCGAAGACGATAGTACGGCTAATTCTTCGACCGTTACGTCTAGTAGTAATAACGATAATAATAATTATTCGTTATTTCAGCCGTCTTTCGATCAGTATCGATTGCAATTGTATAATTACGCTTTACAAGCCGAACGTTTCAGATTAGTACAGAATTACGTTCCGTCATTCGGGAACACCGTTTGTCCGGCAACGGCGACTAGTCCGATAATTCCTTACAATCCCAGATGGACGTCGTTTCCGTTGTCGTTATTACATCATCATCATCATCGATTTCAACCGGACGAACCGAAACCGCAGCACAGTTACATCGGATTGATCGCTATGGCTATTCTAAGTTCGCCGGAGACGAAACTAGTCCTGTCCGATATCTATCAGTATATATTAGATAATTATCCGTATTTTCGCGCTCGCGGACCCGGTTGGAGAAATTCTATACGTCATAATTTGTCGTTGAACGATTGTTTCGTCAAGGCCGGTAGAAGCGCCAACGGTAAAGGTCACTATTGGGCTATTCATCCGGCTAACGTGGACGATTTTCGACGCGGCGATTTTCGCCGTCGAAAAGCTCAACGTAAAGTCCGAAAACATATGGGCCTCGCGGTTGACGACGACGGTAACGATTCGCCTAGTCCACCGCCGATTACACCGCCGCCGCATTCGTTACCGTCATCCGCGACGACTTTATGGACGAATTCGTCGCCTTTATTATATCCGACGACGTTTCCGGTTATTCCGAAAACGACTAACGCCTCTAAAAAACGTCAATTCGACGTCGCGTCTCTACTAGAACCGGACGACGACGAGAAAAAACCCATCGATAACGCTAAGAAACCGCGTTGTCATTATCACTATCATCGTCGTCATCGTTACGATCGCGCTCGTAATAATCATCAAGACGGCGATCGTTCCGGCAGCGAAGATATAGACGACGAAGCCGCCGCTAACGTTACGTTCGGCGGCGGTCGATCGAGCGTTAAATCCGATTCTAATAATTCGTCGTCCGCCGATAAAGACGCCTTTAACGACGGCGATATATCGCCGATCGTCGCGTCCGCCGGCGGAAGAAATTTCACTAATTCGCAAGAATCGCCGTCGCCTTGGAATAATAATCTCGCCGCCGACGGTCTAGCTGAACCGTGTCGAGAAACGATATTAGAACATCATCGCGAATATCATCAACAATTAATGGCTAGAGCTTATTACGAACATTTATCGAACGCTAGAACCATTCAAATAGGATTGTACCAGCAGTGGCAACTGCAAAGACAAACGGACGTACCCGGCGAAAATGTATTACCGTCTATCGATGCAAATCGACTAATCTGATCGATATAAATTATCGATTAGCGATTAAATAAAACGATTTTTTTTTTCCCCTTTTCTATATTTACCTAATTCCAAATACGGCGAATATTATCGCCGCGAACGATTAATAGCCGCAGCAATAGTTATTAAAATATACACAGGCAGTGGCAACTGCGAAGACCAGCGGACGTGCCGGGTGAAAATTTATCGCCGTCTATCATCGATGGTAATCTGATTTATTATTATCGATTATTCTAAATTAAACGCGTTTTCTATATTCGCCTAATTCGAATTACGTATTATTAAATTAAATATCGTTAAATTTAAATAATAGCGTTCGTAAGGGAAATATAGTCGAAGTAAATGTTTCTTTATTATTTGTTTGTTTGTTTTTTTTAATTAATAATAAATAAAAAAAAAAGGAATTGTAATATTAGAAATGATGAAATTTTCCTTTTATTTATGTATTAATTTTATATTTTCAGAACATTGTAGGTAACAACGCCAATTGTATCCATTTACGGAATAATTATAAAATAAAAAAAATAAATTAGACCGTAGTCGCACAAACACGCTAATTAACATAAATCGTATTAATAAAAATGGAAAGGTGATTTTTGCTCCCTTTACGCGACTCTTTCAATATTTATCTATCGGTGGTCTTAAATGCCCCCCCGAAACAGTAACATATTTTTGTTATTACGTAAAATATAATTTATTAAACATTTATTTTTTATTGTTCGTAATATTATGCAACGATATCTAAGATTTGTTTTTCGAATAAATCGCGATTTCAATTTCTTCGACGTAAACTCGCATAAATAGGAATATCACATATTCTCGTTTATTTAGTCTCTTCGCTGGCGACCACATCCCTTCCGCGGAATTTTTTACGGCCTTAAAAGTTTGTCGAATGATTCACTTAGCTGGTAATTCGTGCCTGGAATAGTTGTTGTCAAACGCTTTCCAATGGTCAGAGGTTATCGTTGTTCCAATACATCGACGGATCGTCCGAAGTAAAATCGCTGCAGTGCGGTACAGCGAATAAAAAACATTCTTTGACAGTAACTAATCAAAAACCAACTTCTCTAAGAGTACATGATTTTTCCGTTTTGTTAAGCAAGATTCATCGATTTCAACAGTGAATTTGATTCTTTAATCATCGCAAACTGTAAATAGCTTTTCCAGTCTGTAATATGTAGCCGTATTTAATTCTTGACAAAATTTTGTCCTAGTATATTCTTCTGCCCACGATTTTATAGAGTCAATTTTCCCATCGATATCTTACTGCCTTGTACCCACGTTCCGATGAAACCCACAAACGGCATTCGCGTTTCATTCGTATCGGATAACGATAGGAAGCATTTCTTGTTCGGAAGGACGTAATCGTTGAGGATGAAGAATTACATAAAACTTGAGAACAGCTTTTCCTTTACTATCGGATTGGACGCGCGCTAATTCGAACCAAGACGACGCTCACGTAAAACAGCGGAAACAACTGAATTTATTAGGCCACGAGGTAAATATTCCGAATTAGAAAATATTTGGAATGCTCGATGACAAAATACAATCATATTCCGCTTTGAAAATGCTGACTTGCGTTTACAGGCCGCTTCATATTTTTACACGTTTGTGTTTTATCAGTGATAATAATACTCTAATACGAAGCAATAGATAAATATTGAAATCGGTCTGGCGGGAAAGCAAAAAAGCGCCGATGGAAAAATAAATTATTAAACGGAGAAAAAATAGAATTTTTTCTAATACAAAATACCTATTATCCAAACGCAACAAAAAATAGGAATTCCAATCGTACATCCCATTTTTTTCACGTAACCAAACCTACATTCATTTACAGATGCAAAAAACATAATTGAATGCAAATCATATGCACGAATTCATACGGAAGGAAATAATCGAGTCTCGCATAATTACACTATTTTATTTATTTATTTATTTAGTTTTAGCTTCTGCATAACTGAAGCTCATAAAGTATACACCGTTATAACAAAATTTTTAGTAAAATTACAAACTTAGAATTAAACGAATCCAATTATCTACGAAAGTTGTCATATTTAAACCGTCCAATATAGTTAGCCCTTGTCTTTCCGGTGGTGCTTTACCACCGAGCATTTCATCGTCGACGGTCAAATCTAAAGATGGGATCGATCTGTATTATTCGCTTTATGTAGGTTTCGTTTGTATTTAATTTATTTTATTTAAAGACGCTCGATTACTGAGATCATTTGTATACTTTATATCTTATGAATTAGGCCTGTAACTGTGAGGAATTTGAGGAGTTCTTCAATTATTTGGAGATTATCCTATAATATTGTTTGTAATGTTTTATTTGTGAGTTTGTAAATATTTCTTGGATTATCATATACATTCTAATTGCTTTATCGTTAAATGAGTATTACATGTGGAGCAGTTTGGTGGAGGATCACCATTCAGTAAGTGCTGCGATGTGAGCCTATCTGGCTAATGCTACTTCTTCTCGTCTAATGATGTTATATAGTGTCCTAATTTTGGTTTAATCTGATAAAGGTGTGTATGAGTGCATTCCCATTGATATAGTTTTGTGATTTTTGTGATATGTGTGCAAGTTGAACGTGTGTATGGATTTAACTGTATTTAGATCTATACGTTTTAGCTGCTATATCTATGATTTCGTTTCCTGAAATTCCCGAGTGTGCCGGGTGTCCATATAAACGCCTGCTGGTTGTTTTTGCTAAAGTTAGTTTATGGATAATATATTTCAGATGAATAGCGTCGGTGTTTGTAATTTGAATTTGGTGCCGCGGATGTTGTAATGCGCTAAATGAGTCGGTACATATCAGATATTTATTTGGATGTGAATGTTTTGTAATGTTAAGGCTTCGTATATATCGCTATATAATTTCGGCTGTGTAAACGGAAGTTTCTGTAGGAAGATGAAAAATATATTCGTTATTTACCGAGTAAGTAGTAGTTTTATATTTGTAAATTTTGATGCATCGGTGTATATTTTTGTATGTATTCAGGATATTTGTCAAAAATGACAATAAAATCGGTCTGGTTAATCGCGTTCGTTCAAGAGGTCGTAAACACGATATCTAAATTAAAATTCTTCTTCTTTCAGAACAACTTGTCCCAATAGGTTGTTTTACTGTCTTTGTGTCAGCTTAGGCCAGGCACCATTTAATCTTAACTCCAAGGCCATCTCGGCACTGTTTTCTTTTCAGTCGTCTTGAAGGCTTATCTGGCAAAGTGAATGTCGACGTCCGTGTTATATTAGCGGATTTGAACTGTGACCAAATTTTTCACGCATTTTCTTATACTGATGTTTGTATATAGTCGCAACCGTAGGTATATCCAGATCATTGTATATCTGTTGCGAACATAATGGAGCGCATTATTGCCCTCAGGGTGTTGGACTGAAATTGCTGTATGTTACGAATATGTGATTTAGCAGTTCATCCGTATAATTCAAGTCCATACTTCCAAACAGGAGCAATAAGAGTGTTACATAATAGTACCCTATTTGCAATTAGCTTAGAGGTTCGATCTAGAAGTTGGTACATTTGTTGCATCAACAATGCAAGTTTTTTTTCCTTGTATTAATAACGTGAGAGAACTCCGTGTTAAACCCCGGTCTAAAATGAGCCCTGAATATTTTACTTGGCGTACTTGTGGTATAGCGTGACCATTATAAACGATTGGTGAGCAATTGTGACGTTGTTTTGTGAAAGTAACACGAACCGATTTTTGATTGCTGATTTCGATTTTCCACTTAACCATCCACAGCTGAATGCTATTAAGATGGTGCTGTATAAATAGTGGCTTGCTAAAATTAAGATGTCATCTGGAAAGGTAGCCTGTATAGCAACCAGTGTAGTTGGAATATCCGCGTTATAAATATTATAAAGAGTAATGGACCCAATACGCTTCCCTGAGGAATCGACGCTTTTGCAATCCGTATGCTTGAAGTAGAATTTGTCGAGTAATTTGCTTTTCCCCGATGCGACGGTGTTTAGGCGTGTGATCAGATGGTAAATCTGGAATTGTACTACAATAAGTGTGCATACTGAATCCTCTTGTAAAGTAGAAGTCTAACAAATCAGGTAGACGATTTGTGCGCTTCGGCCAATATGTCGGTGTAAAAGGTGAGATAATGCCTAAGCGGGTATTTCAATTTATGCTAAAAAGTTGAGCACCTCGCTTAGCTCTCGAACCCCAAAACGCGTGTTTAGCATTGTAATCGCCTCCGCAGATAAGCTTGTTGCCTCGATGGCGGAATAAATTAATGAATTTATCATTAGGAATATAAAACCCCGGATGGCAGTAGACGGAGGTAACAGTTATTTCCTCATAGTTGAGTGCTTTTAGAGCGACCGTAACAGCTTGATAGGCTTCAGTGCGATAAGTGAAACGCAGGTAGTGTTGAATATTATTCTGAATAAGAACAGCAACGCTGCCCTTTGCCTTATCAGATGGATGGGTAGCGTGATAACATGTATATAGCTAAGGTGAAGCTAGTCGAATTGATAATATGTGTTTCAGTCAAGAGTACAACATCAATTCGTTTCATTTGTAACAGAGTAAAGTTATGAAGCGCGGATTTCACTGAAATAAAGACAAATAATGTAAAAATCATACAGAAAAATATCTAAATGAAATAATAGTAATTGAAAGTTAGTATGAAGGAATAAGTAAAACGGTGATACATTTCTGAAAAAATTATAAAATTTCATGTTGCCTTTACAATAGTAAAATAAAATCTCAGATGTATGATGGAAAAATTTTATTTTGTGATATCGCAGACTAATGGCGATGAAGAAAATATATATTGCGATTTATTTGAATTTCTAGTTCTTTGAACTTTTTCATTTGGATTATAATAACTAGTGAAAGATTAAGCATCGTGTAATATATATTAAACACTCTACTAATATCGTTAAACACGTATTGTTTATTGGAAAGTGGTTAGTGCGGCGGATTTTCGATTAAAAATTGAGAAAAACGAGTTATTAAATTAGGCCGACTTTTCTAAATATATCGATTAATATAATAGGTTTTGTAAAGGTACATTTTTCATTACTGCTAAATCTCGTTTTTTCATTCGCTATTGTTTATTTATCTTCTTCTCCTATTTTGTGCCATACCCTTCAAGGGCGTAGTCGATCACAATTGCAATTATATCCACTTTTCTCTCGCGTACTGCAGATTGAAGTGACATCGGTCCACTCCTTTATATTCTTGATCTGCAGTTCCTTTACTTCCCTCGGATTATAAGTTGTAAGAGCTTGTATTTGGGTGCATCTGTTTTTAATTTTTGGTATCACGACGTAGTTTGTCCGTTATAATACATAACATTTATCTACCCTCCTCGCCATTTCAGTTTTAATTGTTATTGAAGCCTGATCAATTTTCTGCTTCATGACTGTCTTTTTCACATTAACACATAAGGTAAACGACTTTCCGACTGAGTTCAGTTTATTAAGCTAGTACTAGTACTGGATCCCATGAAGGTCATCTGATAGAAGAATTGCATCGTATGCATATCGAATATTATTAATTAAGCTCCCGTTAATTTTAATTCCATATCTCGCTATTGGGAATTGCTTTTCTGAAAACTTATTCCTCGTATAAATCGAATAGTAAGGAGGAAAGTATTTAATGAATTTTTTAAATATTAATTTTCTATTTATTAAAAAATTAATTTCTTTACGTATCGCAATTAATGCCAATTCGACAGGATGTTGTGATTGGAGTAAGCGGAAGATCCTTTATATATATAAAATAAAAAGGCAAAGATCTAAGGTAGACTGAGAGATGAATCAAATGATATGGCTAAAGGTTTTTATCTTTCACGACCGGATTAGTTACCATTCAACCGCATTCGCACTGGACATGGCAGATGCGAAGATGTGAAATTCAATAACCGGGTCTGTGATTGCAGTCACCAGAAATAAACAGTTGAACATGCAGTTTTCCAGTGTCCGGTCATTTTAACGCGAGGATTTTCAAGGTTTTACGCTATTCGCTTTATCATAGACCGGATGTATGATTATAATTCGCCAACTCGATTAATCGGATTTCAAATTTTCTAATTACTTATAAAACTATTTGTTAGATAAGTTTTGAGATGACACGAAAATTTAAACTTAATTTCAAAAATAACACCTCCGTGCCGAATAGTATCGTAAATGCTTTCTTGAGATCGATAAGTAATAAACGAAACTAATATCTTTATTCTGGTTATCAACGATATTATCACGTACTGCAGCTAATTGCTTACTTTAGATTTAGACACAAACTGACATTTGCTAAATATAGCGTTCCTGTTAGTCGATTAATTTAACGTAATTAATTCTTTTTTATTATTCGAAAACCTTAGTAATAGAAATGAACAAACCGATTAAACCGATCTATCATAAATCTCTTGTAGAGATATCGTGATTATGAAGAATCCATCCGCCGTATGCGATGTCGCCATGAATCCCTGTTGCGAGCTATCCGGACACATTCTGCAAAACTTCCTCCTACTACCGTCGGTACCATGTCTGACCATCTTGTACGAACGCGACCACGTCTTCTTCTTCCTTCTACTCTTCCCTCAAGAATTCTCGCCTGAAATCCATCTGCTCTTATTATATGGCCGAAGTATTCTTCTAATTACTACCGAGGACAATCTTCTGTTTGTTGCGCCAACTTCTTGTAATATCGGGTAATTCGATTTCTTGTCAGTCCACATCCGCCTCCGATAATAATTTATCTTTATAGTGTCCACGTTTCTGCGCCGTAGAGAATCCCCTACAAGATCAAACTATTGATAAATTTTATTTTCACTTTTTTTGATACAGCTGGATCAACCCATATAAGTTTTAGACGTACTATCACACTTTTTGTTATGTTTACTCTATGTCTAATTTCTTCTAGTCCCCTCGATTTTCCACTATCGAGCCTAGATATCCAGATTGTTTCATAATTTTCACCCCATTAACAGCGTTAATCGCGGACAATTATCGTTCTGTCTATCAATAATCATGATTTTCGTCTTATCTTTATTAATTATTAATCCATGTTCTGCGCCGTATTTTTCCAGACAACTTAGAGTTCGCGTCATGTTGCTTAAGCTATTAGTTATCAGCGTAGTGTCGTCTTTGCCGTACGTCGCGTGATGGGTAAAAATGTTTGTATTATTCGAATTTTAGCCTTACTTTGTTTATATAAATTTATAATTAAACGTACTAATATCTAAAATTTGCCAAAGTTTGCTCCACTGAACACAGTCGAAAGCCTTTTTGTAGTTCACAAAGCAGAGTACCATTTTGATATTGTACTATCGTGCTTTTTCTGTTAGAAGTCGAATATTCAAAATCTGCTCTCTTGTTCCTCTACCTTTCATAAAGCCCGCTTGTTCACATGGAATTTCATTACGCATTACAGTATATAGCCGCTCATATAATGATCTTTAACATCACCTTGCTAGCGTGTGAAATTAAAGATATTGTCCTGTAGTTTTCACATTTTTTCTAGGAACCTTTCTTATGTAAGGGAATATATTATGTAGACCGGTACCAATGCCCAAAAACCGGATTTCCAAATGTTATTGCAAATCGTATGTATAGTTTGCCCGCTATTTTGAAAATTATTCGGCAGGAATGTAATCCGGCCCGGGAGCTTTGTTCCGTTTTAAAATAGGCTATAGCATTTTGAACCTCTGAGAACAGAATAGAAGGTTCCATCTCATCAATTTGGGTGCTATCATCAGTTTCTTGAAGATCTCTTTGCGCGCTGTACAATACGGCACAGTAGTTACGCCACGTTTCGGCTACTTCAACCGCATACGTCCTTAATGAACCATTCTCATCTTCAATTACTTGTATTTTCATTTTGAATTGCCAAAAGTCGGACTTTTTGATACAGTGATCTTGTGTCCATTCTATCCGCACTTTTTTGAATCTCATCACATACACAGGAGATGTAGTCATTTTTATCTTTTCGGCACAACTTTTTGTAGCTTAGATTTCTCCATTTTTCTATAACCGCAATTGTTTCATTTGAAAACCAATGTTTCCATTTCTTAATTTTAATTTTATCAGGCGGTTTTGAATCTTTATATGCGTTTTTAATGTGTTTTTTCAACTGGTTCCAGCTTTGTTCCGATGATATGTTCACGTTCTCCCGTGTGTAGTTACCAAGTCCCGGTGTCATGGCTGCTTCAAACCCTTTTGGATTTAAAATTTTCCTGTTTGTTAATGGCGACCTTTTATTTCGAACTATTAGTTATAACCGGATTTCCATCATTAATAATCTATAATCTGAGCCGCATTCCGCCCCTGGTAATGTTTTCGCGTTTTTAAATCAATCTGATTGTGAACTCTATCTCGCGGCGATATTCATGTTATTAGTCTGCGGACGTGGTTCTTGAACATTGTGTTCATTACTGACATATGGTTGTTCAATAACAAATTGTATTAATTTATCTCCCTTTGCATTTCGGTCACCGACTGTGTACTGGCCTATATATGTTCATATCCGTCATTATGCATTTTGTCAATTTTGGCATTAAAATCTCCCATAACAATGTTAATTTCACGTCGTGGAAGTGATCCATGTACTCCGTTCACTTGATTATAAAATAGTTGTACCTCTTCATCTGGTACATCCAACGTCGGTATGCTTGAGTTAGATTAATTCCGACTGGTCTGGTTCCTAGTGTTATCAAGATGATGCGTTCATTGATAGTACGATAGTGTTTGGCTATATTGGAAATTTCTTTACGTATCATAAATGCTACACCTGCCCTGCTCGATGTGCTGTTACCTGAGCTATGTATTCTGTAGTAATTTGCATCAAAATGTTAGGATTCGTTATAGTGTGTTTCTGATAATCTACAAATTTTTACTCTGTGACCGATGAATTCTTGTTCTACAATGTGGAGTTTACCAGTTTCTCTAAGCCCGCGCACATTCCACGAAGCTATCCTACTTGTTTCGAACGTTTAAATCTTGTTTTACATTTTTCGGTCGCATATTTTTTACATTCTGACCTCCCGAATATCAGAGCCGGTTGCCAACCGGATCACATGGCGCATCAACTATTTGCCTAGACATTTCATAATGTACGCGAGAATATACTATAGTAGTTTCCCCTTGCTTAGTGTACGGATTTCAGGTTGTCTCCTATAAAACAGCCGCTGCTAACCTGGAGAACAGACGCTGATCAACAAGCCGTTCCTAAACTGGAATACAGACGCTGTTGGATTTGGATTTTGAACCAATATTTACCACCAAAAAAAAAAAAAAGGAATAAACAAAATCACGACGAAAATTGCAATAAAAATAACAATAAATAATAATAACTATAATAAAAACCATCGCAATAAAAAATCATCGTAATTCATATTTATGGAACATGGATATCGATCGACTGTATTTTCCTTTCTAGAGCACTGTGGAACGGCCGTGTGAAGATCGAATAAATACGAATAATAATCTGCGAGGTGACCCACAGAAGGCGGACAGTTTTGGTTTTTTAATAGCGCAGTTGGTAATACTGCTAGCAAACCGCGTGCTCCACGTTCCGCAGGCAAACGAAACAGAACCGAGCAGCGGATATTCGACGAAATATCAAAGCCCTATAATCTTCGATCTGCAACGGATAAAAACACGTCCTGAATAAAAAAAAACCGTTGGTACCACCCCCACAAACATCCTCGAACTCGAGCAGCGGTCATTTGGAGTCCTTGTCGTCATTTTGCTTCTTTAAACCTGATGAGAAATTCTGTTCACCGTATATTGCTACAAGACCTAAAATCTCACCCTTATAAACTGGTAATAACTCAGGAATTCAGGAATTAAAAAGTAACGACCATGCACAACGAAAATTTTTTGCCGAAACGATGCTGGAAAAAATCGAAGACGAAGAAACAATCTCTTGATGAGCGATGAAGCTCAATTTCAGCTATCCGTATTTGTAAAAAAACAGAACCGCAGCTACTAGTCCGAATCTAATTCGAATTCAATGGAACAGAAGTCATCACATAGCGAGCGAGTAAGCGGAGCATTAAAAAAAAAACACATGATGGAGGTTGCAAACTGCCTGTTCAGAATGGAGGGGACAGAAGGAACTTTCTCTAAGCTGCATATGGAAAAGACGGTCAGGCAACAAATGATGTTCAAATCGCAACCTATTGATGAGTACGATTCTCTTACGACTAATCTTCTTAAAGAAATAGAACCGCCGACTGGAGCTGATAGTAATAAGTGCGAGGTGATTGTCTAATGCTATCAGTGCACATTAGCTCCCATAGATCCCTATGCTCTAGCTGAATAAAGTGAATGATATCTTTGTGAAAGAGTAACGAGAGCTCTATACCACTAGATGACGCGCCTTTAGACAATGAGTCGACAAATTCGTTGTCTGGAATACCTCTATGACCCGGCACCCACAAGAAGGACCAGATATACATTCTAAATTATTAAGCTTTAGCGAAAATAAACCAATTAATGTATCCGACACGTTACGTTTATTGTCTACAGCCGTCACCCTGTTTTTTGAATCTGCAATAATAAGGTAATTTCCGCAAAGATTTAATTCCAGTAGAATTGACAAGGCCTTGTAGTACTGCTACACATTCTGCAATATTCTTGGCATAATTTGTACATGTTACTAGTATTGAAAGCTGGAATGAACACTGCTGCTTCCATTCCTCGAGTTGACTTTGATCCATCTATATAAACAAAATAGTGGAAACATTTCTGAGATAATACTATTGAAAGTGGCATGGATTAGTGTATGAGGATACAGACTGCAGTTTTCAGGGAAAAAGGATGAATTTTGTTTGTTGAAGAAGTAATAAAAATATGATACCATAAATTGAAAAGAAACTTGCATGCCCGTGAGACGTACACGAAACTCCTCCAACCTTGTTATAACGGAAGAGAGCAGAGACATTTTTCTATTTGAAAAATGCCAGTTGGAATGGATATGATTGAACGTGTTAAACAAAGAGAGCGATCATTATTCATCCTACGTACCAATAGTTTCAGGGCTAAATAACTTCGTCTAAGCTGTAAGGGTGGAACTCTGCCATTAGTGCTGGTTCCGAAGTTCTTTTAATACATTCATTTTGCACACGATCCAACTTACCTAACAATACTGTTGACGTGGTACTATGAAACATTGAACTATATTCCAGTTTAGATCGTATTAGTGATTTGAAAATCTTCCTTAAAAAATAAATCTTCGGGTATATTAAAAGTTTACTTTTCGTGTTTTTGCGAATTCTTCGATGACATCATCAACAAATTTTATCTGCAGATCACGGTGAATATCATCGTTACGGAAATATGCATCGACTGTGGTTCGTAGGATGGTATTTTGTCTCACCTGGTTATTGTTACGACTTGTAGACTGACGATAATGGACATTTAATTATTTCGTTATTTAATGAATATACATGTAATAACACGTTATCGACAACCCTATAACGTGTTCACACTGAGTTTTACTAAAGGAACAGTTTTATAATAATTAGAAAAACTTAAAAATGACACATACACCGGAAAATTATTTTTAATATCAGACTGAATGACGATTTCACGGATAAGACAACAACAAAAAGTTGTCGTCAGACTAAAATAGAGTCGGGCCCCGGATATATCGCAAATGCAATGGCCGATTGTCAGTCGTCATACACGAGGAAGGTCCGTGACTGGATGGAGGAATGATATTGCGAAATGGGCAGGAATTAATTTGATTCGAGCCGCGCAAGATGGAGTTAGAAATGTTTGGGAGAATGCCTACACCCATCAGTGGATTGATATAGGCATATCGTGATAAATAAACGTAGTTATTCGAGATGTCGATTTAACGCGTAAAGAAAAAACCATAAAGTCGTTCGTTATAATTCGGGTTTCCATTTTCGATCGCTTTAATCTATAATATTTTGAAAAATATTCTCGCTAGCATCTAAAATCGAGGTGACTATACGTCGGTTAAGATCTCGGAAAAGGTTAGAACAAGTGGTACAAAAATTTATAATTGATAAATAGCGAATTATGTTATCCTTCGGACAATTTTAAATACGTAGAGTAGGGTCGTTAGGGCTCGCAAGCATTACTATGATAAACGCGGTATTAACGTGTCTATATTATGTCGACGGACATCGTATTACAACCGATTAAATCTTTCCGGATACACCTTAATAATACATATATATATATATATATATATATATAGTGTGAGTGTGTTATGCGCCCGTATATAATGTACGTATGTTATACAATATAGGCATTTAAAAACGAACTAATTCCGAGATAAGATAAACATACTCGAAAAATATTTCTTGGGAACGCGTAATGCGTGGAATACGAACTAATTCAAGGAGATAGATAAACATACTGTCGAGCAGATGACGCCAATTCGGTGGTTATTATTGTATAATACACAATAGAAAATATTCGTTCGAATTACACACATTCGGCTATTATAATACTATACGTAACTTAAAACGCGGCAAATTAACCAAATTCTATAATAGTCACCGGTAGTAATATTTTGTCATTTTTATCGGTTTTCTATAGTTTCGTTTAGACACATCGCATTACGACGGTTTAAAGAAATAAGCCGAACCTATTTCTACAATATTCGTCTACAGGTAAAATATATAATCAGTGTCGTTCTATTCTTTGGACTTAACAAAAGACGTAGGTTTCGAATTAACACTAACGTCTATAGCGACCCGCGACAAATGTTTCTAGGGGGAGAACGATCGGTCCGGCTAAATTGGTAATAAAATCGACAGTAGCGGACGCGGTATCTCGCGATAGAAATGCAATTATATCGAGACGCAGTCTCCGATTACTCGGATTCGGCGAACTTTTTCTAGACACGATAGAGAGTGACAGATCGAAGTCTGCAGCAGCCGCGTTTCTTACCTACTCCGCGTCTTTTATATGACAATCGAATTTAAAGTGTCCGTAGTTATTATCAGGGAGGTTTCGGGTGACTATACATCGTAATCGTTATATATATATATATATATATATAAGATAAAAGAAGATTAGGGGAATGAATATCGCGCGAGATAGTGATGAACTACGTACGTAACTATTTATGTCCGTATATAATTCATACACATGCGCATATATATTTTACTAACAATATTATTCCGCGTTCGTTGCATACTTTGTACTTTGCTCAGTTGACATCTGTAACTCCATATATAGGTTTTTGATCACTCGATTATAAAAATAAAAGTTTATTACTGAACGAAAGCGCGCTTCTTTGGTTTAATAGCCGATACATTTAAGCGATTTTTGAAATGAAACTTCTATTGGCGCGTTGTATATGGGATGTTAGCTCGTAAAACGAGTGAGCGAGTCAAAGGTAGCCCAATTCTCACTGTTTAATTGGGTTCCTACAACATAATAGGTGCATTTTACATACGTACGAATACGCACAGAAATTACGACTGACATGCGTCTATATATCGGTTGTAAAAAAACCGAATATCAACAGCCAGATTGGTACCGGATCGATTAGAAAATTTATGGAAAAGTCATGATATCTCAGTGAGTACGAAAGTACGCCTAATGAATACTCTAGTCTTCTCTGTTTTTCTATATGCTGCGGAATGCGGGACATTAAAGGCAGCTGATATTCGGTGCATTGATACTTTTGAGATGTTCTGCTGGCGACAAATGTTGCGTATGTTGTGGACAGAAAAACGAATCAACCTCTCTGTGTTGAACGATATAGGATCGGATCTACGCCTGCGAGATATAGTAATGCAGCGCATAATGAGTTGTTCCGGACACGTGATACTTTGGAACGGAATGGAAAAATTAATTCTTGAAGTGATGGTAGAAGGCAAAAGGATGCGTGCAAGGACAGAAATCAGATATATACAAATAAAATAAAACAATTAATTGCGACTACATCGCTCCAGCAAGCTGCAAGACTCGCGGAAAATAGGGACGTATAGCGCGGATAAGGTTCAAGACTTGAAATTCGTAATTTCTCGATATTCGGACGGAGCTAACGAATATGATTATATATATATATATATATATATATATATATATATATATATATATATATATATAAAAGAATTGTTTGCGTGTCGTGTTCTTTCCTTTGCGCATGCGAGCACGGCTAACTTTTAAGTCATCGCCACATAAAGTTAAGTATAGCGTACAGTGCGTTCATTTTCATTTTGTGAAATTTGTGCGAAATCGTGAGTTTATTAAATAAGCGTCTTTTGGGAAAAACGTCTTTAAGTTTCACTTCCTCCCTGCGCCCAGGTTGTTTTTTTTATTTTTATAGCCACCTTTCCCTTGGCGATGTTAATTCTCCACGTCAACATTTAATCTAAATACATAAGTCACTTAGCATATGTGTCAGTAGGCACTCTTTCTCCATTTTTCATTATCAGTTGATAACTTATTTTATGTGGACCGAATTACTTTTATTTAGCTTAATTACCTAATCTATTTGAAGACTCCATCTAGATGTTGTTGCACTTTTTGGGAGATGGTACGAAAGGAATTCTGTTATCTATCGCGATCTCCGGGTTCTAATGATATCGAAGTGATCGAAATAATGGTTAGAAAACATCAGCAAAGGATTTCGAACACGTGTAAATATGGAAATAAATTAGCTCATGGATCATAAACTTGGTATTCGGAGATTAAAACGAACAAAACCGTATGAAGGACGAAAATTAACTTCTGTTGGGAAGATGATTTTATTACAAGCAATAATGCTAAATGTTCCTGAACAGATCTCATTTTTATATCACTTTTGTGTTTTTTTTTAAAAAAGAAAGAAGTATATATATATATATATATGGAAATGTTTGGATAATATCTTTACTCAGTAGTGGGTTGACATAGGTACATCGTTATATACATACCCATATTATTAGAAGATAGTCATTCAAAAAATTACACTGAATTAAAAAAAAAATTACTCTGGTCAATAGTGATGTACCAGTCTTAATACTGTACATGATAGTGATGACGGTGATATACATTGAAATACATATATAAAATATTTTTCTACTGAACTTACGGTGCACGGTGTTAATAATAATTTACTTTCTAATATTAACCGAAACAATATTTCTATAGTAATGTCCTTCGATATTGAAGGAGTTTTTAATAATTGTAATCGCCAAGTTATTATCGATACCTTAATTTCAAGTAGTTTTAGTCTTAACATCATAAAGTTAATTTATAATTATTTATCTGATAGAAAAGTAAAATGGACTATCAAACCGTCTATTGTTCAGCTGCAGTTATTACAGAATGTATCAATCGAAATTCCTGTCACGTAATGTAAGCCAAGGAATCCCTCTCCCAACTAGATGTCTGCTCAGCTCACAGAATAATAGCCTATACATGCTTATATTTGATTACATATTAGCCTGTAATATAAATATTTAGTAAGACATGTCGTCCGTTCATTACAGCCCTGGCTGGAATCACAAAAGCCCATTTAAAAAAAAAAAAGGTGATACTATCATTGTTGAAAACAATCGTTGTGTTCCACAAGGATCGGTCCTTGGACCAGTTTTATGCAGCATATATTCAGTAATTCATCGCAATATGTGCAATCTATATCGCAACGTCGGATTGTACGGTTACGCTGATGATTTATTACTTATTTATTGATCTTTCCGCTCATGTTGACAGATGCAACACGGTAGTTAATAAACTTTGATTAATAGTTGATTCTTTATACTTAAAATTTGAAATTAACAAATTGCATATAATGGTTTCCACGTGTCCTTATTCTACGTATGAGCAAACGATATATAATGATATTAAGCTTAATAATTTTAACTTTATCCCTGTCAGTTCCATTCCGCGTTTTGTTATAGACAATAAATTAACTTTCTCCAAGTATATGGCGTGTATAAATGATAAAGTTAATAAACATTACTATATTTTTAAATCTCTCGAAGCAAAATTACGGGGTTTAAATTACAAAGCTAATTTTATACTAATACAGTCGCTATATTCATATTGCGTTAGTACATATTAACCTACTTTAAATACACAATATATTCGTAATGATAATTCTAATTGTAGAAAATTTCTAATAGATGCAACATCATCGTATATTGCTATATCTAATATTTCTCTACATCACGTGTATTGCCAATGGACTTATATATTAAAAAAAAAAAAACATGTGTTAAACTGAATAGCAGTAATTTAAAATATATCAATAATTCAATTTTTACCAAATTAAAATCTAGATATGATACAGAAGCTAAGGGTAAATTAAATAAAAGTTTTTTCCTGATATCTTAGCTCGTTTTAAAGATAAAAATTTTAATATTAAATTTTACACGTTTCAGATATTAACTGGGCACATAGTTCTATTGCATACTATTTAAACAAATTAAAGATTATTAATAATATATAGTAATGATACGGAAGATGTTCATCATGTAATATATGTATGTTCTAAATGTAATGAATTAAAATTAACATATAATATACTGCTCATTACCTTTCAATGTGATAGTTCTTTGGAATATTTTCCAACTTTTATATATAAAGTATTTCAGTTCAAATATATATGTTGTTTAGAAAGCTGATGCATTTCTTACTCATTTTTAGTTTACAGAAAAATTTTTTCAATGTTACCGAAAAGATCGGGTGTTTTTGGTCTCATCAAATGATAAGAAAAAAAAGGGGTAGTCTTCAAGTTGGTGTCTTATTGTGAATCTTATTTAATTTAACGTATACAATTTGTAAAATACTTGAAAATTTGTTTCCGAATTTTAGGTAAATCATTTATTACTAGTGGAAAATGTAAGGACCTATAACGCTACCTTGTGTGGACACCAGCGTGATAGGTCTCCATTATAGAGCTAATGAACGATGAGTAACGTAGAAAACTCTATTATATAAATACGATTTTATTACTTTAATTAAAGATGTGGGATAATTGCATTGAAAAATTTTATATGAAATAGCATCGTGCCAAGCTGTGTCAAACGATTTTTCTATATTAATTAATAATAATCCGGTGTGTTTATTCAAGTTGAAATGATCTGTTATAAAGTCAGCTATCTTTGTAACCTGATGCACTGTAATTAGTTCGTTCATTTACAAGAATATTGTTTTCTGATGAAATCTTTTGCAACTGACTAAGTATAAGTTTTTCTGCTAATTTACTTACTAAATAAACAAATGCGGCGAATATTATTTATATCTGACATATAATCCCCAGGTTTGGGTAGAATAATAACTTTAGATATTTCCTATCTCACCGGAAAGTGTAAGAATTTTTTTTTCGCGTATCCGGTCGATTTATATACCAATATTTTTCCAATAATCTATAAATTTTAATGTGTCTTCTCCGAAATCACTATAAAGTTTTGATGGATCAAATGCTCCAATTAATTTACAATTGAATAAGTGGTTCCAATTTTGCCTTCCATCACATTGACATTAATCATCTTCTGCCAAACCCCATTTAAATAGATTGTATTTCGTCCGCGCGGTACCACTTCGTAATCTATTTAGTGTTCTCCAGGATTTAATTCAGGTGACAATCTGCTGGAAGTGATTCTGCTGTCTGGTTGTTGTCAGCTTTCCACATTTGGAGTCTTTCTGCGTGGTGTGTATTTTTTAGTTCCTCCACTGTTCCAACGAAGCTGCGTCTGGATTTTAATCGGCTTGTGGCTACTCCCGTATAACAGTGTAATGGGTGGCGCTCGTCATGAATTGTCTTCCATTTTTCTTCCTTCGCTGCCACGTGTCTTCTAATTTCTGGTGGTGCTATGCCAGCAAGTTCATATAATTTGGATCGTTGATCTTAAACAGCCAGTTACTGCTCTGCATGCTTCATTTAAAGCAACGTTAACTTTCTTCGCATGTACGGAACAGCTCCAAACTGGACATGCATACTCTCCTACAGAGTAACAAAGGGACAAGGCCGATGTTCGTAATAGATGCGATTTAGCTCCCCGTCTACCGTCGTTTGTCATCACTTTCATCTTTGTGACTTCACAATGCTGCTTGTCAATGATCTATCAAGTAAGATACCTAGATATTTAGGATTATCAGTGTGTTTTAGTTTTGTGCCACGCCATTTTATGCTTAGCTTGCGTTTTGATTCTCTATTTCGAAGATGGAAAGCGCAGGTTTGAGTTTTCATTAGATTCAGTTGCAGCTGATTTTTTTTATAGTAATCATCCAATTCCATGATCATTTTATTTAAAATTTCTTCGACTTGTTCAAATGTGTTATTTTTAGCTGTTACTACTAGATCATCCGCATACAGAAAGTGTTTCGTATCGATTCCTATCGGTTGATCATTAGTATGAATATTAAAAAGAACAGGAGCTAGCACACTGCCCTGCGGTAGTCCACTTTTTTGTTTTCTCCATGTACTATCTTTACCATTTAAGGACACATAATAACATCTATCTTTTAGCAGCATTGATGTTATCTAAGTAAATTTAAAATCTTTGGTTGTTTCAAACATTTTATTAGACAAAATTCGGTGCGACACTGTATCAAAGGCTGCAGTGATATCCACAAAAACAGCTCCAGTAATTTTACGATTTTCGAAACCATCTTCTATGTGCTGCGTTAAATGTAAAATTTGTCCAGAGCAGGATTTCCCTGGCCTGAATCCTGTCTGTTGAGGAATAAGCTTAGAATTAATTGTTGATGCCATTCGATTTAGAACGACTCTTTCAAATATTTTGTATAGATGACATAGTAATGATATCGGAATCGTACGGTAGCTTTTGGGGTCCTCAGCATCTTTCCCCGGCTTCAGTAGGGCAATAACATGTGCCTTTCTCCAAATTTTTTATATGGTTAATCTATTTATGCAATCATTAAACATATCCTGAATCCAGGCTCCGTTTGCTTTTCCAAAGTGTTTTATCTGCTCTATATACATGCCATCTATCCCGGGTGCTTTCCTATTTTTTGCTGTTTTTATAGCGATTGCGATTTCGATCTCCGTAATTGGTTCGTTAAAGTAGTTTGACTCTAAAGATGGGTACCTTGTAATAGATTTCTTTTTCATTTTAACTTTTTGTTCTGCTTTCCCATTTAGGAGGAGTTGGTGGGCAACTTCATTTGCGGTAACGTTTGCAATACTATTTTGTCGTATGCTATCGCCGTTTAGTTTCTTCATTAGCTGCCACGCCTTGCGGCTATCTTTGCTAAGGTCAAGATTTTCTACCAAGTCCTGCCAATTTTTAAACCTTTCGTTTGCTATCTTTTCGGAAATTTCGAAACCTATTCTTGTTGTTTGTTCGTCGAAGGGATTTAAATTAAATTTCTTTATATAATCTTCATATTGATTTTGGATATCTTTTTTCATACTCGGAATATATGTTTTACGTACTTCGCGTGGTATATGTTTTTTTGAAGTATTTAGAATTTATGAGAATACTATTTATTATTTTGGTTAAATAAACGACTGCTTTGCGAGGTATGTTTTTAACCATTGTCGCAGAAATTTCGTCCATCCTAGAATATGTCTTATTCCTCAACAGCTAGCTGCAATAGTTTGGAATCTGTTTTTATTTACTTACTTTATAATGATGCGTTCTTGGCGCTAATTTATCGTTTTGTTTACCAATGTTTGAAAAATGTTTAGCAATCAATTTATCATTTAAATCATAAACCAGTTAATTAGTTGCTACTTTTTCTATTTTTTAACTGTATTAATTCGTATTTATCACCTCTCATCATTTGATTGAGATATGTAATTTTTCTTTTTTTAATGATGGTTAACAGTTCCCGGGGTTTTCAAACGCCGCAGCACCTCCGCATTAGTTACTTTCTCCGTCCAGCTGATCTTCAAAAGCCGTCGATAAATCTACGTTTCAAATATTTCATTCGACGTGGCTGCCGTGATCGTCCATGTTTCAGCCGCATATGTTACTGTAGCTCATATTTAGCATCTCACCCGGGATCAATTTTAATTCCCTACTAATACCATTACTACACAACAGGCCCTTGAGTTTCAGGAGTGCCTTCCGTGCTGCAACTATCGCGCGCCTAACGATTTGGGAAAATTTTATTTATTCCGTTTTGATTTAGTCTAGTTTTAATTTAATTTATTTACACTGATGACGTGTACTCTACGCGAAATAGAAGTAAAAAATTATTACTTCGTGATTTGTAATGTTTTATTATTTTTTATGTTTATTGTTCTCACGTGTTTGTGGTTTTCGATTACGTAGTATTGAACATAGCATTTTTAAGATGCTATATTGTTGAACTATTCGACAGTATCATGGGATGAAATTGTTACAGTAGATGATGATAAAGTGTGTACAGCCTCAATTATGGCAAATAAAGAGATTTTAAAGCTTGTTTAGTTGGTTTTTTTACTTTAAAGCACATCACACACTTCTTAGCACATGATGTATTAAATCATCATTCTCATCGTCGTATTGTTCGTTGTCGAACGTCGTTCAAGATACTATTTATATGCGACGCAGATGCGCGCGCATATGATGTTATACGGTGTAAGGTGCCACTGTATTACCGGCTCATCAGGAGAAATAATATACACAGCTATTTTAAGACCTGGACATATGGAGTGCAGCTTTTGTGCGAAGCCGTTAAATACGAACATCGCGGGACAAAATATTCCAGCTGATAACCAAGGCGATTTGGTATGTAACAAACCAAACGTTATATCAGGATTTTCAGATAGAGTATGTAGCTTATGTAATTCAAAAATATGCTAGAACACATATAACAATGCTTGAGAGACACCCAAAGGACGAATGAATTGCAGAGATTGAAAACCACTGTACCTTGCATAAGTTGAGCTTGTCAGGAGTGTGTCACTGGATGCGTCTCCCCATGTGTTTGGTTACTTTATCATATATGATTGCTTAATGATGATCAGCTCGCAAGAAAAAAAAAAAAAATCGAATTAGTCGTTAGTCATAAGTCGATTATGCTCATATATATATATATATATATATATATATATATATATATATATATATATATATATCTTCTTCTTCTTTCCTAGCTTGTTCCCTGTGCGGGGTCCGCTTGTTGACACAGTCTTTTCCATTTTTTACAATCTTTTACGTCCTCTATCCCAACACCGACATGCTCCATATCCTTGTTGATGGCGTCTATCCAACGTCTTTTTGGCCTTCCTTGTGGCCGCTTTCCTCCAGGGTTATACTCTTCTTAATTATCATTGAAAAGGCAGTGGCACCCCACTCCGTACAACATCATATGCACGCGCAACTGCGTCCATATATAAGTGACTTGGATGCTAGCTCATTTGGTATGTAAAATTAAACGCACAATAGCTAGTCACAACGAACAATACGACGACGATGATGATTATATATATATATATATATATATATATATATATATATATATATATATATATACATATATACATATATATGAATCTACCATGTTTTACACTGACGTATTTCTGCTCAATAGATTTGTCGGCTACTCAGTTGTCAGAGATGGAGCAATCATCATTCAACCGTAGACATTCTTCTTATTTCAGCAGAATTATACGCGATTTATCTTGCTATGGAACCTTTAATGAGCGCCGATGTTTATAAACCTGTGGGACCCAACACAGAGCCCTGGAGAACACCGCACATAGGATTTTATGCGTATCTTATTAATAAAACTTTGGCTGCAGTGTGTTCCGGATGTAACATTATCCTCTCCATTTCCAATATTCTAGTTACTCCACCGATCCGATCTCTATTCCTCAATCTAATCCTCTTATCGTTCCTCTAGTCTTTGTTGCTGCACATGGCACGTTAATTTAATTTAATAATAATAATAATAATATTCTAACGATAGTCGTTATCCGTTTCGATAGTTGAAAATCTTTCCGGATACGTTATTTTAAAACTAAACGACGTCTAAGTTAAAAGTGATTAAAAGACCAATTTTCTCGCCAGAACAGAAAACAATGAAAAAGAAAGAACAACCAATATGAAAATACTATAGAGGGCGTCCTGCGATTTCTAAGAAAAAAAAAATGGGGAAAAAAAAGCCAAAAAGTTTCGAAAACGGACGTAATTAGGCAGCATTCGAAGACTCGAACGAACGTGCATATCGTAATTATTGACTTCTATCTCGCGCTCTGTCTGTAATTGCTACGGATGACAATTGGCTACAATAATTGAACCGGGCCGACGCTATAAAGGCAGACGATTGTTATACGCGTACGTTTGCGCAGCGAACGAAGTCCGTACAATTCCAATGCTAGTTTTAAATCACCTACCCCGCCGGTCTTATTATCAGCTGTAGTAGTAGTAGTAGTAGTAGTTATAGTACTAATACTAGTACTCGTAGTTGGGAATAGTGATGGAAAAAAATGTAACAATTGAAAGAACCAGAATAGAGTTTGTACGGAAACATTAATCCATTACGGATGGACGAGCATATAGAAACGATTAAATGAACTGAATTATCGTCATCGAAATGGCCGGGTCGAAAAAGTGTACCTAACCACCCCATTTTAATTGGGACAAGTTGTCATTTATCCCTTCAGGGGGTGATTTCTAAGGCTACTCGCACACGTATGAACGTAAACATAGATACGCACCAACGAATTTGCGGGTTTCGAATTATAACAACATTTCGAAACGTGTGTATAGATTTACTACGTATTTGTTTCTATTAACAAATATGGGGTAGTCAAATATTGAATGTGTATTTACATATATATATATATATATATATATATATATATATATATATATATATATATATACATATATATATATATATATATATACATATATATATATGTATATATATATGTATATAATGAACTATTATTATTTATTCCGTCCATATTAAACACTTGGATGCACCTCGAGATTATTAAAAATCAGTAACAGCCAAGAACGGCCGTGGGAGCAAAAATTCTATCGGAATAATCCGAATTCCAACTTCGTCAAATTATGTTTATCATTATTATTGTAATTATTATCATTATCACGATTCTTATTATACATAAAAATATAAACCCTCGAATTGCGCGCGAGATAAACAAGGGTTCCGCGGGCATGGTCACAAGAATGATGAAATGATTTGATAATCGAGAATTATCGTATTCAAGCACACTGTTATCGGAAATTTAACACTAGCAAGAATCTACATAATATTTACAGTTATCGGCCCATTATGTGCGGCTTTGTCATTTGCAGACCACGGATCGGCTTTATCACAATGTTTGTCCATAAGTGGATATCGTATGCGTAGACGTTTAAATATCGCCATCGCCGTCGATAATACCCCGTTCTTTCGCATTAGCTTTACACCATGTCATCCTGGTTCTCAATCGATTAAGAAATTTTTCTTGATACATGACCTGGTGCCAGGTTCTCTGAAAGGGTCTGCGGGTTAGATTTTTCACGATACATGACGCCAGGTTCTCTGGAAGAGTCTGCGGCGGGTTAGTTCCAGCTGCGGTCTTTCATAATCGCTCTCTCATAGATCCTGGTCGTTCCATCGGTACAGAGGATTCAGGAAACACTTCTTGGATTTTAGTCGCCTTCTTGGAACGGTATGACCATAAAGATCTATTCACACTTAACAGCGCACGACACAGCACTGCACACAACACGACCAAAATTGCTAACACAGGTTTTACGTGCTTGTATACATACTAACCGGGTGTACACAACAGATCACGCGCCGACACGACACGAGACATTTCTGGAAGTGAATATTTCGTCTGTCTATGTCTGTCTTCGCCTGTCGGTGCCTGTTACGATTGACACCAGTGTGAATAGACAACACAGCAGTTCACGATTATAATTTTCTCTAACCTTGTGCATTCTATTCGAATTAGTATTTTATTTTTTAATTGTTCACTGTTTTGCTTTATTTTATGTTTGTGAACTCGTTAAATATGAATGGTGGAACTGATAATTTAAATATATTCGTAAACATAACGAAATTTCTAATTTATCAAATTGTAAGTACAGTGATACAAAGAAAAAAATTTGGGAGTTGCGTAAAAAATTAACCACTCTGATAAGCTTGTTACTTTTTGAAATTAATTAATTCTATATAAAAATTATTATTTGTTTACTAATAAAATATATTTAGGTAAGATAATACATAATACTTCTATTTTAAGGATAAAAAAATTACCTCTCAGATAGACAGTTTCTCTCGTAATCGTGTGTTCTTTCGAATTAAGTCGGGTTCTATTTTACGCGATAAATTATTAAATTGCTAAATTCGGAAATATTGAAAAAATTTAGCTTCATCGTCAATTAATTCTCGAAATAATGTTGCATATTCTCAATTTTCCGTTTCTTTTTAACACATCGTGAACCCATATACGTTTTCGTTTAACTTTTTTTTCTGCTTTTTCTTCGTCTAATTTATTATTTCTAAATCTTCTAAAGAATCTCGCTGAAACATTTTAAATAAAAACGTAAAGGTTAATGAAGTCGTATAGGTTACGGGTACGAAACTTGAACGATAAATGCAAATGATAACAAGAAACTGGAAGGTGTAGAAATGTAGTTCTGGAGGAAAATGTTAAAATGAGTGGAAAAGGTCAGAAACGAAGATGTTTCGAAAAAAGTAGCGGAAACTCGTAGTTTATTGAATACCATCAAGAAAAGAAGAGCTGTAATGATGAGACATATATTAAGAAATGACGAAATGATAATGAAAATCATAGAAGGGAAAACAAGGAATACCGGATACCGACGAAAACCGAGAAACACTTATATATCGCAAATAGTAAAAGACATGGAATGTACAACATCCAATTAAAAACAATAGCGTGGAATACGAGAAACGGACCTATGGGTTCAATGATTGCTGATGATGAAAAAAAAAACAACATTAAAACTCACGTAACATTATGGTTACGGTAGTGTCGTGTCCTATAAAGCATGAATAGACCATAAAGCGGATATCTCTTGTCCAGCATTTGACTTGTTCGTAATTTTCTGCGAATTCTCTTATTATTTCAGGGGGTGCTATTCCCACGAGTGAGTATATCTTTTCTATTCTCGTCAGGTTGAGTTCTTACTATCTCAGTCAACGCGGTATCCACCTGTTTCGTATACATGAATTTTTCCATACCGTCGTTGCATATTCAGCTACTGAAACGAATGAACGCCCCAGCCGGATCCGGTTAGCTGCTTATATTATTCCGGACTTTGTTTTCTGTAACAACACAGTGTGGTTTGAATGTTAATGAACGATCCAATATCACGCCTAGGTATTTTGGTGTCTCACGGTGCTATATCCGGATTCCTTTCCAGTTTATATCTAGTTTCCTTTTTGCATTTCTGTTACGGAGCATGTTGAGAATTTCATGGAGGGAGGAACATCGGACGAATATGTGTCAATACTACAACAACTTAGAATGGAACAAAATTAAAAAATCAGGATGTTTCAGATAACTATAAGGACGAGGTACTTATAAGTAATATGGATACGGATATCGAATAATAACGGACACTGAAGGTAAATACTTGACTTACCTCTATGCAGATGACGTGGCATTTGTGACATCTTCCTTCGAGGTCGACGCTATCTGTAATAGATTAACTAAGACAGCTGCGAATGGAAAATAAAAATAAATGAAAGTAAATCAGAATCGGTACTTTTCCTGTCGCAAATAATATTCCTGTTAAAAACAAACCTTTGAACTGACAAACAAATATTAAATATCTGGTCGTCTTATAAACTTAGTTCACACAAGTCGTATAAATCGGTGTGCTATAAAAACGCAACAAAAACTGCATATTTTGTCTCTCCATTTTCAACTGAAGATCTACCCTCTCAGTGAGAAATAAACTCTTACTCTATCATAAGTTATATGCGTGTTCTGTATGGTCCTCTGCCAGTTTATTTAGTATTAACAAACTGTAAAGGCTCCAAAGTTTCAGAATTAGATTCAATAAGCCAGATTGGGCTCGAATCAAATCCACGCATGTTATTTTATTCTTCCCCTATACACGTGGCAAAATCGTAACGAGAACGAGGAAGTTCAAATAATCAAATAATAAATTCGTTTTTTTTTGTAAATAAATTTTTCCTACTAAATCTTTTTTTTTTTTAAATGCTTTGTAATTTATAAGTAGTACCTATTTTCTTTAAATGAATTTTTAATATCGGTTAAGGAATAGGCGTTATTATTTTCTTGTTTTATTATTGCAAATGAGATGTTAAATAAGCGTTACTCCTTCTTCTTTGTTAAAATATGTAAAACAGAGAGAGACCAATTTTTATCATTTACTGTAGAATAATTATTTCGAGATTCAGACTAAAACGTAAAAGATACACTCATAAATGTAATAACGTTAAATAATATTACATTTACAGACGACGTACCGATTACTTTTATCGACGATTTACGGATATGTAAACTAAATTAAATAAGTCGGAAGCGAAGACTGACTTAAGTATAAAGTAAACTCAAAAATAAAGCAGGAATTTTAACGGGATAATATTGTAAAATTGTAATGTATAATCAGCTTAAGAAAATTGATATCTGTAACGGGTGAAACAAAGTGAGAAGTAGCATTTAACATATCTGGACATTTTTTTAAGGGACCTTACATTAAAACACTGAAAGTGGGTAAAATTTTAAATATGTACGTTCTGCCTTTGTCAATTTCGAAAGGTATTGTAAATAAAATAACAGATTAGACTATTCATGAAAAGGAAAAGAGAAATCGGATGGGAGGACGACATTGTTTCTAAAACATAAACAAATCACCGTATGATTTTTTAACAGATTGGAGTGCGTTCGTTTCAGCGATTAGTTCGTTCCGAGGCCCATAGAACAGAAGTTATTTAATAATATTTTTTAATTTAGTGTATAATTATTTATTTTACGGGTAATAATTAAATAAATGAATAAATATACTGCGACACAGTAAGAATTTCCGTGTGGAAAGGATTGGATTAGAGGAGCGCAAGATCCAAACGAATAGAGGAAGCTGCAGAAGGCACGTAGACTGATATAGGCTAAATCGTAAATGTGCATATATATATATATATATATATATGTGTGTGTGTATATAATTTTTTTTAAATTTTATGGGGATGCTATTACAGCCTACCCAACGTGATACTGTAATTCCTAACTATTTCTATAAACTCGGACAGCTTCTCTAGAAATATCGCTATGTCCGGAAACAGATGTAAATTATCATGGTGAAGGAGGGACAAAACGTTATAAGGAGGACCATGATGTTATTAAAGAAGGTCACTCGAAAAACACGTGATAAGGATTGCATACTGCACATCCAGCGTGTAGAGGGCAGTAAGGAGTTCCTCTAAGCTGCACAAGGAACAGGCGCGGTCCTGCAACAAGCAATGCTCAAAAACTCCAATATGCTGATAAGTACAATTCCTCTCCGCTTAATGTTTTTAAAAAGGTAGAACCGTGAAAATCTAGGAAGAGACGGCTGCAATTGATAGTATCTGATAAGAGGTGGCTGCTGTATACACTCCGCATACGTCTGTTCACAGAGTTTCTTATCTTCCGGCTGCATAAAATGTATGATATCAAGTGATGAAACTGAAGAGATTACCACATCACTAGAAGACTCACCTTTAGCTATGGTGAATACCTCGATGTCCCGGTACCCACAAGAAAGACACAATTATACAGAAGTTTTCAAGATGGTAAAGTTTCAACCTGATGAATGAAATCAGTGAATCTGACGCCTTCTCCTTATTTACGATAGCCTTCAAAATGCTTTGTAAGTCGGTGATAATGAGATAATTACCTGGAAGCTTCGTATCGATTAAGAAAGATAAGGAAAGAAATAGTGCCACACATTGTAAATGCGGAACAAAGATTAGATAATTTGTACGCCCTGCTAATATTAAGATGGACTGTAAACTGCTGCTCCAGTTCTCTGAGCCGACTTCGATCCATCTGTATAAATACGGGTGTGCTTATGAAAATTTTCAGTGATAATATTGAATGTCGCCCGGATCAGTGACGGAGGATAAAGAACGAAGTTCTCAGGAAAGAAAGATGTTCTTTTATCGGAGAAATTGTATATATACGGTAATATAAATTGGATGGTATACGAATTCGCATAGTCTTGAAATGCTTCCAATCTAGGTATAACTGAAGCCAGCAGGGGCATCTTGTTATTTGAAAACCGCAGTTGGAGTAAATGTGATAGAATAAATTGTATAGCGGAAAGCGATCTATGTTCATTTTCTACAAGTCTATAATTTTAGTGTCAATAACAACTGCGTCTAAATTGTAAGAAGTTTACACTCTGCCATCAATGACGGTATCGGAGTGCTTCTAACTACACCAACGCAGAGCCTAACATACTCGTTTTGTACGCGTATAGCTTATTTAATAATGATTCAAATGCCGATCCATAAAACAGACAACCCTACTCCATTTGAAATCGAATTAACAATCTATAAATAGTTAAGAGTATGAAAGGATCACACCTCCCCAACGAGTATTCTATAAATTACGTAGAATCTTAACTACGCGATTAACAGTTGTTAGTAATATACAAATAATGAATAACACTTTGAGGCGCTGCAACGTGTCGAAATTATAAAATCGTAATTGTAGGAGTTATAAAAATAATATTTCGGTTAAATAGGGATTATATTTAATGGCATTTCGGCATTTTTATTCGATTTCTGCAGCTATGATTCCAGGCTACTACAAAATATAAACATAGAAGATTAAAACGTAGATTCCTATAATAGTTTTAAATGTAAATTTTCGTTTATTTATTTTAAGTTAATGCTATCGAAAAACCAATTTTAATATTTAACTCCGTTTAATTTTTAATTTAATTAATTTTTATTTTTAAGTGTCGTTTTCTTAACACCTTTAGTGTACGTATATATATATATATATATATATATATATATATATATATATATACATATTTTTTTATGTTCTTATTTATTTCAGTATTTTTTTTTTAATAAAGACAGGTGTTTTTTTAAAAAATTATTTACAGCTATTTCTCATTTTTATTTTATTTATTTATGTCTTCAATATATATTTGTTGTTCTTGCGGAGAGACGTTTTAGTCGATGCGTATTTTTCTACTCTATTAGTATGGTTCGATGCGGAAAAACTACTTACAACATCACGTCCAGATTATCCATGCCAGCGTTAGCGGTAACACTTCGTAAATATCATTGAAAGTACCGTTAAAAGCTCGACTTGCGCATCCACGAACAACGTGCTCAATAGTTTGTATCCGCAATCACTAGGCAGCGTCATTTTTAATTGTCCATCGCTTTAGCAATTCATTACATCGCCCATTCTCGGTCCGAATGCGATTCAGTTGTACCCGTTCTCTTCGAGTTAGGTTAAAACCGTTCAAGGTATGTGACCAGTTTGTGTTTGTCTGGATTTGATCAAGTCCATTTTTTTCTCGCCACTCCTTCTTGCCATACGAGTTCTCTACAATAAGGCCGTTAACCGTAATACACTAGTTTCCTTGACTGTAGCCTGTTTGCTGAAAGTCGCTGATCGGCTTTGTACTTCTGCACTCTCTGATGGTTGCTTTCGGCGTATATTGAGTGGCGTAATGTTACTGAGTACGAGTAACCATGCAGTAGGCGTAGATTTCGCATAATAGTTCTTTCTTCTTCTTCAAAATATGTCCAAATGTAAGAATATTTGAATGCTCGATTACTTTAACAGTTTTGTTATTATTATTATTATTATTATTATTACTATTATTAACCTTGTTTAATTAATCTCGCTGCTTCATAAAATGTGGGACGGGTATATTTTTTTTCTGGCTTGTCGCATTGCGGAAAATATATTTGAGTAATTCGTTAGTATAAAGGCGCAAGGAACGGGTATGCTTAATAATAGTGTTTACTTGTGTAAGTGTTATAGAAGAACAAAATATTAGAAAATTATAAGTGGTGTGTGTGATGTTGCTCTTTTGTAAAATAATGTACTTATAATAATGGGATGGCAAAAGGACGAGAATATGGTCCGTTTGTCCGTCAAGATATGTGTGATATATGAGTACAAGTTAGGAGATAAATGAAAGAAAATTGAAATATTACGAGTACTATAAGTGTTAACATTAAGCGGTAATAAATAAGATTACTATATAGATATTTACATGCTATTTTAAAACGGCAGTTATGGGTTTTGAGTTACCTACAGTAATTATAGGTATTAATGCAATCTTTAACAAAAAAGATTGTGAAAGGTTCCTAATACGGTTAATAAATTAAAGATTAAAAACAGAATTACGATCGTCACTGTCACTAAACGCAATAACAACTTAATTTTTTGTAATAAATGGACGTTAGGATACATCGGTAATTACTTTCGTACGTATATATATATATATATATGTGTGTGTGTGTCTAGGAATAATACACGCATATATATATATTATTATGTTACAGCCGATTGTCTGATTCGCCCCAACACAATATTTCTCCATAAAATGCGGTCACTGACTGCCTTCTTCAAATCTGCATATTTCGTAAAACCCGTCTGCTTTAGCAACGTATCGACAAATGTTATTTTAGGACGTCCACGTGGTCTTTTACCTAAAATTTTACCTTCTATAGCAATATTAAGAGTACTATTTTCGGACCGCCTTACATGTCCTAACCAACAAAGACGAGTTTTCCGTATCCTGTTGAGTATCGCTTTTTCTTCTCCTATTCGTTCTAGCACTGCTTTATTCGTAATTTTTTCGGTCCAACTAATTCGTTGCAGTTTTTGCCAGTACCACATTTCAAATACTTCCAGCCGACTGCAATCTACTTTCTTAAATATCCACGTTTCTGACCCATACAACGTTATTGACCATACAAATGTTTTCATAAGTTCTTTACGTAATTCCAGAGATAATGAGCATTATGTTATCAACGAATATTTTTCTTTAAATGCTGCTTTGCCCATCGCTATTCTTTTACGAATTTCTGGCGTACAATCGAGGTTATATGTTATTATCTATATATATATATGTATGCATAAAAAAGCATACAAATGTATATATATATATATATATACATATATATATATATATATATACATTTTCGTTTGATAGTAATCTAATTATATTTATTTAAAAGTAAATCAAGGGAACTATTTCAAATTACCGTTGAAGTGTGCAAATCAATTATACAAATCTGCACTATAAAATATTGTTGTATTTACGTTAAATAAGATTTATAAGATGCGGAATATTTCTGGTAGAGAGAGTGTTGGTTTGAGCAAGTTCATTTCTTATGGAAGAAGAAAGGTCAGAGCTACCATGCACAAACACGCATCACTGCCTAACGTCAATAATCAATATAAAATATACATATATATATATTGTGTGTGTGCGTCTGGCTTTATCATCATAGTTGTCCCTTGCGGGAAGCTCTTGAAAAGATCACTCGTTAAACAACGATTAGCGTTCCCGTATTCACAAAGGGGTTGGAAATAGAAAACCCTACTAGTAAAAAGGAATGTTAGAAGGGATAAAAAGAAGACTTCCGCATACGCTCCAGTTAGGATGAGAAAAAAAGGTGTAGGTGTGTGTGTTTTGCATATATGTATGTGTACGTATGTGCATTCGAAATTTGACGATTTCTACGTAAGCTGTTCAATTTGAATTAGTAGATATATGTATATATATTATATATAATTTTGAATACTTTCGTGTTAGTAGTTGTAAAACTTATATTCGATAGTTGAAGGTAATAGTAATGCCGTGATAATGGTGATGACGTTGATAAAGAAGTAGCGTGAAAAGGCGTTCGAGGGTCGATAATTCAATAATCTCGCATCGATACCCCTTGACAAAAACTCAATTCTCACCGTATAGACTGTAACCCGGAGAGTCCATAGAAGAGTTTCGTATTTTTGTTAGTTTCACTCCTTTTAAAACGTAACACCAGTTCACGGTATACTAACCGACGACTTTATCCCGAGTATTTCAAACAGAGTTCAGAAGTATACACATACACATATATATATATATATATATATATATATATATATATATATATATATATATATATATATAATATAAGAACAACGATAAAAGTTTACCGAAGGCGTTTAATAGGAGTAATAATAATAATAATAATTTTCTAACCATCAGTTCGCTTTAAAACGATGAAGAACACACGCTACATTAACGATGATAATTACGACTTTAGAATCGTTAATGGTATTCCAGATTCTTACTTCGTTATAAGGCATTCAACGAAAAACGTGCGAAAACAAAAAAACGAGCCTCAGCGTTCTTTACGGTCCAGAGATTCGCGACATTTTACATTCTGGCTGGTGAGGTGGTTAATGATAGAGATCGGAGGAGGCCTTTTACTTTTGTTTAGGGGCCTCTCGAAAAGCCGTACAGGGGGGCCTTATATTTAGCCGAATAAACATTTACAAATGATTGTAACGATTCTATATATTATATAGTGTATACATATTCGGTCGGATTCAACGCAATCGTAGTCTACTACTTTTTATAGTACATATATACACGTTTGCACGCTCCGTCAATCAGTCGACCAAATTAAACAACTAAATTATATTCCGGTACGATGTTTATTTCCTAACTAAGAGCTCTCTTACGTGTCCCCGATGTGGTATACAATATTTCTTATATTATAATTTTCTTATCCTACCGCCCGTGAAGATTGATCGAACAAAAATTTTTCGCAAAATCACTTTATATATATATATATATATATATATATATATATATATATTCAAAATATAACCTAACCGAAATCGATTAAAGTCAGCATCTAAATTTATTTACACGAAGTATAGGGTGAATCGGAGAAGACGAATGTTTTCGTTTGACCAACTCAAAAACTGCTCGGCCAAAATTTTTGAATGGAATTTGATTTAAAAACAGGAAAACGAAAGATTATCTTACAATCATTTGTGGAACACAGGTTCTTGTTTTCATATTTTTTTAATATTTATTTTATTTAAAAACGTTCGATTACTGAGATCATTTGCGTCGGTGAATACTTTATATGTTACGAATTATAACTGTGAGGAATTTGAGGAGTTTTTCAATTATTTCGGGATTATCCTGTAATATTGTTTGTATTGTTTTATTTGTGAGTTTGTAAATATTTCTCGGATTATCATATTGTTTACATTCTAATAGCACATGTTTTATCGTTAATTGAGTATTACATGTGGAGCAGTTTGGTTGAGGATCACCGTTCAGCAAGTGCTGTGATGTGAGCCTTGTGTGTCCTATACGCAATCTGGCTAATGCTACTTCTTCTCGTCTAATTCTACCGACGTTATATATAGTGCCCTAATTTTGGTTTAATCTGATAAAGGTGAGTGGAGTTTCGCGATGTTGTTGATATAGTTTTGTGATTTTTTGTGATATGAATGTGCGCAAGTCGAACGTGTGTATAGATTTGTATTTAGATTTTTTTTCTATACAGTATCGTTCGGACGACCGACATTTACAAAAAAAAATCAATTCATTCTATCTTTTTACAACATTTTCGAAGACTTTTTCGAGCATAGGTCGTTGAATTTTTGAAATTTCTTCAGAAATCCGAGTTTTCAGATCTTGCAGGTCTCGTGGATGTGTTTTCTAAACGCTGCTCTTAAGGTATCCCCGCAGAAAAAAAAATCACGTAACTTTGAATTCTTTCGACGCTATCTTCGCACTGTGATAGCGTTCTAGGATGCCAATTGAAATTGAAACTAGAACGAATCCTTCGTGTGTACACTAAACGTGGAGCGGTTATAGCAGTGTTGCGCTATTATTCGATAAACAAAAACGTCCGTCTTTTGCGGGTTACCCTGTAGTTATATCGAAATTCGCCGATGAACGAGATGATGAGAACAAGTACCCGATATATTAACATAAAACTAGCGTTGTATTAAAACGAACAATAATAAAATATAGGTTATTATACCGGATAAATAAAATATCCGCAACAAAAACAAAGAAAATACGATTAATCCGGCAGATAGTCGGATACTTATTTACATGCGCGCACACACAAAAACACATACATACGATCACGTATACGTGCATTTAAACATGACAGAAATATAAGAAGAGTAGAAGTATTTATTAATTATTTAATACGTAAAAAGTGTGAACAATCGCAGCTTAGTATATAAATAAAATAAACATCTGAATTACGAGAAATCGGCCTCGTTAGAAAATGATATATAAAGAGAAAAGCCCGATAATCTAAAATTTAACCCTTTCAGTCGTATATTATAAAATTTCGACGTAAAATTATAAATTTTATACAGCTATTTATTATACAATACCGCTTCTTAAGGAGACCTATACGATAATTTTTAATATATTTATATAAATTTTTTCAAAATCGAGACATTTCGCATCCACCAGAAAATAAAAAATTTTATTAGCATTAAAATTATAGTGGACATAGTGACTGAAACGGTTAAATAATAATTATAAATAATAGAACGCGACGAATTAATAACAAATAAAAGTTAAAGTCGATTAATTACGTCACAAATACGAGGACTAATCGTAAACGAAATTTAAATCGAAAGTTTCTTAGCTCGAGCAATTTTCACTCGCGCTACACATATCCCGTTCGCTGCAGCGTATCCGAGCATCCGAGAAATTTTATTTTGCTGCTACACGATTTTGTCATTTTACCATAACTTATCGTTTTCGAGCACACACTTTTTGTATCTTCTATAAATCGGCTATTTCCGTAATATCTCGGCTGTTATGTCTGCTTTTTGCATCTTTAGCAATTATTGATTACTCGAGATTGCGCCAACCGTATTTTTCCCAAAATTATAGAACATTTTCGCATCAATTTTAAAAGTTACTACGAGTTTTTTATCACTATGTTAAAAAGATTAAATGAAATTATAGAAACAATGCCTCCCGGATCACCAATACGTTTTTAGAACTAAACATTCTACCATCCGACAAGTCCGTCGAGTAGTGAAAAAAATATAAAGCAGTTTAGAAGAAAAGAAAGTACGTTATTCGGTATTCCCGGACATCAGCCAAGCTTTTGACAAGATACGGCGTAAAGGTCTACTGCATAAACTGTGCGAATTATATTGCATCGGTACTACAAATTAAATCATTTCTAAAAGAAAGACATTTTGAAATTAAATTAGGAGACATCTAACGTACAACCTGTACTTGCTGGAGTTTCACAAGGAGGTGCGTTAGGACCGTTCCTATACTTAATATATACGGTAGATCTTTCATTATAAAAGCTAACCTTCGAAGATGATGCTATACTTTGCGATAGCCCTAGACCGGAGGAAGCTAATAAAAACCTACAAAATCCATTAAATGGAGTTACAGGATGGAGAGCGAACGATGACGATTAAATGACGTACCAAAATATTAGCCGTCGAAACTTATCGCAGAGCTCGTTACTGCGATTTTGCAGGTTTTTCATGCGTGTTCTACGATTATGTAGAAAATACACGTAGTTTTTGATTCGGAGAAAAAAATTTCATTATTATTTAATTTTAATTTCGTGTTAACGTTCGCACAATATATAAATTATAGCTGACTGATAGTGAATACGATGTGGGATTTCTAAAAGTTTCTTATTAAAGACTGCGATCGGCATCTCGATCTCAACTATCTAGGAGTACATCTTCTGGTAGTTTTGAACTTAACTAAAAAACACCCTGCAATCGTTTTAAATTCGAATTTAGAAAAATTAAATATTAGCGTAGAAAACAAAGACAGATTGAGATTTTAAACGGTCGATAACAGTTTTATCTCCGAGTTATTTTAGAATTGACTTCGCGTAATTTTCAGCGATTGATTACGGTTAAGTTTAACATTAGATTGAGTCAACGAAATCTACACCGTTCCGGTAGACGTGCGTTTAATTTGTTAACAGTTGCGGTTCTGGAATTGTTTTTTTCTATTTTAATTCTGTTTTTTGTTGATGTGGGGGGGGAATGATTAAAGAAAAAATACACCTAACACAAATAGGATGAATTATAAAAAAAACAAAACAATAATAACAAGTTTTTTTTCTTTTTTTCTTTCTTGCTCGAAGGTGTTCCAAAAAAAAAAAAGGAAATATACAGTAAGGACTTTCAAAAAGTAAACAGTCCAAAAACCACGCAAGAACCCGAGAGGAATTTGTCTTTTATCGTTCGGTCGAGTTCTGGCTATGCAAACAAAACACTTCAATTTCGTCCAGTCATTTTTTAACCAATTTTTTTTTCTTTTATTTAACGTTATAATACGCGTTCGAGTATGTATGCGTCTAACAACGATGTTGGAAAATCAAACGTTAGAAAAGCAACTCTGGAACTGTGTATAATAAAGAGTTTAATTCCGCGTTCTAAACCGACCTCCATCAATGGCACGGATATCTCTTCTCGTTAACGATATTTCTATTCGAAGAATTATATTACTGATATCAAAATCAACAAAAGAATAATAATATTAATAATAATATTAATAATAATAATAATATTAATAATAATATTAATAATATTAATAATAATATTATTATTAATAATAATAATAATAATAATAATAATAACGTTTCATTCCGTGCTGTGTTACCTGTGTATACATTATACAACGAATCAGATAGTTTACGATGACGGAATTATATTCACATCTTTTTAAATATCGTCGGTCCGAGTGTTTATTTTAGTCGAGAACACGCGTTGATTCTCTATCGCAAGATATTTGTCTTCAACGTCGATAATATCGTCTCCTACGTGTACATAAGAATAGACGATATCTTTAAGAAGTATACTTCTGAAAATCATCTATATAATACTATCTTTCTGTTTAGTGTATATACACCTAGCTAGAGGTATAACATTTAAAATTTCGAGAGCCCCATCATTGTAGTCTGTCCGACTGACTGCGCATTAGTCGTCGTTTGTTCATCGGCCGGTAAGATATTATTAAGACGATAGGTTTATATCCATCTATTCACCTACCCACCCCTTTTCCTCATCCGACTATATGGAAGGCAAATATTCCCAATCCGCGAAACTCGCAGTCTTCTAACGTCGTCAATCTAAATACAGAAGACTAACTACTACATGACGACTGCAATTCTTTGAATATATATATATATGATATATGTATATATTATAGAGCGGCGCAACTACGGGGGCTACCGGGCTTAAGCCACCCCACAGGGCTTAAAAAGTATAAAATACATATCGAGAAGGCGCGTAACTTGTAAGCTTCAAGCAATTTCGCAGTTAAAATGATAATTGAAACAGAAGAGAATATTTGACAGAGTTATCACCAATATAACCTCATCTTGAAGAGCATGCAAAACAGCCTAGATTGCAAAAAGTTCTGTTAGAGAATATTCGTTACATTCTGTCTGCTAGTGACATTGAAAATTTAGCTGACTGTGCAACTCAAAGAAAGAAATGGCCGTTGGTTGGGGCGGTTCGGCATTCGAATCTGACCCAGGTCTCGTTTTGTTGTTGTTGGTGATCGTTTGCAGTTTGGTTTGCCTGTCGAATTTTGTTACACATTCGTCTGTGTATATTTTATTCATTTTTATTATTAATTCTTATTTTTTTGGGGTGGGGTCCGTATACATCGACATTTCTTTATTTATTTCTTTATATACGGTTCACATAACAGCTTATAATGCGAACACTGAAAAGTAAATAATCGGATAACAGTATAATTAAAAAAATATATATTATATTAAATTATTAAAATAATATATGAAAAAAAAAACATTTATACAACTGCATATACAATACATAATTCACAATACGCATTGTAATTTACATACGAAGAGAAAAAAACAATTGTCCACGCATGCACACATACACTCGTTACACTGGAAAGTATTTACGTAATCCTACAGGTGAACAGAAATATACACTAGTATACGGTAATGAAAATTTTAAACGTATTTTTGTATGTGGAAACGGAAAAATATCGCAATAATTTTAAATTATAAAATCGATAACTTAAAGCTGTCCACGAACCAATGCCAACAGCTTTCTTACAGTAATAACGAGTACATAGAGCTGAAGTCTAAACCAAAGAATCGTATAATACATTCGTACAAAGTTGATACTATTAATAACAAAACACTGGAGGAAAGTTCGAATAAAATATTACGTCCTTCGCGTATAAGCCATTCCGTTCTAGCCAACATTAAAGTCACGAGTTAACTTGGTGCGTCCAATTTGAAATCCTAAGGTTTATTCGTGTCTATTAAAATTACTTCGATCGATCGGTTCGTTGCGCGAGATTTGCATTACACTTTATAAACCTTTTAACGATAAATAAACAATAAAAAAAAAAAAAAGTATTTAAAATCACTAAACTATTATATAAAAAATCACAAAGCTTTTCAACTGTTAAGCCGTTATCAAATGAACATAAAAAATAAAATGTAATCTATTATATAATATAAAAATATGTACAATTTATAAAAATATACCAGAAAAAACCTGAAAAATTAAATGTAAAAACATATTAATTTACATATCGTCGTCGTCGTATTGTTCGTTACCGAACGTCGAGCTATTGTACGTTTATTTTTACATCCAAAATTAGCTGGCATTCAAGGAATTATTTATATGCAACGCAGATGCGCGTGCATATGATGTTAACAATTTACAAAAAAATAGCAAGGTGGAAAAAATTATAAAATAATCTATTAACAATAGGTAATTTTGGTATTCATACCTAAGCCCAATTATTATAATATAATAATAATAGTAATTTCAATTTCAATTTCAATTTATTATTATGACATTTCATTAAAAAGTTTACATACATGAAAATAAAACATAGACCGACTATGCGCATAAACTGCACGAGCGTCGGCTAACAAATTAAAATTGTAGCATTTACAAACATGTTAGTAATAAACGGAAAATCATAAACAAATTATAAAACGCTCCTTAATGAACTATTTGATAATATACAAATCAAATTAAAATAATCACAATGCGCGCGAAAAACATAATTAAAAATGCAAAATAAATTAAGTAACTGTAGATACACTCACAAACTAAACCGCGTGAAACAGTAATATTAATATATACACATGATCATCTTCTCCTGATACATATATACAAATAACGGCAAATAATTATACACACATAAACATATACATACCTTATAAGTATGCACACACTTACACACACATGCGAATATTTATGTACCCCACAAAGACGATTTGACGTTAAAGTCTTACGCACACCAAACGTAATCTTAAAGAACGAGGTAAACGAGACTGCATAGCCTATAACTATGAAGTTTAACTAATAATAATATTAATAATAATAATAATAATAATAATAATAACAGTAATGATAATAATTGCAATAATAACGACAACGATAGTAATGATCATAATATTAATAATGAAAAATAAAGTGTTAATAAATTTGAATTTTTAAGAATTTCAAGATTTAGTATGCCAAAAATATTTATTGGGGATCTAGGCTTACTTTGCCAAGAGGTAAGCAGTTGAAATTAGCAATTGATGATAATAAAAGTACTGTTATATCACTATTGGCCAACTGATCCGTTGAAAATACCAGATTTGTTAGACTTTTTTATAACTAGAGGACTACCAGAAAATTTTATCGATGTTATATCAGGCAATGATCTATCGTCAGATCACTCGCCAATGATATTGACAATAGGCAGAAGTATCATTAGAAAACTATGTAAATCAAAGATCTTTACAAAATATACAAACTGGGATACTTTTCGTAACCAACTAGAAGAAAAATTTAATTTAAAAATATCGTTAAAAAGTAAGGAACAGATTGAAGCTTCTATTGAATACTTCAATAATCTTATGCAGCAGGCTGCTTGGTTAGCTACACCAAACAAATTTAAAAGTGAATACAAACCATCTGTTCACTATCCTGCAGAAATAAAGCAAGAAGTAAATCTTAAGAGACAATTAAGGAAAAAGTGGCAAAGATATAGATTTCCTTCCGATAAAGCAGCACTGAATTATCAGACAAAAAAAGTAAAAAAATTATTACAAAACTTAAAAATAAATCATTTAAGGAATATCTATCTAATCTATCGGCGATTGAAGCAAAGTGACTACTCTCTTTGGCAAGCTGTACGAACTTTGAGAAAACCTAAAGAAGAAGCACATCTAATTAGGAAATCTAACGGTAACTGGTCTCGTACAGATCTTGATAAAGCAGAGGAATTTGGCAAACATTTAGCAAATACCTTCAAACCTAATGCGGGCATTTTGAATACTCTCCCTATGTCAAGCAATTCTGATACATCGAAACCAATAAGACCAACTTCTCCGGCAGAAATTAAAAAAATAATTAATCTAATGAATCCTCATAAATCTCCAGGCTATAATCTAATCTCAGCCAAAATCCTGAAAGAACTGCCGAAGAAAGGCTTAGTTTTATTAACATATATTATTAATGCTATAATTCGGCTTGAATACGTTCCCATTCAACTGAAATTTTCCCAAATTATAATTGTGAAAAACCCATCAAAGTCACCAAGTGAACTGACATCATATAGACCAATCTCTTTGTTACCAATACTCTCGAAGCTGTTTGAAAAAATCATGGTCAAACGTTTAATGCCTATAGTCGAAGACAAAAAAATTATCCCTGAACACTAATTCGGTTTTAGAGCTGAACACGGTACCATCGAACAAGTACATCGCATTACTGATATGATAGAAACATCTTTGGAACAGAAAAAAGTTTGCGACACAGTATTCATGGACATTAGTCAAGCATTTGATAGAGTTTGGCATGAGGGCTTATTGAATCATATCTCAGTGAAAGATTCTTTTCTGTAAAATATGGCAATGAAGAATCACAAATATATTCAATAGAAGCAGAAATGCCTCAGGGTAGTGTGCTGGGGCCGCTGTTGTACCTCATATACACGGCTGATGCTCCACTCTGCCTGATGTTGAAATTGTTACTTTTACAGATGACACGGCTATTTTGTGTTCAGACGAGTGCCCAATAAAGGTAAATACGCGTCTACAACTAGCGATTGACAAATTATCGGACTGGTTTATGACATGGCGTATCAAAGTAAATGAAAACAAATCGGTACACACAACTTTTACTAATCGGTGATTAAACGATAGTAATGTAATGATGAATGGAAATATTATCCCATTAAAAGACGAAGTCAAGTATTTGGGAATATACTTGGATAAACGGTTAACGTGGAAGAAACATATCGTAATGAAGCGTACTGAAATACGCATTAAAATTAATCAGATGTACTGGCTTTTAGGGAGAAAGTCAGAACTAGCAGTTGAAAATAAGCTATTGCTCTACAACCAGGTCGTCAAACCTGTCTGGAAATACGGATGTCAACTATGGGGCTACTCGAAAAAGAGTAACATAGCAATTATACAAAGAATACAAAATAGATTTCTAAGAATCATTACAAATGCGCCATGGTATGTGACCAATCAAACTCTGCACACAGACCTAAAAATAAATTACGTAAAGGATGAAATCGTGCAAACAGCTAAAAATCATGCCGCAACATCCGAATAATATGGCAGTTGCACTGTTAGATAACTCTGCAGTCATTCGCAGATTAAAGAGAACAAAATAGTTGTATAAATTAGCAAATATTTAAAAAAAAAAAAAAAAGATTTAGTTGCAGAACTAATCAACAAATATTTAATTAATAACTTTCTTCTTCTTCGCTTATAATTAATTAGGTCTATTTTTAGCTCTCGAGGTAGCATATTAAATTTTATTGGACCAGCATAAACTGCTTGGTCTCCTAGTTTTATTAAAATGCGGAATTGGCGCTTTATATTCTCCGCTCGTCCTAGTGTTTCCTTTATTTAATGATATACTAAACTTAGTATTATTTCTGAGCACAAATTGCAACAGATATAGAATGTACAAATCTCGTACAGATAGAAGTTTATTTTTAACGTTTGTGTTTTCATTAAAAATTATTCTATTTAACACATGTACTTGCAACTGCTCAATAGGTTTGTTATGATATTTTGGCATTTTACCCCAATGCAGTATTCCATATACTCAAAAACTGGCTGATACAGAGCAAGGTAAATTCGCCTTAAATGTACGGGAGAAAAGTAGTGCTTTAAATAATATAGTAGGTAATTTAGTCTTCTCAATTTTTTAGATAAATATAACGAATGTGAACTCCAATTCAGCTTACTATCCAGCATAATCCCTAAGTATTTAATATGCCCCTAGGTTACACATATTGGCTAGTTAATATGTAACATCTTCTGTCTTCGATAATTTGCATTCAATAATTATTTTTCTTTTACATTATGGGATTTCTATACTGACTAAAGACGAACTCCCCATGATTAATGTTTAACATTAAAATTGTTTACGATAATAAATCGATTTCAAAAATGCCGAGGAAACAGCGTGAGTGTAGATAAAAAAACTTTCGTACAAAGAGACAGCGATTGTGTGGAATAGTAAAAAGTTTCTTTTCAAAAAATCTGTAAACTAAAAAAATGAGAATGTATTATAAAATATTCCAAATTTTATAATCGAAATAAGATTTAATTCAAATTCCTCCGTGTCTGGATTATTAATGGAATTAAATGTTACACTGAGCAAGTACGTTCTGCCTTCATCAAAAAATGAGAAGATACAGCTCGTGAATTGGATCCTAATTTAAGATACGTAACTATTAAGGGTGTTGCCATACATAAAAAATAAACAACAGAACGGAGTTAAAAATTACTAAACAATTTTTCTTTATAAAAGATCAGAAATTTTTCGGCTGTTAATCCATTATCGAGTGAATATAAAAAAATTATAAAAATATATACAAATTTTTAAAAATATTTAAATTATAAAAAAGTATTAACTGCATAACGCAATTTACAAAAATTATCAAAAAAAGGCGAAAGATTTATTCGCATATGAAGAGATGCCAGAATTGCCGCAGAACGGTATCCCGCAGGGGAGCATACTTAGTGTATACTCTGCTTCCTAATAGCAATTAATGATATAACCGCATGCATTCCACCTGCTGACGTACAGATTATATGCGGACGATGTTAACATCTCATACAAAACTCGATATCCGGAAACTGTTGAACAAATGTTTTAGATCACACTATAAAATCTCGAGAATTGGAGTCAACAAACCGGATTCATATAAATTTATGTATACTTTTTTAATTTAGATTTTTTTTATATTCACTCGATAATAATGGCTTGAAATGATTTGTGAGGTCTTTTACGAAGAAAAATGATTTGAACTCCTTTTTGTTGTTTACTTTTTTAAAAATCACTGCATTCCAAACTTTTAAAAATATCAAAAAACAGACTAGAAAATCTCCGGAATTTTGGTATTACCGATGTTTACTTAAAATTCCGAAAAAACACAAATCATGAGATGCTGGAAATGAGGAGAAAAGTTGCCGCTTAATATTACCAAGAGAAAGAAAATGAACCGTGGATCGAAATACGCATTATCATAGAATGCACCGATAGAAAAATAGAATTGGGTGGAGAAAATTATCTTATTTCAAAAGCGCACAGATTACGTTACAACGTTGAAAAACTTTTTCACATAGCAGCAAACAGGGACGCTTATAAAGTATTAATGAAGTTTGCAATCGGATGAGCCGAAGATTGAAAACAGTCACGGATCTCATGGCAATGAAAAATAAGAACAAATTTATTTATAAAATTAAATCAATTTAATCAACCGGAGTTATACTTAACATTTTCTACTCTCAACAATATTTTACACGTACAAACGCAGTCTCTTAATTGTATTTAGTTTACGATGAAAAAAATAATAATAATAATAATAATAATAATAATTAATAATAATAATAATAATTAATAATAATAATAAGTTTTTTTTGTCGGAATATATCGACACACCTAACTTTTAATTTCGTGACTATACGCCCTATAATGTTCCTAATATAAACCGCCTACCGTATTTACATACATCTTGACTTTTTCGTTGTACCGAAGTATTTGTAAATAATAACATATATTGTTGTAAATACATCTGCCTGTAGTACATCCAATATAGTATATCCGGTAGGAGGGAACATATATTCAACTAAACACATTAACATAGACATTACTAAATAGGGGAAGAAAAAATTCGATATAACTTACAAAGTAAGTTTTAAAGAAATCAACGGCATGCTAAATAAATCATTGGAAAAAAAATTATATAATTCGAACAACGAAAAAGATGGAAAATATTCTTATTGATTTTAAATTTAAGTATATTACTTATTATGTCGCGGTGGTATAGTTGCTAGAGTGCTCAACTGTCAACTCGATGATGGTCGGGGCTTTTAAACCAACACGCGACGTAGAAAGTTTTCATCATTATTTAATTCTTAATTATCACAGAGAAGGCAGTGGCACCCCACTCAGTGTAACACCATATGCGCGCGCATCGGGCCTTGAACGCTAGCTCATTTTGTACGTAAAAAATAAAATGTACAATAGCTAGTCACGACGTTCGACAATGACCAATACGACGATGGTGATTTAATTCGTACATCATACGCTAAGAAGTGTGTGACGTGCTTTAGAGTAAAAAAATGAATATTTTAAAATCGGGTGATGTAAATTCGGTTGATCTTTTAGTAGGTTCTATTATTCGGTTATTTTCGTTCGGTTGAAATTAACTAATCATATTTCGATTGAAACATTCTATTGCGTGTTTTTTTTTCTATTTCTACCGTTTTTATCGAAGTTTACTTCGGATTTAATAATTAGAGTTTAACAGTAAGTGATTATAACTTGATTTAAGTAATCTAAGGATATGGAACACAGAAAATATGGACATTAGTAGGTTTTGTTAGAACCAATTGAAAAGTAGTAGAATATCGATATTAGTAGGTTTTGCTAGAACCGATTGAAAATTAGTCGGATATTGAAAATGGCGATTCTTAGTTATATTTTTACTAGAATAAATTATTGATTTTCTAATACACCGATTATGTTTATTCATGTTGTATTAATCGCGACGATACGTATATCATGACAATATTATCAGAAAGGCGAGTTAGACAAGATGACGCGCCATATTCTTCAATTCCAAAAAAATAGCGTGGAACTCAGGAGGTCTAAGAGTAAATAAAAAAATACTTGAATGATTTAAAAATTAATGAACGATAATCGTCTCGAACAACTACAAGGTATGTTTATGGAATTAGACAAATATTCGAGTCAGATTTTTTTATGTATCTTTTATTAATACAATCTTATATTTAGTGCGTTTAGTACCAGTGATAAAGTTAGATTATATTGAATGCCGTACGGAAAATTAAGCAGCCTATCGGTAAATAAAGAAAGTGTCTCAAGAACAAGTTATAAAAATCGTTTCTCATATACAGAGGGCAAACAGAGTCATTTATAAAAGGAAGCGTGTGGAAGATAAGAATAGCGTAAACAACGCTCGAGATTTGATAGATTAGATAAACCAGTTCGGAGAAGAATTTCGTGAATACGTTGAAAAACTACGATACGTGATAAGTGGGAAAAATATGACGTTAAAATGGAATTGGACTGGTCACATAAGGTGACTATAGGGGTATTTGAAAAAAACTGCGAAATCCTCCGTTTAGCAGCGAACTGACATAGGATAATCGTAAAGGGTTCCATTCGTAACCGTTTGTGTGTCCTCCTGAGAGAGTTTACAATGAATCGGGTGAGATAATTGCGACTTAAGAACAATCAACGATGCTACTAGTAAGAAGATATTTATATTACAGAGTTACAACAGAAACTTAGCCATGATACTTAACAAAATCCTATAGAAAAATGATCTAAAATAAGTCGCTTATAGAATTAACTGGCTAGTGACAACATGTTTGGCGTTCCAAATAAATGCCTAAAGCTAAATATTCGTTCCCAAAAAATCGCTACTTTTTCTAACTTATCCGAACTATTTCTGAATTCTAGTCGCACACTTTTCGCAATCCATTTCGCTATTTTGAATAAACGAATTATTTCGTTCCTATTAGATAAAATTTTGAAAAAGAATTTTTTCGTACCTAATAACGATATCCAGTGATAATATTTTTATAAATTGCGATAACATTTTTTTTTTTTTTTTAAAGTTCTAATTTTTGCCTATATTAGAAAGCGTCCAGAATTACTTAAGTAGATCGAATAAAAAAAGTTTCGACATAAAAGAAGATTGCATTCCAAGTTCATCATTGTCCTCCGAGTGTATAAATTTGCCTTCAATGTATTAAATCATTGAACTAGTGAACCAGATACAATTATGTACACAATGTAGTATAGATCGCGACAGGTTTGATCTGTACTACATTGTTATAGGCCTATTGCTAAGCAATAAATCAGAAAATTCAAATCGACGTATTTATCTGTTAAATGCCCTTGTCATGCACATTGAGGGCGGTTTTCAAAAGAATGAAAAAACTGCGATAGCATTTATTGACCTATCTTGCGCATATGATACAGTGTGGAATGCAGGACTGTTCTCAAAATTCCTGGAAGCAGTTCCAAGTAGAAAATGTTAGAAACCTCTGAACAATATGATAAGTTGTAAAACCTTCACAGCCGTTGTTGGAGGAAAAGAAAGCAGGAAAACAGCTCTAAATAATGGTCTCCCTCAAGGATCAGTGTTGTCCCCTCATTCTATTCAATTTATATATTTCAGACCTTCCAAAAACAACTGCAAAGAAATTCATATACGAAGATAATATAGCACTGGCAATCCAACATAACAGAGTAAAAACAACAGAAATCCGTCTAAGGAAAGATTTGAAGGAAATCGTCCTCAATAAGGAAAAAACAATAGTGTTCTTTTTCTATCTTAATAACCGGTTATCCAAAATAAAACAATATAAACATTGATGATAAGAAATTTCAGAACATACACGCGCTAAAATACCTATGTGTGACTTTTGATAGGACTTTATTATTCAAGAAACATCTAGAAAACACTGCAGCAATGATTAGAACCAGAAACGGCATACTCCACAAACTCGCGGGCACAACTTGGGGTGCAAATGCATCAGTCCTCTGTACTTTAGCGCTGTCGCTATCCTTTTCAGTGACAGAATATGTAGCTCCAACATGGATTAACAGCGCTCATACAAAAAAGGTGGACACTGAGTTAACTCATCTTTGCGCATAATCTCAGGAACAGTTAAATCAACGTCAACTGCCTGGCTCTCTGTCCTATCCAATTCCACCAGATATCAGAAGGAAAGAAGCTGCTACGAAGGAATGGGGGTAAATATGATCGAAAAACATTACCAATTCATCAAGATCTCAATGCACTACAAATATTGAAATCAAGAAAACCTCCGCATTCTAGAGGACAACATCTCATTAATAACAGTTTTAACCCAATGTACGCATGGAAGCAGGAGTGGGACATAGATAACCCAGGTGGTAAAAAGCTGGTTGACCACCCAAACTCCAAACCACCTGATTTTGATCTACCTCGAATAATGTGGACTCGACTGAACCGAATAAGGATCGGCCATGGAAGAACAGGCCAAATGCTAAAGCTATGGGGCCTCTCCAATATTCAGGAATGTAACTGTGGTGCGGAATGTCAGTCTATCGATTATATCGTAATGGAGTGCCCTGCGAGGGTTCTACATGGTGGCTGGGCCTAGATAAAGGATCTCATGCACAATGCGAGGGAATGGCTCAAACAATTGGACCAGAAGTTATAGGACGAGGCGGATTTAGATCCTGTGCCCGAGGACATATGCAAAAGTAAAGTAAATAATTATACAACAAATATTATTTTTTATTATTTTTTTCTTTGCGGGCTGATCGTCATGGTCATTAAGCAATTATCTATGATAATGTAACCAAACACTATGGGGGCGCACCCAGTGGTACACTCCCGACAACCCCCACATATGGAAGGTCTAGTGGTTTCTGAAGCTTCAAAGTGTTGAAGAGATCCCTAGCAAGTACATTTGGGTGCAAGTCGTATGTGTTCTAGCATATTTTTGAATTACATCATACTCTATCTGCAAATCTTCATGTAACGCTTGGTTTGTTACATACCAAGGCGCCTTGGTTATTATCAGCCTGAGTATTTTGTTTTGCGATGTTTGTAACATTTTTTAGATTTAACGACTTCGCACAACCCCAAAGCAGCACTCTGTACGTACAGATTGTTCTTAAAATTGCTGTGTATACTAAAAGTTTGTCCGTTGATAGCACACTATTTCTCCCTATGAGCCGTTACATTTTCTTGACACGGATATCTAATTTTTTTTTTTTTAACTTATATGTGATGCTTCCATGTTAGGCGGCTGTCTAAATACAGATCTAAGTACTTGACAACTGTTCGTACAGGCAGGTCTATGCTATTACAGGTAGAGATGCTACTTTTCTGTTTGTAAATTTGAAATTTACAGATTTATTTTCATTGATTCTGATATTCCATTTGTTAAAACCATACTTCTGATTTGTCAATGTAGAATTTTGTTGCTATTTTGGGATCTAAATGTGATGATAGAAGTGTGTATCGTCAGCGAACGTAGCTACCTGTACACTATTGGTGGAAGGAAAGCCGGCTGTGTGTGTGACCTAACACTGAACCTTGAGGCACGCAATCTAAAATAGGGGTATTTCCGAATTTTTATGTTTATATCGTACTTGGAAGTGTGTCTTTTATGTATGACTTTAATAGCAAATAAGTTTTGGCTAGATATAGGCATTATAATTTGTATTGTAATCCATCATGCATACTTTTTATCAAAAGCTTGTTGCACATCGAAAAATGCTGCAGGACAAACTTTTTTTTATTTCTTATTTTACTAACTACCCTGTGCAGCTGATCGACAGTAGAATGGTGATGTAAGAAACCAAACTGATGTAAAGGTATTATACTATTAGTATGTATGTGTGGCTGTAATATTTTTAATATTAATTTTTCCATTACCTTCGATAAAACATGCAACAAGGAAATCGGACGGTAAGATGTTACAGAATGCGAATACTTATCAGGTTTGGACATCGTGACGATCTGGATAAACTTCCATTTTACTGGAAAATAGTGTAAGTGGAATATTGCATTACATTTAAAAGTCAAGAGCATTATAGCTTTACGTCGAAGTTTCTTCAATAATTCTATATTTATTAAATCATAACCCGGACTTTTATTATTTTTTGGTGTTTTAAGTATTACCTCTTGAGGTGATATTGACTTGATGGGATAAAATAATTCATCAGGACTATTTAGAGAGGTCGTACACTTCATTCGCTATGTCCGCCTTTGAGTTAGGCTTAAATAGAGTTGATAAATAATCAACAAAAATATCTGCCTTCTGTTTATCATCCTTCGCCAACCGTTACCGTGGTTTATTGGAGGAATGTGATTACTTGGTTTAATAATATTTTTGGTACACTTTCACAATGAATAATCATCGGATAGGGTGAGTGTCTAGTTAAATAGTTGTTGAACATTTTGTGTTGAAGTTTTTCTAATAGATTTTTTAGTTCTTTGTTTTTATTATTAAACAATTTTTTATTTAAAGTATTCCTTGTTTTAAACCACCTTCGTCTAAGTTTTCTTCTTTCCAAGGCAAGCTGTCGGACTGCCATAAGATAATTATTTTTTCTGTAATATATGAGAACAGGGGTCAGTTTGTATTGCTCTAGTTAGATATCTTACGACATTCTCGACATCAATTTGGCTGTTTATTGGAATTTTTAAATTTATATATACGTGTAGTTATTCCCTGAACGATCCCCAGTCAGTTTTATTATTGTGTAAATGTATTTGTTTTTCTCTACATATTACAGGATCACCGAGTGTTAAGATTATTGCGGAGTGTTCGGAAAACAGATTACATGACGAATTGCTTTCAGTATAGTAACTAACAGTACCTTTTGTAATTCAGTAAATCCGGTATTTTATAAGTATCGCTTGGCCAATATGGTGGTTCTCTACTTGATATAATGTTTATATTGTGGTTATTTAAAATTTGTTTAGATTCGCCCCTTGTTGTTATTAGCCTAGAACCCCTACGCTGTATGTTTAGTGTCCCAGTTTGCTCCAGCCGCAAATCTGCTACTCAAATATTTTATATATTTATCAAACTTGAACGTTGTTATTTTGCGTCGTGGCAGACAATAAACAGCTGATAGCACAAGCTGGCCATTCGTCGTCTGTACGCTTATGTTGGTTCCTTGCAGATATTCTTCTTTAAAGTGAATTAGTCCATGGTGTGCAATGTTACATTTAACTAGTATGGCTAAGCCGACCTGTTCTTTACTCGAGAGATGTGCGCAAGGTTAAGTGGTGTTAACTTTGAAATTATCTTTCTCCGTGAGTTGAGTTTTAACAATTAAAATTACATCAATATCGTTCTAAATTTTAGAATAGTTCTGTTACTGCCTTGTGGTTTTTTTAGACCATTGGAATTTTACTAGTCTATCTTAAGATAGGCAAACATTATTTTACCAATTTCTGAATTATCGTAGTGATCATAGATAGAACCATGCTGTTTTGTTGAATTAATTACTGAAACGTTACTTTAAATTCAGATAAGAAGGCATCATCAGACTGATTTTTATATTATAATCTTTGTTGATTTGCTTGCGTTTGTGTTGGTATTTGTATTCGTTGTTATATTTGTTTGTGCTTGTGTATCATCGTCTCTATAAATTTGTGAATAACTGATAGTCGGTTGTCGGTATCTACTTTGTACAAATTGTGGTTTTATTTTTTTTACATCAGCTTGTGTATGTAGTAACCGCTGATAAATTTCGCAATTCCTGTAGTTTGCAGCAGTTCGCAGGAGCAGGCAGTTTGGGATTTTTTTTAGGTTCTATGATCTTCGCTGCACTTAACGCAAACTTGTGATCTGGTACAGTACGCTTTTGTATACTCCCATTGTCGGCAATTTTGACACTGTAGTATAGCGTTCGGTTTTCTGTTAGAGCAAATATTAATGCGAACATTTTTACTTCTGTAGAGGACAATTAGCCGACAATGATGAAAACGAATTGGAAAACAAATTTTATCGAGATTTTACAGAAATTACGAAAGGGAACAATTTCATTTGAACATTGTTGTTAGTCAACCTATACGTTGTTTAACAAAACAATTAAATTAAAAACGAACAAACGATTAAATTTACTGCATTGTATATTAAATTATTATTATTGCGACTCAAATAGTCAGGTGTTAAAATTGATAACAACTTAAAATGTTATAATCGATTTCATTATATTACGAAAAAATAATCAAATTTTTAACCGTATTTAAGAAATTATATAATAACAGCCGACTAAGACTAAATTATAAGAAGGGAATCTCGCATTACATAAAATATTTCCTTAACATATTCTATGGTACTATATAAAATTAAGAGATTTGAAAACATTAAGAAAACTATTGCAATAAAATTGATTAAATTATGATTATTATTATTTAAATTAATGTGCCGTATACATCAACTAACGGCTAGAGGCACAGAGGAAAATAAGTATTAAATGATACAATCCAGTATCATGTAGGAAGAGGATGAGTCTGAATAGCGTTGAAACGTTGTCATCGAGCAGTAGCTGTAATGAAGATGGAAGACCTTAGTATGATCTCTGTAGGCTATATTGAGCACACTCTGTCAGTATATGTTGGACAGACAGTGCAAGTTGCAGGCCGTACACAATGGAACTTCCGATCTATTAAGCATGTGTCAGTTTAGTAGTCTGCTGACAACTACACTGTCTCTCCGATGTTGTAGGTGTGTGTTCCAAGGTGTTATTTTTGGTTTGATAGATCGTAGCTTGTTTGATGTTAACACGGATTTTTCATTCTTCTTGCCATAACTGAAATAATGATGATTTCATGTATTGATGTCTGCGAATGGAACTGGTAAATTAGGCACAGGTAATTACTGCTTCCTTTGCTGCCCTATCAGCTAGCTCAGTTTCAGCAATTCCAGTAAGTGCTGAGATCTAGACGAATGTAATGGATCGTTCAGTATTTTTAGTAATTAATTCTACAATTGTTTCCGCTATAGGATGCCTATTGTTGTTAGATACATTATGAATAGCGTTCAAAGCGCTGGAAATTTGAGCAGATTATTATTGACAAGCTAGACTCAAGTTCAGTATTTATACTGAAATCGATGGCCAAGTATATTGCATATAGAGTTCGGCAGATAAAATTGTACATGATTGCGGCAGTGAGAATCGAATGTAGACTTCATTATCTTTAAAAACGGAGCAGCCAACGGACGAATCAAATTTTGAACCATCTGTATAGAATGTTAATGATTGAGATGTTCGCGAAGTAACAGATTGAATAATTTCTTTATCAGTATGCGAGTTTTTCTTCAGATTATAATATGTAAGTCCGAGTTGATTGAATTATCTGTCCACGGTGGCATTACTGGATTTAAGTTTTTATAGAGTAGTGGTTTGGTTGTATTTAGTGTTGATAGCATGTTTTAAAAAATTTTACCAGTATTGTTCGTGGTGAGCTTAGGTTGAATGCAGATTGTGCCGGACGAGTTGATGAAAAGTTGGAGGCATCACATTGTGTCAAAAAGTTGGATAGTAGATATACATTTGACGGATCCTGAGAGGAAATTCTGATGCTTCTACATGTAAGCTGTTGACAGGTGTTGAACGGAGAGCTCCAACGGCTAGTCGAAGAGCTTTATTTTTTGTATAATATTTAGAGAATGTAGCTTACTTGTGTTTGTTGTTGAATAGATTGCAAAATCATATACTGTGATCGAATTAAACAGCGATAAATTCGAAGTAGAGCAATTTGATTAAATCTTACACAACAACAGAACTATTAGCTATTGGTCATTGCAGACATTACAACATTAATTTATGAAATATATAAACGTACGAATTAAAATGTATTTTAATAAATAAAAAAACATTATAAATTTTATCGTGAATTCAATAATGTAATATATCAACAACTTGACTTTATACGTATAAAACATATTAAGCGATTTAAACTTTTATTAAATAAGTATCGTAATAACGAATTTCAGACGTAGTATGGCGAATATACATCAAACATTTCCCCTCGACATAAATAATATATATAGTGCATTCACATAAAAAAAAAATAATAATAATACACTGTCTATTATCGGATGGCATATATAAATACAAAAATGGCGCACTGAGAAATTTTACTAATAATATTGAGAGCGTACATTTTGGTTGTAACTGTAGATTTTAGTAATAAGATATTTAAAATCCACGTTTGCTGGAGTAAATCACTGTAAAACAGTGACGGCTTGTATATAAAGGTTGCATCATGGTTATACAACCACCAGAAATATTCCGATCAGCATACAAATATTGATGATTTAATAAAATAGTTAATAATTATTTTATGGAGATTGAACGAAATATGTGAATTTTAATTATACTTTCGATAGAATATATTATAAAAAGTAAAAAAGCGTTTAAAACATGCTTCGAAATGTCCAGTTACAATGGTTGGTGGTTGCACGATACAATCTGAAGAAGGAATTTGAAAACCATATACAGTGTTGTATGGAGATTTTGCGCCTAATGTTATTACTGTGGATGTAGAGTTTACGTAAGGCTGTATTAGCGACTGTTAAAATCGTCTTGCAACCAGAATCCTTGAAGCATACACACTTAACGCGGCAGAATCTGTTTTTCTCGTTGTATTGTTTGCGCATATTACCGGCTAACAAATGAACGAGTCTGGGACTTATTTTTCATTTCTTTCTGTAGTTTTCCTTCTTCAAATTTCCGTCGGTGTTTCTTTCTTTTACTGTGTACATTTCCATGTGTGAATTGTTTCATTGCTTCTCTCCAGTTTATGCTGTTCATATTATTGCTGACTAATGTTGATATATGTAGAAATTCTTTATTACTGGAGCTTTATGATTTATAAAACATCAATTTAATTTTTTTAACCACGAGCCGGCACTGCCATAAAATATGTATACAGCAGGTTAAACACACTAATTTAGACTGTAAAATGTCCTAATCAGGACTCTCTGAATTTAAATGGAAAGATTCTGGTCAAACTATTATACAGTTTTTATTTATTTGTTTGTTTATATTGTTTACATTAAACTCTCAAATGCATTTTTAACCTATCGTATCGCGAATTGGAGACAAAAATAAAATATTTCATGGAAATATGTTGATAACTACCTACAAATAAAAACAATAAAAAAGTAGTTAAAATTACTAAATTTAATATGCTAAAAGACCATAAAGCACTATGGCTATTAAACCATTTTCAAGTGGACAAAAGTAAAAATAAGAATTACAAAAAAAAAAAAACCTTGAAATAAAATAAAAATAAAATGTAAGAAAATTCATAATCTAGATACACAATATTACAATAACAGCTTCAATTAACGATTGAGCCTTATCAATAAACCAACCTGATGGTGAATGTGGTACACAAACGCATTCGACCAATCAGCATGTTAAGAAATTAAGAATGGTTCATACTTTAAGCCTTATATATATATACATATATTCAAATTCAAATTCAAATTTATTTCAAATTAAAATACGAGATTACAAAGAAAATATATATAACGTATATATATATATATATATATATATATATATATATATAATATATATATAATATATTCCAGTGGCGTAGCCAGACTTGGTTGAAGAGGGGGCTTCAAACAAAACTAAATTATAACAGTAAACTCAAGTTCAATTGAACTTTAAGTAAATGACCAAACACATGAAGCTCTAAGCAATCCAACTCACCAGAGTTATTTTTATACTTATTAGAAGTCGAATATGTAATTTTATTAGAAGCAATAGACGGCAGAAATATTTAACGTCACTGGAATACACTAATACACTAATAGTATGTTATCGAGGATAGAGGGAGATGGTTACAAAGTACAATAAATTCCGCGAAAAAATAAGCGATGAATTGATTTTATATTTTCTGAAGGAATAGTATAATACTTGACTAAATTTAAAATTTAAAATCTATTCTTCACGTTTTTCTACAAAACTCTTTTAGTACCTCCTATATTACAAATCTATTTATTTACTTCGAAAACAACGAAATTTAAATAAAAAAAATGAAAATAAAAAAAACAAAATAGGTTTAACAAATGCAAAATTGCATTTAACAACGAGTATATATTTTCTTATTATCAGATTGATTCCAGGGGTGGGGGTCAGACACTCAAACCCCCCTCTGGCTGCGCCACTGATATATTCTTAAAACTAGTTCTTCATAAAAATTTGTTGTCGAATTTACTTTATAAGACGTAGATTGCGGATTATTCTGATTGGTTATGTATTAAGTACATGTTGATTGGTTGAACGTGTTGTTTACCACATTCGCCATCGGATCAGTTTATCCACACAGCTCGATCTTTAATCAGAACTGTGAGGGTAATATTAAGTATCTAGTGTTGAGTCTTTTCTTACTTCATTTTTTTTATACTTTTTATTTTTGCGATTTAACAGCTGAAAAGCCTTGTAATATTTTAACGTACTAAATTTAGCGATTTTAACTACTTTTTTATTATTTATATTTTAAAAAATCACTACGTTCCACAACGGCTGGTATTCTGAAAAAGAGCGCGATCTTCAATAACGAATTGTTTGTTGATTAATTCGATGTTCCTATACAATACTTCGCATCTGATGCTCAAGATACATATTTTCAATGTAATTACCTTAAAAGGTTAAATTCTACAAGACGTATGAAAAAATAAGGAGGTCAATAATCTTTCGAAGAATCGTTAAGAAGTGTGAAAAAAATACAACACACATATATATATGTATATGTACGTATTGAAAAACGCAACAACAACTCGATAATATATACAAGGCGAAAACCGAGAATAATTTTTGAAAGGAGGCGAGACGATAAGAAATCAAAGAAAAATTCAAGTCGAAAAAATCTTTTAAGATAAAAGTTGTTCGTTCGAAGAAATTACCAAAGGAAATCGTTAACGATAGAGAAGTGAGGAGAAGATGTAACGCATAGTATACGAAAATATTATACCCGCTCCCAATAACAGTCGGGGGGAAAGTTGAAAGTTACGACGCCGACGCAGCTGAAAAAATGAGTAGAACGAAGACTCTATAGCAGCTTGGGCTTTTCTTCGCATTTCATTTTTTTTTAGTGGGGGAGGTGCTGGATTAGGGGAAAATGGTTCGCTTTAACAGGCGACGAGGTGAAATGAAATGCAAATTAATCGTAACAGCAGCAACGCCGACGACAACTACACCCGGAATAGAGGATGGCGGTTGGTGCTTCGCTTCCCGCAGGGGAATCGAAAGAACCTGAAAAGTGGAGGTTAGTTTTTCGGTTGAAGAATAAATAAAATGAAACGCAGCTAAAGGAGAAAGTTTTACAACATTATTTTCCCCGAGTTTTCGAACGTTTGTTTCCTTTAAGCAACACACCGAAAACCGAACATTTGAATAGGTTCGAGTGTATGCGTGTTTTGCGAGTGGGTGTATCCTCGGACGCGAGTTGAAAAACCAAAGAACGGATACAAAACTCCCGAAGCGATTCTCATCTGAATAATTCGATAACTATCAAGCTTCTACCGACTAAACTCCCTATTTCATTCTTAACGCATTACACTCCCTCTATTTCTAAGAATAAAGAATCCCCTCCCCAATTCGAAACTGGACTATCGTCTATCTATTCCGATGTATTAGATTTTTCTATTTTCTATATTCCGCGTAAGTTTATATATATATATATATATATATATATATATATATATATATATATATGTATATGTATATATGTATATATATATATATATATATGTATATATATATATGTATATATATATATATTGATTTCTACTCGCGAAACGTATCGTTTCGAAAAAATACAAATTTCTTAATCGAAAAGTATAAAAGTAAAATAATTTGTTTGAGAATTTCGGGGAAAAATTTTAAATAAAAAACCAGGACTTTTAATAAGAGTAGTTCAATACACGTACACACATCAATAGAAATAAACACGCAAAATATAAATATACGCGTAGATAAGCGGAAACAAATATAAACTTTACAATACTAAAGTATACAGATTCTCCTTTGCAGCTTCCTCGTAGAATTGTTTGCCATTTAAAAAAGTTTTGCTTCTAGTTAAAGATGCGAGGGAAAAGAATATTCTAATCATCTTCGATTCCTTAAGTGTCCTATTACAATTATCTAAATTGCCAGATGTCAAAATGTCCAAGTTAGAATTTCAGGTGAGACATCGTGTTATTCAGCTTTATAATCGTGGATCTAGAGTAATAAGTGGGTCTCTTCTCATTGTGGTATTACTGGAAACGAGGTGGTCGATGAATTAACGCGTTATAATTTATCGAGCGTCCCTTACGAGAGTATTAAATGGAATTGGATTGATCGGTTACGAAATATTAAACAATCTGGACTAATAGATTTTCAACAGTATTCCACCGCCGAAAGTCAAAAAAAAAAATACTTCACTTCGGTACAGATATGGTTTCCAGTATGTTTCAATTACACCAGAACGTTTCGAGGGATTATATATCAGCTTTATTTATAATCTAACTCACATTTCGGTAAATTATGCATAATTTCTGATGGGTACATGTGACATATGCCATGTTGACAACTGTATTGAGCGTTAAATTTTGGTTTGTCCGAAACTTCTGAAGCATAGAGATAATATGTTATTTAATATTTTACACAAATGGCTTTCATTACCTGCGAGTATTGCACGATTAATTTTTTCCTGTTACAGTTCATATAATTTTATCAAACTGAGCGGCATTGAGATTTAAAATACATTAACTGGATGAAGGTTTAAACTGGCCAAATGGCGCTAGTTGGGCCAAAAAAAAATAATATAATAATATTAAAAGATATATTAAAGCGTCAAATAGAAATATTTATGCATTAATAATAAGGATATTTATTTATCTATTATTTCACCGCGTGAGTAAACGATGCGTCTTATACTTTTTGTACACGAGTCGTGGCAGAGATTGATTATTTCGTTAATAGTTATCAGACAGGCGGTTAATACTAAAAAATTTAGATTTTATTTTAATTACGATCTCTTTTATATAGGAATAGTGCAGCATAGGCTCGCGTGAAGTGCTTATTCTCAAAATGGTAGACAAGCTTATGTTCGACCAAACGACTCAAAAAATACTCTCCCAAAATTATCGAATGAAACTTTATTTAAAAATCTAAAAACGAGAGATTAGCCTACAATCATATTTGTGGAACACAATATAGTTCAGATGACCGGCTATTTGCAACTATATATTCATTCAGTCTTTTTATAACACACTTTTTCGAGCGTAAGTCGCTGAATTTTTGAAATTCCTTTAGAAATCCGAATTTTCAAATATTCCAGATCTCTCGGACGTGTTTCTTAAACGCGGCTCTTAAGGTATGCCCACGAAAAAAAAAAATCTGGAACGGTGAAATCTGCCGAAGGTTGAGCAAAATCCGTTACGGTTACCAAACGCTTTTTTCAATACTGCGAGCGTTTCAACGGAACAATGTCACGTCGCACCATCTTATTGAAACCATGTACGGCCCAGCCGTCGTAGCAGGCGAAGTGAGGGGAGCAAAAACGAGTTTTCTCGATATAGCGCGTTCCGTTGTACCGGCGAAAAAATTAAGGCCCCCACGATTACGAACCGGTTTTTTTTTGTCTTGGACATTTTTTAATCCGTTGCGGAAACTGTCTCCCCGAAAGTTTTCAATCCACCTTAAAATTGAATTGCGAGATGATATAAATTTGAATTCTTTTCGAAACTCTCTTTACACTTCCGCGATCGATTCAAGCCAAAAATAACATTCCACACCACCTACTGAAACTAGACAAACACGAGTCTCTCGTGTGTACACTAAAGGTGGAGCACGCGGTTTGCGTCGTAGCAGTTTCTCTAACTGTTCTATTTCAAAAACGAAACCATCCGTCTTTTCTGGGTCACCTTATCTATTAAGAGCTTGTTGATAAAGAGTGAAGATTTTCTATTTAATATATAGGAAACAGGACGATATCATATATTTATGGATTCTGGAAACACATTTGTTTACATGTTTCGTGAAATTAATTCTAAAGTCGATAGGTAATTAACGTCTGGTTTGCATTCAAGAGACTGATTATTAATGATAATATTAACATATTGTTAACAAGTAGCATACTTGTGGCTAAGTTACTGTTACAAGAAATATAAAAGAAATTTGAGTTTTGGTCAACCCAGAATGGACTTTCCTTTTTAGCAAACAAAACTTACTGTATCGACTTTCACAGAAAACCTATAAACTATACCGACCTTAACTCTTTGAAATTTAACTGTCTTATTTAAAAGCGAAGCCACGTTCCTAGGATCTATCTGCTAATCGACATTTAATTGCCAACCTCATATAGTTTCCCTTAAAAACTAAATGCATGATGATATTGCCAATATTAAAGTACCTCTCAATTCAGCTTCGACGTTGATAAAAAAAATACTGTCTAACTATTTATAAAACACCAGACTCAAAATTACGCTATGGTTGTGAAGTTTAGCACTCAGCTTCTAATAACAAACTACTTATTCATCACACAGCCCTCCGTATAATACAGGTTGAACATAAAACTACACCCTTCTAGAACTTCCTCTGAATTATTGTAGAACATATGCTTTCTACGCTCACTACAGCATTAACTCACATTCTGATCAAGCCTTATACAATGGCTAAGAAGTCTTTATGAATGACAATATGCCTTGTTTATTCTCCAAATATTGGGATGTCATATCGTAGCTCAACTTTCTCTCCAACCAAATCTCCGCCACATGCTCCTACCATTAATATTGAGCAGTCATTCCTGTAAACATCGCACATTTGAAAATATCTTGTTCTTCTGAAAATAGAAGCTAACTAAAGATAGAGAAAATTCACTTAACACATCGTACAATAGTCCAGCTGCTTGCGTTTTCATCAAGAATAATATATCGCATTTATTCGGTCTCCATGATTCTTTCATAATTTATCATGCTGATCCTTCCAAATAAATACCCGTTATATCTTACTCCTCGCAGTTATACATGTTACGTTTTACACCTTTTATCCTCGACGCCGCCAAAATTAATACTCTCGCTATACTAAACAATAACAATGTATAGATATTCAAATTATATTCTGGCACATCCTGACTAGTGTATATATATATATATATATATATATATAACATATTAGCATCCACAGTGACATAAAACGGCATTTAAAAATACTTAATAAAATAAATCTTATTCAATATATAAAAAAAACATTAGCGAACTTATGCAAATGTTGCCGCATCAAGCAACACTAATAATAACATAGCACCTTAATGAAAATATCCAACGTTACTGCAGCAATAATGTCAGCAATACAGAAAAATAACTGTCTTAGATGAATTTAAGATCCTAATAAACTAATTAATATTACTTCGGCAAAAGTCATATGCAACTTAATAATGAAGCATCCAACATAATACGCGTACAATAAATTCGGTTAGAAAATAAATTAAACGTAACACTGCCGATATCTCAACAAACAATTGTACAGTTATCCGTGTTTGCTGGTAACACAGCAATTCTAGTTACAGATAAGATTCAACAGCGTGCTACTGGAAATCTGCAACTAACAAATAAATTATAAGTGCTTGGCTGAAACGTTGGAAAATTAAAGTTAACAGTGAAAAATCGGTGCACATAAACTTGCGGAAAACAGAAAATATTCCGGTGACACTGATTCAGCAGATAATCTCACAAAAAGAGTCAGTCAAGTATCTTGTACATCGATTCGCGTCTAAATTGGAAGCACCATTGCAGAAATGTTTGGAAATAAAAACAAAATTGAGAAGTATTTATTGGCTGATAGGACAGAACTCAACGCTATCTATTGAAAATAGACGACTTTTGTATATGGCCATTTGGATTTATCAAATACAATTGCGGGGTTATACACTAGTATTTCCAATATAGATTCCGCACAAAGACGCTAAAATGTTGCACTTCGTACGATCATACGCGCATATCGATTTGAACGCAATAATGACGTGCACCGAGACTTAAAAATTCCAATGGTCATCGATGAATAGGTTTGCTTACAAACATATGAAAAGATCAGAAAAGCACACCAATGCTGAAGTGATACAGATCCTGGATAACTCTGAAGATTTAAGACGACTTAAAGGTCGAAAACCATATTATTTAGTAAAGTAATGAATTAAGTCACACTTTGTTGGAAGTGTATCTTCACACGTGCTTTCAACTTCATCACCGTTATTGTCAAAGACTACATATAGTCGTCATAATAATTTTAATGAAAAATAAATCCTCATACATTGTATATTTCATTGAAATTAATAATCTCAGTTTAGTAAATAATGTCCTTAATTCGCAGAGAAAAACTTTAGATTTGATCATTACTACTTCCGTTTTGAGTGTTGATGTACAGAGGTCACTTGATCCGCTTCTTCCTGAGGATAAGTATCATCCTGCTCTGGATATCACTGTTCGCTGTAGTTCTTTATATAAAGTGGATTTTAGTACAAGCGTGGCACCTTACAACTTTAGGAAAGCAAACCCTTTAACATTAAAACAAAAAATTTCCCTGATTGATTGGGAACAACTTTATAATATCAGAAATGTGGATGATGCAACTTCTTATTTTTATAGTCTAATATACAATGAACTTCAGAAGCATCTTACCAAGAAATCATCTAGAAAGTCAACATACCCGCCTTGGTTTACCCCAAAAATTGTTCGTAAACTAAAACTGAAAACTAAGTTTAGAAAATCCTATCGTAGAACCCGCAAGGAAACTGATTATTTTAAGTTTAGTAAACTACGGGCTGAAGTTAAAAAGCTAATAAGGAATTCTTATGATGATTATATTCTTAAGACCGAGGCTGGTATTCAAAAAAACACTAGCAATTTTTGGGCTTTTGTTAAATATAGACGACATGATCGGCTACACCCTAGCGTAGTGAAATACAAAAATATAGATCATTGTTCTAGTAAGAATATTTCAAATGCTTTTGCAGAGTATTTTTCATCTGTTCATGTGACTGACAGCTTCATGACACTTAAAACCTCTTTAATTAAAGATGGAAGACACTTAAAACTTGCTCCAATCACCATAAATGATTATAAAAAATCTATTAAGATTCTGAAACCTAAGTGGAGTGTCGGGCCTGATGGATTACCGGCAATATTGTTTAAACTATGTTCGGTAGAGTTTGAAAAGCCACTTATATACTTGTTCAATCTTATTATTGGAACAGGTAAATGGCCTGTATTGTTAAAAACAGCTAAGGTTGTTCCAATTTTCAAGTCTGGTGATCGTTGTGCAGCTGAAAACTATCGTCCTATCTCCCTACTATGTGTACCCAGCAAAATATTAGAGTTAATTCTATATGAAAGATTGTATAATTTTTTTTTGCCTAGAGTTGTTCCTGAACAGCATGGTTTCTTAAGGTCTAGATCTACTACAACTAATCTTGTTACATATACAAAATTAATTACTGACTGTTTGGAGCAGCGTCTTCAAGTTGATTGTATTTATACGGATTTTAGTAAGGCTTTTGACAAAGTCAGCCATAGTTTACTTCTGGTTAAGTTACATAATTACGGATTTTCTGACGATTACATACAGTTATTTAGATCATATTTAACTTCGCGTGTGTGTTACGTATTATTTAACGGATACCAGTCCCAACAATACACTCCTACTTCCGGAGTACCACAGGGGTCTAATTTGGGTCCACTATTATTTAATATTTTCATAAATGATATAGGAATTAACTTACATTCAAAATTTCTATTATTTGCGGACGACTTAAAATTTTTTAGATCAATTAAAACTGTTAGTGATTGTGAATTGTTGCAAGATGATTTGTGTAGAATGGTGACATGGAGCGACAATAATTATTTACCTTTTAATTATAAGAAGTGTGTTTATATTCGATTTTGTCGTACAAAAAATAAATGTCTCTTTGATTACTCTATGGGTAATGTTCCAGTTTGTAATGTAACCTGTGTTCGGGATTTGGGGGTTTATATTGACAACGAGCTTAAATTTGTAACTCATATTGGTAATGTTACCAAAAATGCTTACAGAACTATGGGTTTCATCATTAGAAATTCATGCGTATTTCGTGATCTTAGGACTCCGCTGTTACTATTCAACACTCTTGTAAGATCGCAATTAGAATACGCATCTGTGGTTTGGGATCCTTTCTACACTAAATATATTCATATGGTGGAAAAAGTTCAATCTCAGTTTTTGAGGTATATTTATTACCGCCAAACTGGTGTCTATCCAACATTTTTAAGTTATAATATTTTATGCGATTTCCTAAATATTAAATCCTCGAGTGCTAGAAGAAAGATAAGCAAGTTGAGGTTCCTGCATGATCTTTGTAACGCTCGCATAGATGACAATTATTTATTATCTACAATTTCATTTATGGTTCCCAGTGTTAATAGTAGGTCACATCGTATTTTCTATGAATCGCATGCTCGTACAAATCTAGGTTACAACTCACCACTTTTATCCACCTTACGTCTATATAATAACATACTAAATATTTATCCACAGTTAGATATTCATTTCGATAGTAAATTTGTATATAATAAATTTTTTTAGACTCTATATTTCAGTTGTTACTTTTCAGTAAGTTTATTTTATTTTGGTCATATGTGCGTGCCTTGATGGAGAGTTTGTTTACATGAGAGTATGGGTGTATGACTGTTATATTTCTGTTTTTTTTTTGTGCTTTTCGTATGTATGCTTGTATGTGGGTATTGTATTTCATTAGAATCATTTTTCGTTTTGTATTAGTAATTTTTTGTTTTCAATCTAAATATTATTTATATTAATTTGTTGTGTGAGTGTGATTCAGTTTTATTTTTGTTCATACTTTTACTTTATAATTATTCTGTAAGAGCGTAAATTGGCGTTTTGCTGTACGCCGTATTGTTTTGTAAATAAATAAATAAATATTAAATTGGGAAGATACGATGCAAATCACTTGCTCAGGAAGTTATTAAAACCGGGTATAAAATATTTTACAAAAAATTGTTATCGCTTCTTAGTGAACGTTAATTGCACTTAGAGTCGAAACATCTTTTAAGTTTTTCATTTCCGATAGGGGGTTTTAAAAGTAAATTATGATATTCGAGATATTGAAATGTGGCATCGGTTTAGGATATTTCTCAAACCGTTCCTAATATATACAACTTTCATTATATAATGGGATAAGAAAATTATTTGCCTGTATGGAAAGATGCTTTAAAATAAGTAGGTGAAGGAAATCAGGACCGAGTACAGTACTTTTCAACCGTTCATTTAAAGTAAAAATGTCGTTGTAGGTGTGTCTTATTAAAAGGGAATAGTCTGTTTTTCTAAATTGTTTTTGTATTCAAGACAAATTGGGATAAACACGGTTTGATGATTGGAAAGCAATGAATTCAATAGAAGCCTGTGATGATTAAAATGTTTCCTATTATAAGAAATGGGGATCGACGAAGGGGTACAGATTGTAACGTTGTGCGCATTTTCTTAAGTATGAGTGAAGATTTTTGATGGAATTTAAATAGATGTTTATAATGTAGGAATCCGAATTTGCTCTTTGAACTGAAAATGTTGAAATGGTTGTCGTAGGTTGGAAGTGTTAGAAATATAAGATATAATTATGGGACAATGTAGAGCATAGATCATTATAGACCCGGCTCTTTAGTTGTTTTGTTTTTTTTCTAAAAGAGAATAGACAAACAAAAATCAAAATCAAGAATAGAGAATGTATTTGATTTGGAGTTAAGATAGTTGGAGAGGATGGGTTTAATTCGTCTATCGTACAAATGGGCTTAGTTTAGTTTTTTTTTCTTTTCACTTGTACGCTGCATAGTCCATTAAACATATTTTATTATTTACAGCGCCCATAGACGTATTCACAATTTTTATTTAATAATCACTTTGCGTTTATATGTAAAAACATGCAAATAAAATATATAGATTTTCAGTTTCGAACGCAGGATCAATATATATATATATTTTTATATAAACATATATATATATAAGTGAAGAACTGTGCGTAAGCTGTAAAAACGTATAACGGTGGGCACGCCGTTCGTAAGACGGGCTAAGTGTTAAAGATTCATCCGTCTAATGGAAAGTGTAAAACTAATTAACGTGACAAACGTATAGAACAAGTTCAAAGATAGACGATGGGTGTTTACGAAGGTGTGTTGTTAAATGTATCCATTCCGTTCGGCGTCGTAACGATCGTGCTAGAAGTTTTCCATCTTTTAAGACGACGGCCGATAGCAGAGTAGAACAGGTCGACACGCCCTTTCATTTTTAACTTCGTTTTATCCGGCGTTTGATTCCGACAATTTAATAATAAATAATAGCAACTGCGTTAATTTCGAAAAAGAAGTCAAGGAGATGTAGTAATGGTATTAGAGAACGGTACCGATATTAGCGAGAATAGCGATACTCTAATATCGACAACGATAGAAATCTAACTAATAGCGATATAGCAGCGGTTCCTAAAGCTTAGTAAGTATCGCAATACTATGTGTACTACGAGAATTAGTTATGTGTACACGTATACGTGTTTTAGCGTCGATTTTCGATACGAAGACCTTTTCCAAAGGCAATCGTCTATATTGCATTATCTTTTAAACTAACCGCCGACTTTTGAAGTGCGCCGCTTTTAACGCTTCGACACTATAGCGCTTTTCCGCCTCTTAACAATTTCTCTCTTAGTTCGGTTAAATAGAGTTAAAAGCTTTCGCGTTTACGTATAAATAAAATACTAAAACCGGTTAAAAATATAACCTATCTTCTGACGGGCGTTAGATTTTTTTCCGTTTGAGGCCAGTAAATTCCAAATTAAGTAACTAAATTATATATTATATATATATATATATATTTTTAATAACAGTCCTAGGACCATTAATTGTTACAATCTTAATTTTACAATTAATTTAGTAACTAAGTTAACGCACGATACTTAGTATTCACATACGTACCAAATACAATTCTAGTTCAATGACTAGGTCATTAATCATACTTTCGTTATGACTACGTATTAATTATAAGAATTATAAGACTAGGTCAGCTGCATGCCGACGCTTAAGATGTCGATTGCCCTGTTCCGTATTGAGCAGCTGTACAGCTTCCTTATTAGCGTGCTGTCGTTGTCTCTATTCGTGTTTAGTTGCCCCATACTTTATGACATCTCTTACGGATGACATCTGGAGATCGCGATGTACATTGCACATTACACATTAAATACGCGGAATGATATTTTGTCTAGCTTGAATTTTTTTAATTCGAATTTCTTAAACATCCTCATAAAGCAGCGCCGTATTTGCAGCAGCCTATGGTTCGTATTTAGTGGCGAGTTCGGACTAATGAGCCAGTATAGTTTTTTAGTTTTATTCTTTATTTGCTTTTGTTTTATCCTGACATGGACTTTCCCAGTGAGTCTTTCGTCTAAGTACATTCCAAGGTACTTTGCAAAAGATGCCTGTGAGACCGTCAGGTTTTTTCCTAAATATATAATTTGGATCGAGGATTCGGTTAATAAATGTAATACGGACCGTCTTCAATTCATTAATTTTGATCCTCCAATTCGTTGTTGATTGTTATTCACTACAAGAACTGCAGCATCATCGACAATAGTCGCGGTTGTAGTACATCTGTCGGCGGTAGATCTTTTGTATACAATAAGTATAAGATCGGTTCCAACACGCTGTCCTGTGGGATTCCAGTTTGTATAGTGTAGTATGATGATACTGCATTTTTATGGGAAACTCTGAATATCACTAATAGACGATTTCAGTAGTCGACAGAAGTTTCCCAGCAGTAGTCGACTGATATATAAGCCTGGGCAATAATCTAAGAATATTCCCGTAAAATATCTTTTGTTCTCCAAGGCACTGATACATCCCTTGAAGTACGACTTAAGTTAGCAGAAAGAGCTCACCGCCAATAAAACAAATTTAACCGAATTAGCCGGCAATTAACTCAGTTAATTAAGGAAATTATAATTTTAAATAATTATATTACACGTTAAAAAGCAAAAGAAGAAATAATACCTTATAGTCGCAGCTCGATAGATAATATGGAGAAAAAACGGCGAAACATATCGATTGATTAAAAAATATATAATTAAACTAAGGACAATTTAAAAAAAGATGATTTATATCTTCCAGAAAATTTATGGAAATATGACTACGTTGTCCGTAATTATGTCTGTTTGAAAAATTTACAGGAATGACCCATGCGCGACCTACAAATTATGGTAACAAATCTGCAAAGTTGATGAGGGGTATAGATATTGGGATACGAGCAGACCGTGGAAATAGCGGAAGATGCGACTGAATAATTCTAAAATAGTTACGTTTATTTGTTGATTTCATGATAAACTGGATTTTAGAGCGTACGACGATGAAATAAACGGGAAAGGAAGCCTGTTTATCAGCAACATCCGCCACTTCTGAGAGGAATCCAACAAAATTCTAAAACACCGACTAATTGTATAATTTTTATACAATTGTCTGATCAAATATCAAGGGGTGAGAATCAAACCCGAATGGACAGTTCTGTATAGCTAGAAGCGAACTAAGACTATCACTACACACAACGCGTCAAGCACATTAGGGATGTAATCGCAAGTTTTGTCAATAGCCATTAACTCTGCTGTGAAAACGGAAGCGTCCGAAGGAAGTTTGAATTTTTGGACTGTTACATCGTCAATAACGAACGTAGCACTAACTGAACCAGAATTTGTATTAGATTCGGAGCCGCCGCTGAAGATTTTTCGATAATTAGGAAATGTTGAATGAAGTTTATTGTTAAACAGTGTATCTCGAGAAAGAGGAATATATCTAAGCGTTCCCAATGTTTACCGTCAATTATTTACAAAATTTCTAATTAAAGATGTCAATTAAGCTCGCTCGGACTGATGTTTAAATTTGTTTGGATCCCCTGAAATAGCGGTATTCGTGGAAATAATCTAGCTGGCCATTTAGTCACTTTTACATTAGGAACATTCTTGTTTTATTCTGCTCCTATTGATCTCCTAGCGCATTAAATTTGCGCATAAGGAATACTGGAAAAATCTATGGTCTGATCCAATATACAGCAAGACATTATAAATCAATTCAACCCGACATACCTGCTAGTCCATGTTTCTATAATATTAAAGTTGAAACGATCAAATGCTGGATTTTATTATTGACATTTGTCGACTGATTGCTTCGTTTCGCTACATAAGTTGAAACTTGTTAGTTCTCTTAATTGTTCGCATCCTATGGATACCAATTTAGTGACCGATGCGTACCGTGTTATCCTCGAATGTTCCCACTATAGTAATTTTCGTGTTACTTTTTATCAGCTCTTCATGACCTTACTGTTCCGTTTCCGATAAATATTGCATTTCTCTCAGCTCTACAAAATACCTACGTATACATAGCCCTAAGATTCTGTTATCATTATTTTACTCATCTCTGCATTTCTTTTCAGTCTGCCTACTTTATAAATAGCCGCTTCATATTCAATGGGTAAACTGTATGGAAGCCCACTAAAAAAAAAAAAAAAAAAAAAAAAAAAAACTATATTTGCGTGTTCAGCGGAAGTTCTTAGATTGCTCTTTAGCACTTCTATACCCAAAGCAGTTACACGAATAAGTTATTACAGATAGAAATAAATCGTATGATACGTTATTATAAGAGATGGACAATTAATTTGAACTTTGCTGAAACTGACGTTATATTTCTTATAGCTGCTCAAAACATGTTCGTTACCGTAGGTTCATCTCGGATAATAGACTAAATTTTTTCGTTCACGTTAATGACATTACCGTGAAAGTTAACAAAAGCATATCTACTATATATATATGTACATTATTTAACAGAAAATCATTTATTAATGTATTAATAATAAATTAATTCTGTATAAAACATTTATTCTTCCCATCATCACGTACTGTTATCCCCAGCTTATCGGGCTTGCTTTACGATTTATTATTTCTATTTATATTTACTTATTGTGTAACGCGAGTCATTCAGCTGTTTTATTACTACGACTGTTATAACTTCTTATTTTTCACTTTACAGTTTTTTTGCAATTTTTTTTTTAAACTGTCATTACATTATAAAAGTGTTGTAAATTTTCTTTTACTACATTACGCGCCTTTATACGAATTCTGTTATATGGTGAACCATCATGAGCGTTACGTAATTATGATTTAAAATGTTTGTATTTTTGCTATTTTTGTAACTTATGGAATATATAGGTTTTGTTTTATTTTTAAGTCAAATATAGATCAGAAAAATTTTATCGTCCATAGAGAGTTTAATATCTGAAATCGTCAAAAATATTACTCAAAAAATTAAACGTACGAATAAATTAATAGACTGAACGTCGAAGGCAATTATACATACGGATAATAGTTACGAGATAGCTGATGACGTTTAGGAGCTGTCTTCATGGTAGGTCTTGGTAGCAACTTAGGCCACAGTCAGTTAAACGGACCGATATCGAGGGTGATTTTACTTATTATATACAGTTAACACTTAAGGGGCCACTTACAAGACAGCTGTTGACGTTTATGAGTCGGGCTTCATGGTAGGTGTTGATAACAACTTGGGCCACGGTCTCCGGCCCTGTGATACGAATATAACATGGCTGATTAAAACTTTCATAAAGGAAGCTTCACAAATATATATATATATATATATATATATATATATATATATATATATATATATATATGTATATATAATTATGCACATCAGCGCAGATATTCAAGCATTACTCGTTATTCCTTATGCAACTTAGAGAAACTCTTTACTACACTCTCCTTGTTGAACGTGCAATTTGCACTTGTGTTCTACGAATGTTCTTCGTTAATAACATTACGCTCCTTTGAACTATGTTCATCATGTAACGCTCCTTACGATGTATTGTCCCTTTTTCGTTTTGAGAATTTACATCTGTTTCTAGCCATAGCAATATTTCTAGAGAAGTTATCCACGTTTTCAGAAATATAAGTTTGTCGCGTTGGGTGAACTGTAAAAGCATCCTCGTTAAATTTTTTTTTTTTTTTAACCATTGTGGACGTAACTGTCGGTGAAATAAGATAAAAAAAAGGAACACGTTTAAATCTTCTAGCGTAATTTAAATAGTATTTGAAACTTTCCCTTTTTCAAACAGAAATCTGAGACTAACTAAAGACGAAAGAAGCGAAATTACATTTCTAGGTGTGAGATTTTTTTGTACCCTATCCTTTTAAGTTTGATAGCACGAAAATATAACTACGTGTAAAACGAACGCAGCTTGAACAAGTTTTTTAACGAGAAGTAAACAACCGAGACCGAGTATCCGTGTGTGTGGTAGCTAGTAATTGTTCTATCGTCCCTGGATAGCAGTACGATATATCCCAAATGTTATTTTCGTGTTTGTTCTTTTTTCGATTTTTTAGAATAAACTTTTCTTCTTTTTTATATATATTCCTTTTGTGAACTTTTAGAACAGTCGACCAGAAAAACCAATGTTATTTCCTAGTTCCCTATCCGATATTTAAAGCCTTCAGTTACAGACGTTCGGACGAAAATATTTACACAACGACTATTCCAAAAAACGTAATTCCTGCTTCTTATTATGTCATTGTCATCATCTTTTTTTTTTTTTTTAAACCCTTTCAGTCGTACACTATAAAATGTTGACCAGAAAATGTAAAAAGAACAAAGCCATTTCTGGATGGAAAAAATAGCACATCGTATAGTCAATGTAATTGAAAAATCTTTAGAAAGCAAAAAAATATGCGATTCGACATTAAACAAGCGTTCGACAGAGTATGGTATGAATGATTACTGCATAAAATACATTACAGCCACCCGTGCCAACTTTTCGAATTGTTAAAAAGTGAAAGGTATTTCTCTGTCAGGTATGGGGAGACAGAATCGGAGCTCCGACAGTAGAAGTAGGTGTATCGCAAGGCAGTATATTAGCACCGATGTTATATCTAATATATACTGCCGATATTTCTGTTACAGCAGAAGCTTTTGCAGATGACATCGCAATCTTATGAACGGGCACCTCGATAGAAACATTACCAATCAGTTGGCTGTTAATAATTTGTCGATTTGGTTCAAACGGTGGCGTATCGCTATCAATGAAGATAAATCTGTATATATAACCTTCATAATTAAGAAAAACTATAATATGTCAGATATTTACATTGAAAATAAGATCGTGCCTAGTAGTGATACAGTAAAATACGCGAGATGTTCATTTAGACAGAACAGTAATATGGAAAACGCATATAGAAAAGAATGAAATAAACATAAAATATACACACATCTACTACGGATTTGTGGAAGAAAATCGGTGCTGTGGAAAACAAATTATTGTTATATAAACAGATACTGAAACCAATTTAGACCTACCGATGTCAACTATGGAGATGCGTTAAGCCGAGTAATATCGCGCAAATACAACATTGTCAAAACAAAATCCTGAGAGAAATTACAAACGGTCCGTGGTACATCAGCAAGACCTCCATATAAGTGTAATCCATGAAGAGATCAAAAAGGTTGCAGAACTGTATGGTGAAAAGCTACAGCACCACACAAATAGTCTGGCCGTTGCAATAACTCCAATAAAGTCACGCTGGATATGAGTTTCCACAAATCATTTCCACTCACACGCCAAGTGCTAGATAGCCTTATGCAGAGCTAGTCGCACATTCGCGGAAATTTAATATATATATATATATATATATAAATTTTATACATTATACATTACCGCTTCTTAGGCTAACTTTAGATGATTGTTGATAGATATCTTTATAAATATTTTTAAAATTGAAACATTTCATGTTAACGAGGAAATAAAAAATTTTTCTGCATTAAAATTTTACGTACTACATAGCGGGTGAAATTGTTAATCCTCGAATTGGCCAACTACGATGATGTTTTTCTAATATATATATATTATATATATCCTACACAATAAACTATGCACCTCATTACCTAACTTCTACAGCAACATCCTTTTCCCAATACCGCCGGTCTCGTCCCATCCTTTATCCTTCGATACCTCTCTCCTGGAACTATGTTGTCCTACTTCTCAAAGTCGTCTACATTCCTCCTTTGAAAATTTAATAAAGCGTTTCAATCATTACAACATCCTATACACGGACGGTGCCAAAAGAGACAACCAGTGCGGTTGCGCAGTTGTATATTCAAACAATGTCATTCGATTTCCGCTTTCACAAAACTTCAACGTTCTTTCTACAGAGCTGTACGCAATTTCAATTGCCGTCGATGTGGTTATTGAAGAACTAAAAAACAATGCTGTTATCTGCACCGATTCCTTGAGCTCCATTAAAAGTCTCCAAAACAGATCACACCACCAACATCCTTTGGCCAAATCCATCTTAGCCAACGCATCAGAGTTTACCGGAAAAATTATTCTCCTCTGGATTCCAGGGCATAACGGCGTGGGATCAAACGACAGTGCACATGCAGCCGCAAAAGAAGCGTGTCTAATATCACCTATTCCCGCTATACCAATTCCAACGAAGGACTTCCTTCACACCATACGATCTAAATTATCCGATAGAGCAAACGAAGGATTTTCAAACCTGCAGCAATATAACGTCAACTGGATAAAGTCAACTACATGTCAAAACTCAAACAGGAGAAACGAAGTAGTCCTGTGCCGTGTACGCTCAGGCCACACACTGCTTACTCACAAGCACTTATTTACTAATAGTGACCAACCGAAATGTACCGCATGCAATATTCCTTTAACTATTCCTCACTTGCTTACTACCTGTCCGTTATATTCCTCCGAACGTACAATCGCAAACCTTCCAAACTCTCTCCCAAATATTTTACAGCATTCTCCTACATCCGAATCTAGACTCCTTGCCTTCCTTCATTTATCCAGGATCTACCCGTTAATATAAATTCCTCCCGTGCCTCTGGCCTTAGTAGCAGTACACGGCACGGTTATCAACGAAAAAAGAAGAAGAAGATATATATATATATATATATATATATATATATATATGTAAATTACGATTAGATGGTTCTTTAGATAACAGCGTCGTTTGTATGCTACATGTTGTAACGTGAGCAGTTAGCTTTAGTTTCCGTAATCTCTCCGTGAAATAAATGATTATTTCGTTTTCGTTCGTCGATTCGCGCTTGTAATATCGTGTATTTTCGATTTCTTCTGTAAAGTTGCAATAAAATACAAAATCCGAGCGTGAATGTTACAAATCGAAAATACAATAAAAACTGCACATATGCCGGTGTATCAGTTTTTTATTGTGGCAGAAGCCAGCAGTGCTACTAATAAAACAACGATAACTCAAAAGAATCAGATCAGCAGATGGTGATACTTGGTTCAGCTTTCCTGATGAATTTCAAGCGTTGTGCCACCATAAGAGCGTAGCAGAACATTTTCCTATCAAGAGTATGGTTAGTCCTGAGGTCAGTATAGAAACGTCAATGTGAAACTTTCATCAGAAGTAGAAAAGATTTATCGAGATGAGGCAGGTAATTTTATTTTTAATAATTTCCTGTTGCCTGAATTCGAACCTTCTTTATCACAAACGACGGAATCAAGTATGGTAATGAAGAACTTATTTCTTGTTTAAATAAAATTGTTGAAAAGAAGAAATTATGAAACATTTTTTAGTAGAAAAATTTTCAACCAGAAATAACAATGTTGAGTCTTGGATCGATAATTTTGAGAAAGAAGCTAATCGGGTTTTGTTAAAAGCGTCGAAGTTAATAGAGGTTTTTCGTTTGTGCTCGGACCGACCAATCAGTAAATAATTGATTTCTGAGTACACAAAGGAAACTTGGTATTTGTGGAAAGAAGATTTAATTTCCACTTTTTGCGATGTTTCATGGAAACCAATCCGTTTTGCATATCAATTTAATTAAATGGTTCGTGCACTGATTTTATTGTCAAAAAAGAAAGAATGCTTCTTGAATTAGATCACGAAATTCCTGATCATATGAAGTTAAATCTTATAGTTCTTGGACTTCCTACTGAGATTCAGAATGCATTAAGTCGATCTTCTGTTACGTCAATAAAAGCTTTAATCCAAAAATTAAAGATATTCGAAAGTGAACCTATGAAATGTACCGGTCCCTCTAGAACAAGTTGGAAACAGAACAGTGGCTTCAGCGACACTGGGAAAAACGAAAAAGACAACTTCCTTTAATAAGAAACCGTGCTCGAATTGTGAGAAACATAACAAAGGCACTCGTTTTCACCCGGAAAACCTATGCTGGTTCCGCGATAAATCGCCAAATAAAATAAAATCTGTTAATAATTTAGAAATAGAATCCGAATTAAATTCGATAGTTGGCGATCAAAAAAACTCGCAATGATACCACTGATCAGAGTAGATTTGCTTATTAATGATACAAAAAAGATGTAGAGGAGTTTATGTTCTAATATTTCTTTAGTAAACTCTCGATTTTTATACAAAAATATTATTCCCATTTCCAAAACCGGTGATAGTAAATTTAAAATGGTCAGTGGTATCAGTAATGTGTGTGGAATTGTTAAACTTTGTATTCCAATAATGAATATTTGTCATAATGTATCAGTATTTGTCGTTGAAAGTAAATACTTTCATCGTGATTTTCTCCTTGGTTTGGGTTTAATAAAAAAATTCAGACTATGTCAAAACGAAAACGTAAAAATTCTTCAAAAGGCTTCTGGATTTGTACAATCAAATAATTTTTAAAAAATGAACGTAAATATTAAAGATAATGATATTAAAATAATTCAAGCTAATTTTAATGAATTCATTAATGTAAAAGATTTTAATGCAAACCTGGATCACTTATGTAAAAAAAGAAAATATATCGAAGATATTATAAATAGAAATTGAATCTCAAATTTCTAAATTATTATCTGCTAACCTTATTGAAGAATCAACGTCTCCTTTTGCAGCACCTGCCACTTTAGCATATAAAAAAGATAAAAATAAAAAAGTAGACTTTGTATTGATTTTACAGAATTAAATAAACTGTTTCAGAAAGCCAACCTTTTCCTTTAATAGGTGATTTAATAGTTAAAAAACTAGAGATTGCAAATGGTTTTCAGTTTTTGACATAAATAGTGCATTTTGGTCCATTCCTCTTCGCAGCCAAAGACTGTTATAAAACAGGGTTTATAACACAAAATGGACATTACAATTGGAAATGTCTGCCTTTTGGATTAAAGACATCACCAGCGATTTTTCGGAGAATTCTGAGAAATATAATTCGACAAAATGACTTAGATATTTTCTGTATTAATTACATTGATGATATTTTAATTTTTTCAATAACGTTTGAAGAACATTTAGAACATATTGACAAATTATTATCAGCTATCATTAAAGAAGGTTTCAAACTTAAACTGTTCCAAAAACAGTGTTAAATATTTCGGTCATATAATAGAAAATAACGTAACGAAACCTATTAACGATAATGTACTCCCTATAAAAAATTTTCCAACCCCAAAGAATAAAAAAATATCAGATAATTTTTAGGTAAAGTAAATTTTTATCGTAATTACATACCTAATGTAACTCAGATTCTTGAACCTTTTCACAATTTACTTCGTAAAAACGTCATTTTTAATTGGACTGATGAATGCGAAAAGAGTTTTAATTCTACAAAAAATTATTTTTGCTCGGAGCTGTGTCTCGCTATTTTTAATCCTACTAGAGAAACTATTGTACAAACTGATGCATAACCGGTATAGGAGCAATTTTGAAACAGAAACAGGATGATGGTAAACCAGTAGCTTATTTTTCAAAAAAATTTAATGATCATCAAAAACGTATAAAAGCAGAAATGATTATTTCGTTTTCGTTCGTCGATTCGTGCTTGTAATATCCTGTATTTTCGATTTCTTCGGTAAAGTTGCAATAAAATACAATATTAAATCCGAGCGTGAATCTTACATATATATATATATATATATAATTTTAATAATTTAATATCATTTTTTTTTTCAAATTTGCGGTGATTCAATTCAGTTGTAATACTTTTATTCAATTAATTACTTCTCTGTGTTGGCATTTTAATTGGCATAAGCTGATGTGCGAACAGTATATAAATAAATAAATAAATATCTTCGCGCGGTGGCGGTTTCATTATCTTAACTCGCTCGTATTACTTTTTTTTGTTCCACGTTCTTATTATTTTCTTCTTAGCATTTTCATCAAAACTCCTGAATGAATTAATTTTATCTCTAAATCTATTTCTTATTCTGTCGGTAATATCATTTCTCGTTACGTTAATTTTCTCGAGATATTTCTTAACTTCTGGAAATTAAACGTGGTTTGCTTTTTGAGCTTTCTATCGAAGTAATCGAAAACTCTGCCGTTATTGTCCGGTTTAATTTCTTTTTCATAATAACTTATATATCTATTTTTGCCCACGTTATATTCGCAATATGGCATTATTTCATTTATTACTTATTTCTTTTTAATATATGTCATGATCGATCACAACGTCCATCCAAGAATTTAAACGATCAACTTGTACGTTATCTCGAAAGCTAACAAGAGCGCTATCTGCCGTATCCCCCGTTAATTAACGGTAAATCATTTCTTAATATCTCTAAATATAAAAATGAATTACCGCATGTTTTAAATATCATGGCTCAACCGACTTTGCTGATTTTTTTTTTTTGTCTTCATAATTGTAACTACAGTGCATATATATATATATATATATATATATATATATATATATATATGTGTATATATGTATATAATATATGTATATATATATATATATATATAATTGAAATTGGGAAAAATTATTTAATTTTTTTACTGTACGTGTATTAGTTACCTAAAGGACTCCTACAAGCAATTCACAGTGCTCATAGTACTTGTATTTCTAGAGGTAAGCCTACTTATTGGCCGGGCGATAAACGAAAACGACCTGATTTAATTGATTTTTTCATTGTCAAAGGTATAGCTGCTAATTATGTACTGTCAGAAAACATTGAAGATCTCACATCAAATCATTCTCCAGTATTACTCACTATTAGTTCTACAGTTATACAGAGGACAAAATAAAAGTGTATGCTCGTGAATAGATTCACAAACTGGGATAATATTTCCGTGTGGAACTTGACCAGCGAGTGAACGTGAAAGTACGTCTGAAAACGCCAGATGAAATAGAAAAACAATGCAATAATCTGATTGAAGCGATTCGTGAATCCGCCAAAGTTGCAACGCCCGAGATTAAAAATAGCAATAATCGGTATACAACATATCCCCTAGAAGTATGTAAATTAATTATTGAACGAAGACGAGCTAGGCGGATTTGGCATCAGTCACACCATCCGCAGGATAAAAACACCTTTAATAGGATAAACAGTAAACTTAATAAATTAATAAAGGAGATTAAAAGGAAAACATTTAAATCTTATCTAGAGGAGTTTAGCCCATTAGCGGATAGAGACTATTCGTTGTGGAAAGCCATACGAAGAATGAAGAGGCCATGCGTTTTACCCTCTTCAAGACCAAAGAGGCAACTGGGTCAGGCGCAATCGTGACAAAGCAGAATTGTTTGCTCAATGTCAAATACGTTCCAAACACATGACATTACATGGGATATCAATCCTTCAGTGTCGTATAAAAATAATGTGAATTTTGGTCATATTACCCCTTTGTAATTCATATCTCCCAATTTCACTACTCCCTGTATTATCAAAACTTTTCGAAAAATTATTATTAAAACATCTAAAGCCATTTGTTGATCTACCTGATCATCAATTTGGCTTCAGAAACCATCATTCGACTATAGACCAAGGTCACAGGTTTACATCTATTCAAAATATGGTAAGAAGAATGAATCTTCACACAGACACTAAGAACTGTCGCGTTGATTTTACCGTCATTTTCCTTACTCCTAATGTAAGTAATCCTTCCATAACAAAAGTTTCTAAGCCACCCCTGATATTTGTCCATGGTGTAGAAAATTTTCAGAAGATGCGTGAAAAAATTGAAACTATTGTTAACAAAAACAATTATTACTCTAAAGCTCTTGCTGACAAGGTAGTTAAAATTAATGTACAGACTAGGGAAAGTTATCTTAGCACGAACTTTTAGACAAGAAAAGATTGTTTTTCATACGTTTCAGTTGAAAGAGAGCGTATAGGGTAGTGATCAGGCACTTACATCACTCTCTTGAGCCTGAAATAATCACGCAGAAATTGCAATCTCTCGACTTTAGTGTTCGGAATGTTCACTATGTAAAGCAACTTGAAACTAAAAACCTTTTCCACTATTTTTTGTAAATCTTGAACAGACGAATAATTGTAAACAGATTTTCGACTTGAAGTTTTTTACGGCTATTAAAGTGAAGCCGCCAAATAAAAAAGACTGGATACCATAGTGTCAAAATTGTCAACAGTGGGGCCACACAAAAGCCTATTATACTAGGGCACGTGTAAAATGTGGTGAAGGGTATTTAACTTACAAATGTATTAAAGACCTAAAACTACCAGCTACATGTGGGTTGATGTATAAAAAGTACAACCGTATCATAAGTGAAGAGCAAATTTGGAGATGGTTTCGGACTAGATATCCGGTAGAAAAAAACCATGCTCAATAATAAAACTAAAGAATTAAAAAAAGTACTTATTGATATTAAAAACGAAACTCTTAATAATTATTTATCACAACTTTCACCCCTAGCAGCGAATAATTATTCATTGTGGAAGTGTACAAAAACATTAAACATTCGTGTAAACGGATACCTCCGGTAAGATTTGGAAATGATTCATAGGCGCGAGGTCCTAAAGAAAAGGCAAATTTATTCGCTAATTACTTGGCAACAGTATTCAAGCCAAATACAATTACTAGCGATAACAGCGAAATAAATAATTTCTTAAAGATCCCTGTTCAGCATTTTCGCTGGATCAAGTCAACCTCAAGAGGTTAAATCCTTACTGAAAACGATAAAAAGAAAAAAAGAGCCACGGTTTTGATTTATTACGCGCTGAATTACTATTTAAACTTCCGAGGAAAGCTATAGTGTTGCTAACCGTTATATGCAACGCGGTATTCCGATTACACTACTTTCCGAAACAGTGGAAGTTTGTGGAAATTATTATGATTCTTAAACCAGGTAAAGATCCGCACTCTGTCTCCTCGTATCGCCCGATTTCTCTGTTGCCAATTTTGTCGAAGGTTATGGAGAAATTAATTTTGAGTAGGTTACTCTCATATATCCGTTCGAATAATATTATACCTAACCACAAGTTCGGGTTTTTGCAACAACACTCCACAATTGATCAGCTGCCACGGTAGTTAGAATAATAGAAAATTCATTGGAAACTAAGAAGAGCCTTTCTTGATGTTCAACAGGCATTTGTTACTGGCATGTTGGCTTGTTGTATAAATTGAAACTACTACTACTCCCAGATCTTTATCTCTTATTAGAATTGTACATTAGTGATAGACATTTTCATGTACGCTATGACCACGCGTCCTCTGAGCTGTATCCCGTCTGTGAGGGTGTGCCGCAAGGCTCAGTGCTCGGACTCACGTTGTATTTAGTTTACACAGCCGACTATTACTGATAGTGTTCAGATAGCCACATTTGCCGATGACATGGCACTTCTTTCTTCTGATACCGATCCAAATACAGCGAGTAGTAATCTTCAAACAACTAGAGCTCAAAACTGGTTTCACAACAAATAGAATATAAAAATAAATAAGAACAAATCTGTAAATATTTTACTAAGAGAAAAGCTAAACATCCTCCACTAAGAATCAATAACGCAGAAATACCAATCAGATCAAGCGTGAAATATCTGGGCTTACAGTTGGATAGCCGACTAACATATCGAAATCATATCCAAACGAAGAGGAAAGAACGATGTACGTATTAAAAAACTATTTTGGTTAATGCGCAGAAATAGCGTACTGTCTATTGACAACGTCTTATTTATACTGCGATTTTAAAGCCTGTCTGGATATACAGGGTGCAACTAAAAAGCCGACAAACATAAGAACTATACAGACTGCCCAGAATAAAATCCTTTGGATGACAACAAATGCTCCTTGGTATGTAGCAAACCAGATCATTCAACATGATTTGAACATTCCTTATATGCACAGAGCCATGCTGTGAGGCTGGAAAATCATCCAAATACCCTCGCATTAGGACTGTTGGGTACAGCCGGCGATATCAGACGCTTAAGATGTATAAAACCCCTGGACCTAGTCTGAGGTCGTGGTTACCGGTGTTATGCTCTCCTCCCAAATACTGCTAAATAATCTTGTTTGTCAGCTTGCAGTAATAAATAAGAAAAAAAACCTTACGCCTCCTAAAAACCTCCAAGCTCGACTTTTCTTTTCAACTCTGGTCAGACTTCGTTCCAACTACAATTGCCTTCCTAGCCATTTTTACTTTATCAATCTTACTCCACCTGTATACTGTCCTGTGTATGCGAGAAATATAGCCGACGTTAATCATATCATTTTTACTTGTGATTTGTGTAGCAGAGATAGAGATGCCTTTATTAATAAAATTTTACATTTAAATATTTACCACCCCCTTCTCGGTTGCCTACTTATTAGCCCTGAATAACAACAATATCCTCGCAGCTCTGGCCACCTACGTGTATATATCTAAAAGTAATAAGTTTTTTTTGTTTTTTGTTTTATTTTATTTTTTTCCCCTTTTTACACCGTCCTTTTGTTATCGTATGTATGATATATTTATATGAAAATAGTGTTGACAACGGGTAATTTTTGGTTATTAGACTTAAGCCCAATTATTGTAAAATAATACATAAATATATAAATATTTACATTTTTCTCACATGACCCGAAATTTATCCAACTAAAATGTAAATTAAATTTTGTTCGTGATTACCAGCCTAACTGAAAGTAAAATAAGACAACAAGAAGGTAATAGTAAAAAGAATTACAGACGGTCTTTGTATTTTCAGATGGACGCAATCTTATTTTACAGATGAAAACTCTCTATTGTTTATACACTATTATATAGTTTATGGAAACTAAAAAAGATCGCGCTTTTCAATGAAAAATTGAATAGAACTTTTTCATTATTTTAACTTTACACGTTATTGTAGACAATGTATTACATTTTAAATGAATATTTTGATTCGCAACATTTTTTTTTTTTAATAAACATTAGTGTATTTAAACCACATTTATGGAATAATTTACTTCTGTCGATAAAATAATTAGCGAAAAGTATTTTTTTAGTCTTATTTATTTGTATTATTATTATTCGTGTCTGTGCCAATTATAACGCGAGTTAGATTAAATTAAAAATATATTAAATTAATTTATATTAATATTAAAAGCCACCCTCGTTCGCGTCAATGACATTCTTAATTTTACATCTAACTCCAGCGAAACCGCATTCAAGTATATGTACCATGGTCTGTATATTGCCGCACTCGCATCGTTCATCCCCGGCAATTTTTCACAGTGCACACGAAATGTTAAGCTTCTATCCATTGACACTCACAGATACACCGGGTTTTGTTGATGCTGTAGCATTATTTCGTTCTAGTGTATTTTTAACTTTTGTCTTGCTTCATTGTTTTTTAGATTGTAAGTAACGAGTGTCTTCAATAGCTTCTCTCTAAATTCTGGGTGCAAGAAGAAATTCCCAATAGTTCAAAAATCGCCTTTAGCCAAGAAGAGGTAGACAGTAAAGAACATTTCCAACGTACACATACAAGAGACGCTTCAGGACGATATATAGTCAGGTTGCCAACAAAATCCTCAACATGGCCAGCTTGGAGACTCCAAGAGAACTGCTCGGAAATGTTTGCAACGTTTGATTCAGCACATTTCTCGAGACAGGCCATTTAAACAACAATATGAAGACTTTCTCGATGAATATGAGCAACTTAGGCATATGATACATGTCTGAAAATTTACCAAAACCACACTGTTCATATTATTTACCTCAACATGGTATCCTGCGTGACAGCGAAACAATAAAACTGCGAGTAGTTTTTTCAATTGCTGTTTAAAAACCAGTTCCGGAACTTTATTAAATGATCATATGTATACAGGTCCTAAACTTCAACAGGACATTTTCGATGTACTTCTTTGGATAAGGAAACACAAATTCATATTTACTACTGACATTACAAAAACGTTCAGACAAATTCATGTGCATCCTGAAGATTGGGACTTACAAAGAATTTTTTGGAATGATGCCGATGGAAATAAGCAAACATTTCAATTGACAACTGTTACTTATGACATCCGTTCAGCTCCATATTTTGCTGGACGTATTATCAAACAACTGGTCATAGATGAAGGGCATAGATTTCCTCATGATATTTGTGGTGGTGCTGAAACTCTAGAGCAACTTAATGATATTGCAAATCAGGTTGAAGAACTATGTCTTGCAGGTTGCTTTCCTCTTGCAAAATGGAAAAGTAATTCTGAAAAATTTTTAAGACTTTCATCACATGACAATCTTCAATCCTTGGTCTTTATGGCAGTGTGCTTCCGATCAACTCGCATTCACTGGTCGAATTTCTACAAGTGAATTCATATCAAAGAGAGCCATTCTCTCAGAAGTTGCACAACTGTTTGACCCTCTGGGCCTAATATCACCACTCGTCATTAGAAAAGTTCTTATGTAAGAATTGTGGCTTTACGTTTTTTTTAAAACACTGAAATTAATTATGCTGATCCAATCACCCTCAAGTTTTATAAAGGACGTGGTACAAAATTTGATAAAGGATGGATAACAATATTTGTTTGTTTTTCAACATCAGCTGTTCATGTAGAGGCTGCTATCGATTATTCGACAGAAGGGTTTTTGAAAGCTATTCGATGTTTCAGCAGCAAACGCGATATTCCCAAGTCTATTACAAGTGATTGTGGTACCAACTTCAGAGGAGCAGAAACCACACTCAAACAACAGTTTAATGTACAGAGCAGCTCTTATAACAATTGCTAAATCGTCTTTAACATCCATCCCAGGAAACCGGCTCTCACATTTTCTCAAAAAATTCAAGATTCAACATTTTTGGGAACGATGGTCACGAGAATGTCTTCAGAAGTATCTCACAAGTTATAAGTGGTAGTTTTTTTCCAAACAATTTCCTCCTTCAAAATGGTCACTCGCTCGAATTGTACACCTTTATACGGACTCAGATGGTTTTTTTCTAGAGTTGCCGGTGTCAGAACAGCAACTACTGTCTTAACAAAACCTATTTCAAAATTGGAGCTACTTCCAGTAAATCAGCATGAAGATTCTTCATATGCTTCTCGGCATTTTTCATTCCAGACTGGTACATATTGTTTTCGGAAGCCTCTCGGGATGTTGCGTTTAGCAACTGCTATTACCAATCCTCTAAGTCTGTTGTACTTGGATGCGGTTACATGTGTTTTTGAATAAACGTTCTTCTTCTTCTTCATCAGCTATTTTCAGTCCACTGCTTGATGTAGCTCTCTCGAAGTTCCTTCCATTTTTCCTTGTCAGCCACTTTACTTGCCCAATCTTTTCGGACTTCATTTATATTGTTAACCCAACGTGTCAGTGGTCTGCCTATTCCTACGGGTTCCGTCTGGAGTCCACATTGTTTGCAAGGAGCTCCTGGTGTTTTACCAGATGACCAGCCCATCTCCATTTTGATTCTTTTATACTATCCTTTATTTTTTTTTGTTTCTCTAAGCCATTTATATTCTTTCTTGTCTTTCAGTGTTATGCCAATCATTTTACTTTCGATTCTTCTTTGCGTTACTCTTAGCCTTTCCTCCATTGCTACTGTTGTATTCCACGTTTCACTCCCATAGGTCATTACCGGGAGCACGGATTGATTAAACGTTTTTCTTTTCAGACTTATAGAAATCTCCTTGTTTTGTAAAATATTTTTTAGTTTTCCACATGCTAGGGCGGTCATTTTGATTCTTCTCGTTATTTCCTCCTGTATTCTATTGTCGCCTTTTATAATCTGTCCTAAGTAATTGAACGATGTTACTTCTTGTATTTTCCTCTGATCTATCATAATATTACTGATGTGTGTGAATTTGTTTCGCAACAGAACTGTTTTGGCTATATTGATTTTTAATCCTATTTCCTCGCTTTTTATATTAAGTTCTTGTGCCATTTCATTTAGTTTTTCTATATCTTCGCTGAGATATCGTCCACATATCTAAGATGGGTGATATACGTTTGTCCAATTTTTATTAGGTGACATCGAATCTCCTTGTCTGATACCACTGTATAGGTTAACTTCTTTTTCCACTGGTCCAACCTGTATGGTAGCTTTTGCATTTTTGTATCGTTTTCGTTAATTATGATTTTCATTTATGTAAATATTATAATGATTTAAGAGTAATGGGCTATTAAATAAAATACAGTGTAATGATTATAATAGGTTAAAATGAGCAAAGTGCATTCTGTCGAATAGGCTTACGATATTTGCTCGTGTACTTAAAATAGAATGAAATTTCCCGCGATGGGATTAAATATACGAATATGATTAAATATATATACATATATATATATATAAAACTATAACAAATTGTAAAAGAAAAAAAAAATAAGTCGTAGAATAGTATCAATAACATACTAAAGAAGAACTGAATCTATAAATAATAATTATTAAATAATCAAACTATTTGTAAGTTGGTAGCTGCGGACTTGCGTGTTAAAAGTTCTTCTGAATATTTAAACTGAGATATCGAAGAAGTCAAAAAAAAAAAAACTCGAAGCCCGTACGATAAAAACGTATTGCGTTCTGGGATAGAGATGAAACGTTTTGGAGGAAAATTTCGTTCAGTACATGTTATGGAATTTATAAAACAGTTAGACCTAGTATTTAAAAAAGATATATATAATCAACTTTGTCATAAAAAATAAGGATGGTTTGGAATTAGCACAGGGAAAAGCATGATTAGATACAATAACACGTTGGAAGAAGCAAAAGGAAAATTAAAAGAGCGGTACTGGAGTTTTCATATGCAGCAGAGAATCATTTCTGCAAGGATGGGGCGAACTATGAACTTTTTGTGATAGACTGGTTGAATCAGTTGGAGTATTTAGAAAATCCGATTGATGAAATAGAATTTATAAATGTGATTCAAAATAAATTTCCGAGACAGTTAAAGTTAATAATAAATTTCCAAAAGGTAACCACAAAAGACCAATTAATTAATATAGTAGGAGAATGGCACCGATCGGAAAAAAACACGAAAAGTTAAGGAGAATAGTAAAATGACGTCAACCAAAATCATCAATTTTATTGATAAATATGAGAACGAAAACATACGCCAGGACTACGAAAGGAAATTAGGAAATAACACTTTTTCTGATAAAGTTTATGATAACAATAATAATAATTATAGTTATGAGATAATTCCAAAGTATAAATGATATGAATTAATTGGCGACAGTCAAGCGGTGCGATTAGTTGATAAATTTTGTAACTTGAGAGCAAGGAAAAATACATATAGCAAAAAACAGATAATAAATAACGTAATAAAAACGGTCAAAAGAAAATTAACCGAAAAGGTGATACTGTTTATCGGATGTAATGACATAGTACGACATTGAACAGGTAAAAAGTACTTATAAAAGCCTAATAAGTAAAATACAACAAAAAGGAAGAAAGATGTTAATTCTAGTTAATTGCCGTCCAGAAAAAAATATCAAGTTGGTTAACTGGGAAAGGGGCGATGTAATGAACTAAATAATTTTATACGATCGCTTGAAGATGATAACGTCAAAATAGTAGACTTACATGAAGCCACCAGTAAGGAGAGCAATGTTTATAATGGGAAAAAGCACCACTTTGGCAACATAGAGGAGTTATTCGAACAAACATATATAGTGGCTATTCTGATGGAATACACTTTAACACTTACGGATTAGAATTACTTCGTAAAAAAATCGCACAGTGTTTTTAACAGGCCAACGTGAAATAATTAATAATGCATCACGGGCGACGGGAATATTGAAACAAGAAACCGTAAACTACAAACCTGTTTTGCCTGTCATGAGTATAATGTCGGATTAAGTGAAGAAGAATTGGAATACCAGAAATACTGTTATCGAAAATCCTCTTGGAGGTTAACGGAAAAACCTATGCAGCATTAATAGATACCGGATCACAAATAACCGTTATATCGCAGAAATTGTGGGAAGAAATAAATAAATTAGATAGATTAAGATCAATTCGCAGATTACCCGTAACTAATTTGACAATAACAGGAGCGTGTGAAAAGAAACCGCAATCAGTTAGACTAAGTGTTAAGTTACCTGTAAAAATCAATATAGTTAAAATGGATGTACTATTTTACGTAGTTCCGGGGTTAAATTTGGATATGGTAATCGGATGTGACTGTTTAGCGAAGCAACAGAAATAAATCTTGAACAACAGCTGGTCAAATTGAAACTTCGAGGAACTGAAGATCTTAAAGGAAATAATAGTCGGTTTTAGACATCAACATAAGAGTTTACAGTTAAATATGATAAAAAATTCGTTAGAAAAAAAAAAGGCATAAAACTGGACCATTGAAAGAATTGCCAAGAGATGAGGAGGAAGAACCAGGAGATGTAAGTAAAGTATTAAGAAATTGTAGTTTAAGCGAGGAAGGAAAGATACAGTTAGAATCTATCCTTATTAAACATAACAGCATATTATGTAATCGGCCCGGACGATGTAAATGCAAAATTAACACCGTACCTCATAAAATCTATAGAAATAATAACACATATCCTATTCCCATGAGCAAACGAGGAGCGGTGAGGGGGAAATTAGGAGAATGTTAAATGAAGGAATAGAATTTTCCATACAATAGTCCTCTCGTAGCTGTCGTGAAAAAATCAGGTGAAGTAAGAGTATGTTTGGACGCTCGATAAATAAATAAAATAATTGAAATGGATAATGAGAAACCTCGACAAATTGAGGGTTATTATATAAACACCATTGTTTTAAATACATCAGTTCGATTGATTTGGTTGCGAATTTTTTGCAAGTTCCGTTGGAAGTGAATTCACGGAAGTATACGGCGTTTACTTTTGAAGGAGCAAATTACGAATCGTGGTACCATTTGGGCTATCGATAATTACAGCCTCATTAGCATTAACAATAGTAGTAGGAGAAGAGTGTGAACGTTTCATAATAAACTACGCGAATGATGTGTGTATTATATACGAAACGGAGGAACAACATCTATGTCACATAGATTTAGTGTTAACAAAATTAAAACTTGCTAGAATGACCGTAAATATTAGGAAATCGGAATTTGATGTTCCGAGAATAAATTTCCTGGGATGTGTTTTGAGCAATAAAGGTATATCCATGCAAGAGAAAAGAGTGCAACTCATAAGATCGTTGAAACCGCCAAAAAATAAAAAGAACGTATAAAGTTTTCTTGGATTATGTAATTTTTATCGAAGATTTATACAAAAATACGCGGATATAATTGAACCTGTATCGAAACTGCAGAAAAGTACGAATAAGTTTATCTGGGAAAAAGAACAAGAGGAAGCGTTTGAGCAGTTCAAAATAAAATTTGGAGAAAAAATATACTTATAAACTCCAGATTATGCCAAACCATTCTATATAAGGACTGATGCATCCGACATTGGAATAGGGGGAGAATTGTATAAATATGATGATGAGGATCCTAGACCCATAATGTTGGTATCACGTCTGGAAAAAGGAATTATTAGCGATAGTCTACGCAGCACAAAAATTCCGAGTATTTATAAAAGGATACAGAACAATATTAAAAACGGATCATCATTGTTTGAAATTTTTGTGGGAAAGCAAGTGGAAATCACAGAGACTCAAAGATGGATGTTATACCTACAAGGATTTAATTTTGAATTGGATTATATTTAAGGTAAAGAGAATATAGTAGCGGATAGTTTGTCCAGATATTTATGCAATGAAAATGAAATGGCAAACAATCAAGTGTTGATTAGATATATGATTAAAAAGAGGAGTAGGCTAGAGGAGGTATATTAGATAGAATAAAAGTATAACAATTGCAGGATAAAGCGTGGACTGTATTATAAATACCAAGATGGAATCCTCTCAAAAAAACTTACTGATGAGTTTGCTTACCTGTGTCCGTGATAACAAAAATGATATGGTTGTATCATATTGAATTCGCGCATCAAGAAATTACCAAAACTGTGCAACTTTTAAAACGGGAATGTTATTTCAACAATATGCGAACGACGGGAAGACAAGAAATTAAGAAGTGTCACTTATGTAAAAGAGTAAAATATGCTAACCAAGGGAATAGTTGCCTACCCACTCCGGCGGTAGCTGGCATTGGCCTGAGTAAAGCATCTTTTGCGATCCCAGTAAAAACTGAGTCGAAGACAGGTAGGATGATTTGTTAATATTGTTGGTAAGTTAAACTTTATATGACACCGGTACTCATTGAGGTGAGGCCAAGTTGCGACTCGAGCTTAAGGCAACCGGGCGGCTTTTGAGACCGTGTGCCAGTAATGTGATGGTAGAGCTTCTCTTGCCTGCAATTTAATAATGAGATCGTCTATATGTCTTCGGCTCTCAATGGCGTGATTTATATTCGGCAAATGATCTAATTAACGAAGTATTAAATCTCCAGCAAGTGCAACGCTAATGTGGTAGATGGCGCATCATACCATCGATTCCCGTGCAATTACCACACCGCCTGTCGCTTTGATGTATTAATATTACTCGATTATATCGGTAATAAAATCAAATGTTGGTAACGGATCGGGAAATATCTTTCCTTGTATTGCTTGGATAGTGGTTGATAGCCGCTGCCCAGTAATCACTCCTAAATCCAGTTTATTTCCTATCCTACTTCCTTTCTTAGTGCGTCTTAATAATGTCATACTCAACTATATTTACATAGTTAACGAGTATGGCTTGAGACGCGCCACCATCACCATCCCTTCCTTTTTCCTAGTATATATATTATTTTATATATATTTTCACCTCCTACATAGACTCTTTAACAGTTAATGGTATAGACCCAGTACCGCCTCTTTGGAATGACTGAGGTTAAATGTCGTTCTAGTCCAGTCCAGGCAAGGTGTTATGCGACCCATGCTGTAGCCTGATGGCACAAAGGGTGTCTTTTAATGGAGCTTGCCAGTGCGCCTGCCGCCCGCTTTAGTAACGAGGCCCTGCACAACAAGGAGGCCCACTGTTTTCCTGGACGAATATTAGGTCCTCGTCTCGTGGGAACAGTATGAGTAGTTCCAATTTAAAACCCCCCTTATAGTATATCAGAGTTTAATAATGTTAGGGACCCTAATAAGGAGTCTCCTGGCATAGACCCTACTGAGCGGTCTGGAAGCCTTACATCAAGGCCAGATGGGAATAGCGGATCTACTGAGTATCCGCTCCCAAGAAGAAAAAGACTGGGAGATATTGCAATTGGTCCACTTCCAAGAAGAAAAAGATCTGGAGACATTATAATTGATGTTGTGCGCACCGCTACGTCCTCTCCAGATGCGGTTAAGACGGAAGCAGCCAACATAGAGCGCAAAAGTAGCGCCAGTAGTTCAGGTAGTAGCGTGAGCCGAGCCTAAAATATCGCCTCGCAGTTAGTAGCAGATGCGTTATGCCGAGTTCTCGATCAGATTCAATAAAAGCCTACACGATGCCTGATGTCTTGAAACGCTGCAGCGAAGCGGTGAAGGCGAGCCAGGGCATTGTTGCAGCTCTGATAAGAAAACTCCAAAAGCGACTGTAACCGAAATAAGCGGCAGTTTAGAGTTAATTATGGCTGTCCTACATGAACAAAAACAGGTTAACAGCCAATTAACTGGACGACTACAGGCCTTGGAAGAGCGCTTAGGGGAATCTCCAGTCCCGGGGATGGCGGAGTATGTTAAGACCCCACGTACTATTGTGGAGGTTGTAGAGCCGGCACTAGTATGTGCCAGTGAGGCCATACACTTTAGTGCCCGGTTGGATGATATCCTCCGGGAAATTAATAGTTTGAAGGCAGTAGTCACTCCGGCAGTCACCGGGAGGAACGATTCTCTATCCATTCCCACAAACCTTCAAATCAACTGTTGAAGAAAGCGGCACAACAGGTGTCTGCGAAGTAGGAAGCGAAGAAGGTGGTGACAGCTGCTGACTTGTGCAGGTCCTGCGTTCCGGAGCCTTCCACTAAGTCGGGAGTGTCGGAGGAGTTAGCCAAGATGACTACACAGGGAGAAAGCCGTAAGAAAAAGGGTGGCAAGAAAGCCAATACCCAAATGGCCCCTGAAGTTGAAAAGACGTCCTCGAAGAAAAAGAGCCCTGCGCCGCCACATCAACCGGCTGAGGCCACTGTTGTTGCTAAGGCCAGCACAGCAAAGGAGGCGTCTAAAGGCACTTGGGCCGAAGTGGTGGCTCGGAAGCCTAAAAAGCCTAAGACCGAGGAACATAGGGAGTTCTCTCGGAAAATAAACATATTGACCGAGGTAAGGACAGTTCTAGGGCCTGTACCTGTTGGTAGGGCTAGACGGACTTTACCCAACCTAGTCATTGCTAATAAGGATAAATCACAGGACGTTGACGAGAAGGCTTTGCGGATCTTTCTAGACCTGGCTCGAGCCAAGTTACACATCAAAAACATGTACAGACGCGGCAAGGCGGTATATCTAGCCGTAAAGGATTTCCAGACGCGTCAAAAGATTTTGGGGAATCCCAAATGGGGTGATTCAGCCTTCTGCGTTTCTGTAGATTCTCCTGCCCTCCCACTGGTCCAAATATTAAGGAAGCCTAAGTGGGAGGTTGCCGAGATCATACAGGCCCTCGTGTTACAAAATGATCTGTAGGGGGATAGTTCTGGTATAGAACCCGACACTGTATGGCGGAACGGGTAGCCTCATACTCGCTGTGGCGCCGGGTATACGTGAAAAACTGTTAAAGGTGGGACGCGTGTATCTTAGTTTCCACACTTGTAGGGTGGTTGACTTTGTGAGGCCTACACAGTGTTTTAAGTGCCACGGATTCGGGCACGTGTCTGGAAAATGTCGGGCTGAAGCCCCATTAAAATTGGGGAGACCTACGTCCAACAGTGGACCGATATAGGTTAAAAAAAAAAAAAAGATAATACCTGTAAATGGTAATTAAATAAAACGTCTATAATAAACAGATCAAACGGAAGAAAGTACGTGGATTGGATGTTGTGGAAAATTTCACGTATCTTGGCAAATAACGGTAGCTGCTTACTGGATATAAAGAGGAGATTAATATTAGCGCGTAAAGCGACAAAAAGATTATGTCCGATTTGGAAAGACACGGCATTGTCTATAAATACAAAGCTTAAACTGTTGGACTGTCGGGTGTTTTCGATTGCTACTTATGCGTGCGAGACTTGGATGGGAATATAGTCAAACATTTACGATAAAACGGATAAAGACCATCCCTACAAAGCTTTTACAATTACGGTGTTCAGTGATGATAATGGTGATTAGTATCATATTTATATTTATAACGTCTAGAAATATTGTCGATCGCCTGATTTATCTCGGACTGCTAAAAGATGTACTTACGACGTAATATACCCGTAATTTGTTCTTAACCAAATTTAATCCTATTTTCTTGTTTTTTATTATTATTAATATTTGTATGAATTGATTTTGTAAATTAAATACCACCTAAAATCAATTCACAAAAAGGGGGAGATTTATAATGATTTAAGAGTAAAGGGTATTAAATAAAGTGTATTGATTATAATGGGTTAAAATTGATGGATCGCAGAGCAAAGTGCATTTTGTCAATAGGTTTACAATATTTTCTCGTGTACTTAAAATAGAATGAAATTTCCCGCGATGAGATTAAATATACGAATATGATTATATGTATATATATATATATATATATATATATATATATAACTATAAAAAATTTTAAAAGAAAAAAAAATAAGTCGTAGAACAGTATCAATAACATACTAAAGAACTGAATCTATAAATAATAGTGATTAAATAATCAAACTATTTGTAAGTTGGTAGCTTCGGACTTACGTGTTAAAAGTTCTTATGAATATTTAAACTGAGATATAGGAGCTAAACTAATAAAAAATAAAAGAAAAAATCAAATATTAAAATTATAATAACTATATAATTGCTTGGCGACCAAGATATAACCCAATTTAAAAACGAAAATCTCATTATATCTTTATAGTATTTAGTACCGACGTTGGATTAAACTTCTAAATTGGTTACCGACGTCGGCTAAATACGATAAATATATATGTAATTTGTGTTATATGTATATATAAAAGTTTTCGGTTTTCGTTTTACCTGAATTCTGTACATTCAATTATCTTGTTAATTTAGTTGAAATAAACGTATTGTTCTTACACGGTTGTAAATCAAAATCAGCTGAATTCTGCATACCAGCATGATTCCCGTTTTGAAGATTTTTCTACATATTTTTTGGTCCTTCGGGTGATGTAGATCCATAGGTCGCTGGTTCGTATCCGGCCTGGAGGACTAAACATATACTTAATTTTGATCATGTCCAACAGATCAAGAAACAATATTACGTTGTTAATTTCTAAAATTTATTGCAAACAAAATCGATTCAATATAATTACAATTAAATACAAAATATTTAAAATATATTTAAAATAATCAAAAGTCTATTAAATGTTAGTGTTTGAAGCACTGCAGTATCAATGAGAAAATTTAATATTTTTCCTTTTTAAAATTAATTGCAAACGATTTTCTTAATATCATTATAATTACTTACATAAAATTTAAAAAGTAATTTAGACACAATTTTCAAGCTGTAGTGATATTAACTTACTCATTTTTAAAATTAAGTGCAAAAAACTTTAATTCAAAATTATTACAATTAATTATAAACCTGAAAAAATTGAAATATATTTCACTTTGATCATGCAACAGGCGGAGAAGCGATATTATATTATTAATTTTTAAAATAAATTGCAAAAAATCTGATTAAAATTGTTGCAATTAATTACACAATTTTTTTAATCATTAAAAAACAATTTTTTTGAAAATGTTCAATTTTTTGAAAATAAAATTAAAATGTAGCATCTTGTTTCCCTAACATAAGCCATTGTGATGCCAAAATAGCAGTTAGCCCATGTTTTTATGTGATTATAATGTTATTTTATTCTGCCATTCTGAGCGTGTTTTATTTTTATTTTAGTTGTTCAGTGTGTTTTAATTTGAATATTTTAAATTACTTTTCCTTTACCTTTTCATGATTTTAGATTATTTTTAAAATTTCTTATAAGATGGAGTATACTATTGGTTTTGTAACTTTGTGTGCGGATGAACACTGTTTATTAAACTGGTTGAAGGATTGGAAGTATGAAATGGGGAATACAAATATCTGGCTAACATTGAGTTTATTTGCTTTAAAAATTGGGAAATTACTTCTTTAGTTTTAATTATTTGTAATATTTAAATATTATTTGTATCTATTGAACATTTACTAAAAGCGTCTCAATTTATGCAAGTACTTCTTACAAATATTTTTGTGGGATGGGAACAATTTACAAATTTTACTTCTAAAATATAAACATATTAATTAATGTAAGTAAAGTATTCTGTTACATTAAATATAGCATTAAACATAAATATTGTAAATTACAAATATTTAACTAAAATTATTTAGATCATTCTAATATGTACAACTTTAATGTTTTTGCTATCGATTATCCTGTTTTTTGATGAGTTTTATCGTTTGAAATTAATACATTTTCTGATACCGATTTATGTATAAAATAATGGCCAAAAATAAACTGATTCATTTGATCCAGATACTAGCGATTGTGATAGTTTAGATTTAGAAACTAAAGAATAGTAATTATAATTTATGAGTTGTGACAAAAATGGGTGCAAAATTTAATGTTTTTGCTATCTATTATCCTGTTTTTCAATGAGTTTTATCGTTTGTAATTAATACATTTTCTGATACTGATTTATCTATTAAATAAGAAAACCTTAATTCATTTGTTCTAGATACTAGCGATTGTGATAGTTTGGATTTTAGAATCTAAAGAATAGGAATTATAATTTATGACTTATGACAAAATGGGTGCTATGTGTAATGTGTTTGATATCGATTATCCTGTTTTTTGATGAGTTTTATCGTTTGCAATTAATACATTTTCTAATACTGATTTATATATTAAATAATGCCCAAAGCAAAACATGATTCATTTGTTCCAGATACTAGCGATCATGATAATTTTGATTTAGAAACTAAAGAAAAGGAATTATAATTTGCGAATGGTGACAAAATGTGCATTAAGTTTAATGTTTTTCTATGGATTATCCTATTTTTCAACGAGTCTTATCGTTTGTAAATACATTTTCTAATACTGATTTTTGTATAAAATAATAGCCAAATGAAAGCATGATTCATTTTTTTCAGTAAGTGCAATCATGATCGTTTCGATTTAGAATCCGTCAGTTATGACAATTATTTAATATATGTCAATTAGTTGATCGTATTTTATTAAGATTTGTTGGAGTGCTGGATGCACAGACTATGTATATAGAAGATATAAATTTTTTGGTACATCGTAGGTCAAGAAACATGTGTGATTATCTCAATTTTAATCAAATTGATGCTGAAACATGGCGCTATTTGAAACACATTAAACATCAATTATGGTTTTCCTTTATTAAACCTTTTAATAGAGACACCCCATCCACTGTATTTGGGACAGATGTAAACGTTTTCGCAATTCCTCTTCTGAAGTACGGCCTTCATTCCACAATTCATCCTGGTTCCATGAATTTGTTGACAAAGTGTGTCCCCCCACGTCCTTACTTTGGATGAATTATATGCTGATCCTGTCCCATTTAATCAATGTCATTTCATAAATTTCTCTGTACTGCTCAGGGAGGTCACTTTACCTGAATTATCTAAAGCACTCTATAGCAAACCAGATACCACTCCAGGTTTGGATGCTATTCCATATTATACTCTTCAAAAATGTTCCAGTTTTGCACTTAATACTCTATGTGATATTTTTAATAAATTGTGGCTTACTAGTGATATTCCTAATGATTGGAAACAGTTTATAATTATAGCAGTTACGAAACAAAATAAACCTGTAGGAGACTGCAACTCTTATAGACCTATTGCTCCTGCCTCCTGTCTTAGAAAAGACTTGGAAACAATTTTCCATAACCGCCTGGTATGATGGTTGGAAGCAAATAATAAGTTCCCCAGTGCATTGTATGGATTTCGCCCTGGATGTGGAACAATGGACTGCTTATGTCAGCTCACGGCTGATATTTACACATCATTCATTAAGAAAGAATTTGTTCCAGCTTGTTTTATTGATATTCAAGCTGCATATGACAATGTACATATATACCCACCTTATATTCACGGCTACTCAACATTGGAGTTCCTAAATTTTTAGCTACTTATTTATATAAATTATCTATTAATCGAACTCTTCATTTCTACCCCAGCGCAGCTGGAAGTGCTACAAGGACCGCCTATACTGGTTTACCCCAAAGGATCAGTGCTGAGTCCATTGTTATTTAACTTATATATATCACCACTTTTTTCACAGCTGCAACCTTACTGTAACTGCCTCTCTTATGCAGATGACATACTCATATACTCTAAAGGTAGTGACCTCACCCATTGTATTACCTCTCTTCAATCTTCCTTAAATTCTGTTAATTCCTTTTTATCCCAATCTTAATTAAGTGTTTCTTTAACCAAGACAGTATTTACCATATTCACATTGAAGTGGTGCAATCCTGATCAACACTCCCTTATTTTGGAAAATGTGCCGATTGCCTTTGTCAAGTATCAATCCTATTTAGGTGTCATTCTCGACCAAAAACTACTATGGGGGTCACATATCAAAGCTACATTAGCAAAAGTCAGTGAGGTTATTAATGTTATGAAGTCATTAAGTTCAACTTGGTGGGGTGGGGATCCAATCATTCTTCATCTTCTTTACACCTCACTTATCTGTTCACAATTGGAGTATCGGAACCACCTGTTCCATTCAGCCTCTGCTTCATTCGCATCTTAAGAAAGCTACAGTGTTGCAAAATACCTGTTTGAGGTTAATGTCTGGAGCCTTATTTGTATTAGAATCTGGAGCTCTTATCCTCCCTCTACAGCTGAGGGCAATTTATCTTGCAGACCAATATATCATAAAGGGCTATGAGCGAGTACCTGATAGCATATACAATAAATTCTTGTGGATTTATACAAATTGGAGATTTTCTCATCATAAAATTCCCCTCTTTTGAGAGCTAATTATTGGCATCCTCACATCAAACTTATCATTCCTAAAATCCCTTTAAAGTATGCCTCCATTCCCTTTGAATGCAGTTTTTTAGATCCAGAGGTACATATCAATGAGTTTCATTCCCTAATCGGACAGGGTAATTCTAGGATAGTTAATAGCCTTTTCAGGTCAGTTATCATAGTTTATACAGATGGGTCTAAGAGCAATGCCTTACTCTTTATAGGCGCGTCATTCTATATACTTCAACTGGCAATCACCAAATCATATCGTTCACCCAGTTTCTCCACTGTGTTTATAACAGAAGTATATTCAATTCCTAAAGCTTTGCAATTTGCACGAGTCAATATTACACATGCAAATGTACTTATTCTATCTGATTCCTTAAGTGTACTGAATGTCATCCAAAATCCCAATCGTACATTCAAAACTAATAGAGTTATTCTGGTAATTATAGAAAATATAATGTATCTACAACAAAAGAATGTACATTTGAAATTTACATGGATCCTAGCTCACATCGGGATCAAAGGTACTGAAATTTGTGATCAGGGTGCCAAAATGGGGGCATCCAGAGGCCTACTGATCCGTGAGATTCCCTCCACTTATTTAGCTGCGTCTGCAAAGGCGGATCTGTTTCATCGCTGGAGCTCCATGTTTTTTTCTACTCGGAACAATTTCTATAAACACATTCAAACAAGTTTACCCAAACAATCTCTTTTTCTAACTAAGCCTCCACATTCAATACCGATCCGTAATTTTTTTTTTCATTTTAATTCGTATTAGGTCAGGACATAATCCTCTGCCCAGCCATCTCCACCGGATAGAGCTGGTTAGTTCCAGTACTAGTCCCTGTTGGACTGTGGTTCGACAGCAGACATTGTCATTTTTTCATGCATTATATATAGTGCACACAGAGTAACCTTAATCAAGATATTGCTACAGTTAGGTATCTTTCTTCTGTACTCTATTGCATACCTCCTACGCTTAAATAATCTTTCTGTGTTAATAGCACTTGCTTCTTATATATATAAATCTAATATTATTTTGTAATTTTTACATTTATGTAGAGCATATTATCCTTATATGTCTTAGTTTAGTTATTTACCTCTCTATTTTATAATTCATTTATTAGCGTTGGCGTTTATTTTATTTTTATTTGTATGTACAATGTAATGGCTTTATAACCTAAACTCAATTTGTGTGACAATAAAGAATATATATATTTTTTATTCCATTCATTTTCTTTTCAATTACCATAAATGTTCACCACCTTTAATTTAACGTTTGAAAGATCAAAAAAGTTTATATTTTGTTCTAAAACTTAATTGGGTTGGGATTATTAAACTGAAAATAGCATAAAAAACTGAAAAATATTTACTAAATAATTTCTAAATGTATTTACTATCCTGTATACAAATGAGATAAATTAAAAGAAAAAAATGAACACAAAACATTGTATGATTTATTACCTGATGATCATACCCAACAGGCTAAGAAGCGATATTATATTATTCATTTTTGAAATAAATTGCAAAAGAATTATTTAAAATTGTTACAATTAATTACAACACATTAAAAATTAATTAAACAATTTTTTTTAAAATGTTCAATTTTTGATAATAGAATGTAAATTTAGCACTTTTCTTTCCTAATTTAAGTCATTGGGATGTAAAATAGCGGGTAGCCCATGTTTCTATGTGATTATAATGTTATTTTATTCTGCCATTCTAAGCGTGTTTTATTTTCATTTTAGTTGTTCTGTATGTTTTATTTTGAATTTTTTCAATTCCTTTTTATTTACTTTTTGTGATTTTAAATTATTTTTAAAAATTAAGATATAGGATACTATTGCTTTTGTAACTTTGTGCACTGATGAACACTGTTTATTAAACCGGTTTAGTGATTGGGGTACAAAATGGGGAATACAAATATCTGGCTAACATTGAGTTTATTCACATGCCTTCAAAATTGGGAAATCATTTGTTTAGTCTTAATTATTTGCAATATTGAAATATTAATTTTATGTATTGAAAATTTACTCAAAAAGTTTTCAATTTATGCAAGTACTTCTTACAAATATTTTTGTATGATGAGAACAATTTAAGAATATTACCTCTAGTACATAAAACATTATTTTACATTAAATATAGCGTTAAACATAAATATTGTAAATTACAAATATTTAACTAAAAATATTTAGATAGTGCTAATGTGTAAACATAGGTTAAAATGAACAAAATTATTGCAAATGCAAAAGAATGGGATTTATAATTTGTGGGTCATGACAGAATGGTCGCTAAGTTTAATGTTTATGCTTTCAATTGTTCTGTTTTTTGATGAATTTTACCGTTTGCAATTAATACATTATCTGATACTGATTTATGTATTAAGTAAACATGATTCATTTTATCCAGATACTAGTGATCGTGACAGTTTGGATTTAGAAACTAAAGAATAGGGATTATAATTTGGGAGTTGTGACAAAGTGAGCACTGTTTAATGTTTTTTCTATCGGTTATTCTGTTTTTTGATGAGTTTTATCGTTTGTAATTAATACATTTTCTGATACTGAAGACTGACACACAAGCAGTAATTTGTTGCAAATATAGAGTAAGAAGAATTTCGTGAATAATAAGTTATGGATGAAAACGAAATGTTTTGTCTCAGGCTTACCTGCTACACATTGTTGAAAAAAAAAGAAATATTGGGTGCATCCTTTAATCTCATCGAGATTAACAACAGGGTATTTTTACCGAATTAAAAATTTTGCCAAAACAAAATGTTTAATTATTATCAGATGTCTCAGTCGTCATTTGATGAATTATTGGGTAAATTACATCCCGAAATTTTAAAAATGTATACTAATATGAGAATGTCTATACACCACCTGTGGAAATGTTAGCAGTCACATAAAGAGAGAAAAAGTTTCATTTTAAATTACGAGTATCTTTGTGCCAGGCATTCGTCAGGTATGGTTGTCCGTTCATATGTTTAGGAACCAGTGCTGAGGTAATTGTTTCTCTCTTTCCTCCTCCAGTCTTGTATGTGTTAACCGCACACTTTTTTGGTATGTACTTTTTTATTGAATTTTAAATCTTTTCCAACTTTTTCACTTTTTACTACGATATTATTAAACTAGTGTTTGTGGTTATTTTACTTTTAACCTTGTGTAATTTGGAGGTTTAGATCATAAATTATTGATTTTTAATTTTTTTCTGATTTTTAAAGTAGTTCATAAATTATGGGTTCCAGTTTTTTTCTTATTATGGCCGACCACAGCTATTTAAAAATGTTATTGATTTAACTGTCAATAATAAATCTCATTTTAATGACAAGAGTGTCACTAAGACATAGAAGAATGCTGTGATAACTGTTGCTGATGATATTGGCAAAAGAATAGCTGAGGCTTCCCCGGTCTTAAAAAAAATTAAAATCGATTGTTAAGGCAAAAATCTACTGATGTTAAGTCAGCTGTTGCTACTGTTCTGCACTCCCAGATACCTGTACCTTCAGGTGGACTTTCTTACAAGGTGGCAGTTAGTGAGCAAAAATCAGTGCCAAAAAATAGTTAAAACTGAAGATGCAGATAAGTTTTTCAGCAAACTGAAACAAAAGGTATCACTTCCTAAGGAAAAGGTAAGTGTTACCTTTTATAAAAAGATAAATAGCAAAACTGTTTTTTTTTTCGATTTTGGCCAACTATGGACCACGTAAAAACAATGATCATGAGATTTTCTTTTTCCTTCTCCAATATTCTTTCATCTTCAAGCTGTGCTGCGCTTTTCTTTCTTCTGTCCACATGTTACTACTGGTGTTCTTCACGTTTTCGGCAAAACCTTTAAATGCGTTGATTTTCTCTCGGAATTTATTTCTATTATTTACGTCAGCACTTTTTATGTTCATTTCTGATATATCTTTTTTGGTTTCTATGTGGTTTATAGAAACCAAAAAAGTTTATTCTTTGGATTGCTTTCAAAATATTCAAATATGGCTTTAGTTTGTCTATTCCATTCTTTTTAGGTGACCGTAAAATCTTATTCTTCCTTTTTCTCATTGTGTATCTTTTCAATTTTCCGTTCCTTCTTCTCTATGAGCTCGATTTCTTTTCTTGTGTTCATATTCAGACATTCTGCAGCATATAAACATTGCCGTTTAATTACAGTATTATAATGTATCTTCGTATTTATGGGATAATCACTTATTTTTATATATTTCTCTGGTTACACTGAACGTTGCTCCATCTTGTGTACTCTGGCCAGAGTCGCTTCTTTATGTAAACAATTTGGCTAGATTATTTCACCTAGATATTTAAATTTGGTGACTTTTTTAACCTTTCCGTATTTCGTTGATAAATAACATGGTACCGAAGGTTCATCGATTATATAAACGGTTTTTTCATCTGAAATTTGCAGGCCAACTTTTTCAGCTACTTCTTTCAATGAATTTAACTGAATCACTGCATCTTCCAAATTATCAGCTAAAATTGCAATATCATCCGCAAATAGCAAAACTGTTATTATTAATACTTAATCTAAAGCTGACTGTACCAAGCCGAGTAATTTAATTAAAGAAAGGATTCAGGAATGCATTGTCCATGAAGAAAGGCGTGTTAATCGTACAATACTTATCTTCCAAGCCAATAATATTAGTGAAGAAGATGCAAAACAGCATTTTAAAGATCTTTCTGGATTTTATACAATTATGGATCACGGATACATGTTCGACTGTTACCACGGCAGTTTAAACTCTTGCTATCTAATGGTAAGATTAGGAATCGTTGCCATTTGTTGAGGCGATTAACCCTCGATTATGTAAAAAATGTGGTAAATATGGCCACTCTGAGAAGTTTTGATGTGCGACTGAAGATTATATAGCAATCCACAAGTCCTGTACAGATAACCATATCTATTCAGCTTGTGTTTTTAATAAAATCAAGAGCACGTGCCCGTGGCATGAAGTTCATAAACTATCTGATAAGGAATAACTTGCTTCAGCATTTGCTGCAGTTGATCATGCTGCTCTTTTTAAGGGCACAGGAGGATCTCAGGGCCCGCATAGACTATGGGGACCCTTATGTGTAAATACTTAATCACAATTCATACTGATTTGGCTGAGAGATTTTTACACTTCTAATTATTTATGTATTATAGCTAAGCCATACCTTGGAGGTGGAATTCTATCTGTTCATAGTCATTTTTATGCTTATATTAATAATCGTATTGCTGTTGTCAATAAGACTGTTGCTCATAGATTAAATAAATTACATAAAAAGAAAATGCCAGGGTGGTTTAAATATTCTTCGAGCTTTAAACGGAATCAGTTAGGGTAGTCATCCCAAAACAAATATTTTAATATACAAAGCGCTTATACGATCACAAATAGACTATCCAGGACCGATTATCACGTCAATCAGTAAATCAAAAAATGAAAACGTTAGAAGCAGTACAAAATATTGCACTAAAAAATGCATCAGGAGCACTAAGATCAAGCCCTAATCATTTAATTCAGGTTGAAGCGGCAGAATTACCAATATATCTATATTTACAACTAATCACTGATAAATTTTATTTAAAATATAAATCTAATCGAAAACACCCTTTAAATAAACTTATTCCAAAACTATACACATATGTGTCAAATAGTCATTATTGGTATAATAAGACACACCCATCTTTAACCCTTTCGGTACCAGTGGTTTCACCTTGGTGAAACCACCTTTTCAAATTTTGTTGACAAAGGTCTCAGTGGTCTCAAGTCGAAACCACCTTAATTATAGCTACTTCAGATCCATCTATAGTGATAGGAAGTAACTACTTTTTCTAACGCGAATCTAGCGCAATTCTTTGATTGTTTTTTGTTTATGTTTAGTGTAGAGTGTGAAATATTGTGATTGTTCCAGGTTTTGTATGTTTTTTCAGTTTTTCAATTTTTTTATGGTAAAGTTTATCTATTTTCCACATTGTACTATATTTTTTGGTAAGTAATAAAAAGATTTATTATTTATTTATGTCATAACATAGATATTTCTGTAATTAGTTTTGATGCATGGGTACTATATTTCGTAATGCACATTTCATTTATTCTTGTTACATTAGCGTCATAAAATAATTTATATTTGATTTATCTTTTGAGTTATGAAAATTATAAAGAACTTAAAGTTGTACAAAATATTAGGATGCCGTATTACTATACACTATATAAATACATTATTAACAATATGAACACAGAATTTTCTACAGATGTTTTCTGCATAATATGCTCGATATAAATAATACAATTTTAAAAGAAATAATAGACAGACAATTCCGAAACACGAATGTATATATATATATATATACGGATGCTTCGATAAATATGGAAGAAAACTACTATTCGGCTTCGTTCTATAATAAAACTTTGGACAATAAAAGAAAATTTAAAATTCCACCAGTATATTCATCTTGCACGGCAGAAATGATAGCTATTTAGAAAGCAATATTGTATAAGACAAAATCAAGAAACACAAATATATTGATATTAACAGATTTAATGTCGGCAATCCAAAAAATTAATAACAGAATAGACAAGCAGGATAACATTTTATGGAATATCGTGAAGATATGCGGTAAACTTAAAGAATATAATACTAAAGTAGTATTTAAATCGATTCTGGGGCATAGAGGAATGTAGGGAAACTGCATTGTGGATATACTTACAAAGAATGTACAAATCAGCGGCAAATTAATATAAAATATCCTTGGAAGGAATTTAGAAGTAAATTAAAAGCGCAAAGTTTAATAGGTACAGAAATCTTAGTACACATTGTGGAAAATGTTATTACAGTATCCAAAAGGAAATACATAAAGATACCTGGTTTTCTAAATTCAGATTTATGCGAATGCACAAAAGAGGAAGGATCCATTGAACATATAATTTGAAACTGTAGTATAACAAATATAGGAATAAAAGAACTGGAAAATGAAATTGTTCGAACATACAATGCATTCACAGTTCATATTAGTCAGATAATTGGCGAACCGACTACAAGAGTGGCTGGGGAGTTGTATCGATTTATTTAATAATATTAAGATATAAATTAATCGATTCTTATAAACTTTGTTAGTTAATGAAAATATTTAAGAATTAATTCCTAACTTTTACTTTTTATTAATAATCGTATTATTTATAGTTCTGGTGTGAGAGGTAACACTACTCGGTACACAAGCATAATCTTCACTTATATTCTTTTATTTATATATACATATATAAATATAGGTTCTTGTTCTTCTCTACGCCAATACTTTAAAGACTCGCATGAAAATATGGAAAGTTTTGTATTTTATCTTGAGATTTAATTTATGCCTTAATCTCGTACATGCTAATAAAATTATATAATAAAGTAACAGTTACGACCAGATTATAAATATGTGGAATTAAGTAAGTTTTGATCGTGTGCTGAAAATTCATAAAACAATAAAATTAACGCGAAACATGGTATAATAACAATATCTTAAAATATTTTCTTAAAGAAAGTTTAATTCTGTAACCGACAGTAAATTTTCTGTGTAAAGTTCATTAATTTTCGATATATCTCGCTGTTTTCTATTCGTAAAAAAAAATCGCCATAGTTTTGAATTATTGGTAATCATGATGGACACTTACAGCAATCGCTTTAAAAAAAATACAGCTTTTGAAACGTGAGCGTATAGACGTTTATTCAAAATAAGCTAGATAGATGAAATATGTAATAAGACAAAAAGAACCTGAACTAGTAACGATTATGAAAAACACTGAAAAATAATGTACTTGGGACATATTACTACAGGCAGTAAATATGAATTACTACAATTGATATTGCAGGGAAGAATATAAGGCAAGCGGAGACGCGATAGGCCAAGGGTGGTATACACAGATAATATAAAATGCTGGATGGGAATTTATGAAATAAAAAATTAGCGGATATGGCTTTGAATAAAAAACTTTTCAACAGTTTGGTCATTAACGACCGATAAGCTGGAATGGCGAGAAAGAAGATGATTAAATCTATTCACGGTTACTATACATTCCAAAAATAACTCTTTTCAAATTGCCAATTCGGTTTTATTAATTTATCTACAAGTTTTTTAATGGCATTTTACACTCTTCTTCGACCTTGTTGATTATTAATTAGTCTACAGTAAAATAAAAGGGATAAATTAATCCAATCAGCGCTACTGGTGGAACTCCTCATTTCCTTAGTGCAATATTAAGAAAAATATAATGATAAGGGATAGACAACAATAAATTTGGGATGGACACAAATTAATGAAACCGATGAAAATAGAGATGAAATAGCAACAGCGGTTAGAAAAAGTTTAAGTAGATCAATATGTCATGTAGAATTCAACCATAACAAATTACAAATATAATTTGTCTGACAACGATTAGATCAGTTTAAATTGCCTCTAGACAATATATTATTTCAACCAAGACATACCATGAGCATATAATTAGGGACAATATTGTTAAAAATGTACACATACATAATTATAATAGGATAGAAGCAGAAGATGGAATACGTTGGTTGAGATGATTACAAAGCAGGTTAAAAATGTGCAGAAAAACCACATTTGAATAATTATAAAAAGATTAATAATTATTTTTAGTATTCTATTGCAAAATCCACATCGCACTCATTTACACAAAACTAGATAGAATTGTGAACATAATATAAATACATTTCACACATGTTAATTTAATTATTTAATTAATTCAGAATATTAATAAAAGAAACAAAAATTGATAAGAACGATTAAACACTGTTGACAAAATCTACAAAACACAGTGGTGAGATGACTAAATTTTGGAAAACAATACAATAAACTGAATAGATGTAACATAATGGCACCAATCATAACAAACAGAAAACCACACACATATACCAGCTTACATGGAAACGCAATCAATACAAACATACTCACACATATTTATTTAATAGAATGAATCCAAATTAAAAGGTGAAGATCAAAACATTACTTAAAAAATTGACTGGAGTGTTCAAATTTGGTGAAGGCAAGAATGAAGGGTAACAAATATTATCCACACAATAAACTGGATACAAGTGTTCTGAACACAGTGGAATCAGTCATAATACGTATAAACCTACACACACAATCACATAAAAACACAATGAATACCCACAATCGCATGTATTTATTTAATCAAAAGAGTAGAAATTGATGAGGAACAGAACATTAGTTGAAAAAATGATAGAACAGTATTCCATAAAAGTAATGAATGAAGATAACAAAAGGTTTGAAAATTATAAATGCACAATGATTATCTATGCATACACGAAACTGTAACCTGTGTTTATAAACACAATGGCCCAGTCCAACACTCATGTGTATTTATGTAATCAAAAAAGTAGAAATCGATGAGGATCAGAATGTCACTTGAAAAATTGATATAACAGTATTCCATAGAAGTAATGAATGAAGGGAACAATGGATTGAAAAATTATAAACACACCATGATTACAAATACATACACGAAACTGGAACCTGTGTTTATAAACACAATGGTGCCAGTCCAACACTCATGTGTACGTATTTAATCAAAAAAGTAGAAATTGATGAGGATCAGAATGTTACTTGAAAAATTGATGAACAGTATTCCACAGAAATAATGAATAAAAGTAACAAAAGTTTAAAAAATTATAAATACACAATGATTATGTAAAATACACAAAACTGGAACCTGTGTTTATGAACACAATGGTGCCAGTCATAATAAATATAAAACTACACATACATACTACCAATTATAAAAAATAGAGATTCACACATCCACAAACTAGCTCACATGAAAACACAATCACATACAAACATGCACAATTCATATGTACAACTTCAAAATATTTTGGATACGAAAGAAGGAAAAATTTATAAAACAGAACAGTACTTGCAAAATTGAGAGCAAGAGTCAGAATTTGCTAAATACATACCAATGACACACACTTTTTCACACATTTATACATAGATAAGCATCTGGAAAAAATTTATTCTAAAAATATTTAGTACCGCTTCTTATACTGAGATCTAAACTCTAACCAGAAGACATTGATCTTTCTAGAATATCTAACTAAATTAAATATTAATAAAGATTGAGATCGATTAATTTTTCTAAAGAAACAATAAGTAGGAGTAGTTAGGAAGTACAAGTTTATGATGTCTTGTTTAAAAATAACTGCCTTTATATATAAATTATAGGGAAAAATGAAATACAGAGTAAGTTAAACTGTTGGACAAGTAGAAAATTGTTGAAGACGTTAACCAGAATTTGTGAAGATCATAGTGTGAGGTCATAATACAAATATAATAAAGAAACTTATAAAGAGAGTACAAGCTTTACATGATAATATACTAAACTTGTCTTTTTAAAATGAGCAGAGTAAATATTGTATCTTTTTAAAATCAAAATCTATTTATGTATTAGGAACATAACCGAGTAAATAAAATGCATAGCTGGTTTAAACAACATGAAACAATTTACAGAAACAAATGAAGGCAATTGCAATATTACCTCAGAGGACAAAAACTAGACACGATATCTCAGCGATATATTTACAAAAAAACATTAATTTCATAGATGTTTAATTATAATACTGTGACCCTTGGATGTCACCATCCATGATTCCCTCAAAAGACCAAAAATTGCACTGAAGTAAAAAGTCATTTAGGAATTAAAGTATAAAGACTAGAATATTCATTAACGTGATCAAAAAGTTATTATGTCAGAGATTATAAAAAAAACAAGAAAAAACAGTTTATTATATCAGAAAGTGAACTTGTTAATTATAATATATGGAAGAAATATGTATTCTCGATACCTAAAGTTAGCCCGTTTATCGTAAATAATTATATTATTGTTATTGCCGTGATCATTACTGATGTTACTACCATTATTATAATTTACCTTAACTACCACATGTTACTCCTTGACGAAAAAAGTTTTGTATAAAACATACATGAATAGTTATTAATGAAACACAAAGAAAACGAGCAAAAAATTATACCGACGTAAACAAACAAAAAAGAAGATAAATGTATGTGTAGATAGAAACTATACGTATTCAGAAATTTTTTACCTAAGAAATTTATAAAAAGTTGTGCATATTGCAAATAAATAAAATCGATCATATTTATGGTAAGAATGCTCATCTATATAGGGAATTTCCACAAGTACTTTCAAACAACCGCTACAATAACTATATGGAAAATAAATAAATGACATCATTTCGAAATAAATCATTAATTTACGCGTGCTTTTCTATTTTAAATAATTATTTACTTAGTTCGAAATGCATAAAAATACGGATATTACTAATTCATATTTTTTTTACTACCCAGGGAGAAAGCCGTAAGAAGAATGGCGGCAAAAAGCCAAGACCTAAACGGCTCCTGAGAAAACAAAGAAGGATGACCTTGAAGAAAAAGAAGCCTGCGCCGCCACATCAACCGGCTGAGACTACTAGAAGGCGTCAAAAGACACTGCTTGTGCCGAGATGGTGGTTTGGAAACCAAGAAAGCCCGAGCAACGTAAGGCGTCCCCTCGGAACATAAATATTTCGACCGAGGTTACGCCAGTTCTAGGACCTGTGCCTGTTTTACCGGAAATAAAATCCTTCCCCCTTGGTGGAACAATGAATGTCATTTGAAAATTAGAGAATGCAATGATATGTTAAGAGCGTTCCCTTCTAATGGTTCCATGCATTCATAACTTGAGTACAGAAGTGTTCGCACAGAAACTGGTAGATTATTGAAAAAACTAAAAGAGATTCCTGGAGAAAATTTTATTTAACATTTAATCGCAACGCCCCTCTTTCTAAAATTTGGTCCTTAGCTAAATGGTTCAAAAATAAAAATCATCGACCTTTACTATTAAAAGACGACTCCTGGTTTGATTAATTCACAAGCTTTATTGTTCCTGCCTACGTCCCTCCTTTTTGGAAACGAATGGTACGGTATTTAGAAATAATGACGAACATCCCCATGTCTTATTCCAGTTATATCAGTAGATAAACTTTTCCTGCTCCCAAAGAATAAAGGTTTTCGCTCCAGGTTTAGATGTAATATTCTGTGTCAACACATTCAAGACTAAATGCAAAAAATACTTTGGTATGTATATTTAATGAATTTCTATCCAGCTCGTTAATCTCACCAGGTTGGTCAGAATTTTTAATTCTACCTATTTTAAAACAAGGAAAATGTTCATAGGAAGCTTCATCTTACAGGCCTATATCACTAACATCTCGCCTTAGAAAGCCCTTTGAAATGGTAATTAATAACAGACTACTGTAGTGGATGGAAAATCAATAGATTCTTCCTTATGGGATGTTTGGTTTTAGACCTGGACTTGGAACTTTAGACTGTATCGCACAATTAATTAATGGCATTTATCTGTGAATAAAATGTTCTTAATTGCCACTTTTTTTTAGACGTTAAAGGTGCATTTGATAACGTTCATATCCCAACATTATACCAACAATTTGCAACTGTAGGCATACCGATGGTATTAAGGAATTATATTTGTAATCTGCTTCTTAACAGAAAGTTACAATTTCTTAGTCCGGTTACTAAGAAAGTAATCTTTAGAGTTATATCTACTGGCCTACCCCAAGGTTCTCTGCCGTAAGTCAAATTTTATTTAATATTTATGTTCACTCTATTTTTAATATCCAACTTCCTCCTGATTCTAGAATCTTATCGTACGCTGATGATTTTGTTCTCTTTAATTCACATAGAATTATAACTGATAGTATTTCAGTGAATAACCAACTGATAATAATTCCTTCATAATATAGGATTGGATATATCACCTTCCAAATTTTCTGTCATTATTTTCACATTGAGACCATAAAACTTGAGAAATACTGATATTCGAATAAAGGACCAGCCGACAAAAATATCCTCCTGTGTCAAATACTTGGGCATAACTTTAGATTCCCGACTTACTTGATGTCGTCATCTCAAAAACCTTAAAGATCAGCTCTTGAAATTTTTGAACCCATTAGAGTCTATTACAAATACAACTTGTGGCTCCAACCTTACTATCCTTACCCCATTATACAAATTATTAATTCTCTCTAGACTTGATTATGGCTCAATATTCTATGGTTCAGCTTGTACTTCGAATCTCAGAATCCCAGATACTCTGCAAAATGTCATCCTGAGACTTATTACAGGTAATTCCTCGTCGATAGTCGGTAAATCGCTTCCTTACATCTCAGAAGAAACATGTTTGCAGCCAAATTTCTATTAAAATATTGTCATTTCATGAACCCATACCTCCTAAATCTCATTTATTATATCAGCAATAACTGGAGATTCGTTCCTTCTAAAATCGTTTTGAATGCGAATGTAAAGCACTTGCAAATAACGTGTTAAAAGTCGAACTTTAATCCTCCAACGAGTATCATATGCTCAGGAAGTTATAAGAGTTACCCAGCTCAAACACCCACGTTCAAATAAAAAAAATATCCTACCACTACTATCAGTTGAAAGCAGAAAACCCGTTTGAGTTCTTTATTCGTTATTTAGACCCAACGACTAATGTTGATCACATCGCTCCTGAATAATTACAGGTTGGACATGAAGCTAGACATAGTACTAAAATTCAAATAAACAATAAGGATAATGACCTATACTCTCTGTAGAACCTTCTGCTATTTCGTTTAGAACTCTAGCCCAGTGAAAACAATAAAGAAACGTTTGTTTTTATAATTAATTTTAATATAAATTTTAATATTTTTAAATGTAAAATGTAAAACGCGTATATTTGGCATTATATTAAAAAGTTATAATAATATTTAATAAATGTACCGGAACAAATGCCCTCTCCATTTATGAAAGTAACTAATAATATAAACTGGTAAATAATAAATATACAAGATGAAAATAGTATCGATGGAAAAATCAGACAAAAAACCATCACAAATGAAAAGCGGTAATTTAAAAAATAATAAGTTTAATTATATAACGAATATGTAATATCATTTATAAGTAATGGAAACGAAAGCAAACAAATTATGACGTTATGAGAATAATACATTATGTTTAATGCGTCGATGCTTATACTTAGTATATCTAATACTTAGTTCCCTGGAATCGTAATTTCCTATTGCTGGAAGTAAATTATTACGGTGCACACTACAACTGAGAAAAAATTTTTGGGATAGTTTGAGGATATAGTCTTTTACATGTGGTATCTGCAGAGCACTATGCATATTTGAAATTTTAGTGTATACGGGGACATTGAGGATACATCTAAGACATCGATTTTGAACTAATTGCAGTCTATTAAAACTAGCATTTGAGACTGAAGACCAAACTGGACAAGAATATGTTAAAATAGACCTAATGATTGACTTGTAGATTATTAATTTATTATTAATATTTAAGTGAGATTTACGTTTGAAAATGGGATAAATTGAACAGATTGCTCTGTTTGTCTTCAATGATGCATGGTCAATATGCTTAGAAAACGTTAGTCTCTTGTCTAAAATGACACCAAGATAGCGTATCTGATCAGACCATTCTATATCAACGCCACTGACATGAAGTCTGGTCGGTAAAAACGGTCTTCGACGAGTGAAGAAAATTGCTTTCGTTTTGAAAGGATTAAGAGCGATTTGCCATTTAGAAAAATACTTAATTACACGATCAACACCGGATTGTAACCTATTGCTGATAGTACTTGGCCTGTAGGAACTGCAGTACAACGCTGTGTCATCAGCGTATAAGGCAACCTCAATGTTATTTATATGCGGGAAATCATGCATGAAAAATGTAAATAAGAATGGCCCCAGCACGCTACCTTGTGGCACGCCGGCAGAACAGGATTTGCTACTTGATTTCGCATTATTTATAATGGTGTAAAATGATCGATTAGTTAAGTAACTGTTAATCAGTTTAATTAGATAATTGGGAAACCTGTTAACAATCATTTTATAGATAATACCGTCGTGCCAGGTTGTGTCGAAAGCTTTTGCCACATCAAATAATACCATCCCAGTATGTTTATTGAAGTTAAAATTATCTGTAATGGAGTCGGCAACTCTTGCTATCTGTTGTGTTGTGGAATGCTTTGGTTGGAATCCAAATTGACTACTAGGTATTATATTATTAGAGTTAGTGAAGTTACATAATCTTTTCAGAATAATTTTTTCAGCGATTTTGCTAAGATTGCTAAGCAAGCTGATTGGACGGATATTGTCTATCTGAGAGCAATCTTTACCGTGTTTTAATACTGGAATTATTTTAGCCACTTTCCAACTAGAAGGGAAGTACCCAAATTTAAACATTGCGTTAATCAAATTAGTTAACTGGACGATGGCTTTTTGAGGTAGCATTTTAATGACAGTAGATTGGATACCATCGTAACCTACCGAGTTTTTCTTCTTTGTTGATTTTACATGTGTAAAAACTTTGTTGGGAGAAGTTAATTTAATATTAGTTGTAATCTGAGATGATGCGATAAATCTACTGACAACTTTATGTACTTTGTTCTTCTGATAGCTTGAAGCTAAATGGATATTTCTGCTGTGAACCTCAAGGTAGCGTGCAGCAAGCAATTCTGCTTTATGGGTATTATTATATGCATATGTGTTTTTTTGGTTAGTAATCGTAGAAATGACTAAGATTTCAAATGGGTGTAATTAATTTTAAAATAATTTCTTAAGAAATGTAAGAAATGTCCATGCATATTGGTCGTCCACAATATGGATACCCTTGGGCAAATTTATTTGCGACTTATACTCCTGCTCAATGGAATGACAATGACTTATATACGAATTTTAATCGATTCGAAGGTATTCTAAGCTCTAACATCGATAGAAACAAATTCACAGGACGTAGTAGAAGATATGGTTTCTTATCGTATAGATCACCTGAAGAACCTAAGATATTACTCCAAATGAAAAGAGTTTGCGAGTTAAATAAACGTTTACTGGTAAAACTTAAAATTGAAAAACTAATCGCCTGGAATTACAGTTTCAGATTTCTCGTGTTATAATGGTATTTTCATTTATTTCATTAAACTTTCATCGTCATTTGTTATATCAAGTGATAAAGTTTAATCTGTGTTGCCTTTGGTGAGATCGTTTTCAATTTATCTCACTTACCAACTACTTATCGCAGTAGTTTTATTGAAAAATGTTGAAGAACTTCTATCAGAAGTTTCTCGTCGGTAGGAAGAAAATTCTCTTCTCTGCTCTAAATGTAAATAATTTTCCTACACTTCCTGTTCACCCGTTCAAAGATGATATGATATCAATACTAACCCAATAAAAAAAGGCAAGAAAGGTCAACCGTCCATTAAGCCTCCACCCATTTTCGCTAGTAGAATTCAAAATATTTCTGAATTCGATAATCTTTTGAAAGAGAATCGTTTTGAATGCGAATGTAAAACACTTGCAAATAACGTGTCAAAAGTCCAAACTAAATCCTCCAGCGAGTATCATATGCTCAGGAATTTACATGAAAAGTTACCCTGCTCCAAGTCACACGTTCAAATAAGAAAAACATCCTACCACTACTATCAGTTGAAAGCCGAAAAAAAAGTTTGAGTTCTTTATTCGTTATTTGCACCAACGACTAATGTTATTGACATTGCTTCCGAATAATTGTAGGTTGGACACGAAGCCAGATGTATTACTAACGTTCAAATTAAGAAGGTGGATAATGTCCTATACACTCTGGTCAACCTTCTGCTATTTCGGGTAGAATTCGAGAATTGTGAAAGGACCTTTTTCGGATTATAAATTTTTATCTTAATTTTAATATTTTTGGTTAGTCATCATAAAAGTGACTAATCTTTCAAAATGGTGTAATTAATTTTAAAATCATTTTTTAACAAATGTAAAAATTGTCCACGCATATCGGTCGTCCACAATATGGACAACCTGGCGCAAATTAATTTTTTTCCACATTCCTGTTCAATTGAATGACAATGACTTACATTCTAATTTTCATCAATTCGGAGGTATTCTAATCTCTAACACGGGTTTGTAATACGTATGTGTCAGTACATAAAATAACAAAATTATGTATCCTATTATTTAACCTGGAATGCAACAGAAAAATAAAAAAAACAGAGAACAGAGAACGAACGCTAAATTAAATTCCTTCCAACTACGAAATTAAAATATAGAAATGCATTATAAGGAAAACTAGTGACTACTATATATAATTGTACTGACTTATGTAACATTTAAAAAATAATAATTGTTTACATTATAATTTTACTTTCCCCAATAATGAAGTTGAATGACGAAATTGTATTCTGTAAAATCATTGCTTAATTTATATCTAAAAATTATATATTATATGGAAATATTGAAACAAAAATTAACAGCAATTTGCAATAAAATAATTTAGAAAAAAGACACGGAGCTAAAAAAAAAACGTATATACTGTAGAAAATATAATGAAACAAATGTTTAAAGATTTATCTAAAGATATATATATATATATATATATAATAATTAATTAAAACGCATTCATTTTGTTATAACAATTCATAAAAATTAATGACATTAAATGTTTTAAAATTATAAAGCAAAATTATAATAAAACGCGAATTTACATTTTTAACGTTTAGCCAGATGAATATCGTCGTTAGAAATAAACGATAGCCGATTACAATATTACTATATTCCGTTTGATTCAGATGAAATAAAAAAAAAACATAAAAAAAAATAACTCAGAATTCAAGATGGTATTTACATAGTAGTTTTAAAAAATCAAAATTTTTATCGCTGCATATAAATCTACAACAATTTTCAATTGAATATAATCCACCTTGGTGTAAATATTGGAAGTTTATACCAACTTCCTATATTACGTCTTTGAACTCTTAAGGCTAGTTAATGTTTTCAAAATTCTTACCCGATATCCGTACAAACCTGTATCCGTCGAATTCTCTCGGAAGGTGCTAAGGCCAAATAGTTGGCAATGTATATTGATTAACCCAATATATAACACACACCTGCAGACAAATAAACACTTTTAATGATATATATATATATTATATATTTGAAATAGTTTAAAGATACAAACATTACTTTTATATCACTTATAAAAGTCAAATTATTATCATGAATAGACAAGAGTATACTAGTATCTGACCTTATTGTCGTCGCAGTCAATCTATGGAATATTATATGTATATATTATATATATATATATATATATATATATATATTATATATATATATATATATATATGTATATATATAATTTTATTCTCATTATTTATTAAATTACTTGAAAATATGTGCAAACAAATGCAATTTGAATAATAAATACACGTTATAGAACAAAATCATTCACTAACACATAAATTATTGCATATTATAAGCGTAAACCAATTGCGATGAGGATTGTTATATGGGCAAATCTTCGTTCATTTAAAGTCTAAAGTAACCGTTATTATTACGCATGACTAGATCGCTGTTATCTTAATAATTAAAGTAATTTAAGCGTGTAAATATTATTTTGCAAAACAACTAGAATACCGTCATCTATATCTCTTTAGGAGATCGTTTTTTTATTTAATTATTTACGAGTAAATAATATTATTATATACTATATATTTTTAAAATTTTACATCATACCTTTATTACGAACGTTACCGAAACAGTAAATATGTACGATCGGAAGACTAATTACCACTAGATCTAACGATCACATAAGGATCTTGTTACTTGGAAATATCGCTTATCTATAACTAGTTTTATGTATATATATATATGTATGTGTGTATATATATATATATATGTGTGTGTGGGTGTAAGTAATCGATAACATGAGCATAAAAGCATAAAGATACGATGTATATTTCCCTACTTTACCGATGTCTACTACATAATAATACAAGTATCTCTTTTCCACTTCCTACCATTTCCATCTTATTCTAAAATTTCCTAATCTTGACTCTATATCGGTTTCGTCGATCGACCGTTATCGAAAGACATGACGAATTACACTAAAGATTATTTGTGTATTTTACGTCTTTTATTTAACCGAGACGTATGTTGGTATATTGTACCCCTGTGTCCTAAGGAAATATATACGTATACCTTTAAAATACTTGGACTTTGTAACACGCAGTTGCTTTTAAATAATAAGCGTGATTCTAATCGTTATATTGTAAAGGTTATATAATCAATATTACATATATATATATATATATATATATATATATATATATATATATATATATATATATATATATATATATACTGTAGAAGAAAGGAATAGTGATGGTGGACCAGAAGATATATATAATATATGAAAAATATTTAGCTCAATCACAAAATGTATAAGTTATTATCATTTCTGTCCATATTTACTCTGATTATTATAGTTTTATTTTATATATTTACGAATATATGCATAACTCATGTTGCTTTATTATTTGAAAATTTTTCGAAAAGTATAAATGCCAGTAGTAATAAGGAAGGGTAATAAAATAATAACACGTATCCTTAAAGACTAGATAATAAAATGTCTAAATTGAATCTTGCTTAGCATACTTCTACGAGTGTTTGTTCTTAGCTTCATAATTCAATAATTCACACTCATACTAAATAAACGACAATTAAATAAGCCCGGTTAATTAACGAGACAAGTAAATTCTACTTCGATATATAGACTACGAAACGATACGGTAATTAAAGACTGCATTAACTAATCGATGCTTTTCTAAAGAAAAATCATCATTTTCCAGTAGGTTGAATCGAGATATCTACACATTTGTCTTTGTCTAGCTTTTTATATCATTTCCGCAACTGGTTTTCCTCCTGCTATTCCATGTGTATATTCGATTTCCCTTGTATCGCCAGCGTAAAAAAGGTCCTCCTCTCGAATTTTATGATCAAAGTACTTCTTTTTTGATGCTTTAATTTAGCAGGATTTGTCGGCTTAATTTGTATTTGTTTGGTACTTCCAAATTCGTTTCCCTCCACGATATTCGGTGCATCCTTCTGTAGCACCACATTTCAAAGGCAGCGATTTTATTTTTTTTTCCGAAGTATATCTCATTGTTGACCACATGAAACATCGATGAATTTTCAACTTTAGTCGAAGGTGTAATTTTCTATCTTTAAGTACTCGATGTAAATGCATTTCGTCCGCATCCTATTCTGCTTTTTATTTCTTCATCGTCTTTCCCGTTTCTCATGATTAAGCTGTTTAAAAATACTTCTACCTGATTACCTGTTCGATTTTTTCTTATATATTTCTACCGGTACTCTATTTTGTGTTTTTGTTATTCTTAGGGCTTTTTTTTTTTTTTGACGTTTATTTTCATTCTTAACTTCTTATCTTCTAATGATATTTTATTCATTATTTTTTTTTTGCAGATTTTCCTTTGACTCGTCCAAATATATCTGATCATCCGCGTAGCTTATATTCGATATCCTTATACCATTTATACTAACTCCAAGTATATTTCCCATTTGGGGGGTTATTTCTTCCGCATTTGAACAGTCTCGGTGATACATCCTTGCTTTACTCCGCATGCTATATGACAATATTGGACTGTTCTTGTCAAAACAGTCGCGTTCTGGTTCCAGTAAATATATATTTAATTAGATTTATATCTCGTCCATCTAATTCGTATTTCGTCAAAATTTTTCTCATAACTTTTTCATCTATTCAATATTTAATTTGATAATGCAAAATTTTAAAATTGCAAAAATTATTGGCGGCGTAAAACTGCGTGTATAAAGTTTTTAAACATTATTTTACATAATAACTGTATTATTCCCCGCAGACTATTTAAATGATTACGGTTTTCCCCGATACAACTACGGACGAACAAGTTTACAACCTTTACATATTTATATATTATTTGGAAAAATTTTAAATTTTTTATATAGACTTCGCCGAAAAAATATAAAAAAAATTCTATACTAACAACTTATCTTTCCTCTATTTTAATAGCTGCTGTCTTCGCGTACAATCAAATCTTGAATCGAAATTACGGCAAAGGAAAATTTTTAAAAATATAAATACGGTAAACAGATAATTAAAAAATCTGGATCTCGGAGTTAATATTGATGACAACTTAAAATTTTCGATACATGTAAGCGATGTTGTAAATCGCTCTTACAAAATGCTGGTTTTATTCTAAGAAATTCATAAGAGATCCACAGACGCTACTGTCGCTTTATAATGCACTAATGCGTAGTCCCTTAGAGTACTGTTCAACTGTTTGGATCCGTGTTATAATAAATACGATTAGGTTAAATTTCAGTGTAAATTTTTAAAATATCTATATTACCGTATATGAGGTATTTACCCCTAATATATGAGTTACGATATATTAAGAAATATAATGGATGTGAGGTCCTTACACTACAGAAGGAAAATAGCCTAATTAAGGTTTCTTCATGATGTATGTAACGGTAGAGTTAATAGTATTTAACATCAACCTGTGGGTGGTTTGATACCAATTTGCTTGAGAACTTATTCTCTCTTGGTGTTTTTCCTCCTTACTGTATCCTATCCTTGATATGTTTGGATGTTCGTTGATAGTTTTATTTAAATTCATTATTATCAGTCATATTCTAATTTAAGTGTTGGTTTTTGTTCTGGTTTTTCCTTTCCTCTTTTTATATGATATATTTTATTATGATTATCATCCTCTCTTGCTATATTCATATTTTATAGTTATTTCTCTTCTTTTAGTTTAATCTAATATTTATTGGTTATATTTATTTATGATTTATTTTTGTTCTTATATTCATACTTTATAATTATCTCTCTTCCTTTAATTTAAGTTAATTCATTCGTTATATTTATTTGTGTCCTATTTTTGTTCTTTTGGTGGCCAAATGGTATGTACAGCCAGGCCAAATTTAAAAAAAAACAAAAAAACATCAACCGCCTTCTACATTGTACTAAGACCAAATAGGCGATCGAATCGTTTTTTTAGTGAGCCGCGTGCACGAACAAACCTCGGTTTAAGTTCCCCGTTGCCATCTGCTTTCCTCTTGTGTAATTCTCTTTTGAACATATTTCCCCGTAAGGATATTTGATAACAGATATTTCTTTAATAAGTTGCTCGTCGAACATATTTTGCGATGAGAATAGGAGTTTCGCTCTATTCCAATGGTTCTAGATTGTTATTATGTGGTGGGTGTTTGGCATGTTCCCATGTAGTAAATACGTTAAGGTTTATATTGTATTTATTACTTTGTTAAAGATTATTCGTCCGTTTATTTCGAGTAAGATTGTGTGAATGGGGTGTGAATGATGTATGTTTTAATAAGTGTGAGACTTGTGAATGCGTGTAGTTTTCCCGGTGTGTTTAATGGGTTTGATGAATATGTTCAATGTATTTTTTTTTTTTTGTATTTTATTTTTTACTTTTAATTTTATAATTTAAAAAAAAATGATTCATCATATTATTTTATTTATAAGCCCACACTATAAATGTCTTTTAGCTGTTGTGTGGCTTCATCGAATACATAAATAAATAAATAAATAAATAAACAATTTGATTTAATTACAAACGATCCGATCACAAATTTTAAATAACGAAATATTCACATTAAAATGTGACGTACCTTTTATTTTTATTTTTTAACGGAGATGTCTTTACAGCTTACGTGATACTCGAACTAACTCATATTTCTATAAACCATAAACTACTTTTTTTTTAGAAATATATCGCTATGTCTGAAAACAGATGTAAATCCTCAAGAAGGAGAAAGGGATTGGATGACGGACCGTTACATTATGAGCACAGTAATTTAACGCGTAAATATTATTGAAGGACATTCGAAGAACATACGATCAGGATGGCGTTACTTGTTACCGGACCGTCTATTCCTGATGCAACTTAGAGAAACTCTTTACTGCCCTCTCCACACTAGACGTGCAATTTGCAACGTAAATCTTAATCGCCGCTATCAAAACACATCTATATCCAATGGAACCTAAAACTCTACATATAAAAGAGTGTGAGCTACATATTCACATATTTATTAACCATCGAGTTTATCGCACTAACTTACGCATTTCTCATTTCCTATACGACGATAATGTTCTAATAGAACCTGGTATTATGTTAACGTTTTTAGTAGTAGATAGATAAATACATATAGAAATGCAAAATATATATGTTTTAAATTAAATAAATTACGCATAGCACCTTAACATAATAGTAATTAGTGTGAATAATACGAAAATTAAATCCCAGCGAATATAATTTAACGGGAGAAGCAATATATATATATATATATATATTAAAAAAACACCTTAGAAAAAAAAATGGAAATTATATATAAATAAAGTAATAGATAAAATTGATAAAGTAACGGAAGATAATAAAAATTATGCATTATAATTAATAATAATAAACGCAAGTTTTGTGCGCAGAAAATGTACAAAACAACTAAGGCGCATTACGCTACAAATCATCATCGTAAGCGTTAATCTGATTCCAGATGTCGTGACTTAACGCATGCAGTCGAGAAGAAAAATGATTCAAAACATTTCTCCACACTAAGCCATCTTCAGCCTCATGCATGATTTCATTTATCTGTAATTTTGTTAGTTGTTTGATGCAATCGATGAATCGTAAGGAATGTCCTATGTCTTTCACGATTCCGACTTCCTCGTACTTTTCCTTCAATAATTTGTTTCTCTAAGCCATTACGTCGAATGGCATGAGCAAAAAATGTAAAGCACTGACGCTGTATTATTAATATCCGGGGCTTGGTGTTATATTTACAATATAGAATTATTGATATTCTCATCATTTTTCGGTAGGCTGTCATCTCGAAAGTATCTATCTTCTGTCGCATGGATCTTTTCAACATCCAGGATTCACATCTATAAGTAGCAATGGGAAAGACTAATGTTTTCATTAAATTTTATTTTTAGTTTCTTTAGATATATTACGGTCTTTCCATGTTTTATTTAGTCTTGCTATTGCACATTTTGCAATTCCTAATCTTCTTCTTATTTCTTCTTCGCATCTATTTGAAAGTAATACTCCTAGATATATCATTTTTTTCCTTACACCGTATGTTATGGTACCGTATTAAAAACCGTTGGAAGTTTCTGAGTCCTATCAATCACCATTAGAGAACATTTAGATCTATTCAGTATTAAGCCAGCTTGTTTATTAATTAATTCTACTTTGGTCAAGAATTTCTTCATTTCTGCTTCTGTATTTGCTAAAAGGCGCCATAAGCATATCTTAAATTTGTTATTTTGCTTTTATACATGCGTTACAAATAGATCGCATTAAAATAAAAATAATAATTTTGAAATGAAACGAAGGATATCGATGTATTACAAATTACCTCAGCTTAATTTTAAAATTACACTCAATAAGAAAATAATGCTGAAATACAGTTTTACTCTCTTAGACAAAAATAGAACACACCTGTGTTTCGAAATAAGTTTATAAAGTGAATCTTTTACCTCCTTAAAGTGGTTAAAGGAAGAAAATAATTTGCTACCAACTTGTATTTCAAACTCTCGATCTCTACTCAATGTCTAAACGTCCGTTAGCATAAAGCTATTTTTCCAAACTCTTTAAAACGAAGTAAGAAATTTATAAATATTTGTAAAGTCTAGAATTTAAGATTAAAAAAAGTTAATTTTTATGTTTAAAATTCTGGATAAATAAATTTTTAATGCGATAGAAATTCAAAGCGTTAGTGAATATAAAAATTATGTAAAAAAAATATTTTCGGAAATTCAACGCAATTATTCAATAGAGTTTTTAATTTTTAAAAATGTATTATTTTCTTCGACGGGATACTAAGGCAAAAAAAAGTTATTACATACCAGTTTCACGTAAAGTTTTTTTTTTTAATTCCCCTTCCTAATCACAAAAAGAAGTAAAAAGAAATATAGTAATATATAAAAGTTTACTTTAATAATAAATAAAATTAAAACAAAGAAACGGAAATAAACTCAATAACGTGACAATAGAAATTTTTTTTTAATCCTCTTCTTATCAGGTAGTGACAAATTTATGTCATCAACCGGATATTGTCTCTTGAGAACGCACTTTATTTCTTGAGAATATGCCCATTAGCAAGGTCTCAATTTAAGTTTTGAAGTGGCTATATCCAATCCATCATCGTTCTTCTTTTCAATCTTTTGACCTTTGTTGGTTTCTTCAACAAATTATCTACTAGTGGATTTGTGTGGAAATGACCACGAAAATTTCGCAGCGAAAGACAGAACCTATTACTCACTCTCATAAACGAAAAAACAGAGTAACCGCCATTTTCCATCCCGTTGACTTAAATTTCTTTTTACTAAAAGATGATGTTTGAATAATTTTAAAAAATTTGTAATTAATTGTAATAATTTTGAATATTTTTTTTGCAATTAGTTTTGTAAATGAATAACTTAATATTGGTTCTTGACCTGTTGAGCAAGATAAAAGTGAATTATATGTTCTTATTAGTAAAATATATGATACACCTAAAAATTAGGTTTAAATTATTTTCAAAAAATATGGCTTCTCTCAGTGAAGTACATGTTCTTTCTTATTAGCAATATCCGATACACCTGAATCCTAACCCTAACAGCCTGAAATTAATTTTAAAATATTTTAAAATGTTTGTAATTAGTTATAATAATTTTCAATCTAATTCATTATAAAAAATTTTGCAATTAATAAAAATATCAAATTAGTCATCGATCCTAGAGCGCTCCAATTGGTAACATTTGATACCAATCGTAGAATACTAGCATTACCGTTTATTTAAATTAAACATTAAAGTTTGAAAGAAGTATAATTTATTTTTTAAAAAACGTTTTCTTTTTAACAAGTACATTTAGTCATTAAATTAAATATCCGATAAATAGTTTAATAAATAGTTTTTTGTTTAGATTTTGTTGATTTAGTAAATTCGGAAACACTGTTCCAAAAATTAAACTTTTGACCGCCGAAAAAAAATTCTTCCGTCACTGTCGTTTTTTTGCGAAAGTAATATACATGGGGATACAATTTTGAAGGTACTTGTATGAACCCAACTTTAACCTTAGGAAATAAACTAATTTACTTATAATTGTGTGTTTTTAATGGATTTGTTTTACTCTATGTAATGGTGAAAATTTATAAACAAAATAAACCATTTGAAAGTGATTGCTATTATGAGTAATTATTTAATAGCTTATTTAGTTAATCATAAATTCTTACTATTCATGAACAGTGTACTTGGAGTAGTTTAGGCCCTAGCTAATTTGTCTATTTATTTAAAATTATTAATTTCAGTCATCTAGTTTTTATTATACTTGATTAGATGTATGTAATACCCATAATTGGTCAAAATGTGAAATAATAGAAAAACAAGTTATAAATTCAAATTGTTGTATACTGTAATTAATCTATAGGCTGTAAAACTAAATTTCGTACGTTTTATGTGATAATTTATTTCATATATTTTTAAATATAAAATTTACAGAACAACAACACTGATACAAATCACATAAGTCTTGTGAAGCAGAAAAAGTTATAGTCCTTAAATCCTAGCGTAATCATGTAATTCGAGAATTAATATATCATCAATTTGTGCATTAACTTATTAAAATGTTAGTTTTATACTTTGAATTATATGTGACGTTAAAAATAACGCGCTGTATATTTTTTGAATAGGAATTTATAAGTTCTGTAAATAAAAAGAAGATGGAAAGTGAAGATAGCAGCAGCTCTCTGGAAACCCCAATTGGGGAAAGGTTGAGAAATCCTCATGCTCCTTCTGTTCCACTTGAAAAGCATGATTCAGATACCACTGAATCAGATGATGAATGGGGTAAAAAACCTGTTAAAAAAAATACAAAGTTAACTAAATCTGCTTCAAAGCGTTTTTCAAAACATGATTCTGGAACCGACCCCAAACAAAAGCCAGATTCGGATTTAGAAGAAGGTACTTCGTAATTACTTGTTTTTAATTCGAAATATTTTTTTATTTTATTGGTGATGCGTTCAAAATAAATCTGTATCTGATAAAATTAATAAAAATGTAAAAGATAATGTTAAAAATAGCTTTAAACTGTTATTTACAGTAATTTGTGAAAACATTTGACTTAAATATAACGTTTGAATACCATAATTGTAGTCGGGTTAATACAATGTACACTAAAAAATAATTTTTTTTTTCATATATTTGCTATTTATAACTAGCCAATGAGTAAGGCTATCTAATAAATGATATCATCATATACACATATGCACATATATAATCACGTGTAGGAGGAGTATCCTATGATACATCCCCTCAAAACGATTATATGATCAAATTTTTCATTTTAGTTTGCGTCAGTCTCGATGACGGTTCCGAGTGTAAAAGTTCGACTACCAGCTTATTTGGGTGATTTTGTATCTGCATCAGACTTCATCCACCAAATCGATTTTCAAATCCCGATGTATAACTCATACAGTATATTAGGCGTAGCACCTTGTTTGGAAGCGCTGAATAATCTGTTTATTTGACTTCTTTGCGCAACCCCAGAGTTGTGCTGCATAAGACCATACTGGACGTAGTACCGTTTTATATACTAATAGGCGATTCTGGAGCGACAGCTTCGACTGAAATCCTAATAACCAGTAAAGTTGTTTCGTCCGGATATTGAGTTCGGTCCTTTTCTTTTGTAAGTGCGACCTCCATGTCAGCCGTTGATCTAGGTAGACTCCTACATATTTGACTTCATTGGTCCTTGGAATCACTCTGTTGTCGATTAGCACCAGTTTATTGTGCGGTTTTCTGTTGGTGAATGTAATGTGACATGACTTATCTGAATTAATGTTCAGTTTCCATTGTTGAGCCCACTGATAAATCTGATCAACACTATTCTGTAACTTTGTGATGGCAATGTCTGCATTTTTATCCGATACGATAATCGCAGTATCATCTGCAAATGTTGCCACTTGAGCAGGTTCAACCGTCGGGAAATCTGTATAAAGGTTGTACAGCAGAGGACCCAGGACACTGCCCTGTGGGACTCCAGATAGAATTGGATATACGTCTGATAGGTTGTCCTCATATTTGACCTGGAACTGCCTGTTGCTAAGGTATGAGCACATTAGCTGATAAAGTCGGATTTCAGCTTGTATAGCAGGCCTTCGTGCCAGATTTTATCAAAGGCCTTTGTTATGTCGATGAAAACAGCTTCATTATATTTCTTGTGTTCTATCCCATCTTGTATAAGATTTACTACTCTATGCAGCTGGTATACAGTGGAGTGCCTAGGTCGGAATCCGAATTGATGTTGGGGAATAATAGATTGCTCATGAATTATTTTATCAATCCTTATATAAATTAATTTTTCGAGTAGCTTAGCTAGAGACGATAATAAGGAGATAGGTCTGTAGGATCCTAATTTACTTCCATCTTTGCCTGGTTTTAAGACCATTAGGATCTGGGAAAATTTCCATTGTTTAGGGAAATATGATGTTCGTAATATAGCGTTAAATATGTGGGTAATTAGCATTATTGCTTTCCTAGGTAGCTCCTTTAACATTCTTGGAGTGATCAAGTCGAAGCCAGGAGATTTTTTGATATTTAAAAGTTTTATATGTTTTGCGACTTCCGCCGGAGAAATCACTTTTATTCCGTATTGATTCAGATTAGAGCCTTTGTTTTCGTCTTGTAAGTTTTTAGTTGCAGTCACTGCATTGGGTTGAAATATATCCTGTAAGTAGGTCGCAAATGCACGGAATTTCTCCTTGCCACTTCTAGCCCAGGATCCATCGTTTTGTAATATTGGCCGATCGTGCGTCACCGGTCTTTTTATACTTTTGACAGCTTTCCACAAATTATAGCCTGTACTTTGTGTGGGGATAAGTTTTCCACATACTTTGTAAATTTATTGTTTTTTAGTTCATTCAGCATATAAAATAAATATGAATTAAAATATTTCATTATTTAATGATTAGAAAAAGGCTAATTTGTCGAAATAAGAAGCGATACATATTCTTGATTTCAGCGGCCAAGTTACATCCAACATTTCATTCTTCCTACAGGAAACAAACTTATTAGTTTATGATGTTAATTATTTTTTTTTTCCTGATGAAATTAGTTTTAATATAGCACTCGTAACGTTATTAAATAAATAATAAAAATGAATATGTTTATTTGAACAAAACCGATGTTTTAAAAAATGATTTTTATCAGGAGAAATAACGGATACCGATTCGTCGGACATTAGTGAAGAAGAATTCAACGACGGTTACGATGATGATCTAATGGGTAATGAAGAAGACAGGGCACGATTAGCTGGAATGACAGAGAAGGAACGAGAATTGGAAATATTTAAAAGAATAGAAGCGAGGGAAGTCATGAGAACCAGGTAATTATAATAAATATTTCGTATGATTAATCTTTGTGTTATAAAACTAATCAGACCATAAGTCCGTTGATACAAATTTCTAATTAGTAAATTTATATGATTTTGTGTACTCTATTTACTGTTATTTTGAAAGATAATATAATTTTCAAGATATATCCTTAAATTTATGTATCAATATAAATCATAATTGATCAACGTAATTTGATAAATTATGAATAGCCGAATATGCATTGTAATTCTTGCTATAATACGAATACTGCATTTTAATATATCAGTGCGCAGAAACAGATGTGAAAATTTATGTCAGAAATTAATGACTGAACTATGTAAAGTAATAACTATGAACAAAACTTAAACAGGTTTTTAGTTCCTTTTACAATGAATTAATCTTGAAATGTTAGATTAATTTCGGATTCAATTCTTTTCAAATTTGCGAGACATATATATTTGCAACTATGACTTTTGAAATTAATATTGACGTACCTGTCCGGTAGTATAATTAATGCGAACGTGGTGAGTCGAACCAACAGGAAATTTAAAATGTAATTACGTGTACGATAATCGAAATAATAACTGTCAAAAGCTTCTGAATATCTACGGAATACGCGACAAGTAATTTGTATTGGTTATGTGATCAATATTTCCAATTTATGTAGGTTGATAGTTGAAACAACTAGACAACGTTGAATGAGATTCCAGCGGTCATATTAATCTATATTTTCAAATAATTTAAATGATTCTACTACGCCTATAGGCTACTATTAAAATCAATCTAAATGAATTGGATGTTCTAGATTTTTCAAATGAAATAATTGTAACATTATTTGAATTTATTCCGGCTAGATTTATCATTGTTAATGTTTTAACTTCTATGAAAGAGAAACAATCTAAAGTAAATGATAAGAAGATAAAACGTAAAAATCGGAGAATATCTCTGTAGTGTACAGTTAATGAAAAGAGTCAAACATATTCGTTCACTCAGTTACAATAATAAACGAATTATAGTAGTTTTAGATGCCGGCTCTAATAGGGTGCTATTTTGGAAAAACAGATTGGTAGAGCACAGTGTGAAGTTATAAACGTAATTAATAGAAGTGTCAATTCATAAAGAAATATCATTGTAATAGATTATGCTCAAACTGATCAACATTTTAATCTAAAGTCCACTCATATTTATTATAAATTTTATTGGCTAAATAAGTATGATAATCATGAGATATAGTGGGATTTTTATTTAAGAACACGTAAATAGAACATGTTTAGAGCTATGAGTTGAAAAGCTAAATACGAAATGAAAGTATGAAGGGTTGTGTTAAAATTAATTCTTAAACAAAATTTAATAGCACAACCGTCATCACGAGCAAGATAGGATTATTCGTTAAAACGACTGATTTAATTTTTGAAAATATTCATCACACAAATATACTTGTTTAGAAATGATGATAATGAATAAATTCCATAGTAATCGAACGATTCACGCAATGAACAAATTTGGAATATTCGATTTTTAAACAGAAAAGAAAAGAGTGGACTAATAAAGAGGGAACTAATTTATTTTGAAATTTATAATGACCAATTCTCAACTTAAAATTAATTTATTAGAGATTACGACGTTATTGGAGAAGCGATTTTTTAGAAGAATTGGTGAAATAATTGAGGGAATTTTGAGCGGATTAAAAGGTGATCCTATACATTTTATGATTTGAAATTAATTACTAGTATTAGACAAGGTACTAGACCGATTACCAGCATTTTGAATGATAATTGGAACGAAATTAATGTTATCTACAGAAAATTCGCGAGCGTAAGAATTGACTTTATTAACCACCGGGAAGCGTCTTCTCATCAGAGTTGCATGATGCAAAAATTTTTGGTTATGATACCTTTCCATCATACATTATACAATTTTGACACAGAATTATAAATTTTGTACAGGTGTTTATTATACAATATTGCTTCCTAGATGAACTGTAGATAATTTTTAATGTATTTGTATACATATTTTCAAAAAATTGAGACATTTCTCGTCAACCAAAAAAAAAAATGTTAGCATTAAAATTTCATGTACCATATAGTCGACATCGTGACCCAAAGGGATAAACTATAATAAAAAGTTAAGTCTTTACTTTTAGTTTTATGTTTTTATTATGATAAGTCTGATGAGGACTTATCAAATGAAAAACTTCGTAAACATTTGTATATCGCGGTCGATTCTCAATTATTCCTTTCTACACTCGTTTTGATATTGTCTATATAAAATATAAAAATATGTGAATGGACTTAATCCTTGTTATATCATTAAAAAGAAAAACTGTAATTATATTGTTCATGTTGCCATTAATTCTGCTTTATATAGTTGGTTTGTAAGTCCTTTGTGGCTTTTATAGAAGCTGAACATATTTTTGCACTATAACGATGATCATGAAAAATTGTTTTTATTTCAGATTTATGTTGTAGTAACCTCGTATGTTCATAAATTTTACTTCCATATAATAAGTATTGAATGCAATAAATATTCTTTAATTTCGTTTTGAATATTAACATAATACTAAGCAATGTTCAATTAATTTTAAACGCTTTACTGTTTCTATCCCAGCAATATATTTGTCAATCTAGTTAGACGCGCGATCTAAACTTATGCTTTCACAGGTAACATTTATTCGATTAAATACAATTTTTGTAATAATATAAATCTGTAATTTTTATTTTATTCCGTGCCATTTTTATTATAATTATTACCGTGAATTTTTTTTAAAAGCGTTGGTAACTTGTTTGATTTCAAAATGTTATTAAAAACATTTTTTCAATTATTTTTCTCTGTTTAAGGATTAATGTCTGCGTGATTCTTGTATCCTTAAATATTTCAGTCACCTTACAACTGAATTCAGATCTACGTTGGTCAGCATTATAATGAAGCTAACTGTTGCACTAGATTTTATCTATTATTTGGAGGTAATTATACATATTAGACTTTTACACATTTATTCTTCAACGTTTGATTTTTAAAAGTTTTATCTTTCCTCTTCCTTTCTCGTCTAGAATTATTTGATGCTTTTACGATTTCGTCGTTGTCTGTGTGTGTGGTTTTTTTTTGTGGGTTTTAAAGGATTATTTGTGTACTTAATACACCGGTATAATTACTAGTTCTTAAATTTAGTAAATAGTAATTTGAAACATTTATAATTTCTTTGGGGTTCTAAATAACTTTCATGTATTCTAAATACTTTTTTTTTTTTTTAATTGATGACAATTAATATTCACTTATTTGATAATTTCTTTGATTGTTATTGGATCAATATTTTATATTTTAGTGTCTATTATAACGAGAGTCTATCAGTATGTAAAGGGATTTGAATTGTGTATAAATTTTCTACATTCATTCATCCCATCAATTTTTCAGCGTTTTATTCAATTAGTATAAATCTTTGATTTTTTTTTATTTGTGTTATGGGTTGAAGCCAAATAATCTGTCTTCTTACACAGTTAATTTTATATTAATGCTTATTATTCGTATATACTTATTGTTAGCTAAATGATCTATCTTTTTCCATTCGTACGTAGATTCCATGAATAACTGACAGTCTTGCTAAACTACCATTCCAGTTGGACGCCATGAAAGTGATACAGATAACCAGACTACAATTATTTTTTTTTATTTAATTTAAAATGTTAATATATAATTTTTCTTTTTATTTAGATTTAACATCGAAAAGAAGTTGAAACAAGCTAAACGTGACATGAAGCACAAAGTAACTAAAAAAACAAGTTCACAACCATTGGATCTCAAAGAACGAGTTCAAGAACGAAAAAAGACGGTCGCGGGAAATAGAGGTCGTATGGACAAGAAAGTTCATGCAATGAACTTGTTAAAAGCTAGACGAGAAGAAAAGAAGGAACGAGGTTAGAAATAATATGTTTTCCAAAAATACTAGTAATCGATTATGTTATCTTTTTACGGTTTTGTGTTTAACATTTTTTTTCGCTACTTCAAATATTTTAAACTTATCTCGAGTGGTAACGTGTTATAATATTTTATTCCTTGTTATCAAGTTTAAAACTCCATTCTAATAATCATACCCAAGATGCAAATAATTTCTTCTTGAGTATTCCATTACACAACATATTTTTGAAATCACGGAATTTATCACTCATAACTTTAATTGTAACAAAAATATTGAAATGATTCTACTTAATGTAAATCGTTGAATACGAAATTAATTATAGAATGATTCCGTGTCAGTTCCCTTTATATTTGAACAACAAATATTTCAGTAATCGAACTTCTTACATGACTATCAGTGATTCGAAATCTACTAACAAAACAGTGGTAGCTGAAGTTTCTCAAGGAAGTGTGTTTGGCTCATTTTTATGTAATCTTTATGTTTACGATTTTCCTGAATTATTGAATACACAGGTTGGGCATAATGCGCATGACGTTGCATTATTTTGTAATTTATACACAGCTAGTGAAATTCGTAGAATACAAACAATGATTATCTCTCGCATTGCGTTATTATTATAAATGAAGCAAAAACAGAGGCAATTTTTTTCGTTCGCAAGTGTCTAATATTATCTAAAATTATAAATAAACGATACTCTAATTAAACGATCAAATGATGTTCACTATTTAGGTATTGTAGTTGACTAGTGCTGTAAAAGTAACGATAAATGGAAAATCCGATGTATTCGTTACTGATGCATCAAGTATTCGTTACTCCCTTATGATAGTGTTGTTAGCGGATAGCAGCTAATTAAATAGACCCGTCTAACAATTCGGCTAGACACGGAAATATTGGAACTTGTATGAAAATAGCCGATTACCTTTTATCACACGGTTTTGAAGTTCGGACGGAATATCAGTAACGAATATATGAACGGTATCGGTACCAAACACGTAGTAGTGAATATCAAACCAGAACGAGTTTATCCGGTATAGCGGTCGAAAGTACCGAAGTAACGATTTGTGTTTGAGAGTAACGGTTCGGTAAATCGAGTCTGATCAAGTATTCGTTACTTTGCTACAGCTCTACAGTTGACAGTCGGATTGCTTTTCATAAAGCCCATAAGTTATGTTAGTGTGAAAGTTATCAAAACCATTTACTCTTTATTTCCGTTATTAAATCGTAAGTATTTCCTCAGTGTGAACAAAAATTAATAACCTGGAAATTACTTATCCATCAGTGATTACATAATCTTGATCAGTCGGGAGTTACATTTCAAAATGCAACTAAAGCGTCAATTAATTCAGAAAGATGCATTTTTAAGAATAAGTGATATACATGAAACATTAAATATCAAATCTGTTACACGATAATGCGTATATTTCAGCTGGTAATTATGATTCTAAGCAGCTTGTAAATTCATGTAGGTAAATACAAACAGAGGTGTTTAAAACATAATTTGTTATAATTTATTTATGAAACATTTGCGCATTTATTTTTTTATACACTTGCCAGAAATTATCACTGCTATTATAATTATCATTATTATTTATAACGTTTATTGCGTCAGTTAACACATATTGATTTATCACTCGTGTTGTTTTATACTTTTTGTGTTTTTTTTTCTGTTAGCAGAGTTTTTGGCTGATTTATTTTTTCCTGTGCTGTACACATAAGTTACAATTTTTAAATGTTTTATCTTTTAATTACTTTCGTTGCAATGAAGTCATAGCTGTACGTGGTTCATTTATACTTATTTTTTATTTACTTGTAATCTTTAGAAATGTACGTTTTTATATTTTTCATCTTTATATAACATACAATGAGCAACAAAGTTCTTTTTATTTCTTTTTATTTCTTTATTATTTCACTTTGCTTTTTTTCTATCATCCGCCCATTTTTGTCCGTTTTTTTTATTTTCGATTCTTTTATAATTGCTCAATTCTTTTATTATGTTTCTCAACTTAGTTCTATTGTCTATAGTTGATTTATCTATTTCTGCTTCATTATGACGCTTTAAGAACCACCTTCTGGTTTTCAATTTATCAAATTGTTTAAATATTCTTTTCATTGGCCTCACATCACTCATTCTCCAGATATGTGTATCGCCAATTACCTTTTCCAATTTTTGCACTGTCCTATATAATTATTCATTTGGCTTGTTTCCGAAAGCTCCTTCATCTTTTTTGAGCCAAGAATTTTTCTTATAATTTTCCTCTCGATTTCTAATACTTCGACCTTTTTTCTGTAATTTAATTCTAAGAATTCATCTGCATTTAAACACACTCCGATTAACTCTTACGTATTATCTTGACATTTATCGATGTTGCTCTTTTGTTATAAATATTTCCAGTTGCCATGTTCTTATTTTCAGCGTGTGTCGCACCTAATCCATTTTGTTAAATAACCTTAGCTAAGTATTTGAATTTATTTAATTATCCCGTATTCAGTATATTCGTTAAATTATTTTGTCTTCGTGATAAGGATTTGCAGATCACCTGTTTTTTTTTCCAGATTAATCTGTTCAATTATGTAAAATTATAATTTAATTAGGTAAAAGATCAAAAATAATGTTAACTATAATAAAGTATTTTATTGCTTTTGACGTTCCCACTAATGTATGTTTCCTTTAAATATAGCATTGACAAGTATTGAGTTTAAATTTTACTCGACCGCTAGATCTTTCACTACTTCGTATTCGTTCTTATATAATCGTTATTATCTTCTGTTATATAATAGAGGAGAAGGAAAAACAAAAAATAGAAGAAGAAAAGAAAAAGGATCACTGGAAAGATGATGATAAGGAAGAAAAATTTCCGCATCCGAGGAATAAATTACGAACTTCGGACGTATATTCCGATGATAGCGAAAGCAGTTCCGATTGTGATACTGAAAAGTCTAAAAAGTCGTCTCCTGTATTAGATAAATCTGCTTCAACGGATGAATCATCATCCAGTGATTCCGATACACGGTATGTATAAGAAATTTTATTTAACCCTTTCAGTCGCACGTCAATTTTCGACGCAAGTACAAGCTTCTAAGTAAAATACGGTTACCTTTATGTGATAGGTATTTCTCTTATTGAGAAATACAACGTTTCACTGTGCAAAATTGCTTAAACCATAAAAACAAAACAATATATTAGATATCTATACCTTTTTTTTATTTTTTGGAGGAGGGGTAATTTTTAATAAGTTTATATAAATATTTTTAGAATTCGTACATTTCATGTGAACCAAATGTTTTATATTATAAAAACAGATAATTTTTGTTAGCACCGAACTTTTATATACTGTATAGGAAACATCGCCAATGAAATTAAATATCTCAATTTGAATAAATTTTTAGATGTACATATATCTTCTTCTTATTCTCCTCAAACCGGAGGTTATATAATAAATATTTTTAGAATTAAGACATTTCGAGAAAAAAAAATATCCTTTATTGCGAAAATAGATCATTTTCTTTGTATTAAAAATTCACATTCACATAGCATATTGAATGCCATCATCGAAAGGTTATCCATTAGTTAATCGCACGTAATCCCTTTTTTACCAATTATCACAAGATACAGATCCAGTATCTCCGTTATGGGTTCCAGGTAATAAGAGAATTGTAGGAAAGGAAGCGGTGCATAGGGCAGTCTATTCTATAGTTGTTCCACAACAAGTCCTGCCATCTCCAGTACTAAACACAGCCCTTAAGTATTTAATTCATCATAACTGATAACAGAAGTTGAACTCGTACCACCGTAACTTTCTTCTTGTTATCAAATCTAGTATTGGCTTCTGAAAAACCACTTGCCAATTTATTCCGTTCCAACTATATAAACCACTCAGCAGACTCCGCCTTGGTCACATATTACCATCTACTCCAACGTTACTGCCGACCCCATATTTATCCGCGTACCTTATCTGGTTTCCTCTCCAACAGTCCTTTCCCTTAGTTATACAATTCCTTTTCTCTTTTAACCTTATCAACTATTTTTAACTATTAAATCACCAGCGCCGTAATAACTTCGGCAGTTACACGCGGTACTATAAAAATAAGAATGAAAAAAAAAATTAAAATTGTAGTGAGAATGTTATCGCGCATTTCACAGTGCGATAATTATTTATTGTTAATTTTTTGTTTTGTTATTATAATTAAAATATCTGTTGAATATTTATCCGTTAATAATTTTTATTTACAGATCTGTTGCTCGTGTCGGTAAGAAGGAAACGTATATAACGACTAAGGACGATTTAAATAAAATAAGATTGTCCCGATATAAATTGGGAAAGTACGTATAAGATTTTATGTCGAATTAAAAATCGTAAATTTGAATCATTTTCTTTAATATTCTCGAGAAAAATTAAAATAATATTCGTTTCAAGTTTACATGAAGATAAGAAAATCCCAATTCTGGCATATTCCCCGTAATGTATTTGAAATAAAAAAATGGTTAAATTAATGTCATAAAGACCCATTATTTACGTAAAACATGTTTAACCTTTTTATGTCCACTCATAGACCCCGTAACAATGAACATTTTTTTTGTAGTTGTACGTGATCAAACGCATTCGAATTAAAATATTTTTCAAGTTTTTTTTTTTTTTTTAAATTTAATTAATACGTAAAAAGATAATTCTGTTTCGACAACATTGGGCCTATAGTTCGTGAGATATTCAACTTAGAAAATAGTGTTTATACGTTGGACGTGAAAAGGTTAATATCGATTTAAAAAGGTGTTTGCCAATAACATTCAAATGATGGATTAGGTTATAGCATCCAAAATAAAACAAAATATTTATATGTAAAAGCAAATTTTACTGTATTTAACCGCCCAGTGGAGTATAAGCTGCATTAAACAAGTAAATAATTCATTTTGATCATGTGATAATGTTTACTCGTTCATAATATATTTAAATCGACCGTGAAAATTTCATACGCATTATCGACATTATTCCGAATTTGTTCCGTAAGTCGTTAAAATTGTGCGTTACACACTGTCTCATTTTTTGTAAGAGAAATGTAAATATTAATGTAACTTTTTTTTATGTTAATAATTTTTTTCGAACTCTTTTAATGCTATATTCGACCACAAGTTTTCTATAATTAAGGTTGAACGTATGTAATTGGATCAACGCTACGATTAAAAATTGACGCGAGTATAATATTGAGTAAAATTTTAAATTTTCATTTATTTTAGTCTTTATTTTATAGTGAGGTATTAATTTAGGCCTCGACTGTAGCTTCTATTCTCAAAATATAACTATTTCTATACGTGAAAAGATTTTTAAAAAATCATTTTTTACAATTACGATATTGTTATTTACTCGAGTACTGTAATTTGTTTAAAATTTTGTTATATAATTAATTTGTAAAATAATAGTAATGATAATATATATTTTATATATGAAACGCAGAATTTCTAGTAACTGACAATAAAATTATGGTTTATAGATTTGTTCATCTACCAATTTTCAAACGAGTAGTGATCGGATGTTTTGTACGAATCGGTATCGGAAATTATAATGGAAGAGCCGTATACAGGGTGATTTTTTTAATTTTCGTGTATAATGTTAATTTTATTATCGAACTATTAATACAGTTTAATTAGTAGAAATAATTAATACTAAATTTTGAATATGTTATAATTGGTGGTGACGATGTTTAAAGTTAACGATGAACTTAAATATTCAATTTAACGGTTCTTTTTTCATGTCGTCATTATTTAATATTTAAGAAAAACAATTGCGATTTCTATTTTTCCTTATTTTACTCGTTTGTTACGCTTGTCTGTATACAATTTTAGGCTGCTGAAATTATTGACGTTTGCGAAACAGCGAAAGTTTACCAATTAGAAAAGACACGAACAAATAAAGGATTGAGAGTGAGGTATATATTATTTTTTTATATTTTTACATAAGTACGTGTTGACGTGATAAACTTTTTGTAAAATTTTAGATAACCGCAAAATACTAATTTATTTTGTTACTATATTCGTTGACGTAAATCGAGTAGCGAGTAATTTCTGCGAATTAAAATTTGTTCATCATAATTTAGATTTTACCTTAAAATTGAGACGATTTAATATATTTGACAATTGGTTTAAATTTTTAATCAGATTTTACAATTTATGAAATTAAATGTGGGTTAATGTCTTTTCCCTTATCTTCTCTTCGACTTCATTTATTTGCATTAAATAATAGTATCAAACATTGTTACTATATTATCTTACCGAACACGTTCAGTAGTTTTTAGTAGCGCTTCTACTCTTTTGGAATTTGTATTTATGCAATTTTTAACAACGCTTTTATGATGGAAATTGTTATCGCTATACATTCTAAATAGTTTTCAAAATCTTATTATTACATAATGTGTAATTATAATTAAAAATATAGTTACGTGCTGCTATGGTTTTAAAATATTAATTATTTTGAATAATGGTAGTATTTTTTAAACTAAGACATGGGAACAATGAAAGAGTATTCAGACTGGAATTTGTTAGTAATCAAGAATTCACGGAACCGGAATTTCTGAAATATGTACAATCATGTGCCATTCAAAATATTCCAATGCCAACTGTTGAAAAAATTAATCAAAAAGTAAAAGACATAAAAGAAGCTTTGGTTTACGAATTTAAAGAAGAAGATATCACATCGGTAATTTTTTAATACATGCGCGCTTATGTTATAGCGTTTACACGATTTCTTGAAATGAAGTCATATATTTAAAAAATTGCAATAATTTTTCAAAGAAAATTGTTTAGGTTGCAACTGTTGTGTTCAACCTTATTTTCGTTGGAACAACCTTATATTCTGTGCGAAATAAACATATTTTTTTTAAAATTTATAAATAATCTCGATGAAGTTCTAATTCTTTTCGATACAGATTTTTGGTGTTCTTAGCTCAAATTTAATGTCCCTATTATTACGAAAAGTTCGTTTAAATATTTAATGGTGGGAAAAGTATAAAATTCCGCAGGGGTATTCTGAAATACAAATTAATGAAATCATTCTTCTCGATGAAGTTCTAATTCTTTTCGATACAGATTTTTGGTGTTCTTAGCTCAAATTTAATGTCCCTATTATTACGAAAAGTTCATTTAAATATTTAATGGTGGGAAAAGTATAAAATTCCGCAGGGGTATTCTGAAATACAAATTAATGAAATCATTCTTTTATAGCAATAATAGACGGAAGTTGACCTTAAACACGTGAAGTTTAGAGATCGATAACAAATTAACTTAAATAAAGTTTAAACTTCACGTTATTTATGGAAGCCCGTTCGCATAACACTATTGACTAATTATATTAAAATTAAATGTATTTGGACCTCGAATCATTCACATTGAAATTTCTCGAAATTCTTATTATTCGTGTCAGTTGTTACGCTTTCGCTTGAAAATATTTTATTCGTACGTTTAACCCTTTCAGCAGTCACGCATTATCAATTATTTACACAAAATAATATGGTATCGTGGATATTAAATGTCTACTAGATACCAAAATAAGAGACTTCAAAAATCAGATGCAATTGTATAGTGCAAAAATATTATCTTGGACATACTAAAGCATTTTATGCACGATAAGAAAAATATATAGTATGACATACACCTCAAACACATTTCGTAAACTAAAGGAAATTCAATGTAACTGTGCCAACTGTGGTTGCGCACATATATCAAACTAGAAAGGATGTCCTGTATATTAAAATATGGTAGCAGAAAGACAAAAAAACTGAAGTACAAAGAGTACAAGAGGGAAACTTACAGCCGCCTTAAATACAACTTTTGAGTCAGAATCCATGGAGTCAAGAATGTAGCCCCATCAAAAACATAAAGTCAAGATTAGGGAGCGTTAGTAACGATAGTACACCACAAAAACGTGGGGCTGTGCATTGTGTCGTGACAACAAAACGATTACAATCAGTTCCTCCCCGAATGTACGTATCTATCTACGCTAGCGCCATATTATGATTGTCTTGTACGATGCGTACACTGTACAATAAAATATGTATAAGTAAGTAGTCGCATATCTTCGATACGGAGATGGCACTTGATAATGATGATGAAATATTATGACTCGTGGAGGTGAAAATATAAAATAACATTTTGAAGGTAATTCTGATTTTTAAATAATTCTAGATAATTTTTAACGTGTTATATAAATATTTTTTGAATTAAAACACAGTCAAATGTCCCTTATTAAGAAAATATATATTAAAAATTCATGTGCCGTATAGGAGACATTATGACCGAGTAGGTTATTTTGCTTTAATTATATGTAAAAGTTACGTAATCGTTAATCGTTTCATTAATAATTGTTTTTATTTTAGATTCTTAAAGAGAAAGAACGTTTCAAAATTAATCCAATTAATTATGCTGTAAAGAAGACGCAGTTGATGAAGCAGCTCGATATGTATAAATCGCAGTAAGTGCGCATTTTGCAAATTGTCACAACGATGTATATATTTTGTTATGCCAATCTATGTAGTTCTATCAGTCTATGTATATTTGGACTCTGTTGAAATAAGTATTGAAATCAATGTACTGTTTTAGAATCGAAAATTAGTAAATTAACAATATCAGAACATTGTATTGAAAGTTAAGCTATGGTGGTCACGAACTGAACTTTATAATTCAGGAGGCATAATAATAAACTGAGAAAAATTTTAAAGTCGCATATGACGTCGCTTGCAAAACAAGGGACAATGTCGTTTCATTAAACTGTGCAAAATAAGAAATAAAAGAATAAACATCTTATACATAGTGTAAAACAGCAGAATATCACATGCGTATGTTTCGGAAAGTTTTCATATACATATATCAAACAACTTGTGGAATAAATTTTATCACTAATGTATCTTGCCGATATTAACATACGGAAATATACAGCTCTACAAAGGATATAATAATGAAAACGTGGAAAACACAAACAGGCCAAGAAACATTATTCTTTTCCCTTTTTACGTTAAGTAATATATGTTTATGTATACAAAATATTATGATGCAAAATAAAGTTGACCATTATTTGATCAAAAGATAGGATAATTTAAAAAATATTTATATCTGGTAATTGAAATCTGTCCCGTTTGTAATTTCTTAGTCAATAAATATGGAATATAATTTATGTGTAGGTGTAGATGTGTATGTACACATATAAAATGATTTAAGTAGATATGTATGTGTCGGTGACGTCGCAAGCGGATGTTTTATAACAAAATCAGTTTTCTGCATACGCAACTAACAATTTCAATATAAGAATAGATTTTGAAGTAGTTGTTAGATAATCCTTTATTGTGACCTGGAATAATAATATGTGCGTACAGACAGAAATTTCAGTAATGATGCTTAAGAATTTATATGTATGTGTTTATATCAATATACCATAACGTTAAGCTTTTACTGCCTTTATTATAAAATGTGTATTTTATATATATATATTGTGCATAATTCGTTATAATAGGGGTGAAATCGTAGACGTTATCAGAATACAAGACGAATTGACTGAACTGGAAGCTAAAGCGTCAGAATTAGATAAACGAAGAACAGCCACTATATGTAGTATCAGTTATATCAACGACAGGAACCGAAGAAAAAATATTGAAGAAGCGGAAAAGGCTATTCTGGTATTACATTATAGATAAAATCATAAATATAGGTATACGGATATCTCACTATATAAAATGTTGTTAAATAACGTTCATTAATCATAGTAAAGCTTTTTAAATTGTTAGTCTAATTCTTTTTTTTTCATTATAGCTCAAATTAGTCGTCATATTATTTCAGTTATTAAAGTCTATGTTTTATTATGTTTTCGTTTAATTTGATTTGTATACAGTCACGTTCATCATATTGCATGGGAATTTTGATGTTAGTTGATACGACGATTGTTTCAACTAAACTAAACGTTAACTCCTTATGATTAATTTTAATAACTGAAAAAACTTCGATTCTAAGAGGTTTTTTTTTACAGGCTGAACTACGAGCGACAAAAGGCAAAAAAATTGACGATCCATTCACTAGACGCCATACAAAACCTAGTTTAATATTCAAAAGAAACCAAGACACAGAAACACATTTTGAAACAGTTGGTAAATCGGTAATTATAAAGTTTAATTTATTGTAATTTATTACATCTGAAAGAATTGAAATTTCCGTGCTTGTTATTTGTTAATGGTGACGTTTCGGAGACACTTGAAATATCCATTTCCCAACAAAAATAAACTACCCATGGTTTTTTTTCTTTGTTGCTCATATTTATATACAGGGTAATCCAGAGAAGATGGATGGTTTTGTTTTTTGAATATTGCAGTTGATAAGACTGCTACAACGTAAACCGCGTGCTCCACATTTAGTGTACACACGAGAGATTCGTTTTCGTCCAGTTTCAATTGTCATGTCATCCGATAATTTTTTCAAGGATATGAATTTATACCATTTAGAAATTCATAGATTTTTACTTTCTCATATTGCTAAATGACAAAAGTGTCATCCACATACCTATACTAGAACTTTGAAGGTTATTTTCATAATGTTCTACTTTCCACGTGTTCAATAAGCTTGTTAGCAAACACAGGAACTCACATCGAACGGATTGCCATTCTATTAGTTTATTTGCAAATTTTTCCCTCAATATGAATACAATTGTATTGACTGCCAATTTAACAGATTTTATTAAATTTTGCTTCTGTTATACGAGTCTTTATTAACAGGGATATTAGTGAAATGCGATGTTACATCAATACTGACAATAAGTCGCCTAATTTAAGTTTTAGTGTTTTTTTTTCCCAAAAATTGTGTTGAGTTTTTAATACATGAAGGAATGTTAGTTACTAATCCATTTAGTTTCTTGGCGATCCATCCTTCTAGTTGATAAATGGGACTGTTGATAGAGTATCACCTCACTGAACAGTTTGGTTTGTTGGACTTTTAGTAGTCTACACAATCTGGGTGAATCGATGTTTCATCGTATAAACTGATCTTGATACATTTTTCCACATTCTGTACAATTTGATGAAATAATTTAATTATAAGCACCATTCGAAATCTTATTTCGATATTCGCCGTTTATCCCCAATTCATCTATATTATATTTCTGATAAGTCTACTCGGTCAAAATCATTTTCATTGTCTATGAATTACGCTATTAATTCTTTGTTTCTGTTCAAGTCACATTGTATAATTACTTTTAACAGCTGTTCATTATTTATCGTTCATCTTAATTCGACCATTCCCTGACTATTTCATTTCGGTTATTCTTACATATCTTCTTTCAACCTTTCTAATTCTAGATCTATGTTTTAATATCCTTCCGTTTCTATATTGGGAATTTTTGCTGTACTTTCTTTCCAATAGTTCTTCACGATTCAATAGATATTGCACTCGTATTCTCAATACATTAATTCTCACGTGGAGAGGACCATACCATCGCGGGTAAGAGGTAACTCAAGTCAATCTCCATTGTGAACATGACCGCTCATTGTGTAATATACGTTTTCGAGTTTATCCCGTGGGTGCTGCATAATTATAATTTCTGACACGTTTCATATTTTTGAGGACAAGAAATACGATGGTGGTTTCTCGTTACATCTCATCAGGTTTTCTGTTACTGTGTACTCCCTTGACCTTTGAATAAACATCCTGCTGTTTTCTGTCAGGTTGTTTCTTTTATACCTTGACTGGCATCTTTTTCGCTACTAATCTACGCATATGCAGGAAAATCCACTATCCACCTATGTACACCACGTTCCATATCGAGCTCCTGTTCGGAAGTCCAGCGGAAATTAGCTGCACATATATTAAAATATATGCCACTAAAACAGTTGAGGATAATACTCAATTTAATCGTGATACCAAACGTCAGTATGTATACTTTATTACGTGGTTAGTTGATACGAATGTTTATTTAATTATTGAATAGGAGGTATAACTAAAGTTCAACTTTTTTTGTATCAATATAGAATTATACGGTTATCGCAGTTTGTCACGTACTAAACTATCTATGTAATTGATGAGTTAATTCTACAATATGAATTGGAATTCGATCGTGAACACGAATTTATTATTGTGAAAAGGTATCTAACCTACTCATCTCTGCATCTAATTTGGCCCGTATATAAATAATATCTTTTGAGGAAACAATGAGAGAAAGAGAAAAACAAACTAACCTAATTTCCAGTGAAGTAATAAATAACCATTCTGACGATAAGGGAATGAGTGATGTCCCCTACCAAGAAGTTTCATTTAGTTTTATCGTTTCATCAAAACTAAGAATTTTTGCATTAACATTTTTGTTTATATTTGTTTACTTCACACTAAGGACGTTGTCGAATCGGATGTAATGGATGATTCCGCATCTACAGAAGTTCCTTCTCAGACTGTTAATAATATAGATGATGATAATGAATCGAAAAAAGATGTGTATGATTTATATTCAGCTCATGATTTTGATATAACTATTGAATTAGACGTACCCGTCAGTCCACACGGTATGATCATTTTATAGAATTATTTACGATTTTTATATTTTTTCATTTGCTATACAAAAAAATAAGTAGTAAATGCATTTTCAATGACTAATAAAATACGTTGATAAACAATTCAGTCTAATAAAGTTTGTAAAGGTGAATTTTTTTAACTAACGACATTATGGTGTATTACTCGGCTTTATTATTATTACGTTGAGTTCCTCAAAAATTAATTAATTTATTGAAATGTGTATAATTACATTTTTATAAGTGATATTGAATGAAAAACGCGAATGAATGATATCTAATGAGAATTTATCAAACGTTTTCACCTTCTACATTTCCATCGAACAACTTTTTAAGGGGTGCAATCTGTATTTTTATTTTAGATTCAGGAATATCACACGAGAAACAATTACAATAGTTACGTATTTAGCTAATTTAAATAAATAATGTAAAATAATAATTCAGATTAAATAATTGTTTAATTAAAAATTATTTTTAAGAATTTTAAAATTAATTAGCTTATGTGTATTTACAGTTCATTTTTGTTAACAACAAAATATATTTAATGCTAAATTACAAATAACTGTGATGATGATTATTATCGTCCATCGAGTCAAACTTTTCTTTTGATTATATTTAACTGGTCGAATATTTGACTGACGACAGGAGATTTATTTGAATACAAAATTATAAAACGACCTAAAATCCATTAGTTATTAAATAGTTATTTTAATTTATGTATTATGTATAAATATAAATATATATTTATTTATATATAAACCAAATATTAATCCAACATCTAATCAGGGTTTTAAAAAGAAAAGAATTTATGCTTAAAGGTGAAACTCCAAGCAGCTCATCTGACAACATGTTTTCTAATTCGAAACTGTTTAATGATAACGGCATTGGAAACAGTACTGGGAAACGAACGCTGAACTTGGAAGAATATAAGAAAAAACGAGGTTTCATATAATCATGTTTATATATGTTGATTAATATCTTTCGTATATTTTACGAATTAAAGAAACGGGCATTTAAATATTGCACCAGTTCCATTATAAATTTTTTTGTTAACTAAAACGTCATGCAGATTATAGACAGTATTTAATGTTAATATTCTTTTTTGGAATAAAATTTTTGTAATATAAACTAACAAATACGATTATTGACTCAACTAAACATTGGCGTGATGAATACATGTCTTGTTCTGCATATAATCTTAATTGGAAATACTACTAAAATTAGTCATTTAAATACAAATTTTAATTAAATTTGTTTAATTCCAAGTATGTTCACATTATGCAAATTAATATTCAGATCAAATTGTAGATATGAAACGTGAAAAATTATTTCTGTTTACGAAAAAAAAATATCATGTGCTAAAATTAAAATGATTATATTATTATTAACGTCGTGTGCATTTTAAAATAAAAATGTAAACATTCTTTTACAGTATTGTGGATTTTTCATAATTAAAGAACAGCTATAAAATAATATAATCTTTAAACAAATAAATTATTAATCATTGCCATACTTCAATTTTCAATATGTTTACAAGGTCCCAAAACATACGTATACTTTATAGGAATAGCTTTGGTATAATGGTTGTATGTACTTTTATTAACCATATGGGTTCTGAGATTTGTTGTATCCACCTATAAAAAAAGTCACGAATAACAGTTTCTGAATATTCTTTTCGACATAATCGTTTCTGGCTTCGTCTTGCTACAACCAGATTTTGTAATAACTTCCTTCGTTTCATCAGTTTAGATCGCACAAATTTGTTCAACGCTTGTTAATAGCATTTGTCGTTAACTGAGAAATAATATGAGGCTGATGTCACTCCGTGCCTCAACTTCCATCTACTCAATTACCTCCAGCGTATGGTGGGTTTTTTCTTGAATATCAAAGATTTTCGTCGCTAAAGCTCGATTTATTCACGTCTTCCGTTCACTTAAAAAAACGACCCACGACCCCTGAATCGTTCAGTCATGCATATTGATTCATTATTACATCAAAATAAATACTTCCTTATCCTACTTCTTTCCCTACCCTGATTAAAGAACGTACTGTAATGTTTGAAATACGGTGCTATCTCTGTCGCACCATATGTGTTATAGCGTATTTGATTTTTTTTTTTTATTATGTAAAAGTACGACATAATAAATTCATATAAAATAATAATATATGCCGAACTTATTTTAATATAAACACGTGAAGTGTAATGTGCATTAAAAAATACAATAAAGGTTGGAGTACTTATGTAAACCGAAATTATTCATATTTTAAATGTAATACTTCTTAATCTTGAATTTATTTTTTGTACTTTCGTAAATTAATATATCTAAATTTCGAGAACACCTCTAATCAGCAAAAAATCGAAGATTTAAAAAATATATGTTTTAACTTTTTTTTAATGTTTCTTCACTATCATGTTGATTCAAATGTATACGAAATCAATAATACTTAGTATAACACAAAATGTATTAAATTAAAATATGAATATCATAGTTCCAATTATGTTCCGAATAATTCATGCATAAAATTAACGTATTTTTATTCTTACGAACTTTCATATTCTTAACGAGTTTTAATATATTATGTTCTACGTTTTAATTTAATGCATCTGAGTATAAAAATTAAATTTATAATATAATATGATTAAAAACTAAACGGATGTTAAATTCGTAACGCTGAATTTTTTTGAAAAATACATGGTAATTTCAACAGGCTACTATCGTTATATTTTTGAAATTATTTATTATCTTTTGACATAAACACTAACTGCTTAGCATAGTTTTCTGTACATTAATTGAATACTTGGTTTTTCTGATAATGGATAAGGTTTGGCGATTCCAATATTTGAAAGTAAATATTTCTATCATAACAAATATGATATTTTTTTATTATTAAAAGTATATATCGATACGACAGATTTTATTTTAACTATGTACAGTTTAATAGTATGTTAAAAAAGAATGGTTTTGTACTATTTATAACCAAAAATAATGTAATATTGATATGACTTCAATTTACATAAACCTGGAATATTTTTCAGGTTAATTTATTTAAATTTCTTTGCGATGACTTTAATCATAAGTAATTAAATTTAATCAATGGTATTGGTGGAAGCAGGATTTGGAAAATATAATAATATAAATAAAAGAAATTGATTTGATCGTAATTTTAAAATTATAAAACTCAGATAAATATGCAAATTTAATTTTTGATGACGAATGTGACTCGACCTTAAATTATTTCCCAGACAACGCTATAATTAATTGAGTTTATTATTAGTAACTTACTTTTGTCCATTTGTGTTTTATAAAAATACAATTATTAGGCTAAACTTGAGTAAATGTGTACAAGTGTCAAAAAATTTGGAACATAAATCACATTTACATAAAAATGATTAGTGTCGAAAACATTTTTCACCGAACATCAAAAGTTTAGAAAAAATTAAATTTTTGAAACCGTGTGTCCGAATTTACAAAATCAATGAAACCAAAACAAAAAACTCGTTATTTATCGGATATTAAATTTAAAATAACTGAATATACTTATTAAAAGCACTGCACATAATTGAAGTATCGATTTCTTTTATTATACTTTAAAACTTTAATGTTTAGAATAAACAAACGTTAATGTGTTATGATTCGTATCAAATTTGTAGTATCGACGAATTGAAGATTTTTATTTTCAAAATTAATTCCAAACAAATTTTATAATAAATTAGATTGAAAATTATTATAAATAATTTAAACATAATTTTAGATACTACATTTTGATTTTGCCTAAACGGCTGAGAAGCAATATTATATTAGGTTAATTTTATAGCATATATTAAGTAGATAAAGAACAGATACTATATTTTAATTTTGCTTAACGGGCGGGAAGCGGTGTTAGATTAGGTTAGGTTTCATCTGTATCAAAGTTGATCAGAACAGATGAGATACTAGAGCGTTCCTGTTCTTTTAGAAGAATGTGAAAGCGCGTTCTGTTCCACGAAAAGATTGTTCGTGGTTCTTTAAAGAACGGGCGGTCGAATGGTTCCCTACAGGACGGAGGGTTCTTTAAAGAACGCTTTGAAAGTACACGTATTACGTTTAAAACAATGTGAACGGCAATCTGTAACATTTTTAGGTCAATATATACAGCGTTTTTTAGGTAAAATAAAATTGAATATACTTAAGTACAGTTAGACAAGGAGAAACTGCTGATGTAGTGAAAAATAAAAATAAAAAATTCTGTGAAAAAAATAAACAGTTGAACCGTTCTTATTTTGCGTCCTTTTCCTATTAATTTTGTGTTTATTGTTATTCAGAGTGTGCATGTTCCACTAAAAAAGGAGGATAGCTACCGCATTATTAACTTGTTCCCTCCACCATCTCTTCCGTAGTACATTACTATTTAAATATTTAGATCCTAATTCGTCATTGACGTTATATACATTTCATACACATATGTATGTGTGTGCACCTCTGGTAACTAAAGAGTAGGGTGTTTTATTTCACGATGTGTACAACACAACATACTTTTTCTATGTAAAATTAAAATGAAATAGAATATAGTTAAAGTGTAGTGAGGACAAGGAGAAATTTCGAACACACTCGGGAAATTAGCCTAGAATAGCCGAAAGGTATAATCGGCTAGAGCAGAATGTGAATAACACGTTTTATTCTTTTTTTTTTTTTTACTAAATTCAATTTTCTGTTGCGAGAACGTAGCGTTCTTTATTTTTACTAAATTGGCAGGCGTTCTTTAAAAGAACGGTTCTTTTTTATTATACAGAACGGTTCATTCATTCCGCTTATAGGAACAGTTCTGACTGAACCGTTCCATTCTTTTTCTCCCAACACAATAAGATACCACTCGTTGATCTTTCGCCCAACGGGCAGAGAAGCCATATTAAATTAGGTTAATTTTTTAGCATATGTTAAGTTGATACAAATAGATGCTAAATTTTGATTTTGCCTAAATGGTCGAGAAGCGATATTAGATTAGGTTAAATTTCGGGTGTATCAGATATTAGCTGATCAGAACAGATAAGATCATAGTAGTGAAAGTATTATAAAAATAATTATAAATTCTATAACAAATATATTACTAAACAATTATTGTCACAAACAAGACGACCGTCTTGGAAAAGGATGTAGATACATCATGATTCAAATTTTTAAAATGATGGTATGTATAAAATATATATTTAAGAATAAATTACTTTCTATACGTTATATGGTTTTTTTATTTAACCTACTTTAGCTGATCGCGTTGTAATCTACATTTGTATAATAGTTTAAAACGATACTTTTTAAGTGTAAACAATTAATTTAACATAATTAAACACGCTGATTACTTCGTACGTCTTCATTTCTGTTCGTGAATGGATTTGTAGTATGCATAACAAGCTAGTTTGATCACCTTCATCGTGTGACATCACATTTAAGCCATGAGATCTTCTATCTTGGTGGTAATAGTTATAGTCCTTATATTGATTTATTTTTTTTTTGTTTGATTTAAAGTGGTTTATTTTATACGATGGAAAATGCTTTTGATTTTTCTATCTTTGTGCGGAGACAGAGACCCTCTATTAAACCGGTTGAGGGATCGGTAGTTTATTCTGAAATATGGCCATTATAAATCTCCGAAATGTTCTCAATTCCTTGAATTATATAACCATGCGATAGCTCTTGATAGTTAGGAAATCTCGCCCGTTATATGCTTAATAAATGGTGTAGCCTCTAGCAGTTCGGAATTTTTCAAACTTGCGGTTAATACAATCCTCTTCAACCATTCGTTCATCTTTCAACACAAGTTATAGTATAGAATCATATAATACGAACGATGAGAATTATATTCTCATAAGTATATTATTTTATATTTTATTATTTGATTTTTATAATTTAATTGTATATTTCCGTTTAGTTATTTTGATTTTATCGTCAAGAATACAAATCACATTAATGAAAAATATTTGCGACAAAATTTTAAACACATAAACAGTGTCTATTTTTATCATCGCTGTTTTTACACGTTAAATTATTCCTCATTTTTTTAAAAATTATTTCCGGGGAAAAATTTTTCATCACTAGACGTTTTTATGAAAATGCGATTTGTGTTCCAAAAATCACGTAATTTTTGGGCACTTGTTTATACACTTAATTTCTGTTTAGCAGAGTCAACGAATACATAAAGCTGGCAATCTTTGGAAGCCCTCAAGAACAGCTTCGATTTTGATATTTTTTTTTTTAAAAAAAAAAGGAAATCAGAAATTAGAAACCTTTTGGATGGGCCAAACAAGTATTTATATTGTTTAAACAATATTTATGTGTTCGAATAATATAAATGTATAAAAAAAAAAAATATGCGGTGTTCATTAATATTTTTAATTCTTATTGTTACCGTAAATAGTTAAAAATAATGTGATAATATCCTGAAACATATTTTAAACAATTATTTATAGGTTTTTCTTATATAAAGTAACAGAACAGCATGTAAGAAAATAAGAAATTCCTTTATTAATTTATTAATTTATTTTTTTATTCCGAATTTAAATTATTAACTGTGAGAAATATATTACTCTATACGTGACATTCGAAAAATATGATAAAATTTAAATTAATTAAATTTATAAATAATTATTTATCGATATTTTTAAAATATTTTATTAAATGTTTAAAATTTACTGCTATACGCACATATACATGAAAAAACAAAATTTAATTTTCATTTGTATTTTGTGTATCGAAGATTACATCTCCTTCCAGTGATAGGTAGTTATCGCAGTCACTTCCACTGCAAACAATGCAGGCAGGTGAGCAATGAACGCCACTTTTTCTGCAGTCGCGCAAATATGATTTTTAAAACGTTTTCAAGTGCTGCTGACTTCGTCGTTTTGACTGGTTTTAAATAATTTTCCCAATCCCATTCTTCACGTGGTATAGTAGAATTATGTTTCCATTGCTGGACTTGTAAGTAGGCTTTTTTGATATGTTGTTTTGTTGCATTCCCAATTAGAGGTAATGTGCGATTTTATCATTTGAAGCTAATGATATAAAACGTTTGTATCTGAGTTCATTCACGTTTTTCCCAATTCATCGCGAGAATATAAGTACAGCCTTCATTAAAAAGTACTTCATCACTTTATTCTTCAACTAAAAAAGTTTCAGCTGATGCACGTAATTTCTGATCATCATTAACAATTTTAATAAAATTATTCTTATCTTTGTTATAAAAGGGCGATATAGTGTCACATGTAGTAAATTCATGAATAAATAAAAGGTGCTCTTTTTTAATATTTAAATATTTCATTAGCATCGTATTTATTGAGCAAACTCGTTGCAAGGTATTAATTTTGAGCAGTTTTAAAAATAACATTTCAGTCATCAATAACACTAACACATCAATGTCCTCTGCTACAACTACATGATGAAAAGTACAATCTACAGCTTGTACAATTAAACGATTAGCATCATTTTCACCTTGACTCCATTTAATGCTATTTTCAATTTCATACAGAGAAGTCTAATAAATTTATTTTTATTTTTGTTGCTTCTTAAACATTTTTCTTTCGTTGTAAAGGCGTGTATTTTTCAAATCAATCAATTGGAGTAGTATCTGTATATCTACGAATTCTGTTGGATCCTTTATTCCCGTCATTATTATAACCGTCAAATACAACTTTAATATTAATGTCGTAGTTATTACGTAAATATTCAACGTATTGTTGAAAAATTTTTATTTTTTTCCCCATTTTAATCTAACCACATCATCAATAGCCTAAAAAAATTTTGTGATATCATTAATATTTGTTTCGTATTGGACAAAAATATCATATAGCATTTTTGTCGTTTTTCTCATTCCAGCACTATCGGATAGTAAAAGATGATATAGCGGCAGCTTGTAGGTAAAATATTTGCGAAATTGGTTCATTAGTTTTTCTTAAAAAGCATAAACGTTGAAAAATTAAATTTGAATCTACTGTTATTTCGGTCTCGTAATTTTACTGCTCATACTCAATAAAGATTTAACTGTGTATTCTATGGTCATTCCAATAGCTTTGAAATTTGAACCTTTCATTTTATTTCTTAAATTTATTCCAATATCAAATGCTTCAAACAGTTAAATGTTTCATTATCTACCAACTCCTGTAGAAATTTCCATGACTCGTTGTACATCGGGGAAAGGTTGTGAATTTTGAAAAATTCGGCTATGCTTCACTTATTCTGCTATAGCATCGACATGCTGATACGATGATTTGAAGGAAACGCTGCAAAATTCTTCCATTCCGTTCACTACGTCTGTTAAGAATCATCATTAAATGTCTCCGTATTGGAGGTAGGCGACTACTTACCTATACATATTTTGTTGTATAGTGTAAGTAGCATACAAGGCAATCATTGCGTCAACATAGATAATACACATTCCAGAGAATTGATTGTAATCTGTTGGTTGTCACGACACAATGCAGCCCCGCGTGTATTTGTAGTGTACTATATTATTACTAGCGCGCATATGGTGTTGTGCGTGGTGGTTTGCAATTGCCTTCCACGCGAGAATATTAGAAGTATTTATATTTTTATTAAATGATGATATTTTTACCTTCCATACAAAAGTCTGTGTTCTTAGCCATCGAGCTATTGTGTTAAGAATAATGCTGCTTTTATCAATTTAAAAACACTCGATGTTACTCCACGTCGAAAGAGACCACCCTCTCAGTGAGACTTGAATTCTTTAGAGAACCTGAACAACAAAAGGAAGGCCCGTTTTTATTGTGCGTATGTTACCGTAAGTCAGTAAATGTTATAATACAACATAATATGTATATATATATGACGTATATACGTTACACAAACATTGACCCACACGGCGAATTTTTATGATGTAAATACTGAATATTACTATACACTTCATTTTAACTTTTTTTATACCAAAATTACTACATAAAAAAATTAAAAAAAAAAAAAAAATACGGACAAAAATTATGAATCAAATAAATATTTAAACAATGTAAATATTTGTTCGCCCCCTTCAAAAGAGTTTTTGATTTTCAATAATATAATAATTAAAAAAGAAAATGTCATCCAAATCGAAGTTGTTCTTGAGAACTTCCGAAGAAAATTGCGCTACTAGTTTATGATTTTGCTACAGTCATTTTTTTATGTTTTGAAGTATGATCAAGACTCTTTTTACTGTAAATAATATAACTATGCGATAAATACAGATAATTTAATATATAAAAACTTAATTTAGACGTAAACTTATTGAAGTTATCAACCGCTTTTTTTGTTAAAACATTAAGGAATTTTCAAAATTTTAATAATAATTAATTTCTAGAATGTACATAATTCAAAAAATTAAATTTGTTTACATTTAATTATTTAGAAAATATAATGGAATAGATTCCTAAAATTTTTACTGTTTTTTACAGAACTTGCTTCGCAAATGTGTATTTATTAAAGAACCGAAATGGCCTTCTATGTTTCTCGAGAAAACGATCCAGTTGTTAGTACTAATTTATTTACCTTATTCGTTTTAATTTTTATTTTTTAAATAACGTATTGTATTGAAAAGTAACTAGAAAGAACAGCTTATTCGCTTGTGGTCAGTGCATCAATTAGAAGCAATTCATGTTAAAATATCTAAATATTTATTTCTAGTTACTTCTATATAAGTCTGAAGTACTATTCGGTTATCACGATTATGCAATGTACAAACTTAATTATTTTTATGCTGACACTGTAACCATTTTACCTTACACATCTAGTAGATTTTAGAATTAGCAGTTTAATGCTTGATAAAATTATCTTAACACATTTAAACCTGTTTTTGTCTAGTAAATTTCTTAACATTATTCTTAATTATTTATATAACTGACGGAACTTTCCCTGGCCTGGATGGACGCGAAGTCCTGACGATCCGTTCTATCCAACCATTGAGCCTAAACTAAACTAACTTGCTAACTTTTCTAACAGCCTGAACACTGCAGGCGCTGCATATCTCTTATTATTGTCATTTTCTTTTACCTTATTCTTGGCGACGGTTTCTTTATATTTTCTGTAAATTTTTCTCTTCCTTCACGTATTTTGTCGTTTTTGTGAACAAAAAAACTAACAGTTCGACTAAGGAAAAGTTGCGTCATTTCTTATATTCTAAGGTTATTTATATATACACACGAGTATATACATATTCTTATACTTATTTTTATTATTAGTACGGCGATCAGCAGTAACTTATAAATACCTGCACTTCTACCATTGTATATATGGTTCTAGGAATTGTCTAAATTCGTTATTTTGGCGAAACCCTCCGATATCTGTTTTGAAACTAGCCAATCAGAAAATTCGGAACTGATTTTTTGTAGATATTTTTCTTCTTTTTTTATACATATTACCTTAATTTCTCAAAAACTCTAATCCTACTGCATGCCCTCTCTCATACATATATTGTTAATTCTCATCTTTTTCAAAAGTCACTTTCGTCCTGTTTACATATAATCCATATGGTGTATACGTACACACGTATACATATATAAATTCGTTCCTATCTTTCGTAATATATTAGTTAATATATTATTATTATTATTTATCATAGAGGTGGTCAATATTGCGCGCAACAACCGAATACGGACAGGCTTGCTGGTACAGCATCAGAAATTATCAAATGGGGCCTGGTAGAAGACCCAAAATGCCAATTTCGGAGAACGCTAGACAATACAACACATATTGGAGTGTAAAATGAACCCGACGATGTGTACACGATGTTATCCTAGCAAATGAAAAAGCCAAGATGCTGGCCGAATATTGGTGCGACGAAATATGAATCCCAAGCGAACCAGATACGAAAAGAAGACGATTATTATCATATGTATTCCTCAATCCTGTGATTTTTTATTATAAATTTTAATATTTTAATTTATAAACTTTAATCACCTCTTATTACTACTAGTGATGTAACACGTAGGGTTGTTATAAAGTTAGGGTAGGTAAAACGCATTAAAATTTCTACTTTCAGGCTATTACTGTAAGGTCCCTTACAAATATATTTAAGCGACCAGTATTTTTTCCAGGCGAGTGCAATTCTACGGCGTACTTCTCTCTTTGTTTTATTCTTTAGGGTTACCGTCTGTCCTAAGTACATTATACTCTCTACATGTTTAATTTCCTTATCATCCGTTAAGACTCCTGTTATACTTTTATCTGCTGGCATTATTTTTTTTTTATCATATTTAAACCAGCTTTTTCCCCCATCTCATTTAATTCGTTTGGTACACCGTGTTTGTTCTCGTGAACGTTGCGATCATCTTGTACCTCGCTTCCATCCACTCCCCCAATTATTTGGTCGAACTGTTCCCTACTAGTTTAATCGCTTTATCGTTCTCCGATTCTTTTACGAATATCTTCTCTGTTCCACGCGTGTATTAATTTACACGCCTTACGTGCTTGTTTCGATACAGCTAACAACACGTTGTGTGTGACGTGAAGTGTCCTCATTGACGAAGATTTTTGTTGCCGCTTTTAACTGGATATCATTTACCGATATTTTCTTCTTTCTTACGTTTACAATTAATTGCCTCCTCCTATCTCTTTTATTTAGTTTCATTATAACCGCTGCAGCATTGTTTCTTATACGTAATCTTATATTTTTAATATCATTATCTTCTAATTTCTGCGTTATTTTTGATATCTTCGATTTTAAATTTTCCCCTTCTTCGAAGTGTAGTATATCGTGAATTATCACGTTATCCCTCCGCGAATGTTCATTAATTTTATTTATCTCTGTCTTAAGATATTCGTTTTCTTCTTCCAAACGCTTTACCTTTTCATTAGTCGACTCGTTTTGCTTTTTCAACCAGGCTATTTCCGATATGATACCATCTAAAGTTCTGTTCGTTCTATTGCACATCGATTTAGTCGTTTCGACACTAGCGCACAATTCATTAAACTTCTCGAAAAACGCATTAAATTAGAAAGAACACCAGTAAAAATAAATCGAACGCGATAACAACGTTCGTATCGCATACGACGCCGAACTCCCCACTCTTGTGATAAAATAATATAAATTTTTAGCTTAAATCATTTTTAAAATACCACGTACTTGTAATAATTTATACTTTGAAACAATACTTTATGTTTTAAAACTTAGTGAATTATTTTCGTGATGAAATATTTGGATTGTTCGAATCTATGTCTGCAATTGAAATGATGGGTCTAAAAATGAACGCTGATATGTTGCGTAATATAGGAAAACGGGCAGTTTTCAATTTCGACCAAGCATTAGCAGTATGTAAATATTGAAATTACAATTGGATTTTTAAAAATAATTACTACATTATTTTGTTTCAGGTGAATATAATTTATAGGCATTCGTGTGAACAATTGTTTTGTTTTTTTTATTTTTAGATTTAATTAGTACTAATTTATTTTATTTTTTTTTAACAAAAATTATATAATTCATTGTCGAAAACATCTTCATTCCAAAAAGTCACCTGGATATTACTTCGACATATATTTTTAAAAAGTTGCCCAAAAAAACTGTCACGTTATTAACATTTATTTTCAATGCAATCCTTCGCACTGATCATTTTCCAATACAGTGAAAGTTTGCATCAATAATAATGGTACAAAAACCGGGAAAATCTAAAGATTATGTGTTTTCATACAGGTCTATAAGTTTGTTGTCTTAAAAAGATTGCAGTTAATACTTGATGAAGAAAAAATAAATCCCGACTGGCAGTTTGGCTTTAAAAATATGCATAGTATCGTAGAACAAATTTACCGAGTAGTTGATATTATAAACAGAACTTTTAAACGAAAAAAATACTGCACATCCGTATTTGTCGACTTCGAGGAAGCATTCGATAGAGTGTGGCATACAGATTTACTGTGTAAACTTAAATTACCTCACCCATATTACTTACTATTCAAATCATATCTGACTGATAGGTGCTTTCTGGTAGTCATAAATAAAGCACACTCGCAAATATATTCTATGCAAACAGATGTACTGCAGGTTAGCGTACTTGACCCGATTTTATATAGCATCTATACATCTTTACTTCTGATTTCCCCGTTAACATCAATACAATAGCCATGTTCGTTGACGATACAGCCATATTATCAACAAATAGGTTCAAAATGTGGAAGATCAAAATAAATGTAAAGTCAGTTTGCGTATTATTCACGTTAAATAAAGGAAAATATGTAGACAATTCATTTTAACGAACAATTGATTACTGCCAGATCCAAGATAAAATACCTTACATTGTATTTAGATCAAAGATTAAGTTGGAAGAAACGCATTATTGCTAGAAGAAAACTGCTTATATTAAATTTCGAGAAATGAATTGGTTAATGAATAAACATTCTGCATTATTAGTAGAAAATGAAATACTGTTATATAAATCAGCCTTAAAACCTATCTGGACGTATGGCATCCAGATCACAACCAGCAATTCTAATCTTAAGATCATCGAACGATTCCAGGCGAAGATCTTACGGAATGTAATATACGCACCCAATGACAACTTATATAAAGACTTACAAATACCTACGGTAAAGGAAACCATCAGACCTCTTCGCCAGAATTATAAGCAACGACTTGACCAACACGTTACTAGCTGTCAATCTAATAAATAATAGTATGCGGTTCAGATGTCTGGAAAGATTGTGCCAGACTGTACTGCACTACAGACACTGATTTTATAAACTAATAAGGAAAGAAGCTGAATAGCTGTAATCGTACAGCGTTCATTTACTAACATATTGTCAGCAATGCTATTTATTATTGAGACAGATTGCGAGCAATTAATAAAAAAATAAAAACCATTCTATAAAACTTGCTCCTGCAATTTAAATTTATTTAGTATTGAAATTTATATACAGCGTTAATTCGACAATCGTTCCTCAATAGTAATTTATTAAGATAAATAAAACAACACGAAACACTAAGTAGTTATACAATGTAATCATTATAATTCGGAACGTATTACATTTTAGTTATAATTACAGAAAAACGTACGCATTTATATCAAATTCAGCACACAAGATGTATTACGTAATACACTACATAAGAACTTGAAACATAAAGTAATAACTCTGTAAGTACAAAAATAACGTTATTAACTACAACAAGTAGTATATAATTTGAATTTTTTATTATGTTGTACCGACAAATGTGTGCCATAACTAACGGTGATAAATACAATAAATAGGAAAGATCGTTAAGAAGAAAGGAAGGAAGGGAAAAGGGAGAAATGGGTGCGACTAGCATCTCCGGTAAGATAAGTTAGTTTGAGGATTAGGTTAATAAAAGTACAACAAATCTAATTTAAATTGAGTTGATACATACCAGTAGCATTTTACAGATCGGAAACTTGGACGTGTAGAAAATGAGAAGAGGGCAGGATAGAAACATTTGAAATGTGGTGCTATAGGCGGATTGAAAAAATAAACGGCCGACAAAACAACAAACCAAGAAGTTTTAAAACGAGTCAAAGATTAAAAAACGGAAACTGTCTTGCGACATTGAGGATTGCTTCGAGATGCAATTGAAGGATATATCCCAGGAAAACGAATAAGAGTTAGACCGCGATTAAGCTGGATAGATAACCTAAAAAAGTCATTCCGACTGCTCCAATTTCTTAATGAACGGCCAATAATCGGTATGAATGGAAAAAGACAAGCACAGTGGCGATATATATATATATATATATATATATATATATATATATATATATATATGTAGTGCTGTTTGACAAAATTAACTATTTCTTCAAGTGATCGGTAAGTACTTCCGTTCCTTGAGTCGCTTGGGAGTGTTGCCCGGTAGACTAAGCGAATACATTCGATTGATATTTGGATTTGAGCTGAACTGAACTGTAGTTTAGAAAAAAAAACAACATTTGATACTGATGTACATAAACATCGTTGACATACGTTATTTCGAAATCGGAATGAAAAGCCAGGTTTGAAACGTATCTGGGAGCAGATGCGATTGAATGTTGCTGCTGAATCCCTAAAAGATTACTTTTACTTGTTCTTTCGTAGAATTCCATGTCGTATTTCCAAATTGGCGCCACGATTGAGAGATAAATGTTTTGTTGGATTTTAAGTTTAATGATGATTTTAGAGACAATAATTGATGCAGTAATATAGTATTTTTCATTGTTTAAACTACATGAAAGCGCCATGTCAGCGGTCTATCCATGTACATATCAAGGTACTTGACCGAGTCCATTTGCGGTATTACAGTATCGCGCAATTTTAATCACTTGTTTTGTAGTAAACGTATGTGTTGATTTTTTATCGGGTTTAATGTTAAAGGTGAAATTAAACTAATTCAGCACTTTAACAAACAAATACAGCAAAGCAACCTACTCCATCAGGACATGATGCTTCAGAAAGAAGAAATTATAATTTAGGAATTGTGTTTATGTCCCCCCTCTTCTTCGGTACATAAGGAAAAAAAAAACAAAAATAAAGAATTATGTATGTGTCTATATTGCACAACGATCAAAGAGTAAAACAAGGTGTACGTAATTTTGAAAATTTAGGGTGAAATTAAATTTACTTAATATTAATTTAGCACTTCAAGAAACAAAAATAAACAAAGAATTATATATAATTCCATAACATGTCAATGCTCTTTTTGGTATCCATTTTATTTGTCAGGACCAGTTGAAGAAGCTTGCATTTTAAATTTCTACACAGATGGCCGTAATATTAGTTTTCGTTCTCGAATTGTGAAATGTAATTCTTTCTGTTTTGGACAATCTTTTCAAAACATCTTTACTCGTAAAGATCTGTTCAGGTTATCATATATATATATATATATATATATATATATATATATATATATATATATATATATATACACTTTGCTATCTCGGAAACGGGTCTAACGATTTCGATGAAATTTTGTACATGCATGTAATTAATTAAGTATTTAAAACGACTGTATGGAAATTATGGATTTAAAAATTTTTGGGCTCCGACCCCGAATACGCCCCATAAAATTTTGGAAATAACGATTTTTTCCAGTCTTCTTTTTTCCCTCACTTATCTATATAATTCCAGCTCGATCGCATTAACCGTTCCAATTATACTTTTTACGCCATATGTGTTAGTAAATATAATTATTTTATGTCTCGAGTACCGTGATCGAAAAATTCCAAAAATTATTTCTAAAAAAAAAAACATTTAGGGTGGTCCACTTCTGATATTTTTCAAAACGTAAATTTTTGGGTACAACTTCGGAAATTTATGAAACGGAATTCTACCCAATTAAAATAGTTATGTATGTAATGGTTTTTAATAGTATGTGATCCTTATCTAAATATATTTTTCGGATAATCACGTTTTCAGAAAAAAAAAATAATATCGAGCAATATAGAAAAGAGAGGAGTTGGAAATAAAATATAAAAAAAACTATATTAGATGATTGGTGGTAGGCATTTTCCGTTATCAATTTATAATAAAATGTTAATATACTAACAAATTTTGTGACTCGTCTGGACCTACGGTATACAATTACAGGTATGCATGAATAAAGCAGTAGAAAGATTATACAGCGTTTCCAAAATAAAATTAAAAAAAAAAATAAGATGTACTGATTGAGCACGTCAATAAAGTAATTAAAATTTTTATTGAAAATGTCAACAAATAACACTTAAAAATCATGTAAATGCTGAAGCCCGCCAGCTCCTACATACGGCGGATTTCGTGCGTAGGCTCAGGAGAACAAAATCGCATGAACTATATTAGTAAAATTTATGGTTTTAGAGGTATATAATTTATTATTTTTAGTAATATGTGGAAACTAAAATTTTATTAGGTAAATTTTCGTATTATTATTTACTTATTATTTGTTAAAGTCAAGTTGTTTAGTAGGTCTGTCTAGATTAGACTACAAGTGTGTATATATATATTTGTATATTCGTATATAATAAGAAATATCGGACATTTGAATCTATTGTGTATAAACTGTTTTTTTTTTCTTTAATTTATATAGGGGGAAAGAAAAAAATATGGTGAATCGTACAATTCACCTGGATATTCCATACATAAGTTAATATTAATGTAGAGTTATAATGAAATCTTTATAATCGAGTATGTTGTATCAGTTACCACTTATAAAAATAAATATCTGGATGATTTTAATGATCTTAAAGAAAATGCGGTGATTTAAAATAAAAATGATTGTACACAATTATTGAAAACGTAGAGGGAAATAACAAAACTCAATCAAAATTATACCATTATATTCTTCGGGAAGCAGTACATATTTACATTTTTCTCACATGAACCGAAATTTATGCAATTATAATGTAAATTTTGTTTGTGACTACCAACTTAACTGAAATAATGAAAAAAAAAAAAAGTAAACAAAATTACAAGAGATTTTTTATTTTCGGATGGACTCTTATTTTACAGCTGGGAACTATATTGATTAACAGTTTACTTTACACACTACTATATAGTTTATGGGAACTAGTAGAGCACGCTTTTCAACGAAAAATTGAATAGACCCTTTTTATTATCTTAACTGGCGTTAACACGTTATTGTAGACCGTGTATTACTTTTTAAATGAATATTTTTATTTGCAACATTCGTTTTTTTTTTTAATAAACAATATATTTAAACTACATTTATGCGATATTTTACTTCTGTCGATAAAATAATTAGCGAAAAGTATTTGTTTAGTCTTAATTATTTGTAATATTGAAATATATTTTCTATTCAAAATTTATTAAAAGATTTTCATTTTATTCAAGTACTTCTTACAAATATTTTCGTGTGATGAGAACAATTTCAGAATTTTACCTCTAAAATATCAACATACTAATTATTAGAAGTAAAACATTCTGTTACATGAAATATACCGTAAACATAAATATCGTAAATTACAAATATTTAACATATAATATTTAGATCATGCTAACGTGTAAACATAACTTAAAATAAACAAAACCCAATTATAATTCGTAAATCGCAACTAAATGGGCGCTAAGTTTACTGTTTTCGCTATCGATTATCCTGTTTTTGATGAATTTTATCGTTTGTTATTAATACATTTTCTCTGACGCTGATTTATGTATTATAAATAATGTCTAAACGGAAACGTGATTCATTTTTTTCCGATACCAGCGACAGTGATAGTTCGGACTTAGAAACTGTAAGTTACAACAATTATTTGATGTATTTTAATTAGTTGATTGTTTTTTATTCTGTGTATTTTTTTTTGTAAATCACTATAAATGATTACGACCTTTAATTTAAGGTTTGAAAGCTAAAAAAAAAATTAAATTTAATTATTTTAAATTTAAATTATCAAACTGATAATAGTATAAAAAAACTGAAAAATATTACGTACATAATTTCTAAATGTTGTATGTACCGTCTGATATACAAATAACATAAATTGACAAAATAATGTACGATTTATAATCCGAAACACTTTCTTAAAACCATCAAAATCATTGTGTTTTTACTATTTTAGGATTCATCATCGGCGTATTGTTCTTTGCCGAACCTAGTGACTAGCCAAAAATAATATTTAAAAGGAAAACACGATTTTTCATTTTGTTTAGAAAATTAACTTATTTAAAATTGTGTATTTTTAATGGATGTATTTTATTCTTTCTAATGATGAAAATTTATAAACAACATAAACCATTTGAAAGTGATTGCGGTTTCGAGTAATTATTTGATCGCGTATTCAGTTGAATCGAAAAAGTGTACGTCGGGTAGTTTAGCTAGTCTATCTGTTTATTTATATAAAATTATTAATTTTAGTCATCTAGTTTTTATTCTACTTGATTAGATGTATCTAATACCCGGAATTGATTAAAATGTGAAATAATAGAAAACAATTTATAAATTTATTAATCTCTAGGCAGTACCTTGCATCTCAGACTGCAAATTTCTTACACTTTATCTGATGAAATTAAATTTTTTTTCATACATTTTTAAATATAAAATTTACAGAACAACAACAACACTGATACAAAACACATAAGTGTTGTGAAGCAGAAAAAATGATAGTCCTTCAATCCTAGCGTAATCATGTAATTTGAGAATTGATATCTCATCAATTTGTGTAAACTTATTCAAATGTTAGTTTTATATTTCGAATTATATATGACGTTGAAAATAATGTGATGTATATTTTTTGTAGAAATTTATAAGTTCTTTAAACAAAAAGAAGATGAAAAGTGAAGATGGCAGTAGCTCTCCGGAAACCTCAATTGGGGAAAGGTTGAGAAATCCTCATGCTCCTTCTGTTCCATTTGAAAAGCATGATTCAGATACCACTGAATCAGACGATGAATGGGGTAAAAAACCTGTTAAAAAAAAGACAAAGTTAACTAAATCTGCTTCAAAGCGTTTTTCAAAACATGATTCTGGAACCGACTCCAAACAGAGGCCAGATTCGGATTTAGAAGAAGGTACTTCGTAATTACTTGTTTTTAATTCGAAATATTTTTTTATTTTATTGGTGATGCGTTCAAAATAAATCTGTATCTGATAAAATTAATAAAAATGTAAAAGATAATGTTGAAAATAGCTTTAAACGGTTAATTACAATGATTTGTGAAAACATTTGACTTAAATATAACGATTGAATGCCATAATTATAGTAATTATACGTCTCACGTATTTACGGTTTATGTACACTAAAAAATAAATATAAATTAAAATATTTAATAATTTAATGATTAGAAAAAAAGTTAACTTGTCGAAATATATGGAACTATTAAGAAGTGATATTAATGTATTCTTGATTTCAGTAGCCAAATTACATCCGACATTTAATTCTTCCTACAGGAAACAAACTTATTAGTTTATGATGTGAACTATTTTTTTCCTGATGAAATTAGTTTTAATATAAGACTCGTAACGTTATTAAATAAATAATAAAAAATGAATATCTTTATTTAAACAAAACCGATGTTTTAAAAAATGATTTTTATCAGGAGAAATAACGGATACCGATTCGTCGGACATTAGTGAAGAAGAATTCAACGACGGTTACGATGATGATCTGATGGGTGATGAAGAAGACAGGGCACGATTAGCTGGAATGACAGAGAAGGAACGAGAATTGGAAATATTTAAAAGAATAGAAGCGAGGGAAGTCATGAGAACCAGGTAATTATAATAAATATTTCGTATGATTAATCTTTGTGTTATAAAACTAATCAAACCATAAGTCCGTTGATATAAATTTCTAATTAGTAAATTTATATGATTTTGTGTACTCTATTTACTGGTATTTTGAAAGATAATATGATTTTCAATATATATCCTTAAATTTATGTATTAATATAAATCATACATTATTGATCAACGTAATTTGATAAATTTAAATAGTTGAATTTGTATTGTAATTCTTGTTGTAATGCGAATACTGCATTTTAATATATCAGGGCGCAGAGACAGATGTGAAAATTGATGTCAAAAATTAAGGACTGACATATGTGAAGTAATAAATATGAACAAAAGTTAAACAGGTTTTCAGTTCTTTTTTGAAATGAATTAATCTTGAATTGTTAGATTAATTTCGGACTCAATTTATATATATTTTTAACTAAGACTTTTGAAGTGATATCGACGTTAACCGAAATAATAAGTGCACATTTGAAATATAAACTGTTAACAGCTTCTAAATATTTACAAAATATACGACCAGGAATTTTTATTTGCAATGTGATAAATATTTCCAATTTATGCAGATTAGCTTTCGGTCATACTTGGAAAATAAAACAACTAGACAACGTTCAATAGGATTCCAGCCGTCATATTTTTCAATATTTTCAGATAATTTAAATGATTTTACGTCTATAGGATACTACTCAAATCAATCTACATGAATTGGATTATCGATTTTTTAAATTAAATAATTACGAAGCTATTTCATTAATCAATAACGCCTAACGAAGCGGGTATTCTATTAAAGATCTTTTACAAAATGAATGTTGACAGTTTGTAACATTATTTGAATTTATTCGGGCTAGATTTATCATTGTTAACGTTTTAACTTCTATGAAAGAGAAACAATCTAAAGTAAATGATAAGAAGATAAAACGTAAAAATCGGAGAATGTAGTGTACAGTTAATGAAAAGAGTCAAGTCGTCCACAAAAACATATTCGTTCACTCAGTTACAATAATAAACGAATTATAGTAGTTTAAGATGCCGGCTCTGATAGGGTGCTATTTTGGAAAAACAGATTGGTAGAGCACAGTGTGAAGTTATAAACGTAATTAATAGAAGTGTCAATTCATAAAGAAATATCATTGTAATAGATTATGCTCAAACTGATCAACATTTTAATCTAAAGTCCACTCATATTTATTATAAATTTTATTGGCTAAATAAGTATGATAATCATGAGATATAGTGGGATTTTTATTTAAGAACACGTAAATAGAACATGTTTAGAGCTATGAGTTGAAAAGCTAAATACGAAATGAAAGTATGAAGGGTTGTGTTAAAATTAATTCTTAAACAAAATTTAATAGCACAACCGTCATCACGAGCAAGATAGGATTCTTCGTTAGAACGACTGATTTAATTTTTGAAAATATTCATCACACAAATATACTTGTTTAGAAATGATGATAATGAATAAATTCCATAGTAATCGAACGATTCGCGCAATGAACAAATTTCGAATATTCGATTTTTAAACAGAAAAGAAAAGAGTGGACTAATAAAGAGGGAGCTAATTTATTTTGAAATTTATAATGACCAATTCTCAACTTAAAATTAATTTATTAGAGATTACGACGTTATTGGAGAAACGATTTGTTAGAAGAATTGGTGAAATAATTGAGGAAATTTTGAGCGGATTAAAAGGTGATCCTATACATTTTATGATTTGAAATTAATTACTAGTATTAGACAAGGTACTAGACCGATTACCAGCATTTTGAATGATGATTGGAACGAAATTAATGTTATCTACAGAAATTCGCGAGCGTAAGAATTGACTTTATTAACCACCGGGAAGCGTCTTCTCATCAGAGTTGCATGATGCATAGAAGATTTGAAAATTTTTATATACTTTTAAACTTTCGTGACTGACATCCGCACATTCACGATTTTTTCGGTGTAAACCATGCCAATTTTTTTATTGTTTTTAAAACAACTACAGTTTTCATTTACAAACTGAGAGTGATTGTGAATGCGTACATATATCTATATAATTACGGATTGTGGGTGCACATCGTTTATCCAATCATCCTTGATCTGAGGAAGATTGAAATTGTTTACTAAACTAGCAGTTGTTTTTTTAACTTGTTTTCTACGTGTAATTGTATAAATATGTACGCATTCACAACCACTCTTGGTTTGAAATCGAAAACTGCAGTTCTTTTCGAAACGTTACGAAATAAAAAAATTGACATGGTATACACTGAAAAGAATTGTGAAAAAATGTTGTTTCAGCTAATTATTCAAATATTTCAATCTTATTTAATGGTACATTAATAGTTCGGCCAATATAAACATATTCATATTCTCCGCTACGATTTATTTATTATGGTTTTGAATGAAATTAAAATTTTTATTTATAATACCAAAGAATTATGATTACTTAAATATTTTTGTTAATTTATCCGGAAATGTTTTTAAATTTTTGATTTCATTAATACAAAATTCGACAGTTCGATGTATTCATTATTTCTGATATCTAGAATTTTTTAAACACTATGGTCTCAAAATCGGTTTTATAAGTTATATCGGTTGTAATAGTCCTCGATAAATAAATTACAAACGAATGGCAACATTTTGGTAATTTTGTCAGAAAGAAGAATTCGTATGGATACTAACGTTTATTATTCTTTATTACATATATTTCTGATTTAAACATCTATTTCAAGAAATTTTTTATGTTTTCAATGAGAGTAACCCCGAAAACAACTTTTACAAATGCTAGCAGACATAAATGAAAAAAAAAAAAAGATATCTATAAATTAAAGATAAATTTTAGCATTTGTGAATTTTGATTCCGCAGATTTTTAAGAACGTCATTTTAAGTATAAAAACAGTTTATATAAAAAACAGTTACGAAGCTTTTCGATTGTGAGCTAATATAATCGTTTCAATCAAACATGATATAATTTCGACGCAAAATTATAAATTTTGTACGTGTGTTTATTATACAATATTGCTTTCTACGTGAACTGTAGATAATTTTCAATGTATTTATATAAATATTTTCAAAATTGAGACATTTCACGTCAACCAAAAAAAAAAATGTCAGCATTAAAATTCCATATATCATCTAGTCGACATCGTGACTCAAAGGGATAAACTATAATAAAAAGTTAAGTCTTTACTTTTAGTTTTATGTTTTCATTATGATAAGTCTGATGATGATGACTTATCAAACGAAAAACTTCGTAAACATTTGTATATCGCGGTCGATTCTCAATTATTCCTTTCTACACTCGTTTTGATATTGTCTCTATAAAATATAAAAATATGTGAATGAACAGTCCTTTTTATGACATAGAAAAGAATAGCTGTAATGATATTGTTACGTGTTACCATCATTCCAGCTTTAATATAGTGATATAATTTGTAAGTTCCTCGTTGCTTTTAGAAAAGCTGGACATATTTTTGCATTATAATTACGAAAAATAGTTTTTAATTCAAGTTTATGTTGTAATAACCTCGTGTTGTGTTCATCATAAATTTCTGCTCCCGTATACTAAGTATTAAATGCGATGAATATTTTTTAATTTTATTTTGAGTATTAACATAATACTAAGCAGTGTGCTCAATTTATTTGAAATGCTTTGATGTTTAATATGTTTGTGAATCTAGTTAGACGTGCGATCTAAACTTCTGCTTTCACTGGTGGCATTTATTCGAAACAATGCAGTTTTTTGTAATAATTATATAGGTCTATAATTTTTGGTGATTTCGTTTCATTTTTCTTATAATTATCATCGTGAATTTTTTTAAAACGTTGCTAACTTGCTTAATTCTAAAATGTTATTAAAAAGATTATAGTTTAGCTTTCTTCCTCTGGTAAATTTTTTTCAATTATTTTTCTCAGTTTAAGGATTAATTTCTGCATGATTCTTGTTTCCTTAAATGTTTCTGTTCTAACCGACATTATATATATATATTTTTTTTTAATTTCTGCAAATGTGTGACTAGCTCCATAAAACTAGCACTCGGCGTGTGAGTGGAAATGATTTGTGGAAAATCCAGTGATATTTCATCTAGTGTTCTATTTAACATAATGCATCCTTATAATAGGCCAATTGGCTCATTCCGCTTCAGGTGTCTGACTTCATTGTAGTTATCCAGCAGTGCAACGGCCAGAGTAGCTTTTGACCATACAGTTCTGCAACCTTTTTGATCTCTTCATGGATTACACTTATATGGAGATCTGTATGTAATGTATGATTGCTGATGTACCACGGAGCGTTTATAATTTCTCTCGGGATTTTGTTTTGGTAACGTTGTATTTGCGAAATATTACTGGGCTTAGCACATCCTCAGACATTCGTAGTCCAAATTGGTTTTAATATCTGTTTATATAACAATAATTTGTTTCCCGGAAACAGCTCCGATTTTTTTCCAAAAAGCCATAGTAGATTTCTATATTTTATATTTATTTCGTTTCTTTTTTTTCTTTATGTGTTTTACATGTTAATGTTTTATCTAAATGAAGATCGAGGTATTTTGCTGTATAGGCACGATCCTATTGCCAATATAAATATCTGACATATTACAGTTTTTCTGATTTGTGAAGGTTATATAGACGCCACCGTTTAAACCAAATCGGCAAAGTATTAAGAGCCAATTGAAGATTTTTATTGATAGTTTCTATCGGGGTGTCTGTACACAAGATTGTGGTGTCATCTGAAAAAGTAGTGATTTCTGCTTCTGCTGTAACAGGAATATCGGCAGTATATATTAGATATAACATCGGTCCTAGTATACTGTCTCGCGGTGCATCTGTCGGAGCTCTGATTCTGCCTCTCCATACCTGGCAGAGAAATACGTTTCACTTAGGTATGATTTTAGCAATTCGAAAATGTAGCTTGGGAGGCTGTAATGTATTTTATAGAGTAATCCTCGAAGCTAACTGTTGCACTAGGTTTTTATCTATTATTTTGGGGGTAATTATACATATTAAACTTTACACAACATTTTATTCTCGCATGTTTGATTTTTAAAAGTTTTATCTTTCTTCTTCCTTTCTCGTCTAGCGTTATTTTATGCTTTTAGGATTTCATCGGCTGTGCTAATGGTTTTTTGTGATTTTTAAAGGATTATTTTTGTACCTAAGACATACTTTCATCCGATGTAATTGCTTAAATAGTAACTTTTACTGGGTTCTGCTAAAACAAAATCTATGCGTTCTAAATAATTTTCATTTATTCTAAATACTTTTTTTTTATTAATGGACATTTAATGTTCACTTATTTGATAATTCGTTTGATTTTTATTGAATTAATATTTTATATTTTAACGTCTATCAGAGTCACTATCAGTATATAAAGCGATTTGAATTGTGTATAAATTTTATGCATTCATTCATTCTATCAATTTATCAACGTTTTATTTAATTATTGTAAATTCTATCTATGTAATAACTTAATTTATGTTGTAGATTGAATCCAGATAATCTGACTTCTCACTCAATTAATTTTATATTTATGCTTATCATTTATATTATATATACGCATTGTCAGCTAGGTAATATATCTTTTTCTATTCATACGAATAATTGACAGTCTTGCTGAACTATTATTGCAACGAAAGTGATATAAATAATGGAACTACAATTATTTTTCTTATTTCGATTTAAAATGTTAATATATAATTTTTCTCTTTATTTAGATTTAACATCGAAAAGAAGTTGAAACAAGCTAAACGTGACATGATGAAGCACAAAGTAACTAAAAAAAAAAGTTCACAACCATTGGATCTTAAAGAACGAGTTCAAGAACGGAAGAAGACGGTCGCGGAAAATAGAGGTCGTGTGGACAAGAAAGCTCATGCGATGAACTTGTTAAAAGCTAGACGAGAAGAAAAAAAGGAACGCGGTTAGAAAATATAATTTAACCAAAAATTCTATTAATCGATCGTGTTAAAAAAATTTTCGCGGTTTTGTTTTTAAAATTTTTTTCACCGTTTCAAATGACACTTATCTCTAGTGGAAACGTGTTATAATATTTTGTTCCGTGTTATCAAGTAGCAGAAATTAAAACTCCATTCTAATAATCATACCCAAGATCCAAATAATTTCTTCTTGAGTATTCCTTTACACAACTTATTTCTCGAATCACGAAATTTATCATAACTTTAATTGTAAGAAACATATCGATATGATTCTACTTAATGTAAATCGTTTAATACGACTAGACAGCGGGTAATTATTTATAATATGATTCCGTGTCAGTTCCCTTTATATTTGATCTATTTGATCAACAAATATTTAAGTAATTGAACTTCTTACACGATTATCAGTGATACAAAATCTACTAACAAAACAGCGGCAGCGAAGTTTCTCAAGGAAGTGTGTTGGGCTCATTTTTATATAATCTTTATCTTTACGATATTCCCGAATTATTGAATACACAGGTTGCGCCTAATGCGCATGACGTTGCATTATTTTGTAATTTATACACTCCTAGTGGAATTCGTAATAGAGTAAAAATCTTTGGCATTGCATTATTATAAATGAATCAAGGATAAAGGCCATTTTCTATTGCCTAATAAACTATAAATAAACGGCACTCTAATCGACCGGTCAAATGATGTTCCCTATTTCGGTGTTGTAATTGACAGTCCGATTGATTTTCATAAAGCGCATAAATTATGTTAGTGAGAAAATAAACAAACCCATTTGATCTTTATTTCCGTTATTAAGTCCGTAAATCTTTCTTAATGTGAACAATAAATTAATAAAAAATCAATTGAAAATTAGTTAAATCACTAATATTTATTTTCTTATGGAAAACACAAAGCTTTTCGGCATTTACGCCATTATCAAGTGAAACATTTTTAAAAAATCATAATTTTAAAATATAAATTAAATATAATTACTTTAAAATATTTAATGGTGATTGTGAAAATATACTACAAAAATGCTGTTCTGCTTCTGTTCTGTCTATTTTTTGAATTGTTGAAATTTAACATCAGTATATTTGTTTATTAATTTTGTTTTTTTATATTAATTTTTTTCTTCAATATTATTTATCAGATTTTTTAATATTTATTTTCATTTTACTTGTAAAATTGTGTTTTTTAAAAAATTTTGTGTTCGTATATTTTTATATTTTATATTTTACTTTTGGACATCACACATCGCAACAGTAAATGAAAAATTTAAAATTCCACCAATATACAACTTTTACAGAATCCGGAAAATAATATTGAAGAAAAAAATTAATATAAAAAAACAAAATTAATAAACAAATATATTGATGTTAAATTTCAACAATTCAAAAAATAGACAGAACAGAAGCAAAACAGCACTTTTGGAGTATATTTTCACAATCACCATTAAATATTTTTAAGTAATTATATTTAATTTATATTTTAAAATTATGATTTTTTAAAAATGTTTCAGTGATTTAACTAATTTTCAATTGGTTTTTTATAAAAAATCACTACATTCTACATTATATAAAAAATTAAAATAAATTAATAATCTATAAAGTACTTATCCATCAGTGTACATATTCGTGAGAGTTACGTTTCAAATGCAAGTAGGCGAGTTTCAATTAATTCAGAAAGATATCTAAGGTGCATTCTTAATGTTCCAAATGATACAAGAATAAGTGATACGCGTGAAACATTAAATATCAAATCTGTTACACGGTAATGCGTATATTTCAACTGCTGGTATATAATTATAAATTGTAAATTCTTGTGTTGTAAATACAGAGGTGATTAAAACATAATTTGTTATAATTTAGCGCATTTAATGCTTACATTTTTTCTACACTTACCAGAAACACTATTATTATCATCGCTATTACAATTATTATTATTATTATTATTATTTATAACGTTTATTACGTCAGTTAAGACATAGTGATTTATACTATTACTCGTGTTGTTTTCTATTTTTTGTGTTTTTTTTTCTCTTTCTGTTATTGTACACATAAGTTACAATTTTTAAGTGTTTTATCTTTTAATTACTTTCGTTGCGATAAAGTCATAACTTTGCGTGGTTCACTTATACTTATTTTTTATTTATTTGTACTTTATAAATGTACGTTTTTATATTTACATAAGATACAATGTTCAATTTTTTTTTTCGAATTTGACCATTTATGAATCACGTCTTTCCCCCCCCCCGTATTTCTTCATTATTTCACTTTGCTTTTTCTTCCGATCATCTATCCATTTTTGTCCAGTTCTTCGATTTTCGATCCTTTTATAATCGCTCAATTCTTTTATTACGTTTCTCAACTTAGTTCTGTTGTCTATAGTTGATTTATCTATTTCTGATTCATTATGACCTTTTTAGAACCACCTTTTAAAGATTCTTTTCATCGGAATCACATAACTAATTCTCCGGATATGTGTATAAAACGCCAATTCCCTTTTCCAATTTTCGCACTGTCCTATATAATTATTCATTTGGCCTGTTTCTGAGAGCTCCTACATTTTTTTTGGACCAAGAATTTTTCTTATAATTTTCCTCTCGATTTCTAATCAACTTTTTCTCTGTAACTTAATTTTGAGCGCTGCATATAAACTCAAAGTGTCTAAATATTCTTTTTATAATGAGGATATCTATCAAATAAGAAGCCTACGCAACATTAATGTCTGTATAGAGGCTCCACGGAAGAAGAATACAATCCCGCAGTGCACCCTCTGTCAACAGTATGGGCACACAAAAAACTATTGCTACAGACCCTTTGTATGTGTCAAATGTGAAGAGGGACATGACAACAAAATGTGCACCAGAAAACGAGAGTTACCGGCAACATGTGCATTATGTAATGGTAACCATCCCGCGAGCTATAAAGGATCTGAAATCTATAAAAACCTCATACAGTAAGCCTATAAACCAGAACACAAACAAATATCTCAAAAACGTGTTGAGATGTACAGACAGGATGAACATCATTGGCCGTCTATAGACCATGGAAAAGAAATTACTCAAAAAATAATTCCTAAAAATAGGACATATGCGGAAGCAGCAACATCTAATGCCAATAATAATGAAATCCAATATGAAAATGACAGTATGAAAAATTTGTTACATTCTTAACAAAATTTGAAAATATGTTTGCGCAACTTATGAACCAAAATAATTCTGTGCTAAATATGTTAACGCAGATGGTAACTAAATTAATTAAATGATACATAAAAATATGAAAATAGCGCCGTAGAACGCAAATGGCTTGGGAAACCATATACTAGAAATTACATACTACTTACAAAAGGAAAAAATTGATGTACTGCTAGTTTCAGAAACCCACTGCACACACAATACATAAAAATTCCGCATTACAACTGTTATCACTCTGTTCATCCAGATGGTAAAGCACATGGAGGATCAGCCATTTTGATAAAAGATAACATAAAACATCATGTAGAACAGAACATATCAACAGCTGAGATACAAGCAACTGTGATAACTGTAGAACATCATAATAATCCATTAGTTCAATCTTCTGTATATTGCCCTCCTCGCTATAGAATTCATAAAGATATGTTTCTAAATTTTCTTGCTAAGTTAGGGCCAAAATTTGTGGCAGGCGGTGATTACAATGCAAAACATCAAAACTACGGATCAAGAGTAACAACACCAAGGGGAACAGCGTTATACCAAGCAGCAAGCTTGTATCATTGTGAATTTCTTACAACCAGTCAACAAATCAGAAAAGGATTCCAGATTTGCTGGATATCTTCATTCTAAAAGGGATTTCAAGTAATTACTTAACAATAGCACCATGCTATGACCTAATATTGGATCATTCAGCAGTAATTATTACCATAGGTGCAGAAATAATGATAAAGCAGGAAAACAAGCTTTTACATACAAAAAATACAAACTGGGAATGCTATAGACAAGTGATTGAGGAGCAGATAAATTTAAATATTCCATTAAAAACACCAACCAATATTGAAAAAGCGATAAAAACATTTTCGGATCTAATGCAGACGGCAGCTTGGACTGCTACCCCTAACATTAAACAACACAAACTTATAATTCAATATCCGCAATATATACAGAAAGCAATATTAGAGAAAAGGAGATTACGTAAAATCTGGCAAAGAACCAGGCACCCCGAGGACAAAAAGAAAGCCAACAGGACCATAAAAACTGTAAAAAAAACTACAAAACTCTACAAAAATATTTGAGTAATTTATCATCTCTGAAGCAAAATGAGTACAGCCTCTGGAAAGCAACTAAGACACTAAAACAGCCTATAGTGCCTAATCAACCGATAAGAAATGATGATGGAACTTGGTCGAGAAGTAATAAAGAAAAAGTTGAAACGTATGCAAAATATCTCGAGAAAGTATTCACACCTAATCTCTACAGTACTAATAACACACTTCCTCTGGTCTCAACCCAGACTACAGCAGACAGTAATGAATTAAAAACAAAAATATTTTCAACTGGAGAAATAGCAAAACAAGTCAAATTATTGAATCCTAAAAAAGCCCCCGGATTTGATATGATAACTCCTAGAATGTTAAAGGAATTACCAAGAAAAGGAATTATGCTCTTGACATATATATATATATATATATATATATATATATATATATATATATATATATATATATATATATATATATAATGCTATAGCTAGACTTGCTTACTTTCCTGTTCAGTGGAAGTTAGCAAAAATCATGATGGTACAGAAACCAGGTAAGGATGGAACAAATATTACATCATACAGACCAATATCATTGCTACCTACCGCTGCTAAATTATTAGAAAAGCTAATTCATCACAGAATCAGCAAAATTATTAATCAAAAAGGAACAATTCCAAATCATCAGTTTGGATTTCGGCGGGGTCATTCCACCGAACAACAAATACATCGGGTTGTCAATCTAATAGAAAAAGGGATGGAAAACAGATTTTATAACGAAGCTGTATTTATGGATATAAGCAAGGCGTTCGACAAAATTTGGTACAATGGCCTATTGTACAAACTCAGGATGATCATACCAGAATATCTTCCCTTGCTTACTTCATATCTAAATAATAGACAGTACTATGTGATACACGGAGACGATGTGTCAGATATTCACAGTATACAGGCAGGAGTACCGCAGGGTAGTGTACTGGCTCCTTTACTGTACACTATATGTACTGCAGACATGCCAAAAGACAATGCGGTAGAAATAGCCATGTTTGCAGATGATACTATGATACTCGCATCTGACAAAGATCCAAGTGCAGCTAGTAACAAGTTGCAAAGTTATATAAATAAATTCAGTGACTGGACTAAACAATGGTTAATAGAAATAAATCCGGAAAAATCATCTCATATTACATTCAGTAATCGTCCTCAACATAGCCATAGAGTGTCTTTTGACGATCAAGTTATACCAAAGTATGATCAAATCAAATACTTGGGGGTTTACTTAGACAGCCGACTAACATGGAAAACGCATATAGATAAAAAAAAAAAAAGAGAGAACTAAAATTTAGAAATATTCATTGGCTTCTAGGACCTAGATCAGAAGTTACCCTAAGTAATCGGGTGTTTTTGTACAAAACCATGCTGAAGCCCATATGGATGTATAGTGCACAATTATGGGGCTGTGCAAAAAAGACAAATACGAATAAAATACACAGATTACAGAACAAAATTTTGCGTCTAATATACCGAGCTCCGTGGTATATAACGAACTATATAATCCACTCAGACCTGGGCGTACGTTCAGTACAAGAAGAAATACGAAGACTTACTAAAAAGCACCTACTACGACTACGATATCATCCAAATGAGCTAGCGGTTCAATTACTACATACACAGCAAGACCTCAGAAGACTGAAAAGGACGAAGATTACGGACTTAGTCCATTGACAAATAGGAGGGGACTCACCAAGGGGTGTGTCCTCCACACAGGTGATTGAATCATAGAAACCATTTGTTAGATAGCCACTACTGGCTAGTCACAAATTTGAAAATAGAAAGAAAAAAAAAATTTGTTACGTCTTATCTTGACATTTATCGATGTTGCTCTTTTGTTATACATATTTCCCGTCGTCATGTTCTTAATGTCGCGCGTAATCCGTTTTGTTAAATAATCCTAGCTAAGTATTTAAAATTTTTTAATTATCCTGTATTCAGTACGTTCGTTGAATTATCTTGTTTCCGCGAAAGGAATTTGAAACCAAATATTTTTTTTTAAAGATTAATCATTATGCGAAATTGTAATTTATGTAGGTAAAAAATCCAAAGTAATAATTGTTTTGGGGCTAAGATGTATAATAAAGTACTGTTATTTTTTTATTGCTCTTGACGTTCCCATTAATGCACGTCAAATTAAATCAGTTTTCCGTTAAATATCGCATTGACAAGTATTGAGTTTAAATTTTATTGGACCGCTAGATCTTTCAACTATTTCGTATTCATTACTAATCGTTATTATTTTCTGTTAAATAATAGAGGAAAAAGAAAAACAAAAAATAGAAGAAGAAAAGAAAAAAGACCAAGGAAAAGATGATGATAAGGAAGAGAAATCTCCGCATCCGAGGAGTAAATTACGAACTTCGGACGTATATTCCGATGATAGCGAAAGCAGTTCCGATAGTGATACTGAAAAGCCTAAAAAGTCGTCTCCTGTATTAGATAAATCTGCTTCGACGGATGAATCATCATCCAGTGATTCCGATACACGGTATGTATAAGAAATGTTATTTAACCTTTCTTAGTATTAAAAAAATTGAATGCCGTCGTAGAAAGGTTATCCACTAGTTAATCGCACGCAATCCCCTTTTTATCAATTATCACAAGATACAGATCTAGTATCTCTGTTATGGGTTCCAGATCATAAGAGAATTGTAGGAAAGGAAGCGGTGGATATGGCAGCCCATTCTATATTATGTTCCACAACATGTCCTGCCACCTCCAGTACTAAACACAGCCCTTAAGTATTTCATTCACCGTAACTGGCAACAGAAGTTGAACTCGTACCACCATAACTTTCTTCTTGCTATCAGGTTTGGCTTCTGAAAACCACTTGCCAATTTATCTCGTTCCAACTGTATAACACACTTAGCAGGCTCCGCCTTGGTCACATATTACTCTCTCATAACCATCTACTCCAACGTTCCAACCCCCTAATTTTTACCCCTTATGTCAACCCTCAAACCTTTATTTCTCATATTTTACTGCACTGCCCTATATTCTACTCCTGCCGACCCCATATTCATCCGCGTACCTCATCTAGTTTCCTCTCCATCAGTTCTTCAACTATTTCCTCAGTTATACAATTCCTTTCCTCTTTTAACTTTATCCACTATATGTAACTATTAAATCACCAGCGTCGTAATAGCCTCGGCAGTTACACGCGGCATTATAAAAAGAAGAATGAAAAAAAAATTAAAATTGTAGTAAGAACGTTATCGCGCATTTCACTGTTTATTGTTAATTTTTTGTTTTGTAATTATAATTCGAATATCTGTTGAATATTTATCCGTTAATAATTTTTATTTACAGATCTGTTGCTCGTGTCGGTAAGAAGGAAACGTGTATAACGACTAAGGACGATTTAAATAAAATAAGATTGTCTCGATATAAATTGGGAAAGTACGTATAAGATTTTAGATCGAATTAAAATTCGTAAATATGAATAATTTGCTTTGATATTCTCGAGAAGAATCAAAATAGTATTCGTTTCAAGTTTACATGAAGATAAGAAAATCCCAATTCTGGCATATTCCCCGTAATGTATTTGAAATAAAAAGATGGTTAAATTAATGTCATAAAGACCCATTATTTACGTAAACCATGTTTAACCTTTTTATGCCCACTCATAGACCCCCATAACAATGAACATTTTTTTTGTAGTTGTACGTGATCAAACGCATTCGAATTAAAATATTTTTCAAGTTTTTTTTTTTTTTAAATTTAATTAATACGTAAAAAGATAATTCTGTTTCGACAACATTGGGCGTATAGTTCGTGAGATATTCAACTTAGAAAATAGTGTTTATACGTTGGACGTGAAAAGGTTAATAACGATTTAAAAAGGTGTTTGCCAATAACGTGCAAATGATGGATTAGGTTATAGTATCGAAAATAAAATAAAAGATTTACATGTAAACGCAAATTTTACTGTATTCATTATAAAAAATTAACCGCCCAGTGGAATGTAAGCTGCGTTAAAAAATGTAAATAATTAGATTTCATACGCATTATCGACATTAATCCGAATTTGTTCGGGTAAATCGTTAAAATTGTGCGTTCTATCTAATTTTTTGTAAGAGAAATGTAAATATAAATGTAACTTTTTTTTATGTTAATAATTTTTTCCGAACTCATTTGATGCTCTATAGTCGACCACAAGTTTTCTATGGTTGAACGTATGTAATTGGATCAACGCTCTGATTAAAAATTGACGCGAGTATAATTTCTTCGTATATTTGAGGAAAATCCCGCATTCATCATTTGCATGATTATTATGCAATATAGAGGTATACCGTCCATCCGCCTGAAAGCATTCCTTTATTCCTTTGCGTGTCCCTCGAAATACCAGTTATTGTGATGTAGTGATATTCATTATGTTTCTGCTTGAAAAAACACGAATCATCCGTTTTAACGTGTAAATTAGGTCTAACTCACTCGTGAAACTTTTTTATTATTATTTGGTGAATAGAATACTCGAATAAATATATACTAATGAATAACACTAACCAGTGGTAGAACAGCTTGTTTAAATTCATTTATCAATAATAATTGTTGATTTTTATTACGTTTTATTATAAATGTTCCAAACTGACCATAATGAATTATCTAGTATGAAAAACGGAAAACGTTTGTTATTTTAAAATTAATTGTTTCGAATAAAATGTAGTATTATGTTACCACTTTATTTGAAAAATAATATATATTTTATACAAATTTGTAATAAATTCATTTAAAGGTTCTTAAAACATTAAAAATACTGTTTTATATAGTGGAAATTGAGTAAAATTTTAAATTTTCATTTATTTTAGTCTTTATTATATAGTGAGGTATTTCTTTAGGCCTCGACTGTAGCTTCTATTCCCAAAAAATATAACTATTCGTATACGTGAAAAGATTTTTAAAAAATCATTTTTTACAATTACGATATTGTTGTTATTAATTCGAGTATTGTAATTTGTTTAAAATTTTGTTATATACTTAATTTGTAAAATAATAATAATGATAATATATATTTTATATGTGAAACGCAGAATTTCTAGTAACTGACAATAAAATTATGGTTTATAGATTTGTTCATCTACCAATTTTCAAACGAGTAGTGATCGGGTGTTTTGTACGAATCGGTATCGGAAATTATAATGGAAGAGCCGTATACAGGGTGATTTTTTTTTAATTTTCGTGTATAATGTTAATTTTATTATCGAACTATTAATACAATTTAATTAGTAGAAATAATTAATACTAAATTTTGAATATGTTATAATTGGTGGTGACGATGTTTAAAGTTAACGATGAACTTAAATATTCAATTTAACGGTTCTTTTTTCATGTCGTCATTATTTAATATTTAAGAAAAACAATTGCGATTTCTATTTTTCCTTATTTTACTCGTTTGTTACGCTTGTCTGTATACAATTTTAGGCTGCTGAAATTATTGACGTTTGCGAAACAGCGAAAGTTTACCAATTAGAAAAGACACGAACAAATAAAGGATTGAGAGTGAGGTATATATTATTTTTTTATATTTTTACAGAAGTACGTGTTGATATAATAAACTTTTTGTAAACTTTTAGATATTTTTAATCTAATTATAAATTTCACTTTTCGTTTTCATATGACCAAAATATATTTATAGCCAATTATCCGTTGATGAACGTTATGTTAAATACATTAATTGATATTTGTAAAATTCAAAATGTGTGCGAAACACGACAAAGTAAACATAGTTTATTGAAGACAGTTTAAAACATAATTAAAACATCTCGTTGTTAAAAGTATACAATAAGACCGCAGTGAATAGAGTTTGTACTTTCATTTTTCGTCGCAGATTTACTAATTTATTTTGTTATTATATTCGTTGATGTCTATCAATCCGTAAATTGAGAAGCGAGTAATTTCTGCGAATTAAAATTGGGAACAGTTAATATATTTGACAATTGGTTTAAATTTTGAATCAGACTTTAAAATTGGCGAAATTAAATGTGTGTCAGAATTATGTCTTTCCCCTTATCTTCTCTTCAACTGCATTTATTTGCATTAAGTAATCGTATCAAACATTCTTACTATACTATATTACCGAACAAGTTCAGTAGTTTTTAGTAGCGCTTCTACTCTTTTGGAATTTATGTAATTTTTAACAATGCTTTTATAATGGAAACGGGAGTTAAGTTTTAAAATTGTTAATAGAAACAAATATCGCTATACATTCTAAATAGTTTTCAAAATCTTATTATTACTTAAACACGTTACTATAATTATATTGAACGCGCTGTATAAAAATATAGTTACGTGCTGTTATAAAATATTAATTATTTTGAATAATGGTAGTATTTTTTAAACTAAGACATGGGAACAATGAAAGAGTATTCAGATTGGAATTTGTTAGTAATCAAGAATTCACGGAACCGGAATTTCTGAAATATGTAGAATCATGCGCCATGCAAAATATCCCAATGCCAACTGTTGAAAAAATGAATCAAAAAGTAAAAGACATAAAAGAAGCTTTAGTGTACGAATTTAAAGAAGAAGATATCACATTGGTAATTTTTTAATATATGCGCGTTTATATTATACCGTTTGAAAGATTTATGGAAATGATGTTATATATTTAAAATATATTTAAAAAATTGCATTAATTTTTCAAAGAAAATGGTTCTGGTTACAACTGTTTCTGTTGGAACAACCTTTATATTTGTGCGAAATAAACATTTTTTTTTTTTTTTTTAATTTATAAATAATCTCGATGAAGAATTCTCAAAGTTAATGTCTCTGTTATTACGAAATGCTCGTTTAAGTATTTAATGGCTGGGAAAAATATAAAATCCTGCAGGAGTATTTTTAAATAAAAATTAATGAAATCATTTTTTTATAGAAATAATATACGGAAGTTGATCTCAAACACGTGAAGTTTAGAGATGGATAAATGTTTAACCTAAAAAAATAAAGTTTAAACTTTACATTGTTTATTAAAGCTCGTTCGCATAACATTATTGACTAATTATCAAAATTAAATGTATTTGGACCTCGAATCATTCACACTGAAATTTCTCGAAATTCTTATTATTTGTGTCAGTTGTTACGTTTTCGCTTGAAAATATTTTATTCGTACGTTTAACATGATATGGAATCATGTATATTAAATGCCTACTAGATACTAAAATAAGAGACTCCCCGTCAAAAATCAGATGCAATTGTACAGTGCAAAAATATTATTTTGAACATACTAAAGTATTTTATGCACGATAAGTAAAATATATAGTATGGCATGCACCTTAAACACATTTCGTAAACCAAAGGAAGTTCAATGTAACTGCCAACTCTGGTTGCGCACATATATCAAGCTGGATAGGATGTCCTGTATATTAAAATAAGGTAGCGGGAAAGAAAAAAAAAGGAATTGTAGTACAAAGAGTAAAAAAGAGAAACTTACAGCCGCCTTAAATACAACTTCTGAGTCTGAAAGCATGGCGTCACGAATATAGCCCCACCAAAAACGCATGGTCAAGATCAGGTTGCAAAAACAAAACATACAATTGATGATATCTGGAATATTTGCTTCAAAATATGAACACTAGAATCATTCAGTTGGAAGCAAAGAAATTTCAAACTGTCGAAACAAATGACAGAGAAAAATCAAAGGTCCAAAAACTTTTAAAAATTACCGCTTTACAAATCGTAATATAGCTTGGGGCTTATACTTAACCATAATAATTAATTAATAATTTAAAAAATGATGGTTAATTAATAACTTTTATGAATCTCGCCAATAATTAATAGAGATGTCACTTGATAATGATGATGAAATATTATAACTCGTGGAGGTGAAAATATAAAATAACAATTTGAATGTAAAACTGATTTTTAAATAATTCTAGATAATTTTTAACGTGTTATATAAATATTTTTTGAATTAAAACACAGTCAAATGTCCCTTATTAAGAAAATATATATTAAAAATTCATGTGCCGTATCAAATCAAATCAAGCTTTATTTTTACTTCCTTATATATAACAGTTTACAATAACATGCCGCAAATGCGCGATAACGCGCGAGTAGCAGCATAAACAATAGAATTATTTTCTTAAATATACGGTGTTTATTACGAAAAATAAATTAAACAAACTTATAAAATAATTATAAAACAAAAATAATAAATATGTTATAAATATTACATAAGTGTAATCTAATGTAATTTAGGATACAGATCTACATGCGTATAATATTAAGCTAACCCTGGAATTCTCAAATGCATACACACACACCATACCGCCGTACTCAACATATGCATACATATAAATTTGTAGAAAACCCCTAACGGCTAATAACCAACGAAGTTCTATTTTACTTTTTATTTTTTATCTACCTCATTAAATGCTCGCGACGTTTCTTAAAATTTTTCAAGTCGGTTTTTACATACATGGGCAACGTGTTATAAATTACAGCACCTTTGTATATAACTTGAATTCTGGAGTGATACTTATTGAACTTCGGTATTTGTACCATCCCCTCTCGATTTGATCTCGTAAAGTATTCCGTGATGGGCAACATATTGTAAGGATTATTCTTGAAAACATAATCAAGTAATTGTAATTGGTATATCTCTTGAATATTTAGGATTATGTCATGAGAAGAAGGATTTTTTTGGTTAAAACAAATTTTACCAATCTATTTTGCAGCGTTTGAATTGGCTTAATATGTCATTTAGCCGCCCCTCCCCATTGAATTATTCCATAACTGAGAGTAGGCTGAAAGTGAGATATAGGCGTTTAAGATGTTCAACAGGAAAATATTGCTTTAGGTACGAGAAAAGGTAATTCAATTTCCTTAGTTTTTTTTAGCTAAGAAGATGTTTATTCCACGTTAACTTACAGTCAAATTGAATCCCTAAATATTTCACTTCATGCGTTCTTTCTATCTCATATTTATCGTTTAGCATAAGTTTCATTAAAATTAGATATTTTGTTTTATTTTCGTTAACAATTAGTCGGGTTCGCTTCAGCCAAGGACACTGACCGAATAGGTTATTTTGCTTTAATTATATGTAAAAGTTACGTAATTATTAACGGTTTCATTACTAATTGTTTTTCTTTTAGATTCTTAAAGAGAAAGAACGTTTCAAAATTAATCCAATTAATTATGCTGTAAAGAAGACGCAGTTGATGAAGCAGCTCGATATGTATAAATCGCAGTAAGTGCGCATTTTGCTAATTGTCACAACGATGTATATATTTTGTTATGCCAATCTATGTAGTTCTATCAGTCTATATATATTTTGACTCGGTTGAAATAAGTATTGAAATTAATATACTGTTTTAGAATCGAAAATTAGTCAAATTAACAATATCAGAACATTGTATGAATCTGCTTCGATGATACGGTAACAACCTGATAAAATACTATATCGCCAAAGTTAGTTAAGCAGCCTTAGTAATTGTATTTAAAAAAAAAAAAAAAATGGATTAGAATTCAGGGGACATAATAATAAACTGAGAAAAACTTAAAGTCGCATGTGACATCGCTTGCGAAACATGGGACAATGTCGTTTCATTAAACTGTGCAAAATAATAAACATTTTATACATAGTGTAAACGAAAAATACAATCTAGAAATAAATAATAATTCAGTTCCGCAAAGTACCAATTCGTATAATTTTCTTGAATTAGTGATCTCATCCGAGATAACGTTAAGTTCTCGTGTGCTTTTTATAATACAGGCCAAAGAGATATTGGTCTGTACGATGTCATCTTTCCAGGTTTAGGGAAATAATTTAATCTATCGCACTGCTGTATAGTATATCATTGATCGTTTAATCCTATTCTATATTATATAAATATTGAATTTAATGATTTATATTGTCGGTAAATTACTATGATTCAGAAGACTAGTTTCAATTAATTTAAAATTGAATCTGGAAACGTAGGATTAAAAGTAAATATAAAGAAAACTATGAGCACAGCCGATATATCAATAAATATAAATGGCGATTTCATAGACCAGGTAACATTTTATCTTATTTAATGACAAGATATAAGCACAGGGTGAACAAAAAAATCATGGAAAGGGAGATACGAAGCAGAATATCATATGCGTAGGATTCGGAAAGTTATCTAAAGTTTTCCGGAATAGACCTATATCAAACAACTTTTAGAGTAATCACCAATGTATCTTGCCGACATTAACATACAGAAATATGCAGTTTATACAAAGGATATAATCATGAAAACGTGGGAAACACAAACGGGGCAGGAAACGTTATTCCTTTCCCTTTTAACGTTAAATAATATATATTTACGTATACAAAATATTATGATGCAAAATAAAGTTGACTATTATTTGATCAAAAGATAGGACAATTTAAAAAATATTTATATCTCGCAATTGAAATCTGTCCCGTTTGTAATTTCTTAGTCAATAAATGTGGAATATAATTTATGTGTATGTACACATATCAAATTATTTATGTAGATATGTATGTGTCGGTGACGTCGCAAGCGGATCTTTTAAAAATCAATTTTCTGCATACGCAACTAACAATTTCAATATAATTTTGTAAGAATAGATTTTGAAGCAGTTGTTAGATAATCCTTTATTGTGACCTGGAATAATAATATGTGCGTACAGACAGAAATTTCAGTAATGATGCTTAAGAATTTATATGTTATATATGTGGTGTGTATGTATGTGTTTATATCAATATAACATAACGTTAAGCTTTTACTGTTTTTATTATAATATGTATATATATATATTGTGCATTAATTCTTTATAATAGGGGTGAAATCGTAGACGCTATCAGAGTACAAGACGAATTGACTGAACTGGAAGCTAAAGCGTCAGAATTAGATAAACGAAGAACAGCTACTATATGTAGTATCAGTTATATCAATGACAGAAACCGAAGAAAAAATATCGAAGAAGCGGAAAAGGCTATTCTGGTATTACATTATAGATAAAAACATAAATATAGGTATACGGATATCTCACTATATAAAATGTTAAATAACGTTCATTAATCATAGTTAAGCTTTTAAAATTGTTAGTTTAATTCTTTTTTTTTTCATTATAGCTCAAATTAGTCGTCATATTATTTCACTTAACAAAAGTCCATGTTTTTGTTATATTTTCGTTTAATTTGATTATACAGTTACGTTTATCATATTGCATTGGAATTTTGTATGTGTTAGTTGATACGACGATTGTTTCAACTAAATACTTCTCAACGTTAACTCGTTATAATTAATTTTAATATCTGAATAAACTTCGATTTTAATTAGAGGTTTTTTTTACAGGCTGAACTACGAGCGACAAAAGGCAAAAAAATTGACGATCCATTCACTAGACGCCATACAAAACCTAGTTTAATATTCAAAAGAAACCATGACACAGAAACACATGTTGAAACAGTTGATAAATCGGTAATTATAAAGTTTAATTTATCGATGTGGTTTCATGCTGTTTCTCGCGTTCGTATTTTCTCTTTCTGAATTCTGTTTTATTGAATTTGTGCACGATAAGTATTCCTATTGTGGTAAAGGCTTATCGTCCCGTGTCGGTCGGGAAATGTTACGTTCCCCTACCGGTCAACACAACATACCGTCGCAGACAAATGCAGTTGTCGACGTTTCGCCAGATGATAACAATCTCAATTATTCTACTACTAACAATCATGCTACAACTCGCATTACTAATAACGCATGCGGTAGTAATCTCAATTCACTTACACACACAGATTGATGTATAGATAACACAATTAATCGCACTTACGCACCACTACTGTCGCCGCCGCCTATCGATAATACGACAGTAAGTATGAATGATATCTCAAACGATAAATCAAATAAGCATCCTTGGCAAATAGTTTACAAAAGGAAAAGATCAAAACAACTTACTACGAGCAGTTCCTCGGACAATTCTGTAAACAACCAGATTAAAACTACTAATAGATTTGCACCCCTTGCCATTGCTAACACAAACGAGCATCAAGATATCTAAATGACAAATAGTCACAATCAAACTGAACGTAAGCCGCCTGCAATAGCAGTATACGGTGTGACGACTAATTATTTACACATGTTAAATGATATTAAACAAATTGTATCTTTAACCTCGGTCAGTTGTAAGTCTTTATCAGACAACAAGGTACAAATTAAAGCGAATGATTCGAATAGTTATCGTTCTTTAGTGAAATATGATGAAGGCATAGAACATCACACGTATCAAATAAAATCTGGACGTAGTTTTTGGGTTGTAATTCGCCACTTGCATCATTCTATCGACATTGATGTGATTAAGTCCGCTATTTGAACAACTAGGACATCAAGTCAGACACATTTTAAACGTCAAACATAGAATAAGTAAATTACCTCTATCATTGTTCTTTGTGGACTTGGAACCGCAGGAGAAGAATAATGCTGAAATATATAAAACTCAGTTGTTACTTCAAACGAAAATAAAAGTGGAAGCCCACGAAAGGATAATATAATCCCCCAGTGATTTAGATGTCAGGCATATGGACATACCAAAAATTATTGTTTAGTGTTAAGTGTGGCAGGAATCATAATTGCATTCAATGCAGCAAAAAACGTGAACTATCTGTTTGCGCTAACTTCCAGGGTAATCATCCTTCCAACTATACAGAAAACGCCAACACGCGCGTGATAATACACCATTAAAAATGCCTGACAATAATACTAGAATAAATAACCAAACACTGACTAGCTATTGGCCTAAATTAGGTCACCAGCTACAAACGGTAGATTTTAATCATTCTCGACGAAACCAAATGTATTCAGAAGCATTGCATCGAAAGAACACAAGTAACCCATCTAATATCGATACGAACAACACATTGATTTCAAATATACTACAAACATTTATGATAGAAAGAAAAAAACCTACTTAACGATATAATGAACCAACAGTTTCAATTATTTAATGGCTTAATCCAAACCATAATGTCAACGTTAACTAACAATAAACGACAGACTTAAAAATTATTACATGGAATGCTAACGGAATTTTAAACCATATAAATGAAATAGAAATGTATATTACATATCTTGTTAATTTCAGAGACGAATTTAATTAATAATAAATATGCGCACTTTAAGGGGGGTACGATTCTTATTTTACAATTCATCCAGATGGAACAGCATACGGTGTTGCACGGGAATTATAATTTAAAAAGTAAAAAGCATTACGAAATACGAAAGTATGAACGTAACTATTTACAAGCTACTACTGTACTTGTAAATAGAGGTCCAAAGAGTAATATTACTGTTTCAGCCATCTACTGTACTTCGAGACATGTTATTACAAAAAACCAATTTAACAAATATCTAAAAACATTAGGTAAGGTATATGTAGTTGGTGGCGATTTTAATGCAAAAATATATACTTTGGATCGAGAATTATTGTACCCCGAGGTAAACAACTATTGTGTACTGTACATTCATCAGGAATTCCAGCTACAGATCCACTGAAAATTCCAGACTTGTTGGACTTTTTCTAAGTAAAATGGTTATTAACAAACTACATTGATGTTTATTATGATTATACTCTTTCATCTGATCATACACCCGTGATACCCTTTATTAGTGAAAAAATTATACAAAAATTACGTACACCAAAATTATGCAGTAGACAAACTCACTGGGATATATATTTCGCGAAACGTTGGGTAACAAAATTAACTTAAAAATTGCACTAAAAACGGCACAATACGTAGAAAACTTTATAAAAACTGTCCAAGAATCAGCTTGGGCGGCTACACCAGATCACAAGAAATACGAGTCATTCAAATATTATCCATCATAAATATGTAGAGAAGTTGCTTAAAAGAGGAAACTACGGAAGTAATGGCAAAACAATAGAAATTCGGTGGATAAAACTGGCCCGTAGTGATCTAAAAAAAGCCGAAGAATTTGGGAATTATTTAGTCGTCGATGTCTTCCAGACAAATCCTGGAACAGAATCCCTACCAACACCGCTGGTTGAAGTAGATCTGAAGAATACTATTAAATTTACATCCCCTGGAGAAATCAAAACAATAATTCAAACTATGAATCCGAATAAAGCCCCTGGATACGATTTAATTACAGCCAGGGTTTTAAAACAATTACCACGCAAAGGCCTTATCCTATTAACTTATATATTTAATGCTATACTTCGTTTACAGTATTTTCCTATTGAAATTCTCGCAAATTATTATAATATAGAAAGCAGGAAAGCCTGCAGAAGAACTAACATCATACCGACAAATCTCTCTGCTTCTAGTGCTTTCTAAAGTATATGAAAAGTTATACTAAAAAGAATGAAACTCTACTTAGAAAATAAAAATCTAATATTGGAACACCAATTTGGTTTTAGAGTTGGTCATGGAACTGTGGAACAAGTCCACCGTATGGTCAGTATTATTGAAGAATCCTTGTAATCGAAAAAAAAATGTGACGCAGTTTTCCTTGATGTTAAACAGGCGTTTGATAGAGTGTGGTATGAAGGATTACCGATGCCACCTCCCATATCAATTTTTTAAATCTTGTCGAACTATATTCTGCCGTAAAATATGGAGATGAAGAATCTCGATTGCATCCAATAAAAGCCGGTGTACCGCAAGATAGTATATTGGGTCCCGTGCTTTACCTAATTTATACAGCAGATATACCTGTACCAAATAACACAGAAATCGCTACTTTCGCGGATGATACAGCTGTTATTTGTTCCGACTCGTCTTTAGAAAATGTTGAAATTAATTTACAATCAGCAGTTAATACACCTTCAATATGGTTCAAGCGTATAGAAATCAATGAGAAAAAATCAACCTCTGTAATATTTACAAATAAAAAAATTTTAATATCAAAATTGGTACTCGAATTTCTATTTTTCGAATAAATGTGTCCAATTCAATATTCAGTATCACAACTTCTTAATGTTGATAAATTATTTTTTCAAACTCGCCACCAGCAATTGTTTCTGCTCTTTTACACACCTAGCTTATGTATGGAATGGTGATTCGATAAATTATGCAAATATCTATCGGTGTGGGTGCCCTTTCGATACACCGAGGTTTCCGGATTCTCGCTTTGTCGTAATGCTTAACTAACACGTCTTTTAATGAAAATGTAAGCATTTTTGCAAAGTAAATTTAACATTTTTGTTTATACTAAGGACGTTGTCGAATCTGATGTAATGGATGATTCCGCATCTACAGAAGTTCCTTCTCAGACTGTTAATAATATAGATGATGATAATGAATCGAAAAAAGATGTGTATGATTTATATTCAGCTCATGATTTTGATATAACTATTGAATTAGACGTACCCGTCAGTCCACACGGTATGATCATTTTATAGAATTATTTACGATTTTTATATTTTGTCATTTGCTATAGAAAAAAATAAGTAGTAAATGCATTTTCAATAACTAATAAAAATACGTTGATAAACAATTCAGTATTATTAATAAAGTTTGTAAAGGTGAATTTTTTAACTAACAACATTATGGCGTATTACTCCAGCTTTATTATTATTACGTTGAGTTCCTCAAAAATTAATTAATTTATTGAAATGTGTATAATTACATTTTTTAAAGTGATATTGAATGAAAAGCGCGAATGAATGATATCTAATGAGAATTTATCAAACGTTTTCACCTTCTACATTTCCATCGAACAACTTTTTAAGAGATGCAATCTGTATTTTTATTTTAGATTCAGGAATATCACACGAGAAACAATTACAATAGTTACGTATTTAGCTAATTTAAATAAATAATGTAAAATAATAATTCAGATTAAATAAATGTTTAATTAAAAATTATTTTTAAGAATTTTAAAATTAAAATTAGCTTATGTGTATTTACAGTTCATTTCCGTATTTCGCGCAAAAACTGTTTTTATATCGTCTGTAACAACAAAGATGATTATTATCGTCCATTGAGTCAAACTTTTCTTTTGATTATATTTAACTGGTCGAATATTTGACTGACGACAGGAGATTTATTTCAATACAAAATTATAAAACGAAAATGCATTTATTATTGAATAGTTATTTTAATTTTATATAAACCAAATATTTATTCAATAATTAACCAAGGTATTAAAAAAAGGAATTTATGCTTAAAGGTGAAACTCCAAGCAGCTCGTCTGACAACATGTTTTCTAATTCGAAACTGTTTAATGATAACAGCGTTGGAAGCAGTACTGGGAAACGAACGCTGAACTTGGAAGAATATAAGAAAAAACGAGGTTTCATATAATCGTTTATGTTTATATATGTGTTGATTAATATCTTTCGTATATTTTGCGAATTAAAGAAAAGGGCATTTAAATATTGCACCAGTTCCATTATAAATTTTTTTGTTAACTAAAACGTCATGCAGATTATAGACAGTATTTAATGTTAATATTCTTTTGGAAATAAAATTTTTATATTATAAACCTAACTGAAAATACGATTATTGACTCAACTAAACATTGGCGTGATGAATACATGTCTTGTTCTGCAGAGAAGCTTAATTGTAAATACTACTGAAATTAGACATTTGAATACAAATTTTAATGAAATTTGTTTAATTCAAAATATGTTCACATTATGCAAATTGATATTCAATTAATCGTATTCAAAATATTATAAATATCTAGAGCATCGTTGTCAAATACGTCAGTACATATTTTTTAATTTAGTAGATTATATTATTTGCATTATTGAAAGTTATATGTGATTATCGCATTTAATAATGTCACAGTGAAATATGTTGTTGAGTCGGTATTCGCTACGTTATTACTCCTTCACTTGAAATTGATTTATGTCTTCTAGTGTCAGTAATTTCTTATGGCGTGTAAATTATGTTATTATCATGATTAATATAATATATGATTCATCTAAAATATTTGTATAGAGAAAAATTAGTTATCTTGATACCTATTTAGGTTTAGTTTATCCAGGATCATAACACGGTATATGTTTTAACGTCTACATTATCTTATAATGTACGATTTTAATTTGTAAATATTAATAACATTTTTTTAAACATATTATAGTAAAGTATTCGATTTAGAAACATCATAATCCCACCTCTTCTACTCTAAGTACAAGTATATATATATATATACATATATTGTGTATATATATATATATATATATATATATATATATATATATATATATATATATATATATAATTATAGATATGAAACGTGAAAAATTATTTTTGTTTACCAACATGTGCTAAAATTAAAATTATTATATTATTATTAAGGCGTACATTTTAAAGTAAAAATGTAAACATTCTTTTACAATATTGTGAATTTTTCATCATTAAAGAACAGCTATGAAATAATATAATCTTTAAACGAATAGATTATTTTTATAAACACACTCAAGGATTTTTTAAGTCAGAAATAACTGTTCAACTTGCCAAGAGTAACTTGATTATAATAATTAGTTTTTAATGTTTTTTGAGTTTTATTTTTAATTTAATACATAGTGTCATAGTTAGTACTGTGTCTTATATAAATATCAAGAACATAAAAATTTGTAAACGGGATAACCAGTTATGATTATTTTAAAATATACACTTAGAAACTAATCTTATTTCGATATGACAGTGTCTACAAAAATAAATAGTTCGTGTTACTTCCGCATTAACTGAAGTTCTTTACAGTTCAGACAATACAAAAGTAGACAGATAATTGTCATAAACAAGTACAATATTTGTGTACATTTATGGCTCTTCTCAATACTGCACGATCATTTACTCCTGCTCCTAAACAATCCACTTGGATGCTAGTCCCTTGGTGAACTTCCAAATATGGTGCTGCCATTCGCTTTAGACGCAGCGCATTGAAAAAATTAAATCCGTCCCCACGGTTTAATCTTATATATCATACAGGAAAGCTCGTGCAATGGACAATTAAACAGGTTCATCGAATATCGTGGAAGATTTCACTAACATTATCTCAGTGTTAACTCAATCAAGTTTACTTTGATCAAAAATATGTTTTTTAGACCTGCTGTCGTCTAACTTATTTTCCTCAGCTATTAATGCTAGTAACTGCCAAACTGATAGTCCAAATAGAATATTCATTACTCTTGTTCTTCCACTTTCATAGATAACTTTTTTATTATGGACCATCCTGGTAACTGTGATAAAGAAGCATACATCTCACTATTAGTTTTAAAGAACTATTCTGTTATTAAGGATACAAAAGATGCTGCTCCTGGTCATCATAATATACATATTTCTATATTAAAAAACGTACTTACTGAGACTCATCGTTTTACTCCAAATACTTAATGAGATATGGTCTGACAATGTATTCCCTTTAACCTGGAAAACAACGGTTATTATCCCTATTTTAAAATTTAATAAGAACCTCGCACTGGCTCTAAAAGTTATCGATCAATATCGCTAATTTCGGTGTTATGCATAATTTTCGAACGAATAGTTATTAGATTTAGAAAATCTTCACAAGTCTCAGCTTGGTTTTCAAAACAGTTGCTCTACATTACATCTATTGTATACTCTTCAAAACGCTATAATAAAAACTCTTGTTATCGGTCTTTTTTGACTTCACTCAGTCGTTTAATAGGATTCATAGGTCAAAAATTATGCCTCAACTTCACAAATTGAACTTCAAAGGCAACAAGGTCATTTATTAATAATTTCCTATCTGAGGGAAAATTTTTCGTTCGACCCAGAAAACCTTCTTTATTTCGCTCATTAAAAAATAAAGTTCCACGGGGCTCTGTCCTGAGCAAGTGATCTTCCTACGATTCTACCATCGGTGCGGTGTTCATTGTTTGCCGACGATTTTATCATTTTCATCATAACAACATAAAAATTCGAGAAAAAGTATTAGAGGAAAATACATTGAAAATTTCCGAATGGTGCTGTCAAAATAGCCTCAAAATTTCCATTGATAAGACAACAACTATTAATTTTTGCCGAATTCGTAAATGCAATCATATGATATGTACAAACTAGATGGCAGTCAGTTGGTCGCAGCTTCCTTCATTCGCTACCTCGAACTTCTCTTTGATTAAACGCTATCTTGGAAATTCTATATACATCAACTGAAACAATCATTCTTCCAGAAAATGAACTTATTAAGGAAGCTCGCATACCGTACCTTACTAATCAGAATTTATTGCGCAATAATTAAATCTAAATACACTATTGTTCTCAACAAGCAAGCAGTCTTCTCTTATCTAGAGCTTTTCCGCTTTCCGTAGGAGCGTTCTGCACTATTCTCATCGATAGCCTACCCGCAGATGCCCCCAGTGGACCTCATATTTTCAACAAATGTTGGGAAATTTCTATACTCAATGTATTGCCTTAAAATTTACACCACATGTAATTTCAACTTCCCTTCATACTGGAATGGAAACAGCCGGGACAATCTCACCACATTTTCAGTCGATTCTCACTCTTATCAACACAAGGTAATCACATATCATCTCTCACACATCAACAATGTAATCAAATTGGATCTAGGATTATTACAAATTCCCATCTATTTAGCAAGTTAAGCAAAATATGTATGTTCGTTACACAACAACCCTCTTTATTACTAACGCATCTGTCTTCGGTACTTAAATGGATGTTCTGTAATAATAGAAAGAAATGTATTAATACGATACCCCCTGAAGCCTTTGACATTTTCTCATTTGAACTATACCTAACATTCTTATTTTGAACCAGAAAAAAAGCATTCCAGCCGTAATCTGTCCTGAATCTCTTACGATTCTAAATTCCGTATCCTATGTTGTCAGTGATAAACAACACCCCATCACGAAGGAAATAGTCAAACTTTAAATCTCCGCCTCGTCTAGCGCGATAACATTCGTCTGGATTCTATGTCACTCTTCCTGGAAATGAGTTGGCCGACAGGGCAGTCAAGTTCTGTTCCAAACACTCCAGTTCTTGCAGACTTTGTTAAAATTGGCTTTCGACTCACTATCAAACCATATCATGTGTACGAACAAACTTTGCCGAATTAAGTATCACTCATGGAAGTCACACCTAAGTCAAAGAAGAGATTATATAATCATTACTATACTCCAGTTTGGACATACGCAAATCACGCATGGCTACCTACTGGAAAAGACACCGTTCTCTATATCGTCACGGATTGTATTCAGTTTAATTCCTTTAGATTATCACATAATCTCCCCCCTTTTCTGGTATCCTCAATAACTATTCAGTTACCCACAGCCTGCAAAACTCTTCTAAGCAATATTTATCCTATTATTTTTTATATATACAATAGTTACTGTGCGTGGCACGTAAATTTAGAATAAATAAATAAATAATCGAGTACAATACTAGTTTCAAATTGTACAAAATAATGACAATTTCGCTGAATTGATTTAATCTGTTTTTCCGGAATTCAAATAGAATCTGGCTTAGTTGGTGACCACAAAAAAATTAAATAAATGAAAAGTTTGATTTTAGTAATATTTTGTATTTTAAGAATTCTAATGTAAAAATTAAACCATTATGATTCGTTAATTTACAAAAGTAATTATTATGGCTGAATACATAAAAAAGTATTACAAAGCCTTAAATTAACTCAGTTTCAACAGAATTAATAAAAAAAAACATGAAATATTGTTATGGCATCAATTTTCGGAGGTGTCGACGATAAACAATTTTAACAACTTGTACTTATTGTTATTTTTTAAAAGTAATATGTTACAATTAATACATGTACAGTGCGGCAGTTATTTATTGTATTTCAAAAAATTACACAGTACTCTCAGATCCAGTTAGGAAAATGATTCTGGTTGCGTTGAAAAAAAGAAGAACCGGTTTTTCATGTGTTTTAAAAATAATCACATAAATAACGAGCTTCATTTTGAATACGTTTACGAAGTCCCAAAACATACGTGTACTTTATGGGAATAGCTTCGGTATAATAGCTGTATGTACTTTAATTAACTTTATAGGCTCTGAGATTTGTTGTCGTATCCACCTACAAAAAAAAAAGTCAAAAATAACAGTTCCTAAATCGTTTCGTTCGTCGTATGATAACTTACTTCGTCTTGCTAGAACCAGATTTTGTAATTCCTTCGTTTCGTCAGTTTAGGTCGCACAAATTCGTTCAACGCTTGTTTATAGCATTTATCATTAACTAGAATTCTAAATAATACGAGGCCGATGACACCATACCTTAACTTCCATCCATGCAATAACCTGCAGCGAGTTGCGGGGGGGATTTGGGATTTTCTTTAAAATCACAGATTTTCGTCGCTCTGGTACCTAAAGCTCGATTTATTGACATAAAAAAATGTCTTGTCCGTTATAAAGATCGCATGTAGTGGGATTTCCTTTGACTCAACATTCTATGATATCGTCCTACTGAACGTTACTCTTGTAACGTAATCGGTAGCCAAAAGGTATATCATCTTCTATGGATGGCAGATCAGGTTTTTATTAAAGTATTCGTTTTACCGGTCTGTTTGCATAGACGTAGGGCGACTCGGACTTGACTGTGTGATTTCGCACACACGTTTGATGTCCGACAAGATTCTAACATTCTAACAATCTTAAGGAGAACCGATGCTTTTTTTCATACAGAGCTGGTCTTTATGAAATGTTTTACCATTGTGATTTTTCACTGAATATGGATAATTTAGGCGAGAACATAAATCACTTTTGGATGTCACGAACTGTAGTCCGTACGAAGTATAGAGATAAATGCTCCACCACGAGCCCTGAATCGTTCATTCATGCATATTAACCCATTATTAGATCGAAAGAAAAACTTCCTTAACCTAGTTCTTTCCTTACCCTGATTAAAGAACGTACTGTAATGTTTGAAATACGGTGCTATCTCTGCCGCACCATATATGTTATAGCGCATTTGATTTTTTTTTTATTATGTAAAAGTACGACATAATAAATTAATTTAAAATAATATAAAATATTTTAAGTCGTGGTAACATATATGACGAACTTATTTTAATATAAACAAGTAAAGTATAATGTGCATTTAAAAAATACAATAAAGGTTGAAATATTTATGTAAACCGAAATTATTCATATTTTAAATGTAATATTTCTTAATCTTGGATTTTTTCCCTGTAAATTAATATATCTAGTTTTTGATCGTGTGAACACCTCTAATCAACAAAAATCGATTTAAAAAATTTATGTTTTAACTTTTTTTTAATGTTTTTTCACTATTATATTGATTCAAATGTATACGAAATCAATAGTATTTTATTTTACTTCGCTATGGAGTGTACCACAAAATGTATTACATTAAAATATGTATATCCTAGTTCAAATTATGTTCTGATGATTCAGACGTGGAATTGTATTTTTATCCTTATAAACTTTCATATTATTAATGATTTTTAATGTATTGTGTTCTACGTTTTAATTTAATGCATCTGGAAAAATTCCTAGTATAATAGTTTTTTTCATTGTACCGACAGAGATTAAATCGCGCGGTAATATGAATAAAGAAAATAAATCTAACAACTCCAACGAATATGTTAGATCTTTATATGAAAAAAAAAAACATCGGATGACATATTTTCTTCAGGGCGTTAAATCGAAATATCTAGCCTAGAGTTATATAGACCATCGTTCTTCAAGTGATTGGTAGCGCGTCGTGACACCATCTTCTTTTTAGTCTCCTGTTGGATTTACTTGGTAGATCAACCGTAGACATTTTGTACACCAGATTTTCTCAAAGAAGCTACCGCTGAACATAGTAATCCTTCACAAACGGAATTTTCAAGTCTGTATGCAGTGTATAGTTTGATTCGTAGTATTGCGCTGATATTGTGCGTAATATCTTTGATTGTTGCCATTGTTTTTTTAGAAGGTTACTGCGACACGTAGTTCCGTAAACCTCTACTCCATAATGCCAAATTGAAGCTATGATCGCGAGATATATGTTTCTTTTTACAGCCAGATTAAGATATGATGTCCTTCGTAAACTAACTCATTCGATTAAGGGTAAGTTTCTCTAAAATCTTTGATAGAGCAGGGAGCAGGCTTACTGGCCAATAAGAGGCAACCACTGATGACGTTTTTCCTATTTTGCGAATCATGATAATAAATGGACTTCCTCCACAGTTCGGGATAGTATTCCAATTTTAATATTGCATTAAATATATAGTAGAAGATAATAGATGCTTTCTTCGGAAGATGCGACAGATTTTTCCTATGATTTTGTCGTTACCGGTGGCGTTATGCAGGGTGTTTTCCGTAGGAGTGCACAAAACCTCTTTTGGGAAAAAGCTCTTGATAATGTGATTACAACAGATGTTAAATTTGTAACGAATTTTTAAAAAAACTATGGTAATTTCAATGCTACTGAGTACCGTTATATTTTTAAAATTATTTTTTACCTTTTAATATAAACATTAACTACTTAGCAAAAGCTCTCTATAAATTGAATACTTCGTTTTTCCGATAACAAAAGGCAGACAGTATTTTTTGGCGATGTTAACAGTTGAAAGTCATTATTGCTATCATAATAAATATATTTTTTATTATTAAAAATATATGTATTGATACAGTAAATTTTATTTTAATTATGTGCATTTAAGTAGTGTGTTGTCTCTACTACGGATAACCAAAATTAATGTAATATTGATATTACTTAAATTTACGAAGGATTTTTCATATTAATTTATTTAAATTATATTGTGGTAACTTTAATTATACGGAATTACATTCAATTAATAGAATTTGTGCAATCAAGATAGAAAATATAAATTAAATTGATTTTATTATAATTTTAAAATTATAACACTAAGATAAATATGTAAATTTAATTTTTGATCACATATAACTGATGTGACTCGACCTTAAATTCCTCTGATCTTTACCACAGGAAAATACGGTTTCGCAGCGCACGACGCTATAGTTACTCGAGTTTATTAATAGTAAAAGTAGAAGTGTAGTGATTTACTTTTGTCTAGTTTAGTCGTAACGTAACTTATGTTGTTATAAAAATACAATTATTATTTATTATGAGATCAGAAATAGCTTGTTACGATTATTATGATCATTTTTTTACGTTTTGAAATATATGGTAACAACCAAGATTCTTTTTACTGTAAATAATATAATGTACGTTTATATAATAAATACAGATAATTTAATATATAAAAACTTCATTTAGACGTAAATTTATTGAAGTTATCCACATTTGTCGTTTCATTGTACCCTAATTAAATGGAATAAATTAGATTCCTAAAATTTTCCCTGTTTTTTACAGAACTTGCTTCGCAAATGTGTATTTACTGAAGAAAGAAAATGGCCTTTTATGTTTCCGAAGAAAACGATCCAGTTGTTAGTACTAATTTATTTCCCTTTATCGTTTTAATTGTTATATTTTTATTTTTTAAATAATGTATTATATTGAAAAATAAATAGAAAGGAGGGCTATTCTTTTGTGTCAGTGCATCAATTTCATATTGAAATATCTAAACATTTATTTCTGATTACTTCTATATAAGTCTAAACTACTATTCGGTTATCATATATTTTATTTTCTCATGTGTTATTCGGACTACCTTATGTAATGTATAACTTTTGTATGCTGACACTGTAACCTTTTTGATTTACTCGTCTGAAAGGTTTTAGAACTTCGTATTAACAATTTAATACGTGATAAAATTATCTTCGCATATTTTAACCTGTTTTTATCTAGTAAATTTCTTAATGTTAGAACATTTTGACACATATTTTTAATTCACTTTTAATATAAAATATATTTATGTCGCACATCTAAATGATTAGAAAAAAGTCATAAATTCATGATATCTAATTTTAGAGGTATTTATTTAGTTTAGATTTTGACAGTGAGTTCATAATGGATTCAGAAAATAAAGTGATGTATAGATGGGTGGACATTACTGACGAATTTTTCAAGTCGGTAACATGTAAGTTTTATTACTTTATTATTAAAACACTTACTCGAAATATTGTATTTTAAATGTCAGTTTTTTCATTTGAAAATTTTCGAAATAAAATATTAACAGCGACTTCTATAGTTTATGCCGCATTTTCTTTTTCTTTTTTTTTTTAATAACTTCTAACTAGTTGGCCCTATATAAAATACCATAATGCCGTAATATGTTGAAATAAATAGTTTTTGGTAATGAAAAAGTAAAAATAATATTCACTCTTGTGATAATAGAAATTTTCACCTTAAGTCATGTTTATAATACAACGTGCTTGTAATAATTTATACCTTTAAAAATACTTTAATTTAGGTTTAAAACTGGGTGAATTATTTCATGATGAATTATTTGGATTGTTCGAAGCTATGTCTGCAATTGAAATGATGGATCCAAAAATGGACGCTGGCATGTTATGTAATAGGGGAAAACGGACAGTTTTCAATTTCGACCAAGCATTAGCAGTATGTAAATATTGAAATTACAATTGTATTTAATAATTATTATATTATTTTGTTTTAGGTGAATATAATTTACAAACATTCGTGTGAACAATTATATCCTTTTTATTTTTAGCTTTAATTAATACTAATTTATTTTTCTTCACAATAATTATATAATACATTGTATAAACCTTGCTCTCGTAATTTAAATTTATTTAGAATCGAAATTTATATACAGCCTTAAGCCGACAATCGTTCCTCAATATTAATAAGTAAATGAAACAGCACAAAACACCAAATAGTTATATAATGTAATCATTATAATTTGAAATGTATTAAGTTTTAGTTATAATTACAGAAAAACGTACTCATTTATGTCAAATTTAAAACACAAAATGTATTGCGTAATACATTACATACAAACTTGAAACATGAAGTAATAACTTTGTAAATACAAAAATAATGCTAGCAACTATGATCAAAAGAGTACATAATTTGTTTGTTTGTTTTTTATTACGCTGTACCGATAGTTGTATGTCACAACCAACGGTAACAAATAGAAGAAATAGAAAAAATAAAGAAATGAAAAAGGAGAAGCATGTGCCACTAACATCTCTAGCGAGATAAATTAGTTCGAGGATGAGGTTAAAAAAGTACAACAAATCTAATTTAAAGTAGATAGATACATACCAGTAGCATTTTACGGATCGGAAACGTGGACGTGTACAAAACGAGAGGAGGATAGGATAAAAACATTTGAAATTTGATGCTGGAGGCGGATAGAGAAAATAAGCTGGACGAGAAAATGATAAACCAAGAAGTTTTGAAACGAGTCAATGAAATGCAACAAGTATTGAATCTGATTAAAAAACGTAAACTGTGTTGGATGGGGCATGTGTTGCGACATGGAGTGCAATTGAAGGATATATCTCAGGAAAACGAATAAGAGTTAGACAGCGATTAAGCTGGATAGATAACCTAAAAAGTCATTCCGACTGCTCCAATTACTTAATGAATGGCCAATAACCGATATGAATGGAAAAAGACAAGCACAGAGGCGAGACAGTCCACGAACGATTGCATCAGATGATTATGATGATACATATGTAGTGCTGTTTGGCAAAATTAACTATTTCTTCAAGTGATCGGCAAAACATCGTAACACTACCTCCGTTTCTTGAATCGCTCGGGAAGTTTGTCCGGTAGACTAAACATTCGATTGATATTTGGATGTGAGCTGAACTGTAGTTTATAAAAAAAAAAAAATTGATACTGCTATACGTAAACATCGTTGACAGGCGGTATTTGGATATCAGAATGAAACGCGTGGTTTGAAACGTATTTGGGGGCAGATACGATTGAATGTTGCTCCTGAATCCCTAAAAGATTACTTTTACTTGTGCTTCCGTAAAATTCCATGTCGTATTTACAAATTGGCGCCACGATTGGGAGATAGATGTTTCTTAGATTTCAAATTTAATTTAGTGCGCGCTATTATATTTTTCATGGTTTAAGCTACATGAAAGCGCCATGTCAGCCGTCTATCCATGATACCAAGGTACTTGACCGAGTCCATTTGCGATATTACAGTATCGTGCAATTTTAATCGCTTGTTTTGTAGTAAACGTATATGTTGTTTTTTATCGGGTTGAATGTTTAAATTTATTTATATGCACAAAATAACAACTTTACGGAATTTATAAATATATGTAAACATCGTATATAAGAAAAGAATATTTAAATCAATTGCTTCGATTAATGAACAAATTAAAAAATATATATAAATTAAAATATTCAACACTTTAACAAACAAATACAGCAAAGAACCTACTCCATCGGGATAAGTTACTTCAGAAAGAAGGAATTCTAATTTAGGAATTGTGTTTATGGCTCCTCTTGGTCGGTACGTATGAGAAAAAATAAACATAAAGAATTATATATACATATGTCTATATTGCGCAACGATCAAAGAGTAAAACAAGGAGTAGGTAATTTGAAAATTTAGGATGAAATTAAATTTACTTAAATTAATTCAGCACTTTAATAAACAAAAATAAATAAATAATTTTATATATAATTCCATATTGCGCAACACTGCAATTAATTTTTTTTAGCCTGTGGTGCTATTATGTGATCTTTTTGTGTGAATTAGTTTACATACATCTTAGTAGTCATATTTCGACATACGTAACTTAACGTTATATGCACTTTTTTTTGCATGCGATTATCTGTTCGAAGATGAATTTCCATATTCTGCAGCCGAAAAACAATGCTAAAGCTAATGTTCAGAATACTCGCACTCTCCATGTCCCAATCGATTAAATCAATTTTCGAATAATGTTCCGAACAAACGCTTCTGTTTTTAATCTTCTATACTGGACCTTAAATGTGATTTAACGATTTATGGAAATTTCGAGAAATTGTAATATATTTGCAATGATTAATGTATTCGTAACAGAGTAACTGTAATATTCAGTTTAACATTTGTCAAGCGAAACCCATTTGTGTTTCATTAGACTTGGGTTTAATTCGTTGGCTTTGTAAAGCATTCAGTTTAGTATATTCTGTACCGTATCCTGAATATCACAGTGAGTTTCTCCTAGTTGTTGTAGCATTAGCGTGTAAAATATTTTTGGTATTCTTGCGTATAAGTTAGACATTGTACATTTTTTAATACATTCCTCTATACCAAACAAATTACGGATTACTATTGTAAATCTAAAATTTTTATTTACTGCACTAACATTTTAAATATAATGACTGTAATTTTTTTTTTATTATTATCTTCTTTATAAACATTTATATTACGTTAAATTTACACGTTGGCTTCCACTGACATTCTTTATAAAATTTACTTGTTCCGAGATATTTGTATTTTGAGTGTGGCTAGGATTCTTCATCTATTTTAACTGATATTTTTCCCTAATTTTGCAACACACTTAATAATGCATTATGAATCTTATGTGACTCAATTGTTCTAGTTGCTTTTCATTCTAAAATTGGAGTTCCAGCTTTTCTAATTTTTATTTAAAAAGGTGTGTTAAATTAATTACGAGAGAAAAGTAAAGTTCCTCTATACATACGTCTATTCTGAATTTAAAATCGTTTATAAAGATTTAATGATAATTTTCAGTATGCTCCATATTTATTGTGCATATCTATGTTTTTGTTCCTGAGCAATAATAAAATATTCGATGAACTGTAATATTGTGTTGTACTAGAGTTTCGTAGTAATGATTATTGTATTAATAGTAAGGCAACTGAGCTCAATCCGATATTTTATGGTACTGTTAATTTTTGTGTGTGTGTTTTTAAAGAATTTTGGAACTTCTTGATCGGATTTTGTTCTTAAAATAATTATTTTATAGATTAAAAATTATGAGCCTTAAATCGAACGGTACTCCAGGTATAAAATTTTGACTCTGACGTATGTGGTAAAAAGCAAATTTTTAAGCTTATAACATTCGAATAATTAACGATTGTTTACATACATTTACAAAAGTATCGAAAAACAACGATGTGAATCGAAATTTCCAAAATTTTACTGCGCGCACGATCGGCAACCAAATTTTCAAAATCCGTTATTTCCATATGGGTCATTTTCAGTTACTCATTAAGTTAAATGTATATATAAAATTGTTAGAGCCGTTTAAATCCCTGCTTTATTCACTTGAATTCATCAAATCAAAGCTTCTTTAATTTTTTTTTTTTTTTTTTTTTTTTTTTAAACGGGAGGGGGAAAATCTTCATAAGACACTGATACATAAGAATTTTGTTTTTATTGCTGCAGTGCACATAGATGCACTACAAGGGAACCAAAATCAGCGTGTGGGATTTTTACCCACTAAAAACCCCCTCCCTCTAATAAAAAAAAAAGGGAGTTAAGTAGAGAAATGGAGGTCCCAACACAAACGAAGAGACCTCCACACTTAAAATTAACTTATTGTGATGGAAGAAGGGATGAGAATACATAGTCCCTTCTACCATCAAGTAAATAGTATTGAGTTTGTACAAAAGATTAATTAAAAAATAAAAACATTAAGTAAAAGAAAAAATATTAAAAAAGCAAAAGAAAAAATATTTAAAAAAGCAAGAAGAAATAGACTTATCTTAAAAGGTATAGCTTATGCCTAAGAAAAAAGGGAAAAAAAGATTATTAAATTTAACTACAAACTTATAATTTATAAACATAATATATATAAAAAGACATGTACATACACATATGCACATATTAATAACTAAAAACAAGAGCCATTGACCCCACTACAACCAAATGAAGACTGCCGTGAAATTAAGAAATTTTAAATTTTAACAACATAACCTGCTCAGCAAGCAAAAGGAAGCCCCTAACTTTCGTGCCAACAGGATATACATCAGTAGGTCTAATGTTGTGTTTCTGACGGATTGAATCAAATGCGGGACAAATAAACAGTGTATGATGAATATCATCTACTTCACCCAAGTTACAGCAGGTGCAGCAAGGTTCACCAACAAGATGGAATCTATGAAGGTAGGAACCAAACCTGCCATGACCTGACAACACCTGAGAACTATAAAAGTTAACATCAAATGATAACATCTTCAATCGCAAAGAAATATCAGGCAGGAAGGCATAAGTCTTCCTACCGGTCTGGGCTTCATCCCATCTGCACTGCCACTTCGCAATTAATAAGGAGGAAATATACTTTTTAAACTCACGGTAACACATAGACTGTACTGAGAATCCATCTAGCAGGTTCGAATGCTTGAAATCTGTACCACACCCCCCCCTTGAGCCTGTGCTCACCAACGAGAGCCCTACCAACAAGAAATAAATCAAGTGGCAGCACTCCACAGAGAACACAGGCAGCAGAGGTAGGTGTAGTCCGGTACAAGGAAGCAATTCGAAGTAGAAACTTCCTTTGCTGCTTGTTAGCTAGAGCAATAATTCTTTTATTAACGTAAATGGCTGCGCCGTAGCCAAAATGGGCCTGAATGAGGCCTTTATATAGTATCAGACGTTCTCTAAATGATAAACCCCAAGCATTCTTCTGTAAGCGCAGTAACTTATTATAAATATCACTACACTTACCAGAAACATACTGGAAATGAGGGATGAAAGATAATTTCTTATCAATAATAATTCCTAAGTATTTCAATTCTGAAGTATATGGTATGCTGGAATCAGATAATAATTCCAGACTTCTGATCTGGGTAATGAATGCATCATTGCCAAACACAGAAAATTGGCACTTTGCAGGGGAAAACACTAGTCCTAACTCCGCTACCACACTCTCCAAGTATTTAGAAATACAAGTGAGAAGCGGTAGAGATGAAGATCTTTCTGCTTTGAACACTAAACATAGATCATCAGCATACGAAACAAGCTGACAACAGGCATTTACATTAAAGCAATATTTTTCAACACTGTGATGTACAGTGGAGTATAAAATGTTCCATAGAGTCGGTCCAAGGACCGACCCCTGAGGAACTCCGCATGTAGGTGTTCTTGTAGCAGCTGACGACCCAAGCTTAAGTGTTGCAGAACGATTCTTAAAGTAATCTATAATGACATTTGTAATAAAAGCGTTAATGCTATTATTTTTAAGTATATCAACAATTGCTGACCAGCAACAATTGTCAAAAGCACCTTTAACATCATAAGATATAACAACAGCAGAGCAGCCATCAGAAATGTACTGCTCCACTGTTGAAACTAAAGTATAAATTGCATGTTCAGCTGATAAACCTGAGCGAAAACCAAACTGGTGGTGATGCAATTTAATTAGTCTGAAATTGTAAATTGAAGATAACTGAACTTGATATCGTTTACAGTATTTATACAACTCTGAGGTTATTTTTATAATTACACCCGTTGATTTAATCAAAAATGTATGTAGTTTTAAATTGAAATATATGTTGCAGGCGGAGCACATCAAAATAAAAGATTTAACACAATATGAGCAAATAATTGTTATCGATAGGACGTACGCTTGTATGGTTTCCTGGCTCGAAGGTCATTCGTTGGCTCAAACAGTTTTTACCAACTTATATTTACAAAAACCTTACTCCATCGAATCTAGGCCACTGAAAGCTTTTTCCATATGCACGTTCAAAATTATTGATATAATTAGAGATATAGTAACCAGGTACGACTTAACAAAATATTTGTACGCGATTATTAATTTCGATGCATTATTGGCCATTAAAGTTCCATATAATCTTGAATTCATTATGTTATTTTATACAATTATTGTCGCCAGACATCAAAATATATACCCCACAACTTTAAGCCATTGATTTATGTTCATTCTTAATATAAACAATTATATAATTACAAAAGTGAAAAATTTTGTTCACTATTTGTATAATAAAAACGTGAATTGATTATGAGAAATTTTAAATTTTTTATATATTTTTTATTACTCGTTCGGTCAGTAGAATGAATAATTATGAATCATTTTTCGAATTAACTTTGATACAACTTTATTATCTTCAGATAATTCATTTATTCCGACTCTTCAAAATAATAATAGAAAAAAAATTATTTTATTGGTGCACTTTGGCGTATTTGCAACGCGTAATGTGTAAAGTTGCTGTTTAGAGGCGTTGTGTTTGAAGAAGAAGATTTCCAGCCAGCAACGTACGGGTACAGATTGAATCCTGATTTATCTGATCATCGTGTAAATGGTATGCTCAGAGAAGTAGAAAGTGAACTAAATGGAATAATTCACTGTAATGAGGATGTTTCGTATAATGAAGTACGTTTATGTAATTATCCGTTATATATATATATATATATTAGTTCATGACTAAATTATATTATTTCAATTGCTTCAAATAAATATATGAATAGATAAGCAATATAATACTAATAAATTATGTTAAGTTTCATAAATTATATATAATTTGAATTTAGTACCAAATTTTGAGTTTGAAATTTAAAAATTATATAAGTATTTATAAATTACGATGAATTTGAATACGCAATAATGGTGAATAACAAGTTTTTATAGTAATTCTAATTACGACATCTTTAAATCAAGTTTCTCTATAAAAGCTCCTGACTTGTTCTTACGAATAAAATTTGCATAACTAGCATATTTTTAGTTTGTGTACATATAGTATTATTTATGTTCATATGTTATTAAAATATTTGGTGTTTTCTTATTTAACATTTAAAAAAAAAACGAATGTAAAATCAAATACGTGAAAAAAACGTTGAATCTACGTATTTCACAATAGATTTTCTGAACAGTTAAAAATATGTTTTTTTTTATTGTGTAGGAAATGAAACGTAAAATTCGTAAAAAAAAATTGTTTACTTAGTAAATTTTCAGAATAAGATGCGTGTGTGTGCAACTGGTTTAATTCGTTTTCTGATTTATATGTATTTTAGACAAACTTTATAAAATAAATGCTATTACGCGAAAGAATTAATAATTATATATATAGCGAATGAGTTTTACGAATAATACTAATTTTGATTTTTAAATTATTCTTCAGCATGACTTGTATTATACCCATACGTTCTAAATTGATTGTTACTTTATGCGGTATTTTATAATCTTTAACGCTGTTTTTATTTTCGTTCATTTACAATAATGATAATGTTAATTAAAATCTATGTATTTATAGGACGACGGTTCTGCGTTAAATGCGCGAATCAGATTTACACGTTTATTATACCATATTTTATCATGTATTAAAAATAATGACATGCAATCCGGTAAAATAGGCGACTGTTTCAACGTTTTGACAACGTGCGGCGAACTAGTCTCATCAATATTGAAAACTGCAACAAAGTACAAAGTTTCAGAATGTACGTATTTCTTCTGATTTATTGTGGAATAGTTTTGTCACTTTTATTACATAGTATAATAGTTATACATAGCAAGTGAAAATGAATTACGTTGTTCATATTTTTAATATTATAAATCTGAAGAGATCCTTTTTGTGAACATCGAGACGTGAAAAGTAATTTAAATGTAGATTTGTTGAATGCTAGATGCTCTGAGAGTTTCGATCGTTTATATTGTATTTTGTATAGCTGGAAAACAGATATCTTTTGGGAAACGCTCATCTGTCACTATTATCTCTCCCTTAACGTACCACAATCTTATTTTCTAACAGATTAAACCACAAAAAGTTGTATTTTATCAGTAGATTACGATTGGAATATCATTTGTGTTGCTCGATGGCCGTTTCCGTATGTAAGGTAGGAAAAAAAATCTTATTTTCCATATTTAACAATATCTAAATCCAGATAATGTTTCGTTCGAAATCCATTAATGCCATTCCTATATTTTGCCTTGTGTTTATGCAATAATGTATCATCAATTGTCTCCAACTATAATCCTCCGCGTAGCAATATTTCAAAAGTATATGCTTTTATTAAAATATGAAGTAGTGATCTCGTAATTTACTCTGAAATTAACAGACTGTGTAATTTAAGTTTTATGACGAAACGCATCTAGTTTTATTTTTGGTTTTAATAAATGCGTGTAATTTTTCTGATTCAGTTCGATGATAATAATTTATTGTATTTTATTAGTGATGAACGTTATTCGAATCTAGATATAATCTTATTCGAAGTAATGTTATTGTTACGGAATATATATTGTCAGTCACTTGTACTTCTACATATTTTTTTTATGCGAGTGTAAAAAAAGAGTTAAAACCACTGACTGCATTTTATAGAAAAATCACTAAACTTTTCGGCTGTTAAACCATTATCTAGCGACTATAAAAAATTAAATTATAAAAATATACAATTTATAAAAAATACAAAGTGTAAAAAAATGCTAATTTAGATATACGATTTACAAAAAAACAATTAAAAGACAGTATTTATAAAATAATCCGATAGTGCTAATTTTTGCGAGTTGTATGTCTAAATTAGTATTTTTTATAAATTGGTATATATTTTTATATTTTTTTGTTCACTCGATTAATTGCTTAACAGTCGAAAAGCATTTCTCAAATAATTTATTGTCAAATCTTGTTTACTTATGTAAGTATATTAACGAAAGTGTAAGAAAAGAAACAAATGATGTAATTGTAACTTTTGAAGTACTGTTATATTATAAATAAATAATTTAATGTTTTAGAAAGATAATACCAGTTACTTACATTTTCATTAACATCCATGTCGAAATTATGGTATATATGATAAGATATAACGAAAAAAAAAATATTTACAAATAAAACTAATATTAAAATTATTTATTATTTATATTTTTAGCGCCGCATTCAGATATTATAGGTTTCGAACCGATGGCTAATCAACTTCTTCTTCCGCCTACATTCCCTCGATATACAAAAATTAAAACAAACGTAGAAACGTATCAGTATTTTGAATTGCTACTGTCTAGATTGAAGCTAGTATTTAAAATTGTAAACTGTATTTCATTTCAAGATGCATTGGTAAGTAATACAGTACTACTAGATAGACACTATTTATATAGTTCGTTTAATTTAGATTTTTATTGATATATCTTATAAATTTCTTTACTTTACTTTTAAAACAGTAAATATATCCGAAAATATTTCCAACACTAAGATCTTTTAATGTTGTAGAATTATTTCATTGAAATTAGTCAAAGTAATCCGTGCATCGTATCCAGGTCTGCAATGCAGCTCTTATATATAGCAGAACCGCCATTGGTTTTTGGATTCACTAATATATCGGATATACTTCGTGATGCTGCTCGGCAATTTATTTCACCTCCTTCATTGTCATCTCGCTTTATGTACCTTAATAGCGCACAGGTATTTTTTTTTTTTATTATAATGCTAAATTATATTTAGTTCGTAAATAATATAAATATATTGAACCTATTATTATGTAAAAGAATCTACGCATATTTGCAAACTATTGAAATGGAAAGATTGCTATTTTGATGAGTTAAGTAAACGTTCAAGTTGTATATATTATTATTACCGACGGAAACACGTATTTTTTATTGATTGTATTCCATTTTTTTCATTATAATTTTGTTTTTAAAAAATATATGATTCTATATTTGCTATTTTGTTAAATCTTGACAGGAATAAAATAAGGAATCGGTTAAATTAACACATTATGATCGAGCTGTAAGCAGTTTCTTTCGAACCTTAATCTACAAAATAGTTAAATTTTGAATTAATTATTCTGAGAGGTTGTTACTTGTAAAGCTAAGACAGTAGGGGATTTTTAGTTGCTAAGCGAGCTTAGAAAATCCCAGTTTTCATAATAGATGTAAATTCAATGATTAATTCCCGGACTAAAATGTCGAAATATCTAGAAATCTAGATAAATTAAACAGTAACACGTTAAAGCTGATGAATTAAAAATATTTAATAATATTGAGAATAACAGCAAATTAAAAGGAACATATTTTTAACCTGGTTAATTAGTCGTGACAGTATGGACTAATTCTCCTGAGTGAATCCAGTTAGAGGTATTACTCAAATATATATATATATATATATCATAAGTTGTTTTAAATAATAACTCTTTTAACTAATCATGTTTGAAATTATTCTTCCATGATTTATGTCCTTGAAGAACGTTGGCGACCATCTGATTTATCGTTATTCATAACCTTCCTGAATATTTCGAACGTACTTAGTTTGAACCACTTCTTTAGACTTTCCATCCACATTATTCTAGATCGGCGACGTCCATGATTACCATTTATCTTGTCATGTATTATCGCATGAAGCAGCTCATATTGGTTATTTCTAATTAAGTGAACGAAGTGACCAAAACATTATAATTTTCTTATTTTGAGTTAACAATTTCAGTCTTCTTGTTTGAAACTTTGGGAATCATTAACCAACATATGACGAACTTTATATTCAAATTTTTGGAACTTAAATATTTAAATGTACTTAGTTGTTAATATTATGTTTATATCTATATAATTATTATTTTTACGCGTAATAGAAAAAACTAATATCCAAAACGAAGAAAATTCATAAGATATTACCTTATTGACAGTTTGAAGGAAGAAATAGTATATTTTATATAATAAAATTAATTGTAAACGAATTGTACGATGGAATTTACATAATACTTTATGAATCTAAAATTTTAAGTAAATGAAAATCTTTAAACAAGAAATAGACTTCTCAGCATTGAAGTAGCTTGACGGACAATGTTTCTGGATTTCTCTCTGCATTTCCATCGGTGTCTGGGTGTTGACGATAAAACAGGAGTAATATATTGAAAAATTCATATTTTCAGCCAGCTCTAAAAAATCATCTCTCATGTATCATCGTTGTAAGTTAAAAATAGAAGTTGCCGCGATATACTCTATCTAAAAATTTGAATAATCAATTCGAATATTGGAATTTAAATTTATAAAATTGCGATATAATATATTTATGTTAAACAAAGTGTTTATTTCTTGTCATTCGTAAACAAAAAGTACTGATAACTTAGTGGCATACTAATATAATCAAGAAGGGTTATGTCTTTCAAAAAATGTTTGGATCTAATAATAATCGCTATTCTGAGCACGCAGTGACGTAGTTGCTAGCGGTCGGAGTTTTCGTCATTATTTAATTCTTAATTATCGCGGAGAAGGCAGTGTCAGTCCACTCCGTATAACATCATATGCGCGCGCATCTGCATCTCATATAAATAGTGCCTCGAATGCTAGCTCATTTTCTACGTGAAAATAAACGTACAATAACTAGTCACGACGTTCGGCAACGAACAATACGACGATGGTGATGATAATTCTGAGAACACGTTTAGGAATGTACATATTTGTAAAAATGTCTAAAAATTATGTATAAATCTTAAGTTTGACATTAGCTAGTAACAACTGGATATATGGGTTAATAAAGGATGGACTTATCGCCAAAGTTTTTAGTAAATATAAATAAATAAATAACTTTCCCGGAGGAATATGTCTTATCAATGCAAATCAACTTTGAAGAAACCATTACACAAGTTCCACTAAGTCGCGTATGAAAAATGTGATTATTGGATGACGTCGACTAATACAATAATTTTTAACGGGTAATGTTCTTAAACAAAGTTGGAAAAATTTTAGCTAATTTCGTACGAAGTGAACGATCATTTCAACATATACATTTATCCTTCGAAAATCGGTGTGTTCTTACTGTATAATCACAGGACAAAGATTAAAAACGTTATCGTATTAGTAGAGAATAGCACATTTGCGAATAAATCGATGCCATTATTCGAAATATCTCTGACACGTTATGAGCAATTGATTTGTTCTTCAGTTAATTGTATGTTAATTATTTCAGGCAAAAGAATGTGTAGAAACGTTTTTTTCTCACGCTGTCAGACCCTTCACTAATTTTATTCAATTATGCGGTCACAATCGCGCGCGGCAAAGAGACAAATTAGCCAATTTACTGGAAGATTTTGCTGCTTTACAGGATGAGGTAAGTAGCGTAATGTATTGTTTAGTTGTTTACTTATTTAATACAAAAAAAAGTTTATAACTGAGGTGTGGTATATATACGTGCTACGAGCTCAACATAATGGTAGTGGTTCACTGATATCGGTAGTATGCGCTATACGTTTTAAGTTTTGATAAAAGACCAGGAGGAAGGTCAAATCAGAGATGACATGATGTTATAAGGATGGATCTTAAAGATTAATCTCTTCAGATCTAGCTAACGACCGAATTGGATGGAAACGATCTATTTGTATGGCAGACCGCGCGCCAACGAGAATATGCCGTTGATGAAGAGTTTGTAATTCGATGCATTTTTTAAAAAATGTAACGATCAAGTCGTATTAAAATCTGTCAAAACAGCCGGAAAATATTTCGATCTATTTGTATGGCAGACCCCGCGCGAATATGCCATTGATGAAGAAGAAGAAGAGTTTCATAATTCGATACATTTTTAAAAAATGTAACGATCGAGTCGTGTTAAAATCTGTTTCTTAAAACAACCAGAAAATATTTACAAGATGGTAATGATAGTTGGTTTTTGAACTAAAATTATGTAAACGTATATATATATAGTGATAAATTCGTTAAATGATATTAGAATTAATGACAAATATATTAAAATTATATTAAGAACATTTATAGTTCTGCTACAATGCAAATAAACTTAAGGAAGAAAACAAAGAAGATTATAAAAACAGGAGTAAGGCGAGATGATACGATTTCGTCGAAATTGTTCATTTCCGCATTATGTGTTTAAAATACGAATTGGAATGGGAAAAGTATCAAAATTGATGGTGAATATCTAAACTACATCAGGTTTGCAGATGGCATAGTATTGATAAGTTCAAGCGCAATAGAATTATAGACGTTGGTAACACAACCTAAATCTACATTCCAGCAAAATAGGGTTAAAAACGAACCTCCAAAAACCAAAGTAACGACTAACGCATGAAAAACAATAAATGAAATGATGACGAAAACGGAAATAGCCAAAAAAATATCTTCGTCTTGGGTTGTGTTAGGGGAGTTTGAATATTTCGAAACAAGCAAATGGCAATTAATCTGAAAAGGAAATTATATAATAATGTGTACTCCTAGTCCTTGTATATGCTGCCGAAACATGGCCATATACAAAAACAAGCATACAAAAGATAAGAAAGACCCAAACTTCGCATGAGAGAATGATGCTTAACATCAGATTATCGGTACAAAAACGCGCAGATACGTGAACTAACGAAGTTAGATGACGCAGTGGAACGAATTGCTAAAATAAAGTGGAGTTGGGCTAATCACGTAGCCCGAAGAGATGACAACAGATGGTCAAAGCGGGTCATACAATGGTGGCAAAAAAGAAACCAGGGTAGATCGAGGACACGATGTACGATGATTATCAAAAATAGCCGGGGAGCAATGATTGCAAAAAATGACGAACAGAAATTGATGGAAAAAATTGGGAAAAGCCTTCATCCAGGAGTGGATAGATAAAGGCATATCGTGCTATATATATATATATATATATATATATATATATATATATATATATATATAAAATCTCTATTTAACAGTTTCGTAAAAAAACGGTTAAAATTAATTCGCGCGTTTAAAAAATTATAGGATTAATAATAATAGAAAAGAAAAATATCCTTGAAATATTTTAAAAGTAACATTTCACGCGATCAATTTGTTTATATAGAACTGCGTTATTTAAACAATCGCTCTTTTTTATTGTTCATTTTTCTTTTATTTTAAATATTTAAAATAAATTATTAAGTAAGAATCTCAAAATAATATCCCGAAGGTCAGTTTTTAATCCTGATTAGTCCTTTATTTTTAGATTTTCCGTTCAGTTAGCTGATCGTTGCAATTAAACGAGGCGTACCTGTGAAATCGAAACAAAATTCAGCTCTGTTCAGATTAAATATTCCAGGCCTTTTTTTTTCACATATGCTGATTTTTTTTCGCTTATTTTGCAACTGAGTTTGTATTTTGTCCAGAGTTAGCCAGTCCCTTTTTTGTCGTCATTCGCTTATTAATTTTTTAAAGAAAATAGCATTTCACGAATGAGAGTGATTTTTCAGAAGTATTTCGGTGTCCGATCGACAAAATGGTAAAAATCTATTTCACATAATTTCATTTGAAACGAGCTTATTTGTACGGGTAAATATCAGTTATGAAATCGGTGTACGATTTTAAGCGTAATATCGTTGGTAATAGTCAATAATTTTTGTGTTCTTGTCGCGCGACTATTAATCGTTCACTATTATAATTATTAAGTTAAACCGTTACGGAATAATTTTCTTGTTTTAAGAATGTATTATTTAACGTAGCTTCGATATTCTTTCAACAGGCGGAACGAATAGACAGCTTTTTACACGATATAATAATAAGAGTAGATCCTCAGCGATCTCATTTGGCATGTTTCGGTACCTGGGTATTATACTACATACTGCGAATTATGGTAATGTATCTATTGTCCGGATTCGAACTAGAACTATATAGTAGTCACGAATATACTTATATATACTGGTACGTATGATTTTTAATAATTACACGCGTATAACGAAATAATAATAATGAAAATAATACTATAGATGGTATATGAATATTTTCAATTGTTCGATCGACTATTTTTCATGTTTATAAATGATTATATTAATATTTACCGCCTATGTGAATATTGATGTTTTAATTTTTGTTGTAGTATATTGAGGTTTATGATTAACGTTGCATTTCAGCTTATTATATAATTTGTGTCGTTTCACATTTCTACATTTTTCGCCTTCAAAACTTTTACGAGTTGATTACTTAATATATTCTAGTAGAAAGTAATAATGTCACAAATAATTATTCGAACTAATTATATCATTTTTCATTGGGGACTAATATAATAAAACAAATATCACGAATTACACCAATTTTATGGCTTTCTCGGATAACTTCCTACCCCGTGGATATATCTCTGTAATGCCTAAAAGCATCAAGCTACGATGAAACAAATGTTTTGGTTCTCCTGTTCTCCACGTTTAATAATTGTCAGTCAAACCTCATTTCGGTAAGTTCGCTGCTATTCTGGCGGCATCGGAGCAAAGTTTTTCAGCCGCGCCAACTCGCATTCAATTTTTCTTTTACCCCGCTTTCGCTTCCGGAGCTTTTATCGTCCGTCTGTATGTGTGGACTTTTTTTTTAAGGCGTGTTACGCCCGCCTCTTAACCAAATGTTTGAATGTCTGTGGTTTGCGTCTTACTCATTCTGCATAAATAGCAATAGATTATCAAATGTTTGGTGGGGTATGCGACAGGCAAGATACAGCTTATCTATTTTGTTAAGTTTTAAACATTTACGGTTATTCGATACGTTTTATGAAAGTGTCAACTTTTTTCGGTGTGCACTGATCTCCCCCACATAGGACATCCGTATTCTGCAGCCGAGAAGGCTGAAGTACATAGGTCCGTTGGCTTTGCTGCTTATTTATAAAATACTAATTTTCGCACTAAGTTGTTCCTAGCTTTTTATTCATCTTCATATTTTCGTAGAGTTTCCAGATAGTTAGCGATCGGTCGATAGTAAATCCTTGTACTATTTTCGTTATATGATAGTCGTTAATAGTATCGTACACCTTTAACAATCTGCGATTAACGGTGTCGTATGCAGTAGTTAAATATACAAATACCGCGCCAGTGACCATTTTTTTCTTCATACCCATCCTGGATATGTTGAACCAAATTTATTTTCTCGGTAACGAAATTCTTACCTTTCTTTAAGCTAACCTGCTGAGAAATAAAATTGTTACGGACGGTGTATTTACAGCTCGGTTCATTATCAGTCTTTCAAAAACTTCAAATAAATGCAAAGCAATGAAAACCTTTTGTGGTTCCCTGGGATTTTCCCAAGTTTTAACATTGCTACAACGAGAACATTTCTACATTTCTTCGGCATTTAAGTCGAACGATATTATTAAACAAGTCAGCCATTATATAGCACCTGGACCAAACATTCTAATTTGTTCTAGCCGCATTCCAGTTCTTCATCGTGCTATTACATTCAGATTGTGTGAAGGGATTATCAAAATAATTTATCTCTACATTTAGAGTAACTTTGACGTTTATCGGTTTCCTACTATTTTCACAGTTTAGCCCGATTAACAGCCGAGCTTTAAAACTGTTTTAACAAAATCCAGTTTTCATAGTAGTTCCATCTCTGTTTTCCCTCCTCAGAAATTAGTTTCTTTTTCTGTCGTAAAAATTTTTCTAGTAGTTTGTTTTTTAATAAATAGCGTGTTGGCGTTTTATTAATGTTTGATAGTTGTAATTTCACCTATCTATATTTTTTTTTCTTTTGTCATCGCTGTGAATATGTGTTAAACTGGAATATTCAAATGCTGACGAGGAATTTATAGAACGAAAAAACACATCTCGTTGGAATGGGTTAACGAAATAATAATAAAAAAAAAAAATTGAAGTCGACAGGTGTTGATCACTTAAAAATTACATGTAGAGAATGATATGGGTATTCCGGAATATTTGGAATATTCGACAGGATTACAAACCGGTGATAGGCGTAATAAATTTATAGTAGATCATCTTAGTAAGGGATATTTTAAAATATCAAGAGGGACACGATGCAGAAGTATGACAGCGGGAGATTAAGAAATTAAGCAGCTCGAATATAAAATAGAAAAAATCTCTTCAGTTATTTGTCCTTACATCGTGATCAACCATCATATATCAGTAAATCATGCGATCACTTGATGCCATTTTTTTTTCTGTTATTGGTACTTTTCATTCGTTCTGCCTGAATATTATTTTAAGAATCTAATCGGCTCACGACCCTGAATGTCCAAATCCACAAAAAAAAAACCTCGTTATGATGTACTCTACAGTATCGTAGAATAGAGACCTATGAAATAGAAATAACATTTAGAGTTGAAGGATTAAAATTAAACCGTTATAAAAGATGAAGAATTTTTAGTTGCCCTACGCGGTGAAAATATTATTATATCGGGAAAATATAAAGAAAATAATGAAGCAAGATTGAAGAGAAAGTAACAATGGAGATGTCCAAAAAGATGAAAGAAACGATAATTTGCGAAGTGAATTACGAAGTATCTTTATTTTCGAAATTTATACGCAGCCATATAGAAATGTATAAATGACTATTTTTAAACATAAAAATAAGTAAAATTAATCGCGAATGACTATTTCGAATTTTGTCTAATTTGATCAATAATTTAGTGTAACATTACGCGAATACAAGCAAGAGAGATTAATAGGTTCTCGTAGGAAAAAACGTAGCATTGTACTAAATCAGTGTGTAAGTTTATATACATGTTACTGTTGTTTTAGATACTTTATTTCGGATGAATCATTCTTATGAATTTCAGGTAAATTTTATATATGTTTCCTTTTTTCGTTTATTATACAGGTATCTACATGAGTTTCTTTTCGCTTGGTTAATATCGTCTTTAAGCCGGGCCGAAAATATGATATATAGTCAAGAATATTTCGAAGAAAAGCTTAAAGGAAGCAATAAAAATAAACGTAACAATAAAGTTAGCAGAAAGAAGAAAACACGATCTAACGAATATGAAATAACTATGTACCAAGCGTTACAAAGCATGTGCGGCGCTTATTGTAAGGTGAATAATTTTTATTCATATGCTGCGTTTACGTTGTGTGAATTTATCAGTCATTAAAAGAAAAGATAGCTATAATTAAATTATTCATGTTGGAGATCGGTGGAAACGCTCTTGCACTGAACCTTCTACAACAACCAGGTAACAGGTTGAAAATGAGAAACGTTGTTGATCTAGCGTGAGGGTTCAATAAATAAAATCGAGATCGTGTTGATGGACAGGTTATGAAACTCATGATCATCATGAATATCTAGTAAATGACTCTATAACTGATCAGTTTTAGACGTGAAGGAGATTTAAAAGAAAAAATGTTAATACGTTAGGATAATGTCGCGGATAAAATAATTTTTCAAATATTCGATGAAAAATTTTATCGTATCGAAATGTTTAGTTATAACGAATCAGAACCGTCCTTAAAAAATTTATTTGTTAATCGCAGGCTGGTGCTGCTTTCCAGTTAGACGGAAAAATTTCTACACCGTACGCGGAATTTGACAACGAACGTGTGCGATATACTCACAGATTTTCAGCTTTCAGTATTTTAATAACCCCGCCTCTAGTCCAATATTCGGAATTTAAAGAAACCGCATCGGCGTTGTATAACACGGATTTGGATACGTTGTATTATTCAAGTAGTAAGCAATTCCATCACGCAAGGACTATATTGGAAAGTATTCCCCATCCTAATCAAGAAGTAAACAAATTTATTATTTAGTAATTAACCTATTAAAGTAAGAAAAATAATTGCGTCGAGCCCTACTGTTCTGTTAAACAACGATTACTTATTTTTCGAGTAGTTTCGTTTTTGGTTTTCTTCAGAATTCAAATAATATTAAATTTAAATTCTTTTTTTTTTTTTTTAAAGTTTGGAGTGTAGTGATTTTTTTTTTAAATGAGTTAAAATCATTAAAACAATTTTTTGAATGTAAAATCACAAAGCTTTTCGGCTGTTAAGCGATTATCAAGTGAATATAAAAAATATAAATCATAAAAATATACACAAATTTATGCCAATATAAAATGTAAAAATTACTTCGCTACATCATTTACAAAAATTATCAGTGATAAAACAACATCTTAAATCTTTATTTTATCAGAGAAAACAATGAAACATTCGTTATTATAATGCTTTTATTACTTTGAAATGAATCAATGCCGATGACGTCGTTTTAAAATGTTATCAATGATGATATTAACGAAATTTACAAGAATAACACAAACTATTGTCGCGATACATTATTTATATATATATATATATATATATATATATATATATATATATATATATATATATGCAGTTGCAGAAGTTGTATCTTGTTTAACGTCGTTTACATAATAAATTTTAATTAATCGCACAATATTTTTTTATTGGTTCTTCGAATGCACCATGTGTAAACAATTACATAAATATAAAACATAACAGATTAGGAGTAATATTGTTTTACGCAGAAGATAGGACGTATTTTAATGTTTGGTGCACTTATTTTTAATTAGATAGAATAGAGTTATAGATATAAATAAATTCGGTATTATTGGGGATGTGTTGCGTAACATTTGAGGAACTTAAATTTCAGTAGAATATTATTCCGATTAAAAAAATAAATAAATAAAAATAATTGTAACGAATTACAACTAGGAGCTACCTTTGAAAGTATTTTAAGGAGGTTCAATATAAAACAAACAAAACAGTTTAATTTGGTATTTGAGCTGATAAATATCTGGTTTTCTATAGGCGCTAAATAGAAGAATGTCCGTACGATTCTGCATATCATGTTGACTACGCGAGTGTGAAGTATGAGAAATAAAATTAAAATTCAATAATTTTTCTTACTTTTTAATTGTAATTTGTATTTATTTTCGTTCCTTTCTGTTACCCACCGCGAAGAAAATAATTAAATTGTTTACGAAATAATCTGCTACCCGATGAACAATTTTTTTTTTTTTTTTTTAAATATTAATCCTAAGTCGGCAAAATTACCTTAAATTAACTGATGCTGTTCTGTCCTCACCCTAATAATACTATGGACATATATTTTTTTGATGACCTTTTATACCGCGAAGGTATTTGATGACATCATGTGACATCAACGTGTATGTACCATTTTTCTTCAATACTCCTCCCGACATGTTGCATTTCTCGTAGCTGCACTCAGTGTGAGTACAGTTTTTTGCTTTGTTCAATTCGTCTATCGAAAAGAGCACCTCCCATCTGTTTGTCTATATTATCCTGGTTTTCCTTGTTACATGTCCATAAAATTTTACTGTATTCCTGTTAGTTTTCGTTAATAAATGACTGTTCAGATCATCCAATATCGACGCGTTTATTCGATATGACGTCCGAAGTATTCTCTGCCCTCTCCTATAAACCCACATTTCAACCGCATCAATTCGCCCGGCATCTGTACATTTTTTCCTTGAGATTTCTAAGCTATAGATCGATTTTGCATTATTTTGTCTACTAAGTTGATTAGTTTCGTTGTCACATATCTTCCGCCAGTGTCAGGCGTTTCATGATCTTCGCGCTCTCCGTTATTCACGATGAGGCAGCCTAAAAATTATATACGTTCTTCTATATCCGTCGACTTTATTATTCTTAGATTTGAAATTTCTTACGTAATCTATAGCCATAACTTTAATTTTTCTCGCATTAATTCGTGTGCCATATTTTTCGCCAACATTTTTGAGCTTTGACTTATATGTTGTTGTTCTTTTTCCGTACTTACTGAAAGAAGGGTCGTCTGCACATATTATATATATATATATATATTATTCTTTACACGTCACCCAATTCGCGTATTGCTTAGTCACCATTATTTGATGAAAGAAGTCTCTGATTAATTCCGCTGCTCCCTGAATTGTAGTTCATTTTTTGTTGTTATCTAATCAAAAGATTCTTCTACTTCCTGGTTTTCTTCTACCGTTAATCATTCACGTTAGTATTGTCGGTAAAAAGTGGCATTTCGATTCTCGCATATAGTGTCTGAAAAATTTGGTTTATTTTCTACTCGCCCGCTGTATATGAAAATTTAATTCAAATTTTACTTACATTATGTAAATAATTAATTTTGTTACGAAATTTTCAATAATTTACTACCTGATCATCTCATAATTAAAATTTATCCCTTTCTGCTACCTTGTATGGAAAATGTTTGCTAAAAAGTATTATGGCATTACCGTTAATATATACATAAATTAATCTATCCCGTGATATCTAACGCGAAAATATCCGTATAGTGATAGTTAAATAATATCGTAATGCCTTATTCAGATACGGCATTGTTGTATAGGCTTCTTTTCTTCTTCTTATCAGAAGAAGGATCCTTATACGGTACACGTCTGCGAACACGACCTTGTTTCCACTGAGTTGTAGTAAGGTATAGTATCTAAACAAGTCACTATTTCTGTATCAGGAGCCTGTGTAGTTCATCTTTGTGATGAATATCGTATAGTTTGATTTCTTCGATTACAGTAGCAACGTTTAAACGTTTATGTGTTGGTTGTTATCGGACTCATGCTACTTTCGTTATTAACGAAGTACCTGACGTTTAGTTTCGTAATATGTTACATATATCTTTTTATCGCGTACTACAATAACGTTATTTATTTCATTCGCGCAATTATTAAAATAAACGTGCATTCGAAACAATTTTTGACGATTTCACAAATTTATTTTTTAAATTCTTACAATGAATTAACAACAATATATTTGCATAAGTTATAAACATATAAAATGGGGGTTACAAACATTGTGTACCGGGAACACGTTACCACAATAACACAGTAAGAATATAAAAATAAAAGAAAACAAAACGTTTACCGCAGGAAAAACAAAATAAACAAGTTTTCTAATTACAAATAATACATGTTAATATAAGAATTTCAGTCTAAACTGCTGAAATATATTGTTCGAGTCGTGTGTACTTACTAATTATAATTAATTACTACATAATGTTATATGTTTATATTTGGAATACATGAAACGAAGTTGCCTTGAATCGTAGTTTGCAATCGAGGAGACGAGTTCATTTGGTATGAGCATTTAATAAAAAAAAAGTTAGTGGATAGTTTTTGAACAAAATCTCTAATATAGGGCAGTGCTGTCGATTAAGACATAGCGAGGTGCATTGAGAATATATCTCGGGCATCTACTTCGAATAACTTGTAATTTATTAAATGAGTTGTTTTTTTTATATCGAGCTCCAGGCAGGACAAGCGTAACAAAGTATTCGACGGATTAATGTTTTATTATCTTGTTAATGTTGAGGAAGGACTTGTGATTAAGGATAGGGTACAAGGAACAGAAGGCATTATTTGTCTCGATTGCGATATTATTTATATGTTTAGTAATAGTAAGTCCGTTTCGAGGACGATAATGAAGTAAATCATTTATTTACTAAATTCATAAATTACTAAACTGGCCGCATATTAGATCATACGCTTTACGGGACACTGCGATTTGTATCCAAGTTACGAAGTATATGACATTTTTAAAGAACAAATGTAAACACATCGCGTCATTATGAGACCAGTTTTATTGTTTCGGGTTATTTTAATTTTCGCATTGGTGTAACGAATTCTGTATTTAGAGAACGAGTTTTTTATATTATTTTTAGTTCGCCATTTCGCCGTTCACGTTATATATACGTACAGAGACGTTATCGATAATTTTCTATACGAATATTTATGTTTTTTATATAGGTGAAAATACTTTTGAAAGTAGTCAAAACTAATTTTGTCGTATTGAGAGTGTTGGCCAGTGGTCATAAACGCGGTCCGTCGCAACCGCTAGATTTCGATTTTACCGACCACCACTATTATCCGGTATTTCGATTAAATTAAAGTTATCATTATCATTAATTTTGTTATTAGAATATATTTTTAACCGATTTCAGTCTGTAAACGATACAGAGAAAATCGATTTAGAAATAAATTAATAAATGCTTATTTAACAATTTTTTGTGTACGTTAATATAATAGTGTTCATTTAAACGAAAAAATTATACACATTTTTCGTAATTTCGATTCGTGTTACGAATTATTATAAAATGATAATAGGGACTTTTTTAAAAAAAAAAAAAATATTCTTAATAATTTTGAATTAAAAAAATAATATTCTGTATTACCATCGCTACTTAATGTATGAAACGTTTTCCACATTAAATCAGCGGACTCTGTTCTCTAATATCTAATTTTTAAAAAAAATTCTCTTGTGAAATTTTATAATAAACGTCGAAAAACTATATCATTATAATTGCGTGAATTTGATTTCCTATGTCAATTAGCAATAATACAATTTAAACCTTTTTTTTTTTTATTACATTTAAGTAGTTTTTTTTTTTGTTGTTTCGTTTTTAAGTGCATATATGATGATAATTTCAGTAATAATTGATGGAATAATTTAATAGAATCGCAAAACCGAAGTTTTTGATACAAACGATTTTTGAGCGTAGTCGCATACTTTCGAACGTATCGGAAATAACAATTTTAACAGTAGAACTCTTTAGTACATCGTTTGAAAAATTATCTTCCGGACGCGATAAATCATTTATCGACCTAATTTTAATATTAAGGAAATATCGAGGAAACGCGAGTTAAACATATATGTCCCGAATTAATTAAATAATTAATATAAAAATTAATAAATGAATATTATTTTATTTAACAGTAAAGTTCAACGTGAAAATGAGGTGTTTGCGTTATTCTTTAAAGCAACGAACGTTTTTTGTCGTGGTTTGTTCTGAACGATGGCATAATTTTCACGATCTGCTTATCTCGTAATACGAGGACAATTAGCGCTATATCGAGATAAGCAACACCGTTTTACGCTATCTTGATTAAATAATGGTCGAATATATGAAAAGATTCGCGTTTGCCTTTTTAAATATGCGTTATAAAGTCAGCGATTAGCGTGTTCATTTGTAATAGCAAATATCTTAACTGTTTCTTATTGTGACGTAATGTTTTCGTAATTACCGGTTGCAAAATATCGTCAAGTTATGATGAAAATCGTGAGTAATCTATTTTAACGATTTTATTATTTGCAAGTTTATATTTATTTAATTTATTTCAAAAATAATTTTCTCTCGTGATTGGTAGCTTAGATTAAAATTTAGTTGGATTAAGTTTTGCTTCCGCAAGAAATCGCGAAAAATGGTTAATAATTTAAAAAAAAAAAACACCGTTTAAACTGTTTCCTGAATTATGAACAAATTGTTTTAATAATTAAGAAAAATAATTTAATTTTTTATTTTTTTACAATTCATAATGTTTGTATTTATGTAAAATAAATTATTTTCATATTTAATCGGTGATATATATACAAACAATAATGAATCGAAATTGATTATTTGAAATTATAACTGATTGTTCTCGTGCAAAAATTCACTTGACTTTTTATTTTAATAATCTTAAATACGATCCAAATGCAGGTGTGTCGCGAAAACCGATCGTATTAAGATATATATATATATATATATATATATATATATATATAGAGAGAGAGAGAGAGAGAGAGAGAGAGTTGTATTTGAAACGTATGGAAGTAATCTTGGTTGCATCTAAAACAGGGAGGATTAAAATTTTTTTCATTTTTTAGTGAGCCATCAAAAACAGGAAGGATTAAAATTTTTTTCATTTTTTAGTGAGCCATCATGAGTGACTGGTCGGTCGATTACCGCGTGTTTGCGATAGAAACGTTTTTTCGGAACACGTACACAGTTGCAATATCACACTCATCTTGGCTATACAGATCCTAAAGCAGTCTCACAAAAACTACTTCAAGAATGGCTTAACAAGTGGCGCATCAAAGTCAACGAGAATAAATCTCAGCAAATTACATTTGCCACGCGCTAACTTAAGAAGATTAACGTGGAAAAACCATATTACAGCCAAACGGCAGTTCAACATCAAATTTTCACGACTTTACTGGTTGATCAGACATCGATCTCGCCTATCGTTGGAGTCAACCAACAAACGGACAATTAATATCAAATCCGGCTAGCAGGGTGCCAGGATTTGGTCTCAACAGAAAAACATGGTGCAGTTTAAATCGCGTCAGAACCAACCAGGGTCGTTGCAAATATTTAATGAACAAATGGAAACTGTCGGAAACGGAGCTGTGCAGCTGTTGCGAGATCCAAACGATGTCACACTTTATAAATTCGTGTAAAGTAAATAGCTTTAATAAAGGACTGATTGGGCTACATTTACTAGAAGAAGGCGCAGAAAACCGGCTGTCGAACGTGAATTTATAATGCAGGATATCTCTAAATAAGCGCGTAATTGATACGATAATAATAATAAATTGGAGTCAAAACTACTAGTATACAAAACTGTATTAAATCCAGTTTGTACTTACGGGTCAGGCTTATGGGCTTGCACATCAAACACAAACCTATGGCTATACAGTGATTCCAGTTAAAAGCTCTGAGATGTATACTAGGAACACCATATCACAAATGAAAAGGACACTCCTTCCAAACTGTACAAGAAGTCGCTGGCAGGCACGACAACAGCCTACACTGCGAGATTGCAACTTCATCCAAAACCACTGGCAACAGAGTTACAACATCATGGCAAAGACATGCGATGATTGAAATGATACCAGCTAAGCACAAGGTTCAACTGAATAAAATAAAAACATAAACCTCAAGAGTACTACCACTGGATAGTATCTGCACTCAGGATGGAATCGAAAATAAAATTCGTCTATTGTCCTGCTCGGACAATTGCAAATAAATTAATAATAAAAAAATAAAATAAAAAAGTTGCCGTGTCCGAATTTTGAAAACGTTTGTCAAAAAGTTCCGTTTTTACCGAAAAGAAAACATCGCGTGCCTAGATTAAAACTTTCCGAGAAACAGGCTAGATATGTAAGAAAACCCCGCCTGGGTTTCGTGGTACCTAAAAAAAACAACAATTCTTTCAACCAAGATTAGTTCCCTACGTTTCAGATAGAGCACGCTATAATTTTTTTTAATTACGATCGGTTTCCGCTTGTTTTTCGTTCATATATAAACAATAATGCTCATTATAATTATATATTAGAGATTTCACAAATATGTACGCTATATATTTAAGAATGTGACAATTTTAATCATTATATGATTTTCATGCCGATTGGACGGCATACATGGAAACAACTTTTTAAAATTAGCGAATGAATAAAAAACTTTGAATAGATATCGCTTGAATTGTAATTCCTTTCCAAAAATTAAATGATTTAAATAAGTGAACCATGAGCAACAGTGTAGTTTTACTGATTTTGTAGATAGTAATATCTAAAAAAAAAAATGTACAGTTCAAATAAGTTACGGAGACCATACGTCGAAATTAAAGCAAATATATAATTTTTTGTTCAAATTTGTCCACATTTTGAAGAGTAAATAGTGACTACTTTCAACGCGTGTACATTATATTTTCAAAAGTAATATCTTCGTGATGTTGTATCGTTAAAATTACTAAATATAAAAATTGAAATATATCCGGATCTTTAATTTGTATTGCGAGAGTATGGTACATAATTATCGAGACAAATTAACATTATTTTCTTCCTTAACTTAAACTGTTTTTATAACAGTAATTTATTTTTATCGTACAGGGTTGTTAGGTGAATATTTGTTGATTGGACATTGTAATCAACATTATGAAATTTAACTGGTTTATGTTTTCAATAGCATATTGTTGGATATTGAGCAAAAGGTAATTTTAGCTTTTAAAGAATTTACCGTTTTCAAAAAAAAAAAAACATCGAATTTCTATTTTTTACGCTGATTCTATTTTAGCATATAGTAAGTATGTTGAACTTATAATACCGAAGTTTTTATTTAAAGATCTGTATAATTTATAACATTTTGTAAAATTTATTTAAAAAATTGCACACTGCTCACAAAAGTATTATGTTTAGAATTTCGGAACTTGCGTTGAAATCATAACGTGTATTAATGAATAATTTGCGCAGATTAACGGCGAATAAAAAGAAAAATGCGAAAAATTAAGTTAATATGTAGCATAAATATTTGATATTAGCTGCGCGAGAATACCACAGTAGAGTTGATTAATTTCACAGTTGTACACGAACGTAACAAAAATGTCGGAAGAAAATAAAATCTATTTGTGATGTGAGAAATTTACAAAGTATGTCATTCGATTATAGTAAATCGAAGATCACGTAATTATTTCACACTGTGTCGAAATTAATTATAACAATATTCTTTAACAGTGTCGTTAAACAATGGTTGAAACTTATCAATATGTTTATGTAAATTGTAACAGAAAATAAAGTAGGTAATTTTAGATAACCGCACAATAACTTTGCCACGAGATTTATTTCTTTGTTGCGTTAATTATTAATTTGAAACCTTTCTCAAATGTAACTTTAGCTTGATGTCTGTTTAATATACGATTATAACATTAACGAGGATGTTATTGCATTTTTTGCTCACGTTCGTTTATTTTTTACATCATTATGTAGATACAAATGGACCATGTTATATATACTTACTATTTACGTTTGATGTTTACCATTGTAAACAACGTTCGAATAATTTTAGGTAATTTTCCCAAAACATTGATGATGATGTAGCCAAGACAATTTTTTTCGGTTCCAAGGGTTGCTGTTCGAACTTTTCATCGTACGTTTGAGATTACGTACTACTTATGATACTATGAGCCAATCACAGTTAATTTATTTTTTTTTTTTAATCCTCTTCTTATCAGGTACTGACAAATTTATATCATTAAGCGGATGTTGTCTCTTGAGAACGCACTTGATTTCTTGAGAATATGCCCATTAGCAAGGTTTCAATTTAATTACGGTGCTCCAACTATAGCACGTAATACCCTGTTTTGATAAGTCTGAATTCTATTAACATTGTTTTAGACGCATAGCCCCATGGTTCCGCTGCATATAGCCATACAGGCTCTTTAATACGACGTTGTACAGTAATAATTTGTTTATAGTATGAAGTCGTGAATGTGGACCAAGCAACCAGTACAGCTGTTTAGTCTTTATGTTTAGTTCCATTTTCTTCGCTCTAATATGCTGAGCCCATAAGGTTTGGTCTAAGTGAACTTCAATTTTACCGTTCTACCTTGTTCAATTCATACCTTTGATAAAGATATTATATCTATCGCAAACAATTCTCCTTTTAGTAAATATAATGTGAGTACGTACTCGTTTATTGTCAATTTCCATTTGCTCAACCAATTGTCAATTTCATTGACTGCACTTTACAAGGTTTTAATTGATATTTGCGGAAGCTTATGTGACACCATTATTGCAGGCTCAGCAAATGTTGCTACACTCGCATTCCTTGGTATCGGTATATCATAAGTGAATATCGAGTACACTTCCTTGGGGTATGCTCGATTTAATTTTATGAATTTGAGATTACTCATTATTTACGAACACTCGAAAGTATCTTTCATCGAGATAGAATTTTACGATATAGCATTGCACTGGCAGGGCCCTTTTACATTTGTATAGTAGACCAGTGTGCCAGACTTTATCAAACACTTGCTGATTATTCAGGAAAGCCGCTGAACAGACCTCCTTCTCCTCAAAAGCTGTTTCCATTTGTTTAACGAGCCTATGAACTAATCGGATTTACTTGGATCCTGTTAAATCATTTTGGACATCATCCTCAATGGCAGATTTCGTTCTTTCTGGTTGAAAAGTCTTTGACAGACGTACTTCAAACAACTCTGCTTTGGTAGCATCGTGTGTAACCCAACTTCCATTTTCAGTTTTTAGTGGGTTATTTCTAGGTTCTGGCTTATTACTGCAGCGAACTGCTTTCCTTTGATGTTATTAAATTAGAAACAAATTCATTGAAGGATGTGTTCTTAAAGTTTTGCAGTAGTTTTTGAGTTTTCTAGTTTTCCTGTTTAATACCGTCTTGTTGACTGCATCCAGCGTTTTCTCTTTCTCAATCGTCTTTTGATTGCTACTTGCTTTTTTTATATAATTAGGAAAGACCTGGGTTTGTAGTGGTTTATGAGCTGGTGATGGAGTACTTCTGTAGGCTGCTCGTACCACTTGAGTAGAAAATAGGTTAACATTATGATCTGTCTTTGTTTTCAATCTGACTGATAAGTTTATATTTTCTTCTAGCAAAGTGGAAAAATTCATGTAGGAAGCACACATGCGCAAATTAAAATGAATACTATCCCGGTAGTGTTCATTTTTCATTTTTGCGCACTTCATTTATAATTTTTATTTTGTTTACTTAGTGTTCCACATATTCCAAATGTTTTTGATATTCGGAGTTAATCATTTCAATTTGCCTGTCGTTTAGCTTTATTATCTTTGAATAGAAATATACTTGTATTCTCGTTGGAATTAGTATTAATATATCAAATGTATAAATTTGCATTAGATTTGTGATTAGTAAATCATTAATTTAGATTCATACTGTGTTCGAAGTTTCATAACGATCTGAAATCGTCCGCATATAGTGTTGGTTGTAAGACTTTTCCTTAGAAGTATTTCTTACTACTTAATGATTATATATCTATATTTTTTTTCAAAACATGAAATACTTCTAATGTTCTTTACTTAAAGAGCAACTATTTTCATTCTTATATATGATCTTATAATTAAGTTATACTTTTCCCGTTGTCTGTGCTATAATAATTTTATTACACTTGGTCATTAAACAATAAAGTTCACTCGAGAATTTAAGATGTTAAAGATTTACTGATTTACATATTTGTTTATAATTGGAGTAGTTTATATGAAGCCCTTACATTCAATTAAATTAAATATTATATTCGAATAACTCTTGTAAGTAAATAAAAAAGAATTGTTTTTCTTCATGTATTCTTCTTAATCCTCAATGGATGTTAGAGATTATGTCTTTGTTGGCTAATTTCCGCAGTGAGGTTTCTTTATTAAATCCTGTCCATTCTTTTGCATTATCCAACCATGTTTTTCTTCTTCCTTTTTTCCCGTTTTCCAGTAATGTTCCCTTCAATTATCAATTGTAACAGTTTATATCTGTTATTTCTCAAGATGTGTCCGAAGTAAGCTATTTTTCTTTACTTTATAGTTATTTCTAACTCTATTCTTTATTTAGCCATTTTTCATTTGATACTTTGTCCGTTCAAACATTCGATGATATAGCCACATCTCAAATGATCAACATCAAAATTACATGTACAAATCTCTAGTCATCTTAGTAAACAACCGTTTACAATTTTAATAAATCAAGAATAATACAAGTAGCCTAGTGAATTACTTTTTAAAAATTAATATACATATTGTTTATTACATATTAAATCAGATGTTAATGTAGATACTCTATTTTTAAAATATTGAAACACGCATAATTTATTATTTTAACGAAAACGTGTTCGTAATTGTAATTGAATTATATTTATTAAAATATTTTAAAGTTCATAAAATTATATAAGCTCTATTCCATGATTGTATTTACACCCCTTAATAATTTAAACCCTAGTAACCTAGGAATTGCATTGATGATATATCTTGTCATGGTGATGGTCTGATGCAATAACAGCGGTCAGCCGGTCAGTGTATTCCAAATTTCAATTTCATTAATGCAGTTGCATTGTTTCGCGGCTTATTAAAGCTGTTAATTCTGTTTATTACGGTTGTAACGAGTAAAATGGTTACAGTGTAATTTATTTTATTTTAAATATTTTAATTGATAGTTCTCGAAATTTACGACTGTTGTCACAAACTGTATTCTGAAGGGTGTATATGTCACCTTATTACTGAAGGTTACAGCTTGCGCGTTTATTATTAAAATAGCGCGTCTGTATATTTACTGTTATTAACGAAATATCAACCTTGAGGAAATATTGTTCGTTTTGTTGAAGTTTTGGTATGTAAGTTAAAATCTAGTGATTTTTCGATTCTAATATTTATATTTAAAATAATATCGAATATACATCTTACTATTTGCTCTTTTTTCATTAGAAATAACTAAAACTTTTATGTACATTATATGTGAACGTTTGTTAATAAAAAGTTTAATTTATTTTGAAGCTGGTAACACGGTTTTTTTATGAATATTATTGTCTCGATGTTATTAACTTGTTTCTTGTATTGTTAATTTATATAACTGAAACTTGCAGTCAACAAAGAAGTATAATGATGGAAGAAGAAAAAAAAAGGTTTATCGAAAGAGGCTCTCACAGAGGAAAAGGTCTTGCTGTAATGACCAGCGGTGGAGATTCCCAAGGTAAAGTAAAAATGTCTTTTATACTTCTATGCATTCCGATATCATATATTTTTTGTATCCCATCGGATCAAATATTTACGTATATAATTTATTCTATATGTTTAAAATTCAAAAAAAAAAATCTTATTTGCGATGTAACATTTGGTTTATTGCCTTAGTAAATAACAATTTACTGTAAAATAATCTTCTTCGTCTATTATTAGTTGTACAATTGTAATGATGTAATCAAATTTTAACTTCCAATAAATTTATTAAGAAGTTTTTATTTACACCTATTATCTATAAAGATAAGTTTATTATGGATATTTTTTATCTGCTGTAAAGTTATTACTGTCCCGTAATTTTTGTTCGCATGTTTGAAAGGTTAAGTTGGATTTAGTTCTGCATTTAAGTGACTTGTCCTTATAGTTTTTATCTTTATATTCGACTTCATGTAACATTGTACCACCAGAAAATGTATTTGTTTAATTATATTTCGACTTACTAGATCGTTCATAAATTATGTTGTGTAATTATAAACATATATTTCTGTTATGTATAATCATTACCGGTTTTCGCGTAACAGGATATCAATTAATTGTCAATTTTAAAATATAAAAAACCATTTCATGTTTATTATGAATTGTATTTATAATGTGTGATATACGCAGAGGAAACGTATTTAGATATAAAACGAATGAATTATGACAATTTTTTTTGTTTTACTTTAATAGGAATGAATGGAGCTTTACGAGCTGTGGTTAGAATGGGGTTGTATTTAGGATGTAAAGTATTCTTTGTTAAAGAAGGATATCAAGGCATGGTAGATGGTGGAGAATTTATAGTTGAAGCGAACTGGTCTTCAGTTTCTTCAATTATACATAAGGTTCGGTATATTAAGTTTTTATTTACAGATGCATTTCTATGCGTACGAAAAGAAACGTACTTTATTGTTTATTTGATTGACGATAAATTTATTTAATTTAGGGCGGTACTATCATTGGTTCTTCAAGATGCATGGAATTTATGCAAAGGCCTGGTCGATTAAAAGCCGCGAAAAATTTAGTAAAACGAGGTATCACTAATTTAATTGTGATCGGTGGCGATGGTTCGTTGACTGGAGCAAATTTGTTTCGTCAAGAATGGCCTAGTCTTCTTCAAGATTTGTTCACAGCAGGTCACAACTGTTTATAGCTTGTAAACTTTTGTTTATAGTTGTTAGATGTGTAATTATATCTATTTCAAAACTTTATCGTGTTCTGATGGTAGTTGATGTAATATACTTATGGATAATTAATATTTCTTTTCTATATGTGATCAGTAGAAATATAATTTTAACAGATTATTATAAATATAAAAAATTAAAATGGGAAAAGTATAATTTTTAAAAACATGGAAATCATTTATTTAAAAAGAACATAAATAACGGTATGATTTTTTAAAATGTTTTATAGGAGATATAACGAAAGATGAAGCAAATAAATACCACATCCTATATATTGCCGGGCTTGTGGGTTCTATCGATAATGATTTTTGCGGTACCGATATGACGATTGGCACGGATAGTGCTTTACATCGGATACAAGAGGCTATTGATGCGATAGTTTCAACTGCATATTCTCATCAACGTACATTTATTTTAGAAGTTATGGGTCGCCGATGCGGGTAATGAAAATTATAAAATATTTGAAATTATAAATTTATACTTTATATTAATTTCTTTTGAAATAGGTTGAAAGTTGCGTGTGATTTGGAAAATAAACGTGAAACTCCCTACGATAATTTTCAATCCCGACATTTTTCTTTGAATGCTCTTCATTGGTATTGCGTTCTAAGTTCTATTTTACGTTACTGTAGTCATCATGCGTTAGTTCTCCATCTTGTATATTTTACGAATCGTTGTTCTCTCAATATTTCTAAGGAAACTATACATTTAAATAAATAAATCGCGTGCATATTTAGTGTACACACGAGAAATTCGTTTTTGTCCTGTTTCATTATCACTGCAAACAAGAAAGCGCGTTTTGCATGGAGCATTATTTTCGGCGTGAATCGATCGCGACATTGCAAAGATAGTTTCGAAAAGAATTCAAAGTTACGCGGTATAAACCTGTACTATTCCGCAATTCTATGGTGCGTTAAAGACTTTCGAAAGACAGCTTATGTAACGGACAAAAAACTTAAAAAAAAAAAACCGGTCCGTACCCCACAAACATGATCAAGTTCGGGCAGCGATCATTCGGATTGCAGGACGCTCTGCTCGTCGTCATGCTGCTAATTTAAACCTGTCGAGAGAATCTGTTCACCGTATATTGCTGGAAGAGTTGAAATTTCATCCTTATAAACTGGTAATAACTTAGGAATTAAAAAGTACCGACCATGCATAACGAAGACATTTTGTTAAAACGATGTTGAAAAAAATTATAAACGAAGAGATCTATTTAAACAATCTTTTAATGAGCGATGAATCTCATTTTTAGCTATCCGGATTCGTAAAGAAATAGAACTGCCGCTACTGGTCCGAATTTAATTCGAATTCAATCGAATAGAAGCCGTCACACAGCGAAGACTATATTGGCGAAGTGGGGAATAGAGTGGGGTCTTATTTTTTCACTGGTACTATCAAAGGAACGCGCTATATCGAGATGATACTCATTTTTGCTTCCATCACTTCTTCGTGTGGGCATGGTATCAACAAGATGATGTTGTTTGGCAGAAACGCTGTTTGATAACCGCATATTGTCGCATCGCACGGATTTCGCTTGGCCATCGTGCTCGCCAGATTTGGCCTTTCCATATTTTTTTTTTTTGTGTGCATACCTTAAGAGCCGCGTTTACGAAACACGTCCACGAGATCTGGAAAACCTGGTAACTCGGATTTCTGAAGAAATTTCAAAATTCAGCGGTCTATGGTCGAAAAAGTGTTAAAAAACTGAATGAATATATTATTGCAAATGACGGTTATCCGGACAATATTGTGTTCCACAAATGGTTGTAAGCTAATCTCTCGTTTTCCTATTTTTAAATAAAATTTCATTCAAAATTTTTCGTCGAGTAGTTTTTGAGTTATTTAAATAACTAAACCGTCCGTCTTCTCCATAGGTCACCTTAATCATAAAAATAATAACACTTTTTAACTTTCATGTTTCATATCCGTACGTTCACGATTTTTTAATGTCAATTTTTTATTACTTATAGATAAATATAGCTCCAGAATTGATCGGGAAACAATGGAAATTTTTAACAGCTTAATTCAACTTCGTTACTGGTCATTGCCCTGAGAGAGAGAAAAAAAACCTGAATTGAAATAGAAACAACTGCTAATTTTGTAAACAACTCCAGTCTCCCACAAAATAATGATGATAAAAACTTATAAACGGACATGCCCATTCTGGACGTATAAATAATGAAAACTAGTCGTGAACGAATAGTAATATATTTATATAATAATTTTTGCAGATATCTTGCGTTAGTAACAGCTTTAATGAGTGAAGCTGATTATGTGTTCATTCCAGAAATGCCACCCCCAGATGATTGGCCTACAAGATTATGTACCAAATTAGAACAGGTTATTAAGTTTTTGATTTATCATCGAATCATTATTCCAATCCATTTTGTGTTAGCACAATATGTTTATAATTGTTGATAAATGACTATTTAATGAAATATCATTTTACTGGTTATTAATTTTATTTTGTAAAGTTTGTTGTAGTGAATTGAAAATGTTTAAATTAGGAACGATCTTAATTTGATATTGATTACACGATTATAGCGTGTTATTTTCTGTAGTGTGAATTGATTATTTACACATGTTTATTTGTTGTTAATTGATTTCACGAATAAATTTATTAAATTAATATAACTTCATATTATACGTCGGCATGGTTTTGGCGCTATATTCGGTTAAACCATGTTGCATTGTTCATTCGCGATAGAGGTCTGTATTTCTCCGCAATTACATGTGCCGTCATTTTCGATGCTTAATTTTTTTGTTTGATTAGCCTTTCATCGTGTTGTCCTCGTTCTCAGATTTTCCCCGGTAGGTAAGTTGCGCTCATGGAATAAAACTTCATTATGTTCATCATCACCGGCGATACGTCTTTCCACAACTTAGCTATTTCAAGTTTAGGGTAATTTTATAGCATTGACTTAATTTGACGAAATTGTTCTTAAATTCTAGCCGACCGGTTAGAGCAATATGTGCCTATCGTTTATTATTCATGGTGTACGCTGTGATGATACTACTCATCTTAACATCGTACAGTGATATGAGTTGCGGCGTGTTTTATAGATTGCAACAAAGCATACGATCGAGTAAAACATGATGAACTAATGCAAATGTTATGTAAATATTAATGATAAGTGATTAAGATGTACGCTTAATACAAACTATTTATTAGTAGAGGAACACGCAAATATTAAATTAGACGAATAATACTTAAATATAACGTGTAGCATAAAACGATAAGGATGATCTCCGAGACTGTTCAATATTCACGTGTAAAAAATTATGAAACGCTGGAACAGATGATTTTGGATTTAAAACAAATATTCATCGGATAAATGAGATTAGTTACACATCGGAAATTGAAACGCAAAAAATGATTGACAAAATAAATATATATATATATATTTTTTTTTTCTTTTTTTTTTTTTTAATTGCCAATTTGTACCTAGCTTGATAAAGCTATCAACAAATGTTTGAAAAGAGACTCGTGTATGGGGAGCACACCCATTGGTGTGTTCTACCCTATTTGTTTACACTATCTTGAATTTTGATCCTCTTGAGACGTCTTGTCACTGGTTTGTTCGGGATCGCTGCCGCTAGCTGATTGGGGTGTCCATACAGACGCATCATGTAATTTTGAGTTCGTCTATTAATGACCTCGTCAATGGTATGAATCCCTAAATCTCGATGGATCAGTTCATTGGTAACGTACCAAGGCATACGGTATATCAATCTGAGGGCTTTGTTCTGGAACCGTTGGATGATCATCCGATTCGATGGTTTCGCGCATCCCCACAGCGGTGCAGCGTAGGTCCATATTGGTTTCAGCATGGTATTATATATTAACAGCTTGTTTCGTAGTGACAGCTGCGACTGATATCCTATAAGCCAGTATAGGTTTCTCAGCTTTAGGTCCAATTCCTTCCTCTTCTTCTGTATATGAATCTTCCAATTTAGAGTGGAATCCAAATGTACACCAAGGTATTTCGTCCCTTTGCTTCTCGGTACCAGTATATTATTTAACATTAATTGTTTATTATGAACCTTTCTATTGGAGAATGAGACGTGTGTACATTTTTCAGGATTTATTTGGAGGTCCCACTTTTGTGTCCATTTAAGTATGGTATTTAAGTTTGCCTGTAAAATGGCAACAGCCTTATTAGCATCTTCATCAGATGCAATTAACATCGTGTCATCTGCAAATGTTGCTACTTGTATATGTTCATCAGTTGGTAAGTCGGCAGTATAGATAGAATATAAGAGGGGCCCAGCGGGCTTGAAATATGGAATGACGATAAATTATAAGAAACTAAAGTGATGAAGTTTACGTACTCTAAAAACAAGAAATTGTACATAAAAGTAAATAATAATTACATAGATTGTGCATACGAATTCAGATATCTGGGAGCTTTTATTATAAATGATGCGAAAGATAAATCATACTAAAGGCCACAAACCGGGTCATTTAAGGTACGCAAATTTCCGAACAGAAGATCCGACCTATATGATGATAGGTAATTTAAGATAAACTTTTCGGTTCGATTCATGATCGGCATTACATCCATTATAACATCTTAAATCATACGCATCGCATAACAATTTTTTAATTTAATTTTTGTCAAAAAATGTTATATTTTTCGCTTCGATGCGATCTTTTTAGTTTTATAATAGTTTATTGATTTTTAAACAACTTATAGGAACGTGCTTCTGGGCAGCGATTAAATATTATAATTGTTGCGGAGGGTGCTTTAGATCGTAATGGTAATAGTATTACAGCGGAACATGTGAAGTCGGTTGTAGTAGATAAGCTGAAACAGGATACTCGTATTACAGTATTGGGACACGTTCAACGTGGCGGCAATCCTTCTGCCTTTGATCGTGTGTTGGTAAATTTACAATATTGTTACTTCTATTAGCGTTATATAAATCTGTACGAATTGTATGCACGATCCTGTAGTTTTGATTATTTATATAACCGACATATTTTTCTAGATACGATATTAGTAGCTAAATTAATAATAATAATTTCGTTTAATATCTATATTAATTTCCTTTTTACTTTGTAATGATATTTACACATCTACAGTATCCACAAAACATTGTAGAATTATTATGTAATTTTTATTCTTGAGCACCTTACCGCTGAATCACGTAATCAGTTTCGGTTTAGTCGTTGTTTTGTGATTCTTTAAATGTATTACGTAATGCGCTAGCTGAAAATAAAAAAGGTTATTTTAAAGAGTAAGCGTTTAAAAGTAATTGTCGACTATTCGATACTTATTTAAAAGGTCGTTTATTATTTCATCGACAATTTCCAATTGAAACCATCCGAATAATGTTTTAAAAATGCATAATTGAATTGGATGTTTCAAACAGCGGTAAGTTACGGACGTTATTTCGGAGTATGTTTTATGCGCTGTTATGATTATTCCGATGCGTATATTTGTTTATATTCAAATGATTATTAATACTTTATTAAGGGCTGTCGAATGGGCGCTGAAGCTGTAATGGCTATAATGGAAGCGACGCCCGATACTCCGGCGTCCGTTATTTCATTGGATGGTAATCAGGCGGTCAGGTTGAATTTAATGGAGTGTGTTGAAAAAACAAAAGCCGTTGGCAAGGCATTGGCTAATAGACAGTGGGACTTAGCGGTTCAACTAAGAGGCCGGTAATTACCTTAAATTTCTCGTTATTGATGTAATATAAATTTATCAAATTACATCGTTAGATAGAAAATATCATATAGTTGATTACTAAAAATAGTTAAAATCACTAAATTTATTTTTAATTATGCGAAGCTTTTCGGCAATTACGCCATTGTCAAGCTATATACAGTTAAAATTAATTAATATAAAATCATAACATATTAATTTAAAACTAAGTTTACAATTTTACACAAAAATGAATATATGTTATGATTTTATATTAATTAATTTTAACTGTATATAGCTTGACAATGGCGTAATTGCCGAAAAGCTTCGCATAATTAAAAATAAATTTAGTGATTTTAACTATTTTTAGTAATCAAGTATAAATAAAAATCACTACATTTCACAATCAATAACTTTTTAGAAAATATCATGTTTGTAGTATCGGTCAAAATATTGTCTACACGTATTTGTAAAAATTCAGTTTTTATCGTTTACAAGCGTGGCCTTATAATATAATGTTGTTCTTACGTGCAAATCGTTATATTTAACATCGTATAAATTCGATCTTGTACTTTATAATTTGAAAATAAAGTAAGTTATTCGAAAAGCATAAATTTTTGTAAATCGTGCGAATAATATTAAAAAGCATTTAACCTTCGTTTTAGATATAAGCGATATAAAATGTTACATTATGCGACAATGTTGTTTTTTTTCTCGCCTGATGTATATTTGATAATCAAATTTTTGATTTATTTAAAATTTTGAACACAGGAGTTTCGCTCGAAATTTGGATACGTACAAAATGTTAACTAGATTGAAACCGCCTAGGGAAGCTTTTGACGAGCACGGTCGTGGACTTGTAAGTAAACGTTTTTTTTTTTTTTATAATCAAGAAAAATTATTCTTTTCGAAAATTTTATTTTTCGAGGTGGTTTTTTTTTAACATCTATTATTCTTCTAATCGAATAATGGTATTACCACGATTGCTTGTTTCCATATGCCATGAATTACATAAATTACATAATGAAACATGACGATTTGTCGATATAATTATCAGTTAGTATTAGGAAATGTGTAAGAAAACTAAAATATGCCGCGATAGAAATTTTAAATTCCGTATAAATTTTTAGATTTAAGCAATAACGGGACCGTTTGTATTAATAATCGTCTATAAATGCGGTTATAACAAAAGGACATTATTTTACTGTACACGCGCATTCGAGCAATGTTTTAGATCGGAAAGTTAATAGTTTTATTAATGTCTTCTTGAAACTTGATAATCTTATTTTTTTACCGCTTTTAATTAAATTCTATTTTTATTTAAATATCGTTATATTTTATTAATCATTTTTAATTGTTCTCATATTTAGAGTAATACGTTCATCGCTTACGTGCGTTGTACGGGTGTGAATTTGTAATATGTTTTAAACCGAGTAGTACGTTAAAATATATATGTATATATTAATAATATATCGAGGCATATTTAAATCGATCGATTAGAATTCCTCTTGTTATATTTCAGGCATAACTAAGCTTTTATCCGTGCGCTTCTATCTTCTATTTTATTTATTAAACTGTTAATGTATTTTGTGTTTTTGTTTTTTTTATGTTGCTTACTAGGAGCAGCGTAAACTGAGTAAGGTAAGATAAATGTTTTATTAAACACCAGAGCACGAATTAAAAATGTTTGATTTGTAAATTTAACACAGGTCGAATTTAAGTAGTGTATTTTTTTAATGTTGTTGGAATACAATTTTAATAATTTGTTTTTTTATTAAAATTTTATATTCGTATAAAATTTTTGCACGATATATAGTTTTATTAATGGCACAGTCTTATTAACGTTCCGCGTATATTTTTTTCTTATCTATCACCGATATTGACGTGTAGTTTGGTCGGTTTAAATTATCTAACGTGATGCGATAAATCTTTTTAAAGCAAATATTATAATTATGATCAGTAATTTTCGATGTTTTTGTTGTAATAATTGGAAATTATAACGTTAAATTATTTTTATTTTGAATCCACGTGTAGTGGTTCCTTAAAAATTTTTCGTCTATAAAATTCTGCGCCTTTTACGTCTGTTCCTTTAAATTATACTCTATATAATTATATATTACGTTCCGCGCTTTTGTGTGTTTACGATTGATCACGGTATATCCGTACTTTCTATCTGCTCACATCATACTATTTTTCTATTCATTCGGAACGTTATCTACCTAAAATACTTTCATCTACTTTTTTTTTATTTTGACCGACTGTTAGCTAAATATTTAAATTTACTGTTTCTATCTTGATCTATAAGATGTGTATTATGTATACGATTCGTAAATTTACTATTTTTCTCCATCATGATTTCCAATATTTTATTTGTTTATTCAACATGTATTGAGGATCTATTATTGGCAAAAATGACTAATCATATGCACAATATTTTGTTGTTTTTTTTTCGTTAATTTATTTTGTAATTAATGTACGTGTTTATATAAATAAGTGTGTGATATTATGTGTAAATATCAACCAGATGGTATTTTGTAAACTTGTTTCCAAAATTTTGGCTTTTTGAAGATTATTGTTTTAAGCTGTTTAATTTTTCTCTAAAAATATAAAACAGATATTACCGAAAACTGTCGTGTGAAAATATAAAAACTATATATATATAACAAATCTTTACGGGGAAAATCTATATAATTTTGATATATTATTAATCATTTTCTTAACTTTATACTATCGAAAAAAGACGCATATCTAGCGCGCACTGAAATATATTTTTATGCGATTGAATGATTTTAATTGATATTGGACCCAGATATTTAATATAGAAATCAAACTCTTTGATTTTAAGTAAATTATTAATCTTCGCTTTTGAATGAGTCAAAGTTTTTTATGTTGTATTTTATAAAGATGCTATTAAAATATCGCAGAATAGTATTTATACACTTTATTATTATGAGTAGATAATTTCATTACAAATGTTTATATTCTTCCGGTTTTTCGTGTTATATATTTATATTGTAATATGATTAGCCCGCCTTTTAAAAAACCGTAATTAAAAATTATCGCTTATTCTAACCGAATTTTTTACAAACTACTATTAATTCCGGCTTTTAAGAAATTAAATAATTTTACTTAATGAGTGTACTCGAATCGATAATTATAAATTAAAATGCAATTCTGTTTGGTTGTAAATTAAGTTATAGTATTTCGTTAATTAGCAGCGGTCAGCTCAAAATTTTGAATTCAGTGTCTTCGAAATTGGGGGAAAAAATTAAATAGGTTGCAGTAAAAATTCATAAAATATGAAAATGAAAGTACAATAAAATAAATTCTTTTTTTTTTTTTTAATTTATTAACTTTGAATTCCGAATAAATTTGTATTATGATTTTATTTTATTTTTTTATAATTTTATTCTGTATTAATTATTTTTTTTTGAATTGTAAAATTCAACAGTTTTTATGATTAAACTTATGTTTGAATATAATATAAAATATTTTATGTTTTAGCAAGATACTTTATGGGGACAGGTAAGCTTTTGAAGTGTTCTTATGACTTTAAATATTTTGTCACTAACGTGTATATATATATATATATATATATATATATATATATATATATATATATATATATGATAATTACTAATTAACACCTTTCAGTTGCTTGCTTTATGCATATGCGAGGAAATTTTATCATGGACAATAGGTTTACACTTTTCGTCGGCGATATTCAGAGCTAATGCAATTCTCGATATAGGACTGCAATTAATTTATCGAGCATTGTGATTTTAAGGTTAATTTAAGAAGTGGATGATTGGATTTTATAATTATTTGGTGTTTTTATTTGACGCCGAGTCAAATGGCTTTTATTAAAAAAAAAAGAATTTGATCTAATCGATCTACGAAAGTTGTGGTTCTGACGTGCCCATCTACAGTATATAATTTACTAATGAAACAGGCTGTTCACAATTCTCGCAAATACAAATATTTTTCATGGATCTACGAATGATCTACTGCTGTATGCATGTTTCACAGTTATTTATTTGAAGGTATAAAAATATTACGCGAATTATTTAAAAATCAACCCAGTTTGATAGATTTTGAAAATATTTAATGTACATATTAATATATATATATACACTGTATGTATAAAATTATCAATGATTTTAGAGCTATTATCACCGAAAAAAAAAAAAAGTGTAAACCCATTGTTCATGCCAAATTAAGTGTAGCGTACTTTACTTCGTTCGCCGATTCAATCCGTGATTTGTGATTATTTTCTAACGTATTTTGTACTAATACAATTTCACTAGTTTTAATAAGATGCGGCACATTTACAACTGACTTACCAACTTGTCAAAATACGATCACTACTTCATTTGTTGATGATATCGCTATACTATCTCTGTATCGAAATCCACTAGAAGAAAATCGACTATTACAGCAAAATGTTAATACGATCGAGAAATGGACTAAGAAATGGAGAAAATACGTCTTCATGAAACAAAATCGAATTATGTACTGTTTACAAAATGCAAACGTAATAACTGTTAATGGTGAAGAACTGCCAGTCGTTGTGTTTGTAAAATACCTTAGCGTGCATCCGGATATAGAGGGTTAACCTGACAAAAGCATGTTAAGATGAAAAGGAACCAATTGAATATTAAAGACCGTAATCATTGCTGGGCTATTGAAAGAAAATCGCTACTTTCGATTCGGAATAAATAATTTTTATATAGAAATATTTTCAAACCAGCGTGGTTATATGGCATACACAACTGTGGTGTACGGCATCTAATTCAATTATATCTAAACTCGAAAGGTTCTAATCAAAGTCACTACGTTCCATAATCAACCCACCACGGTATATTAGACATTATATATTATACAGAAAGACCTAATAATTGAAACTGTGATAGATGTAATAAAAACTTCAACGAAACGTGTGCGAACATATCCAAATCCGCTAGAAGCAGTAATTGGTGATGACACATAGCAAACACGAAGATTAAAAAGGAAAACACCTTTACAAATATTATAATAGGTTGATTCTTATAGGAGAATGTCTTAAAGTTAAATAAATGAATAATATATATATATGTGCGAGTGTGCGTGTTAACCTTACGAAGCTATTTGCACAAACTTTCCATAATGCAAAAGTTCAGCTCGTTAATATTCCTTTCTATTTTTTCTTTCAATTTTAGCAGAATTAATGCAAATAACCTTTAATGTTGATGTATTGCAGAGTAGTGATTTTATGAATTAACAAAACAAAGTTAATCACTATAAAAGTTACTTTATTAATGCAAAGCTTTTTTCGGCATTAACGTCATTTTGTATAATTTTTGTTTTGTTAAATAACCTTTAACTACCTTAATATATATATTTTTTTAATTCTACCTTATTATGTGCACAATGTAATTTAATTCAAAGAACAAATATGTAAATGCTTTTTTTTTTTTAATAAATTGTTTTTACTAACTGCAAGCTTGTGTTACTTCAATGTTTGTAAATGAAAAGTTACATGTGCTTACTTTTTTAATATGTAGTTGATAATTTTTCGTAACAATAATTGATTAAATTACAGGGAGTGGAATTTTTCTCCGTAAATGGTTAAAAAACTACAGTAATTATAAATTACTCGTTCGTTTATTTAGTGTCAAGCAATTATAGACGGGCATTATTTAAAAAATGGGCGTGCTGAGTAAATGCCTTATAAAGATTTTAATATTGAATTTTTTCTCGCGTAATTTTAGTACGTTATTTAATACATATTATTTTAATACTATAGATGATACTGCAATCTTGCTGTAAGCGATAGCCATTCTAAAGGCTACAAATAAATTGCAATATAGGTTCGATCGGATTAAAAAATGCACTCAAGACTGGAAGATTAAAATAAACGAACAGAAGTCTGTCCATGTCTTGTTTACATTACGCCATGCTGATAATATATATAAATTGTACTGAAGAAATCACAAGTCATTCCACAGACTAACTCGGTAAATTATCTAAGCATGAATATTCACGATTGACCTGGAAAGTTCATGTTAAAATAAAGGGCCAGCAAATCATAAAACACGTCAATTATATTGGTTAATAGGTAGGCAATCAGAGTTGAATGTTTCCTGCAAGCTTCCGCTATACAAGCAAATTATTAAACCTATTTGGACTTATGACCTTGCTCTGTGGGTTGTACGGCAAAGTCGAATCGAAATATCATACAAGTCCGTCAAAACATCATCTTACGTACGATAGCTCATCGTTACTCACGTAACGATTACATTCATTCTAATCTCAGTATGATGCTCATTAATATTGTCACTAAGCAATTCGCTAAATTGCACAAGCAGCGGCTGCACAGTCATGTCAATGCAGAAGCAAGACAACTGCTACATGGAATTAGACGACTCGTTCGTCGCCACTTCGTAGATTTAGTCTTGTAAATATGTAAATGTATATATAATATAGGATACGTACCCTACACTCGTTTTTTGTACTTGCGGTTAAGTTAACTAGCTACTAAATAATAATGTAAGTTAAAGATGACAATTATTAGTCAAGCGGCTAAGATTGTAGCTTAATGATAGCCTATTTAAAAGTTGTATATAAAAAAAAAATAAACGTAATTACCTATGTCGGATATTAGGCATTAAACACGGATGTATGTGTGTTCATATTGAGAGAATAGGGTTGTTTAAATATTTGAAAAATTTTCCATTAAATATATGCTACCGGGTGTAAATAACGGCGTTAGCCGAACATATTATTGCAGTACGTTAAAAATAAGTATGAATCGTAAACATTTTTTTTTTCATTAATAATTAATTAAATCTATTCCTAGCCAATCGGCTATCAATAGATGCTATAACAATTGATCATTGACGTGAAGGGAACATAGTCCAATGACTAGTCACTATATTAGTATCTTATGTTTAATAATTTACATAATTTTTATTACTGTGTCAGGTCTAATGGCTTAATTAATTAAAGACAAAACCTGTAAATAACAACTTTATTCGGACAACAACTATTGTTGAAAATAAAATATGTAGAAAAATAAAAACTTAATTATTATTCATTTATACTATAAATTCGAGTTTCGAAAAATTTAAAGGTAAAAGCGTTAACCGATGTTTTTTCGCGTGTTCTCAATAATATAAAATAAACGATTTTCGAACTTGGTGATATTTTACAATGTGAAACATAAAATGTACTATTTATATAAGTTAATAATTTTTTATATATATATTTTCTTATCGAATATGCATTTTAGGAAGGTTATACTTTAGCTGTAATGCATGTAGGAGCCCCAGCTTGTGGAATGAATGCGGCCGTTCGTTCGTTTGTCAGGAATTGTATTTACAGAGGAGATACCGTTTACGGAATTCACGATGGTGTCGAAGGATTAATATCCGGAAATGTATGCACTATTAATACGTTTTTTCGTATAGTTATCGTATAGTTGATGTCGTGATATATTATTTTTTATATTCGTTCAGTTTAATATTTATATATATATATATATATATATGGGATTATATATTGCCTAACGTGAAGTTTAACCGGTTTTGCGAAATTAGTTGAAAGTAATGCAATGGTCCGACGTAACCGGCTGGGTATCTCAAGGTGGAGCTAATTTGGGTACTAAGCGTACTTTACCCGATGATCGTGTTAGTATTATCGCGTCACGGCTTAAAGAATATGGAATTCAATCGTTGCTGATTATTGGCGGTTTCGAAGTAATATATATTTTATTTTGTAAACATAAATAGTATATACTTCAACTATTACTGTTCTTTTTTGAAGCTTTGAAGTAAACAGTATTAATTTAGGAACATTGGAAAATGGATTTCGGTCTGTGCACTAGATTATATTCTGAACGAATAGAACGAGAAGGTCAAATTTTAAAAATTCTAAATTAAAATTGGCAGCGAAAGATGCAGTTCGTGACCGCATAAGAGCAGCTCGTCAAAAATGAATGTCAATGATAGGAGTGCTGTGCGAAATGGTATTCCCATAAGGGATAAAAACAAAAATTTATCGAACCGTAATCCGCTTAGTAGCCAGCCATATATGGCGGAAAATGCTGGCCTACTTGTAAGCTGGAAGAATAGTATTCGGATGCTAAGGTGGGTACTGGGTGTACGATTAACGGATCACATTAAGAACGAAGTTATCCGAAAAATAATGTTAGTCGTGTCAATTACCGACAAACTGTGCGATAGTCGTCTGAAATATGGGCACGTTGAACGCGGCCGACAAGATAAAAATGAAACTGCTGATACTGGTGGACAGATTAAAAGTAAACGGTAAGCGGCCGGTAGGGGTAGGCCGAAAAGAAGATGGTCGGATGCTAGCGGACATCAGCAGAGTTGGGCTAGATTCATCCCTAGTATTTGATCGTTCTGGCTGAAAACGTGCCATAGGTCAAGCAACCCCTCCCCCAGCGTGAAATTGCTACTGGAAAAGAAGAAAAGAGATGAAAATTTAAAATTTATCTTCTTAACGTAAATAATTTGTTCAAATCTTAATTTCATATATGTGATTAATATTCAAAACTTGTCGCGCTGCTGTAATATATTCATTTGTTGATTATAATAAAAGATAATATCATTTTTTAATAATATCTTGTGTTAACTGTCGAGAAAATAATCCGAATTCAGGGGTTATTAATGTGATAAAATTTATATTCTTGATGTCGGTTTTATCATTGGTACACCGACGATAGACCCAAGTCTTCTTTTTTCCTCGACTTTTTTTTTTTTTTTTTTTTAAATACCTTTTAATATGTGAATTTTTATTTTCGATGTTGCTAAATATGCACGATTGTTGGATACATTTGGTAAGATTTTCAACAGGTGTTGTAACTCTATAATCTTCTTTCGTTTTTAGTACAATATTTAAATATTAGCAAACTGAAATAAATCCCGTTAGTTAACATTGTTTTCATTTCGGTACAAACGGCTACATGGTGTGAGGATCTATCTAAACATCGAAAAGTAGGTGTTGAAATTTATTCTTTAGTAAAATGAAAAAATTCTTATAAGTAGGGTATATAAAATATTTCCGACGTAAGTATATCTATGTATTTATAATATCTTCGTCTTACAGGCCTATCAGGCAGGTATTCAGTTATTGGATAATCGCGATAAGTATAAAGAATTCTGCATTCCGATTGCTATCATACCTTCCACAATTAGTAATAATGTACCCGGCACCGAATTTTCACTCGGATGCGATACAGCTTTAAACGTTATCACTGAGGTATTATTATTGTTATTATTATTATTTTTTTAAAAAGAATAAAAACGTGTAAATAATATTTTATGTTATCTATATAATACCAGATATGGAACACAAAGATCAATCTTGAAAAGATCTGTCTAATAAGGGAATATGCAACTGCAGAGATAAACAAAGTAATAAAAAATATGTAAATACACAGGGGTATACGAAGTCAAGCGAAGTTCTACCTTACGAAAACAATAGTATTTGTCATTACTCTGGTGGAAGTTGAATAAATCATCCCAAAGAAGACTCGAGGCAATATGGAAATGACAGCTTACGGAAGAATGTTAAAAATTCCACGGACCCGTCATAAAACAGATTCCTCAATTCTGCAACAGTTAAACATCCAACCACACCGAAGAATAATATCAGTAATTTATAAAAGAACGTTGAAATTTTTCTTCGGACATATTATTCGAGCTGACAGCATTGAAAAGGCTCGGAGAAAAGTACAAGGTAAGCGAAGAAGATAGCCGATATCCGTACGGCCCGAGAAATTATACGTCAGACAACCGAGAACAGAAATATACGGAGTAAACTTAAACTCATAAATTGGGTTACGACGTTCGAAATCTAGCACTCGATTAGATGATGGTGATATACGGCTAAGTTTATTTTATTTTTACTAATAATTTATTAAAATGGTGGCCACCTTTATATTTAAAAATGATCGTTTCAGATTTGTGATCGTATCCGTCAGTCCGCCCAAGGTACAAAGAGACGTGTGTTCATTATCGAGACGATGGGTGGTTATTGCGGTTATTTAGCAACGCTCGCAGGTTAATTTTTATTATACATTAGTCCGTCAATGTTATTTTTGAAACTTCTTTTAAACGAAATATTATGCGATTATGTTGAAAGACTTGTAAAATTTATCGTTTTCTCGTATATATTTGTAAAGTGACGTTTTGAAATCGTTAATATTTAAAAATAATTTTTATGCGTTGGTATTAAATTGCTTTCCGGATTATTTCGTAGTTTACGTTAGTTTCGCTATGTCTATCCTTTTTTTTTCTCTGTTTTTATTTTATTATCATTAATTTTATAAACTTACTAGGTGAACATTTCTCAGTTTTCATAATTATTTAATACTTATATTAGAATTTATTTTGACCTTTAACGTATATAAATTTTCGCATATAATTTTATAATAGTGAATAGAAAATTTCGCACGGTCTGTAATATTGGAGAAATGAAGATAACGTATAATTTAAATATAGCACGATTAGTCGCAGTATTAATTAATAGTGGAAGTAATTGGATTCGTGTTATTTTTTCCTTAGACCGTTTTTTTAAAATATCGTTAAAAATTCGACACAAATGTTTTTAATGAATTTGACTAAATTTATTTTGGATTCCTGTCTTGTTTTTGTTTGTTCGTTTAAATAAAATACATCTTTATTATATAGTAACATGGTATATATTTCATCGTAATTATTATACGCGCCGAGTTTAAAAATTACGATTTAAATTTTGACGATTGAACGTCCTTGTAAACGAGTTTTTTATTTAAATAAAATATTTATGCTGGCGATCTTCTAAAATAGTTATAGTCTTTAATATTTGCAGGGGTTTTTCCGAAACGGATTACATTGTTTTATTTTATAATGTTAGTCTTTTGTTCAAATTTTATTTTGTTTAATTCATGTCAAGCGTAGTACGAAATCCAATATTCTGATTCAGGTAACTACTTCGTATTTTACGCGTTTCATAAGCGTAAATCTGGATTTTAGGTTACGGGTAACTTTTATTTTAAACTTTATACGGAAATTTAACATTAGAAATTTATAAAAACTGCCGAATTTTACGTACTTGTGTTTTCGGGGATATTGTTTTGTATAAATCTTGGATGAAGTAACATTATTAGTAAATCTTCAAGAAAATTTCACGAGCAAGATCATTTCGTTTAATTTTGTGATTTTGAATTTATGCTGTTTTTTTCATACTTTTAGTTTTCTTGCAGGTCTGGCGGGTGGTGCAGATGCAGCTTACATATACGAAGAGAAATTTTCGATTAATGATTTAATAAAAGATTTGTATCATATGGGCTCTAAAATGTCGGAGGGTGTTCAAAGAGGATTGTTACTTCGGTATGTAAAGTATATATATATATATATATATATATATATATATATATATATATATATATATATATATATATATATATATATATATATACGAAGATGTATGGAACTTTTCCATTTTTGTTTCAAATCTACATTCATTTTTTATGAAACTTTTAGGAATGAAAAAAGCAACGAACATTATACAACCGATTTTATTCATGGTTTATATTCGGAAGAAGGAAAAGGTTTATTTAGCGCTAGGATGAATATTATAGGTTGGTAAATTTGATTTTTTTTCTCTCCGTTTTATATTTAACGGAACATCAAACTTAACATTTTTATAAAATAACATCCGATCTTAAAAATTGAACATTTATTTACACTTGTTTCCAATAAGAATACATTTTCTACTAGTTAGAAACCTTCATAGTATTATGCAAGTTTTTTTTTTTATGAATTTGATAACATAGCTATTAGTTGTATTCTTGACTGAGCTGATAACATGGAGAAATAATAAAGGAACAAAGTTATTTCCTTGAATTTCAACAATTAGATTTTCCGGTTTATCTCAACAAAGCGGTATCCGGCCTATTCAATGTGTTAATCGCACAAGACGGGATGAAATGATGTTGTACCGTGTCCGCACAGGTCACTGTTTTACTCATTCTTACATCCTATTCAAAACCGATCCTCCTACCTGCGTAACCTGTAATGTTTAAATCACTATAGTCCGTATACTTCACAGTTAGATAAAATAATTTCGGAATAACCGCGTACAATTTAGAAAAAAACGATTTATTAATAATAAAATTAAAACAATATATTAATATTAATAAACCCGAGTTTACGTTTCAAGCAACATGCCGCGCTCATCATCAGAACTTAAACTAACTCTGACCTAACAAGCTACTACCTTAACTATATAGAGATAACTACACTACATCTGATTGGTTCTGAATCCTCCATTCCGGATCAAGTCGGAAGCCCTCTTCTCTACTGATCTGTATATAACTCTATTCGCTTTTCATTACACTTTCCTAACACAGTTAATGAAATACTTTTTACTTAAAAATGAAAATACTCTTATAACTTTCCTCGTTCGCACTAAAAATTAACTTCACATCGATAATAATAGAATAATAGACTCTGCGCTTTTAGCCTTTGTAGCAGTCCGTGGCGCGAAAGTTAAAAAAAAAAATCGTATGAGATATCTTAAATCATAAAAAAAAAGCAATCGCATAAATTCACCTAATGAAAAACATTCTGTCTAAATCAATCACGAAGTGCGCGGTTATCTCGGCGTACTATCTATAAAAGGTGTTCACATTCGTGTTACATTACTAGGATGATATATATTTTTTAATTGTCATCAATTTATTTATATTCGGGCATTATTAACGAATTAGGTCACATGCAACAAGGTGGATATCCGACTCCGTTCGATAGAAACATGGGAACGAAACAGGGAGCTAAAGCTGTAGAATGGTTTGTAAGTCAACTGAAAGAACATTGTTCTCCGGATGGCACCACGGTTTACGCAAATACGAACGATTCGGTCGTTATGTTGGGTGTATTACGTAGACATTACTGTTTTACACCTCTGAGCAAAATTAGAAAAGTTACAAATTTCGAGTAAGAACGAATACATTATTTGTGTACAATTTATTAATTTTTAATAATTTATTATCGCTTATTTTTCTTAATAAAATTGCTTCCAATTATTCGTACTTGAAGTTAATAGGAAAATCTTTTATATAAGTATTAATCACAAATATATGCCCGATCTGTGCATGTATTAGTAACGAATATGTGTAGACTTAATTTCGAGTATTTTCATTACAAACTAATGTAATTAAGAATCGCCGTGCAAGGGATTATATTTTACTTTTGCGAAATTAACCCTTTCAGTCACGAAGTTCACTATATGGTACGTGAAATTTTAAAATAAAAAATTGTTATCTTCTGCTTGACGTGAAATGTCTCAATTTTAAAAATATTTATATAAATACGTTGAAAATTACCTACAGTTCACTTAAGAAGCAGTAATAATAAACACGTATATAAAATTTATGATTTTGTGTTAAAATTTTACAATTTACGACAAAAGGTTAAAGTCGAATTCGGTTGAAAAAATAATTGAATTCAAATTGTTTCTAAAAGGAACTGATTCACTTCAATCACATTTGCACGATCGGGATTATTTAAACGATTCTAAGAGTATTTGTAACTAAATCTTTTGACGGTTTTATTTGTCTATTTATGTTTGTGTCGGTTATGCGATAATAATCCTATTTTGTGACTTGTTATAAAGCTGCACAATGAACATTTGAGAATCGTTTTGGGGCATAGTGCTATTTTTATCCGCTGCTATCGCCTTCAATTTCCTTCTTTTAATACATCTTCTTCCTTGCATTACTTGCTGGACTACTGATGCCCATTAATGCCATCTTTTCCCAGCGGTCGGTAGTTGGTTTAATCCCTGTTCTTTTCAAATCTTCCGCAATAACATGTTTGCAGCGCAAACGAGGACGACCTATGTTTTAATACGCCGTATAAAATCTTTTTCGGAATCCGACCCTCGTCCATTCTAATTACGCGCCCTATCCATTTGACTCGTTTTTCGGCTAGCATTTGCCCTACTGAAGCTGGCGATGTTGTTTTCATTATGTATTCGTTTGAGAGACCAGCAGTCTTCGGGCTGAGAAAATCATATCCGTTACACTCCGATTTGAAACCGCATTGTTCTTCGGGTAAGTATGGATGCCAGTAGTGCTTTTAACCTTTCCTGCAATATTAATATTTTACTTGCTGTGTATATTAGCGCAAGTGCCCCGATAGTTACTACAATCCGCTCTGTCCCCTTTATTTTTTTGTATATTGAGACTATAGCGACACGTCTTTGAAATCATTGAGTACAAATTTCTGCTTCCACATACTAATAAATAATGTATACAAACAATTAACAATTTCTTCGCCTATTTTATAAATATTGGCAGGAATGCCGTCAAGGCAGCTTTGTTGTTTTTTAAGCTTCTTATCGCTGTTCGAACTTCTTCTTTCGTTGGTGGTTCATTAAGGCTTGCATCGATTTTCTTTTTTTTTGGTAGGTTTTGCAACACGCATGCAGGTTCTTATAATATTCCCATCTAGACCTTATTTCCTCTCTGTCGCGTAATAACCTTCCTGCCTGATTTTTAATGCCATTTTTTTGTTGATACTTTAAAAACCGTATACGGTTTTCATCATCATTTGGATCGGCCAATTTTTACATTTCACATGATTTACTGTGTTCCACCATTCGTTCTTCAATTTTCTCATACCTCTCTGGGATTTTGTTTTAGCCTGCTTGTACTCGGTCAGCTTTCTTTTGCTTGGTTTGTCAGCTTGTCATTGTATAAACTTTACCTTTTGAGCAATTCTTTAATTTCAATAGCATGGTCGGAAAACCAATCTGGCTGTTTCGTATGTTTAACATCGAGAACTTTATTACAAATATCATTTACTTTTTTGTTTTAGACCATTTCAATAATCTGCTACCGTCATATTATCTTGTTGACTAATTTTATGAAGCAGTCATTTCAGTTTTAAAATCATCTGCGATTCTCTCGGTTCTTAAACTACCGACAGTATATCTGCAGAGTTGTCTTCTGCTTACGTTTGCACCCGTGCAGCGCTGTGTTTTCTCAAATTGAAAGCGGAAGCGTGAGCGGACAAACGCGTGTCAGGTCACCGTCGGCTCTCCTCATAACGCGTGTTATTAAGTATTCGGCTTTGTTCTGTTTTGTAATTACGTATTCGATCACGTGCGGCTTGTTAGACAGCGGATGGATCCTGGTGCCCTTATGCATGTCGTTGAGTTGAAAATTTGTATTTGTGACAAAGAGCCGGTTTTTTAGCGCGCATAACTGTAACAACTCTGTCACCATTTTCGTTCATATTTCCGATACGTTGCGATATATATGTGGTAAACTATATTCCCGTTTGAATTGTTATTTATGTCAAATTCCTTTTTTAGAAAAAGAATTCCGATGTTTCAATGGTGGTTAAAATTGCGTCCATTGCTGCGTATTTTAGCCAAACATGATAGTACGTATGAAGAAGAAGGTTTGTATTTAACCGTAGAAGAAGCGGATAACGATCAACAATAAACGGCTGTATATATTTTTAATATACTCTTAAAAAAAAGTCAATATACTCGATAGTCATTCACAAACGTATGTTGAAACTAAGAAAACGGACAAATAAAATTGCGTTTCTTAAATATACGCAGGGAGAATTATTTATATAGTCAATCGACGAATACACGTCATTTATTGTATGTTAAATTATTATTATTTTTTAAATTAATAATTTATCGGATGATTTATTGGTCTCTGCTGTATATTTAATTCTAATTTAAATTAGAAAGAACAATACTTATAGTCATGTCGACGAGTCTTTTATCGCGTTACGAATTATTATGAAAATTAATCATGCTTATTGGACGACTTAATTCGTGCTATATATTTAATTATAAGTTACGAAATTTTTGAGGTAGTTCAGTTCCTCTATAGAACAAAATTACTCTTAATAAAAGTAGTCATTTTTTTGTGTAGACTTTTTTAAAAAGACACTTTTTTAATAACGTCTCTGTCCACAACGCGACGCGGAGAAAAATTTACATATTCGTGAATTGTACGTATCTCGTGTGTAACACCAGCATATTACGGAGTATCGTTCGCGATTTATTTAATTATATTTTCTCGTTTTTATTTATTTCTTTTGTCACGCCTAGTTTTATTACTGCGATTAAATATACTGCTAATAATAATAATAATAATAATAATTGTTATCTCGTGTATAACACTATAAAAAAATGCGAACATTCACGATTTATTTAACTATTTTCTTGTCGTTTTCTTTGTTTTTGTTGTTACGTCTAGTTTTATTATTGCGATTAAAAGAAATATATTTACAATATCTACAGTTTTTAATTATTAGTTTAAAAAAAAATACAGGAAGGTTATGTTATCATCAATTGGAAAGAGAATGAAGAAAGTTAAAAGGACAGATGAGACAACGCAGAAAATGGACGATATACTTACAAAATACTAACTAATATAAATAAATATAATAAAAACAAGAAAACATATTTAAACTACTTTATAACGCAACTATTGACTCAACATGGGGATTGCAATTATTATGTAAATAGATTTAAAATATCAGAAGTGGATACATGTGATCAATGTAAAGTAGTGGAAAATATGGAAGATGTATTGTGCCACTGCCAAAAATCTAGTAAAAGAATTACCAACAAAATGTATATTAATAAATGGGAAGATTTTGTTCAACTTATTAATGATACATTAAAGAAAAAAAATCAATTCCGAATTTAAAAGGTGATGGATTATGAAAGTCTTTGGGTTTCTGCATTGTTATAATGCTATTTATGTAATTATAGATAATGTTATTTCGTTTTAAATATTTCACACGTTATTATAATTAAGTATCAGAAAATTATTGTGTATATATATATTTATCCTTATTTTATTTTTATATTTGTTAGGGTGTACAATGATGATGAAAGACTCAACATAACAGGAAACCAGTTATAAGTCCACTACGGTTTTTAGCCATGGCCTTTTGGTTGTTACATTGGGGGGCAATTGACCGATTAAGCTAAATGAGTAAAAACCTATCGAAATAACCTTCGCGTTACGTCCGCCGGTCCTTCAGTATCTAGTATTCATAGTCGAGAGGTACCACAAGTCTTTTCCGAATTCTAAGCTAACTTAAACAGCTCACATCGATTCAAAAGATCCCCATATTAATATATATATATACACGTCGTGTATTCGTCAGACATTTCAAGCTAACGTTATTTAACAAATGGCTTATTTATCAGATTATTGTATGGTCAATCGTGAACATATGGAATAGCATCGAACACGAATTACTCAAGAGATACAAAATAAATTTATTCGTACGATAACCAATGCCAGATGTGGTTTTTACGAAATGAATCACCGCGTATCGATGTATGAATCAAGTAAGTTGATGAAATCATCACTGACGTGGCTTAACAACATGAAAAAACTCCGTAACCATCCGAATTCAGATGTATCAGCGTTTTTACTTACTGATCAAAAACGTTTTCAACTCAAGAACCTAGTAGTATTGCAAAATAGGGTTTAGGATTTCGAGAAATTTTAGAGGTATTTCTTTATATTATGCCTCCACTTCTTTATTATACTATCACCTTCGTGCGTCCTACTATCTTTTCTGAAATATGAACTGCATCCTGAGAAAGAAGCTTATTTTATATTAAAAGAGTCAGAAATTAAAAACAATTAGTATTATTTTGTAAGATGTACATTTGTATCTTCGCGATGTTTTAGAGTACTATTTACATTTTACATTCTAGGTTAAAATTTTTAGATTGTGTAACATGGTATCAAAAAAAATCCTCGCTATATTTAGGTCTACGTCACGTAATTTAACAAAACATATACAAACAAAGCACCCACTTCCCAACATCATTCGACATTTCAGATTTACAACAGGATACACGTAGACTTATTGGACGATGAACCTAGTGCTAGTACCAGTACTATTTCTAAACGTAAATTACGACAAACATCAGTAACTTAACACTTTTATTTTAAAAAAAGGATGGTCAATTGGTAATCGTAAAGAAATCGATGATACGTTAATTACCGAAGAGTTATAATCATTATATATTTTAAAATCAACATTTCAGAAGACTCGTTGAAACTTTAAATTCAGACTAAGTATTGCCATCAAGACGTAATATTGAAAATTCATTACTACCTGCATTATATGAAGAAGTGAAATTCTCGCAGTAACAGTCCATTTCATTAATGAAGAATTTAAACATTGCAGTATATTATTAGATTGCATTTCATTTTGTGAAACACACCAGTTGAAATATGGGAGATAAACTTACGTCCGCATGTCAAGAGTGGAATTTACAAAACAACAAATTTTAATGGTTATTACCGATAATGCTGCGAATATGAAAAAAGTGATAAAAGAAAAACTTAAGTTAAATCATTTAAAATGCTATGCACATACAGTTAATTTCATTGCGCTTAATTTGCTTAAATTATGCTCGGGAACAATACGGCATATTCAAGAGATTGAAATTCAGCGCTATTGAGAAGATTCCCTAATATCACGGAAAGAAGATCCCTTATTACGGCGGAAAAATAATGCATTAGTAATGGAAAATTGGTCACAGTTTGTACTTCATGTGAAAGAATTTGTCCTAATTGGGAAAAATAATAACCGAATGTAAAAACGTCTCAGTGCGATAAAATAAAAAAAATGTTTATTTATTAACCAAAGTCGTTTGTTTTATGATAAATAAATTTTGCGTGTTTTAAAATAATAAAAAAATCTTATTTATTAACCAAAATCGTTTGTTTTGTAATAAATAAATTTCACTTATTTTAAAATAACCTAAACTTATAAATGTAAACACATGACCAGAATGTATCACTCATCACCATTACAGCAGTAATTAATGAATCAATATATTTGACAAATATAGGTAAAGAACGAATACAATTCGGTTCGAATCACGCTGTTGTACAAGATACAAGATACAATACGTACGTCTTGGTTGCTATCCTGGGTGTTGGACTGGTATAAAGAGTACCGTGGTATAATGTGTGTCGGACAGTGATAATGGTAATGATTACGGTGAAATTTCGAATTTGGTGCGGTTACTAGTCAGTGTTACCAGACCTACCGTTTTTACGGTAGATCTACCGTTTTTCAGAGATTCCTACCGCCATACCGTTATTTCCCGAAATATTTCATAAATCTACCGCTTTTTCCAATATTTACGTTAATTCATTAATTTCCGTGTTTTTTATACTTTGAACAATTAAAACATTAATCATTTTTTCAATCACTATTTACCTTTGTTAAAATATTGCCTATGTGTTAGTGTATTAATTGGAGCGGAGATATAGAATGACAGAAAATAGATTATTCAGCCGCAAGGTTAGACAGTTCAAGTTTTTATGTGCTGATCGGCATGCGACAAAATACATATATAAAAAAAAGAGATTAGAGCTCACTTTTGATGTTGCAGTCAGCGCAACAGAAGGCGCCTACAAGACGCGACCCAAGGAAGAAACACAATCGAACAAAAAACACCCGACAAAGATTAAAAGTGTTTACGATTCATTCTTTAATAAGTTCGGTTTTTGTGTTCGTATTTCCCATTCGCGCACTCTACAATGAGCACAGCCTTTATTACAATTACATTCTAGTCACCTCTCCGCTGATAAAACTATGTACCTGTCAACTCAGCTTAAATATTTTGGTAAGTAAACATACATTCGCATGTTTTTAATTCCACATTCTAATTTTATAATAATAAAAAAAAGTAATATGTAAAAATAATGAATATCTGGTTAAGTAGGTTCTACTGCTTCTATTGTGTAATTATTTGATGAAACACAATTCGAAAAATTGATTATTTTATGTTTAGAATGAAATATTTCATAATTTCTTGTAAGGGAAGATAAACAATATATTTTGTGTTTCCCGATTTTGCAATGATTGTGGGAGTATCGTATTCTACCGTTTCTACCGTTTTTTTGTAAGGTCAACTACCGCTTTTTACTTCAAAGCATCTGGCAACACTGTTACTAGTTAGTTAACTAGTTAAGTATTTAGTTTAGTTAGTTAGTAGTTACTCTAGTACTACAGTAGTATCTTATTTAATTGTAATTTGAACTTTGTGATCTGCAATATATGAAACTTGTTTTTAAATAAAGTGTAGGGATGTTTGAAAAATGAAATGTTCGATTGAAAATTTATCTTTACTATAATGGACATTGATGACTGGTTTCTTGATTCTATAGAACGGTTTGTATATTCATGATTAATTCAAATTTTTATATACATGTTAATAATCTGAAATAAAATTGCATTACAGTTAGATTCGTGCTGAATATTGAATTAATTCTAGCTGCACTATACACCTAGTTTATATTCAATTGAAATGGACTTTTTTTAAAAAAGAAATTATCTTTTTTTTTTTTTAGATATGATAAATTGCATATGTTTTCTGTATGTAATTCTATTTACGAACAAGAATTAAAAAGTGAAAACGAATTATATGTCGCATTTAAAGGAGAGCGAAATGAAGTTACATATATTACTTTACCAGATAAAATAATGCAAAAAGATGAAATATCACCGTTTGTTACTCCGGATTTAGGATTTAGTGCAAATTCCATTGTGGTAACCTCGTTGATACAGGTAAATTTTAAAATATTTCTGACGGATATTATTTTCTGCGCGTGCGAGAAATCAAGAGAATGGTTCGAGTGGGTTATTTTCATGATCTTATTAAATGGTGATAAATTTTTAAATTTTACAGTTTATTTTTTGAAATAACACGATTAGGAAAGAAATTTTAGACCGATTTTTATATATATTTATTAAATATCATCATTTTAAGTATAGCGATGACTGTCATAATAATGAATTTTCAAGATTAAGGGATACGAATGTTAATTTTTTGTTCATTAATCAATACAATATTTCGAAATATTCGACTGATTTCTGTTAGTTGTATAATGGAAAATAAATTCTTAATAAAATAGCGAGATAAAATGATAAAATTTATAAAACACTAAGAAATTAATATATTTAGTTAATTATAACGTAAACAGTTTCAAAATGTTTAAAATGCGTAATTATTTTCTTTGAATAGTGAGAAACGTTTATGACTTCATACACTCTAAACTATGAATGGCAATTTTTTAAGCTTAGGCGAAAGTTATGCTGCGAAGTGAATTATATATATATATAATTATACGAAGATATAATGAATACGCAAATCCCGCCACTTCTAATAACTCCAAAGTGTCCAAATATTATCGTATTATAATATTTACTTTTTAAGAGTTACGGATTTTTTATTAGTCATTAAATTATGTCTTCCGATGTATGGATATAAGTACTTAGTAAATGTGTTTATGTTTTTAATTACGCACTATATATATATATATATATATATATATAAAAAAAGAGTTTAAAACTACAATTAAAATATCATGTTGTTTCAGATGAAATCTATTTATAAAACGCCACAATTTATATTATCCGAAGACAGTAGTGTTTCTCTGTATAGTTGCTCATCTTCTGAGTCTGGTATGGTGTACATTTATAGAATTTCGTTTTATTTTTATTTACTTATTCTTAATGACGTCGAATGCTTATATTTTAGAATACTAAACAGTATATTTATTTTGTTTAAATTTCGTGAGAATGTATATTCGTCTTATACACGGTTAAATTAAGAATAAATTTTCTATCTGAGATTCAAAAATAAGTACCGTAAAATATTAAAATCTTAAGTGTTAGTCTAGATTGTATAAAATTATCATATTTTTTTGGTGACCAGTGAATACTTAAAATAATGTTACCAGCTTCGATTGTACATATTCTGCGTAACAAATTGTTATTGCGGTTTAGAAGGACTGTATTTTGTGTATATGTAATCGACAGTAATTAGAATTTGAATTACGTTCATTATATTTTAATATCTTTAAAAAATTACGATTGTGATAGTAACAGCTGCTACGCTTATGATTTACATCTAAAAGCCAAGCCTTATCGATGCGAATTTTGTCTTTTATTTCTCTTTATATGTATTACTATCCTTTGCACATCGATTTATTTGTTGTCGTCATTTTAATAATTCTTCAGTTGGTCGTTCTTTACTTATCGTCGGTTTTCCTTTATCGTGACGGCTTATGTCTTCTTATGCAACCAATTATTTTCTTTATTTTAATAAAACGTTTTGTTTTGTCTTATTTTATGGAACAATTCCAAAGTTTTCTTTTTTTGCTCGGTTAACATTTCCATTGTTTTTAACTTCTCCCTGCCTATTATTTACCCATGTTAATAATACATCCCAAGTATAAGTTTTGGGTAAATTTTTTCACGTCTGTAAGCTGTGAATTTTATTAGTAGAAGTCGTTGTTTTTACACACGAATTTGTCATATTTCTGTAATGGAGCAACGGGCTCGAAATCATGCAACGCATATACGCAGACACTGCAATGACGGACTGCACGTCAACTAGACGATTGAAAAGAAATAGAATTCGCGACCTAGTTTAAGAGATGGACTGAATACATCAATGGATGTATTCTCTATACTCATAGATATCCTACTCGGATAGGAATGAATTTGGCAGAAGTAGAAAAAAGTATTTGATTTATATTGAATATTTAGCCACTTATTAGTGTACTAAGGTATTTGTAATATTTTTATTTGTTCAGTTAGTTGCTTATCTAAAAGTTTTTTCTTCGGTTATCGTCGTAACTAAATTTTTTATTTTCTTACAGAATTTTGTTCGAAAATGTTATGAAATATCGATAAAGATTTCTGTATTTTTTTCTGACTCGAATATTATGGCAGTATAAATACGATATATTGGATTGTTATTACATTAATTTTTAAAAACGGGATATCTTTTAAATCACTTTTTGTACACATGCATTTCAATTAAAACGATGTCGTTGTGTTACGTAAGTTTATATTTTATTCACGGTATATAGAATACACGGTGTAGGTATCACGCGCATACCGGCTGGACTACGTCATCGGTACCAGACTCCGTCTCTGTGTAGAAGAAACATCATCGCGTGAACACTGTTTTGGGTTAAATTGTGTGGTTTTTAAACTAGTTTAGTTTTTATTTTTTAAATTTTGTTCTATTTCCTCCTCTACATAAATAATTTATTTTAATATCGTATTAATTACAAACTTCTCACGATTAGTTTACTGATGTTTCATTTTAAAAAATATTCAAACAGTAAATAATATCTTTAAATCGTGACTTTTGGGGAGCATATATCTGTGTGCGTTTAATAATATTACTTTATGAACATGTAAAATTGTAAATAATGTAAATAATGAAATGTCACAAAAATCTAGGTGTATAAAGAAATGTCTCACTCGCCGAATTGTAGTTATTACTGCAATTTCAATTTATTCCTCTTTTTTCGTTTATCGTCGGTATTTTAATTTTTCTTGTTCAGCGTCTGAATCCTGATAAATGTTCGTGTTCTAACATAACACGAAATGGTCGTCAACACTACTGTTACTGTATTTCGATTTCAATGCGTTTATCAGTGTTTTCATCAAGTCCGAATTCTTATTAATGCCGTGGTAATTGTTAATATCTTTTTCCATATTGTATATAATTTTTATCCATTGTTCGGTTGGATTCATTAAAACACACCTCGATATTGTAGCGAGCCAGTCAATTTGTTTAGGTGGATTGAATTCTGTTGGACGGCGTTATTCAAAAGCAGTATCTAATCCTCGTTTTTTCATTCGATATGCAACATAACCGGCTAGCATTTAGAACAAATCTTTTTTTTTCACCATGTACGTTGTCTGATTTTTCATCATCATCCGAGTCTAGTTCGATTACTACAGCAAAATCATTTTTTTCTTCCTGAAAACTTGTATGTTCTTCTTGTGATTCGAATTCTTCGTCTGGTAAGTCGACATTTAATGTTACTAATGCGTCATTCCACGAGTTACCAGTGTTTATTACGGAAGCAGAGTGCTTAGTAAACAGGATACTCTTATTTGATTTACAGCGGTTGGTATCGTCGTAAATTTACCTAGTCTTCTGATTAAAGAAAAATATAATTTAAGAATATCTTGGTTGCATCTCGCTGACATTATATAAGAGTGTCCTTCAGAATGTAATTCATCATACATCCGCTGAAGATTACGAAAATCTGAAAAGCAGTCTGCAATGGTAAACAATTTGATCTACCGTTTACTTTCATCGATGTGCACAGATTATATATAACTTTTGCAATGCCTCGTTCTGTCTGACTAAATTATTCATAAATGCGTGTTTCATTTCATTGTTCGAATGAAAAGGAATTCTGTAATTTAAAACATCGAAACTGTCATTAATGAGTTTTAATAATTCGATAACATATTTATTGCCTGGAAGCATGTAACTAGCGTCAGCTACTGTTCTTGAAAGCAACTGAGCTGCTATCCTAACTTTTTGTCTCTCGATTCCTGAAAGAAGTAAATGATTTTGAGTAATTTTGCAAGCGAATTTGAGATTTTGTAATTCCGTTGATTTATAAAAAATCTTTAGTTACAACTTCAGCGCCAGGTAATTGACACCCATGATCAAGATGGTGGTTTCTCGATAGTTTCAACGCACGGGTAACATCGTAAAGAGCCCAGATCTTTTCACAAAGTGAATGCGTAATGTATGATTTATCACGATCGATGCCAAGATCGGCTATGAGTTTTCTATTTGATGAGCCCACGTCGCATACAAACGCTCCAACTTTAAATCCCGAACACTGTATCAATTTAATGACTTCAAAAAACAAGTTTTTATCAACCGCACACAATCCGAATTATAGTATACGGGTTGGTACCACTTTTCGGCAACACTACGAACAAGTATAACCTACTGTCGTAACATATATCATATTGCACTTTCATCTCATCGAATGAAAGTACATCTTTTTCGAAGTCGGTGAATATTCTCAAATGTGATTTTAAAATATTCAAACTTAGATTTATAAAACCTGGGATAACTATGAATTCGCTTAGACGACGTGTTATAGTTACTTCACTAGGAATATAAATGTCCTTTACAAACTGGAAGGATTTTTTAGAAATGCATTTTAAAGATATTCGATAAATCATCGGAAGCCCACCTGGAATTTTTCCATTAACTATATTACCTGTTGCTGACATGTCGAGAAAATGCCTTCAAACATCTTTAGTCTAAGTTTTAAACACGTAATTTCAGCTTCTTCCTAAATCGTTCAAAAAAATTTCATTATTTTGTCTTAAGCAATTATTTTCTAATTTTAATTTAATTAATTCCTCGTTATCGCTAACGTCGGGTAACAGTTATCCAGTCCACCATTTTCATTATTCGTTAAAATTATCTCACCGTTGTTGTTTCCTAATAAAGAAGCAACAATTTTTTTATACTCTCGTTTATTTTGTCTTTCACCGATTTTGATTACGTGAAACTCAGTCAAAGTTGGTATTCTTAAATAAGGAATGGAATCCTTTTTTAAATATATATATTTTTTTGTCTTGTTCTCAAGTAACTGTGATTGCAAATCACGTTCGAAATCATTTTTATTAAAATGAAAACAGCATACGCGAGTACTTTCAATATTGAAGTTGTCAGCCCTTCTGCTCATATGCAACCAATGCTTTCGAAGAACTTTATCTTTAGAGGAAACCGATGAAGGCTAATACCTAATTTATTAGCATCTCGGCTATGATTACAACACCCGAAAGTAGTACAATAAGACGAAATATAAATGTTAATAAGATAATAAAAACATTAACCAATTATCAGCGAGATAGAAATATTATTCACAGTCTTACCGATTAGAAATAAAATACTTTAAAAAATAAAATTAGGAATCCTGCACTAAAAACTAAGAAAATACCATAAACACGAAACATGAAACAACGAAATGACCCCTTCTGTAATAAAGTTGGATTTGGGATGGGTACCAACTACGTCACAATCTCGTTTGACTAATGCGCACCTATTTCGCGATACCTACCTTGTACTTCTATATATATCGTGATTTTATCTACTTTTCCTTATGTTTCATTACGATTATATTATGATGTTTCAGATAATGATCAATCTATTGTTAAAGTCAGCGATATTTCGAGTAATCAAATATTTCAGCCTCATATGTCGATTGATATGAGCAGAATTTATTTAGCTTTGTCGGGCGAAGAAAGCGACAAAAGGTTAATTATAGATTTTGAAAGTACGGCACCCGTTTTGGAATTACCCGGAAATTATGGCGGAATTGGAAATTTAACGCCGTTATTTTTATCGGAAAGCGTAATATTATTTGCGAATACCTTAACTGGTCGTTTAGAATTGCACGACATCAGAACCGGTAGTAACCCTTTTGTGATATCAGTGGAAAATGGTAAAATAAATGTAATTATTAAAATCTTAATATTGTTATCTATATTAAAAAAAAATAATAATAATCTCTTAGAATGGTTCTGGTTATAACAATTCGTCTTTTCGAAAGAAAAACTTTATTTGAAAGATAATAATTTTTATACGTGTAAGATATTATGTGCAGTTAAATTTTCTATTAACTAAATTATTATTTTTCACTCACTACCGTCTAAGTATCGAATTTTATAAAAGCTATTCGTGTTAATAACGAATCTGTTGTATAATTGTAGGTGCTACTTTTAAACGTCAGAATTTCGTCGAACCGAGGTGGAGTTATTGTACGATGTTTGATGAATTAAATCGTAAAATAACAAATTCTAACGACACGCGCATTTACGCATTTTCAAATGAATGTCATTTTAGACTTTACGATGTTCGTAGCATGACAGAACCGTTGTGTTTGGCCGATCAAGCTATTTCAGCGTCCAGTTTGAACCGTTCGCAAGCCAATTATGTTCGATTGAAAACGAATCCGTTAAATTTCGACCAGTTTTGTGTTAGCGGACTCGATGAAAATTTATACGTATTTAATGTAAATTGCGATAATGTTGAAATGATATTTAAACACGACGGGCATCTATTTGACGAGGAATGTAACGAACGCAATGCGCAAACAAGTCCCATTTTAACAACGTCGTTTACTTGGTTACCACAGGTATCCGATAATACTGTTATATCTAGTTCCGATAATTGTTCCTTACAGTGTTGGCAGTTTGTTGCGCCGGTAAGTTAAATTACGCGGGAATTTATAATTATAATTTTGCGTTTCCTAATAATTTTTCTAAGATTTTTTTTAGGATTCGCACCTAGTACATGAAAGTATCATTATTTATATATCCGGCAAGTATAAACCAAACGAAATATAACACCAATAATCACTAAAAGTTTTATATTGCGAAGCTTTCGACAATTACGTCATTTTCAAGCGCGCACAAATAATCGTATTTATTTATGCGTGCTTGAAAATGACGTAATTGTCGAAAGCTTCGCAATCAAAAACTTTTAGTGATTATTGGTGTTATATTTTGTTTGGTTTATAATTAATAAAATCACTACTCTCCAATATATTCAACATTTGACAAGTATAAGTAATAAATATCGTAATTTATTTTCAATATTTTATTACAGTTATAAATTATAAAGATCTTTAAAAACGAGATAAATTTAATGAAGGAAAAACAACGTGCAGATAGAAATTATCTATGATCTTCATTTGACTTTCGTATTCGATCTTAACACTGGAATGTGATCGATCGAATGTATAACCTTTTTCCCTTATGTGAATAAGTCTTTGTAGTGTATATATTACGTTACTTTTTCAAAGTGATATTAGTATGGAACACAATTATTTGTAAAATTATTTTCACTATGAAATTTCTTTTCCCGGTTTTTAACTATTAACAAACTGATGAGAAATGCATGATTTTTCATGTAATTAGAATTATTGTCGTTTAAATTAATTACATATATTGTACAAAAATCTCGTATTTTGTACAATATTTGTAATTAATTTAAACGACAATAATTCTGATTACATGAAAAATCGTAAAAAATCATGCTTTTCTCATAAATTTTTTAATAGTTAAAAAAAATTAACAAACCTGGATATGGACATCTAAGCTACCCGAAGACATACGATATCATCATCCTCATCATATGTATGATTTTTTTTTTAAAGCATTCGGTTTTTGTGAAATAACTTCTGCATATTAATAAAACATTCTATGTTTACATAAATTCTGTACATTCTTTCCACCCACGATTTCGGTATTAATACTTTATCGTTGGACAAGGTTTTTGTCTACATAAACCGACTAATCTATATTCAGTAATAGTTCAAAGTTGATTTTTAATTAAATAATTAATTTGTATATGATTTATACATTTGTAGAGAATCCACAATATCATTAACGAGTACATTGCCTAATTATTCTCTACTTTGAATTCTTCGGAAATAGTGTACATAAAATGAACTTGCAAGAGCCTACTGATGAGATTCAATCTTGGCAGATATTTCCAATGTTTTATTTACACTTGTCTAATAATTAATTATTAATTGAATCTAAACTTTGAAAGTATCATTTTTTTCCACCGATACCCACGCAATATAATTAACATAAGGAAAGTATGGGCGTTAAAGTTTATAAATTATTATTTTGTTAAAAAGAAAATAACTGAAATTTAAGTTATAAGTCGTCGTTTCATGTAATATATAGATGCATATAAAAGAAATGAGAAAGTTTATAAATATTGTAATTTTGTTAAAAAGAAAGCTTCGCTTCCTTCAATTGTTATATGTATTTATAGTATTACATTAAATTAAATAGTTATCGACGACCCACGACTTAAATTTTAATTCTTAACAAAGAATGTACTTACTTGTTAATTTAAAACGGATGTTTAATAAGGAAAAAGTCTTAGGAGGGAATACGCCATTCAAGATAACCAGAATCTAGTGTCAATATTTTTCGATATATAGAAAGTATATTGTACACAGCGTAGAGATACGAAATTTTTCTATTACTTTTAAAAGTGGGATTGAATTACTGACCAGTATTATCAGAACTTGTCTTGCGACTACTCGTAATGTTAAAGTTGACCCGAAATTGCATTATCGCGAGATTTCATTATAGAAGACTCTGTCCCATAAGGAAGCATATTGTATATTGCTTCTTAAATAAATACCGTTAATTCCGTTACCGATTTTAATTTTACTGACGATTTAAACATTTTATAATCGGTAGACCTTTAAATCCTATTACCGGGACACCTAGATAACAAACAGCGTGGGCTTACAGTTATCTTTTCAAAAAACTAAATGAATAGTATTTACAAAAAACGTTCAAGTTACATTAAATGTAAACATTATTGAATAAATTCAGCCGCAAACAGATATTTAAATTTCTTGGGTTTTATTTCAATTCCGAATTGACCTGGTGTAACCATATTTTCGCATTAAAGCAAATGTGCCGGCCATTTTTTTTTTCAGCACTCTGAAAATGTTGTCTTAATGTCAAAATGTTCAGCGCTACTTCAGCTATGTCCTTATCTTATATTGTAGCTAGATATATTCGTCGGCCAGTCAACGACTATTAAACATACTGAATTTTATATAGAATGCTGGATTACGGATTGTGTTGAAGGCTTTCCTAACCTGGGTATTTCAGTGGTTTCCATCTTCTTCATTACAGACGGAAAATACTGTAAAGCGCAGTGTGACAGTTATCAGCAATATAAAAATCATAAGTATATTCAAAAGCAGTTGCAACAATTTGGGCTTCGATGGCTTAAAGTAATATAAGTACTACCTCCTTGGAACCAATTTAAACTGAATGTTCACTGGCATCTACTTTCAACGGATGTCAAAAATAAATCGAGGAGCGAAATTCATGGAAAGATCCAAAATATTCTGCACCAACACATCTCAATGCGATAATCTTTGCTGTACTAATGCGTTCAAAACAACTTAATGTTGAACATATCCTGTTCATCAGAAATAAAATCCATTCTTTCAAGCTGGCAAATAATACTTATCTACTGAGCAATCAATCTATATGCGAGATCTGTCGAGTGTTGCTGACGGTCCATTACACTGTGTTAACCTGCACACGTTATTTAATTTTCGTTAATTATATTAGTGCTATATGTATCTATCTAGTTTCGTTTTAATTATGTTAATACACGGGGATTGTTCAATTTTAATTAAAAAGTTTTATTAATTTTTAAAATATTTTAGTATAATTTTATTCATAAGGCTGCATTTTTAGAATTGTCAAATAAAGCCGAAATAAATTTTCAGATGCAATGGATTTCAGAATTATTTTCAAATTTTTATAAACAATTTAATAAGGCTGTTTATCTAATGTAAATATATCTTTTCGTTTAATAACCTCTAGATACGTGGTGATAATTTTTGTATTCCACATATTTCTACATAAAATGACGGTGTTTATTTTCTCCACAACTTCTCGTACTCGTGCGTACGCGAATCCTTATATTAAAAAAAAAAAAAAAAAAAAAAAAACAGTTTAAAAATATGTTTATTGAGAAATATACAAAACAGAATTTTAATTATATACGTATTTAAACAATTTAGGATAATACTTACACACATACATATATAGGTACAATTTGTTGAATTTATAAAAACATGTATACGCAAAATGCTTTAGCTTTTGCTATTTTTGAAGCTGAGACTTCTACACATGAAAAACTTTATTCAGGTTAGAAGGACGTGTATGTAAAACTGCATATGTTTGAATTGACTAACTTTAAAGAAACTTAAAACTTCACCAAGCCGAAAAGGTTCTGAAAGTTGTGGTTGTCCAAATATTTTTGGGAGGGAGGAGAAGGATGCTAAGATTGAACTGAATCGTCACGAATTTCAAGTAGATTCAGTTTTTAACAAGGGAATTTGGTAGAACGTATTATAGACCGAAAGCTTTAATTTCACTTTAATGGAACTTCAATAATCAAAAGTTTACACTGTTTCAAACAGTAAATAAATATATATATATAACATACATCCACGCACGTGTGTATGAAGAATTATTGAAATAGTTTCCATGTTTTGTTTATTGGCAAACTGCCTTACAAATATCAGAATCAAAATTATTTGGCTTTTGCTGCACGTTTGTTCTTCAAAATTTTTCTTATGTTTTGATCAGCTTCAGTTAGTTCATTATCGCTGCCAGATTTACGATCTGAAAAAGTTTCACGATTTATTTTATATAGAAAAATTGATTAAAAAATTATCGAATAAAAATAATTACAACAAAATGTAAAGTGAAAGTTTTATAAGGTAAAATATAAAATTCAATTTCTTTTTATATATATATATATATATATATATATATATATATATATATAAAACTGTTCTTATCACAGGCGCCAGATGTCGATTGCGATAAAAGTTGCGCGTAAATGGGAAATTTCTCATCAATCAGAAGATACATGATGGCCATTTTTTTGTTACACAACATTCTATTATAATTTAAAGAGAACACGGTAAATATTGGAGAGTAATAATTGTTATTACTTTATAATAATATTTAATTTTATAATCAAATATATTTTAAATATTACCTTTCTTTTTTCCAATACGTGTTTTAGATTTTTTTGACGATTTACTTCCTGATAGAGATGTTTTCAACGATTTTAAGGATGGTAATTTTATGTTTAGATTCCAGTATTTGAACTGTTGTAAACTTTCTATTCCAAATGAAAACAACAAATATCCTTGAACGGCAAAACATAATGCAATCATAAATAGACGAATCGGTAAAATATTGAAGTTTCTACCCGTTACGTCAATTTCTTGTGTTTCAACTTGGGAGAAACCGTATAAGAACGTCAGCAAAATTAATAAAGCGGAATTAATTTGTATAGCCAGGAATATTACATCAGATGCAGTCTGAACAGCTGTGTAATAAAGACACAAATTAATGAATCGTAACAATTTATAATCACTTAGAAACTACTTGTTAAGAAAAAAAAAACATTCTCATTTCTTTGGCATAAACATAAAAATAGTATATGAGATTATCGTTAATTCACCGTAATTTATTTATATATATATATATATATATATATATATATATATATATATATATATATATATAAAAGAAATGAAGTAATATAATTATTTATAACATATAATAAAAAAACAAACTCAACTACATTTTGGACCAACTAAATAAGAAGTAGAATAAAGAATACATTTATTTCAATAATTACATTTTTTTACAGTGTTAACTAAATTCATTAAGTTAAGTACTTTAAAGTAACTTTAGCAAATAATTTAGAAATATAAAATAGCTTGAATATAAAGTAAAATTAAATTTTTACAATAAAATATATTACGTAGGGAAAATTAAAACAAAAAAACCTACGAAAAAGAACTATAACTAAATTCAAATTAGTCATAATAATAACTTAAAGCGCAAAATTGACGTTTAAATTAAATGAATTATAAAAATCTGCGCTTAACTCCACGATGTTTATATTTAGTGTAATGCTCGCGTAGATGCGATATATCATAGCTACGCTATACTTTTAATTAGCTCATCGTATTTTTCACAATTTTTTGTAAAACTTTTGAAATATTTTACTAATATATGTAAAAATATGCGGAAGCTGGAAACTGATTATGTAAGAGTGTGATATTTTTAAGTATCATGTTTCAACGAAATTCTGCAGGAATGATTTTGCACTATCTGTAATTAATTAAATTACAAAAGTTGCATAATGCGACGAAATACTCACTTTTACTATTTTTTTCTTCCTTGTCGATGATGTTATATATTCTTGCTGCATGAAAAGTTGCTTCAGCGCAATAATGCAAGAATAAAAATACTATTCCGAATCGATTGAAACTATAAAAAGGAAACAATACGGAAAATATAACAAATATTAGATAATCTATCTTATATTTGTTAAATCGAGTTTTATTTTACTGAAACAAGTATCATTCTCTTCTTTAAATCTATTCTTGGCCAATGGGATATCAGTAGATGGTATAACAAAAGATCACGACGTGGCAGGTTCAACGACTAGTCTCAATGTTAGTATCACGTTTTAATAATTTACATAATTTTTATTCCTACATCAGGTGTAATAGTTTAGTTCCCCCTCAGCCTGCGAATTTGCATCCGTGACTTGTTATCCAATAAGCTAATTGCAGACCAGTTAGCAATGTAACCGCTCCTGATGTTTGATTATGTTTGATCGCCATGTTTTTAATTACGTCAGCACTCAATGCCGGTCACCGTGTATAGTTTTGTCCCTTAGCACGGAGCACTGAATTTTGATATCTTTGTATTTTCACTATCGTCGTCATCATTAAGTTCCGTCTCCGTATCGGAGGTAGGCGACTACTTACCTATGTATATTTTCTTGTACAATGTAAGTAGCGTACAAGGCATTCATAATATAGCATTAGCGTCGGGAGAACTGATTGCAATCGCTTTGTTGTCACGTCACAATGCAGCCCCGCGTGTTTTTGTAGTGTACTATATTATTACTAGCGCGCATACGCTCGTGGTTTGCTATTGCCTTCCACGCGATAATATTACGATTATTTATATTTTTATTTTCTGATGATAGTCGCCGATCGTATTCGAACTCGGTACCTTCCACATAGAAGACCGTGTTCTAGCCACTAGTCTATCCCGACGACTATTTTCATTATAGATTGTTTTTTTTTTTTTTTACTGCACCCACATAATTTGCACCCGTATCCTCAATACTGGAGCGAGTATTTGGTTGTATAATAGTAGCTTGTTCTTTAAGGTAAGTTGGGATTGCATTCCTATTAACCAGTGCCGGTTTTTAGTTTTGATTCTGACTTCAGCCCTTTTTGTATCAATATGATTACACCATGTTTAAAATATAGACGCTACCAAATATAATTTCGAAAATACTGCAAATTATAAACACAAAACGATTTATGAAGTATAAGTTACATATACTACTTTGGTTACAGAACATACTGAATTAGATTTCTCAGTAATAATCGTTAAATATAAACTTACTTCAGAATATATAAGGTTGATATAACAATCAAGTACAAGGTTGGAGTTTTAATTTTAGGTAACATTTCCGAACGCTTCGTTTTCTGAAAATATAATTCAGGATAACTATGGATCCAATAACTTATCTGAGTAATATAGAACACTTTTACGGTAAACGACATTTGTTGCGGATAATCTGACCAAATCGATGATACATTAAATAAGTAATTATTCCTATAATATAAAAAAAAAAATTGTATCATTTAACATTCCAAATGATTGCGGTAGTCACGTAAGATTTATAATTATTTTATTAAATTCACTTACTTCAAAGTAATGTCGGCAGCCCATAAGAACGATATTAGGTAAAAAATTAACAGTTGTCCAGATTCATTGAATTGACTATGTTTGACTTTTGACAAATGTAATTTTTTTGTTATTTTCTACAACAAACGCCAATAATACTTTTATAATTTGTTTTCTAATTAAAACGTTTATTATATATATATATATATATATATATATATATATATATAATAAACTTTATATATATAACAAAAACTATATTACTGGATTACATAAAATAAATGAGGTACAAAGTTATCATAGAGATAACATTACATTTCCACAATAGTTATTTATCTCACGTATCAAAACTTTTACATTTACTACGACTTATCATTAGAACTGATCTTCATATTATTAAATTCATATATTTTTTATATTCTTCCTTTAAATGGACCCATGATAATGCTCTTAAACCACATTACAAATTTGTTCAGCATTTTCATTTCATAATTCGTTTTCGTTACTGCTTAGTTTTATATGTTTTCAAAGTAATTAATGAATCAATTCGATCAAAATATCAAAATTAGACATTTAATCTCTTTACAAAAAGTCTTTTCCCAATAGTTTCGTCTATTTTTCACACTCTGCTCGTAATCTAATTCCATTAATTTGTGTCTTTGTATAGTATATATATTTTTTAAATTTAGACCACTTTTTTTTTTTTTTTATTAAATCCATATAAATAATACACACATATAAATTGTTTGTTATGCTCTTCTTATGATTATTTTGCATTGCTTATATTTTGATTTTGTGATATTTTAGTCACTCACAGTAAACATTCTCAAAACATAAACATATGTGTATAAAAATTATATATAAAATACATATATGCATTTATATAATTCGTACTCACATCCAATAAATATTCTTGAATAGCTGCGTGAATAGCTATCAACAATAATGTAGCAAAAAATATATTGCATAAATCGAGTAAGCCACAATTATACACGTCACCTATATTAGTTGAAGAAGCGTACTGAAGTGATACAAATTTGCTGCAGAAAGGAGACGTAGCCTGTGTATGCGAGAGAAAAAAAATTAATTACATTTATTATTAACAATATATAAAGTCACATACTATATGTAATTTAAATATATAATTTAGAATTGCATTTGTCCGTTTTTTTTTTTTTATTCATTTTGGGTTTACATTTTTCCGTTATTGTCATTATTTTATTTATTTTGTTTGGTGTTTTTTTATTTAATTTTTTTTCTTTAAATGACTAATATAAGTGTTTTACAAGATTTTTAGAGAAAGTTGAAACTGTCGGATGAAAAGGAATCGTTTCAATGTTGTGGTCTTTTAGACAGTATAAATTCTACATAACTGTATGTCATGGATATGCAACCGACGAGCGTAAGTGTAAAGGAAATTTTGCATATGTCTAATTTTATTCACATAGATTCGGTACAATAGACCAACATCAAACGAAAAAGTTTACACAATATTATTTTATCTTCTATATTCAAACGATCGGCGGTCTAGGAATTGAAATAAAAAACGATGAGACAAGTATAACCAAACGGAAGTATGTTGACCGATTATCTGGGCAACAACTTGAGTGGATGTTTGGAGAAACAGCGTTTCAAGATTATGGTTTATGAACTTTGTACATGCGCGGTGTGCTAATACGTTATTGCCGGTCATTCAGGAATTTTGTGCGTCCGTGATCAATGATTTACTCCGATTTATGGCCATCTAATGACTGAGTGACATGCACATTATAGAATGAATTATTTCAAAAAATCTATACAACATGCAACAAATCCGGATATTTAAAACGTGTAGCCAATAGACCACATTAAAAAATAAATAAAAGTATTTTATGGTCTACATATTGAAAACAATCAGGGTACAAATGTTTGTATTTTGAACAAATCCCATGGTCAAAAGAAGTTCTTTATGTAGGTGTAGATTAACATGTAATGAACATATTAAATATGCGATAGACAAGCCCACAAAGCAATGTACGCACTTTTTCCAATATTTAACAGAAAATCAGGTCTTACTAGGTTAAATAAAAATTATTTTATTGTAGAATTATATTAAATGCTACCCGTAATAAAAAAATTTCAAATTTACATGAGTAGTTACCGTTTATTGGTCAATTTATTAACAAAATTTCGCAAATTTTTTTATAATAGTTCTGTCCATCGTAATAAATTAATCAGTTATCGGTAACTATGATATGGCACATCTCCGTGCACAATTATACTAAGTATAAGCATCGTAGAATTAAGCGTAGATTTTTATAAAAATTATTTTTTATTTTGAGCAAAGTTATTGTTTTATTATGATTTATTAACAAGTATCGACCGTAATTATCTGACATGGGTTAACCTAAGTATTTTTATTTTTTTTTCTTATCTAAGCAGATTTTTTATTTTGCTGGGTTTCCCTGTATTACTTTTTAATCAGATTTATACTAAATATTACAAATATAATTTATTATTAAGTTAATATAACTATTTGTCAAAGTTAAAAGTGGTACTTGAACAATAATTTTGTTGAAAGTAGGCTAATTAATGAAATAAACTTTTTAAATAAATAAAAGTAATTATAAATAAAGGAACTTCTAACCTCTAAAATTAATACCTTTTCAAAATAGATCTGAAGTTATACACGTAATTCGTTACATTAAAATAATTATTTCAAAACAAAACTAATAATACGGTAACTGTTTAACTGATGTGCTTTAAAATTAATTTTAAAATTCTACGATTATCTACTTACTTGAACCATGAGGCCTACCACAAATAACATATCAATGCAACCCACAATATCGGCATGATTTTGAATAATAAATTCATGACTAAGTACAGGGGGATTTTTATTTGGTTTTTTACCCTTAATAGCCATATTATAAGGAACTGTTGATCTTGAATCAAAATTTACAACACAAAAGTTACAGTTTACATCCAACCATCAACACGTGAAAGTGAAAGAGAACTGAATGTTTCCTTGTAAACTCTAAACAATTATACCAATCATCAAACACGTATCAACTTGTTCATGTACATGTTGGAACTACAACTTGACAACGGTAAACAACATGTAAGTAATGTTATTTGACATTCACACTCCTTTACAAACAGCATTCTTAGTAAATCGATATATTTTTAATCACTTTATTTTTATTTATATTACTATAAAAATATGTTGTTTGCTGCAATTATGTATCGCAATAGTTAATTTTTTTTAAATTTAACATTTGTAAAATAAAAATTTTTGATTGATTAAATCTGTTATTAATATCCTTTATTATTTTATAAATATTGTCAGATTACCGACGTATTTATTGATACAAAATTGTTATTCAAAGTTGTTATCTGATACTATTTAATTGTTAGTACTCTCCCTCAACGTTGGATTATGGTGTTGTAGTTAAGATATTCTAGACTAGATGTTTTTGTGTAAAATTAGCCTGTAAGGTTGCAAACTGTTCATAGTTAACCGTGCGGACAGGTAATATTTGAAATAATACACAAGTATTAGTAGTACTACAATATCGATTTACTTATAAATTGTTTTTATTTTTCTAATATTGGTAATATGACTTATTTATTTAAGTTTATGTTTCTGTATTAGTTGTGATGATTTATCAGTATGTCAAAGCAAAAAATTAAAAATTTAGGGACTTATTTTCCACCAGAGAAGAAACCAGCAGATCTGGTTGCCATAAAAGTTATCACAAATAATTTCAGTTGCGAAAAGGCAGTTTTAGAAATAAGAAAGTAATTTTTTAATTTTTGTTTTATTTATGTTATTAAGTATTTTAATCTGGTGGTTTTAAATAATTGAATAATTAATATATAATTTCACGTTAAAAGTACAGTTCATTGTTTATGAATAGAAATTCAACCGTCCAGAACTTGTCTCATAATGCTTTCTCCATATAGGTTGAAGAGTAGCGGGGATAAGACACATTTCTGCCTTATACCTTTTTATGTCTTAAATTATTTTTACTTCGTTTAACCTTCAATATACGCACGATTTTTAAATCAGTTATTTTCATATAATTGATTTATTAAATATACGAGATGCTTTTAGGCATTTTCATTTCAAGGAGTGAATGCCACAACTTTCTCCGGAGAACAGTATCAAAAGCTTTAGTGTAATCAAGAAATCATAACACGAGCGTGATACTATGTTTTCTGGGTTTTTTCTATTAGTATGGATCTTTTTATTATGAGCTGGGTGTGTAATGAAGATAAGCAATTGAGTCTGTAATTACAAGGATCTTTGAATGGAATTAAGCTAGATAGAAGTACAGGGTACTGTATAATTCAGCACTAAGAATCTTAGTCGAAATGAGTGGACTAAGCCCGCATTTTGAAGGAACATGCTGTCCCTACCTTAATTGAGCCTGCATCATCCTTTGCATCACCAGTATATATTGGCACGCAGTCAGCCTATTTGTCTATAGTTAGCAATATTTTCTTAAGATAAGGGTTATATTTATGCCAATCCTATGATGTTGAACAATTAATTGTGTTATAGGGAATTTTAGGTAGTTTTTTATATAGGAAATTCAGAATTCCTTCCGATGGTTCATTTGAGAAACAACAGACTGGATTATTGTTGAGATAAGGGTGAGAATGATTGTATAAATGATAAGTGAAGGTATCAACAGTAATTTTTATAAAGGAAAAAAGCGGGACACCAGCTAAAGCTAATATGCTAAAATGTGGTGAGGTTATGTGAATGTCAATAATTTTTTTGAGAACAATATCATGAATGGGGTCAAGATTTTAGGATAGCTTATTTGGCAGATGAATACATCTGTTACCAACAGTTGAGTTGGGATAGGATTAAAACTTTATATATATTGAGGATTAATTTAGAATGGATATTGTATTTTTTGTTAAATAGGATGAATTTTAAACATCCTGTTCTTATTAGCTAGAACATTGTGATAATTTTGAGTCAAATAAGAGACCAAGAAATTTGACATTTGGTTTAATAGGCAGCGATCTTCAGACCAGGATTGTATTTTGAAATGTGTCTGAGACATTAATTAGAAGGTTAGATGACAAGGATATGTTCAAGTTGTTGATAAACAGATGAGTTCAAATGAACGGCCTGATGCAGTCTACTATATCATTTATCATCATGTGCGCGCGGCGCATCTACATCACATATAAATAGTGCCTTGAATGCTAGCTCATTTGTACGTAAAAATAAACGTACAGTAACTCTAGTCACTACATTCGGCAACGAACAATATGACAATAATGATGATAAACAAGGTTAATTTTTGCTGATTCAATTTACCTGACATTCCATTTCATAATCTTCTGTTTCAATAGGCTTTACGACTTCTTATAATTTCTTTCCAGCATAATCAGAATATTTCTTTCTTTTTTACTCACTGATCATTCTACATTCTTCCTCTTGAGCTCACAAAATTGAACTGAATATTCCCTTCTTCACTTATATTTCTTCTCCCACATCTTCGCTGTGGTTACTTCAGGATAGATCGTGCGTTTGAGTTTTATTATTTTTTTTTCTTGTTAAAGCCCTATATTTTGATATATATATAATTATATTTATTTAATCACATGTCTTCTGCTTTTTACAATTTATGTTTTTTCTCATCACTACGCAGTGCACCGATCGTTCTTTTCAATATTACCTTATTGGCTATTTTTATCATTTTTCTGTTCTCTGAGCCGGACACACACTTACAGGGTGTTTTGGGCAAGCGCAATTTTTAATTTCGTCTCCGTTTGAAATTATAAGGGCGTTTCTATTTAAATTATTATTACTATACGATAGTAGCTTACACATCTTAAACCAGATTTTAACAATGATACAATAATAATTGTAATAAAAACTGTGACTATTAGTGTGCATCAACTTAAATCTAGACCCTATTTAAATGAACTTCTACCAAAACATTAAATCTTTTTAATAAATTTATATAATGCTTCTATCGAGAGATCATTTTGAGATATATATACTTTTATTTCACAAGAAATTGGAAGATGCAATCGCGCATGCGAGTACAAAATAGACGAAACGAGGGGTACTCATGTTAATTGAAAAGTTATAAAATATATAATAATGCGTATAAAAAATTATATACATAACAAAATGATAATAATTAAATAATTTTCTGCCTAAACATTGATTTCTTTATTGCCAAATGAGTATAGGACGACTGTTGTAACATATATATTTACATTGTTGAATTTTGAATTCATGTGTTCGATTTCTTTATGAAATTTCTTACTAAAAGGCAGAAATTTAGTGTTTTCATCTGACAGCCCTCATTTCAATAATTTACATTCCAGTTAATTTGATCTGTAAGAATATACTTCTTATAATCAAGTTTAATTTTAGTATCCCTAATGAAATTGTCAGACGTTCATCAGTCAACAATTTTCTCAGAAATGTCATCAGCAGTATGTGCGGATCGCCAGAGTGGTGGAGGAGGAGAAAGGTTTTGTCAGAGAAACGTCAGACGTGCGTCAGCAGATAATTTCGCTCCAACGTCATTAACAAACTAATGATAATAAAATAATAAACCAGAATCTAGTATTAATAATAATAAATAACAATAATAATAAAAAACGATAGATAATTGGAGTGAGGCGTGGAAGGGGAGATCAAAGGTTAATGACTATATTGAGGAGTAGGATCCGAATCGGCCTCAATGTTAAAATCCCATAAGACTCGACAGTACCACCATTATATAGGCTACTTATGTATTTAGATTATTACAATGAGAATATGTAGTTTTAAATTAAATATATATACTTATTTTCTTTAGGTTGGTTTTTTTCTGTTTGTGCGCGCATGGAATACAATTGTCCGTCATAATATATAATGTACATATACGTGTATGTGTTCCTAATATGGTAGTATAAATAATTTATTATTTTATAAACAAATAAATATAATATTTTTTTTATTTTTAGACAAACCGAGCATTCTAGAATAATTGGACTGGATACAGAATGGAGGATAGTTGAAGGAGAAAGAACGCCTGTAAGCTTGTTGCAACTAGCTACATCCAGTGGGAGTTGTTTTCTTATGAGATTATGCTGTATGGAGATTCCCCGCTCCTTACGGGTTTGTTAAATAAATATACTGTATTTTAAATGTAAACTAAGTTAATTATTTGATCGTGTACATGGTCATTGACTAACATTGGATAATATACATAATTTACATTACTCTTACAGTTTTTTTGTTATCATGAAGTGAAGTCTATGTTAATAGACAGTTTTTTTGTTTTAATGTAGGTGAATGTTTACTTTTTGACATTTATTGCAATTAACCGGTAATAGCGCAATTCATCGAAGTCGATTAATTTTTATTCAACATAGACTGAAAATTAAAATGATGAAAAGTATCAAATGAATATAATTAATATTTAGCACAAATTTAACATTTAAATGCAGATGAAACTTGCGAACATGAATTAATTTTTTGCAAATTTAATTTTAAATAAATTCTTATATATATATATATATATATATATATATATATATATATATATATATATATATATATATATATATATATATATATATATATATAAAGAAAAATCAAGTGATAATCCTTTTACAGTTTTCTAGCAGACAAAATTTGAAAACGTTAGCTTCTTTCTAAACTAATTGCTTTTATGGGGAATATTTTGTTGGCGTTTTCAAAGTTAAAGGAAATTATAAAATATATTTCCGGGTGAATCATATTGTAGTATACGAAACTGATAATGTAATTTCGGTCGGGTACGTCATTTTTTATGAATATTTTTGCCCGAATCAGCGTATAAAAAAATGCAAGCTATAATCTATAATTTTCTTCTTTTGAAAGCGTTTAAAAATTAATCATAAATTACACATCTAGAGGTTCAACAAGTACTGGGTTTACTGAAACGAGGAAATTTCTTGCCAATTTAACTAAGTAATAATATTCAGTCGGAAGAAAAGTAATAAACTTAAATTTCCAGGCATAGATGTGATATTTATCGATAGTTGTTTTCATATATTTAAAAATGTATCAATAATTTTTTTTTTATTTATTTAAATTCTTCACATCTAGAATAGACTAATATAGTCATTTACTAGATAGTAGTGATGACAGGATCATGGTTATCAAGATCAGCCCATTAGCACGATCTCGATTTTATTAATTGAATCATTCACACCATATCAACAACGTTTCTCCTTTTCAATCTCTTGCGTCCTACTGGTTTTTTGTAAAAGGTTTAGTGCAAGAACGTTTTCATGTCCTTCCAGTCTTGACAAATGATTGGCGGCAGCTAATTTTATTTCTTCTGTAACGTACTTGATTTGTAAATCTTGTATCAATAAAAAATGAAAAATTTTAATGCTAACATAACAGGGGAGAGGAGTGAATTTTTATTTATTTACAATATGAGCCTGTATGTAAATATTATATAAAATATGATTAAAGGAAAGTTTCCAACTATGATATCGTATAGTTACAGTTTGTATTTTCACAACAAAATAATGGTACATGTAATATCATACATTTTTTGAATGTGCTACTGATTATGTTTTAGCAATGGAAAAATTATATTATATCATCTCAAATCATAAGTAAAAATTTCAAAATTAAAAGACTTTGAACTCAATTCGGATTATATTCTATACTATTTTGAGTTTTAATTTACAAAAATGTAAAATTTATTAATTACGTTAAGGTAAACACGTTTATTATTGTATAAAAAATGCAAAAATTTTGTTTTCGTATTGTCAATTATAAAGCGTGTTAAAATGAAAGGGTGACGTTGAAAAAGTGCTACTTTATTACAGAATGAATTTTTAAATCGTTTCTTATTATTTCTAACTGATTTTAGAATTTACTAATTCGTTTGTCAGATTTGAGAATAAATATTTATGATAGATATTTTTGGTTTACAGATGTTATTAAGTGATACTACAATTTTGAAAATTGGATGTAACATTGCTGTCGATGTGGAAAATTTGAAAAGCGATTATAATATGCAGATTTATTCTTTCATGGATATAGGACACATAGGTTACAATATTATAGGTTTCAAAGGATTGAAAAAGATGTCAGCCGAATCTGTTGGAATTGAGTACGGAGAGAGCAAGGTGATATCTTGTAGTAACTGGAACGATAATCAGTTGTCATATATTCAACAGTTGTACGCTGCACTTGATGCATTTTTACCGATAAAAATACTGGAATATTGCGCTAGTAAAATTGTAAGTATTTCAACAAAAATTTTAGACGTTCTTGTAAATAACCTACAATAATTAAGTTGTATGGCGATAGTTTGTACCTTAAATAATTTTAATTTTTCAATGTAGAAAGCGAATATCAGAACGAAATAGAAGTCATGATCAAGTTTGTCTACAAAACTTTTTATTGTTTAAGTTTATTTATTCAAATTTAAAAAGATGTTAAGATGTTTATTACCTATGGAATATATATATATATATATATCACACGATATCATATATGCCTTTTTATCTATGTTTTTCGGTGACTGTATTATAAGGTTTTTTTTTTTTTTTTTTAATTGGTTCCCTAATTCCAGCAAGTGAATAGGGCAAATATATTTATGAAATAGTTTATAAAAGAACAAGGAACTAGTGTGCATTACATCAGTTGTGTGTAATTGTTCCTTGTCAAGTGTACTTAAAAAAATAGAGCGGAAGGGGGATGAAATGAACATAGTACCTCCGACCACGTGTGTGTGTGCAAGTAATTAAGTATATTTATATATACAAGCTTAGAGGAAAATAATATACAAGTTTGTTACAAATGCAGCTTATAATAACTTATGATGATTATTGCATTAAAATTTTTAGAAGTATATTAGGCAGAGGTAAACCCTGCAAGATACAGTTTTATGACATGGTTCAGAATTATCGGTATGACATTTGAATTTGTTTTTATTTGACTTTGTATTGCCATTAAACACCTAGTGCGAATTTTCTTTGCATTGTCTTTTCTACAATTGTTAAGAGGGTTTCCATATTATTTTTGTTTAGGATTAGAGATTGGTTTTGGTTTAATTTGATAAGTATGTCTTAAGTCATTACAGACAGGACACTTGTATATGAGGTGTTCGATATTGTCGACCTCATCACTATCACATATTGTACATTGTGGTGCACTAGAGATTTAGAATCTATGGAGATATTCTCCAAATTTTCCATGCCCAGAAAGAACCTGAGGTGTGAAGAAATTTACTTTTTACATTCTTCCTCTGCCTTCAATATTTGGGAAAAAATTATAAGTTTTTCTTCCTGTTTCGCAAGTGTCTCATCTTTGCTGCCAGATATTGATTAGTAATTGATTAATATATTTTTTCAGGATTTTATAGGAGGGCCTATCGATCAGATTTGGGGGAAGGGCTTTACTTTTTAAATAATACGTGCTGTTAAGGAGGCTAATGCTGTCGGTTATTTTATATTCTGAAGCAATTGTCTGGCCAAGAATATATGAATCTAAAGATAGTATGTTACTAGTGACATTGGCAGCAGATGAAGGTGCAATGCTGTAGAGAGAACAGATATTTAATAAGAATTTCTTTTGTTGTTTGTTTATTGTTTTAAGTATGGGTTCATTTATATAGATACAGGCTCCATATCCATATAGTGACTGTATTAGACCTTTATATAAGATGAATCTTTCATATTTTAAGCCTTTGATGTTTGGTAGTAAAACTTTCTGCATAGAGTATATTTTTTCACTTTTATTATTCAGGTAATTAATGTGAGACCGAAAGGTAAGTTTACGATCGATAAGTATTCCTAAATATTTTAAGTTTTTTGAGTAACTAATTATCGATCGAGAGGTTAATTTCATATTACTGATTTTTTGAACAATTTTGATTATTCCTCATCAGCCAAATAGTGTGTAACTGCATTTGGGAACCGAAAAAGATAAACCGACAAATTTTTTCTATCTGTTGATAATCAAAATTTTTATTAATACGAAATATTGCACAACGATCATCAGCATATGAAATAAGTTCACTGTTGCTCCCGATTTTTGTGCAAAAATGTTCTAATTTGTAATGTACTTTTAAGTACAATACATTCCACAGAGTGGGTCCAAGGACAGAGCCCTGTGTGGCACTCCACGTGTTAATTCTTTATTATATACGGAGTTATTTATTTTAAGTCTTGCATTTCTAGCGCAAGGAAATAGTCAATAATAATATTTACTAGAAATAAGTATCCCCTGTTTTCGTTTTTTCTTTATCGGCCACCAACGTGTGATTCGTTTTGACCATGTGTTGTCATCTCTTCGAGCTACATAGCCTGCTTCTATGTCTGATAGTAATGTGTCATCGTCATTCTTTTCATGGAATTTGAATTTTTCTAATTTTTTTTATGTGTGCTTTGTATACGGCCACGTTTCCACGACAGGTGTTGGGAGTAAACACTGATTTTACAATTTTCTTTTCAGAATAATTAGCATTTATTTGTTTCAAAATATACCGCTTAATTTTCCAAACGCAATCCAAGACAAATAATTATTTAAAAATGTTGTATGTAAATTATATATATATATATATATATATATATATATATATATATATATATATATATATATATTGTATTATGAAAGTAATTGTTGCTAATACTTGTGTAACTTTTTTATTTTTTAAATGTAAAGGTACAAAGAAATTCGATAATTATAAGCACTGAAGAAATGAAGTTTAATTACATGTTGAAGGTATATAAGTCCAACATAAAGTATACGATTTTTCCTAAGATGAAACCAGAATTGCCCTCTATTAATAAAAATAAACTATATTTAATGTTAGGTCCAAGTGATGAATATATTGGTTTGTGTACACCATCTATGAAGAGAAGGTGAGTAAAATTATACACATCGATAATAGATTACTTTTATAACTATATTTTATTAGAATTTAAATTTAATTATTGGAAATGTAGAAATATTTTTATAATCGTGTATCAATTTGTGGTAAATGAAACTAAAAAAAAAAAGTTGAAAAAATGTGAATTTGTCTAAAAACACGTCAATTGTACTGGCTAATTGGGGGGCATTTCAAACTGAAGCTTAACAAACTGCTGATATATGAAACCATACATATGGAATACAAATATGGCGATGTGCTAAATCATGTAATAAAAAAATGCAAGGCTCAGAATAAATCTTTCGACTAATTACCAATGCTTGTTGGTTTCAATGAAATTATGCGATTGACATGGATTTGCAAATCAAACGGGTCAATGAAGTAATAGGTAATTACTCTTTTCAACATCAGGAACGAGTTCGTTATAATCCGAATCCAGAACCTTGGCACTTTTGTCTATAGATACGTACTTAAGAAGGCTCAAGCGTTACAAAGTTCGTGACTTGGTCGCTACTGAGTAATATAGTAAACAGAGTATAATCATTGGACTATGTTATATATAATATAAACAATGCTTATTTAGATTTAGTTCTAAAATTTCAGAAGAAAGTAACTGTTCGTGATAGGAGCTACATTACAAAAAAGAAAAAGAAATTGTTATATTTTCTGATAAACTGTAGTAATATTAAATGATAATTCTTGAATGGATTAATGTTAAGAATGCTAGTCTACATGTACAAACATTTATAGGTTGTATTTATATTTTTCCTGGTACTTTGTTCTTATTATAGCAGTTTTTTTTATGAATACAACGATTTACTAATAATACAATTAATATTAATAAGATTATGAGTAATTTCAACTTTCCACTTTGGTTCTGATACCCGCTTAATTTTATTAATATTGATCCAGTTTATAATTTCATTTCTGCTCAACTTATGCTTTCCAACATCAGCTCGCATGCTTTCTTAATAATCTTCCTAGTATACCTCAACTTACCTCCTTCTCTGAAGCGAAGCTCTTCCTCTTTCTTCAATGATATAATACCTTTCCTTCCGTGCCTCTGGCCAAAGTAGCAGGATACGACATGGTCACGCTTGACATGAAACACACACACACATATATATATAAAGATAAATAAATTTATATTCAACATGATTGACAACAATATGACAAATATCATTTAATTTTAAAGTAATGTAAAAGCGAAGTGTTAAAATGTATGTAGATAATCAAATTACATTTATATCTATATTAACATTATTTTCACACTTGATAGACAAATTTAATTGGCATAAAATTAATGACCGACTGACGGTTGGGTTTCGGCTAAATGAGACAATATTCCTATATTTGAATCAAATTTGTATGAAAACTAATGATCGGAATACGTTTAAATTACTAAAAACCCGAATAATTATATTTTTTGTTAGTTTGTTTATTTAAGAATTTTTTTAAAGAAAATAACGTCATGTTTAAATTAATACAATTCGTGTAATATTATGTTTCATCGAAAAATCCTGATGTTTTTTAATGTCGATCTGTTTTGAAAATGGTTTTATTAGTGTATAACATTTATAAATATAATTAAAACACTGTCTGTTTTATTTTCTTATTCGTTATATAAATTATATCACATGTGCCTAATGAAAAATATTGTTTTTATTTTTTTTTTTTTTTAGCGCGAACTATTTGTAATTATTTTTTTTTTCTGTTTTGGAATTTGTATATAGGTATGTGAAACTGAAATTAGCTTACGAAAAAATAGAATATCCGTATAAATTATTTTTTTATAAAATAACTTCGTGCGTGAAATCATTAAGCGATAAATCTGTAGAACACAGCGATGTAGGAAGCGGATGCGTACTTTGTAGTAATAAAGACTCCATGTTAACAACTTTTATAGTACCAACCGCATATGTAAAATATATAACAACTGGTAAGTTGAACCATGGTACATTGAATTACTGAATAAAGTTCTTAATTTATCTTTTAAATAATAATTAATTCAAACTGAACTGTTGTATTTCAACATATTTTAATCGAGGAATACAATGAAATTAATGAGTATCAGATGAAAATGAAGTGTAAATTTTTAAAATATTATTACAACATTTTTAATGAAAAATATCTTTGTACATATTCGTTAGAAAAAAGATTTTTAACGTTTAAATAATAATTGTACATAATACTGTAAAGCGAGAAGGCAACATTACATGCAGTTTAATATTGCATAATCCTATGTATTGAAATTTAAAGTAATTTTTTTATAAATACATTTTCCGTTAACGCTCGATATTTGTCAATTCAATTTAGCTAGTAATAAGATAGTCATGCTAATCATCATAATCATTTTCCGCTGATCCGGGTTGCTTGTTATTATGTTCTATAGAAGACTAAGAGAATTACAGGATAAACAGATTGCCTTACAATTTTGTGGATAAAATTACTATCATTGAACATGAATAAGTGGAGTCAATAAAAAAATAATAATAAATGCGAATATACGTAATAGTATAATTTTTATAAAATTGTGTATATGTTACATGTAAAAATTAAAAAAAAATATGATTAAGTTGTTCCACTTTATTCAATAAGCACGGTTTTCTGATCCCTAAAATAAAAAAGCAATCAGAAAAAAGTATGTTATAGGTAAGTATGTTTCCCACTTTCAGACATAATCAAACAAGTATTGTATCTGGAAAAAACATTTTAATAGCAGCGCAGTTGTAACTTACCTTTTGTCTTTTAAAGTAATCATGTACATTTTGTTGTTGTTTGATAATTAGTGCGCCTATAAATTAGACCTTGAGGTGACCAAAGTGATGACAGCGTGATAGGGCGAGATCTGAGGAACAAGGAACAGGAGAAAACAATTCCTATTTGAACGGATTTAAAAATTCTGAATATCGCATGGCGTGTAAAGATACGCATTATTCTGAAGGAAAAGAATTACGTGATCTATTTTTCGCGTTTCTTATTCCGTATCGCCTGGCGTATTCTTTAAAAATAATTTTTGATAACGTTTAAAGTCTTTCAAACCATGAATACTAGGAACATTTTCACCGCTGGCATCAATATTTACATTACGAACATCAATGGTCTTCGGAATGTGCAGCGACACTTCGGCTGAATGGTACTCGTACAAGAAAGATTGACATAGAACTAAACGCAGTTTTACGTATAATGTTTGATGTATCTAAATCAATGGAATGTTTGCCAGTGCTAGCGAACATTATACCAGGTCATATTCGAAGAGAACTTTTGACTGTTAAACGATGAATGAAGTGCAAATTATACAAATCTTCCGATACATCAAGATCTGGAAGGTCTGAAATAATACTGAAGTCCAAAAACTCAGCTCTACATTAGCTGCAAAGCTCTTATCAGAAGTTTTGACCAATTACAGTCCAGAAGGAAGAATGGAACCGGAAGAACGCAAATAATATCTCGTCAGCAGGCCAATCTGATGAAAAATGTAAAATCCTACAGTTCAATTATTTATTTATTTTCTCTGATTTCAGATATAAGATCAGAATATACGCATAAAATTTCGATACTATGCGTAAATTGCTATTCAAAGTACAACAGCCTTCATTCAGAGTTACGTTTGTATTTATCGATTTTGTGTTCGGCTCCACTACATGGTATGAAAACTGTAAGTATATGTTTTTAAATGAATAATTGGTTTATGTATATATATACACACACACCCAAATATATATATATATATATGTATGCAGAGCGAGATACGAACTTTTGTATATCATCTTGATATCTCTATCATCCGTTCTTCTTGCCACATGACCTGTCCAGCTCCATTTAAGTTATGTTACCCGTTCCACTACTACATTTGTCAGTCTGATCTGTTGTCTTATTCACGTGTTGCGCTTTCCATCCAACAACATAATGCCAAGCATTGTTCTTTATTGGACTCTCCGCATCCCTGCAAGTTTCTTAGCAACATAATTCGTAAGACTCGAAGTTTCGGGTCCATATGTAAGTATAACTTTAATACTACAACGCGTCTAAAATAATACTTAAGCTAATTAAAAAGCGATTAGAGCTTCAAATCGATCGCTAATGGGATAAAAAACAATATGATTTTTAGGAAGACCGCTCAACACACGATGCTATTTGCTACATATTAAAAGGACGCATGATAAACTATGACAGAAGTCTATATGTAATTTTCATAGACTATAAAAAAGCTTTAGGCAATTTCCCATTGTTAAGCCGAATAGGATGCTCTTACAATAATTATACAGAAAACAGAAAGTGTCTGTTAAATTCAACGTCATTGAATCAGAAAAAACAAAAGTAAAAGAGTAAGGCAGGGTACTATCACCTGACTTATTTAATACATTTTGCGGAAATGATCATGAATAATACGTAGAATGAATTTAAACGAGGAATACAAATTGTAGGAAAAAGATTATCATGTAATCAAATTCGCCGATGATCAAGTTTTATACAATTCCGACGCACTTTCAACAATGATTAACAAATTAAATACAGTAATGAAAAAGTATGGAATGAATACTAAGAAGACAAAAGTCATTGCAATTGGCAAGGTCTGCCCCCGAATAAAGATAAAATTGGAAAACGAAATAATAAAATAAGTAAAAACGTTTAAATATTTAAGACGGACCATAATACAGATTGTACTCAACATATTAATAATCGTATATCGATGGAAAAAAGTTTTCTTACTACACAGAAAACAATGCGCGTCGACATATACAAAAACTTGATTAAAACTTTAGTGTGGTCAGTGGCACTATAGGATGCAGAAAAATGTAACCAAGAAGCAAAGAGATCGAAACAAATTAGAAGTTTTTAAAATGTGGTATTGCCGGCGTCTACAAAAAAATTAGTTGAGCAGAGAAAATGAACAATTAACTATATTTGAAAGATTAAATGAAGACAGAAGTATGTTACAAAATATGTGCGATAGGCGACTTAAGTGGCTAGATCATGCATTACGCCGAAATCAGGCAAGATAATTAGCCACGTGGAAGATTTAAGTGAAGTACCGACTTATAACGCGACAGGCTTAGGTATGAAAGTAGTTGATACATGGTGTGAACCAGCCTATGAACTGATACACTGATGATGATGATTATGTATATCTTTGTCTGTTTGAAATGTGCCAAATAAGGCAAATAACGTTATAATTTTCAACCTATATTTATGATCGATGAGATAAATAAGGTTTTGAAAACACTGAGAACTGCAATGTTCTAGGCGTTGATAATATGATGAGTGAGTATAAAATTGTGGTTAACCGGACTGTTTAGAACTCGTCTCGTTTCTTTATTGTATCATATTTTCAAAGTATTTGGAAGGGTACAGGCGCATGTATCGACAAAAATGTAAACTAGCAGACTGGTTTCCTGACGTACTCGGATTTAGCGACGAAAGAGAAACTAGTGAATGATTTTGGTATGAACTGACGAGTATGGAGAAGCTGGAACCGAACTCGCGTAAAGTGTACCCGGATGAAGTGCAAGTTAGTAAAGTCGTCTCTGGGTGGAGTACTGGTCAGATTTTTTTTTTGGCCAGTTTAAGTGGATTGTTACTATATTAATAAAATTATATAATCTAGAAGATAGTATTTAGTAAATTTAATCTATATTTACGTCGTATTATTTTTAATACATAATTTATTTTTCGTGATTTCATTTTTTACGGTAAAACGTATATATAAATATTAATAATTTGCAATAAATTCAATTTTTAATAAATCACAATCAAATTTTTAATGTTTAAATTTGAAATTAATGAATACGATTAAAAGAAAAGATGTACTGGCCATATATTTTTTTTTATCCAAAACATTTGCTCAAGGTGGATAGACATGTGAAAACCGTAATTTTACGATCTATATGATATAACCGCTGCGAGATACGCGTTTCATCGGCATAAATGAAAATTGATTCAGAGATACCGCTAAGGGTGGATGAACAGAGGTAGCCAGTGAAAACAATGCAATAAAGAAGAAATCGATTTTGGGGTTATACACTACGCCGCCGGAACATCTTCAGTATTACAATCAATACGGCCGAAATTGGAATGGAATAGGAAACGAAGAAGATGTTGGTTTAAAAATGGCTGGTTGAAATAAAAGTGAACATGTAAATAACGTCTAATGAATTTTAGAATGTTAGGAATGAATGGAAGAGGATCAAGTTACAATAATAAGGAGAGTTAATAGATACGATGATAATAAATGATATTATAACCGGTGCTAATAGATTTTTGTATTACAAAATTATCGATGAAATCATTGATTAACATTAAACGAACGACGATTCTGAGTGTGTCCTTTGTCTAACATAACAAGCGACGATTATTTCAAATCAGATTCGTTATTATTAGTATTTCGATTATACTCTGTTTTTATTGTGTTGTTTTCGAAGTCAGATTGCTCTATTCAGCTACGAAAATACGGCACGTTTGGTTTGATTTCGATTTTTGTTTCAATTAATCACTGCAACAATACAAAATGAAACAATTTTTTATGAAATCGTTTTGTTTTTTTTTACAACATGTTTATTTAAAATTAATATTTTCTGAAAGAGAATAGGCATTAAAATGTCCTACAATTTTGAATTTTAAACATTTCAGGATAATTTAACAAAAATCGGTTACTCACTACGTGCGTTAGCGAGAAATGTTTTTTATCCTGGTTTTAACGAAGAAGAAAAGGAACGAAAGAAGGAAGTCATTGGTCAATATGTTAACGAGCCGTTAGATGAAAATGCGCTCTATAATTTGGCTAATGTGAAATCGTAAGTCATATACGCATACATATTTTAGAGAAATGTAATTATGTTATTAACTAACGTTGGCCAATTTATTTGATCGTTTTATTTTTTTTAATGGCCTACCGTACGTATTCTGGCCACAGAAGGAACGAAAATAAATCATAAATAAATATAACAAATGAATTAAATTAAACTAAAAGATGAGAAAACACCATAAAAAATATTAATGTAGCAAGAGAGGATAATCATAAGAAAAGTAAACATAAAAAGAGGAATTTGATCGGTTATGTTTATGTTTTTTATTCTCTCGGCATGCGATTCTAATATGCTTTTAATCTACGTAATACACATGTAACAAATTTAATTCGAATCTGTTCGGAAATACTTCTTGTAACAAATTTGAAATTGACTAGTCTATTCCCAGATAATACCGATGATAGTTTATTTACTTCGTCTTCGTGCGTAACATTCTTCATCCGTGTTTCGCAATGGCATAATATTGCTTTTATAAATAAGCTCAAGCTCTTATAAATATTAACATTATGACGAACGCTATCAATCATTATATGGAAATAAGAACATATTACTCAAATTATTGTTAAGTGATTAAATCATTACGAAAAAATGCAATGCGAATATAATTTAAGAAAATAAATAAACAGTAAATATTTTACATTGTAATTTAGAAAACACACTACAAGGCGTTTTTTTAAAGCTGTATGTAATTATTTTAAAACAGATAATAAATTAAAATAAATAATATATATAATATAATATGATTTTTTAGGAACATATGTTTATATAGTTTAAAATAAGCTATGATGATCAGATAATATGAATATTAAAAGATATTAAAATATTTCAATTGGCTTTCACTGGTTAAAAATAAACAGACAATATAGTTGTTTCAATTTAGGTCACGCTGTTTCTTTAACTTACATTACTCTGAACCGGATTGTCCACAATTTTATGTTAACGTTTGAAGTAATTTATATTTAATAATATTTATTATCTGTACAAAGTTTAAATATTTTTAATTCTTAAATGTTCCAAGTTTTTTGTTTTTTTTTTCTACCAACACTGTTTACAATTCAATGGTATATAACTACATGTTATTTATAACGTTGAGGTAGATATGTCTTACAAAGATTTACTTTCGCTTCTAATTTTACTGAGAAACCCCCTTGTTATAGTATGATATTCTACAAATTTAGTTTATTTGATTTGTTTATGTATTGGAAAATATAATGCAATCTGGTCCCGATAAGCGTTTGTGATGAAAGTATTATCATGTATGTCGCCTTGTTAAAACCTGAAGGGAAGATCGGGATTAGTCTACTTAGTTGCCTTACACGCTCGGTGTTATTTAATAAATTAACTGCCAATGGATTCTATGTTTTTCTAGTCTCTTTAAGTAACCGGCACTACGTTCTCGAATTACAATATTTATGTCCGGCACATTCAAGTCGCGATGGATAACCACGATGTTATACAATAATAATTTATATCATAAAGATAATTTAAAGTTCCTGGCCAGGAGTCAGTATATATATATATTATCAAATTTCAGTTGATAACGAGGTAAAATACAATCAAGTGTAATTGGTGAACAGGTCTCCATTTGGTTGTGAAGGTAATATGAACCGATTTTATTTTATTTATTTTAACCCAATTGTGTGTCCAATTTTGGGAAGCATCCAAGCAGGACTGCAATTTCTCTAATGCTACAACGGGGTCTATATCATTAGAAAATAATATCATCTGCATATAGAAGAGGTCCTAGGGCAGATCGTTAACACCCTAGAATTAAAACTGTGAAATTCAGATTTGTCATCGTTATACTTTCTATCGCTTAAAAATGAAACGGAATAATAGATACAAGGGGCATGAAAGGAAACGTTTTAATTGAAAGTCATGCCGCACACGTCAAATGCCTGTCTGATGTGTAGAAAACCGGCTGAACATTATTTTTTTTTTTTTTTGGAAACAATCAACGATATCTTTTGTACCAGATGAACTTGTTTCGGTCTAAAGCCAACCTGGTAATCGGGAATACTTATTGAGTTGTTTAAAATTGGGGCATGTCTTAATCTCGGTAGTTTCTCAAAAACTTTTGATAACGTTTGTAATAAGAAGGAGGGTATTTCACTAGTGAATTTTGCTGGTTTGGAATCATTACCACCTAGGCCGTTTTCCACTGTGAAACTCGTACGGATTATTGAGTTAAATATGGATATAAGTACTACCTTTTCGGCAGGTGTTTTAATATTCTCCCAATGGTCAAGTCATATCCAGGTGCCTTGTAATCTATTAAATGGTAAAATTTTTATTTCAGACGAGGAATATAATTTCAAAGGAAGTGACATTTTTAATGGAGCATACAGCTCATGCCTTACTTCTTCGTGGAACTTGTTTAGATAAATATCAGATGGATGTGGCTTAAAGACTTATTCCATGTATATTTGTCAAAGATTACAGCTTTTTATTGGTCAGTTTGTGTTCAGTCCCGTCGCCGTTACAAACAGCAGGATGTGTCACGTACGGTATTTTGAATCTGTGACTTTCCATGATGAATGTTCATAGTTTGAGAATCAACTTAGAAGTAAACGATTTAAACGTATCGCGTTTGAATTTGGTCTTCATCTCTTTTCGTTTTTTATTATCATCACGATTTAATTTTGTCTTATAAGTTGGTAATCTAAAATGATATCATTGTTTCGTAACCTTTCTGTGCATTTCTGATTACGGCCTAATAATGTAAGTTATAACTATTGTTTTGTGGAGTAATGTTCAATGTCAAGTTCTTGTGTAGTCTGTTGGAATATGAAACCGGTTCAGTTCTTTTACTACGAAACTTAAATTCGCCCTTTTTAATTAGAAAAGAATTGCAATATGACGGGTGAGTGATCTGATGAAGATTCAAGTGACGATTCGACGTTTATATGTGATGCGCTCGCATCTTTAGTAATAAGTATATCAAAGAGATTAGACATTTTTAGAGATTAAACGATCGATGTTAGAGACGACAAAAAAAATGTTTTTCATAATACAGTCGTTTAGTTGCTTTCCTGGGGGTATAATATTTCGTGAACTTCAGGAAGTCGGAATTGAACACCAGTAATAAACCTTTATCCTAATGTTTTAAAAGTCAGTAAACTGATCGTTAGTGATGCGACGTCTAAGGGAGCAATAAATAGCGGAAAACACTGAAGTTTTATCACTCTGTTTAGTTTAACACATGTGGCTTGTAAATGGTTTTTAAAAACGATTGTCTATTAAAATGCCTGTTCTCCTAGGCTTGTTCTATGGGAAATGGATCCTATAAAATTTTAGTTTTTCAAATGATTTCTGTGAGTATTTCATAGATCAATATGATAATATAATTTTTGGATCGAATATAAATGTTCCAATTCGATTTACCGTTTGAGTAAACCGTTGACGTAGCATGTAGAGCTAACCGTAGTACAGAGTTGGTTTTGTGTGTTTTAATGTTGGGATGAGTGCTGTGAAAACGTCCAGTAATTGATTAAACATAGTCTCCATTTTGTTGAAAGATATTAAAAAATGGTTTCTAACCTACTTAACGACTACTGAAGTATTGATAGATTGGTAAACATAATTCATATCTAACTTGGTCTTTTATCGTTTTCAATCTTTTTATTCTTCATTGAATTCGTGAATTTTGTCAAAACTGCAGTGTATATATTGCAATGAACTAATAACGGCAATCGGCAACTACGATTCCAGGCAACTTATGTTCATGTATACCAGATACAAACATCGTCGTTTAAAACATAATTTATTCATAACATGTCCAATTGTTATTATTTGCAATTATGTATATGCTAATATTTGTTTATACTTATTGTACGTGTTATTATCTTTGCTTTGAAGTAAGTTTATTATTTTGTATTTTCTTTTTCTTCTTAATTATTATTATTTTATTTAATCCGCCCCCGCTCATCATACTTGCGTTTAACTATAGATGGTTGATCTGATGTAATTATCTTTTTTTTTTCGTTAACCATATTTTATATTTTTACGATATTTGTTCATTTGACTTAACTTGATTTGACTCCTTTTACGTGCCGTGTACTGCTGCACGGTTCAGAAGTACTACAGCTGATTGAATAAGCCGGTGTGGTACAAGTGTCTCAGCATAGAACCGACTTTGTTTGGGCTTATTGTTTCTTGAAAGCTAGGTGAAAACTGGAACTTGGCGCGTTGGTTGATATACCTGGCACACTCGAGCAGGAGCAGTTATTGGCTCACCGTTAGAAGAGCAGTCTGGAACATTTTCTCTCCTTATCGGGTGACCGTGCTTTGGAAGTATACCTCCGAGACATTTCTTCTTTACGTGTCAGCAAGGACGGTGTGGACTAGAATGTCGTATCCGTTCGGATTCTGCATAATTTGTTTCTTAATGGCATCTACTTCCACTGTAGTTTCTATTTGGATAATAACAACGATTCGATATGCTCTCCAAATTCACTATTTGTAGTAGGTAATTATGGAGCTGTTTGACTTGGCTACAGGTCTGCAAGTTCATTATGTTTTATCTCAGAATGGCTTGGAATCCGAGTTAAAGTTGGTTTGATGCTGCTCGATGTTTGTACTCTGAATACGAGTCAATAAGGATGACTGGTCGTATTAAGGTATTATTCGTATCCTCCCGTATGTACTTAATTGTAGTACATTATCAATACTTTACACGCACTGGTAGATCTTTCGTTGTGATTTTTGCATTTTGGCTTACTTTAAAATTTCCTCGATATATTATATATGCAGGTCGTTTACTAGTTAACCTTTTCTTACATTTCCATATAAGTTAAACGTTATTGACTGTTCAGGTTGATTTTTTTATCTTACAATTTTTACTTGCTAGAAGAACGTACGTATTATTTGTGTATTTGTCTACCCCTTTAAAGCCAAAGCTTCTCTTGCTTTATTTATTTGCTTAATGCCATAAAACCAGTCTCACCGATATTATTTTATATCCTGTTTTAAAATATATTCTACTTAAATGAAAATAACATTTTATTTTTATATAATAATTTTTCTTAAAATTTATTTCTTCTCATATATATATATATATAGTAAAATTCGTTATTTCTTCGGGTAAATGATTTAACATTATAGGTAAAATATTATTTGCTTTAAAATAAAATAAAAACACTTTATACAGTATCCCAAAATATATTTTATAAACACAGTTGACTAATTTAGCTGAATGCTGTGACACTACACACATCATCTTCAGGATTAAATGATAAACGATAAAACTTACAACAAATAAAAACTCAACTTTTGACAAACAACAGAACCGGTATAGATTTAAGTGTACGTTTGTTAATCATCTGGAGAAAGAAGTTTAAAAAGACTTCGTTTACTTCTAGAAATTTGAGCAAATCAATGACCCGATTGTGGAAAAACGTGTAAGATTTTCAAATCCATATTATGTATAAGGTGATTAGAAAAATTGGAAAGATTTATTAGGTTTTACCATTTAGTCCAGAAGATGCTTTAGCCGGCGAAATTAGTCGGTCGACTATATTTATGAAATATATTTTTAATATTGTAAAATATTTTTACTTTATCTTAATTTTAAGATGAAAATAAAAATAAAGATATACTTTTTGATTTTATTTAGTATATATGTATATAAACTAGATCTCGCTTGCAATTCTGTGAATTGGTCGTGAATTATTTCACAAAACGTGGAAAAATGGACGAGTTTTATCAGATTTTTATAGACGAGTTCGAAAGTTTGCGTATCAGTCGTTCGGCTTAACGATCGAAATGATGAAAAAACCCATGTAATTTGTTAACTTGTATAGAGGTAATACACGCGTCCTATACTTTTGTCATTTGTATATATTAAAATTTTCTCGAAATTATGCTTTTATTATTTCGAAGAATGTAGAATGTAGTGATTTTTATTAAAATAAACACAAAAAAGAAGTTAAAATCGCTAAAAGTTTTTTCATTATAAAAAAAAAAAAAACACAAAAGAAACAACTTTTAGTGATTTGAACTACTTTTTTTGGTGTTTATTTTTATACTTTTGTCGTTTACATTATTACGTATTATTTATGACGGTGTATAGGAAATATTTTATAGTTTACCTCGAATTGTACGTCCTAAAGTGTGGAAGTAATATTTCGTATAACTGTGTTACAACTTAAATATCCTCTTATACATTTTTTCCGAACTCTACTTGGACATACAGTGGGGATATAATTCATTATCCGATTTTCTAAAACCATTTTTCGAACATACGACCATTGCGTCCATGGCCCGTTCAGATACGGTTCAGATGTACCAAGATTTTCCGCTCTAAGCCGAATGGTTTGCAATCCGATGTATCTATCGTTCCATTTCGATCTGTTTATTTATTTATTTTTTTAATGCTTTTATTACTCCTTCCAGGCTACTATTGCGTGTCTAAATCCTCTGATAAGAGCAATGCAGCCAATTTGTAAGTTGGAAAAATTGCAATTTTTTTTCGAAATTAAAATCGAAATTTTTGTTAATGGAGATTACAACACAATATTGTATTAACGATTGTACAGCGAAAAAAAATGATAAAAAACACAAAAATATAATTTCCTGTTGATAGAAGAACCAAGCTGTCAGCTGTAAAATCAAAATATATCAATTTTGTTCGATTTATTGTAAAAGATAATTATTGACGGACTGCGAATATTACGTTATTACCAAATTTTCAGTGTATGGCACGCTATATCGTATGTATTTTCTAAGACTTTATACCGTGTTATAAATGATAATTGTATATTTAAAATACGGTACGTCTCAAGGTATATATGTAGAAACAAAAAGACTACGGCTGAAATATTTAATACAAAAATTCTTCTACAATGTTTGCTGTCATGCTCGCAATCGCAGTGAAATAATTATTCTAAAAATGATAATTAATCGAACTAATTAATTTTTTTTGCTTTTCCAGCTAAATTGCACCTACCTAATAATAGTTGTTTAGCAATTCCCAGCGGCAGGTGCTAAAAAGTTGTATTAGAACTTTTGTCTTATACTATATCAAACAGTTTCTATAAAGCCGTCGGATTTCTTGCTAGTTGTCCAGCAACCCGATGGTCATATTATTTAGATGTATTTCAAATTGGAGAGCATACTTCTTTGCGTCATCGGATGTTTCTTTCTGAACTGACTTTACTCTGAGGTCTTCGTGAAGCATGAAGTTAGATATGTACCATGGTGCATTTACAACAATCCTGAGGATTTTATTTTACATACGTTGAATGATTGCTATGTTGCTCTTTTTATAATGGGCAACCGTAGCTCCAAATCGACTTCGAGATCTGATTATAAAGCAAAAGTTTGTTCTCAGCTGATACCTCCGACTTCCTGTTAAATAGTCAATTCATTTGTCTAAGCTTTATGTTTAATTCAGTTCGTTTTGCTGATATGTGTTTTTTCCATGTTAAACGTTGATCGAGGACCGAGATACTTAACATTTGTTTTCTGTGGAATAATTGGAACATTATTCAAAATTATGTCATCCGTCGGATAAATTCTTCTGTTAGTGAAGACTATTCGTGCTGATTTACTTTCATTAGTTCTGATTTTTCACAAGCTAAGCCATGATGAAATTTCGTTAACACGGTATTCCGCGCTTTAATGCGACATATATCTGAACACAATATCGCAGTGTCATCGGCAAAGGTCGCTACTTCTACACTGGTAGGTGATGGAATATCTGATGTGTAAATAAGGTACAGTAGCGGCCCAAGAACACTACCCTGTGAGACACACCCGCTTTTATCGGATATATATCTGATGAGTCGTCTCCGTAGTTTACATAAAAGTATCTTTCACTGATGTATGACTGAAGTATTTGATATAATTGATATGAAAAATGGCGTTTAATTTTCTGCAATAGGCCATCGTGTCACACTTTGTCAAAAGCCTGGCTTATATCATCCAGGAATATAACATCATAATTTTTTTTTCCTTCAAGGGATGTCTCCATGGTGTTGACTATATTGTGTACTTATTCTACCGTGCCACGCTTAGGTCTAAATCCAAACTGATGTTCAGGTTTATTCCTTTGTCATTGATGAACGGCATCAGTCGTTTTAACGATAGCTTTTCATACAGCTTAGAGATTACAGACAATAACGAAATGGGTCTATAGGAAGCTGGTTCCGTTGGTGACTTCTGTGGTTTCTTAACAACAACAATCTGCGACAATTTCAATTGCACAGGAAAATACCGTAGTCGGATCGTCGCATTAAAAATGTACGTTAATAGTACAAAACCTTTCTTTGGAAATTCTTTTAAAATCCGTGCGGTTATTAAGCCCGGTGATTTATTTGGATTTAAAGTTTTCACTAAAGTATTAATCTCACCTGGTGACGTAAGTTGTATTGCAAGGCAAACATCATAACAAGAAGTATTTCAACATTACATTTGCAGGATGCGGCTGGAATATCTTTACGAAATATAACCCAAATACTTCCGCTTTTTCTAAATCCGTTTCAGCCCAAGTTCTATCTGGTTTCCATATAGGATGTATTGTTTGTGTTGGCCTTTTGAAGTTCCTTGTTACCTTCCATAGTGAGTAGTCATGTTGCGCCAAGGGTGACAGATTAATAAGTTTTTGACTTAGTGATTTGTTTTTTAATTCTTGCAATAATTTTTTCAAAATCTTCGTTTGTTTATTTAGGGCTGTCTTATGATCAGGATTTCTTGATGTTTACCATTGTTTTCTCAATTTCCTTTTTAACTGAACCGCTCTTTTAACCATCTTGGGGGTAATAGATAATTGTTTGTCTGTTATTTATTATTGGCGTGGATACGCAGCCTGTTGTGTGATTTTAATAAAGTACTCTATTTCGTTTTCGGGTTTTCAGTGGTATTTTTAGATTTGCTTTACGTTCGAATTGCTCTCTAAATATGTCCCAATTTGTGGACTTATTATGCAGTTTCGGTTTGCACATTTTCGCGACGACTAACTAAGAGCATAACAGAGGAATGATCTGACGGCAGAATTTCATCCGCCTTAACATCGATAAATTCCGATGAAAGACCCCTTTTACTATATAAAAATCCAGTAGGTCTGGTATTTTATTAGTGTCGGTTGGCCAGTATGTAGGTGTTCCAGATGAGCAAATAGCGCTGTATGTTTCAAATTCTCTGCCTCTTAGGAACAGTTAGTCTGGACCCGAAATAAATATTTTTTGCATTGTAGTCACCATCTACAATATATCTACAGCCTTTTTCAAAAAGTCTGCGAAGTGTTTCTTGCTTATATTATGCCTAGGAGGACGGTAAACAGCCGAGAGGCTGATCGAACCTTCATTAATCATTACGCTGGTTGCTTGTAGATAATTAAATTTATAGTTTTCCAGTTCATAGTGCTTAATGCTGCTTTTTATTATGACACCGGTACCGCAATGCGCTGTACCATCCGGATTATTAGTAAAGTATGAGTTGTATCCGATTTAGCGAAACTGGTATTCGTAAGACGGTTCTCTGATAAAAGAAGTATATCCGCGTCATTTTCAATTATGTACATCTGTACTTCAGCTATATGGTTTAAAATACCATTTGAGTTTCATGTCGCGATCTTTAAATTCTTCATTTCTTGTTTAACGTAGCAATGACTGATTAACGGACATTAAAACTATCCTACGTTCTTTTTCGCGATACAATCACGTGAAAAAAATTTGGTAACGAATGGTAGCATTAGGTTTTTAAAAAAAAAACGTGTACAAGAAAAAGCCGCTTTATCTTTGGTAATTTGCGAGACAGAAATAAAACGAAGAACAAAGCATACGGAGATATGATCATAAAATAACATGCTGAATGAAAAATAGTTTAATTTGTACGGGATATTACGAATTAATTTATTAAGGAGCAGTTTATAACTTTCATCCATAAATTTTCTTTTATACTATAATGTTTTTAAAATGCTGCAATTTTAAATTGTTTAACGGCGCACGCGCATTTTATACGCATAATCGGTCTATGTTTTATTTCACGTGCCTAAGCCTATTAATGAAATGCGATAATAATTGGAATTGAAATTACGTTATAAAAAAAAAATGCTCGTAAGATTATAGAGGTCATATATTAATTTTTGCGTACGGAGTGATCAGAAATTAAATTAATGCGATTAAATCGAACGTTTAAAATCAAATTATTTTGTCAGAAAGACACACACACATCCATATATATATATATATATATATATATATATATATATATATATATATATATATATATATATATATGAATATACGTAATATGTACATGTACAAAGTAAGAAAAAAAAGACATAGTTGATAATTTGCGCTGTAGAACTAATAAAAAATGATCACGTTTTCTTTACGAACACGACGACATTAAAAATGTAGAAAAGAAAATAAAGGTTATATTACAAATAATCGCGATGAAATGCTGCTAATAAAATTCTATAATTTATTATGGCGCCTGTCTAACGTGGAGATTGAAAGAGTCGTTATTGGGTGTAATTATAGACTTCGATAAGTAAGGTTTTTATTGTAATAATCATGACAATAAAAGTAAAATGAATTTTATTATTATTGCTTATTACGTATGGTTATATTATTATTAATTAAATGGGCAACTGACGACTGCGAATTTACATTATTACGAATAATAATGATCGTCCACGTCAACTGTTCTGTAATATTTACCTTATTAATTAACTAATAAACGTCGATAGTAGTAATAATAATAATAATAATTAATCACTTCGGTTATAAGATGTCAACTAATTATTTTCTGTTATTAACGAGTTTTGTCTTGTTTATACTCTTAATTATTTAAAAATGTTATCGCACTGCGTATGGTCTTTGGTCACACTGATAATTTGATTATTAATCGCATCATTAAAATAATAATATTTTCGATAAAGTTTTTTCCACGTGATATAAATATATTATTATTATTATTAAATTAAATTCCACGTATATCGTCTTCTGTTATGCTGCTGAAATAATGTATTTGCGATTACTAAATTTTTTTTTCCTTACAAAATTCTATTAATCTGGTTCCTCTTTTATTTCTTTTCCCCAATCCATATTTTCCAGTTATTTTTTCTTCTTCTTCTTCCCCTACCACGGCATTCCTATCTCCCATTAGTATCAGGTTGTCTTTAGCTTTCACTGTGTTCAAAATTTTATCTAGTTGTTCATATATATTTTCTATTATATCATCTTTTTATGTAGTTGTTGGCATGTACACTTGGACAATTACTATGTCTGTCGGCTTAGCCTCGATTTGAATCTTTAATAATCTTCCGCTATACTGCCGTATTGCTTTGACTTTATTCCCCATTTTTTTTTTTTTATCCAGAACAATTCCCACTCCAGTTATCTTGTTTTTATCTCCTGAGAAGATTATTCTATAATTATCACTCCAGAAATCACAATTTTGTTGAATTTTTGTTTCACATATCCGAACTATATTTAGCTTCAATTTCTAAATTTTCTATTTTACCAGTGTAAACTTCATTGATCTTACATTCCACGTTCCAACGCGAGTTTCCAATTCCCGCCGTGCTTTATTTCTGCGCGTTCTTAGCACCCCTTTTGTCAGAATTGGCGACGGATTCGATGTCCGACGGATACTAGCTTTATTGAAATTAATAGTTCTTCCCAGTCGCATATTTTCCATGTGATAGCTGGGGTCTCTACCTACATGATTTCACATTTTGACCACGGTTGTCAAAGCGCCGGTTGCTAGCCGGTTCACTTGGCACATAAATTACATCACTTTCGAGTTCCATTAATTTTCTTGAGAAGTACGGTGGTGATTTCTCGTTGCCTTCCACCGGATTTTCTGTCAGGGTTAACTCCCTTAGCCTTTGGATAAAGACCCAAACCGCAAGGCAGCGGTTTGCTACTGAGGAGGTAGCTTTGTAAGGTTTTTGACCTCAACCCGCCGATGGAGAGACAGTCATAAGATTTATGCAGACTTTTATGGCCAGTTCCTCAAGCGGACCATGTGCATCCTCGTGTCTCTTGCCCTGAGTAACACTGAGTCTGTTATCACACGCCTCGAAAATATTAACCGAAATTATATGTAGAAGAATATCAGATAAAATAGAATCAGAACTAGAAGAAACACAATTCGGATTTCGGAAAGAAATACGATGTAGGGAAGCCATATTATGCCTAAAGATGATAATTGAAAAAAGGATGGAAATAAATAAATCAACGTACGTTGCATTGGTGGATCTGGAAAAAGCTTTCAATAATTTAACTGGAAAAAAATATTCGATATACTAAAAAGAATAGGAGTTGACTACAGAGACAGACGAGTAATCTACAATTTGTACAAAAATCAAACTGCAATTATAAAAACGAACAATATACAAACCGAAGTAATAATAAGGAAAGGAGTACGTCAAGGATGCAACCTGTCATCGTATCTGTTTAACTTATACATGGAACGCGCTATTAAAGAATTACATAACATGGATTGTTTAAGATAAATGGAAAAGAAATAAACATAAGATATGCTGACGATATTGCCGTAGTAGCAGAAAGTGAAAAAGGACTAATACATATTTTAAATGTAGTAGATAACCTTCTGAATAAGTATAGCATGAAGATTAACAAAAAGTCATGGTGTGCTACAAAACAAAATTTAACGCAGCAATTACCATTAAATCAGAAAAAATAGATCAGACGGAAAGTTTCATGTATTTAGGTAACAGAATTCAATGGAATGATAAATGTTCAACAGAGGTGAGGTGTCGAATAAGCAACATTTAACGAGAAAAGAAAATTATTAACATCAAAAAAACTAGATTTAGTCGTAACAAAAAGTTTTGTAAAAACATTCGTGTGGTCGGTCTGTCTCTGCGGTGCTGAAACTTGGACATTGCGGAAAGTAGACATCGCAAAGCTGGAGGCTTTTGAAACCTGGTGTTGGCGAAGAGCGCTTAAAATAAAGTGGACGGATAAGATTACAAATGAAGAAGTTTATAACCGGATTAAGGAAGAAAAACATATATTGAAAACTATCTCTCAACGAAGAAATAGATGGATTGGACATGTGTCACGGCATAATGCGTTACTGACAGAATTAATAGAAGGAAAATTGAACGGAAAACGTACAAGAGGAAGACCGGGAAGAAGATTCATGGAACAAGTTATGGAGGATATGGGAACAATGAACTATCAAGAATTAAAACAACGAAGCAGAAGGGGAGAGGAATGGAAGAAAAAACTGCGGATTCGATTTAATTTGTTCCATTAATCAACTAATCAATAGATTGAAAAAAAAGTATTTTTATTGGCTATTATACATAACCTTATTATTAACTGAAGTTCGACGCTACGTTTAATCACTCGATTTACATTTTCGTTATTATTATTGTTATTTTAAATTAAGAGTATTATACTTAAGATAATTTACGAATAATATGACTGAAAAATGTTTTAATGACTTAGAAAAAAAATCTTTTACAAATATATTTATTTAATATTTGCAATTCATCAATTTATTTTTCCATATAGAAAGCTATCCTATATTTACATTTTCGACAAATTATTGAATTTTACCTCATTTTCTTTTTTACACGTCAATTTCTTTACATCAAATAAGTCTTCTCAGTTCGTAGTCTCGGATTAAACTTTTGTGGTATACATTACTATAAATTATTCATGGTGTTTTTTTTATAGTTACTTCAAGATGATTCTCTTGCAATTATTCTCAATTTTTGCATCTCTGACCTTCCGGCTTCAAATAGCACACTAACTGCTACTTTTGCAGATGATACTGCTGTGTTAGCTTCCGATATCCTCGAAAACGTTGCCGCTAGAAACCTGCAGAATTCCTTAGATCAGATATGACAAAAACGTGGAAAATAAGTATAAATGAAAACAAATCTACTCATGTAATATTCACAAACAGAAGAACAAATAATGTTCCAGTTACAATAAACAATAATCAAATACCAATACTACCAAATATTTAGGTATGCGACTCGATCAGAAACTTACGTGGAAACAACACATCATTGCTGAAAAGAAAGAGATTAACCGTTTAATAGCTTCCATGAATTGGCTTATTGGAAGAAACTCGACGTTAACGATCGACAATAAATTGTTAATCTACAAAGCGATTATTAAACCAACTTGGAGCTATGGCGCCCAATTGTGGGGTTGTGCAAAAACCACTCACATCAAAATAATTCAAAGATGCCAAAACAAAATACTTCGTATGATAACGAATGCGCCCTGGTTCATAAGAAACGATGACTTGCATAGAGACCTAAATGTTCCTACTGTAATTACAGAAATTAGACGATATGCACTTCAACACGAAGACAGATTACATAGGCATCCAAATACGGAAGCAATTATTACATTAGATAACCTAAATAACACAAGAAGGCTGAAACGGAATAAGCCTTATGATATTGTTTAAACAAATTTTATTCATATTCTTCTGAGGCTCCTGTTACTGGACAGATAACCTCTTCACGTTAATTTTCTTTCCTATATCAGAATTACTGGATAGTCCAAATGGACTAGTTGTAATTATGTAAAATAAATAAAAAAAAAAAACTTTTAATTTGGATCTATTTTGAAAAGTACGCTGTTGAAATCGTGCGAAAGTGTTAATTTTAAAAATTCATTTTATCCACCATTATCTGTTCCATCGTTTTAGCTATTGATTTATTCTCAAATGAAATTAGGTAGTTGGCCTACATAATCTACCAGTAGAGTTTATTTTTTCTGCCTTGTTATATCCTTGTAGTTCCAAATCACCTTTGATTTTTCGTAATATTTTTTAAGTTTTTTCATCGTTTATTTTTAATTCCGCTCCATTTGCTTCTTTTCGTGAAGAATATTCGTTTTATTTGGTCGAAGTATGTATGTATATATATAGAGTCACCCGAAGAAGACGGACTTTTTTTTTTTTGAATAGCACAGTTGGTAACACTGCTTAAAAACTAGCATTTTTGAAGAAATTCAAAAATTCAGCTGCTCGAAACAGTCTTCGAAAATTTTGTAAAGACTGAATGAATATTGTTGCAAATATCTGAACGATATTTTGTTCCACAAATGTTTGTAAACTGATCTCTGGTTTTCTTATTTTCATAAAATTTTTGGTCGAGTAATTTTTGGGTTATTAAAAAAACAACAAAATCGTCCGTCTTCTCTGGGTCACTATATATAATATATATATATATATATATATATATATATATACACGCCAAGGAAATCTGTTATCTCCAATTTTGTTCAACTGCGTCTTGGAAGAGGTTTTTAAAGCGCTAGATTGATCGGACATGGGGATTAATTTAAATGGAGAATTATTGAACAACTTACGCTTTGCAGACGATGTGGTGCTAATTGCATCCTCCTTCAACCAATTGGAGAAAATGTTTCTCTCTCTGCGGATAGAGGGAAATAAATCGGTATTAAAAGTAAATAACGAAAAAATTAAAATTTTATGTCAAGAAAAAAAGAGGCTTTATACCGATAGGAAATAGTAATGTAGAAAAAGTCACCGAACTTATATATTTAGGTCAACTAATTTCATTTAAAAGCAAATTAACAGCCGAAATACACAACAGAGTGGCAATAACATGGAAAAAGTGCTGGATAATGAAATCAATTTTTAAGAGTAATATCCCGCCAAATCTAAAAAGCGTAGCTTTCGACAGCTCCCTGCTACCATCCTTAACTAACGGTTCCCAAACATGGTCGATGACGCAAAGACGGGAAAATATTCTAAAAACCTGCCAAAACAATTTAGAAAGATCAATATTACAAATCAAGAAACTAGATAGAGTCAAATTAAAAACGATTAAGAAACAAATGGGCGATAACAAAGATGCCATGACTTCAATTCGCGCGCTGAAATGGAAGTGGGGAGGGCATGTCATAAGATGCAGATGAAAAAAGTAACGAAATGGTTCCCGGCGTACCGCAAGAGAAAAAAGTCGCGACCGTTTACACGTTGGGATGACGACTTCAAAAAATTCCTGGGATCCAGAAGCGCTCTGCATAGGTTGGCACACAACAAACGCAGCTGGGAAAAATTGTGAGAGACCTTCGCTCGAAAGGGCCTAGCATGACTCCATTCGAAATTAATTTTAGAAATTGATTTTAGCTGTAACAGATATTTATAAATTGTTAATTTAGTTATGCTAAATAAAGGTTATTGTTATCATATATATATATATATATATATATATATATATATATATATATATATATATATATATATAATATATGTATATATATGTACAAAAATTACTGTATTAATAAGATAATTATAAGATTAGAAATACTAAATCTTCGGTTATCGTAATCGATAACAATGATATCTCGTATACGAATAATACATAAAATGGCATACTTTCATATTACGTATAATAGTTATATATATATATATATATATATATATATATAATACATAAATGTGTGTGTGTGTGTTTATATGTATGTATGTATAATTCGTATAATTGAGATAATATTAAAAAAGAAATTACGACTAAGAAGAAGGCAATATAGGATAAAGCAGGATAAAGCTAATATATCGGAAGTATGTAAAATATAAAAAGTTGTATACGTTCGACGTTAAGACGCAATGCCAGAAGCTCACCGGTAATCGACACTGATAACAAATTATATCGTTGTAGGTCGAATCAATTGTAGAAAGGATTTATTATATTTTTATTTGTTTTCCCCCGTCTTTTTTATTTTTAATTTATAAACTGTTACCGTTTCGTATTAAGTCAATGAAATTACCATAAAGCAGCGGTGGTCAATTAGTGATAATGTTTATATCGTTCGATCGTTATCACCGATAATAATTATCATTATCTATCTATATATTTTATATATATATACATATATATATATATATAATACGAGTAAACATTACGTATGTTTTCCTTAGTGTAATAGTTGCTTAGTAGTAGTTAATAAACGGTAGTTACTAGTAATAACGAAGGAATGTGTGTACGGTACGTAAATAAAGAATAGTGATAATTACGAGTAGTTACAAGGGTCGTCCCTCGTTCGTAATGAGGATGTAAAATGCATCTTATCTCTCCTATATAATAATTTTACGCCATCTCGATATTTTTATTTTTTTTTTTATTTATTTTTTTATTTATTTTTTTTTACTAAATATTCTCAGTTTAATTTACATACATCTCTCTACTAGAGTGACCGTCCGTTGTAGTTCGTTCAGTCTAATCTTGGATCGATTTTTTTTTCCAATTTTATGTATTATTCATACATATACACATTTCGAGTTTGAACTTTGTAATTATGTTAAGTATTATTCGTTTTGAAAATTTATTCTCCGGGTAGAATTAATTTTTTTTTTTTTTTTTTCACGGTAAAACGTCTAAATGCGTCCGTAATATTAATATCGCGTATCGTCGTTAATAATAAATATTCCGTCGCTTAATTTTGATCGACCGATTTTTCAACGTATTATGGTGCAGAAAATTGATAAAGGTCTTATCCGAAACGGTCAGCCGCATTATCATCAACATCATCATCATTTTCCGATCGAACGTAGAGAACAACCTTCCTTAGCTGGTAGCGGCGATGATGGCAATGTGATCGTTCTAGGTAAAAACGATCGACTTAAAAAAGTCAAACGACAACGTCGTACGAACGCGCTGTCTCGGTTATTCGTATTTTGCGCGATACTATTGTTGGCCGTTTGTTGCGGTTTCGTGGCCATTTCTTATCACCTATACAAAAGACAAAATGCCGAGGTGCAAATTTTCACCGAAAAAATTAATAGCCTTTACGGCGATATCGATCGTTTATTCAAAAAATTGGACAACCTCTCGCGTCAAAACGACGAACTAGAAGAATTACGTAAAAAAATCGATAATTTATCTTCGGCCTACGAGGAACGAATAAATTTCGACAAAATGACTAATGACACGTATAAACGTAATTCGAATTGTATGCAGGTAAGTAAGTAAGTAATATATATATATTAGCTGACCCGGCGAACTTCGTATCGCCCCAGAATTAATAAATGTATTAACCTAGAGGCTATCCCTGTAGGGGTTTAAATGGGGGGGATCTAAAGGAGTAAAACAAAAAAAAGGTTTGCCAAAATTCGCCGAGTTATCCACGAATATCCATCCGTATGTAGTTCATCTGCCAAAAAGCGCGGCAAGCTCACTTAAATGCATACGTAAAACATGCGCAAATTATATTTGCTACCCAAGGGGTTAATGCCTTTTTTGGATTAATAAATGTATTAACTTATTATCAGCTGAATTAAATAACAAATACTGATGGGGAATTAGGAATTACACAATAAAATTAAAAAAAAAAATTGTAAAGAAATTTAAATGATATGTGGATACTTAAATTTAGTAGATTTATTGTACTTGATAAAAAATTATATTTCATCTAATAAGTTAATATACATTTATTGATTCTGGGGCGATACGAAGTTCGCCGGGTAAGGGAAGGCTAAATCGTTATTATATACCCGGGCTAAAAGCATTGTTGAATCGACCGACCAAAAATCGCTCGATAAATTTTTAAAAATCGAAAACCGAATTTTAAACTCGCGATTTCTCGTTACCGGTTAGTTTTGGTAAACGTACGTTATTACATAAATGATAGATCTAGACGATTAAGTCGATATCATCTTTGCTAGTAATGTCGATTAGTCTGCTGTCTTCGTGTCTTGACCCGTGTATATTTATAATTTAAACTTTTAAACTTTTTTGCTTTGCTGGCCAAATTTTCGTTGATATACACGCGTCCGTCATCTGGCAAACCAGTTATTTCCGTATTATTAATGGTAACGTGTTTTCTCCTTATAACATTGTCGGCTAACCTCCTCGATACCTTTATAATCGATTCCGGCATATGTGGCCGTTTGGATGGCGAACGATGTGTCGCTAATATATCATCTTTTTTTATATTTAATTTTAATGTTTTCATTATTTACTACCGGTATGCCGTGTAATTCAAAGTTGTCACGATGCCGGTGTTGCTGTAGCTGGTTAATTAGTTAACTTGATAATCTTTGCTGCGAGTCTCTTTTGTTAATTCAACTACTTACGTTCTCAGGCCTTTCACCTCATTTGTTTTAACTCGATATTTTGTTTCGTATTTATTACAAAGTAAATCAAGTGATTTACGGATCTCCGTCAACTCTGTCCTAAGCGCTGCGATATAAAATGAGACATCGTCAAGAGGCATCGAGTCATAATCTGAGGCATTAGTATTATCAGGGCTTTGTTGTACATTTTTCCTCTTTCTAATAGTTTGGTTCTCTTTTGGAGCTATCGCTATCGCTGTCTTTTGTCATTACCTACATCAGTAATCTGAAAAGTTCGCACTTTTGTCATAGTTTAAATAAAATGACACGTGTAAACGTTATATAGAGCGCTTAAGAAAATTGATAGACGCAGCCGGAAGATAACGATGCGTTTCCTAAATAAATTTATCGCGTTGATAAGATCGATAATGATGGAATCTATCGAACACGTACGATACGATCTTATATTTGAATACCGAAACTCGCTGCTTGAAATACATAATGTAAACATATTAATTTCGATATATACAAAGGAATTAGAGAATTAGATTGAAAATAATAATATATTTAAAAATAATGTCAAATTATGGAAAAGATATATCATCGATGAGATCTAATAAATAATGACGATGATAATGATATTGTAAACAATTTTGTATCTAATCTAAATAATTATTAAAAATCATTTCATTCAAAAATGCATAAACCATCTAGTTTAAGGAATCTTATCAATATAGGGGGAAAAAAAGGTTTTAACATATTATAATGTTAAAGTAAATAAGGAAAAACCATAATAAAAGTAATCAATAATAAATATAACCTCGCTATAGTTGATAAAATTCTGAAAAAATCATACAATAAAAATACAAATACAATATAAATTCAATAAATTATGTAGGAAGTCTCGTACATATAAAATGATAAAAATATTTAAAAGCGTAACATGGATTTAGCAGCAAGAAATAAAAACAATTATTGTAAAAAAAAAAATAGAAGATATTAAAAAATTCAGAAGTGTATAAGTTAAACTGCAATCAATGTGAAAATACGTAGGAGAAAGAGACAGACAATTCGCAATAAGATTTAACGAACGTTTAAATTCTGATGAAAAATCATTATTTGGAAAACATTGTACAGAATTAAAACACAAAATCAGTAATATTAACCAAAATTATACAATTTTACACATAGATAAACATCATTTAAAACGGGGAAAAAGCGGGAATAACGAATGAAAGAGATAAAAATCATTCATCACATTCAATGATAAATTTTGACGAAGAATTACTTTTAAGAAGTATATTAGAAAAATCAATTTTTATATTTCTTATTTTTATTTTTCGCGCTTTTGGTGTGTTTATGCATAAATTTTGTGTCGCTGATGGTAGATCGTTTTGCTTACCACATTCACTATCAGAGATTATTTTATAAATACTATTTTTCACTTTGTTAGTTTTTACAAATTTTATACCGAAATTAGTACTTTTACATTTTATATATTGCTTACATGTTGTATATATTTATATATTTTATTTCATGTTCATTTGATAACGGCGTAATTGATAAAACGTTTAGTGAGTTTAACTTCTTTCTTATTGTTTATTTTTTAAAAAATCACTACATTTTACACTTTTTAAATTATAAAAAGGAATTTCATACGCAACGATTTTAGATCTATCACTAATTGTATTTTATTTATGAGTTACTAATAAATTTTTAATTTTGCGTCGAAAATTAAAGGCGACCAAAATGGAATTATATACGTGATGATCACTAATCTTTTTTTTATTATTATTTAGAAATCCTTAATTAAAGTTTATAAGTTTATATATCGAATATATATATATATATATATATATATATATATATATATATAAATGTGTATATACACACACACATTATTTATTTATTTATTTATTTGGGCACTATTAAATATATATACAATTATTTATTTATTTATTTCGACGCTATAAAATTATATATATAAATGGATTATACATTCGAGTCCGGGTATGGATCCTTCTTCGTTATTGTCACTTGTGTGAAAGTAATCCGACACGGTGCATTGTTGTGAAAGTACATGGCATTTTATGGTCTGTTATATCGCTTTTAACGGTATGGTTTCTAATTTTTTTCCGTATCGTAGTAATATCTGTTAATTTTCGAGCCATATTAGCTCACGCTCTACAATTTTGGGCGTTATTTTCCCAATTGCCCTTTGTCGGCTTCTTACCTAATCTTTTAAGGTTTCCCAAGAGCACATTAAATCGTAGCCATGGTTAGCCGAGCAGACGTTTACCATTGGCTAGAACGTCGTACAACATTCTTTTTGGAATTCGTTTGTCTTCCATCCTCGGTACATGTTCGGTCCAATTCATGCGTGTTCCCACTAGCATCTGATCGATTGATCGACATCTAACTAGATAAAACTTTTTCGATGCGATTAGTCCAACGTATCCAAAGAATTCTTCTCTCTGATGGCATATGTCTAATTTTTTGACCTGCTTCTTCATTATTGGCCACGTTTCACTCGCGTATAGAAGTACCGGAATAATAATAATAGCTTTGTAAACCGATAATTTAGTACCAGCGGATATATTTTTGTTATTGAATACACTTTTTGCCGCATCTTGTTATAATACGCATTTTCCTGTTTTAGTAGCGAAGAAATTGTATCATCTAATGGTGCAGCTTTATTAACGATTCTACCTAGATACTTAAAAGCATCAACCGAACGAATTCTATTCCCATTTATTTCGATATCTGACACAACTTCGTCACTGATTTGAATAATTTCAGTTTTATTCAAGTTAACGCTGAGTCCAAAATCTCTGTATGTACATTCCAGACACTTCATAACTTCTTGCAGTTCATTTACATTATCAGTTACCAAAACATAGTCATCTACATACCGCAGGCATGTTAATCTGAAGATTTCGAATCGTTTTGATTTGAATAATTTCAGTTTTATTAAAGTTAACGCTGAGTCCAAAATCTCTGTATGTACATTCCAGACACTTCATAGCTTCTTGCAGTTCATTTACATTATCAGTTACCAAAACATAGTCATCTACATACTGCAGGCATGTTAATTTGAATTGAATCGTTTTTATGAATTAAATTTCGCGATGTTGTATAATCCACCATCAATTCGGTATTTTATTTCAACACCTATCTCAGTTGCATGTTGCATGATATGTACTATACTCATATAAAATTTGAAAAGGGTGGGTGCTAGTATGCATCCTTGTTTAACTCCCGTGTTTATGTTTGTGGGTGTAGTTAAACCAGCATTACATTATATATATATATATATATATATATATATATATATATATATATATATATATAATATATATATATATATACATGTATGTATATGCGCATTATTTATTTATTTGCTTACTTTAATTTATCACAGTTGCAATCTCGTTCTAATATTTCACTCCATGCAGATGACATCGTTGTATTTATATCCATTTCAAGTTTTTCGAATGACGTGTGCAACGTAAATGATGATATTGTTGTAATCGAACATCGTCTTTCTGATTTAAGTTTACTCTTAATGTTGAAAAGTGTTCAGCGGTATTTTGATCGATACAACACAACGTTTTTGTTGCAACTGAAAGGGGCGTTGTTTGCTTCTGCTCGTCATTCCGATATTTAGGAATTATTGTAGATGCACGGTTAACATGGGGCCACATATCGATAAGTTAATCAATCACGCTATTAACATTTTACGTAATTTGTATAATACACGTTGGCCCTTTATTCTATTACTACTCTACAAATCACTAATCCGAACTTAACTGGAGTATAGTCCATATTTTATAAAACCGCATACACAGTTTAAATAAGTTGGATCGTATCCAAAATGTATGCATTTGTCTGTGAATTTTAGATTCCACCTTGAAGTTTAGACGAAGTTATTTAGCACCGAAACTGCTATTGATTGCTTCCCTTCGTTTAATACGTTCGGTCAAATTCATTCCAACTAACACTGACGTTTTTCAAATAGCAAAGTGTTTTCGCTCTCTTCGGTTATAACAAAATCGGGAGAATTTCGCGCAATTCTTATATGCACACAAGTTCCTCCTCAATTTATGGCATAGAATTCATCCTTTTCCCCCTCCCCGAAAATTACAATAATCCTTACCACTTTCGATAAAAAATTCTGTGCCTCGGGGCGCAGTGAAGAAGTGAAATTTAAAGACGCTTTCCCAAAATGACATTTATTTAATAAACTCACGATTTCGTGCAAATTTCACAAAGAAAATGAACGCACTGTCCGCTATGTTTAACTTGATGTGGTGATGACTCAAATGTTTTCGTTCTCAAATCTACGCCATACATGCATCCCTTGTGCAGCGAATATTTCAACGAAACAACGGATAGCCGTCAAGAGAAAGAATACGAACGCGCAAAAAATTTTATTTCATAATTTCTGTACGTGTTTGTACTTATGCATGTAAACTTAATATACACGTATATGAGTATAGGATGCGGGTAAGAGTGGATGAGGTCGACTACACTGTGAGAATATGCCTGCCTATGTGCTTGTGTGTATAAGCTTTTGACTCGCTCGTTCGTTTTACGGGGTTAACTTACCGTATACAACGCGCCAATAGAAGTTTCATTTCAATATTATCAACGAAAAGTTTCCACTATACACCTTTATTTGTACAGATTAGACAAAGTCAACTCGAGGAACGGGGAGGACTAGTGTTCGTTTCGCCTCTCGATATTAGTAAGATGTACAAATTATACCCAAATTTTTTTCAGTATTTACTGTTGTACGTGCAGCAGTACTACAAGCCTTATCAATTTCAATGGACGTGGATCGTTGTGGGAATTACCTTATTATTACCGATTTGAAAAGTATGGCGATGGCTATGGACAATAAATAGAATGTATCACATACGTTAATTGCATTAGTCTTGTTAAAGCATAATAATTTGGTACGTGCGGGTATATTTGTGTCCTTCGACAATGAATTGCTGATTCTTTAGCTAAAAATGCGTCATCTAATATCTCACAAGGTTACCATTCACTCTGTACAGTTGCGAGCATAGGGATCATTGGGAACTGATGTAAACTGAGAGCAATAGTCTATCACCTCTCGCCAATTATTAACTTCAACTGTCTCTGCATAAATTTCAGTGGTTCTTTTTCTTTAAGAAGATTAATCGCAAAGAAATTGTACTCATCGGTAGATTACGGTTTGATCATCATTACCTGATTGTCTTTTCGATATGCAACTCCGAAATAGTCTTTTCTGTCCCATTCTGAATAGGCAATCTGGAATTGCGATCATGTTTTTTACAAACGCTCGTGTGTTAGGCCGTCACTTTTCTTACTACATTCCTAATATATTTCATATCCATATAATGTATCGCCCCTTCTCCATCTGGATAATCTATAGTTATTCCTTCACGTAGCAACATTTCTGGAGAAGTTAGCATTTTTTTATTAAACTATCGCGTTATATATATATATGTATGTATGTATGTATGTGTGTGTGTGTGTGTTTATACATTTTAATACTTCTCAGAATATTTTAAAAAATATTTCAAATCGGTCACTTTATCTGACCTCGGTGTTATTTTTTCTAAGTTTAGAAGAAAAAGTACTTATTAAACGAGATTCTTACCGATTCTAAAATAAATACGCGGTAATATTTCCTCACACACTAAACGCCTAAAAATCGCATCGAGCGTGATAGGCGCTTTGTATCTATTCGCAGTCTGTATGTATCGGTAATATTCGCGTTTGTCGACCATTCCAGAGGTTATCGTTGCTTTTAGCATTTTAATGGTTTTTCGTATCGCTCGTAAAAGTTTTACTCCATGGTTTTTCTTGCTAATTTTTAGTTTTTGTTCGCCATTTATACACTTTTTCTTCTATCGGCGTTTAAGGAGCATTTCACAAAGCTTTTCCCAGATTTTCAACGTTGTGTGGACATTCGAAAAATAAGTGTCGGTATAAGGATGTTTGGGCGCAACGAACGTACAATGATGGATCTGTTTTATTTATAATGTAGTCGTACGCCAAATGGGCTAGTAGACGAGACAGCTAAAGATGCAGTCACAAAACCTATCCAATTAACTCCTATCCGAATCTTATGCAATCGCTCCCATCAAATACAGAATACTTAAAACCTTTCGTGATCTATGGAATGTTATCACTACAATTAAAAACATTAGAGACATCCGCTGTTATGCTTTTCCTTGACGGTCTTTTTTACACAGTAAGAATAAAGTGAATTAAACGCACTTAGTACAATAACTATAGCCTCTAAAAAAAGAAAATAACTACAGTGCAAGATCTTGCGACTTCAATCACTTTAAACGACGTATATGTTTATCCAGTAACTTAATCGCTTCAATGTTACAATGTCGGAGACGAAAATCGATTAGTTTCACTCCGAGATCGCGATGGATATCATCGTTGCGTGAAAAATGATATACATCAACGATAACTCCGAGGATGACACTTTGTTGTGTTTGAATCTTGTAGTGATTAGATTGCTCCGTGCAACTCCACAATGCAATTCCATATAACCATACAGGTTTGATTATTTGCTGATAGGCAAGGCGTTTGCTGTAAACATTAACCATTGAATTCCGCTCTAAAATCCAGTATGAAAATTTTTTCTTCATTTGCCCGCATTTCATCTTTACATGACTCTTACATAAAACTTGATAATCGAAGTACATCCCGAGATATTTATCTAAATTATATTACGGAATAGGCCGAGTGCCAAGATATAATCGATACCACGGATTCAATCAATGAGTCCATGTGCTAGCATGTTGTAAGTTCAAGTTTTCCTCTGCGTGGCTATCGTTTATTAAAATGATATGTTTGTCATCGGCAAACATTACTATAGAAGTCCGATCATCGAACGGATGGTCTTTCGTATGGACACTTCTCTGCAGAGCTTCCGCCTGTATCGCATAGAATGAAGAATTAACATCTCCGTGTTCTACCCAGAATAGTGTTCCTGTAGTAAGCAAACGAGAAATGTTATCTGGTAAGAAGTTACTCATTTTTGAAAACAATCCTGCGTGTCACACTTTGTCGAACGCCTTTGCTACATAAAGAAAAGCCGCTGAACAGAATTTCTTTTCCTCAATTCAGCCATGTTTTGTTTTGTGCTGTGAGTTAGTAAACTGTTGCTTGCTATTTGCGCACTTTTCAATTGTAGATATCCGACTAATTAAATCAGGGATCACGGTTATTAATGAAGTTATACAAGAGACCTGAAGTGACTTTTGATATCGTCTAAAGTAACATTTTTTTTTTTTACTTAGTGGCTTCCAGTGTTGTGCCCTTTACTGAAAGCCCGCCGAGGTTTTGATGTTTTGACATAAGACTTTCCTGCTGCAGTTGCTGTTTTTTTTGATCTGCAACCTTTACAGAACGGTATTTGGTTTTGGAAGGGTTTTTTGCAATTTACGATAAGTCTCGCCGCCCATATAATTAGCCGTGTGATTGTTTTTACAATTCACGCATTTGAATTTATTCGGCTGTTTTATTGGACACTAATCATGATTTTCCGTACATTTACAATAAGCAACTTGCTGAAAGAAATTAGCCCTAGTGTGGTTCCATCTCTAGCAACGCTTACACTGGGCAATGTTGTTTTTTTTTTGTTAGTCGGTGGTTCGACGTTAATTTTACAATTAAGCGTGTATTTTTTATTTCATATATCTCCTTATTATTAAGTCTAACTTCCAAGATCATTACAGAATAAAGACTAAGATCTCATCTTTTTATTATTTTGATCTCTAATTTTTATTGTTTTCAAAATATTACTTGGTCGCATCGGGTCCTTCGAGATCGAGGCATTCTAATATTTAATTTGGACTAGTGTCTGGCGGAAGACGTCTAATCACAACTTTGAAGGGTCTAACGTATTTTATTACCTTTATAGTTATTATATCCAGTTTGAGCATTTTCCGGGAATGCACGACTTATCTGAAATCATTATACAAGCATGCGGTTTTGATTTATTCGTAGCTATTTTAATAACATATTTCCTCGAGAATGCGAATGAAAAATCTCCGCTTGCTATAATTGGCGGGAGTAGTGTAAATCTGAGTGATGGTCACCACTGAAACGTTTTCTATTGCACTGCTGATTGGACTGTTAGCAGCCGGACAAGTTTTGGACGAAGACTGGTAAATATTGGCTCTTTCGATTGCGTCTGTTCGTTTGGCAACAAGTTGTTATATTTTTCATTTAAATCGTTAAAATAATTTTCTGTTCGTATTTTTCTTCGCGATTAATTTATCTTTTTGTATGCCGAGTTTTTTGGAACGGCTGCGAAAGCAACGTATGAGAATCTCTCATCTCGTCGTCGGGTGATGGAATATTATCCGAACTTATATTTTATATTTAACAAATAAAAAAATTCGAACGATAATACAGTAATTAAACGAATTACCACGATAATATTTAAATATTACAATCAACGAAGGATAGTCGCATATAGAAGTATAAGCGGCTACACTGGCTAGCTATCGACGGAAGATAATACGGATTGCTTATCAGCTGCACGTAAAACCGAGAGATAACGACACTGAGATAGACAAACTTACCAAACTTCGTCATAGAGGAAACAATCGTTATTTTAAACGTGTCGAATCATTTTCATATCCGGATCTGTTGATGATTTTATATATGCGTCGTTTTAAATTCCTCCTCGTTGACAGTTTCGTAATTATTTACTTAATTTAATTTAAAGCGCATTATTTACAGTAATAATCGGATTCCGAGATTTCTTTTTATTATTTCCTTCATATCTTCATCGAATTTGGCCATCCATAGACCTCGCGTCGAAGCAACAAAACTTTAAGTATTGTTCGTCTATCCGGTTCCATTACTTTTGGTTCCTTTTAATATTATGTATCGAATTTTTTAATTAAATTTTTTTTATATTATCGTTGTATTAAACAAGAATTGAAGTACCGGCACTAGCCTCACTTCCATCACAACGGTAATGTGTGAGATACACAGATACAAATAATACTATATTACATTAAGAAGAATAGCAAAAAGTAATTTACAGTAAAAAATCTGAAAAAATCTCGTTCATTAAAAGTAAAATTGTAAATTATATATAAATTAAAAAAGCAAATAAACTCTTATTTGTTGATAGATTTTCATATAGATCGTTGTATTTAATAAACGTGATGTTTCTACGACTATTTTTCAACTTGCGCCAACTAAATATTTTAAATCAGTCGGATATTTTAAATTAGTCGGATATTTTAAATTAGTCAGATATTTTAAATTAGTCGGATATTTTAAATTAGTCGGATATTTTCATCTGCATTATGTTTGTTAGCTCTTAATAGATATATATTATTTCTTATTTTAATAATGATACAGGCTGCGTCGAGAACGAGATTTTGTTACTCACTTATGATTACATCGATCCTTTCGATCGCACGTATCGATTTTTTACGAAAAATTATCAATTTCGAATCGTGAATTAATGCGAAGATAAATATGTAGTTTTAGAAATTCCCCGTTAATTCCTCTCGGGTCGTACGTTACAATTTTTTATTTTTTTATGACGCCAGCTTTTTTTATAATTTCAGCCAAGTCATGAAGTGGCGCGCATAGTGATCAAACCTTCGTCTACCTGCTATTCGTTTCGATGCTATTATTTTTCCTACATTTCAAAAGCCTTTTTTCGCTATCTGCGCGCCAATTATTCACATTTCGCGGGCATATTTAAGTACTAACCAGACGTAACAATATTCTTATCTTCGAGTAAAGATTCATTTTTGTATTCCGGAACACTGCGCTTAAATTATTAAATGCTTCTTTCGCCAATCCAATTCTTATTTCGATTTCCTTTTGATATATCGTTATAGCTAAATATCTGAATTCTGATATACACGCTATTTCGTCAATATTTTTTATATCTTTATGCGAATATTCGTATTTTTCGATCGTGTATGCTTTAATTTTTCTGAAATTTACGGCATTTTAAATCAGCTACGTTTATTTTGTCGGCCATTTTTTTGCACTTCTTTCTCCGACGTCGCTAACGAGACTTTTTCGTCTGCATAACTTACTCTTTATACGTTGATTTTACATTCTAAGTAATCTATTCTAACATTTTTAATGATTTCCTCCGCATAAATGTTCAATAGTCTTGCAGATAACTAGTTGACGTACTCCTCTTTCGATATTGCACGTTGTTTCTGAGTATTTTTCGTTTAATTTAATATTCGCGCATCGATTGCGATAGATCTTTTTTTTAACATATCGTGTATATCGTATAATAATATCTCTATTAGTTTATCACGCCTCACTCGATCAAATAATACGTGATTAATAAATTAGGAGGAAATTATTTATTAAAAACATTGGACGTATAGTTTGTGGGGATATGGAAAATATACATTGGCCACGAGAGAGTTAATAAAACTAACATAGTTCGATGCGCGTTTTAATTTTAATCATTTAAAATTCAACATTCCTTCTTTGAATATTCGCGAATACGACCGGATAATAATTCAAAAACCAAAATCTGTTAGTATTACTGAAGAAGAGGAATATGTAGAAGTGAGAAATGATAAAAATTTAAAAGTCAGTTTCGATGAAGATAATCTAACGGAATTTCGGAGAAAAATTAAATCTGAATATCCCCGAATTGTTAATACCTCTTATATTTGCGAATGAACATATTCATCTATGATCGAAATTAAAAGTAAAACAAAACAAAAAACCCGCGAAAGACTACTTTCTCTTGAACAAGAACTCGGTACAATTTGACCCAGAATTAATAAAATGAAAAAATTATCACAAATATCACATTATTTAATTATTTTTTGAACTATTTTGTTTGGTAATTGATTTGTAAATAAGTACGTATCAAACCGTGTTGCGTATACACACACGTGTGTACAAACCTTTTCTTTTGAAGTAAAATAAATATGTAAAAATTAATGAGACGGTTTTTTTTGCACCAGCAATTTTAGCGCGTCCGGAGAAATATAATCATATAAAACTGTGTCGCTGATTAAAAAAAGTTTTGGGAAACACTGATATAAACTAATATTTCGCGTACGATATGGTTTTTTTTTTTGGTTTTATATACCACTCTAAATAGATAATTTTTAGTTTTAAATAAAATTTATCCTTAATTTGCAATCGTGATCATATGTGTTGTTCGAACTTCTATTAAGTTAGTGCGTTCATAGTATAACGGTTCCTATATATTGTGAGAATTTACACATTTGTGACATAGCGATATTTCTAGAGAAGTTGTCCACGTTTATAGAAATATGAGTTCGTACGTACAAATATCACGCTACGACTGTAAATGTACCCTCGTTGAACAAAAAAAGTAATTTTCTTAGTAATTTTCTTAGCATTGAAAAAGTGTTCTACCAGCGTATACATCATTACTAAAATGGTTAACTTTATTGCGGCACGATGCGTGGGAACGGTTAGCGATAAGAAAGATTAGTCGGTTCGGTTTCCGTGAAAATTTGAATTAAATATCAATCGTATTAGTAGTAATTGACGTAATTCTAAGCGGATTTCTTCTGTTTTTGATATATATATATATATTTTTTCATCATATACCTAGTTTGTGCTATCAATAGTAGTGTGGATGACGTCTGCAGTTACTTGAGCGTCACTCCTTCCATCGAAAGTTAGATTTAGTCGATCAAGTCCGATGGTTCGACCCTCTGCAATCGTCGCAGTTCTTACAAGTTATCCAGCAAATTAACTTCTGTCCAATTATAGAGAGTGATCATGTAACTTCGAAAGTAACTTTTTCATTGAAATCCGTATTCTCTCTCTCTCTTTCTCTTCAACGTCAACGGTGACGTAAGTGTATAATTTAGTCAATTTTATAATTTACGTGTCATTTTACAGTTTAAAATATTATATCTCCGGATGATTGTCACTATCATCACCATCGTCGATGGCTCGTTTGGAATGTCGTGACATTGTGAATAACCGCGAGCGAATGTGTCGCAACGTAATTCTGTCTGCTGCCCTAAATCTATTAGCTAACGTAGTGACGAGGCACGAACGGTTGTACCATGTCCGAATATTTTGTTGGAGTACTTCCTTTTTTTTTATATAATTTTTAAAACTATTATTTATAATTAGATAAAAAAATAATTTCGGAATAACCGCCTACAAAAAGGGGGAAAAACGATTTAGCGGTTAGTTCAGTTTAGTTCTGATGATGGGAAACTCGGGTTTGTTAATATTTAACTTTTATTGATAAATCGTTTTTTTTTTTATTATTATTTTTTGTGGGTTATTCCGAAATTATTGTAAATTCATTTTATTTTTTGTTCGATGATACACCATTCTCTCGTCGGAATCATTTTTTCAATCCTGTCGTATATGTCCAGCGAAGGTTTTTGTACAATGTTTCGAAGATTCACTTTGAACTCTTTCATGATTGTCCACTCTTTACGTGTAAAGTCCGAAATGGAACGTTTTATCGCATATACGCTTCCGGTGATTCGTATTTTATTGAAAAAAAAGAAAATAGAAAAATATCCTTTTTTTTTTTCTTCTTTTTTTTGCCTGTTTGAAAAACTGTACAAAATCCAACGAGAAAAAACCACGGATTAATTTCAGCGATTGATCATACACGACCCTCTGAATTCGTCATACGTTTAACTTCAAGATGTCCAGCGTTAACGATGTTGTTGCAATTTTTCGTTATAAGTGAAAAAAATAGTATAGACCTATTAGCAGCAATCGTTGGAAAAATTTTTGTCGAACGATAAGAAATTAAAGTTGAAAAAATATAAATATATATGAAATCTGTAATTAGTGAAGTATTTTAATAATAATCGCGTAAAAATAATTTTAAATTAATGTTTTATAGACTCGAACATTAATCGCTTCTTTAACGTTTGTATTACAGGATGTACAAAATGGGTTTCACACGGATCCGTTAAGAGTCGCATCTCCTAATATAGTAAGTTATGTTTTTGAAATATCTGAATTTTTGGATGGTTGACTGAAAGTTTTGCGTGTGCTATATATATATATATATATATATATATATATATATATATATATATATATATATATATATATATATATATTTAACATCGCTGTATAATTATATGATACACGAAAGATGTCAAAACCCAAGTCTGAGTTCACACTAAAGCGTTGCAACGATTTATCGCAAGCGATATAAGGTACACGACACGTATAAGCAGATATTTGAAATATAAATGGAAACAGTTTAAAAAAAAAAACATATGTCATTGGAAGCGCGACATTAACATTGTACTTGCTACGAAACGCGTTGCAATTTTTCAACTGCACGAACATATTAACCTAAAACGCATCGACTTCCAGCAAATTCGTAAAGAAGATTGAAGAAAAAATAATCGAGAGGTGTTTTATTGCATTATGCAGTTTTATATTGTAAGCAGCGATTGCAGTATCACAAATCGAACGAGTAAATAAACTAATAATGTGCTACTTATAGGTAAAAATTTTCCAAGGATTACTACCACTTCACGTTTTTATCAACCATCTTCCAGTACCTTGGCACTGGTGAAGTTCAAAAACTATATCAGACGACAATATCGGTATAATTACTTAACCGGTATGATCAAAAATAGACTTGATGAAGACTGTAGTATCCAATGGAATTTAAAACTCAGTAAGATATCAACTTCAGATCGTAGTCTGTGGAAAACTGTAAAAATATTTAATAATGCTGAGAACCATCTACCTCCATTTACTGATGGTAGTCTTACCGCGTACTCTGACAAAGATAAAAGCAAACATATAGCAAATATATATTATTCTATACGTAATCAGAACTTACATGTGACTTCTGCTTTCTAGAATAAAAAAGTTTCATCTAGCGTTGAATTTAAGCACTACCGCTGTAGGTATATCTCCTGGTGATTTAGCTTCTGTCAAAGAGGTGCGTTACTATATCAAGACACTTAAATGCACGAAATCTGTTGGTATGGACAACATTTTTACGATCTTTCTTAAGAACTTGCCCCCGAAGGGAATTGTTAAATTAACTGTTATAATAAATTCTACGCTATTACTTTCTCATTTTCCTGAATCCTGGAAAATATCCAAGGTTGTACCTATTCCGAAAGCCGGTAAAAATTTTTCTGACCCTAAAAACTTACGTCCTGTTTCGCTACTTAGTAATCTTGGAAAAAAATAGCCGAAAAAGTTATTTTACACAAAACATTTTACTGAAAAAAATAATATCTCGCTTGGACAGCAATTTGGGTTTAGAGACAATCACTCTACAGTTATGCATTTAGCATACTGACCATGTTACTGATGCTTTTAATAAAAATCTGCACACCGGACTTCTTCTCTTAGACGTAGAGAAGGCATTCGATACTACTTGGCACCGTGGTTTAATATATAAGTTTATCCAATTAAAATTCCCTAATTACATTATCCGTCTTATTAAGGATTATTTAACTAACAGAAGTTTCATAGTAAAAAGAAAACATACACACTCTGAAAATCTATTCTAGCCGGTGTTCCACAGGGAAGCATCCTAGGACCCTATCTATTTATCTTATTCATTAACGACATTCCTAAAATTAAAACCTTGGATATGGCTTTATACGACACTGCCATATATTGTTCTTCATACCGAGTAGATACTATACAAAAGAGATTAACAGAAGGTTATTAAATTCATATTTTAACAAATGGAGAATTAAATCAAATTCTGAAAAAACTGAATCTATCTTATTCACTAAAAGAAGACCGCGATCTTTTACTCCAGTCCTTATAAATAATAAAGCTACGGATTGGAAAACTCGTGTTAGATATCTAGGTGCAATATTCGATAAAGGACTTACCTTTCTCGAAACATAATACGTATCAAATAAAATTTACGCATACCTATTCAAATTATATCCGGTCTTTAATAAACGTTGTCACGTTAATTCAGTTAACTAATTATTTATAAAAGTATTATTATGCCGCAAATGTTATACGCGTGTCCCGTATGGTCTTATGCAAGTAGTTCTAATTTAGATAAAAAGACTTCAAAATAAGTGCTGTAGAATAATACTTAAAGCCCCTCTGTACGATAGAATTGATAGTATGTATGACACATTGAAATTATCGTATGTCGAGGATATTATTATCCAACACACAAAGAGGTTTTTTGAAGGTTGTAAACTCATTCGAGATCCCATTATTTATTAATAATATTGGCGATTATAATCGTACTAGTTTGCAATTAAAATATAAACGGTACAAACATAAGAGGATAATGCCTTACTTATTATTATTATCGTATCAATTACGCGCTTATTTAGAGATATCCTGCATTATAAATTCACGTTCGACAGCCAGTCTTCTGCGCCTTCTTCTAGTGAATGTAGCCCAATCAGTCCTTTAGTAAAGCTATTTACTTTACACGAATTTATAAAGTGTGACATCGTTTGGATCTCGCCACAGCTGCACAGCTCCGTTTCCGACAGTTTCCATTTGTTCATTAAATATTTGCAACGACCCTGGTTGGTTCTGACGCGATTTAAATTGCACCATGTTTTTCTGTTGAGACCAAATCCTGGCACCCTGCTAGCCGGATTTGATATTAATTGTCCGTTTGTTGGAGTCTGCTTAACCCATATTTCCTTCCATTTCGTAGTTGCGTCGACACTGCTCTGTAGCTCGTTAGCCGTCAGCCATGCTGGTTTCCTGCTGCTGAGACGTGTAGGTGGGGGATCTTTGATAAATTTTTCTACGTGAGAGTGCATACTGTTGTATTTAGCCCATTCTCGTTTGAATGTTTCTTCTCTGCGGATGTGCGGTGGAAATAAATGCCTTACTATAGGATCGTACCAGCGTTTTTTTATTCTATTTTTATTTTATTTTTATTTTTATTATTACTTTAGTTTTTAGCATTCTAATAATAAGTATTATTATTCTTATTTAAGAGGCCGATATAATGTGTATTCAGGTTTTGGTGGTGGTTTTTCCTAAAATTATATTTTGTTTTGTTTGATAAAAAAAATTGTATAATTATATATTTTATTATATGCACGTGGTATGAGATGTAATTTTCGATACACGTAGTATACTAAGTTTGTTGTTCGTGTAAATTTAAATATTGTAAATACACTTTTACTTACTTACTAGTACCGATATAATCGATGTCGTCTGTTCCGCTGCGACAACTGCTGTAGTACCAAACGTCAGCTGCTATGAAAAATCCGTATAATAAAATGAAGTTGGAAATTTACTATTATCGCGAGTCAAAGTTCCTGAGCGCTCTACGTTTCCGGTTTTTTTACTTATACCTCCGTACAATATTTACGAATTCTATTTTAACGAAATTTTCATTAGTATTCGAACTTTTATCGCACTTTAATTTTCAATTTCTGATTATTCGATTCTCGTAAGTTTCTGGCGCTGAAAAAAATCTACCCTTATTCTAAAGATAGTCATTTTAGCTCTGACTAAATTCTTCATCCTCTAGTTATTGTTAATTTTCGTTTATCATCTGCTAAAGTTAGTTTCGATAGACTATTATCGATGAAATCAAACGAACCTGAAAAAATTACCTCTTCGGTTTTCTTAATTTCAATCGGCCATTCTTTCTCCGTTGTTCCATTTATCTATTCCCAAGATCTCCACGTTATTATAGAAATTTCTAATGCATATATTACCGCATAAAATCACTTTTTAGTCTGCACGTTAGTGAGTTACGATTATTTCTCGCGATGCTCGAATAAAAAAAAAAAAAAAAATAGACTCCCGCTCTACCGTATAAAGGTTATTCTAAAGATCGTACGAACGTATAGGTTTGAAAAATTGATGGAATAATTCTAATTTAAAGATTATTTTCCAACGTTTTAAAGCAAAGGTTTTACGTAGTATTACCGAAGCGTTATGTTCATCTGCAGCTGTAAACTGCGAAGAAAGTGTTAAAGGCCCCTACTGTCGGATACGAGTCTTAACATCGTGTTAATACATTAGCTGCCGTTATAATTTAATCGGCAGAGAAGAAATGAGAAATTTAATTTGTCGCACCGAATTATTTCCATTACGGCCTTTGTATTTTTGAATAAACCTTTTGTCAGTTGGTACAAATATGACTGTGCTTTTTAACTTAATCTACTGATTCCTTACTCAAATTTGTAATCAATTTTGATATGTTATGTTTCGTTTATTATTTCTGTTGGATAATACGTACCAATAATGTAGAATCGGGTTTTCCAGCTTTTATTTTTCATACTTGACCTAGCTTACTTCTGAATTATCTGGCCTGTAACAATCATATTTTTTACCCTGCTAAGAGTTCGCATAGTCATTACTGTTTTTTTTTTTTAATTTGACATTATACAAAGGAAACCTCGTTGTATTAGGGCATCTTATCACTGCGACTAAAATTTCTGTCGATAATTTTCTTATAACCTATCGAGTTCGTTAATGTTGGAAAAATGTCAGAAGTGACGGAGACTGCGTAAATTTCTTCTTTTTATTAAATCGCAATTTACCCGCTAATAATGACATTATCACGTATAAAGATACTCGGAATAGTCGCCTAGTTATCCGGAAGATAATTATGAAATCGATAATTTGTTAGGAAATATTTCACTAGCGACACGGGTATATTTCCCGCTCCCTCGTATTGATAAGAAATATATTTGTCTTATATATGTGTGGAAATTGGTAATTTTATACGTAGTTTTTTTTTTTATAAACGAACAAATTAAAACGTGTAAAAAAAGTTATCGAAATAAAAATTTATTAGTCTTTTTTATTTTTCTAATTACGTTCGGAAAAGAGTATAATAAGAAAATTCGAAAAAAAATATTTAATACTTTTTCCTTTTATCTCGTTATATACGATTTTAATAAGAAATCAGTTTATCGAAATCGATAATTTTTAGTTGTATTTTTTTTTTTTGGTCAAATACAACACGATCGTCCAATTTAAACTCATTATTTATCGTATCTATTTTTTGATACATTCTGTAATACGATAAAATTTCATCTGTAATAATTAAAAAGCTACCCCGTTTAAGTCTATCGTAGAATTTACCAATATATTAAACTGCCTGTTTAAATTCCTTTATTTTGCACACTGCTGGAGAAACGCAAAAGTTATCTCTAAACCGCGGCAGGATAAGATTCGCAACATTCGGTCAGTTTACTTCGCGGAAAAAATTATTTTAATCGAATTAAGGACGTACTGCTGAATTGTATAAAGTTTGGTTTTCGTTAAAATTTTTCTACGTCTCGTAAAATATTCCGGATAATTAAGGGCGTATATGTGTGACGTAGATTTGACAATGAAAACATTCGATTCTCATCGTCGTGTGACGATAAAGTGAGTTCCTTTTTCGTTGTGAAATTTCTACGAAATCGCTAGTTTATGAAATAAGTTTCTTTCGCCGAGGCGCGTAGTTCTTGTTTTATAACAGTCGAAAAGCTTTGTGATTTTTCGATAAAGAAAACTTTTTAACTAGTTTTTCGTCGGGTTTTTTTTTTTTTTAAAACAAAATTTTTTCGTCTTTACAGAACATGCTTCAAGGTTCGGTTTCCAGTCGGTTTAAGTCTGTCGCCATTGAAAACATCGAAGAATATCCGGATAATTACGATTTAGAAGAAGATAACGACATCGAAAATGACGAATACCAAGATGACGAAGCAGCCAGCGACGACCTGACGGACGATACGAAAACGGGCAAATCCGTCGAAATTTACAATAATTATCGTCCGGCGAATATTTCGTTAAACCGTCCTCACAGAAACGGTACTTCGTATCGCGACAATAACACCGATGACAGCATCGACGAGGCTAATCCGTACGACGCTGGTAATCATTCGAAGATATCGAAAAGAAACGCTCCGTTACCTTTGCATACTTTTACATCCAATTCGAAAAGTCAACCGTTTAACAATAAAACTAGCAGATACGCTAATGTCGGCGGTTTAGATCAGAACTCGTCGGATACGTTGGATTTATTAAACGAGTAAGTGCGAAACTTTTAATTTATGATTTTCGTGGTGCGATCTATTAAAATATACCGGAGAATTTTTTTTTTTTTAATTTTTAATTTTAACGAGGATACAGTTCAAAACTCGTATAAACGTGGATAACTTCTCTAGAAATATCACCGCTATACGCTGGAAACAGATATAAATTCTGAAGATGAAGAAGAGGCAAACGCTGTATATTATACGATGAGCACAGTTTATGGTTCAAAAGGTAACGTTACTAAAAAAGGACATAACACACGATAAGGATTGCAAATTGCAAGGAGTTGCTCTGTTGCGTAAGGAATAATGCATGTCGATAATTTTGTTCGTACGAAGTTAGAAGAAATACAAAATAAGTCTTTATCTACACGCGTTAAGCAGTAGTATGTGTAAAATTTTTCGAAAGTTTTCGGAAAAGCTCTTCTCGTTTCAATTTTGTAGGAGAGTAATGCTTTATTCGTCGACCTTAATTTCGTATTGCAGCTTCGACATCTATTTTCCCACTATGCGTACTGTTCAGCCAAAGCTGAGTAGGCGAACGCTAGAATCGCCTCAACACCTTTGCGGCTGCTCCTCATCCTATGTCGCCGAGTTAAACCGGTTTACCCTTGTACTTACCGCGTCAGATTCTCAATACGCGTCCTGTATGTTAGCGTTCTATGACCTCGAGATTTAAAATTGATTTTATTATTTTCTAAAACGTATAACGTTAAGAATTTTTTTGCTATCCGCGTCTCGTAAGATAAAGTAACGACGACTGTTGTGCAGGTTTAATCTTAGTTTCCACGATTGAAAATATCTATTCGGGATTTCTTTTATTAATACTTACATTTATTCAACATTTCACTTTAGTATACCAGCGTTATATCACCCGCGTACCGGGGGGAACTAACTGGATTTAGTTGTAGGCATACCGCGGATGTGTAAATTAAACAATAGAGGGAGGTACCTCGCGGCAGACCATTATTGACAAATTTTTTTATTACGTTTCCGAAAATAATTACATCAGTTTCAAAACGAATAATTGCACGTACATTTATCAAATGTAAAGAACGAAATCTAGACTTAATGTCGCTCAGATTTTCCGGCATACAACGGTTATCGTCGTTTTTTTTTTAAAACTAGCAATTGTTTTTACTTTTACTATTTTTTCCTCTCGCGGGTCAATTAACCATCAAGTTAATCCTATTTGTTGAAATTTGGATGCTTAGAACAATTCTGGAGCTGTATTTATCAATTTTGGACGATATTTTAAAATCATTAAATTGCATTTCACGAGATGCGAAACCGCTGCTGCGAACGTATACGTTTATTTTAATTTTACTTTTCGAATAGTTATTAATTTAGGAAAATTATAAATAACGAGAAAATAAAAGAGTTATCAGTTATTTATTACGAGGAATACGAATGTTGTGCGTAATAATACCACCGCCCTAAGATTTCCATGGTTCTACTTTTTTAAAAACATTAAGCGGAGAGGTACTTAGCATATTGCAGATTGTCTGTTGCCAGACCGCCTGTTCTTTATGAAGCTTAGAGAAACTCCATACTGCCCTCTACATGCTGTACGTGCAATTTGCAATCCTGATCGCGTGTTCTTCGAATGCCCTTCTTTAATAACATTACGCTCTGATACAATTACTGCGCGCATTTCGTGATGGCCTTCCTTATAATATATTGTACCTTCTTCAGAATTTACATATGTTTCTGGACATATTTCTAGAGAAGATGTCCGAGTTTATTGAAATATGAGTTAGGAATTACAGTATCACGTTGTGTAGGCTGTAAGGGCGTCCCCATTAAAAAAAAAAATAAAATAAATAAATATAAGGTAGTATTTTCTCGCGTCTTTGAATTACAAATGCGTGTTAGTACGCATAGGTATATTAGTGTGTATACGTGTGTACACAGCAGTAGCGTAGGATGATTTTTAAGATATACTTACACAAGTCGCTTATAAAAAATAACAATAAAATTCGGTTTGTTGTTTTTTATAATTTATAACATAAGCTACCATGTTTTGTACTTCCGTAACAGATAATTTAAACGAAATTTAAAATAAATAGAATCGCGATTATTAAAAGTACTTACCGATTATTGTATATGAGGATCCGAACAAATTCGATTTGAAAATTAATGCGATTAATTTGTTATTAAAAATCAGACGATATCTAGAGACTGATCGGTTAAATCTAAATTATTTTCTACTTCATTAAAGTTGATAAATTTTAAATAAGCGTTCCCTTTTATAAATAAATAATAATAAATGTACACGAACCCGAATGTGAAAACCGGAACATGAATGTTATGCGCACGAACACGAATTACATTATAGTACTGCTGGCGAAATAAACGATGAACGAAACCGGAAGAAACACAGAACAAGTAAAAGATCCGTGTGAAGAAATTAGCTCTACACCACATCGCATTAGTGAATACACGTTGACTTCAAACTGTGTCGATTAGAAAGAATAAAAAATAGTATGACATACCGCGACGACTACTACTACTACTACAGATGTAAATTATGTATCAAGAAAACGAAGTTTGTTAGTTTGGAAATACTATTAGCAGGCAGACTTCTTCCCACTCAGTGGTATGAAAACTAGATAAAAAAAAAACACCACAAATTAACTGTTTTTTGTGTGCTTTTATTACTTTGAATGAATAAAACAAATACATTTTGGGAACTCTACGTTCATCTATATATATTATATATACCGACGTGGCCGTGAGCCGCTTTTCGACTGTAAAACGATAAACTTTTAAAAAGTATTACTTTGTCGAAAAAAAAAGGAATTTTTACTACTCTAAAGGTTGAAAAAATAAAATATTAATCTAACGAATGCGAAACAAAATGTTTCGAATAAAGAATCTTTCCGAACAATTTGTGTACTCTGTGTACTCTGATATTTTGCTGCTGATGTATGGTAATGAACGTTTGCGATCTGCTTCTAATGGAAAATTATTTTACGTTAATGCTAGATGCCCCCCCCCCGGGGGGAATTATTTACCTTCTGGGATCCGGAGCTCTAACTGGGACGCGTCGATAAGTGGTGGATGGCTGAATGACCGGTAGATATACTGAACAACTGCGAGTAAATAATAAGCAGTCGCGAGGCTACTGGCGGAAAGTCTCTGGTAGACGATTCCAGTAATGACAGAGCAAGCAGATACAACGATGCAGATAGCTTGAGGACCTGTCTACTAAAAGTATGCAAAAATGACTGTCACTCCCTCGGCGTCTCAACATTTGTATATCTTGGTACACGGTTCCACGAGGAAATCAATCAGTTGGAGATAAGAGCACGAATGGAGCGAGGAAAGCCTTAACGTAAAAAACTTGATAAGTATTTGAAATTACAACTGACGGATACGTCTACTCCGATGTTATACGTGGTCAATAATATAGTACGGAAAGCTCTGGATTCTCAGACAAACTTTGAAGAAGAAAATCGAAGCTTTTGAGGTGTACGTTTATCGCAGAATGCTAAAAAAATATCATACCTAGATCACGCGACCAATAGAGAGGTGCTGAATAAAATGTCAAATAAAGCTGAGGTGCACTATATCATCCAAACTAGAAAGTTAAAATACTATATGAATACACATGCGTAGAAAAATATCACCTGTTCCTCATCCATGATGAAATTATTGGCCATAGAAAACCTAGTGGACGAAAACTTTCTTTGGAAGCAGATATGAGAATATGGAATCGAATATCAGCACCTCAACTCCAAGAGACGTCCAAAGATATTTAGTAGCTACGACGATGCGTCGTGACAAGGAGAAGAATGCATACTCGTTTTATTTTTTTTTATTTTATTTTTTTGTAAGCCTGTTTGTTCGTTATGATGATTCTAATACGGTGTGTGTAATAAAGTTCAATTTGATTATTATACATTTTTTTTTTGGTAGTTTTAATTCTATGTAAATAAACGGTTAAATTTATTGCTTAATTTACTTATAAAGGTGCGATGACTTGTATATTTCTATATATATTAAATTATTATTAAATTAATAAGATTAGAAGCACGTTGGAAGTTAGATCAAGAAATAAAGACCAGACTGATGAAGAAAAGTAATTAAATTCGACAGTGTAGGAGAGACGTCTTTGAAGAAAAGATGAACGGAAATCTTCGTCTGCAAAAGTATCTTTCTCTTGCGAACTTCTCGAAACTATTTTATACAATCGATTGACTAGATACCTAGACAACAGACTTATTCCTCAACAGCGTGAGTTTACATAAATTAACAAATAATTTAATTACTTTAATCAGTTAACCGAATAGATGAGTTGGTGTTTATACAGATTTTACTAAAGCGTTTCAATTGTTAAGACGGTGTGTCTGGCGTGTACGTTGGATCTTTTCCGTTCGTATTTAACGTCGACAATATGTTATTGTTCGTATGAATGTTACTGAAGGGTCTAATTTTGGGCCCGTACTATTTTTTAATTTTTTCTTTTTTTTATTAACTACATAGATAACATATTAAATTGTAAAGTTACGCGGATTTTCAATGTCAATAGCAGCCAGAAAGTAATATTTTCTAACAGTCCTTTATGCAATCTAGGCCGTTTTGCACGCTATTTAAAGGCTTTATTCACGTGAGCTTTTTAAAATATTCTCTAACTATCATTTTAGCTGCGAAATTGTTTGGAGCTTAATGCGCCTTCTTGATATGTATTTTATACTTTTCTAAGCTCTCGAGGGGGGCTTAAGCCCGGTACTCCCCATGGGTGCGTCACTGTGTATTTGTTTAGTATTTTTATACATTTATTCGATAATTAAGATTAAGTTATGTCGGAGAAACGATTTTATGAAAAATGTTTAACTACTATTCATAGTTATCGAATGCGAGTAAATATTGTAAATATTTAAACACACACACACACATATATATATATATATAATGGCACACATACGTTTGTCTATTGATGTATTCCGCACTTACCATCTGCAATTGTACGCATGATAAAAGAAAGGTTATCTGTGTATAACCGGCGCGCAGTAAATTTAGCAAGAACCTAACTGATAACGCTTCATCAGATTCCAATAAGATACATAACAATGCGTTCGTTACTAGGAATATTGATAAAATAGATCAACGTCCTCACTGAATTGTGAAAACAAAAGAAAACTTCACGTTACATATAAAAAATAATAATAATAATCCGATTAAAATTAAATATAAATTAAATAAACTACCGGATTAGTTAATAATAAACATGTCAAACTCAGTTATCTGGGTAATTTGTCGATTTTACTCGTTACAAATAAAAGTTGTTTTTCACGAGGGTGTGTGGTTTCTTTCATAAGTACAACAAATTGTTAGACGTCGCTAACGACAGTTGATATTTGTTCATTACCTTTAACCTAGAAGTAATCACGAGCAACAGATCTCAGAGTTCTTGGAATATATTCCTGATGATCAACAACGCATTAAACCTGTATCCCCAAAAGAAGTGTGGCATGAAATTATAGCCTTAAAAAGAAACAAAGCTCCAGGTCGTGACTTAATAACAGCCAATATCTTAAAAGAGCTACCGAAAAAAGGAATATTGCTCATTACGTACATCTTCAATGCTATATTCCGACTCAAGCATGTGACAATCCAATGGAAAATGGCTCAAATAATTATGGTGCTTAAACCTGGCAAGCCTCCAAACGTCGTCTCATCCTATAGAGCAATATCGCTTATGCCTGTGTTATCCAAAGTCTTCGAAAAGTTATTTATGAAAAGGATAATGATGATTATTGATCAAAAGAAACCAATACCAGATCATCAATTTGGTTTCAGAACCAAACACTCAACCCTTGATCAAGTTCGCAGAATCGTCAATAAAATTTAAAATGACTTCGAAGAGAAACGAATTTGTTCAGCAGTATTCTTAGATATTTCTCAAGCCTTCGACAAGGTCTGGCATGAAGGACTGCTTTATAAAATCAAAAAAATTGTACCCTATAGTATGTACAAATTAATTTCTTCTTACCTAAACGAACGATTTTTCAAAGTAAAAGTTCAGGAAGAAGAATCCAAACTATACCCGATACGCGTTGGTGTCCCGCAGGGCAGTGTTTTAGGGCCGCTGTTCTACATACTTTATACAGCTGACCTTCCGGCTTCAAATAGCACACTAACTGCTACTTTTGCAGATGATACTGCTGTGTTAGTTTCCGATACCCTCGAAAACGTTGCCGCTAGTAACCTGCAGAATTCCTTAGATCAGATATGCAAGTGGACAAAAAACGTGGAAAATAAGTATAAATGAAAACAAATCGGCTCATGTAATATTCACAAACAGAAGAACAAATAATGCTCCAGTTACAATAAACAATAATCAAATACCAATACTAGATGAGACCAAATATTTAGGTATGCGACTCGATCAGAAACTTACGTGGAAACAACACATCATTGCTAAAAAGAAAGAGATTAACTGTTTAATAGCTTCCATGTATTGGCTTATTGGAAGAAACTCGACGTTAACGATCGACAATAAATTGTCAATCTACAAAGCGATTATTAAACCAACTTGAAGCTATGGCGCCCAATTGTGGGGTTGTGCAAAAACCACTCGCATCAAAATAATTCAAAGATGCCAAAACAAAATACTTCGTATGATAACGAATGCGCCCTGGTTCATAAGAAACGATGACTTGCATAGAGACCTAAATGTTCCTACTGTAATTACAGAAATTAGACGATATGCACTTCAACACGAAGACAGATTACATAGGCATCCAAATACGGAAGCAATTATTACATTAGATAACCTAAATAACACAAGAAGGCTGAAACGGAATAAGCCTTATGATATTGTTTAAACAAATTTTATTCATATTCTTCTGAGGCTCCTGTCACTGGACGGATAACCTCTTCACGTTAATTTTCTTTCATATATCAGAATTACTGGATAGTCCAAATGGACTAGTTGTAATTATGTAAAATAAATATTTAAAAAAAAAACCTTTACGTTAAATCCTAAGTTAAAAATCGAAATTTACATTTATTTATTCATTTGAAAACTTTAAAATTTGCCAATGCAAAACAGTTTATACCCGTTATTACGCAATACGATATGAGAAAAAAAATCCATACGAAATTTATACCGTTAAAAATGTACATACGTGACACATACGTACTTAACGAAATTATTACTACTTATTACACACGCGACTCGCGATACATGAACACCGCGACACGCAAATGTTTCCGTACATAATTACACATGGAAATATATACATGCAAAAAAATACATACGTGCTCATATACATATACAGACATATATACAAATACACATATATATATATAAAGATTATTTTTGTCGTCGTACAAAAAGAATGGAGTGAACGAAGATATAGGGTGACCCAGAGAAGACAGATGGTTTTGTGTTTTTTTAATAACTCAGAATCTACTCGACCAAAATTTTTGAATGAAATTTTATTTAGCAAAGTATCGTTCAGATGACCGGCATTTGCTACAATACATTCGTCCAGTGTTTTTACAAAATTTTCGAGCATAGGTGAATTTTTAAAATTTCCTAAGAAATCCCGAGTTTTCAGGTCTTCCACATCTTAAACGCGGCTAAGGTATCGTCCCCGCAAAAAAATCTGGATCGTCAAATCTGGCAAACCCGATGTGCGGTTATCAAATTCAGTACTGCGAACGTTTATGCCGAACAGTGCCCCCGTCGTACCATCTGTTCAAAACATTTACGGCCCAGGCGATGACGGAGTGAGAAAAGCAAAAACGAGTTTATCATCTCGATAAAATGCGTTTCGTTTATACCAGCGAAAAAAAATGCGGTGACGTTTTGTTTGTGTATATTTCGAAAATAGTCACCAATTAACGCGTCTTTTTCTTCATTCGAGTACACAATACTATCGTCGCTGCGAGATCTTATAATAGGGGGGCAAGTTAATTTGTCTTTGAGAAAAATATTTGTTTATTTTCGGTAATTGCTTGTTTCTGGTATATTTTTAAGGAACAGGTTGTATTGAAGGTTTTTTTTAAAAAAACTAATAGCTTATTCGAAATATTATATATTTTTTTAATTTTTTTTTTTTTACGAGTAGTTATTGCCTATATTACTCGAAATATGAATTAATTATATTTTCTCGAGTTCTTATGGCGAGACATTTGATGAATTTTTCTGAAATAATTTTCAATTTTAATTATTTTTAACGTCGAAACCGCTAAATTATTATTTTCAGCAGCCGGTGTGTTGGAGGTGTAAGAGTAGCGTCGAGATAATCGAGTCAAAGTATATATTTTTGTATATCGAGAGGTGTGCAAACATTATTGGATACCGTGAGTTCATGTTGTATGCGTTGCTGAGTAATTAGAAAATTTGTACGTCACCGAACATTCGGAAAAAATTATTCGATTTTGGTCGCTTCGTTGCCGATATTGCCTCAGTTATTTGAAAATTTTTCACCAGGGCAAAATGATACTTGTTTAAACCACTAGTTACCCAGGAAGAAATTCGACTCGTTAGAAGCTTTGATTTGAACGTTTCAAATGAATGATGTAACAATTCGTTACATGCCCTAATCCCGATTTTTTTAATATAAAAATCTTAAATTTTATTAATTTTTTAAATCAAAAAATCAATTCAAAAATTTAATTTTTTTATAGAAAAATTTAAATTGCAATGTTTTTTAAAAAAAAAAAATCCAAAAGCTAACAAAATTTCAGCCCAAGTAAAAACTGAAATTATTATTAATATTTATGTTTTGCGTTAACTATTAGGACCACCCTGTCTGCATAGTTTATTAGCGATTTTATATCAGCTTCAAAATATACGGATGAAATAGGTGTACGAGACAACGAGTTACTCTATTTCCTATCGCTTGAATGTGCTTAATTTTTGGTTTAACGAATTCGTATTGCACCTTTTGATGCGCAAGTAGGGCTACTTCGTCGTTTCGATTAGTTTTGAAATATTCGCGCTAGTTCATAATTGTAAGATGCTCTCATCGAGGTTAGTTTCAGAAATTACACCTTAATGCACGAAAAAAAAAAAAAAATTGTCAGAACTACTATATTAATATATACACACACACGCGTTAAAGTCTGGCTGGAACTCTAAATATAAAATCGTTCGCTAACGTCGGAATTTTATTAATTACGAAGTTCGATTTTATATACGCGTCGAATAATAAAGCGGACCATTAATTGGACGATCGAGTTTTATATTTATAAGTCTCGAGTTGTTGGGTGAAACGGTTATTTTATAATTGGAATTTTGCATTAATAAATAAGGAAATTTGATAAAATAATCAAATTAAATTACGAAAGAGCGATATATACGCCGTTCGAGTAATAATCTATAATGCATAATTGCGACGACCGAGATGGTTGGGAGGGTGGAGTGCTCATTAAGTGAAAAAAAAAATTAATTAATTCAATCTTCACCTAATCATTCGGTTAGACTATAACATTGTATATAGAAAAAAACGCTGCGTTACTATATTATTTTCGTTACTAATTAATAACAAGCCTGTATGTAGTTCTAAGTTGTTTATCTTTATTTTTATATTGATATATATATATATATAAAAAAAATAATAAATCATAAATAATTAATAATTATAAATGTTCTTCGTGTTACAAACGCAAATTAAACGGTGCAGAAGCGTTACCAAGTACTTCTGTTACGTTATCCGTGTAATTCATCGTCATTTTGCACAAGCGTACCATAATATGGCGTTAGCGCATATAGACACACATAAATCACCCGGGAGAATCGATCATAATATGTTTTGTTGTCAGGACACAATACGGACCCCCCCTAAAAAAAAACAAAAAAAAAAAAAACATCTCGTATTTGTAATCGGCCGTAGAATTTTATTCTGCACCTTTTAACCGATGACAGGGTCGGATGTTGTGTCCCACCTAACTACAAATACAAACCGTACGTCAACAGAAACTCGATTTCGAATGACGTCCCAGTATACAGTTGACGAAGAGTTCTTAATCCTTAAACTAGTATTCTGAACATTTGACAAATAAATGTCGGAGTGTTAAGATGGCGGATCTGTTTTATTTTTTAGCCACCAATCGATGCAGTGTGACTAATGCGGAGACGAGATAGACCTGTTCTAATACTGCGTAAAAAAAAAAGATGATCTCTGAAAGGACGAGAATGTGGTATTTGATTAAAAGAATATCATTCCGTAGATTCTAATAAGGTTTTATTCGTTTTGTATTTGTTCTTTCGCGCTATTTACACATTTTAAGAAGATGTTTATTTTATTCATTCTCTCGAGGGTTAATTAATAATAATTATTATTATTATTATTTCGATTTTGGCCAACTATGGACCACGTTAAAACAATGATCATGAGATTTTCTTTTTCCTTCTCCAATATTCTTTCATCTTCAAGCTGTGCTGCGCTTTTCTTTCTTCCGTCCACATGTAACTACTGGTGTTCTTCTTCACGTTTTCAGCAAAACCTTTAAATGTGTTAATTTTTTCTCGGAATTTATTTCTATTATTTACGTCCTCACTTTTTATGTTCATTTCTGATATATCTTTTTTGGTTTCTATAAACCACATAAGTTTATTCTTTGGATTGCTTTCAAAGTATTCAAATATGGCTTTAGTTTGTCTATGTGGTTCCATTCTTTTTAGGTGACCGTAAAATCTTATTCTTCTTTTTCTCATTGTGTCCGATATCTTTTCAATTTTTTCATATATTTCCTTGTTGCTTTTTAATACCCGTTGTCCATCTTTAATGTTCGGTCCCAGAATTTTTCTCATAATTTTCCGTTCCTTCTTCTCTATGAGCTCGATTTTTTCTTCTTGTGTTCATATTCAGACATTCTGCTGCATATAGACATTGCGGTTTAATTACAGTATCATAATGTCGTATCTTCGTATTTATAGATAATGACTTCTTTTTATATATTTCTCTGGTTACATTGAATGCTTGTTCCATCTTGTGTACTCTGGTTAGATTCGCTTCTTTATCTAAACCATTTGGTTGAATTATTTCACCTAGATATTTAAATTTGGTGACTTTTTTAACCTTTCCGTATTTTGTTGATAAATAACACGGTGCCGAAGGTTCATTAGTTATATAAACTGTTTTTTCATATGAAATTTGCAGGCCAGCTTTTTCAGCTACTTCTTTCAATGAATTTAACTGAATAACTGCATCTTCCAAATTATCAGCTAAAATTGCAATATCATCCGCAAATGCAAGACATGAAATCTCGATCCCAGATTTTTTCCTTCCTAATCTGATTGGTTCAATTCCGCAATTTTCCAGCAGTATCTTCCACTCCCTTATAACTTTCTCCAGAACACAGTTAAAAAGCACAGGGGATAGACAATCTCCCTGTCTTACTCCTGTTTTAATTTTAAAAGCTTCGGATATTTTTCCTCGAAACTTGACTCTGGATGTTGTGTTCGTTAAGGTTTGTTTTATTAATGTAATAGTCTTATTATCCACATGGAATTCTTGCAAAGTGTTGAGTAGTGTCTTCCTATCGACAGAATCGTATGCTTTTTTAAAGTCTACGAACGTGATGATTATGTTATTTCCTTTTATTCTTTTATGTCTAATTATCGATTTAAGATTCATAATTTGTTCAACGCAAGATCGACCTTTCAATTAATAATTATATTTTAAAAGAAAAACATTTTGAAATTTTCTAGGAACAAAGCCACAAAATTACAGGACAAAACGATCGATAAACGATGTATGATATCGATTCCGCTGGAAGATTTTATCGATCATTTTAAACATTATCAACACGAATATAACGGAAAGATGCAAGAACTACTAAACAAAACAAACGCCAATTGTAGCACCGTATCCGTTAACACGATAAAGCAGAATTCGAATCGACGGTCGAAATATAACTTCCGATTAAGAAGCAGCGAAGAAGAAGATGCCGATCATTCGGATGTCGAGAGTATTATGTCTCATGTACGGTAACGATAATCTCTATTTTGTTATTTCTTAACTACAGAAAAATGTCGTCTGTTTGGTAACATGTAGGAATTTATCTCGTGCGAGGAGAAATTTCACACGGAATAAATTCACTCGTAATGCTACCAATCATTTTTCGTTTATTATACTTTTGTCTTAACATTCAAAAATTAAATTATACCACGCGATATAATTTATCTATACCTATACTGGTCCTTACGTAATATTTCAAATTAGCGCGAGATTTATTTAAAAAATATACGACTAATAACAAGGCTTTAAACTTTTACAAATAATTAAGAAAATTAAGAAAAATAAAGCGCCCGAGTAATACGTGAGATAAATAATGTAAAAAATGATTAACTAAATAGCCGATAAAGAAAAAAATTTAAACTAATAAATTAATCGCTCGTACGAAAAATAAAAAAAAAAAGTTCTAAAAGTTTAAAAAGTTAAAGCTTTACTGCATAAAAAAATTATAATCGACCTATCACTAGAGAAAATCTCGCAGGACAGCTATACGAGCTAAAATTATTCTCAAGCTCTATGCTATAAGATTGAGCTACGTAATAGGAGGAAATCTCACATTTGTATTCCGAGCTCAACAATTTATAAAGTCAATGTTACTAGAATTGTTTTGACAGAATGTTCAACGGACAAGCCACACTTCGGTGGTTCCAAATTACAAATGTTTAGCGTGAGATAAAAATCTCATTACACTATCAACGCGGGGTTAAAGTTGATCTAGTAGCATGATGTTAATTACAAACCATCTCTCTGTGGTTCTACTTTTATTTTTAAAAAATCAATAGATTGCAGTTTGGGCTTTGATACGACAAACTCCGTGCTGTCCACCTTATATAAATTTCAGCGTCTATATTTCCGCCGTGTATGTGAACACAGAAAACACCATGCTGTATATTTTTCAGGTTGATGTTTTTATCGAGTTCCGAGTCGTCTGAATTGAGCAAAATATTTCAGACGTCGATCTTCTTAATCGCTTGACGATGAATGGCCCCTAAAATGTCCGGTAAACAGTTAATTTTTACATTATCTGGCGACAAATCAGTTTTCGACTTTATCGCTGATTTGTGAAAGTTGAGCACATTTTATACTACGCGCACCTTTTCGAAGCGGTGCCGATCTGCATAAACACTAAGCTCTAGTTAAGTTTTAAATGTGTTTGAATTAATTTCCTAGATTAAACTGTTCAACTAAGCGGGTTGCTGAATACTAGAAAGTTCGGCGGCTTGACAGAATCAAGCCGATGGACCTAGCCTGGGAGAAAAACATTTTTAGCACTTACGGGTAGAAATCATGTCATCTGCATAATTAAAATTGACAAATAGCTATCATCAGCTAGGTGCAATTTAACTGAAGGAAGAAAAAAAAAAGGGGTGTGGAAAAGCTGAGGTAATTTTAAACATGATTCCAACTTGCTAATTACGAAACTTACGCGATTTTCGATGAATCTTCACTCAATCTTCATATAATTTCGTGGACTTTGCGATTTCTAGAAATTGGCGTAATAAACATTTAAGAGTTCTGAATTAATTCAATGAGTTGTTTTGCCTCTCGATTTTGGACTAGTCCATTTTTGCGTATTTGACTTCCTTTTTGTCCATTATAACGGTTTTAGCAATAATGAATATTTTTCATTTATGCAAGAATGGTAACGACAATGTGTACTAGCGTATAAAGTATCAAACTTAAAAAGAAAAACCTAGACTCGCGTCAATATGAAAACTTATCAGAAGTTACCTGCTGGATTTTTTGACGCAATATATATAGCATCATCATCATTTTTTATACTGCATGACGTGTGTGTCACTAACGTACGGAATCTTGAGATCATTATTCAAATTAGAAACATAATGTGGAGCAATAGTACGGGGTATCTTGGACTGTTGTTGCTGTATTCTTCGAAGAAGATTACTTTTGCCAGTACTACCATACTAATCCATAGCGCCAAATGGGAGCGATTGCCGCGAAATAGATTCCATGTCTTGCCCATGTACATGCCAAGATAACGTACTGATTTTTTTTAGGAATTTCTATGTTGTCAATACTTAACTTTTTTATTTGTGAAAATAACGTGTTACCACTTATTGGGAACATACGCCAATTTTGTGCCCACTGAACTAACCTATTCAGCTGGTTTTGAACCGTAGTGTTTGCGTACATTGCTTCTGAATTAGATGCAAGAATAGCAATATCATCGGCGAATGTTGCTAAGATGGTTTGATTACTAGTCGGCATGTCTGCTGTGCATACCGAATATAAAATAGGCCCTAGTAGACTACCTTACGGTACAGATGATACAATATTGTGTTGTTCTTCTGAAAAATGTTCATTAATTTTGACGATGAATATGTTCTGGTTTTTCTTGAAAGTTTTTGATTTTTCCCGTGTAACCGAATATTTATTTTTTACTATTATTTCCTCTAATACAGTTTTAAATGTTAAGACCGGGTACTTAATCTTAAGAATCATGTATTATATATATCGTGCTGCTTAAATAAAGTTCTTTCTTCTTCTCTACTATGCGCATGCATGTGTGTATACAAATGAACGTTTGAAATTTATCTTTTCAACTCAGAGAAGGAGATTTCGAGAAGACAAAAGTGATAAACTCAAAGCAAGCCCGTGGAAGAAGCAATTGGACGTGGAAATATTGTCTGAAAATGCTGACGATGACGAATCACTTCAAATGCGACCGAGAGATGTTAGTCCAGTTGCTATACATTCAGGTGGAAGCGCTACTAATCACAAGGTTGGACATGATTGTTACTATGGTAAATATAATATTGTATATTTTTTATTATTAATATTTTTATTGCGAATATAGCTCATCATTTTAATTATTACAGGTTTATAGAAACGAAAATTATCGCGTTTTTTTTTTAAATCTTTTAATCGTTTTTTAAGTCGAGTAAATTATTATTTGCGTACGGAATGTTGAGAAATGTTATTCAGTGCTATTATATCGAGCGTGGGCGCGGGTGTTAAAAAAAGTAACGCTAATCGGCTACACGCTTTTGAAACGCGGATTTTTAGAAGAATATCGAAAAGTGTCGAGCACAAATCAATTACGAGTGCTCTACTAAAACGAAAGCATAAATTAAATACGGATGTTCCGAAACGAATAAGCCGCAGCTAGTTATAAGAAAGAGATAAACAACATACTTAGGGCGTGTCACGCGCAATAAGAAATATGAAATATTACGGATAATACTTAAAGGGATGATAGGGGGGTCAACGATACGAAGCAAGCGGATGCTCCGGGTTAAAAAATTTGCACAACACCGAACAGGGAAGTAACGAGGAAAATTAGTACATTTTAGTTTATGAACATTTATCATATATATATTTTTTTTTATTTATTAAATTGCTAATTTACACCTAGCTAATGCTATTTAGTAAGTTTTATGATTATTTGTGCATAATGTGACATGAGAATGGGTGCTTAATTTTACACATTAATAGTATTCATATTAAATCCAGTGGCTTCGTTCCGTTGAGTCTGCGGATAACGAGTGAGTTGTCTAGTAAGGAGATCGCCGTATGATTATTAGGGTGGTTCTCTAGCCGGCCGGCGTATTTTTTAGCAACTGTTGCTATTTCTTCCTTTACAGTTTTCACTTTGATATCTTAGTGTAAGATTTGTTATATACCACGGAGCGTTGACTATAGTCCGAAGATTTTGTTTTGTCTGCAAAATAGCAATATTACTTTTCTCGGCACAACCCCATAATTAGCAGCCGTATTGCCAAACTGGTTTCAAAACTTGGTTTGTTTCCGTTTGATTACGTTTTTTTATTATATGTTTTCCCCATGTTAGGTGCTGGTCTAAATTTAAACCAAGATATTTTACTTCCTCTTTTTGTGGAATTGTAACACCATTCATAATTATCTGTCCAGTTGGCAGATTTCTTCTATGCATTACATTTCTGTATATAAGAAGAAATTTTAATAGATTCTCGATCATATTTGAGTCGCCTTGTAATATTGTTTTTATTTTGTGTAATTAGATAATTCATATCGTTATTCTGCGAGCTAACAAAATATGATTTATGATTGCGAATTTCAGGTATTGCAGTGTTGCAACAGTGTAAAGGATCTTTGGTAAATGTTACACCTTAGCCTAATAATATATATATTTTTTTTTATTCTGCTGTTTTCCGGTATTTCAATTATAGCTGCATCTCATATAAGTGTAAATGTGCGCATTGCTTTTCCCCAGAATTTCTGACACGATATAATGTGATTTCTAGTAATATGCGTTGATTTGATTGTTTTTATAACTTACGTTTTTACTGCTCCAACTACGTTTTTTTTACTTCTGTATTACGTGAAGTCAAGGAGCATACCAATTTATTGTCCTGAGAAATAATGCTGCGGATAATGTACTTCGCGTTAGTAGTCAATATTTGTATATCTTTTTTCTACTATGTGTTTTAATGCGATACATGACTTTGTATATGTTATATGTTTATTTGTTTAAATATTTGTTTTAAAATTTTCGTAGATTACGAATAATTCGACTTTATAAACGAATGCTTCTGGAGGATATGACTGGATTTTGTCATAATTATGTAAGAGTTCTGATTGTGTATTTAAATGCGTATACGAATGTATATATACATGTATGCGTTATCGCCGCGTTTTTTCGGGAGAATTTCATGGTTGTAGTTATTTAATCGTGATTGAAATAGTTGTCCAGGGTAGTAACTTTTTTTATCAATTGTTTATTTTAATTTTCGATAGTCGTCGTTGATAATTTTCGTATATATTATTTATGAGTTTCAAAGTATTTTAGAAGCATCAGAGACTTATTTAAAAATAAATGATAATATATTACTCCCCGAATAGTATTAAATGGTGTTGAAATTAATATGAAATAGGATTTGATTAGTTTTTCGATTGGAACATTTAAGGATTTCTAATATATTTGTTTTTAATTTATTCATATATAGTTTTCACCTAATGTTAATTAATAGTTCGGGTTGCGAGGTACCTATATTTGATTTTCGTTTCGTAATGTATGTTATATTTTTTGTTTTTTTTTTTAGAAATTAAATTCTCTAGATTGAGCCAGGTGATTTAAATTATTTACCGTATTTGTAATAAAAGTTCCACAAATTTTAGATTATGCTATTAATTCATTAACAATCCTCCAATCAATTACTGTATCGTGTCGATTAGGCTCAATAAAATACGAAGTCGATGTACAAGTTTGAAAATTGAAAAATATGTTTGTGTAGACGAGCAAATTGTTCCTTTTAAAGGCGTATCTAATGTGAAAGTTTATATAAAGAATAAACCCCACCCATGGGGTATAAAAATTTTTTTGTTATGTGGGGTTAGTGGCCTTGCTTGTGATTTCATTATCTCGCAGGGCCTTTCAACAGAAATAAATAAAGTTGATAAAAAAGCATTTCGGGTTGGAGGAGGAATTGTCCTCCACTTGGCAAACAGATTAGATGTCACGCATCAACTATTTTGTGACAACTATTTCATGTCCTACAAGCTTGTGCATCTCAGAGAGATATAAATATTACCGGAACTGTTAGGGTAAACAGATTTTTTAAACCTCCATTTTTAAAGGAAAATGAGTTTAAAAAGCGAGAAAGAGGTACTATTGAACAGCTTCTTTCCAAGGATAGAGTTGTTAACGATGGCTGGATAACAGGCCCGTAACACTTGCCTCAAATTTTTTTGGTGGCGAAATTGTTGGTACTGTGAAAAGATGGGACAGACGTTCTAAATCTAATATCGATGTTAATATACCGTAAATTGTAAAAGAATATAATTCAGCCAAGAGTGGTGTGGACAAAATTGATTTTTTAATAGAAATATATCGTATTAGAGCTAAAACGAAAAAGTGGCCAGTAAAAATGATATACCATGGCATAGATATGGCTGTAACCAATGCGTGGATCGAATATAAAAACTCAGCAAAGCACCTAAATATAGAAAACAAAAGAATACTAGATCTAATGCATTTCAGAATGGAAGTTGGTCAAAGTCTAATAAAAGAAAATTCAACATTGATAAAAAAAAAAGAGGAAGACCTCGAGGAAGTACGGTTGACCGATTTTGAGAGTCGACCATTACTAAATGTCAGAACAGACAGTATTGGACATATACCAGAGCACTCAGACAGAAGAGTGCGATGCAAAAATCCGGGATGTAAAGGACAAAGTAGATTGTATAAAATGCAATATTCATTTATGCTTAGAAAAGAATAAAAATTGTTTTAGGAAATATCATTCTTAAACAAATGTATATACTTTACATGGATATATATCAATAAGTATGTATCTTACTTTCATATGATATATACATTCTGTAAATAGTTATGTTTATTTTAATATATGTTTTTAATTTATGTATGTACTTTAAATTTTGTGTAAATATACGTATATATCTAAACATTTATTTAATTGTATTATTTATGTAATTTTATGAATAAATTTAATGCATCTGTTCCAATATTATGATGTATTTTTGCTCCATTGAGAGTCATTTTGATGCCAATTGGCAACATAATTTTTTGAGCGACTGGTTACACTAAAATTTCTGAAAATTGATTACAATTATTATTTTCGATCTATATTAAGTAAATATTAACAAAAAAAATTTTTTCTCACAATAACTAAAAATCGTGACTGAAAGGGTTAATAACAATTACCTCGTGATGTAATATTTAGTAGTGAATTGGAATGCTAAATCAGGGATAATAATTATTAATGATAAAAACACGGTCTCTGTCATGTAATTTGTCGGTAAATGAATATCAGCTTGCTGAGAAAATAAAGAAAGGTAATGCCAATTATTTTGTATTGAATTGTCTAAGATGCGGTGTTTGGCCAGTACTGTATCAATTTTTTGTTTAAACGATAACTCTTATCCCAGTTTTAATTTTTTATAACGAATAATATAGAACTAATATTGAAAGAGGAATCTCTTTTTTTTTTCTTTGTTTTTACACTCGATATTTTTATTTGATCTTTTCCGATATTAATTAATCACATATATATATATATATCAAATTCGTTGCACTAATCAATATATTAAAGAGATTATTCGTTTGTTTATTTTAAATCCGTACAAGTAAATTTTGTTTTCAGAATGAAGTAACTATTTTTTATTTTTCTCCTGAAAAATTTACGCTATAACAAACTGTCGTGTTTAACATTGAAAAACTACACGCGTATCATTTCATACTTTTTTTATATAGGTAATGGACGCAAATGTTATCCAACTGGCGAAGCAAAAAATTTCGTAGCGAGTAACTGGGTTCATGAGTATCAAATGCTTCAACACTTTACACTAACTGATGGAGAACTTAAGGTTCATAAAAGCGGTTTATATTTCGTTTATTCGCAGGTTTGTAAATTTATTTATTTTAATACATCGAAAATATTCGAAGAATTTTCGAAAAATATTTTAATTAATTACATTTGTAAAAAACTGAAAATACACTGAAGTAGTATATATATATATAATTCACTTTATTACTGACCAAACGAAACAAAATGATACATGTCCCTTAACTACTTAAAAAATATAGTTCATAGATTCGCGCGACTTATAGGCAGATCTTTAATACGTTCTAGTCGTGATTTATGTGTTTGCTGAATTTATGTTATTGTAGACATTACAAAATGTTAGATTTACGAGTTCATCTATTAAATGGTTTGTGTTTTTAAAAAATTTATTTAGTAATCTGTGTGGATAAAATGGATGGTTTTCGATGAATGTGACAATTTTGCTCTCATAATTAAATCAAGTTTTGAAAATTTGATGAGCTTTCAGAGTCATTAATTAAATGCATAATAAATAATTTAATTACTTCTGTTCCTGTTAATAACATCCATTTAGGCTTCGTCGAGGTAATAATTATAACGTAAATAAACGATTTATTTTTTAATGTACACACGCGTACACACAAAAAATATTCCATTTTGTATTTGAGTTGTTACGTCACACTAAGATTTTATTTAGATCAGTTTGGAATTTATTTCGAAACATTTTTTGCATTGCGTCGGTATAAACAATGTGTTTAGAAATTTAGATTAATTGGCAATCTATCTCCTTTGTCGCTTCGCCAGCTGCAATCGATTCTGCTTCAGTTGTTCACTCTGTAACTGATTAACTCACCCAAAAAATAGGTCCTGTTGCATAACTGATGAAAACACCTGAAATTGATCAGCGTTGGAACATTCTCCTAAATCAGCATCGTTATAGTATTCGAAGGCTACCTTTTTTGCACTGTGATCAGAAGCAATTCCCATATTAATGGTACCGGAAATGTAACAAAACACCCTTTTATGTTTTGTAATATATTCTAAAAAAGGTTTATCCAATGATTTTAACAACAAACTCGCACTGTAGGCTAGGGCTGGTCATGAATCCAACATTAATTACATTGGTGCACCAATAGCTTGTCTGTAGGGAAAATTACTTGTCTTCTCGGGTACTTTACCTGAAATTGAGTTTCCGATTTTGTTAACATTGGAGTAGAAACAGGTTTATGATCAACAAAATTAAACCGATTGGATATTTTCTGGGCATAGAATTTCTGACTGATTTTAATGCCATTATTGATTTAGGAAATTATTTTTTTTAAACTTATAAACTTTACCAGAGCCATCATTGTAGCCATCTAGTTGTTTCATAAAGATACCTTTTTGTTAATAATAATAATCTTTTACTATCTAGCTTTATATTTGGGCTACTATTGCCTGGGTTCAATTATACTTTGAGATGCTACTATCTGGGTTTAATTTTACTTAATAAATCCCATTCATATGGAATGACCGTTGCCCTTGCTGGTAGTTCATCTAATTCCCACATCAGTGATGCAATTTTACTGTTCATCTTATTCTTCTAAACTATATTGTTTTCGCTTCGTATTGAAAGTTTCACGTAATTTTTCCACTGCTATTACAGTAATAAAATTTTCATAATATTTTAAAGTGTATTCCTGCCATGCAAAATTCAAGTAATTTATGCAAATTTCAAGTAATTTGAGTTCTATTATCATCCTTTTTTGAACTCTATACTCAATTATACTCAATTCATGTTCTATGTTTTTTTGTTTTTTTTTTATCAATTTTTGTTTCACTTTCAATTTTTGTCTTTAGATGATATACTTGAAAAATATATTTTTATTTTATCTTCACGGTCATGAAATATCTTGTGAAACTGGATCTCTTTTGATAAAATAATAGAAGACACTCTTTTAGGAATATAAATACAATTCTCTCATTTTTATCAAATTCAACAAGATAATACCATGTTTTTTGTGTCTTCATTTTACTGAAATATGTACGTAGTGTAAATGAACCAATATACTAAATATGTGATTTCTTTTACACCTCAACGCTCATATGGACTAATGCTCTCCTCACATGATTTTCCAATGTCATTTATGGTTTTGGAAACTGAATGTCAGGATTTGAAAATATCGCTCATTTTCGTCATCGAGATACCCCTTTGAGTCTTCTCATCAATTTTGTGTCTTCGTTATACTGAAATATTTACATAGAATAATAAACTAATAATGCCCAAGTGTATAATGTGAGATTTATTTTGGAACCATTGCTTATATGGATTAATATTCTCCTTAAAATGATTTTCCAATTCCATTTATGCTTTTGGAAACTGAATGTCTGGATTTGAGTACATGAAAGTTCTGGTCATCACTACAATTGTTCTATTATTTCGTTCACTACCGCCATTCTGTTCAGTCATGTAGGGTGATGTTTTTATTCTTAAGGATTTTTTAACATCTTCATTGTCATTATCACATAGTAGCACCTTAATGTTGTGACCTTGTTTTTCTATTTGAACAAGCATCTGTTCTAAAACACTTTTAACTTCTAATTTTCTTTACCTTTCATTGAATATGTCACTGTAGAGCGACAATACTTTAATGACTGCTATTTAAGTATACATATTAATTTTACCATGGGCATTCTTTATCGTTTCTTATTTGTATATTTCTTGTATTGTTGTTTGATCTATTTTGTATATTTTGTTTTTTAAATTAAATTTTATTCGGAAAATGGTAAAAATGTTGTTATGTTTTTAATCTACGAGTTGGAAATGTCCGTTCCTCAGTGACACTCTATATCTTCACTCCCCGTAGCCCTGTGATGTTGGGGCTATGTTGTAATCGGGATATTTATATTGGGTCACGTATAAAATTTCAGAATTTTAGGTTAAAAATTGAGGAAGCTCCAATGAAGGAGTTAATTATAAAACCATAGCGATATTTACAGTAATTATACTTAAATACAATCAGATCTCGTATCTTTTGGTAGAATTCAATAAATTGTCCATAAACATCAGTTGACATTAGCTCACCTGATTTTCTAGGTATTTTTCTTAATCCAAAACATAAACAATATGTCTTACTGTAAATACATAGCTCACAGCTATTATCATAAAGCTTTACTTTAACGTGTAATTCTTTATCATACATCTGTTTGATATGTCGCTTATCCTGGTGTACCCATCTTTTGTGGTAAAGCTGCAAGGAATACCACATTCAGCAACGTTAACTGTAGACATGTTTTCCGATGGTAGTGACTTCATGTCTACTTTATATACGTTGCCAAATTTGTCACGAATAGATCTATTTACTGAAAATGAACAAGTAGTTACTGTCAACTTAAATTCACCATCAAGATTTTTATCATGCGCCGCTAATAGTGAAGACAGATTTCTTGCAATTTTAGCAACTAGCCACTAAACCAATCAAAGCAACTTTTAACAATCCACCAACCAATCTTCTAAATTCGGTTCGGCTGCTTTATCAATAGAAATGAGGACAACTACACATTATTGCTGTTTACTTTTCGAGCAGATCGTTGATCTGGTACCCATTTACAACAAGATCTAACCCAATGACCTTTCTTAGGGCAGTAATTACATATATCTTCTCTTCTATTTACTTTAAGAACATAATAATTATTAATTTTCATTCGTGACTTTCAAACTATTATTTAAGTTGTTTCACAGACAATTAAGGTAGAAACGTCATCACCTAATGTTCAATTAAATGCGAAAAAGTCAACACAAACCTTAAATTACTGATCTCTAGATGTAACTTCGAACTGCAATTTTAATGCTTCCCAACCATCATGGGTTGTAACTTTGTACATAATTTTCTGATACATACAGTATCGGAAATCATACTACTGATTACTCTGAACGTAACTATTTGCTTTTCAATACAGGTCACATATAGCTTTATAATGATTTTCTTCTTCCTTTAACACGTCATTTTTTAATACAGAGCTGGTTTTTCTAATTTGTTTCATGTATTTTCCTCTTCCAAATTGGTCAATCCCCTTCTCTCGCTAATATCTTCATTGTTTTGCTAAATTAATCTTTTTAGCTAATTTACGATAAGTAAATTACAAAATAATAATAATGATAATAATGAAATCTATACATACGCTTAAAAAGAAAGTTAAATATTCATCTTAACATAGCTAATTCTAATAATATGCATAATACAATTTTCCGTCTAACACTTTTTATATAAACTGAAAACATGAATGAATAAAAACCAAATGTCTAATAAAAGCATATGTGTCCATAACCTGTTGAATTATTATTAATATTTGTTCATTTAAAATGATTTATTAAATTCCCTTAAAAAATATAACTTATTTAACATTTTACGACTGAAATGTATAAACGGTGTAAAACCAACTAAAAAAGTAAATTTCTGTAACGCGATCTATATATGAAAACTTTCATTGAACATTATCGATTATTTTTGATATTTTAACAATATAAAAAATCGAGAGACTAAAATTGGATCTTAAATTATCTAAGTAATAATGTTACAGAAATATATGAGATTTCTTATATAAATAAAATGAAAAATGCCTTTATTGCAACGATATTATATAGTAAAGGTAATGAATATGTAATTTATATATAATTATCTAATACATTTTTTTGTTCGTTAAATAGATCTGGTTTTCTGACAGTAATGATTATAACGGATATTACATCATGCATAACAAACAGGTAGCGTTGCAATGCACGCTAAATATACCAACAATGGGGAAAATATTGCATAACAGTTGTTATACCGGCGGCATCATCAAGTGTAATGAAAATGACATTTTATCCATCAAAATTGATGGCAGTAATAGATATATAATGTTAGTGGAAAATATGAGTTATTTTGGAATGTTCAAAATAAAAGAAATGAACTAAGGTTTACCGATAACCTATCCTATTGCATGTGTGAAGTTCACAAATTACCACACTGCGTACAATTCTCTTTTATATTTTTATTTATTTTTTTACGATATTATCAGTCACTTATCCAATTTTTTGGGTGTACTGAATGAAAAAATTGTATTTTCAGTGGGGGTGTAGATGAAATTTGAACTCCACGTGAATACTAGGATTATCACTGTGAGTCATCTTGAATTAAGTATTTCGTCTATTTTGTAAATTCAGTAATAAACTTGGAACCGACTGGCTTTGTTGAGAAATTAAACAATTTCACGATAATGCACACTAATTAGCCACATTACGGCATTTTTTGCTGAAAATAACTGGAAAGATCTCCTTATGTGCATAAAAACGTGTTATGTATCATTGATATTTTACAGTATATTATTTTAATATTTAGGATTATACATTTTTTAAAAATTAATATAGGATCTAATGAGTATCTATCGGTTTCGATAGTGCCAAACCAGATTAATTCAACTCTTTTCAACAGTATAGGAGAGAGCTTTTGTTTATAGTATTTTGCATTTTTCACTTTCCTGGTTTAAAATTTAAGCATGTAACTATAAATTTAGGAAATAAACAATTTTTATTTTATCTGTGGTTAATTTGTTATTGACTATAAAGTTATATACCAGTTCCTTTCACCTCGTGTACTTTTATTACAAAATCTCATATACGTTATGCAAAATCCATTAACACTTATAAATAAACAGTAGGTAATATTCTGTGCGCATTGACTAATTTTTTCGACATATTTTAATATTAAACATAAAGCTGGTAATCATGTGAATCCATATTATATTTAGAACTGTATCAAATGCTAAACATAAGTTATTTCAATAGAATCTTTTAACCAGTAATAATCTTCGTCAGTAGTTATATGTGTTTAATGCTTAATAAGAGCCAAAATGATGAACATATCTGGAGCATTTTGGACTGCCGCATAGCTTGCAGATATAAATATAAACATGGTATGAATCGCATGCATGTGGAGATGTTTAGTCAAATGCGCTGAAGTATATTTGCGACATTTACTTATATGCTACCAGTCAGAAACATTATTGTTCACAAATATGTGTTAATGTTTTACTTATATGCTGCCAGTCAGAAACATTATTGTTCACAAATATGTGTTAATGTTGTGATGTTCGACTCATTAAAACTTATTGTATCATCTTTTAGATAGTAATTCATGTAAACAAAACTTAAGGAGAATAATATTCTCTTTTGTCGGCTCAATACAAGGTTCGTATTATTAAGAAGTTGTAATTATTGCAATAAACATGTTGCGTGCTGATTCTTTGCGTGATATCATTAAAGAAAATTATTGATTAATTTAATTTTATTGTTATGTAATATTTAGAATTTTTTTTTTAAATATTTTCGTTACTAGTAATTTTTAGGGTTATTGAAAAAATTGCTTTGGTCTACAATTTAAATTGTCATAATCATTTCAAATATAATTTACAGTGGCGTGAATTGCAAGTAAGCGAAGTAATGAAAAATCTCGAGAAAATAATTATTTTACTATAACTTATAAAGTTATATTAACACGCAACGCAGTCACATTGCTGCTTGTTGCTTCAACAATTTCATGGGACGCGTGACGACACACACTGTTGCTGGTTGATACATATAGTTGAAATAAAATTTTGCGGATTATCGACGAATTATCCGCAGTTGGCACGCCACCGAATACCACGGATAATCGGGAGTCTACTGTATATGTAAATATATTTTTTTTTTATTTAAATGGGGTAGCCTTTACAGCTTACCCAATATGATACTGTGGGGACTACCTACATCTTAATCAAGCACGCTGACTTCTCTAGAAATGTCGCTATATGGGGAATAATTGTAGATTATCAAGATATAGAAGGGGCGATACATTATACGGAGGTGTAACACTCGAAGAACGCAGCAAGACAAGGTAAAGCTCCGAACCATCAGCGCCACAGCAGAGCATTCCAAAAAGACATGATCGGGGTTGCAGACTGCCTGTTCAGAATGGAGAGGACAGAAGGGACTTTCTCTAAGCTGCATACGGAAAAGACGGTCAGGCAACAAATGATGTCCAAATCGTAATCTACTGGTGAGTACAATTCCCTTACGACTAATCTTCTTAAAGAGATAGAATCACGGGATTTTGGGGAGAGACGGCTAGAGCTGATAGTAATAAGTGAGAGGCGATTGACTAATGCTCTCAGTGTACATTATCTCCTATTGACCTCCTATGCTCTAGCTGAATAAAGTGAATTATATGTTTATTTCATCGATAACGCGTATCCATGGAGGAATTTATTGAGAATTATTTTGTATTAGCCGTGTAGTATCGTATAAACGTTGTTGGAAACTTGAAATGATATAGCATCAGTTGAATTGTTAGTCCTTAAAACCGGGTAGCTACCTTCCCTCCATAGATTACTTACAAACACAAAGACACACTAGCATGCGTAAACGTGATGAAAATGACGATTATAGTAAATGGCTGTATTCTCGCTTTTGACTAAACAGTTAGTATGGCTTACTTATTTGCGCTGACTGTAATATCACTTTTGAGTTTAATGCGGTTTATTGTATACAACACATGCTCGAATGTTTTGAAACAAAACGTGTGTTTAGAAATTCATTAAAAAACTTTTTTCGTGATTTAATTCTAATGAGGAAATTAATTATAAATTTATCAAAGCCAAAATTACCTCATTAAAAACTGGACAAAAGAAAGATGGTTTAACTTTTAGCAGACATTTCAATATATCTCAATATGAAAACATTTTGCGATTAACTAGTTGTGAAGATAGCAGAAAATTGTTTCGTTTTTGGCACTGAAAAAATAAATGCATATGAAATGGTCCTATGTGTACTTGAATAATTTTATCAGTTCACTTTAAAAGTATAAGGAGTTATATTTTTCATGAATAAAATTGAAAAAAAATGTCCTACATGCGTTTACGATTAAATAATCAAGTGAATTGAAGTGGTGAGTAATGATAATAACCATCGTAACAATAATGGAAACGATAAAAATGTAAATAATATTAATATTACCAATAAAACTACACAAATAAAACATATTAGTTATACAACAACAAAATACATTCAGTTTGTATGTGAATACATGAAACACATTAACATAATGTTTATCTATTTTCATTCGAAACTATTATTAATCCTTTAACTAATCTGCTTGCCAAAGTCATAGATGTAGTTTTAATTTAATCTAAATGACTTCTTTCATTAATTTCACTCAATGATCCCAAGCAATTATAAAGTTAAGCTATAACTTTTACTTAAATGATAAAGTCAACACGGATAAATCGGTAAATATAATTTTTATACTAAGGAGAGACTCGTGTCCTCCAGTATATTATGAACAACTAATTATTCAGATTAATACTGTAAAGTATCTTAGCCTTATTATGGGTAAAACAAATACTGCATATACTGCAGTCTAGACAAAATTTTAATACTTCATTCCAGTTATTAAATCGCTTTATAGGAAGAAAAACTAAAACTTCGTCAAAAAATAAGCTGCTGATCTATAATGTATTTTTAGCGATGAAATGGAAATATAGAATTGAACTATGGGGATCGGCAATAAGCAGCTATGTCAAACGTATCTAACAATTTCAGTCCAAAGTTTTAAGAGCAATATGCGATGCTGCTATGTTAGCAATGATATGTTACATCATCAAATGTTCACAGTAACAAAGATTTATCGGGACAAATATCAAACATTTTTTGGTAAATGCTGCAATCAACCAAAAATATTCGAATTCGGCGATTACCAGGCAATGCGATTAAAAGATGAAATAATGTTCCGAGACGTACTTACGAACACTCCCTTTGCAAAGTGAACTCCATTCAAATTATGAGACTTTTATGCTGAAGCATAATTCACAATCTGCAGACTGTTTATTGTAACAGAGGTTTTACGTCGTTCTATGTTTGTACGTGATTAATTGAACTCATGCGCTTATTGCCAATTTATACAGATACACATTAAAAAAAATCTAATCTACTTTTATGTGTAACCATGTTTATTTATTTTCTTGGTACTTTAAGTAGTAATAAATGTTAATTACTTCGCATTTGATGTTAGTACATGTTTATTTTATTCCCATATTCCCGAAAGCTAGGGTTTTTTTCTTTACAGCGGTGAATGTATTGCATCACACGCGTCTCTATTTGATTTAATCTAAAATTTTGTGTCGCATTATCGTGTAGAATGACGTTTGTAATAAAAATTGTTGCGTGATATTAGGTTTAGACGTTAGTTTTTGGTCAAATGAAATTTGATTATGATACAAAATTGTCCGTATTATTATTTTTTTTAATTGTATAAATTAGTGTATATAATTTATTTGTACGTTATGTAAATAAAACTAGTATACCTACATTTGTATGGAACAGAAACAAAGTGTATTTTGACTCATAGGTTCCTCAATGAATTTTAGTTTGTTTCTTTTTTAGATTTTTCGTCATTTATATTCCATTACATATTAAACTTTAAGCTAAATTGATGTGGAAAAGACTAGTCATCCATAATGATAATTTGAGTCCAATGTTTCCTGCTGAATTGTCTACAGAGAACTACAGTTTTATTTGATGTTATAGATCATCTACTAAGCTATGCAACAGTACTTGTAATTTGTTCTTTAATGCCAACTATATTTATGCGCGATGTGTAACACGTTTTCCAAATGTAACTAATTAGTCATTAATTTCCATCTATATATTTCGGTATGCAGATCACTATACAATAAAAACATTGAAGGATGAAAAAAAGAAACTATTATTGATATGTACTCTATGTTTTTGAATATCTCTCCCCGAACAAAGACCATAAACGTAAAAAAAAAGCAAAAGTAACGCATTTGCATATACATTCGACGCCGTCATAGTTTATAGTGCATCCAAATTTAGGATACGATTTTCTACTAACTATTTAAAGCTGTAGTTTGTAATGTTTTTATTATTTGCAAGTTCAGGAGTTAAAGTTTTTATCACAGAAGTAGTTGTGAAAAACATGTTTAATTACATTATTTGTAAAATATGTTCTGCTTATTGTAATACAAGAATTTGTTTCAACTATATTCCCATATTGTTTTTATATTACTTTTAAAATTTTAGATTATGATCTAAATAATTTTTTTCTCATTACAAAAAAAAATACATTTTTCAAAACGATTTTGATATTATTTCATTTATTAAATTATGGCTACCCTGATATTCTTTAAAAGTAACCGTAAACTTAGGTCCTAGTTTTAGTTTGCGCTTGTGCTAGCGTCCGTTTTATTATTAGTGTGTTTTGTTTTGATGAGTATCGTAAACATTTATGAAATTTTATATTTTTTGTATGACCTGAAGTTAATATTTATGTTCATGTTTTTTATGTTGTTCAGTGTTTCATTATTTTAATGTCTGATTAAATTATTTTATAAATATTCCATGTTGTTAGTGACATATTCCTATATGTAAAGTAATTTGTTTATATTCGTCAAATGATTGTTTTTAATTAACGTTACAGCGTCATACATTATAGTAAAATAACATCCATATTGTATTTTCTCCATCTATAACAACCAGTGATGAAAAATTTACATTAAATTAATATAATCAAAAATGTTTATTCTAATTATCTTTGTCAATGTTAATTATTTCCGGAAAGTTTTAGGAAATAACTAACAAAAATATAAAATTTTTTGTTCAATCTATATCTGTATAGCATTTGCGAGACGTAATTTATTCTATGTGAAATTGGCTGTGATCATAATTAACTTAAAATGCTTTATTTACTTTTTATTTTTATTATTATTCTTTAGTAATCTGAACTTGACTGATAATATTTTTCATGTTAGTGGTACATTTATTACTTAATTTGTATAATGGGATCATTCTGCGTATTAATCAAATTTTTTATCACTATATTCGGAAGTTTCTTTATTGTTTTTTAAAGATTTGATGAAGTGGTAATATGTAGAATTATTTGTATATTCGCAGATTTTATGTAAAATAAATTTTTAGATTCGTTAAATTTTTCTCCTTTTTTTTTTTGTTCATTAATTTGAAGTCCATACATTATAATAGAGTAATATGTATGTTTAATTTTCAATTTATGGCAACCGGTGATGAGAAATTAACATGAACTCTAATAAAGCTTTATTATAAATATCTTTGTAATCTTGGCTTTTTACCGGAGATTTGGGAGAAAGCTGTAAACACAAAGAGATAGAAATATTCAACCGATTAGTTCAGATATAGCATTTCTAAGGTGTAATTTGCTATCTGAAATTGGTTGAGATCATAAAGTAAAAGCTTTACGATTTAATTTTTATGATTATTCTTTGGTAATCTGAGGTTGACTATAACTTTATAGAATTTTATCTTTGTGATCTAATATTTTTATTTAATTATTTATTAATATCGATTGAATGCTGTTACTTATTTTGATATTTTTATAGAATGATAATTTATCCATTATGTAGAAAATTAATTTTGTTAACTTTTGTTAATTGTATATCTAAATTAGCGTTTTTTATATTTTGTACATTTTATATTGTATATACTTCATTTTGTGGCTTAACAGTCGAAAAGTTTTGTTATTTTTTTATTAAATGTTTAGTAATTTTAACTACTTTTTTGTTGTTTATTTTTAAAAATCACTACATTTCACACTTTTCCAAATATATAAATTTCTTTATTCGATTAATATGACAGATACAACTGTGTGTTATCCATTATTCTTTATTTGTTCTTATAATATATTAATGTGTCTTGCAGGATATACTAATTTGTTTTGTAGAAAGTGTACTAAAATCTATATAAATGACTGATTTGCATAAATTTCATATGGATCCGCATGCTCATGTTGATGCGGTATGGAATACTAAACATGGTAAAGAGATTTAATTATTAATGTATTTACCGTTATTCCAAGTGTGTTTTCAACGTTTAACCGATTGAAATTCTGTAATTTATATCGTTTTCATGAATATATAATAAAATCTTATTAAAATAAATATTTAGTACAAAATCTTAAGTTATAGACAAAAATACACATGGTTAAATACATGACCATTGTGGCAAATTTTTTGAATAATTTAATTACCCGTTAACAACTGCTGAAAAAGTGAAATTCGAATTTGTTAATCTAATATGATTTTTTTAAAAATTTGTGTGTTATGACCAGAAATACTTATAGTTATATTCCAGGTTGTAATGTATAGTCAGAACATTTTTGAAATTATAAAACAACAGGTATTGTCATAAAAATTAATTTTAATCGAACTTTATATATGTACATTCATTTCATGTAAAATAAACTAAAAAACAATGGCCTTATACTATAATTGATGCATTTGTGATTTTTTCTTTACAAGATATTTAAAATGAAAAAGTAAATAGTTTAATAGTTTTTTTTTTGTTTTGTTTTTTTAATTGGTATTGTACGACGTTTTAATGAAGCGCGTAATTCGTAATTAACAAATAGCCACGTTTTTCTTATCTGTTTCAATATTTTTCTTAATAGTTTATCAATCATGTAAATCGACGCTTGGTCTTAGGAATTTGTAGGGTCATCAGATATTTTAAAATTTCATTTTGAATTGTTTGTGAATTTTTAAAATTCTTTTGACCATTTTGTAAATTTAGTCTATTCATATTAAATTTGTTATGTTTGGTATAATATTTTGTTTGTACGCTTAATTTTGTACACACGTATCCAGATTTATTACATCATTTCTTATTCAGATAAATTTTTGGTCCCACCTGTTTTCACTATATAAAAAAAATTATCTGAATTCAGGTATTATTGAGCTATGATTATTGTTTCTGACACAGAGAGAAATGAAATTTTTTCATCATCACTAGTTTAAATATTTCGTTTAATCAATAGTGTACGTTAAAGTGCATTAGTTACGATAAATGATAGTGTTATTGAAAAAATAAAGTATACAAATTAGAAATTTTATATTTTTTTGAAACTAAATAAATGCATAATAATTTGAAATTTATTAAAAATCAAACTGAACTATTATTTCTCAGCTGTTTTAAACGACGAGAATTATAACGATCGTCTTGTTTATTCGTATTGTCTAAGTTTTGAATAGAGAATTCTGCCGTAGTTGTGATCCGTAATAAAGCACATTTGATAATCGGAATTCGAGCTGTTGGGGTTTTGTATTTTTTTACATACGCAGTTGAATACTTTTGTCTAAATAGATGTTCGTGCTTCTGTTACTGATGTTGTGAAAACATTTTTGAGAAAACGTCACGAATATAATATTGATAGAATGGTTGCAAAAGTACTAAAACTAAATTCTTGCAACTGTGGTAAGTTTGCCGCGAGTTAGTATGTTACTCCGTACGAGCTTGGAACACGCGACAATGAAACGCAGTTGAATTTTGTGTTTGTTTCTGGAAAATCGTTCACGAATAGTTATTGAGCGATTAAAGGTAATTTTGCAGGTAAAACTCTGTCGCATGTCAGACATACACATAGTAGAATCAAATCAGAGAATTATTTGAATAGCTGGATGACGATCAAAAAAGTGGGAGACGGTTGCCTGCTGTGAATGACTAAAAAACTATGAAGATTCTAGCTCACATAAGTTCGTTTTATCCTTCGTGACTTAGCGGGTGAGCTGTTATCTGTCTGGAAATTACATACAAGTGCGTCGAATAACCGGTAACGCACGTCCTGGTTGAGTCCAGAAATACAAAGCCTATCAGGAATTCAATTATGAATTTGTCATGTATGACTAAACTGTGAATTCTAAATCCTACTTAGTATTAATGTCTACTGTATAACAATTCTAATCTCGAAATATGTGTTCTTAGTTAAATTATTTCATGAATTTTTCATTCCTGTTGTAACGATCATTCGCCTTACGCTTACTATATGAGTTTGAACCGAATGAAAAAAAATGTTTATTATGAAAAAAACATTTACTAAACTTTACATGTTCATTATATTTGGCTGATACATTCCCTATTTTACAAAAAAAAAAAAAATTTTGATGTAGTTTTGTAATAATAATTTTTAGATTAACGAGAGTTAGGCAGCCTTCGTTTGTTGACACTCTAGTCAATAAGAAAGATGCATCTACTGCCAAAATGAATTTTAGTAAACTTATACGCTCTATATTTCTCAGAAAAAGAAGTTTAATAGTAATAATCTAAATAAAGCGTGCAATGTAAATAGAAAAAAAAAAGAATGCGCAATGTTCGTATCGTTTTCGTTGTTAATTATAACACTTAAAAATTATTTTTTAATTTCACTTTTAATATGTAAATTAATGATTGGACTGTAAAATAAGCAAATTGTACACTTATGTGTTGCAAAGTAAACATTATTTCATTTTTCGTTTAGTATGAATTAATAGATGCTATTAATTAACGTGATATACAAATTTTATATAATAATTAGAATTAATAGTTTTGTTTAAATAAAATTTTATTTGCCTAATATTCGAGCTTCGAAACATTGAAAAGTGTTTAAATATACCATAGTAATTTATCTTGATTAAATCCCGGTTACGTTGTGTGTTACTTAATGTTATAGCGTGTAATTAAATTTTGCGAAATATATTTAAATTTTAGTAGTACGTTGAAATTCTTTATAGTACAATTTCTTTTTTTTGCGTGTGTTTACGTTAACAATCTCGTTTATGCAATTTGTTTACATTTTTAAAAATTTCGCGGTTAAACTATTTAATTGTTCGATTTGTTTCTATTTAATTTCTTTAGGTTTGAATTTTATAACTGGAAAATATGAATTAACAGTTTTTTGCAGCGTTTTATATATGTGCGTCGTAACATTTCACTCAGATGTAAATAAATTATCGTATTGCAGGAATGAAGTCCGCTAAAATAGATGTTAAGATAAATACCAGCTTGTTAATACGGTCCAAATCAAAAGCAGCTTGGTTAAGAAAAATATTCCCGAAATTTTTATGTTTCATTTTCCTATTTTATTTGGCCGGTCTTAACGTTTACATTTATTGTTTACACAATAAATTATCGCTGCAACAGTCCGATCTTTCGAATACGTTTTCGGCGGTGGATCATTTAATAAAAATTAATGATTACGCGTCTACCCAATTGAACGAACTGAAAAAAGAAATTACATCGTTGAAACACTTTTCCCATAACTGGGAAAATTTTGTTTCGACAATTACGGTAGAAAATTTACCTAATCTAGTCGGCAGAAGTTACAACTTGCTCTATAAAAATCTGGGCGTGGTCGATGACGTTAGTCCGATCTTTGTCGGAGGGAATCAATCCTTAATAGAATACAGACAAAAAAGAGGAACAAGAAGATCCGGGAATAATAAACGATGTCGATGTAAGGAAGATGGTAAACGAGACAATAGAACCAAACAACCAGGTATTTTTTTTTTTTTATAATATACATATATCGAAGAGGCTAATTTTATTTAATGCGAATTTAGTGTACGTTGTTAAAAAATTGATTCGTTGAAGTTGTTAAAAATTGCGCGATTTCCTCGATTATTTTAAAAATCGACAAATAAATAAAATTTAAAGATAATTATTTAATAAATTTTTCGCGAATCGCCGTTCCTTAATCTCGTCGATTTTTATTTTACTCGTGTTAGGAAGAGTACAATTTTCGCCAAAATTTAAATAATTACAATGTTTCTTAAACGTAAAATGAAATGTTAATTCCATATCGGGGAAATATATAATATTAATTTTACATATAATCTTAATGATTGTTTTATAAGTAGCTGCGGATTTAATTTAAATATTTTCGATTAAAAATTCGTACAATTTACTATTGATAAATAAATAGCTTTTATTTCGCCAAAATCGACCGAAGACCACTAATAAATATACTAACAGTATTATATAACATATAAACATGCATACCGGACATCTATAAATAATAATTTAGACATCGTTATGATCGTCGTATAATGGGCAGGTCAACTAACTTGGTTAATATTGATATTCGAATATAATAGAACGCATTTATTTCGCATGAATTGTAACATAATTTGTATAAAAATTATTTCTCGATAGAAATCGTTGTGTCGCTTAAAAAGTATAACTGAAATAAATTAATTTTTGCATTTTAGCTTTCGTAATTTTATAACAATCTTTTCGAACAAAATATGCGACACGGCAGGGCACGACTTTCGAAGTTCTATATTTTCAAATTCAACGTATCAATTAGGAGATACATCTCGAATACGGTATCTGATAATGGCTTTATAAGTTAACAAAATAAAAACAATGTATTATATAAAATTTATGCTATTTGCAAAGCTTTTCGACTATAACGTCATTTTCAAGCATATACAAAAACCCTTTTTGTATTTGCTTGAAAATGACGTTATAGTCGACTTTGCAAATAAAATAAATTTTATAGCGATTAACTTTGTTTTGTTAATTCATAAAATCACTACTCTCCAATACATCAACTTTATAAGTTGCTTGGCATTTAGAAATTCTATTCAATATAAAATTGTTCGGCCACTGTTTCCTGTAACTAGTTTACAAATTCATTATTTGAATTTGTGAAATTTGTATGTAAATTTACAACAACAACAAAAAAATAGTAAAGCATTATATGTGTATACTCGAATTAACTATTAAAAATTCCACTTCCTATTTGATCTTAAATCAATATAATCAACGACACGTCGACTGAATTAAATGTAAATAAATATTTCTTCGCATATTTAATAAATATGTATATACAACTTCAAATTGCTTCATTGTGTACCAGCCCGATATTGTTTTTTTATCGATTTATTAAATACCGTGCAGATTTTATGATCGAATGATATATTTTAAAAGAAGAAAAAATTGTTAAAATTTCATAGACTTATTCTCGTATTCCGAATTATTATGGAATAATCGTTAAATCAGATCAAGTATGTATTTCGCTTTATAAAATACCTTGAAAACCTATTCGCTCTAACCGATGAACTTCTAGATCGGCTTGGTTTTATAATGGATAATTTGTCGAGTTATTATTGCATATTTTCGTCTGGAAATGCTGTTTATATGTATATGCGTGAAAGCCGATTGTAAAACTCGTATTTTAATTTTTTACTTCGGTCTGTCGTACTTTTGGAGTCCATCCATGTTCTAATTTGAAGCTGTTTCATGAATCTCGATTAGAATTTTTGTAATGTTTTAGGAGAAAAATTACCGCCTGTTTTTGTTTACTAAATTTTTAATTTGACGCCATTTTTATATAGTTATTAATAATCATCGATCTATGTTTTTGAAATTCCATTGTAATGTTCTTTTTTAACGAAAATAGATATACGTATTTGTATTTTTAGAAATACTTTCATAGATTACTGTTACACACGAATTTCTATTTGATCTTTCGAATGTACAAGCGTTTTTTGCAGATGTGCTCCTAATTAGCGACGCAAATGATCATTCAATTGATTTATTTGATTTCTTTCTTGTTTATATCGATTTATCGCAGTTGGTGATATTTCCTGTTGTAATCGACAACTATTCGTTTTTCTCTTTTTTTGATAACGAATAAACGATAATTGAATTAAAAAAAAAATAAAATCGTACAGTTAAATCTATGTTTATTTTCGTTCCATTATAATTTATGCGCTGTTTGCGTTACGCTACCTGCCGGAGTGTATCGTATGCATTGTCAGCTTGTTTTAATATTCGCGTTAATATAATCGTTTCAACTTGTATATTTTGCTTATTTAAGCGCGTTCTATTTCATTAAGTATAACCTTTTAATTGTATCTGTGAGTCGTGAATAACTAGAAAGTGATTTTAGAGAGTGCTTACACGGATTTCGTTTAAAACGATCAGCGATAATAGCGATGAAGTTTAATGGTAGTATTTTTTTTTCGAGATGTGTTTAATTTTGTTGCGAAGCACTTTCTATGCTTTCTCATAATTTAAACTTTATTAATATCTATCGTTTTTATACATATAATATTTTAAGCAATTATATTCTATGTATGACGATTCTAAATTTATTTATTTATTTTTATATTCTAAATTTATAGTCTTCACTTAGTTCAAAAACCACAACTTCAAAATAAGCAATTATAAAATAGTTTGTTTTTAACCGATCATACCTGCTGTTTCTATTGTCCTATATTACTGTTATATAGTAAATAAACATTACGGACGAATAATAGGTTAATGTATGAAACATTACAAATATCATGTACGCGGAATATTTTGAAATAATGTAAGAGTGTATTTTATATAATATTATACATTAGGTCCTACTGTAACATGTCAAGCATTAGACAGATTACATGCGAATTTTTTTACCTACTATATTTACACTCTGAATGTGCGATATTTTATTGCATGATATATATATATATATATATATATATATATATATATATATATATATATATAAATAAATAAATGTAATTATTGATTTTTCCTCATCAATAATAATACAAAATTCGTAATATGTAATTTGTTATTTTTCAGACTTTTTCTATTTTACTTTCATGCTGATTAACTTTTGTAAAAATTTCTAATTTATATATTTCTCTGCTTAGTTAGTGATTCCGATATTTAATAACATAAGTCGTCCTGTTGGCAACTTTATGTTTTCGTGTGATCTTGTGTTTAATAATTTTTAATTCCTCTAAATATCTTAAATATTTTATACATTATTTCTTTGTGAATTTTAAATAACTCGCGTGTTGCCCATCTTAATAACGTTTAAAAAATGTTTTACTAATACATTGTTGCGGTTGAAATTCAATATTCATTTTTCGTTTAAAATCGAATATTTTATATATGTTTAAATTTGTTAGCTATTATTTGTTTCAATTATATTCCGTTCGAATTTTCGACGAATATTGTACGAATTTCATTTCATTGATAAGTCACGTTGTTACTTAATTTTTCTGTTAACAGAATTTGCAGCTGCACATTTTCTTTGTACTCATCTTCAGATTTTATATACAGAAGCGGGTAAGTATCAGTGTTAATTATGTTTTAAACGTACACCTATTATACACTATCAATATTTTACATTCGCGCGTCATGATTACTACCGAGGTTAGAAATTTATATATTAATTTACAAAAATAATAATGCTTTTTTACTTAATTGTACGAATGAAAGTAATTGCATCGAATACGATTCGGGCATTATTCTGCTAAACGTAGTGAATTTGTACGATAAAGGAGAGATTTTCAGGAAGCGAATTTTACATGATAATGTCGTATGCAGATAGTTGTAATATTCAGAGTTTAAGTAGATTTGCTTAACTTAAAGTCTATTTGTATGGAAGTGAATAAGAAGTTACTGTGTTCGTATACGAAATTCTCAAAAAAAAAAAAAAAAAAAAAACACGGTTTAAATTCAAATAAATACGTGATTATAATTTTAAATATGCTTGAAATAAAGTTTTTATGTGCGTGTGTTGCATTATGTTTCATGTATTGCACATTAATCGAAGTCCAAATTATGTTTATATGACTTCGATTATAAACAAATACAGTTGCTGTACACAATGTGGCGAAAATATTATTTTTATACGAAATTCTTTGTCTACAATGTAATATATGTTCAAGTTTGCCCTGCTGTATTAACGTTAAATATTTTACCTTAAAATTTTTAACCGAATCTTGATGTAAAATATTGTTGTTTTTGAGACTTGAAAAATAGCCATTACAATTCAGTTCAGGTGTTAAAGTTTTTCAAAGAACTGTATATCATCGTTCGAACTGGCTATTTGAGTCCAGGAATCTTGTGCACTTATCTGAACGTGGCTAACTCTTCACCGGCTATTTTCTATCCAAAACGCTGTAATAGACGGATTTGATGTGGCGGCTAGGACGGTTGTTACGGTATTGCCACTGCTGTTCCGGTTTCTGCATCTGACTTGTACGTTAATTCAGAACTTTTTGCATCGTAACAAAGGAGAATTCATCCGGAAACAAACTCCGGCAAATGAAATATTCCGTTCGTCCTTGGACAGTTTCGATTACAAACCGCAAATATGATGTGGTCATCAGTAGACTGAGCTATACGCGTTTCACTAGTGTGCATGTTATCAACAGAACTTCGGTTTCAACGTGTTTTATCCTGTTTAATTGACTGTTCTAATATTCTTCACTGAGAACATCGTTCAAAATGTCTTCCTTCATTTCGTCTTCTTTTCAAAGTTTATCGAATTTAATTATTTTCTTTTCCTTTTTCCCTGTAGCTTTTGTTTCTGCATAAGGCGTGAATTTTATATGTACATATTTATATATCGTTGTTTCGTTTCGTTCGCACGTGTAACTCGCTGCTCTGTTTTGTTTATCCATTTATGAGGTGTATAGTGAATATTAAGTTTTTGAATTAATAAAATTTATCTATTTTTTAACGTAGTTTTCGGATCTCTTTTTATTTTTTTTTTAATTTCTATTTGTTGTGAAATTATTTTATTTTTTTTAAATTTCATACGACGCGCATTATATTTCGTTTAAGTTTATCGTTTGCACTCGCTATCGTTTGGCTAAGTTTCTTTTATCGTTCTCGTACGTGTGTCGGAGTCGTATATGTAAGTTATTCCGGTATAGCCGTTATCGAAATACCGGTTCTTTCTTATCTAGTGAATGTTCGATTTTATTATATTTAAAATATGTCGATTAATTGTAACAAATTACTTCCTATTAACGGTGAGTTTGTAACGTGTTCAGCTTGTCATAAAGGACTTCATTTCGAAAAAAATTGTTCCGGTTTGAAAGAGGGAACTTGGAAGAATAAATCTAACTCGGCGAAGACACTTTGGCGCTGTAGCAACTGAGAGGTTCTGACCTAATTAAAAGCAGAGGATCTTCTCCTGAACCGCCCGATATTGGATCGCAAGTAGATATTATTAAATTTTTAAAGCTGGAGTTTAATAAAATGAGCTCTCAGATTTCAAAAATGCAGGCTGTTATCGATAGTAGTGCGGAAAAACAGTCAGAAACTCTAGCTATTGTAAATAGGCTTGTGTCCGAAAATGCTGCTCTTAGGGTTGAAAATGAGGGATTTAAAAACAAAATTAATGATTTGGAGCAGTATACTCGTATCAACAATATCATCATTAGCAACGTTCCGGTTGCTGATAACGAAGACCTGGTCGAGTTAGTATTGAAAATTGCCAGTGTTGTAGGCGCTGTAATTACGCCCGGTGATATTGACTGCTGTCACAGGTTAAAAAGGTCTCCTAAACAATCCTATCCAAGTATTGTCGTTAAGTTCTGTCGCAGAACAGTTAAACAAAATCTGTTGCGGAATGTTAGGAAAATTCAGTTTCGTTGTAGGGATGTTGGTATAAAACGGCTAACGTAATGAATGATAGGATATTTTTGTACGAACACCTTACTACCACTAACGCTAAGCTGTTGACCAGTGCAAAAGGTCTTAGAAATTGTGGCTTCAAATTTATTTGGACTCGCGAGGGAAAAATTTTCGCAAGACGTAACGAATCATCATTCATCGTCCGCATACATTCTTCAGAGCAGGTTGCCGTTATCAGGAGCAAGTACTACCGACTATCTCTACTATTATTCTTATGTTGTGTAATTTCTATATTCCGCACTTTAGCTCCGATTTTGTTTATTTATTTATTATTTTATTTTATTTATAATTTAAATTCGCACGTTATTATTAGTTGTGTAAAGTTAGGTTTTACTTCTCTCTTTAACCGCCCGTGGTTTTGTTTAATTTATGTATACAAATTTTTTATTTCTTACGTTTTCGTTGAAGTTAAGCTATAATTATCGGTATGGATTCTTTACTTAATATTTTTACACTAAATGTTCAGAGTTTGCGTAAACACTTCAATGATTGTATACTAATGCACGCATCTTTGAAGATCCAGTATGATATCTTGGTGTTTACAGAAACTTGGTTATATGAAGACGAGGTTGATCGCTACTTTATTCCTAGTTACGTTTCTTATGCTCAATGTAGGATGCACAAGCGTTCTGGTGGGGTAATTGTTTTCATAAAGGAGACGCTTAAGCTTGACTTTGTTGATTTAAAAGTAAGTTTTGGAAATGTAGTTGGAGTAAATATCTTTTTAAATACTACTACACGTGTTGAACTCGTTGCAGTGTATAAGTTTTGCGACTTTCCATATGTTGAGTATATTAAGGAACTTGATAAATTATTAATTACTTTAAATAACTCTTGCATTATAACTGGGGACATGAATACCAACTTGTTAGATCCTGTGAGTAGTAATGAATACCTTAATTTATTATATTCGCGTGGTTTTTCTAGTATCGTTAATACTGTTACATTTAGGGGAATTGATAATTATGTTTCGTGTTTAGATCATCTGTTAGTCCGTGGTTTAGAAAACAGCGCGCACAGTGCAAATATCATTTTCGACATTAACGACATTGATTTCTCTCGTCATTGTGGGATAAGTTCAACTTTTAAATTTTCTAACAAAATTCGTCATTTAAATTTTACTAATCATCAATTTGATAGGCGTACGTTTAATAAAAGTTTAGCTCTAATAAATACGTCCCATTTGTATACTAGTCATGCGACAATTAACGAAAAGTTTGAATGGTTCCTTTCGTAAATTAAACTTGCTTTAGATTATAGTAAAACTAAAGTAAAGCGTATCTCGTTACGTAAACGTTCGCCTTGGATAACTTCAAACATAATTAAATTAACGTGTAAAAAAAAAAAAGTTTTCAATTTGACTAAATTATTTCCAGATAATCTGAACATACGGCAAGAATATAAAAACCTCTCTAAATTAGTACAAAGGGCTACTAGGACTGCTAAACTTCAATATTATTCTGGTCTCGTTGACAAGTATAGTGATAACCCAAAAAATATTGGGCCCTTGTTAATAATGTAGCGAGTAAGCATCAATCCACAGTTAAACTAATCGAGACTGATGGGGTAAAATTTCATGTTACTGGTAATGAATTATTAATTGCGGAAAAGTTTAACAATCACTTTCGTGATAGTGTCTCTAATTTAGTACATAGTTTTAGTGATAATTTTCACACTAGTAATGATATTTCCATTGGTTGCATTACTAATTCGTTTGTGTTTGACAGTTTCACCTCTACCGACATAAAAAATACAGTTTTATCCCTGCCAAACAAAGCCTCTTTTGGTTCGGATGGTTTGTCTATTTCGTTAATTCGCGAGAATATTAATTTCTTTATTCAGCCTTTAACTTACTTATTTAATGAATCGTTAAACTTGGGGATATTCCCTGAAGCATTAAAATCAGGTATTATTACTCCTGCGTATAAATCTGGTAACAAAAGCGACATTTCAAATTATAGACCGATCTGCATATTACCTACTATTTCTAAAATTTTTGAAAAATGTGTGAAAGAGTTAATATTATCTTTTTTGAGAAAATATAATTTTTTTAGTGATAATCAATTTGGTTTCCTCCCACACAGAGGTTCCAATGAGGCACTTTTCCATCATATCTCTTACATTTCAGAATCGTTAGAGGCTGGTCGCTCCGTAGCAGCGGTCTATTTTGATTTACGTAAAGCGTTTGACGTGGTAGATCATAATATTCTTTTACGTAAGTTATATATATGTGGCATTAGGGGCTTTATTCATAATTGGTTTAGATCATACCTAACTAATAGAAAGTACGTTATTAAGATAAATGGTGTATATAGCCACAGTACAGTTCAGTATTTTGGGGTTTCACAGGGAAGTATATTATGCCCTATTATGTTTTTGATATATATAAATGACTTGTGTAATATAAATATTGGAGGGAGAATATTTAGTTATGCAGATGATACTGTCTTGGTGCATAATTCTCGGTTTCCCTCTGTATTAGAGTCTTTGGTTCAAAGTGATGTGTATTCTATTTGTACATGGTTAAATAAAAACAAGTTAATCTTGAATTTGAATAAAACTAAATATATGATTTATACGTACCAGCCTTATTACATTGAAAACACTTTTAATATAAATATCAATAATGTGGTACTTGAACGTGTTCACGAAATTAAGTATCTCGGGGTGGTTCTTGATTGCAAATTATTCGGTTGGAATTGTTAGATTGATGATTTTATTTTGTAAATTAAATTTTTTATTTGTAAATTAAGTTCTACTTCAACTTTTTATTATTATTAATTATTATGTTATTATGAGTTATTTCCTGTCATGCCTTTATGTATACACGGTTTTTAGTAATTATTTATGCATATATTTCTATGTTGTATATATTTACTTTCGCGCGTTATGTATATTTCTGCGGATTTGTAATTATAGTTGAATACTTAGTTTATTTGATTTGCGGTGTTTGGGTGTTTGTGTGTGTTTACTTATATGTCTAAATCGATTTCGTTGTTTTTTAAAGAATGTTTCGGTTAAGAAAGTGTATTATTTCATTGAATTATATAACGTTACGTTTTTTTAGTGCGATGGAACGGATGTTAAATTTATCTTTATTTATTTGTATAATCCGGCGTTCGCGCAATATGCGCATAGTCGGGATTTACACGTTATATATATTTTCTTTGTAACCTCGTATTTTAATTTGAAATCAATTTGAATTTGAATTTGAATATATATATATATCCTCTTCATATTTTTTCCACATTTGTTGAACTTATACATAACAGGGGAGGAAAAAGTTTGATGAAAGAGAGACAGTGTAGCGGCGCTTTAAAAAGGAACACAGAAGCCGTAGCGCAAGAATGCTACCGTGCTGCCAATACAATCAAAGTAGGTGCTCCAGTGGCAAGGCAAGCCAAGACGACTGGCCCACAAAGATTGGTACGATTAGGCGTTGGCAGGAAAAATAGAATAATAGAGAAGGTACAGGGTGTTAGGGAAAGGATAAAAGGAAGGGGATGTCACTATTTCGGTGTGACCACCTAGCCTTCGGATAAAAATCCTGATCACGAGGCATCGGGTTGTTACTGAGGAGGTAACCGTGCATGGTTTTTACGGCGACCTAGATCCGCCGAGGAGAAAGTAGACAGTTCCTCAAGCTGCCCATCTGCATCCTTATGTCTTCTTACCTTGCCACCACTGGAATCGCATGCACGAGGCTTTGCGCCAGTGGCCGTTCTTGGTCCTTTATTCGCAGCTAACCTACATATCTGTAGGCCATTCCACTATCCGCCACCTGTGGACGCGCCCCGTTCCGGTTTCGGCCCGGAGGGTACAGAGTACCTTTCGGCGGGAATATATATATATATATATGTGTGTGTAATTATTTAAATTACATTTTAGGTTCTTATTAAAGTCAGTTATATTTATATACAAAATAATAAATTTGAAACATATTACGTATTGTTTAATTTTTGTTTTTAGTTATGGTAAAAATTACTTTATTTGTTACTGTCATAAGACAAAACATATATTTTCTTATTCTATGGTGTTTGAATGTGTGTGTTTTAGTTTTTCATAACACGGATCTAAAGATAGAAATGAATGGCATCTTGTTAAATCTTAAAAAACGTTAAAAATATTCATTTTGATTTGTATTAGTGAATGTATTTTGTATTTGATGAAGAAGATGATAGATGTTTTTCTTATGAAACGCCTAATTAATATAGCGGGGTAAATCTATTATCGACCGGACTTTGATAATATTTCTTTTATGTGCGTTATAAAATATGAATATTGAAATTATTATATTCCATAAAAAATTATTAAAAGTTAAATATTGACTTTTTTTTTTTTTGTCTTAATTGTATGTATTTAAGGTATCGTTGGTCCGTGGTTTAGCCCGGTTTATTCTAACGAAGAATTGTCCAGGTTAGGTGTAAAAATAATCGATGATGACAGAATGGTCGAAGTTACCAAAAAAGGAATGTATTTTATTTATGCTCAGGTAAATTTTTTTAATAACATTTTTGGTCTTGTAAGATTGTTGGACATTCATTCGTAATTGATAATTGACTATATTATTTCTTAATCCGTAATGATTTTTCAGTTTTTTTTTTTGTTCACTATTGGGCGTATTTTAAATTTTACACAATTTTACTATATATATATATATATATATATATATATATATATATATATATATTTATGTGTTTGTTATTTTGACAACACGGAATCTACATATTTCAAATGATTCTTTGTCTTATTTTATTTTTGGTTCTAGCTTAGAGTCTCGTGAATAGTTATGACGATATTGAGTCTTCTCGCTTAGTACTTTCCTGGTACATTAATTCTGAAATTAATGCGTCATCTTCTAGTACATAATAAATTATAATTTTTTCTATTTCTTCGCTGTCCGGCTTATTAAATTCGTTATAGTTGCCGTTTACTCTAATTCTGTTACATTACAATCTAACACTTTCCTTCTGCGATTAAATTCTTGTCGAGTAAACCATGTCCGCAGAATTACACGCTATACGAAGTTTTCTGTTTCTGCTGATTTTCGAATTGACGAAGATCGCTTTGAACGACGTTTTCTACCAGTTTTCGAGTTATTTTATACTTAGTTCGTTTTCTACATGTTTCCGTTGTATGTATTCGTCCTATGGAATTCCACTGTGGGGAATCGTAAGAAAATCTGATATAGTGATCATCCGAAAAGTTCGACTACGATCGATAGTCGGTACCCCATTATATATCTAGAACTACAAAATCCAATCAGTCGGCGCACAGGTTTGTCACAGACGGTACCCCGATTCAGGCGATTAAAACGATCGAGTATAATTAACTGAATATTATATCAACAAGAAGGAACGACGACCATTAGGAGAAGCATTCCATTAATTTATATGTAAATCAATTTCATTAACACCGTCGCTTATTGTCTTCGATTAGACAGATTGTGTTGTGCAAAATTTTTGAAAAAAAAAAAAATGTATTCGTGAAGAAATTCGTTATATTTATTTGCTGGGTTTTTTATGTTTTTACACAGATTCATTATTTCAGCAAAAATAGAACAAACAGTTTTTCGCTCAATACTATATCTGTTCGAAGTGGACGTGATACGCAAATAGCGGTATGCAGTAAAGATAATATGAGGTCGTCTGAAACGGAAATTAGCTGTCACACGTCTTTGGTCTATTTTCTAGATACGGAAGATAGATTGTACATACGTCTTAGAGACACCGGGAGGAAAATTAATTTCCACGAAGGATACTCGTTTTTCGGTTTATTCCCTATTTCCGCGAAATTACCGACGTAAAATCTTTTTATTTTTATTTTTAACTTTATGTAATCCAAGTGTTACGTGTTGGCGAGTGAAAAAGAATATTATTTTTTTTTTAAATATTTAGAATTCCTATGCCGGATGCAGATATTTTTACGATACAACTATAATAAGTTCCTATCGATTTTCCTTTGGTTTTTTTTTCTCCTAAAAAGTTTTAAATATAAATTTACGAGATATTTTAAGAAATAACGAATAGCGAGACTATAAATCGACACGAACGGTTATTCGTGAACCTGCTCCGAGTTAGAGTAGAGGTATACAGTAAGAAAATGTTCATAGCGAGTTGGATGAAGCAGAGAAGAAAGTATATATAAAAATAACCGTAGAAACACGATATACTTCGATAATTATAAAATTATATAAATATAAACGTAATTAGTATATCGATAGAATATCGTATCAAAGATATCTCGTCTGACTAATATCGTAATGTTGAAAATGGTTTTCGGCTTCAGAATTAAAATACACGTATACAAAAACATGATTTAAAACGATATCTACGTATAAAGGTACTTTTTCAAATAGGTTTTTTTCTAACAAATAAACATAAATAAAATACACGAAGCAATTTTTAATATATTTATATATCGGAGTAGTTTTTATATATATATATCGACAAATATTATAATTTTAAAAATGTAAAAATATTTATTTTTATACGCGATTGTAATAATTCGACGTGTTTAATCCGAATTTCTGAATGCTTTATCGAATTAAAAGAACGATATAAATTTATTGTAATTTTACTACTGTATTTTCTCTAGTTGGATTATATTTCAATTATTACACGTTTTTAATATATGAATGTATGTAGTATCGATTTTAAAATCTAAACTATTCCTTTTGTGCGGAATTATTTTATGTCTGCTAAAAATAAATAAAAAAATATATAAAAATCATTAGTATTAGATTCGTTATTTATTACGCGACATTTCCTTAACTTAATTTCGAACTAATTTAATGTATACCGATAATTTTTTTAAAGTTATATTTTAATTTTAAAATAATTTTTCGTTCGATTTTTCGAATTTACCTTTTAAATATTAATTAATAAACGAACGTGATCTGTTTTATATTAACAAATTTTGAAACTTATACTTTATACTTAATTTCGTCAATTTCGTTAAATAATTTATTGTTTTTTTTTCCCTTTAATTTACCACCAGCTTTCATATTTGTAAATAGGCCCGACGTTCGTTATTTTACGAATTAATTTGTATCAATTGCGCGATACGAAATTTTTTTTTGCTCAATTTAGTATGTAATATACGACGCCATATTGTCTAATCTGAACCGCGAATCTCATATTATGTTACGCATTTTTTTTTTTTTTTGTTTAATAAATATTTTTTATTTAATATACTACGATTACTACGTGTTGGTTATTAATATAAATATTATTTTAATTCGTTTACCACGTTGTTAAATCTCGGAATAAATATACGTGAACAACGATTTGATCCTATTATATTCGCGTAGACGTTTTCCTAAAAATATTAATGTATTTACGATTAATTTGATTTACCGACAGAAAGTCTAATAATTTCTATTTGAAATTATTTTAAAAATAATTTACGACTCTTTCACTGGTTGTCGGCTAGCCTTTTATTTATCGAGATCTTCGCGAATTTTTCTTTGAATGAAACTTTCTTGCGAACTATATCCATTTTTTGTATTCGGTCATGACCATTATGATCTGCGAGTGCTCTCCATACATTCCTGTTCCGACGCTGTAGCAATACCAAACTGATCTCGCGATCGGTTCAACGAGTAGGCACTCTGTCTTTTGCTCGTGCAGCGGTTGCTTTAACAAATATTTTTTCTAGATTTTTTCCGCTTGTAATATTTCCAAAAAATTCGTACAACCTGCGGAATTCTATGAGATTTGTTCGTCATACACGCAACGCTAGTCGACCTATCCGCATTTCGAATGCTTCAACGCGTTGCTTAATGCTATACTTTAATCGTCCACGTCTCGAAAATTAGCTTCTTCCGTAATTTTAATGGTCACTCTTTTTGTTACAAATTATATGTTTCGATCATTGCGGTCTTGCTTAAAGTAAATCGTCTTTTTATTTTAAGCAACCTCCGTTAGCAGTGATCAAATATTCTAAATAAATAAAAAAAAATTCCGCTGTTTCATACGCCGGCCACAAAGGTCGATGTGTTGACGATCTTTCTGTGATCTGGTTTTAGATGTATCATAATTATCGTGTCTCTCTGGGGATAACTTGTTCGATACGTGTAATTAATTCCATCGTCTGTTTTTCTGATTTTAGTTCCATTCGTGCAAAGCTTCCTTCGTGATATATTCTCCGTGTAAATATTGACTTCTTGTGTCGGGCAATATTTGAAAGTTGTATACTCTTCTTCTGCGATTTTCGTCGTTTCACCGTTACTTTCCGCCGATACTTATCTAATTTTTCAACGTACGTTTATCGAGAATAGAAATAAATTGTCCGAGACTAACTTCGTGTAAATATCCGAATGTTGTCATAAATTTATTCCGAGATTTTTTGTATATGTCGGCGTGTGAATGTTATTTCTTGGCGTGTATGTAAACTTATTATTTACAAACGAAAACTGATTCTCGTCGTGTAAGTTTCGATATTGAAAGCAATATTGTCGATATTAATTGTTTTATTTTATATCGTTTATACTTTTATATGCGTGTGTATTAATACAATTTTTATTTTTAAAGATGAACGAATTTTTACACGCACGATATACGCGAGAGGTAGTTAATCGAATTCTCTTTATTACGCGTCAGCTGGTCGGAAAGTTCCAACAATTTAGAAACTAGCCAAGCTGCCTGTCAAAAATGGTTTTTTATTAACGTAATAATTTAAGAGATGTCAATTCGTTAGGAAAAGTTATTTCGAATGAAAATATGAAATCGGTAACTATTATTTATGCGAACGCTTAAACCTGCATCGTTGATATAGGATAAACTGTGCGACGGTAATAAATTATGAATACGATAAACGTGTATTAATGAAGCCATATCCATGATGACGCAACGTTTTCTTTTATACTTCGAAAAATCGATTCACCGATGTTTGTTTTCAATTTCGTTTACGTCATTTTTGAGAAATGGATGTCGAAGGGCTGTATTTTTCGTTATGGTAAACTCGAAAGATCCGCCCATAAGCGACCCACCCCTTTTTCAAGGATGCTCGATAACGTATTTATATATATATATATATGTGTGTATAAGTTCGTTTAATTAAAAAAAAAATTCTTAATTTTCTATTGCTGCTAGACTGTGTAAATTTTTGACGAAAAATTACGAACGTGGTTGTGATAATTTCTGTTATATATATATATATATATATATATATATATATATATATCAAGAAAACGACCATTAAAGAAAACATTAAATTAAGTTATACAAAACCTGCGAAATAAAATAGAATAATATGTTTCGACGTAAAATTTAATGTTACCAACAAAATATTCGAAATAAATATTGCAAAAAAATAAAAACATAAATTTATTGATTTAGTGAGGAACGAAAAATTTTTTAAATGCAACAAGAAATTTTTTTTTTTTTAACATCGTACCAGCACTTAGTGCTACTAACAACGTAGATCACGGATAAGAGAGGGGTTTAATCAAGTGCCTCCATTAAGGCACAAGACTGCGATGAGGAAGAAGGAATGTACAATATGGGAATGAGAATAATGATAATAGGAATAAACAGGTACAATAATAGGAGAAAAAGACATACGCTATCATCTGGAAGGAGAAGGGAGACTGAAATCAATTAGGTGATAGGAATAGCATCGCGACACCACTTTCTTCTCAAACGTCTTGGCGGATTATCTGGAAGACACGATGTGTGCATTCTGCGGATGATTGGATTACTGCTAACCTCGAACTTGTCGAATAATTTCTTATACTGCTGTACATGTATGTCACCGACATAAGGAATCCTAAGATCGTTGTGTAAGGTCCGATTGGAGACGTAGACAGGAGCGGACGTGATAGTACGAAGTATCTTCGATTGCTGCTGTTGTATTCTTCGAAGATTGCTCTTGCAGGTACTTCCATACAGCTCTATTCCGTAACGCCAAATAGGAGCGATCACTGAAAGATAGATGATCCGTTTAGTCGTTAAATTTAAAATTGACTTCCGACCTAATAATGGATACAGCAATTTTGCACGAGTAATGATTGTTCTTTTTGTCTGTGCCACGTGTAGCCTCCATGTAAGCCTCTTATCCATAATTAAGCCAAGATAACGTACCGAGTTTGCTTGAGTAATTTCTTCATTATTGATTTTCAGTGCTGGACAGCTGACTTTTCTATTTGTAAATACAACGTGTTTGCACTTATTCGGGTTAAATAGCAGACGCCAGCTCTGTGCCCATAGAACTAACCGATCTAAATGGTTTTGAACTGCTGTATTTGCATACATGACGTCTGAGTTGGACGCAAGGATAGCTATATCATCGGCAAATGATGCTAAGATAGTCTGATTACTGGTTGGTATGTCTGCTGTATAGATTGTGTATAACAACGGTCCTAGTAAGCTACCTTGTGGAACAGATGATAGAATTTTATGCTTTTCAGAGAAACAATCATTGATTTTAACAACAAATGATCTATCGGATAAGTATGATTGAAGTAAAGCAAATAAATCGGAAGGGAGAATTTGTCTCAGCTTGTACAGTAGCCCGGGATGCCACACTTTGTCGAATGCCTGTGCAACATCTAAGAATACAGCTGAGCATACTTCTTTTTTTTTCAACGTTGAGGAGATTGCGTCAACCAGCCGATGGCACTGTTGCACTGTAGAGTGTTCAGTACGAAACCCGAACTGATGGTGTGGAATTATTCCACGACTATTTAAAATAGATTGAATACGATTTAAGATTAAATATTCTAGGATTTTTGATAACGAACAAAGCAAGCTAATAGGCCTATATGAAGAAACGTCCGTTTGCGGCTTGCCTGGTTTGTGTATCATTATTACTGTTGATTTTTTCCATGTTGAAGGAAAATGTCCAATCCGTAATATTGCATTGAAAATGTAACACAACAATGTGGCTGATTTCGGTGGAAGATGTGAGAGAATTTCACCAGTGATATTATCTATACCGGGACATTTCCGTAATGGTGCTTTACGTAGAGATAAATATACCTCTTTTGGAGTAAAGATTTTAGTATATCCTTGTGAAAAAGGTTCATTCAGCGTCGACATTATATGTTCAGTGTTTCTTTTACATATTACGGGATGCGGAGTAAAAACTGCGTGCAGATGTTTAGCGAAGGCATTTGTTTTTTCTACATCTGTCCTGGCTCAGTTATAATTTAATTTTATATTAAACTGTTCTTTTCCATGTTTTAGTAGCCTTTTTGTGTTGTGCCACAAGGATTTCGGATCCGTATTCATTGATGTCAAGGACTTTTGATGAGTTTTATTTTTATATTTGTTGATTTGAATTTTCAATACACTTTGTAATTTATTATAATGTTTTTTCATTGATGGATAGCGATTTTGTTGCCATTTCTTCCTGGCCTCACGGTTTTTTTTTTATAAGTTGCCTTATTTCAATTGGTATAAATCTGTCTCGCTGTAATTTATATGAGCCATAATGGGTGGAGTTGTTGCAAGCGAGTGTGATTAACTGGGTGAAATTTTTAACGGCTAAATCTATATCATCTTTGTTTTTTATTTTAATTTTAAGATTTGTATTTTTTTCCATTATGTTTGAAAAGAGATTCCAATTAGTAGTTTTATTTACAAGTCCCTCTTGAATATGTATACTCCTTGGGTGTACATCTAAGACAGCCATAACAGGAACATGATCGGAAGAAAGATCGATGATCGTTTTACACTCACGAAAGTCAAGGATATCTGGAAGTCTGTTATTATGTGCAGGCCAGTATGTGGGTGTCATTGGTGAGAGAACAACGAGGGAGTTGTTCTGTATGCATCGGTTTAATCTTCTTCCAGGTTGGTTTGTTAAACGTGAACCCCAATTACTGTTTTTTGCATTATAATCGCCGCCGCATATAAATTTACTTCCTAACTTTTTGAAAATGGTGTTAAATTCTACATCAGGTATTTGAAATCCTGGATGACAGTAAATGGCTGCTACAGTGAGTTCATTTTCAAATGTTTCTATATTTTCTGCAATGATTTGATAAGCATCTGTGCCGTATGAAAAATTTTTGTATTGTTTGAAACAACTCTTTACCATTAACATGGAACCTCCATGAGCTGAACCATCTGGATGATGAGCAGAGTATACAACGAATCCGTTTAATTTAAAGCTGTTGCAATTTGTTAGGTATGTTTCAGAGATCAGTACAACATCAATGACATTTTGTTGAAGAAAAATCTCCAGTTCATTTTTTTTTTTGAACAATACCATTAGCATTCCATAACATGATCACTAGTGATTGAGTCTAAATTTTTAAATAAACTAGAAAAATTTTATATCGATACACTGACAACGAAAAATTATAAATTTTTTTATTCGGCAATTATTTCGCGTTTATTTATTTATTCGAAATATATTTTTTTCTTTATTAAAGGTTTTACGCTGCGATTAGAAATATATTTAATAATCCATAGTTAACAAGAACTCGGACATGTTTCTTTTAACAAAAACTCGAACATGTTTCTTTTAACAAAAACTCGAACATGTTTCTTTCACCAACGTAATTGCGAGGCTAAAAAACCACATGGTACGACACGAAACCGAGTCACGCCGTAAACTTTAAATTTTTTAAGAGTTCGGAGCATTGACATTTAGTAGATGTTGCGACAGAAATTAAAATAATGACCAGAAATAATATTCGAAAATGAATAAATACTAAATGATGAGCGAAACCACTCGTAGCGCGAACTATCAGCATTAAAGTATTTTGTTACTCAGCAGGATTGTGTCCAGTTTTTGGAGCCGTTCGGCACGTGCGAAGAAAGTAAATGTCGCTCTGAACGAAACACCTGGAATAATTACAGACTGCTTAAAAATAACAAACAACGAATAAAACTATACAGAACTTAACTAATGGAAGATTAAATCGAAATGTAGCCTTTTAGGAACAGTCGAAGGCCTGGAAAAAGACTAAAAGCTTGGAGAACTGAAAGCGCTAGTAATGTAACGAAATCTCGAAACTATTTAAATTTTACTTTATGACGCACCTTAGAATCTTGAAGTAGAGTGGCACGAACCGAGTACAAATTAAACGGAAAATGGGCGGGTGGCTTGATGCAGGATAACGAACATTTATTCGAGCGCGACCTATTTCGCACCTTTGATGCAAATATAAATTATACTCGTATTATGACCGGGTATGGCATAATAAAATGAACTTATTGCTAATAATTTTTATACAACGTATTTAAAAGAAAATCTTCATAATAAATTCTTACCATTATTTAAAAAAAAAATACATGATACCGATAATGAATTTTCAGTATTACAAAACGTACTAACAATAATCTCTAATTGAAAATGTAAAGAATAGTCATCAGTTTTATAAAAAATATTTCAAAGGCAACTTCGATAAATTCTGTTCTGGTATCGCACTATTTCATTCGTCAAACTTGATTATTTGATCTTTTTATTTTCCTTTTTGGATTTTACAATTTGTTATAGTGTTGATCGTTTACAATTTTTATTCTGCGAACAATACATTACGACGCATAAGTAGGTGATAATAGAGGGGGGAATGGGTTATCGTGGTAATTGTTATTATTTTCACTTTCAGATAAATTGCAATCTAGCTGAAACAGCTGATAAACAATTGAGATGTGAGGAATAATAAAATGGACCACGACTCGTGTATTGCCCATTGGCGATGTACATTACCAGTCAACGACTACAGTGTTTGATTTCGTCACTATTATCTAGCAAATTAATAGTCAGCTGATTAGAGTGCTATCTAGATTTGTAGCTCCCGAGCGCTGTACGTTCATATTTCATCTTTGACCTCTGGTATCTTCAGATCTCTGTGAAGATGATCGAATGTATCAGGGATGCCAGTACTTTAGATTGGAATCGTTAAATTTAATTCTCGAACTGCCAAGCTGTCCTCCCCTAACTGTAGTCCGTAAGTCCACACCGGTTTTTGAACATGGTGTTATAAAGTATCATCTTAGAATTCAGTGAAAGCTACGATTTTCTTCCCTAAAACTAATGCATCTTGTTGAACCTGAGTCTTAGTTCTTTACTTTTTTTTTAGTATATGGATCTTTCCAGCACAAGCGATGGTCTAAACCACATTCCGAGGTACTTACTTTTCTGTCTTGTGGTAGAGGTCGTTCAAAGTATATAGGAGGACGGATGTCACATTTAGTCGTGAAAGTCACCTGCATCGATTTACAAGTATTGATCTTGATTCTCTACAGATTCAGAGTCCTAGAAAAAGTCGAAGCTAGATTGCAACTGGTCGGATGCTTCAGCTGCGTACAGGCTTTTTGATAAGAAACTGTCATCCGCAAATGTTGTGCTACCTCAACATCTTGCCGAAGTGGCATATCGTGGACGTATATGAAGTAAAAAAGCGAACCTAATATAAATCCCTGTGGCACACCCGCATAAATGGAGTGAAATTTTTTCGCCATGTTTTATTTGAAAATATCTGTCCGCTAGATATGACACCGGAAGAAATGAAAATATGTGTGCGCTAATGTGCGATTAATCTAAAGCAATAAACCAGCATACACGTTGTGGCGTGATTTTGAATGGAGTCCGAACTGATATTCGGGCATTATATTGGAGTTTATAATTATCGGAAGGAGCGTTAACAGTAGTAATCTTAAAGATTTTAGATAGGTAATAGACTAATAGGCCGATATGACGAAGTTTTTTATTTGGTGGTTTACCCGGTTTAGGGATCACTACTAACTAACCTAACCTTTTACTGGAATGGAAAATAACTGAGACGAATGATCGAATTAAATATGGTAGTGAGTAGTATGATGTCTCTTCTCAGAATACACTTAAGCATTTCGTGATCAAATTATAGCCGGCTTGTTAGTTCAACTTGATCATCGATGCTGGTTTAAATAGCTGTATTGGAGAAGACATCTGTAAAGGAGCAGTTAATTCACGTTGTACTTCTTCATAGAGGACGTTTAAATTGGGAATCTGGCTGGTGCGGTTGAAATGTTTCCTCCAAGTAGTCGCCAAAGACATGTTTTCCTATCACTGTGAGTCCAACCTCCGTGCAAGTTTGTGGTAGGAACAATTGTTATTTAAGTTCTTCTAAAACGTTTAATCGCCCTTCGCAGTGGGTACAAGGTACTAATGAATGACCTAAATGTGTAATTTTTATTTTAAGAAGGCAATTTAACTATTAAGTCTGTTTAATTCTGCTTTGTGGACAGGTAGTCTAGAATGGTGATTTTTTTTTTATAAATACCTACTTTTTACATTTTATTAACTCTTTATTTAATATTTTTTTGAAATAAATTACATTCGACTGATAGTTTTAAGTGACGATAAGTGAATAACGCAAAGAATGAATAATATCGGAACAGTTTTGAGAAAATCAAATTGCATCTTTGTTATATTTATTCTTGGTTTTATTATCAATGAACTTGAACCAAAGTTTTCTGTATCTAAATGCAAGTTTTCTACGATTGATAATCGAAAGCTTGCATATAGGATCAAGTATTTTCCGTTATACTTGATTACTAAAAATAGTTGAAATCACTAAATTTATTTAATTATGTGAAGCTTTTCGGCATTTACGCCATTGTCAAGCTACATACAATTAAAATTAATTATATTATATAAACCATAAAATATTAATTTAAAACTAAGTTTACAGGTTTTAAGTATTTATAATTCATTTTTGTGTAAAATTGTAAACTTAGTTTTAAATTAATATTTTATAGTTTATATAATATAATTAATTTTAATTGTATATAGCTTGACAATGGCGTAAATGCCGAAAAGCTTCACATAATTAAATAAATTTAGTGATTTCAACTATTTTTAGTAATCAAGTATAAATAAAATCACTACATTCCACAATCTAAACTTATTTTCCGTTAGTTTCAGGAACTGCCGTTGTACATGTACCTAATTAATATCTGAATTTGCGCTCTAGTTTATATAAAATAATAAATTACTAGGAAATATAAATGCACACGGGGTCTATAATCGAACTCGAGCTCTTATTGTATCAATTTATACGGGGTGTTCATTAAGAAGAATAAACGAGAATGAATTATTTTAAATTGGTTTAATGACGAATCCTGTTGAATGTGATCAACGGCAGGAGTGGCAATACAGAAGGAATTGAATTTTTTTAATACTATTCGCGTTTTTCTTCACGTTGTAACTTTCGTATCAACTTTAAATCTACTTAGGTAGGAAATTTCAGTTTGATCCATGTAGTACTCTTTACTAAGATGCACTGATACACGTCCGAGGAAGAACAATTTTCGATAAACGTACTGTGTATTCGGTATCCCGTATATGTGTGTGTGTGTGTTTCGATTAATTCGAAGAATGACGTAATTCCATTAACGCCGAAACGAAATTTGTTGGACGGTAAAACGTGTTGGAATTTAATTATAGGGCGAATTCATTATTATCATCAAATTACGCTCTTCTGTATAACGGTGAAAATAGATTTCAGACAGAGACGGTTATATCCGAACGCCACACGCCTTAATTTTATACGTAGAGAGCAGTAGTGTACGCGCTAATACTACTATCCTCACGATGCTGAACGGTTGGAAAATTGGAATGTAAAAGAAAACTTAGGGAGAGTCATGGAGGAAGAAAATTGTTCACGAAATAAAAAGATGTGTTTTTTTTGTCAAAAAAGACGAGAATAGAGTCACACACACACACGTAATTACGGAATGTGATATTTCCGAAAATACGCTGAAAAAGGGACTTTGAGCGTTGTCGTTGAATTTCAGGTAGGCGTTATAAAATTGTTTCGTACAGCGGAGAAATGGCCTACTAAATGAACGTTTGGTAGAGCAAGCTGAGAAGAGTTGTTGGGTGTTCGGGTAAATCGATTAGTTGGATGATACCCTGCGTGTACCGTTGAAAAGAGCTTCTACGTAGTTCTTTCTGAATTTCTACTCTACTGTTGTTTCGGACTACGCCCTAAACACAATTGTTACACTAGCGTCGTTATCGTTATCGTTATCGAATTCTTAATAATAAGTGTCGCTGAATAAATTAGCAATTTATAAAGTAAGTAACGAGATTTAAAGTTATTTTTATTAATTAATTAATTTAACGTCATCGTATAATAATTAAATTCGCTGGTAGAGAGTGTAAAACGTTTTAAGGAGAAGCTGTTAAATGTTTTTAATTGGTCGATTTATTCACCGATTCGAAGTTTATTTATAATGTACCGTCGTAATTTAATTCTTTAACGGTGCTAAGAATTAGGACGGCAGAAAAGCAAGCAGGAGGATAGGAAACATAATGAGAGAAGTAAGTGTTAGACTAACTCCAATGAGTCGGCTAGCCTAATAGGATTGAAGATAAGATTAAATCACGTTGACCCAGATTTGTCATATTCAAGTAATAGGAAGTTTCTTTTCAATCGTCTCTGAGGATTGTCCGGTAATTTGCTTATGTTTGGATTTGCACAATTTTGAAGTTTATTGAAAAAATCTCTCGTGCTGTTCAGCGTAAGTTCCTCGAATCGAATAGTTATAAAGCGTTAAATTTGAGACATATATCGATGCGGCTGTGATTGTGCGTGGTATTTTCGACTGTTGTATTCGTAATAGATTGCTTTTACATGTGGTACCATAAAGCTCGATCATATAAAAAAAGATTCCCGCTAACGGTGGGTAGATTGAAAATCTAATTTTTCACTATCTGACGATTTAAAAAAAAAATTAATTTCGTGAACTTTACACCGTTGGTTTTTATATCTACACAAAAATTAAGACATATTAAGTTGCAAAGGTGAGAAATTTTTTCTATCGTTGTAAAATCGTGTTGTTTTTTTTTTCGGAAAATATGTTTACACGTTACATACGAACTATTTTAATCGTGTAGAATTTCGTTTTACGAATTTGCGGACTTATAATCCGAAATTTTTTTCAAAAAATATTTTTTTTTTTGGAAAATCAATTTTGAGGTTTTTTCTTTAAAATAATTCTTTCGGAGATTAAAAAATATTTTCGGATACCTTAAATAGAAACGATACCCCAGATATGCAATTTTAATTATAGAAGCGGTTTTAAACTATGGAAAATTACAGTTAATGAGTCTAATCATCTCCTTTCTACATTAAATCAAAAATTTTCAAATGTGACGATCCAGTTAAATAGAAGATAAAATAAAATATATAGAGCTACATTTAGATTAACGTTTGACTTGGAAAGATCATATTCTGGACAAACGGAAACAACTGGATCTGAAACTGAGCTGTTTGATGAATAAATACTCATCAAATAAAGTCACTCTCCAATATGGGGAATAGAAATCTGGGGAACAGCCAGCGATTCGCGAATAAAAATACTCCAAAGGTCCTACACAGCATTGTGGGTGCTCCATGGTATATTCGCAATGACGATCTTCTTAAGGATCTTCACATGCCAACTGTAAAGGAAACTCACAATCCACAGTGAGAGATATATTCAGCGATTACAACACCATGTAAATCCACTGGCAGCCGGTTTTAATTAATGTTTATCAAATAAAGAATGGCTGCCATTGAACAGCGTTCTGTTAATATCCGATATATCTAATAATAGTTCTACTTATTATCCACCCAGATTGTATGAAAAAAAATATATATATATATATGTATGTATATAAACACGTATGCAGTAAAAAACAAGCTTATAACATTCGAACGGTTTCCAGCTGAAATTTTTAACGTACATTTAGATGAGTATCGAGAAAAGACGGCCGGGAAAAATCAAATTTTCCAAAATCTACACTAGAACTAACCAACCTGGAGGCCATGAAGCACTTGATGAGAGATGGCATTTGAAGGGAAGGAACTCAGTAGTTCCACCCTTTATTTTCCCCTAAATAGTTAAAAGACCAGTTGGTTTAACACGAACTAATCTCCGCAACTCTTCCAAATTATCGAGTAAGTTAGCCAAAGGATTTTGATGATTTTCCATTTTGACCTCCTCGAGAACAGTACTGACATGTAAGTCACGGTGTATCGAAACGTTTGAGACATACCGGGGTGCTGATGTTATTTATCTTAGAGCTCGATTCTGAAATTTTTGTATTATATCTATGATGCTAGGTTTCGCACACCCCAAGAGCTGAATACAGTACGTCCACACAGACTTTAAAACTATGTTATACACCAGCAATTTATTGTTCTAAGTTTAGAGTTATTACAATTCTCTCAATTTTAACTGAAGTTCATTTCGTTTGGTTATTAAGTGTTTTCTCTAAGTCAATCGCTTATTCAAATATTTGACTACCTCACTTTGAGCGAGAATTTTAATGAGAGGCAGTATACAAATAAATTTGTAATCGTATGAACACTTTTATCTTTATTTATTTTTATACGCCACTCGTTACACCACTTTTCGACAATATTTAGCGCATGCTGTAACCTGTTTGATACTATAGTCTCATCATGATATGATGTTAAAATAGCAGTATCATCCGCATACATCGCAACTTCCACTTCAGCGATAAAATCCACAGTGTACAACAAATACAATATGGGACCTAGAACAATACCTTGTGGCATTCTCTAATTTCCGCTGTCCGTCTTATCATTTTGTATTTTTATAAATATTGATTATCCGCATTTTTGGGGCCTGTTTTGATTATTTCGCAGTCGTTTATCCATCTCCATTTATTTTGTTCAGTATGTATACCGTCCAATCCTGGTGTTTTATTGTTTTTCCAACTATTGATATTTTCACGAACTTTCTGTACCGTTTGGTGGCCGGACGAGATCATTAAAATACAGTTTTAAGGGAGATTTTTAAACATATCGTAATTTATTAGAACAATTGCGTATAATACTGTTCCATCTCGACTGTACTTCCTCACTGTTTACTATCAGTTTTTCAGAAGGATCTTCTGTTGCGGTTTTTCGTTGAAATCTAGGTCCATACGCAGGTTTAACTAAATCTCGTGTATTATTTTTATTAGTCAGCACTTCAATATTTTTGTTTTTTTCATCCACCACTAGTTTTTCAAGTTTCTTATTTATGAACTTGTCCTTCTATCGTTTTATAAGTGCAACCTTTTCTGCTTATCCCGTCACTACTTAAATTATCTATCTGAGGCTTTCCGCCATTTTTCGCCCCATATGTATAAATAATAGTTTGCGGAATTTTTTCTGCAAAGACGTGCTAGCATCATTATCTTCATTTATACTCGTATTTATTTATTTATTTACAGAACATTATGACGTACGCAACAGCAAAACACACCAATTACTGTGCACTTACGGAATAATTATAAAATAAAAGTATGAACAAAAACCGAAACTAGCAAACCGCATTTACACAACAGGCTAATATTAACGTAAATCATGTTAAAAATCGAAAAATAGAGACTAATGTTTCTAATGAAATAGCACGTATTGAAACAGAACACCAAACATGAATCCGTTATTGCAATATAAACAACTTGGTCACATTTACAAATTCACAATGAAACAGGACTTTTTATGACCGAAATTTGTTTTATCTCGTAGAACAAACTTTCTGAAAAGTAAGAACCGTAATATAAAAAAATTTATTATACATAAATTTTCGAAATGAATACCTAATCGTGGATGAATAGTACGTTATTATATAGACGCGAGGCGGGTAGAAGTGGTGAATTATAACCTAGATCTGTACGAGCAAGTGGTCCATAGAAACTCCTAACACTGGGGACCATAAATATAGGATTATAGATAATAAATAATTGTCATCTATGCGTTACGAAGATCAGCTTACATCGGTGTATTTTCTTTACGCAATCCAACACGGTCTGATCTATCTTATGGTATACCGAGCTTTTCATTCATAATATTTGTCATCGTCTTATCCGTATATTCAGACTCAGGTACCCCATATATCATGAATTCTGCTTAGTTACTCGAATTGCTCTACAGATTAATTATTATGTTGCTCCAAAAGCTTAATCAGCGATATATTCGCAGCCTCTGTAATACTCTTTATTAACGATTGTAAGTTTCCGTCTACTGCTGAATCCTGCAATGAAATCCTCGAAAGAATGAAATCTCGATAGCGGAGAATCGTGTTGCGACCTGTTTTTTTGCAGCGGCAGCTGTATGCCGATGATATTTTAAAAATTATTTACTAAATAGTATTAAACAAAAATAAACATACCCGATAATAATAACGTAAATTATGCGGAAATATGTTTCATTTTAATTTCCGGACCGATATAATTTATATCTAGGAATTGTTATTATGGTTGTAAATTATGATTTGTTACGAATATTTATATATATGTGTGTGTGTGTGTGTGTGGAATTTTCATAAATTTAGAATTCGAGCGAATAATTTCAGCAACTTGCGAATATTATCGTTAGATCATTGAAATAAGAAAACTATGATTAGTTGAAAAGTAATTACTAAGCTGAAGTATGATAGAAGATTAAATTTTAAAATCGGGAAATAAATGTTTTAATACTCGTATATTGGTGCGAGACCAAAAAAAACGTCGTATGTCATCATGAACGTGGTGTTGATAACTGAATTACCGCGAAATAAAATAAAAATGAAACACTTGGAATTATTCACGAAAACGGATCTGATATATATATATATATATATATATATATATATATATATATATATATATATATATATTTCTTATTACGGCCTTCCACGAGGTTTACCCGAATTGCAATATAAAAGATTAAGTATATAATGGTTATAAGTGACATTCACGAATAAACTTATACGGACACAAATCTCTAAATGCGCACATTACGAGTAGCAAGTAAGAAAGACATGTTTAGCGAAAGGAATTGATAAGATCTACGAAATTATTATATAAATGGGTTCGCGTGATTTTCGCTTTATTCGACTTAACCCTTTCAATCCTGATGTCCACTATATGGCACGTGAAATTTTAATTCGAACTAAATGTATTAATTTCAAGTGAAATGTCTCTGAATTTTTTAAAAATGTATATAAATACATCGAAAATGATCTCACCTAACGTTCGTATCGCGTTATTTTGTCAGTAAGACGTGTCGAAGATTTGAAATAATTCTCCTGTATATATATATATATATATACTAGCTGACCCGGCGAACTTCGTATCACCCCACAATCAATAAATGTACTAATTTATTAGCTGAATTAAATAAAGCACAAATACCGATGGAGAATTAGGAATTATACAAAAAATTAAAAAACAAATTTATAACGAAATTTAAATGATATGTCGATACTTTTTAATTTTTGTACATTTATTGTACTTAAATGCATTGTAGAATCGGTCGACCAAAAATCGCCGGCAGAATTTTTAAAAATCGAAAATGATATTTTCAACTCGCGATTTCTCGTTACCGGTTAATTTTTAAAACATTTACCTCATAACGTAAATTATAGATCTCGACGTCTACTTTCTTTTAAGCCCAACCCGAACCCCCCGATCTATCATAGGGGACTCAAAAAAAGTCCAAACCCCGAAAACCTTTCATGCCAAATTTTCTCGGCGAGTATTCGATATAAAAATACTGCAATACCATCGTTAGACGCGTATTTTAATTGCAAATAACTTTTGTGTAAACAATTTTTTCAAATTTCGAATCGTTCGCGAATTATTGCGAAAAAATCGAAATTTTGAAAAAACTCCCTTTTGAAATTTTTGGGTTCGGCTTGAAATTTTTTTTCGCGGTTTTTTCGCTTTATCCTATAGATCTTATATAGTAACGACTAGTTCGAGAAACGGAAACGTTTAAAAATATTTACATCGCTCGCTATGCCTTGCCAAAGGTGGCAGGTCATCGATTTTCGAAAATTCGTAGCTCGAGACCTATCGATCGTAACGAAAAACGGGTTTCTATTTCAAAATATCTCGTATATCAGTTCTATAGAAATTTTTCGAAACTGGAAATTCAAGGTCACCCCCAAAAGTGCCCCAACATTTTGATCGAAATCCGACTACGACTTTATTTAATAGTTTTTCCTATGACGATCGAATTAGGTAATAACAATGTTTTTCGAATCCCTAAGCCTAACCAAACTATAGCGGGAAAACCGATTTTTCTAAAGTCGTATTACCATTAAAACCTTGGTCGGGTTTAGGAATTTTTTTTTCCTTGAATCTACAATGTTTTACACTGACGCATCCCTATTTGCCGGCTTCTCAGTTATCAGAGACGGAGTAATCATCATTCAGTACTCCTGCCGCAGACATTCTCCGTCATTTCATCAGTGAGAGTAAAATTAACGTAATAGATGCACAGAAAAATTAAAATAATACGTATAAGTCACTGCTACGATCGATACACAAATGAAACAAAAAAAAAAATGGCACAGGAGACCGGCTTCCTTCTCATCCCTACTCTGTGATGTTTGCTGGATGAGAGGTGACCCAGGTAGACATCTAGCGGGGATAACTGATCGATTGATCGTTGATCGGTTATCGACCGGTGAAGGCGGAAGATCAAATTGAATTGAGAAAAAAAAATAAATTATTAAAAATAAAAATCGCGATGGTAAAATAGGGGTTGATTGTAAAGGGTTGAAAATTCAGGGTTATATGTATTTACTAATGCTGTATCATAAAAAAAAATAAAAAAAATTTTATCTAAAATTGAAAAAAAAATTAGGGGTGGATTACCCTTAACATTTAAGGGGATGAAAAATAGATGTTGTCCGATTCTCCGACCTACCCAATATGCACACAAAATTTCATGAGAATCGGGAAAGCCGTTTCGGAGGAGTTTAACCACAAACACCGCGACACGAGAATTTTATATATATATAATATATATATATATACATATATATTTGTACGGCTGAAAATTGAAAAATAAGCAATTATTATCGTATAATCGACCTCGAATCTATAATGCGCGTTATACGCTACGTCATATAATGATTTAATCGAAAATTCTGTTAATCTTTTAAATTTCCTACTTTATATTTTGTCGTTATAGATCGTTATTTTATCAGCGAAGTATGTTGGGGATTTTATTGACTATATTTTGGTTACTAACTTGCACGGCTGGAACTAGTAACGATGATAATTTACGTCAAGCTTTAAACGAGATAACCTACAGAGAAGGTCAACTCGCATCTCCTTACTATGCAATTTCCGATAATGATCGTACGGAACCGGATGATAGATTAATGTTTTTGGATTCTCCGCCATCTTATAAAGGTAATTGAAAAAAAAACGCTTTAAATTATTTAGGTTCGAAAATTATGTAGGAAATCCTGTAAAATAATAAAAATATTTAACGAATATAACGTAGATTTAACAATAGGAAACAAATTATCGAAATCGATAATGACAAAATTGAAGATAGTGATGAAAATATATTAAAAAAATTCATATAAATTGTAATCAATGTGAAATACACAATAGAAACCATTTAAGAAACATTTAAATTCGTCTATGAAGACGACGATGAAAAATCATTATTACGTGGAAAACCGAAAAAATAACAAAAAATAATATTATCGAAAATACATAAGAATTTTATACGTGGCAAAACGTTGTAAAAAAAGAAAACCAGTTCCAGAAAAAGCGGAAATAATTTCAATTCAATTTATTTCAAAATATTTCACAATTACATTGTATACAATAATACACACAAGATTTCCGCGGATGCGCAATTCTGCGAGAGTCGCGGATTACATAAAATTAATATACTATACTCGTAGTATCGATGGTTTACATTATTACTATGTTTAAATAAAAAAAAAAAAACAAACAAAGTAAATACTGAAATTTAATATATACAGTCTATAACTATACAGCATTACATACGCATACTACATATACAGACATAAATATACACTCATCAACTCGTTTAAACATAAGGAGAAAAACAGACACATACAAACGTTCATATATACCTGACAGCGGTATATAATTTAGCATACACTTACTGAGTTACTAGGTATGCACAACAACAAAGCATGCGCATTTACACCTGCAAAAAGAAAAACTAAATACTTATTATCAAACTTATATATGAGCAATTATTAATAACGCACTCTAATTCGAAGCACATATTAAGAAGAACACAATCAACTATTAGTTAATAAATATCTAACATTATACGCCTCATAATTTTTTAAACTATTCCTTATGCCTATAGGTACAGTATCGTAATAAGTAGTGCTCGTATAAAGTGCCTGCACATGTGTATGATATTTGTTAAAGTTTGGTACTCTAGCAATCTCCATTGCATGATATCGTTACCTAACCTATAGTCCGAATATCGAATCTTTCTTTACTTCTAAATATAAACTCGAGTAAGTGCAATATTTATAAATGGCCTTCAGTTTAAGAATGTCGCCGGAACCATTTTTCTCGCTTATTAATCTACACAAATGATTCTGTAAAATTTCTCAAGGTCGTATATGGTACACAGCAGCTCCGTCCCAGTGTATTATAGCGTATGATAAAATAAGTTTATAAAATCCGAATTTTGGTTTCCTCGCTGTTAGAATCTGGTATTTCTGTTAGGTTCTCCTGGATTCCTGGACATTCTGGTATATTTGGCAATACTGTTGCTGATGCGGAAGCCAAGTCCGCTTCGAATAGCGGTGTGCTTATTCCTTATACACCTTTAACAGATCTTTTGTGTCTCATTAAATTTGCTCATAAAGAATATTGGAATAATATTTGGTCCAATCCTTATCTAGCTCCATATTACAGATCGATTCAACCTCTAATACCCATAAAATCTTGGTTTAGTGATATAAAAGTACCAAATAACATACTTCGATGTTTCATTACTACTTTATGTAGATCACGATAAAATCGTCTTCCATCGTCCCTATACCAATGCAATCTTAAAATTCTCCTTTTTGTATCCTTCCGATGACAACAAAATAGCAGATGCAGATCATGTATTTTTGGAATGTACTTACTACACAACAATCTTTATTATATAATCAAATTATATCTCTCAAAGTACCATTGCCAATAAATATGTCTTACTTACTATTAATCGCATTCGTGTATATTTAGCTATTTATAATTATATTGCATCAACTAATATTAATGTTTAACATATCCATTTTAATAATTTTTTGTACCAATCTGGGTGAAAAATCCTGTGCCCATTATAATAATAATTAAAAAAAAATGTTGATACAAAGCGAAATAAAGCAGATGCAATTGTTTTTCATTAAACAACCGCTTAAGATAGTAAAATAAATAATTTAGCTTCCCGAGTTTACTACTAATATATTCTATATATGGGGCTATTGCAGAATAAATTTATTATCTATTACAACGCCTAAACTATTTATTATAGTATTTTTATTTAGAGTTAAAGATAGACCATTCAGCGCATACGCAACAAATTTTGTTTTATTTGTATCGACTACTAAGCGATGTAGTAATTTTAAGCAATCATAAACCTTATTCACATCATCCTGAGCAAGTTGTTCAAGCACCCTCGGGAAACGCGAACTAACCAGCATTATCATCAGCATAAGTTAAAATATTTCCCAGTGCAAGTTGATCATTTATATATATATCAGAAATAAGTACGGACCTAAAACACTTCCCCGAGGAACACCGTAACATTGCTGCGCACTATCGCTAAAAATATTATTTATTTTTGTCGCATATTTTCTATTACATATGATTTAAATATAAGTATTTCCCCGAAATCTACATGCATATAACTTGTTCAAAAGGGTTTCATGGTTAATCAAAAGCTTTACATAAAAATAAACAGCTAGTACAGAACGACCATCCTCTAAATTATCAGCAAGATAAGAGTTATGCTCAAATAGAGCGTCATTTATACTCCTATTAGTTAGGAAACCAAATTGGTTAGAGCTAAACAAAAAATTAATTCCCATCAAGTAATGTAATATAATTTTTGTAACACATTTTTCAAAAACTTTAGCGATGAAAGAATACATATATAGGTCTGTATAATGTCAGTCCTTAACCCCGACTTATGAACGAGCGTTGTTATTACAGCGATTAATACGTGTACCGATATTTTTATTATTTAAGCCACGCATTAAAACATGATCCAAACAGGATTCATACTCAGTGCTTTTGTTCGCTGCTAATATCGATAATATTTACAAAAGCCTTGGAAGATAATAAATTTAAATAATCAGCGGAATCTTTCTCGTTGAATAAATTGATATTCATATCACCAGCTACAACCACAAGATCGGATAATATATCAAATAAATCACTTATATCGCTCAAAATCTGAATACACCGATAAATGTCAGACATGCTCCACCTAGTTGAACTGATATGCGAACTATATTAGCACTTATCAGTGCTGTAATGAAACTTTATATCCTCCTTAATATATATATATATATATATATATATATATATATATATATATATATATATATATATATATATATAAGTACACCTCCAGAACGTTTATTTTGTCTACACTGAGCAACATGATTATAACCAGTTATATAGTATCGCGTTATTTCTGCCTCATGTAACCGAGTTTCAGTTAATAATATGATAACAAACATCACTCTCATATAAATAAAACTATTCGTAATTCTTACGAAGACTGCGCGCGTTCAATACCAATAATTTAACATTACCCACATTCATCGGAAGACTAAATTCTTATACACACGATTTATATGAAACAAGCAGTACACTCATGGTCAATATGCATTTGCACAACCATTCATACACATTAATACGCACTTAAATTTAACAAAAATATAACAACAAACACAATGCTCATACACAAATATATATATATATATAAGTACATATTTACATCAGTCAGTGAAACATTGATTTGAACAGAATACATATATATATATATCTCATTTCTAATAATTAACTTTACCTTAATTCTTGATAACTAAGAAGATTTCAACAATTCGACTTGATCGATATTCTTTATTTGTCGAGCCTTGTGCTCTTCCGATTTACGCACGAAAATTTTACTTTGATCCAAACGAATTTATAATGACGAAGTTCACGTGCCGCCTTATAAAGCGCAGAACGTGCAGGCGTTAAATGATCATTCAGGTATCACTTTGGTATCTGAACGCGTATTAAGTAGGCCGGTAGATAGTTTTACAGATCGACGTTTTTCAAGAAATTTGTGTTTTAGCACATGCCGACAAAATTTTACTACTATACGAGAATTCTCGACGGTCGACGCAAACGATGACGAACATCGATGTCCGAATCATCCACATTACAACCGATGGCAGATCCAATTTTTTTTAACTACTTCATAAACATTTTCCTCCCTACTAAACGGTACGTTACTAATATAATGAAATTATTTTTACGGCTATCACGTAGTTGTTGAGGCTTATATGACGTCATTTTTTAATTCTATTACTTCTTCCCTATATTTCCTTACGCCTCCGCTAATAATTCGTCAAATTTAGCCAAATGGAACGAAACAGATTTTAACACTTCTGTCATTCTATCATTAATGGGTTTAATTCAGCCCTAATTAATTTAGCAATGCTTTCTTCATCCGAATGCCTAGCGGGAGATGCAGAAAGTTTAATGGTATAGTGAGCCTTTCCTCTATACGACACGCACCGCCAGCACGATTTGTTAGCCGCGCTCATTATTCTCCAGCAGGTTGATTTAGCTACACCAGAACAGCTGAAATGAATTTTCCCACTGCAAAACTGCACATTATTAAGGTCGGCATCGTTGCAAATAACGCTGATAATAACTGATAAAAATAATAAATGAAAAATTACCTCCCAGTGAATAATTTCAGGTTCAGATAATAGTCGGGTTTATCGAGAGTTATCTAATCAAGATAGATAACGTAATTACGGTTAATGTTACAATCACGAATGTCAATATATATATATATATATATAAAGATAAAACTATATAAAACAAAATAGCTACAAAACAAACAAAAATAAAACAAAATCCCGTTTAATAGTTAAAGAGAAATAAAATTTTAATTATGGTGTATATATATGCACTCCAATATAAAAAAACCCACGATATAATAAATAACCGTAATAATAATAATAATAATAACAGAAAAATATAAAAATAATTTATTAAAAAATTTCGATCAAGTTTTGTTTATTATAAATCGACTTTTATATTTTTAAATGTTTTCGACTATCTAGCGTAATTATGTATAAATTTTACATTTGGCGACTGGTCGATTTATTCGCAATCGGATTATTTATTATAAATAATCGTTTTTTCATTATTTTTGCAGTATAATTAAATTATTCTCTTACATTTTATTTTAGGTCTTTTATATTTTTATAAATTGCGTATATATTTTAATATATTTAATTTGTTTTTGTATAACTATTCGAAAAAGTTATTTTTGTATACAAAAATTTAATGGTTTTATGTTGTTTATTTATTTTTAAAACATTGTTAAATTTTTGTTTCCAAAGAAATAGTAAATCGTTATTTCGTTTATAATAAATACGAGATATGATTCGGTGTTGTCGGTACACGTAGATTCGATTTCACGTTCATTATGAATAACTTTGTAGGACTATCTCTATAAGATTATACTCATATTTAACAAAATTTCAGTTATTTTTTAAAATTTCCAATTTTACTTCGTTCATTTTCTCTTAATTATTCGAGAAAAGATTCAACATCGTACTACGGGAAATCTGACAATACATGAATTAAGTGCAAAACGTTTGGAAAATTAAAGTTCACCTTGTGGATATTCCGATGACACTGAATCAACAGATAATCCCATAAAAAGAGTCCGTCAAGTATCTAATTCGCGTGTTAATTGGAAGCACGTTTTCTTTTTTTAATTACACTATTATTACAAATTTACGTAATAAATGTCGTCGTCGCGTTTCCGAAATGGAATATTTTATCGTTTATTATTTCTCTAGATGCGAATTCGTTCGAGGATGTTCGTTACGGTAATCAGAAATTTCGACTAGGCGATGAAACCGTAATCGGAGAAGAAAATAACAGAGAAAACGAAATAGAAAATTATCGCGAACGAGAAAGATATTTGAAAGATCGTCTGCTGGAAAAATTGTTGTTGGATTATTTATTGAACGAAGAAGATAAAGAAATTCGCGATCCGCGTCAGTTGAAAAGATCTTTCTTTCGCGAACGAGGAGAGCCGATAGTTCCGGATTCGTCTTTACAAATACTATACGACGAAGTCGACAACGATAAAGACGGACCGCCGTCCGCACCTCAGTTAGACGAACGAAAATGGACGGAAGAAACGCGAATCGAACAGGAGTCGACGCCGTCTTTATTTCGCGAGAGAATTAAAAACGATTACGATCGACAACGAAAACCGAACGGTAATGGTAAATTCCGTAACGGGGGCGGATTTATCGAATTGAACGAACGCGATTCGCCGTGGCAGAACGATCGAGACTATACGGAAGCGTTAAATTCGGCTTGGGAAAAATATCAAGACGCTTATCTGGACGGCGGCAATGCGGAACATTTGACGGACGAGCTTATCGAAGATTTCATAGCTTATCTGAATCAGAGTAAAAATAAACCGACCATCGAGTATAGTCTATCCGGAGCGTCGGATGGAGATTTTTTGGACGCGGTTCCGTTCGAACAAAGATTATCGACGAGCGGTTCTCGAAAAGAAGACAGTATCGATTATTTACGAAAAAATCCGGGAGTGGTCGATCAGTTAAGACCGATAGCGTACAGTAAACGTTATTGGTTAGGTAGCGAAGAGAAGTTACCTTATAACGGTTTTAACGTCGTCGGCGATAATAAAGCGATTACCGTTAAAAAACGATCGCCGTCGTCGGTAGAACGCCGAACGAATGGAGATAACGACGTCGCCGGTAATTCCGTCGATAACGTCGATCGTCGTCAAAATCGCATTAACGAAATTGTCGACAAACGAAATAGTAGCAGCGGGAAAGAATCTATTTTAAACGAAACGGATAAACGAGGAAAGAACGATTTTAATACTAGCAGCGTCCGAGTCGGTATTAGAAAATCCGCGAAAGAAAATACGTCGTTTGAGAAAAAATCTAATCGGAATAATAAGAAATCGGATGATCGAACGGATGTCGGTATAAAAATAGCGAAAAAATCGGTAGATTGGTCGAATTATTTCGGAGTTGATAAACGTCAGACGAGTTCGAAACCGGATAATAGGAAAGTAGTTAATAATCCGTCGAAGAGTACGCGAAACGAAATGATCGATCAGTATATTCAATCGTACGTACGTCAAAGTGTTTTGAATTCGGCTTTTAATCGTCGATTAGGAGGCGGAGGTCGCGTCGGATTTAAAAGATCCGTTCGATTGTCGACGATGGACGATGATTTAAAAGCGGCCGAAGACGCTATCATCGACAATGTTTTGAAGTATACCGGAGCTCACGAAGGAATAGTCGACGATCCGGAAGAGATGGAAACGTTCAAACAAACCGTACTCGGTCAATTAGGAGCCGCTTATAATTTGGAAAAGTTACGTAGGCAAATGCATCAATCGGACGACGGTCGTCCTGCTAATAAAAACGGACGTGATCGTAATGTTCAGTTTTACGAAAAAGCTACCGCCTCGAAAGGACACCGACGAGATGGTATAGGTATTATTTTTCTAACCGTTATTTCAACCGTTTATTGTAGCAAAATTTCGAGAGACTCTATTTTAAAAACTCCGCTACTCAGGAAGAACTTTAAAAAAAAGGTTTTCCTAAAACGACACCTATTTAATAAACATTTCGTAGAAATTTCGCAAACAAACTGTCCACTATGTTTTTAACGCGGCAATGGCTCAAATGTTTTTATTCTAAATTCTACACATCACATACATCCTTTGTGCAACGAAGATTTCAATGAAATAACGTATATACGCGCATGCGCAAGAGAAAAAATACGAAACGTAAGTTTTTACGATTAATTACGCGTATTTTTCCTCTTGCGCATGCGCGTATATATATTTCATTCAGCCGTCGGGTTAACTCCCCATATAGAACGCGTCGATAGAAGTTTCACTTCAAAAATACGTTCTACAATAGTGAGCCCGGATCGCTTCTCCATCGACGAGTCGTATTATTTAATCTTTCAGCTGACACACGTTCATTACTCGTAAATTGTAAAGAGATCTTCCGGTTAAATGCTAGATGATACCGGTTATTATTTCCAACTAATAAAGTTTCTAGATAGTTCGAAGAATACTGATAATGCGATGGTTAATTATTAATATTAAAACTGCCGAATAATATTTTAAGAAATTGCGGTTTTTAGATCAGCGGGTGCGATAAGAGGTTTAAAATTATGTATCGAGCCGATTAAGTTTGCAAAGCGGTGTATAATTTTCTATTACGTTGTTACAGTACCTTTATTTTTAATAACAATACTAGCGGAATAGGGGATGTGTAAATTAGCACAAACTAACAAATTAATTTCTTCTTAATTACGAAATTAACGATTTTAAATTTAAAAAAAGTAAATAAAAAAATAATAATCATTATAATATGTAATATTAAGTTTTTAATAAGGGCGAATTATACGGGAGTAAGAGTTATTTCGTTAGTTAACCTTTTCCAGCTAATTAAATCCTTACGAATACATAATTTTTTTTTTTGGACACTTTACGCTGCAAAATTAATTTTGTAAAAAAATCGACGATTTTTTCGAAGCAATAGCCCCGCTGAATAATTATGTATAGGCGTAAGAGGCCCGCGCCTAAGGCACCGAGCTATGAAAGAGGGCCCCTTGAGTGATAACTAGTTGTATAAATAATGTACGTAAGTTAACGAATAAAAGCTTTATTTATACAAAGTACAGGTTGGGCGAGTAATTACAAAATAACATAAACTAAATAATTGAAATCATTTATAAAATAATAGAAGACTAATTTTTTTTTTTCAATACTTTTATTTTACAACTTGTTTCTTTTTTCCCCCTGCGAAATCAATTATATTGATCGATAGAAATTTTGTGTCTAAAATATCAGATTTAACGTACATTGCGACTTTTGCGCTTCTCATTTCATTTTTCAAATTTTTTAACGCAGAAAAACACCTCTCCCCTGTACAATTAGTTACAATCATGCATAAATAAATTCGAAAACACTTCAATATTACGGAATGTGGGAGCGGAATATTTTTTTTTATTTGTTGATAAATTATGACTTTAAAAATAGAATCAAACAGATAATATTTCATTCTTCCAAGAGATTGGCGTCCAAATTAAATACGGTTTAAAAATAAATAGTTTTTTTTTAAGAAAAGGGTCCTATTTTTTAGGCCTATCCTTGAAAGACGGCTCTGCCCTCGAGCGCCCCTATAAAAGTGAAGCTGAAATCATAATATTTTTTATTACGTAATACTATTTATTATTTATACGTGCCGAAATTATACCATAAAGTGACCTAACAAAGTACCAAACAAGAAAATCTCTTCGTTAGAAATTACGGATAGATAGAGATGTATAATCGAAAATTACGGCAAATTAAACGATACTAACGACTTGTAAAACTAACAATTAAATCAAGAAATAAATGAACAAGATCGTATATGTGTATACAAATCAAAGAATTAAATATATTTATAAGTGAAGATTATACGAATCCTTACCGAGTAGTGTTACTTCTCATAGCAGAACTATATATAATAAGATTATTAATAAAAAAACAGTGCAAGTTAAGAAAATTAACATTAAATTGCAGTCAAAATAAAGTAACCAAAAAAAAAAAAACCCCTAATGACAGAGGCATACATTCCGTTTTATGTATACGCGCATAGATATATATATATATATATATAGATAAGTGATAGATCAGCGTAGACTATTCACATGTAGATGTGTAGGAATGTCATTGATGTATATAAAATGAAAAAAACCGGACCAAATCCCTGAGGTACACCTTCGATGATAGTTTTTTAAGTTTAATGCGGAAATTACGGTGATCTATAGTATCAAGGATCAAAATTTATTCGGCTTATTTTATAAGAATATTGTACCGAACGGTATATAAACAAACGAGTAAAATCTAAACTATGAAATGGAACTGTAGACGTATGTTGCATTTATTTAATGGGGGTCAGTTTTACGTGGTAGAGTTCGATTATTAAAATTACTTAATATTATTAAATATACGTAATAAACTGAATTTTGAGTTATTTTTAACAGCTGACGACTCGGATGATAAAAAAATGGTTACGACAACTACTAAAAAAATGAAGACGACCGTTCATCCGGAAAAGGGAACTGAATTCATCGCCGAAAGCAAAAAAATGAACACTTCCGTTACTAACGACGGTACTGGAATAGTGACTACTACAGGTAATGACGTCGGTGTACATAAAGGAACTCCGATACCACAACTCGGTCAGCATCATCGTAGTTTCAAGAAGAAAAACTCACGTAAGACGTATAAATTTTATTTGGAATTTTAAGTACAATTTTAAATATTAAACGAAAATGAATCATTCTTGAAGACGCACATTCTAACTTCGTTACATAGTCTCGAATTTAAAACTCTACACGCTTTGTATACACTTTGTATTAAACGATGGCTGTTTACACAATTTTATTTTACATTATTATTATTATTATTATTATCGTGAGCAGCAAATAAGACAGGGAGGTAGTGAGATCAAGGAATAAAAATTCGACGGACAGGGATTTATTATATCCGAAGAGGAGAAGAAGTGAAGAAAAAAAGGTAAGTAACATGTTCAATAATACAAGGAACAGTCAGGAAGTGGAAGACTATAACATGCGGAACATACCGGAACCGAAGTTTTGTTGACACCATAATGAATGAGTAACGTATCAGACACAGTTTACCGGTGATTCGGTTTGAAACCGAAATCGCCCGAAGACCAGCCGAATGTTCGATTGTCTGATTACTTCCTTTTCCATAATGTGAGAAATCCCGATGTATATCTTCAAAAACATAAGTCGGTTAATTCCGATTAAATCCTAGCATGAGTCAGAATTTACAGCGCCCTCGTCTATAACAGATTTACTATTGAAGTGCTGGCGTACAATCGAACACTGATCGAGATCGAAGCTCATCGAAAATGTCGCAGCTGGGTAAATAGCGTATAGTTTAACTGAAATGACGAAGAACGTCTGGGGGGAGTTGATGATATAAATGTATTAGGAATTTGTGGTAATATTATCAAAATTTACCTTCCTATATGACGTTGGGTTGGAATAGCCATAACAGATTGTCTTAAGTGAGCTATAAGACATAAAATTAAGTTACACTTTCCTCGAAATAGAATATTGAGCATTTGTAGCGCGAAGATTTCCGCAGTCATGGGACTTTGGAAATTAGTGTGCGTGCTGGCAAATATATTTCCACCGCACATCCGCAGAGAAGAAACATTCAAACGAGAATGGGCTAAATACAACAGTATGCACTCTCACGTAGAAAAATTTACCAAAGATCCTCCACCTACACGTCTCAGCAGCAGGAAACCAGCATGGCGGCTAACGAACTACAGAGCAGTGTCGACGCAACTACGAAATGGAAGGAAATATGGGTTAAGCAGACTCCAACAAACGGACAATTAATATCAAATCCGGCTAGCAGGGTGCCAGGATTTGGTCTCAACAGAAAAACATGGTGCAATTTAAATCGCGTCAGAACCAACCAGGGTCGTTGCAAATATTTAATGAACAAATGGAAACTGTCGGAAACGGAGCTGTGCAGCTGTGGCGAGATCCAAACGATGTCACACTTTATAAATTCGTGTAAAGTAAATAGCCTTAATAAAGGACTGATTGGGCTACATTCACTAGAAGAAGGGGCAGAAGACTGGCCGTCGAACGTGAATTTATAATGCAGGATATCTCTAAATAAGCGCGTAATTGATACGATAATAATAATAAATAGTGTGCGGATATTTAATCCTTAGTTTATTATGTTCGAATATACTTTCCAAATAAATAAACCAATGTAATAAACGTGAAACAAGAAATCAGATATGAAAGTTGATCGAAATTGGTTTCGATTTGAGGATTTTTTTTGTAAATTACGGTTTAATTCCTCAGTGCGTCCTTCGGTCGTATCAAACTTTTTAATAGATTTTAAATAAATTAAAAGCGTTTATTTAAAAAATAAACAATGTTTTAACTTAATATAAATGTACATTAATTTCAGAATTATCTCAGTTATTAAAAACACATTGTACGTCTGTATATTAGAACCATTAGTACACTATTTATATCGTAATATTTACGAATACGCGAATTATGATTACTTTCTAATTTTTGCCTTTTTTTAATCAAAAGTATAAAATTATATTAGGAAAAGGAAAATAATTTAAAAAATTAATTAGCGTTATTTTACAAAACAGCTTCGAGTACAAATGAAATAGGCGAATTAGATTGCCCGGTGTTAAATGATGTCATAAAGAAATGTTACGAAATAATACGTTTGGCGGGTGATCGTAGTAACGCATTCCTGCCGTTCTGCACTATTCATCAGATTTGTTACATCTGTGTAAGTTACGATTTGATTTGATATTTTGATAATATTTAATCGTATAAGGCAGTTTGCACACAAACGATACCAGACTTTAAATGTTAGTAACGATTTGTGAAAAAAAAAAAAAAACATTAAATTTATTCGAAAAATATGAAGAAAATTTTGAAGTAACCGAACACATGTATTAAACTCGGTATAATGTAATACTAATAATTCAGTAGATAAGAGTATTTAGCAGGAAAGATGGTTTTTCCATGTTATGGTCTACACCTACTCTGTCTAGGCCATCAGTAGATGTTATCATAAGTAAATTTAATTTAATCACTTATAGAGTCCCATCCATCGATGGTATAATTACTGTTTACATAGCGGTTTTTCATCATTACGTGCCATTAACTAGAGTAAATCTAATGGTTTCGTCCGTTCTTGTCCAGATTATCCGGTAGGATAATTACTGTCCAGTTAGTATATCTATCCAACCGATATGCTTCTTTGCTGTTTTCTTAATAACTTCTTGCACATATGGTAAATCTAGATCACGGTGTAGTGTCTCACTATTTACGTACCGACTATATTATTTTTATATTACTTTCCGCGCTGCATCTCCACAACCATCGACACTAAATACAAAGTTCGAAATTTATATTTTACTTCGTAATAAAGCAAACTGAGAAATGAGCACGATTTATTTGATTTCTTTGCGTTTATACTCGTTGTCGCGATAAAGATCAATGCATCGCCGGATCACACGCGATAATTACTTCATTCCATTTATTAGATAGACTCACCCTACTAGATATAAATTAGCATTAATAAGAAATAATTGCGCTATTTTCTAATCGCTCTCCGTGTTATTATTATTATTATTATTATTATTATTATTATTATTATTATTATTATTATTATTATTATTATATATTTGAATTTATCATTTTCATACAATCAAGAAGACTGTAATCGATTTTTCAGTTTATTTTATATCGTCGCCGATTTTGTTTATAGGAATCGCATAATGTTGAGTACAAAGAATTGTGCGATGTAAATTTTATTTCTCAAGCGATATCATTTTGTGGCGAGGCTCCGTTGTGCCAGTATACTGCTCGCCGGGTTATGCAAACTATGTACGGTCTTCAGAAAAGTTTCCAAGTGGACACATGCGATACGTGTTTAGTTACATCGTTACAGAATTTACTTTTACAGTAAATACCGTATCGCATTCTATATAAACTTTTAAAACGAGCCGTTATTATCCTAATTAACATGTTTAACCTACATATATCGGTCATTTTATCTGTGTGCTTAAAATTATGGAGCGCAATATAAATATGATCATCCTGAAATAAACGAATTAAAATGAAAATATCGTTCGTTTAAAATTCGTATAGAAAAATCTCTTTGAGGTGATTATAAACTCAGCGAGTACTTTAAAGTTTACGATCCCTACACAGATAACAAATAACTGATCATAATTTAGAGCTAGAAGATACAAGAAAATTACACGGTTTTTGTCAAAAAGTCATTAAACTAAGCGGGTAAATTATACGCCGATAATTTGTGAAAAGTTAAAAGAAATCAATCGATTTAAGTTCATACAACACAATCGTGATGTGAAAAAAATAAATCTAATTTCGCATATGCTCACAAAACGTAATTATTTCTTCCGCAAGATAATTTTGGCGCCAATCCAATTTATGCATGAAAATTTTGTCATCAATTTTCCCTCGCTTAATTTTTATCTGATGTTGATTACAGTGTATTTTGAAAATACTGACGTAGTCTAATTGATAAATACTTTAACTAAAGTATGAGTCAAAATTTGTGAATAATTCAAGTAAACAAATTTTAATTATATTATTCAAAATGCGTATTAAAACAAATAGGTATTTTATCTTGTAAGGAAATGAAAATATATTCTCTCGAAATAATTTTACAAAATTTTTTTAGCCCTATCTATTCTCTACTTGGCCTTATATTATAAATAAGTGCATTTGTTTGCGTGTATCAACGGCAAAATATGTATTAAGGGTTTTTTACAGGTATGTTTTTTTTTTTTAATATTTCGTGTTTTGACTTTCTGATGTAAATTGACAGATAAATGTTAAAATGTAATAAATATCGCAGAAAAACAAAGTTTCTATTAAACAGCAGTGATATTAATTTTCAATATTTTAATACTAAACGCTGAAATTACTTTTTTGGTAAAAATTTTTCGTACCGCATTTATATTGCTTGTGCAACGTATGAATCACGTGCTCGTGAATAATTAATTTTAGAGAAATTGATTCAAGAAAAAATTTCAAATGATGTGATTATATACAAGTTGCTTAATACGGATTGTAAAAAATTGCACGCGTGTATTGTTTGGACGCATTTCAGTTGACTTCAGCTAAAATTTACATTGATAAAAATGTTGACAGTATTCATTAATAGTCAATTTCTTCGGCATAAAATGATCTCAGTATGAAAACAAAAAATTCAATTTCTCATTAAACATTTTGTTTTTTACATCAGTTTTATTTATATTAAACATTGAATAAGTGAATACGGGCAACATAATGCAGAGAAAGTCTAACATCGTAATGCGTGGACAAAATTACGAGTTCGGTTAAATGAGTCACTTACAAAGGACATTTATGGCAATAACGACAGCCAGGTAAGAAATAAGGCTTATCATCCTATAATTTTAAGAAAACTCTTAAATAAATAATAGGTAACAATAGTGTCAAATTTGACGCTATACTTCGATTGATTCTGCTTTTTATCTCTTTTCAAAAAGCTGAAAAATAGTATTTACCATTGTTTTTTGCGTTTAAGTTGCAACGTCGATTTTCATTATAACCAAGGAGTACTGATTAATAAATTGGTAGTAGTATTTGTCTTCGTCGAATTATTTCAGTTTGATTTCTTTACAAATCCCAATACATGAACACAGTTACTTCATACTCGTTATTTCTCTCATTACTTGAAATTTTTCAGAACTGGAGATTTTCTCTTCACACCTTCCCGTGCACAGTGAATTAATACTTCCTTCTTCACCTTTACGTTATTTCTCCTTCTCCTTTCTTAATAAATAATGATCTAGTGTTAAATATATATTTAAATTCTTTTAAAACTTTTCAAGTTGCTGCACCGCCTTCAATCGCCAATATTCTCTTTACATCCCACACTGGTCAGAATATATATATATATATATATATATATATATATATATATATATATATATATATATCTATATAGATGGTTCAGAATCATGTAGGAGCAGCTTTTATAATTTCTTTCTTCGACATAGTTAAAAAATTTACCCTTTTACGAGTTCATTCCATTTTTCCATTTTTACAGCAGAGTCTATGGCTATTTTTCAAGCTCTGCGTTTCTCATACTGTTAAATCCGATAACTTAAAAGATAATAATTTTTTCAGATTGTCTCTCAGCCTTAAAATTCGCATCCTCTCTCATAATACTTAAAATCCGTAACCATATTGCACTCTTACAGGTTGCCCGGTATGTCTGTTAGGTTTCCATGGATTCCTGGTCACGACGGTATTAAAGGGAATTTAGTTGTCGATAATTATGCTAAATGTGCAACATACGTTGGTTCATTTATTGCTTCTCCTGTCGATTATTAAGACAGTACATAAAGAATACTGTAAAGCTACTTGGAATAATCCCTATAATGTTATACAATATAAACTGCTCCAGCCTGAGCTTCCTTGCCTATCCTAGTTCTATCATATCGAAATACAAATGCATCTGCTCCGTGGTTTCATTGTCGCTTTATGTAGATTATGTTTTGGAAAAAATCGTCTACCGGCTACACTTTTTCAAATGCATCTCGTTGCTTCTCCGTTCTGTTCACATCCTTCGGATATCTACTGTATCGCGGACGCAAATCACATTTTCTTGGAGTGTTCATACTACCGCTCCTCTCGTGACACTTTCTATATCATATCTCTACACGTTCCTTTTTCCTATCAATATTTCTTTCTTACTTTCTATACGTAACATTCATGTATACATCTGTTTATATAGGTTTATCGTTAATTGTAACATACTCATATAGTTAAAATTAGAATTATTTTACTTTGTTAAAACTATGTTATAAAGTTTAATGAATAAACCGCTGTAGAAGCCCAATAAAAAAATAAATGAACGAATAATATTTTGTGCACAACATTGTGTCACAGCTTGACTAAGCTACGACAGCTAAACAATATACATTTATAATTTCATATTATGTACACCTGGTAAATTTCTAGAACCGAATCACCCAACATATTCGTTCCTTATGCTTCTTTTTCTGGAGATTCTTTCCTACGATATTGATCTTTTATATATGACAAGAATATAAATGAAAATTATATCATTTGACGATTTAATAGTTGTATTCGCGATATGTGAATATCGTTTATAATTTTATAAATGAATATCGTTTATAATTTTATAATTACACATGCCTCAGAGACTCCGGCTTCAGATTAAATAGAATAGAATGTAAAGTGACGAAGTGTCAACACTTTGAGGTTGAGGTGCTAACAGTGATCCCGAGTTGAATTAAAACCTCCAACTACCTTTTTTTCAAAATTTAAAAGTTGCTTTTCTACTTTTTCCACTAAACTTTTAAAAGGTAAAAAAATATTCTAAAAAATAAAATCTTTAATTCTGTTAAATGCATTCCTTGTACAAGTAATTTACAAATTTTAGCTTATTTCCTCACATTTAACGACTTGCGTATTTGTTGATCCAGAAATCTATAATTCTGAATGAAAATATAATTAAATCATTATTTGTAATTTTTTGATTTTTATTAATTTGGAAAAATATATTTATGTTTGCACTTGTTTTTCTTTTCATATTAGTGTGCCCATTGTCTAAAATTGTAAAATTTAAAGTATACTAGCTTGATCATAAAATTATTATTGAATTAAATAATATTAAATTCATAAAAAATTTTAAGTGCATCCACTGTTGCTGTAATGTTAATCGAATAAAAATATACATGAACACATTATTTCCGGATTCTTTTAAAATCATGAAGAATTATAAAACTATTTGTTTTATTTTAGAACGATACAGTATGGTTTTATTAACGTATATTATAAAGGGATTTAGGACAAATAATGTAAGTATCTTATAAAGAAAATGACCATTCGTTTAACAGAATTAAATTGAATAAAAAGAAATATTCCAATATATATGACATTTTTGTGTTTATTTATTCAGCGGTTTCTATGGAAACATTACTATGATAATTGTTTGGTGTGAAGTTTTATTTTTTAGAAAATACTTTAGACTTATAATGGGATCTTTTTTATCTAAAATGAAAAGTTTTAATAATTCCAAAAGTATAACTCATGCTCCTAAACAATACTCATGGTACGAATTATACAAATTGTTTCATCCAAAAAGTTTTAATAATTCTTAATAACATATCCATAAACAATATTCATGGTTCGAATTATATAATTTGTTGTATTCAGTTTTTTTTTTTTCTTTTGTTGTATATAGGGAAAAGAAACGACAATTGTCTCTGGACAATTTCGTGATACAGAAATTGGAAAATGCCGAAGAATACAGACATCCCGGAACCATAAACGGAGAGCAGTTGGTAATTCAGTATTGTACAAATAGTTGTATATTTGTTTTAGATTGGGCCAATACTGTTATCATAGATGATTGTACGCATTGCAAAATTGTAACTGGACCAATAAAACGAAGGTACTTACCACTGTGCTTGGTTAATCAATTTTTGTTTGTTTGATTTTTTAATATAGTTTGTTTTACATTTCAGCATTTGCATAAGAAATTGTAGGGACTGTGCAATTGTAGTGGCTTGCGAACAATTTCGTATACGAGATTGTAAATCACTCGTAATATCTTTGTATTGTCCAACTCAGCCGATAATTGAATCTGCAACAGACATACGTTTTACGTGTTATCAGCTATATTACAAAAATATAGAAGGTAGATAGTTTTCGATTCTTATGCAATTATTCGTACGTAAAAATTAATTTTTTTTCGGATAAATGATTAAGTATTTATCTATAGCGATTATTTTAAAAGTAATGTATGTATTGTATTAAATGTGATTATAGAACTTAGTAGGAGAAAACTTGGTACTTCATATCAGTTAAAATATTTATCTAATAAGGAGAAAAGTTATTTTTTTATTGTGAATTTTTATTGCAATTCCTTGCGATTAATCTCCATAAAAAACTAATCATTTAGGAAAGGGCGATTGTAATTTATAATATATAATATAGATTTTTCGGCATCTGTTTGTTTTCAAACCTTCCAGTATTGCAACTGAACATAGAAAATTTAGCATTACATCGCCGAGATGTCAATTAATGCCAAACATTTCAAAAGTTTAAATTATTAATCTGAAAATAATTAAAGTAATTAATTTGTTTTGACAAATTTAGTTTGTTCTCGTTAACTTTTACTCAGCAAGAATAAAATATCCGTGTTCATTAAAAGTATCTCATCTTGTTCTATTTAACTTAACAGTATAAATATGGTAATTTGTTCAAAGGTTTATATATCTTATACATTCAAAATTTTCTCTAGTTATACTTATTAACAACCGAAATCCCCTGACGATCTTTTGTGATTGATTTTTACCGTTTTCGCTGTTGTTAAACATTAAGTAGGATTTTACTTGCTTAGGATATATTATAGTATTTACATTTTATAGCCAGTTAGTTCGAAATTAAAAAACAATGGCCATTGATGATCATAATCGAAATTAAATGGTTTGTCTCATCAGTATTATAAGATTTCTTTAAAATATTTTTCAATTACGTAATTTATATGTTGTAGCTATTTTAATTGAGTTTTATTACGTATAGAATTAAACTTATTTTTGGGAACACTTCTAAAACGATATCTAGCTAATTCGATCATTATCCTTGAATAAAATCAAGAACCATTCTGTTGTTTTTTGTTTGTTTTATTTTTTAAGCTAATACTTTTTGTCAAAATTTATGAAGTTTATATTATTATTTTTTGTAATAGATCATTTCAATCGCTGCAATTTTAATATTTGGAACAATACCTGGTATAAGATTTACGATTACACTCCATCAAATTATAGCTATTCGCCAAACTGGACATATGAGAAAACTACCGTTGATTCCTGGTCGTTGTTAAATAATTCGTCAAAGTGAGTTAAAATTGAAAATTTCAATTAATGCCGTATATATATATATATATATATATATATATATATATATATATATATATATATATATATATATATTAGTCTAGTATTACCCATTTAGCCACTTTTCTTTGTACTTAAATATTTTCATTAACTAACAAAGTTTATAACAATCGATGAACTTTAATTGATATCTTTATAAATCGATACCATTCCCCAGCCACTCTTGTAATCGGTTCGCTAATTATCTGACTAATATGTATTGGCAATGTATTGTATGCTCGAACAATTTCTTCTTCCAGTTCTTCTCTTTCTATATTCTTATCCTGCAGTTCCAGATTATATTTTCAATGGGTCCTTCCTCTTTTGTGCATTCGCATAAATCTGAATTTATTATTTTAATTTGTTTTAGTTTTTTGGGAGTTAAATGATTCTCCGTCCTCAATCTTATCATTGTTTTAATGTAATCTCTATGCATGCTATTCGAAAACCAGGTATCTTTACGTATTTCCTTTTAGATATTGTAATAATGTTTTCCACAAAGTGTACTGGAATTTCTGTACCTATGATTCCAGTCTATTAAACTTTACGTTTTTAATTTACCTCTAAATTCCTTCCAATGATATTTTATAGTTGATCCACAGTGCAGTTTCCCTGTATTTCTCTATGCCCCGGAATCCATTTAAATACTACTTCAGTATTATATTCTTTAAGTGCACATCTTCACGATATTCCATAAAATGTTATCCTGCTTGTCTATAACGTTATTAATTTTTTGGATTACTGACATTGAATCTGTTAATATCAATATATTTGTGTTTCTTGATTTGGTGTTATACGATATTGCTTTCTGAATAGCTATCATTTCTGCCGTGCAAGATGAATATACTGGTGGAATTTTAAATTTTCTTTTATTGTTCTAGAACGCCGCCGAATAGTAAGTTTTCTTCCATATTTATCGAAGGATTTGTATATATACATTCGTCTTCCAGGAATTGTCTGTCTATTATTTCTTTTAAAATTGTATTATTTATATCGAGCATATCATGCAGAAAACATCTGTAGAAAAATCTATGTTCATCTTGTTGATAATGTATTTATATAACGTATTACGGCATCCTAATATTTTGTATAACTTTGAGTTCTTTATAATTTCCATAACTTATAATTAAAGATGGTTGTGTTTTATTATACCAATATCGACTACCTGACACATTTGTGTATAATTTTGGAATAAGTTTATTTAAAGGGCGGTTTCGATTAGATTTACTTTTTAAAGAAAATTTACCAGTGATTAGTTGTAAATATAAATATATTGGTAATTTTGCCGCTTCAACCTGAATTGAATTATTAGGGTTCGATTTTAGTGCTCCTAATGCATTTTTTAGTGCAATATTTTGTAGTACTTCTATTTTCATTTTTTATTTACTGATTGTTGTGATAATTGGTCCTGGATAGTCTATTTGTGATCTTATCATCGTTTTGTATATTAAAATATTTGTTTTGGGATGACTACCCCAACTAATTCCGTTTAAAGCTCTAAGAATATTTAGACCATCGTTGCATTTTCTTTTTATGTAATTTATTTCGTCTTTCCAAGTTAAATTTTGGTCCAATATCACTCCTAAATATTTTATATTTTTGCTGAATTGAATCGTTTTACCTTTAACCCTATACTTGGCAAATTTACAAATAAAGGTAAAAAATTTTTTTTACAGTTTTTTGTACCTACAATGAATTAATAAATGGCATTACATTTAAAAATTGTAATATTTTTTCATGGTGACTGAAATTTGTAAGTGTATAATATACTATACACTGCCAAATTATATGCACTTATAATGAATATGATGTATGTATAAAATAATATACATTGCCAAGTTATATGGAACCGTGATGAATAAAATGTATGCATAAAATAATATACATTGCTAAATTTAAGATAACTCCAACAATGTGTGTAAAAGTTGACCAACATATAAAAAAATGGAAAAAAATAGATCTACAATTTATAATAAATAAAACTTTATATTTGATAAATTATTTGAAATAGTAAAAATATACGCGTGTGCAAATATAATAATTGGCGAATATTTTATAGTAATAAAATTGTAAATAATTAATTGTGATACAATGTGAAACAATTTCGTTTCTTGGTGAAGCATAAATTTAGATTGCATTTATTGCAAAATACTTCGGTTTGTCCATTTCTGCAAAACTTACATCTTTGCATTTTTGTGTAAGTTGGAAAATGTCCGATTCCATCAAGCCGAACTTCATCTGGAGGTCTTGAAACTGCCGGTTTCTTAATCATCTTGGTGTTGTTATTCAATGATGGTCTTCCCCTTCGACCTTTATTATAAATAATATTTGATAATAATATCTTGAAATCTTTCAAACATAACTGCTTCTCTTTCACTTGTAACAGCATCCTATCTCTTCTGTATAATAACCACGCGTTATTTACAGAAATATCTAGAAAATGGGAAAATATCGGCATATACCATTTTCTAGGCTTGTAGTTTGTTCTGTACAGTGCTACAAGCATTTCTGTCAGATCTACACCGCCCATGTTTTTATTATATTCTGATACAATTTTTGGGCAAACTACATCTATCCTTGTTTTATCTACTTTAGAATATCTTTTAACTATGTTTGTAGGAGTGGATCCAACAAAGGAACTCACCAATGTTACACATCTATTATCGGCCCACTTTGTTATAACTAACCTATTATTATTATCTGTTTTTTCGTCATATGAACCACGTTTTTTTAGTAGCTCTTTATCTGTTTTTAAATTTGGCACATTGTGAAGTCTATTAGAACGAATAGTTGCTGCAATAAGTATTCCAAATTCATTTCTCAAGTAATCTATTAATTGTAAAGAAGAAAAAAAATTGTCAAATATACAGCAACAGGTTTCGAATGTTTTATAGTGTGACATAATGACACTATAACTTTTCCTCCGAGTCCAAACAGTGATTCTTCGATAGGAGAAATATTTTTTTCAAAAAATGTTTGATGGCCACCATACAGCAGGAAATCATAAACTATTCCACTAACTCCACTCCGAACGAAAACTTTAAATCCCCATTTTTTAGGTTTTTTCGGAAGATACTGCTTCCTAGATCCTGCACGGTTCCCTTTATATGGAATCATCATTTCATCTATACTAAACATTGTTTCTTCTTCTATCTGTAAAAAATTCTGTCTTAGTTTCTCTAAAAAAGGACGTACTTTGAAATATCGGTCTTCATCACAATACAAATCATTATTACAGAAGTGAAGATATCTCGAAATCAGTTGAAATCTTTTTAGCGATATTTTATTTGATACGATATTGATATTTAGATCTCGGGACCAATAATCAGTATATTGCGGTAATTTTAAAATTTCCATTATCAGTAGGACTGAAATTAAATCCCATATATCTATATTTGTAACATTTATTGAACTGCCAGTTCTCTGTGTAGAATATAAATTTGTAAACTCAACAATATCCTCAATAATGTAATCATCAATCATTTTTCTAAAATAATATAGTGGAGAACCCACACTTATTGGCATATTAAACGATGGCTCTGGAATGTCGACAGAATGGTAGAATTCTGTGTTGGACCAATTATACTTCTTTTTAATTTTTTTTTTTTAACGCAGGATTTTTGAAAGATTTTACTTTCCTTGTAAATCTAGAAGATGTTCGTTTTTTTTTAGATATTCGAGCATTGTTTGACTGTAAACTATCTGTCTGATGTTTATCTGCAGTATTATCAGAACCCAGGTTGAAGATGGGCATTTCATTATCAAAATTATTAATATTATTTTGGACATCTTCTAGAATATCATGTAAATCTGTCAATGAATGTGAAGAATCCACAGTCAACTGAAATTTAAAAAAAAAATAATAATAATAATATTGTCGGACAAATTTTATGAAATACAACCGATAATTTCATGATATTAAATTATTTTTAGTATCACTTACTGCATTTTCATTACTGTACTCTTCGTCACTTTTTATTTCATCTAATATGATACCGGATTCAGTATCTTCATTGAAGATCCGTTGTGAAATAGTCAAATTTTCGTCATCATCAGATGACTCTGAGCCAGAATCCACTGGAGGCAACGCTACCAAGTGTAAAATTTTGTCAGCTCTAGATCTGAAAAATTTTCTTGACATCTAGAAAAATTACTAATATAATGTAATTCAAATATTATGTGAGTTTTAAGTAATATAAAATTTTCCATTTATTTGGCGATGTATAAAATACTATACATTATATCTTTAAAAATGAAATCAGTACAGTTGGCAATGTATATTATAATATACATAAACTTTAGTTCATCGTACACTTATATGACTAATATGAAATATAAATTTTTTATTACTTACCTTATGTTGATATTGAAGAAACTAAATTATTTTTACAAAAGCAAAAAACACCACTAATAAACACAAAAATTTATAAAATAAATACCACGTTTTCACTAAGCACAGAATTTACGCAACTAACACGTGTCGATTGGAAAACAGATTCCATATGATGGAATGATCACTCATACATAGATGGCAGCACCTACAATGAATTTCTAGGTGTATACCATCGCATACAACACCAAAACATTCCGGTTTAATTTTTCTGCTATATGACTACACGCTCATAAAAACAATCTATAATATATTATACATTGCCAAGTATAGGGTTAATTTTAACATATGTACTTTTAATTACTCTATGTTTGGTAACATGCCTTTAGTTTTCTCACATTGTACTTCAAATTGTATCCATTTCACACAGTTTCAATCTTTTCTATTGCTTCTGTGATATATTTCATAGTTGTACGCGGTATATAGCCGCTGAAGTATATATAACCACGTTATCAGCGTATTGAAGAATTCTTATTTTTTTTAAATATATTTTATCAAATTTTCTCGTGTATATTGCGTATAAGATTGCACTTAGTATTCATCTCTGACATATTCCTTTGCTGCATCGTGCATTACTCCATAATTTTTCCAGATATTTTACAGTTAGGTTCTGGAAAATAATTTGTAATCCAGTCTATATTATTATTTGAAATTTCATATTGTACTAGCGTTTTCTTTAATATTTCTCTATTAACATTATCATATGCATTTTTAAAATCAAGGAATGTTGCTACTAAATTATGATTTTTAGACATATTAATCCGAATTTCAGTGTTCAAAATATTTAGGAAATCTTTTGTACTATAACCAGTTCCAAAACCCAATTGAGTTTTAGGGAATTTATTTGTATTATAACAGCCACCATTCCAATCTATGTTTCACTATAAGTTCCATAGTTTTACCCAAATATGACAATAGCGTTATTGGCCTGTACGATCTAAAATCCTGCGCATTTTTATTCTGTTTTAATATTAGAAATACGAAGTGATTTTTTCAGTCTTGTGGGATATAATTTTGAAAAAGTGAAGAATTAAATTAACATATCTTTACCTTTTACATTTAATCGTCTTAGAGTCTCGTAAGGAATCTCATCTGGGCCCACTATAGTATTTTTTTTGTTCTAAGCTTTTAGTTAACTCTTCTTGACTAATTTGTAATTTAAAAATATTATCAAACTTATTAAACTTTTCCGTATAATTATTATTTTGTTGAATTTATAGTCTGAAACTGCGCAATAAATTTACTTATCCATCTTGCAATTAAGTTTATATCGTGATTTTGATATAGTTTTCCGTTGTTTCCTCTGAATCGAGCGAATTTATTCCATACTGTTTTTATGCTCTCCTTCCGGTGTAATGAGTGAGCAAATTTATTCCATTCTTCTCTTTTTTTGTTTTTCAAGTATCGCTTGGTAATTGCCTCTTGTTTCTTAAAATTCTCGTAGTTCTGATGTGTTGGGTATTTATTAAATATGCTTAACGCCAGTCTTCTTTGAGCAACTACTTTGTTACACCATGAATCCCACCATGTGTTTGTATTTTTTTGTATATTTTGTTTTCTTTTAACATCCTGGGGGATTCCTTTATGTATTGAAGTTTAAATTACATTCAATATAACTTCATATTGTTCTGCTGCTCTCTTCTCCTTAATGTCATTTATATTTATTTGATTACATTCTCTGTGTATATGCACAGCATATTTTCCCCAATCTGTTTTTTTTTTTAAGTTTAGAGCGTAATGATAAAGGTGATTACTATTGTTTCCATTGTTTTTACTCCTACAATTATTGCCATTATCCTTATCTATGTTATAACTTATATTTTTATCGTTTCTGTTAAAATTTCGTAATTTATCGGAAATTATTGAAACATTTAATTTAATTAATATTGAAGATACTTTCCATAGTATCTTTGATTATTTCGTAATTTATTTTTGGTTGCAAGATTTCAAAAAAAAAAAAAAATCTAAGTTACTACTTCGTCTTCCATGTGGTACGAGACAAGTTATTTCCGAGATTTATCATAATTGTGTAGTTTTTATTTGCTGTTTTTTTTTTTTTTTTTAATTTAGAATATTATTAGCATATGTTTTGAAATTGTGATAATGTGTTTTTATTTATCTATACCTTTAACTATTCTATTTACTGGTTAAATTTAATTTACTATTTTCTTTATAATACTTTGTTTTTTGTAATTTTTATTTATCAATTTTGATATATTATTATTATTATTACTATTATAAACCAAACAAAATCATAACACAGTTTAATCACAAAAAGCTTTGCAATAAAAAACTTTTAGAGATTAAACTGTGTTAAGATTTTGTTTGGTTTATAATTTATAAAATCACTACTCTCCAATATATTCAACATATTATTACTATTATTTAATTATAATTATTTACTTTATTACTGTTATTACTACTTATATTTTTATTTTGTTCTGCAATTTTCGTATTATTAATTGTGTCTTTTATTTGAATCCTCTTGAAAAGTACTTCATTTTTCTTTTATATTAATTTTGAGGTTAGAAGAAATGGCCTCTTGATGTGTCCTCTTTTTGTATCATATTTCCCGTTGTGAGTAGATTTTTACTATATCCTCTTTTCCCTTTTGGTCTGCCTAACTCTGTATCCTGTTGTTGACAGTGAAGGCTCCTTATATTCGGCAATATAGTTTGAAGTATCTTCTTTATCGTTTATTTCGGGAAAATCAACATCATAATTTTACACGGGTATTTATTTGTCTTTGTTATTGCATTCGCAAATGAAGTATTATTGTTTTGTGTGTGCCTAAAATTAACACTGTTTCTTGGTAATAAAAATTTTTATAAGCGATTATTGTTTTAATTTGATTCTTTATGAGCATATCCGTTGAAGGATGATTTCCCATACAATTTAAACATCATTTTATCCCCTTATTAGGACGATGTTTATACTCGTGATTATAGGTACATAAATTACATTATAATTCGATTTGCAATTATCGGCTGTATGATTAAATTTTAGACACTTGTAACATTGTTTTACCGTTTGGACGAAAGGTTGGTACGTAAAATTAAACTTATTAATATATATTATAACGTCCCCGTTGTCTCTTTTTATAAAGACAACGCGTTATATTATGGTGTTAACCCTATTTTTTCCTTTTTTTTTTTTTTTTTTAATGGTCGCCAATTTGTAACGTACTATCCGTATTTCGTAATAATGTTAATACGCTACAAATAAAATTGATCTAAAAAAAAATTTATTCGTATACTGATATGAAAGATATTTATGGATATATAATATACAACAATGTAAATAGACAAATATAGTGGAGTAAATTAGGAATAAATATAAATGTAGGTAACATACAAGAAAATAAAAAATATATATATATAAGAGATCTATATAAACAGTTATACATACATATTTATATACACATAGACAGGTGCACATATACACATATACTTATCTTAATATTTCAATATTTGATGAATTTTGATATATTTTAATAAATCTTCTTGTTTGCTGCACGTGTCTGCATCGATTTCCGATCCAATCGGTAGTTTTGAACGTTTCCCGATATATTTTTTTTTTATAGTTTTATTTTTTTTTTTTTTTTGTAATATTTCTTTCTTAATTTAATAATGTCCAATTTTATACGATAGAAAAACTTTCACCGATAGTTTTATACGAACGTTCCGAATCTCCGTTTTTAAAATATATATATGACTATAATCGACTAGCAGTGTTAATAATACGAATACATTCTTACGAACAAGTTAAATAAAATTAAGGAATAAATGTTATTGCAAACGATATAAGAATTTGCTTTCTTATTATTCTCAATTATTCTTACGATATACACGATTATATAAAAGAAACAAAGCAATTTAATAATGAGAGTAATTAATAAGATCGCGATATTTTAAAACTATACTTATTACTTGACTCGCTCTGTTAATATCGTTCGATCATATTGTGAACTTGAAAAGTACAAGTATAGATCTCGATTAACGAACACAGAGCAGTCTCGAACAAACTATCCTAAGCCACGACGAAAGGTAAAACTAATATACGCTTTTATCGTTCTTGTCACCGTCATCAGACGAATCCGCGGCTCGCGGCAAAAAACCCCTTATCTTCCGAATACGATTCACAAGATCTATCCTTTCTTATCCGGTGTCTACTTCCCAAATTCCCGGAAACATCGACAACTGCTACCTGCTTATCATAATCTTATATATATACACACACACACATATATATATATATATATATACTTCGTTAACATTTATCTGATCGAATGTGTACGAACCTCCTCGTGAATACACACATAAAGTTATATTAGCCTATATAAATTATATTAACGCAACAGAGGGTATACCCTTCTGTTGCCACACTATGATATATAACTGGGGATTGATTGCCCTTCAAAGAATATTTGTACTGTTTGTATATACTATTTCTTCTTAAACTAATTGTTTACTTGTGGGGGAACGTTGAATTTAGATTCGGTATCAACACCTCTAATTACTACAGTTCTCGTTAAAAAAGTAAATGGGAATAAGTGCATTATACCCCAATTTTTTTATTTCATCATTATCAACTAACTTATTGACTATTTCTACAGTATATAATTACATTTGCTTTACCTATTCTATTAATTTTTATTACGCCGTCTAGAAATTTATGATTTTTAAATATTTTTGTGATTTTAAGGTTGCCTATCGGGGGTGAAATTATTTGTTTTTATAATTACTTTGAATTCTTTGTAAAGATGTTCATTATTTAGTCTGCTACCATGTTATAATATGGCATGGAACAGTTTTTTTTTTTATTAATATATATATTTATTTATTTATAAATTATACATTTAACATATCAACATGAAGCACGTTATCATGTAATGCAAAAAAAAAACGTAACAGATAAAAAGTTTACTTTGTATCATTTTAAGTATCGATACATAATCGATCTACACACTGGTTATTTTCATTCCCACTGTAATCATCACTCTTATCATTAACTATGTAATGTACTTCTTATCGTCTGTTTTCTTATTGTATATGTTGTGGAAGTACTATTACTATTACTTTATATTGTACTCGTTTTAATAATACTTCCATCTTCTCCTAAATTGTTATTGTCGTTCAATGCCGCCTGATACCGCTAACATCTTCCCTAATCAGTTAATTTTACCTTATATTTAAAAACTATTATATATGTTTATTGTACTATACCAAGGTACCGATATGTGTATTGTAAAAAGGTGTGTGTCTATGTGTGTATGTTTATCGAGGAAATTAATTCAATTATTCCTGATAAACAAAATTAAAACATTATCGATTCACGAACGTGAAAAAGATAACCATACGTATGTACGTTTTTATATCGACGAAATATATATATATGTGTGTGTGGAATAAAATTAATATGTGGACATACTACTATGTTTAAAAAACTGAAATTTTGTTTCTAAAATAAAGAGTATGTAGAGTATCTTAAAAGTGCGTCTCTTTCATTTTCCTCGAACGTGAAACACTTTTCTATTAATATTGACATCATTATTAATGATTAAAAAAAAATATATAATTCGTTCGTTGTAACATAATTTGAATCTATAGTGCGACCCAGAGAAGATAGACGGTTTTGTTATTTTTTGAATGACACAGACTACTCGACTAAAATGTTAAAATAATAAAATTTCATTTAAAAAATAAGAAAACCATAAACCGCCATTTACAACAATACATTCATTCAGTCTTTTACGAGCATAGGTCGGTGAATTCTTGAAATTTCTTCAGAAATCCGAGTTTTGGGTCTTCCAGATCTCGTGGATGTGTTTTATAAACGCGGCTCTTAAGGTATGTCCCACAAAAAATCGTGTAACTTTAAATTATTTTCGAAACTCTCTTTACACTATCATGATCGATTCACGCCGAAAATAGTGAGCACCTTCTAGTTATAGGATGCCATGGTAACTGAAACTAGACAAAAACGAATCTCTCGTGTGAACACTAAACGTAGAGCATGCAGTTTGCGTTGTAGCTAACTGCGCTATTCAAAAAATAAAACCGTCCGTCTTCTCTGGGTCACCCTATATATTGAAAATAAACTAACACCATAAATAGTTTCAGATTAGTTTTAAAATTTTGTAAAAAGAATAATTTTGCATTATTTATGGTTGTTCATAGTTTTAAGTGTTTAATAAAATATATATTATCGGTTACGTTCCTACGTTATAGAAATTGTACAATATGTTTAATATTTTAGAGACGTGGGAGTAAAATTCGGTTCTATAAATAGTGTTGTTCCTCACACTTATGGTCAGGTTTCAACAGCTCATAGTGATAATTGTTTGGTTGCGTTTTGTGACGATTTTTCCGCGAAAATATTTTTGACTGGGTTATTATATTCACAGGTATATATATATAGTCGTAAGTACATAGCCGAAAAATTATTTTGAAAATGATAAAACAGTTTAATTTTTAAAAATCATTTAGAAATGTACCTGCTATAAACACGCGAAACATCAATATTACGGATTACACACCTTTTTTGATGTTCACGAAAATAGTAATTTTATAAATTGAAAACGTTATTGGCGTATGGTTCACAGATTTTATTTTTATCGAACGAACTAGTAATTGTACGTATGTTAATAGCAATATAATTCTTAATTGATACGAAACTTCCAGGTAATTATCTCATTATCACCGACTCACAAAGCATTTTGAAGACTATTGAAAACAAAGGGAAGGCGTCAGATTTATTGATTTCATTCATTGTGTTCAAACTTAATCATCTGGAAAACTTGAGTATATTTGTGTCTTTCTCATGCATATCGGTACATCGAGGAATCCCCGACAATGAAATTGTAGATTCATTAGCTAAAGGTGGGTCAAGTTGGAGTTGCGCGTACGGCTCGTCCGATGTTACGTTCTCTCAGTATTGTTATACTGCGTCTAGAGCTAGACTCTCACCAGCAAGCTAGAAGGGAAGGTACATTTGAAATGTTCATTTGCCGCCGTATATTAGAGATATTCTGGACAGATAAAGTTACGAATTAATACGTTTTAAAAAGACTGTCCAAGCGAAAGAATTACTTTTCACAGTACGGATACGAAAACTGTAATACTACAGGCATAAATTTGAAATACGAACCCCTTCAACTGGTTCTGAAGGAAAAAAATAGATGAAAAATAGAGCATAGGGCGAGAAAAAACATCCTGTAAGGGTGACCTGTTCAGATGGAGTGGAAAACCAGCAACAAAACTGACGGAAACGACCATTAATAAAAACAGACTAGCATTATTTATCGTCAGACTTCGATCGGTGATGATGGTGTAACTAACAAGAAGATGGTTGTGTTAGAAACAATTATATAGATGTTAAGGAAATTAGAAATTGTTATATCGGTTTAGTGTAATAGAAGTAACAACTCTGAAATATTAGGGATTTTTAATGTGATTCTTGCATTTAACTGTTTAAAATCTGTCTCATGATTAAATTTGACAAAATTACCTGTAATTGATTAATATCGGATAGATTTATAATTCCTCAACTTATTGATTTAATATCGAATTGTAGTGCAGGAACTTGTACTATAAAATGTTATCTAATGACTCTGTGTTTCCGATGATGTCAGATTTTATGGAAGTCTACAACTTCCAAAAAACAAAAACAGTGCCAAGCTATCTTTAATTTTAAGTGTTCTCCATAGTTCGTTCCGACGACTGTTGAATGGGATTTTATTTTCTTTTTAATAGTGAATAATTAATTACCTCGAAGAGATTATTTTTCACTAGTATAATATGTTTGCAAATTCCGAGCTGCTGTAAAATAACCGGGAAATTGATTTGATTTAAACTTGTTTTCATCTGATTCAACTTTCTAGATATTTTCTTCGTCTTTTCGCAATAGCGTACACTTCGTTTTTGCTAAATAGTGTAATTCTATTAAAGGCAAAATTATCGTATTCTCTTTCCCCACTAATTATCGATTGAAAGTGACGGAATTTCGCGTGCAACAGAAAAATATACGTTTATAATGATCTAGATTTATAAATGAAATTTTACGCGTTTGGTCTAGCGTCAACGTCTGTTATTGACTTTGTCATTTAACTTTTTTGTAGGGCTCGTATGAGGTTATGAAGGGGTCGTTTTTTACTTTTATCTTTAAAAGTGTACCTGCGTATACCACATATTATGGTTATGAAAAATTAGAAGAGATTTAGTATAAGTAAAATATTCCGATTTCAAATAGTCGATAGTTTCTTTATCAGTTTAACCTTTTTTTTAAAGGTCGTTTGAATATTTCCGGTCCACTATTTGAATCGTAATCACTGAATAAAATAAAATCGATTGTCGTTACTTAAAATTTCTGATTTATAAATTCGTTTATACGCGGATTTATATGCTAAATTCAATTTATAACATTAAAATAAAATATATTTTGTTCTTTAGTCGAACATAATTTTAATTAGAAGCAGACAGTTTACTATGGATTCTCAGCACGCGGAGACGTTATTCTTAACGTCAACATTCGTTACAGCTGCCGAAGTCAAACCTATTATCGGATTACATATGTCGGGAGAAAACGCGCTTACGATTTGTTTGAAGGTTAATATGTATTTTATTTTCTAATATCAGTTTTAAAGTTTATTTATTTATATACGATATTTTTGAAACTACTTTTTATATATATATATATATATATATATATATATATATATTTAATTTGGCTCGTTACTAAAAAATTTGTTTTATTAAACTTCAAGGTGTTAACGTAACTTTATGATATCACGTTTCCGCGACGTATTAAACGGGTTAAATAACTGAAGATAACGAACACGCGAATAATTTCGTATATATTGTTATGAAAATATAAACGATGATTTAGAAAAATATGAAATAGAAAAATAACAAGTAAACAAAAAAATAAAAGAAAATATAGTTGAAATCACTAAATTTTTATATAAAAAGACCGCAAAGCTTTTCGGCTATTAAGCCATTATGAAGCGAATATAAAAAATATAATAATACAATTTATAAAAAATATAAAAGAAAAACAAAAAATAAAATGTAAAAATATATTTAGTTTAGACGTACAATATTAACAAACAAAAAAAAAAATTAATAGCAAACTGAGAAAACAGTTATTTATAAAATAACAATAAACAAATCAGCAATATAAAATTCATACATTAACAATTACACTAAATAGCCGGGAAAATAAATACCTTCTAATGATCAACTTTGCTGCTTTTTTGTAATATTGTACGTCTAAATTAAGTCGTTTTTTTTTCACTTTTTATTTTATTTTTCCTTTTAATTTTTAATATTTTTTTATTTTGTTTTTTTTTTATGTGCACCCGATAATGTCTTAATAACCGAAAAGTTTTATGATTTTTTAATATATATATATATATATATATATATATATATATAAATTTAGTGATTTTAATTCCTTCTTTGTTGTTTATTTTTTAAAAATTGCTACATTCCACGCTGTTCAAATTAACGACAAGTGTGGGACGTTTTATGCGGGAAGTCGTATGAATTTGTTGCGAAATAAATATGTCCATATTACATTATTTATTAAAAAATAAAAAAACTTTATGCAGCGTAGTAATTTATATATATATATATATATATATAATTTTTTTTTATTAATACTTTATTATTCAAATTAATGTTTTACAACTTGTTACTTTTAGGCGCGGTTCACACTGGTGCGATACAATAGACCATAAGATATACGATACGATAACGCGACTTTGAATCGACACGGACCACTCATAGTACTGGATTAGTTGCATTCATAACGTTTGCACTACTATGAGTAGTCCGTGTCGATTCAAGGTCGCGTTGCTTATCGTATCATATGTCGTATCGTTAATCGTTTCGCGCCAGTTTAAACCACGCCTTACAAAGGTGCAATACACTGCACCGCCAGTTTAGGCTTAATCAGTCTACTGCTCCCTTTTACAATACTCTATAGTATATAATAATATAGTAACCACTTTTACACTCACATTTAGGCGGGCTGTTTTATATATATATATACAGTAAAATCCGCTTAATGTGATCGCAAATGTCCGAGGGGATATCGATAACATTAAGCGGCTGATAACATTAAGCGAAAAAAAAATCGAGTTGAAAAAATTTTTTTTATTGCACGTACATATATCACATACTTGATTCTAGCTTTGAAGTACATACCACAAAGTGCGTTTGATAAAATAGATACGTAGGTTAATATGATTAGGCATTACTTACCCTTCGGAAGGTAACGTGTCAAAGAACTTTGTTTCAAATTCTGAACGAGTAAATTTTTAACAAGTTTTTCTGACGCATAAGTATCATTGAAATTATCAACAGTGCCTCTGCACTGCACAAATCGTCGAATGGTTGCGAGGGCATCTATAACTTCTTTGTGAGAGGGTACACTATTTTCATTTTCCATTTCCTCCTCTGATGATGAAAGCTCTTCGTCGTCGTGATTTAAAATGTTGTCGCATACATCTTTTTCAGTCACAGGAGCAGCAGTAGTCAAATTGGAATCAATATCGAGCCATTCTTCAAATTCGACTTGCAACAAGTCATCGGGAAAAGGGAGTTCACAAAGCACTTCGACCTGTTCTGATTTTGGAACGAATCCTCCTTTTTTGAAGCAGTTAGAAATTGTTAATTTAGTAACTGAATCCCAGCCATGCTTCAAGAGATGGAGAGCTGATAGAAGATCAGTTTTCGTACTTAATTCGGCCGCCGATAAGCCTTGCATGTTGCCTTCGATCTGTTCCAAAACTCGTTGTCTCATTTCGTTGCGATAGTACGCCTTTAGGGTCCTAATTACGCCTTGATCTAACGGCTGAATTAATGAGGTGGTATTCGGCGGCATAAAAACAATTTTAATGTGGCGTAAAGTTAGGTCGACATTATGAGCTGTACAGTTGTCCACCAGCAAAAGAATGTTTCGATTTAAGCGTCGGTCCCATTGCACCAACCATTCTTTAAAAATTTCCAACGTCATCCAGGCATTCTTATTAGCCGAATATGAAACTGGTAGGTTTTTTACGTTCTTGAAGCATCTTGGATTTTTACTCTTACCGATAACCAGCAGTTCTTCTTTTTCACCGGACATACTGCAGCAGCATAGCACTGTAATTCTATCTTTGGCTACTTTAAACCCCTTCAACGCTTCACTTTTGAACACGTACGTGGTTTCAGGCAGTGCTCGGTAGTAAATCCCGGTTTCATCAGCGTTAAATATGTCATCAGGAGAATACTGATCAATTAAGGTAGGCCAAACATCTTTGATCCACGACTCAGCCGCAGAAACATCAGCGTCAGCTTGTTCGCCGCACGGCTTTCTATAAACTAAGTTGTGCCGATTCGTAAATCTACGAAACCAGCCTTCTGTAGCAACGAAATCTTCTTTGCCTAACTGTTTCGCTAAACTTTCCGCTTTTGCACGTAAAATCGGACCGTTAACTGACGCGTTCTTGTCACGTACCTGATCGAACCATCCAACCAAAGCTGTTTCAACTTGTTCATCTTTACCGAATCGTTTTCTTTTACGCGAAGTGTTCCCGTTGCATATCGTCGCAGTTTCCAATTCTTCTCTCGACTTCAAAATTTTACATAATAGCGGTTGCGAAATTCCTAATTTTGATGCTGCTTCACGTTGAGATATGGGTACAAGCGCGTCATACTTTCGTAAAATGTTTACTTTTTCCGAAACACTGCAATCGCGACGTTTTGGTTTCGACGACATTATCATAAGGAAAGCGATGAAACAACTGTATACGAAGACGATTTGTTATCAACTTCGTTATATGCATAATTGTAGGTACACATTCAATGAAAGAAGATAAGAAACGAGATTTATTGAAAAACCTGCTCTGATTGCGATAACAATAAACGACGTCTTGATCACATAAAAGGGGGAAATTTGTGTGTAAAAAGGACAAGAAATCGGGACCGAAGCATTTTGATAACATTAACCGAATGATAACAATATCCGGCTTCACATTAAGCGGATTCTACTGTATATATAATAAATGTATATATAGGGTGACCCAGAGAAGACGGATGGTTTTGTTATTTTTTGAATAACTCAAAAACTACTCACGATAGATTAGCTTACAATCATTTGTGGAACGCAATAATTCGCAACAATACATTCATTTAGTGTTTACAATTTTTTCGAGCACAGGTCGTTGAATTTTTGAAATTTTTTCAGAAATCCGAGTTTTCAAGTCTCCAAATCACGTAGACGTATTTCGTTAATGCAGCTTTTAAGGTATCCCCACAACAAATATCGCGTAACTTTGAATTCCTTTCGAAACTCTCTTTGTACTGCCGTGATTGATTCACACCGAAAATAACGTTTCACCCAAAACCCGCGCTCCTCGTTAAAGGACGCCGTGATAACTGAAACTGGACAAAAAACAATTTTCTCATGTGTACACTAAAGGCGGGGCACGCGGTTTGCATTGTAGCAGTGTTACCAACTGCGCTATTCAAAAAATAAAATTGGCCGTCTTTTCTGGGTTACCCTATATGGTATAAAAATACTATGCTGCATAATGTGTTTATTTTTTATATATATATATATATATATATTGGGAAGATGTGCTTTTTGATATGTTATTTGCGTGTACGATGCAATCTATTTTGAATGGTACTTCCACATTTAAATGTTGTATTCTAAGTTTGCTGAGTTCGCGTCATTATCATCGCAGAAGACTTTAAAAAACAACTGTTTACCGTTCCGATATAAGCCTCCATGTTTATGCAACATATTCGGGAGTTGTCCGACAACGGGCGTGTAGGTCTCGGATCATATCTCGTGGTTTTGGGTAAAATGTCGAATTGTAGTTGTTTAAAAAAAATAATAATAATCGAGGTAGTACGAACTGAAACGGTACGAAGATTATATAAGACGATCATCGCAATTATGCATTAAGAAGAAAAATAAAATGTTTAAAAGCTAAAATCGTCCGAACTGAATAGATAATTATTAATGAATAAATAGTGAAATATAATCTAGCCTATTTGAACAGTGCGGAATGTAGTGATTTTGAAAACAAAAAAGTAGTTCAAATCACAAAATATTTTCATAGATAACTGTGTTTTTTTTTTGTTGTTTAAAAAAAAAGTTTAGGTCACTAAAAAAAATCTTTAATGTTAGGCCATTATCAGGTGAAAAATTTTAGTGATTTCAACTTCTTTTTGTTGTTTATTTTAATAAAAATCACTACATTCCACATTCTTCAAATTGGTTTTTTCACTAGGTTATTTTTTCTAATATTGTACATCTGAATTAACTATTTTTCTTTTATATTTTTTGAATAAGTCGTATATATTTTTATATTATTTAGTGAGTTTTTTTTTTAGAAATGTATAATTCGCGTAACTTTTTATCTGATTCGAAGAATGGTCTTCAAGGACATAATGTTATATTGATTACGGTGATTATTTGTTGTATATTTTCTCCTTTTTTTTTTTTTTTTTTTTTGAAAAATAACATTTTACGCAGATAGCGGAAGACAGTTTAGAGACACCGTCGTATTACGTAAGTCCGACTACTAATATCGCGTGCCATCAGATAAATACGTTTTTCGGGTTTAGCGATTAGAAAGTGCGCCTGAACTTTTTATACTCCGGTCGAAATCATGTGCTCCAGAGAAAAATCGTAATTCTTCATCTACAAATGCGTCGATTTTCCATTTATTTAGATAATTATGACGACTCAATAATATTAATCGTATAAATACGGATTATTGACGTTTTGCATATATGTTTTGACGCCACTCTCGCCCTACGTAAAAGCACTCGTGCAACGTCACATATATTATGATTATGATTATTTTATTATAATATTATTATTATTATTATTATTATTATTATTAATGTGAGGGAAAAATAAAGTTATATGTGTAATTATGCGATACCAATACATTACCAATAGCGAGAGAGTTGAGAGTGATCAACTAGATTTTTCCAACAGTCTCTCTAGCTCTCCTGAGTGCTTCAGATATTTTTATACTTATATTTTATTATTAGTATCTGAATTTGTTACTTGGACGAAACCTTCCGATTTCTCTTTTGGGGCTAGTCAATCAGAAAATTAGGAACCGTTTCTTTTAATTTTCGCTTAAAAGACAGAAGGAACCCATTATATCTGCGATTAGTGATGAGAAAACCC